>OY288279.1:71254495-73693245 GCA_958450335.1 Hibiscus tridactylites
GGGACTACTGATAAGGTGAAGTTGATTTGTGACCGTTTGAAGGCAGCTTCTGATAGTCAGAAATCTTACGTAGATTTGAAGAGAAAAGAGATTGAGTTTTCAGTGGGTGAGAAAGTGTTTCTGAAAGTGTCTCCGTGGAAGAAAGTAATGCGATTTGGCCGGAAAGACAAGTTGAGTCCGAGGTTTATTGGTCCGTATGAGATAGTTGAGCGGATTGGGCCAATAGCTTACCGTTTGAGATTGCCTTCAGAGTTAGAGAAGATCCACGATGTGTTTCATGTGTCGATGCTTAGGAGATATAGATCAGATCCGTCTCATGTTATGCACGTTGAGGAGATAGAGCTAAATCTGGATTTGTCTTACAATGAAGAACCAATGAAGATACTTGCTTCTAATAGCAAGGTGTTGCGTGGCAAGACCATAGAGTTGGTCAAGGTGTTGTGGAGGCATAGGGGTGTGGAAGAGGCCACATGGGAGAGGAAAGCGGATATGCTTGAGCAGTTTCCGTCAGGTAATTTCAGGGACAAAATTCCTTAAGTGGAGGAGAGTTGTAACACCCGAGTTTGGGGGACGGGTAAAAATAAAATATTAAAATAATGTTTCGGGTTTTGTTTTCAAAATAATTAAATGTGTTGGACATATTTTAAATCAAGCCCATTTAGCCATGGATTTCATGCTCTTGTGAATATTTCATTTCATTAAGGGTAAAATGGTCTTTGACTTTTAAATTAAAACAAAACAATAAAAGTTGCTTTTTCACTCATCTTCTTCCCCCTTCTCTTCCAAAGTTCATGACAACTTCCTCCCCTCCATTCAAGTTACTATTCCATCACCACCCTCACTTATCTTTGAAGGTTTTTGAAAGGTAAACATGTTTTTGACTTATCCTCACCTTCCTCTTCATGTCTATACCTTTAGTTTTCATTAAAACCCATTGTTTTGAGTTTTGAGTTTTTCAAGTTCAAAGTTAAAAATCCGAACTTTAATGTATATAGTTAAAGCTTTTGATTCCTTATCATTATTTATTTTATTAGCAACCCAAATGGTCCAACATATGTGATTTTTACTTGGTTTTATATTGATTCACGGATTTGGGTTTGTTGGGGTTTTAGAAGAGTTTAAAGGTAAGTTTTGGGGTTGTTTTGTGTTGGAAAATGAGGGCTGATTGTTGTATGATGTTTAGGGGTTGTTTTGGAAGCTATTAGGTGTGTTAAAAGTGTTGGAAACATTGGTTCTTTGCTGAGTTTAAGGGCTGCTCGAAAATGGTGTTTTGAGAGTGTTTTGGGTCGAGTATTAGCTTGAATTGTATTCCGGGTTTGCTACAGTGATTTGTGGACTGAAATGTGATTGTTTTGCTTTTGTTTGATTGATATAATCAAGGTTTTGTGTTGGTGAAGTTTCAAATTCGAATCCGGGAAGCGTGGGAGTTTGATCGGCTAGAGTTTGTTGAGCTTGGAGTAGTCGGTGAGTGGTTCTACATTTTTTAAATTGGTTTTCAAACGTTGGTTCGAGCATGTGGACCTAGGTTGATCTTGGTAAACCCACCTAGAGTTGGGATTAAATTGGTAGTCTAATCTCAAGCTTTAGTTAGAGACCTTTGGATGAACTTTGAATGTTGTGTTTATGCCTCGTATGTTATTTCTGATTAATGTTGATATGCACATTGTGGCTATGTGTGTTATTGAGGCATGATGATTTGTTTATGCATTGTGATATGCATGTGGTTGATGTATTGTGAGTACATGATTATATATCATGGTGGCTACGTGCTAGGCACGTGAAATGGTAAGAACTTGTGTTATGAAAGGTTGTGAAATGAGTTAGTATTGACACTAGTATGCTTGGGTACAAATGATTCGAATTGCGCGCGTGGTCTTGGTGATGGTAGTCATCAAGATGGAGTACGGGTACGCCCGAAAATATTCTTTTATATGTTAGTCGGTGATGAGTGGAATCCCATTGACGGGGCGTGAGGATGAGTGGAATCCCCTCCGCGTGAAATGGTGATGAGTGTAATCCCACCGTAAGGTAATGGTTTAGTTGTTGGATGTGAGTTCCAACGGTTGTTATTCGCGTATTCGAGTCATAGCTAGGTGACAATACGTTTGATATATGTGTTTCCATATGGTTGTGTTTATGGACTTGTTGAGCATGGCATGATATCAATATTATGTTCATGCATCATATATATTTGAATCTTGTGGCTTCGAAGGTAAGAAAACATGCATTCTTCCTTTGTTGTGTTGCTCGTGCTTGGACCCTGCATTGTCGAGGTTTGTTTTATGAGCTTACCCTCACTAAGCTTTACGCTTACGCTCTCTTTTGTTTGACAATGCAGATCCGTAGTTCGTGGGTTGCTTGTGCAAGGAGAGGGCCTCCAAGTGTGCTATTTGTGCTATCTTAATCCTCAAGTATGAATTTTTAAGTTATGGATGTAATAGATAAGCAATAGGATTTATGTTATTACTTTGTGTAGGAGCTTGTTTAGACCCCTTGGTATGTTGATGTTTTGGTATGACTTGTTGATGCCTTATTTTGGATTGTAAATCGTGCTTATGTGTTTTGTTTCTAAGGCATGAAACCTTAAAATGCAATGTATGTCTCTTTTATGGTGAATGTTTGATCCCTTATGAATGTATGCCCTTATCTTGCATGTTATGTGTTTTGAGCATGTTGTAATAGGGTGTATGCCTCTAGAGTTTATGTGTGCATGTTGTGTTTGCTTCTTGAAGTCATTGGGGGCGTTTGGGATCGTTTAGAGATGATTAAAGCTGGTTTTGGAAACTCACAAATTGTAGGCGTTTCGGAACGGGTAAGGCTGTTTTGGAACGGGTGTGACTCCAGGAACACCCGTATCCGAACGCGTTTCGGTACGGTTTGGCTACTGTGAACCCCTATTCCGATACGAGGTTCGAAACGTTTTGGCTACTGTGATTGCCTGTTCCGGAACGTGTTTCAGAACGTCTAGGCGAAATAGACTCTTGTTCCAAAACGGGGTGGATGCGTAACGGAACGGTTGGTCTGGCTTTTCAAACTGAGCCCGTGTTTCGAAACGGGCTAGCCTGTTTCAGAACACAAGCCTGAAAAATGGGCTTTTGACATCTCTAAAGGTTCTCAAGTGTTGGGCTTAGGCCCTGTTTGAGGTTAGGCTTCTTGAGAGTCTTGTTTTTCGATGTCGCTTCACACATAGGTTTAATTAAATCCATCTAGACAAGATAAATAAATGAAAAAGTTTTCTCGGGTTGTTAACCGAAGTGGAGCCTTAACGGGTTTCGCCTCGGTTATCCCTGTGTAGCCCGCTCGGACCGGTCATTCACCCGGACCGGGACGAGGGGGTTACATAGTCTATATTCTACAATAGAAGAAAACCATTTCCACTTAGGCCACAAATTCACGGTAGGGTTTATTACTTGTTCAGTTCGGTTAATAGTTTTGAGACTATTACAAATGTTTTAGACCTTTGCATATGCTACGTAAATGTATATTAACGTAAAAGACATATACATATTTTGAAAATGTTTTAGACCATTACATAGTCTATATTCTAGTTGCAATTGTCGGTTAATAGTGGGGGTGGCAGAATTCATTACCATTTCGAAAATGTATTTTAAGACTACTCTACCAACTGTTCTGCTCAATACAACATGAAAAGACATATACATATTTTGCCGACGTATATGAACGGGTTACAGTCTTATAGAGATTTAAAATTGACAATGATACGACAACGTCTTTTGGAATTACAAAATCCGTGAAACAGCCAATTAAGTACATTTACTATTACAACAACAAATATTGTTCGGAGCGGGAAACAATTTTTTTTAACTAGTTCCAAACCTAATAATATTGAATTTGATATGTATAAAGCGAAAGATTAACTGAAATCGTTACCAAAACATATCATATTTTAGATAGGATGTGAAAAGTCCCATATTGTAAATGCAAACGTTCGAAAGCTGTCGTATTATTATACTCTATTTAAATGGAAAAATTCCTTCGGCTGCCATTTATTTATAATTGAATCCAAAATTGACCCATATTTATTTATAACTTTTACTATAATTTTCTCCGAACCCAATAATTTTTTCGTACTTGACATCAAACATTATTACTTATAACTCCACATGGAAAAAAAATAATGAGATGAGTTGGTAAAACTAACTACTATGTTCTAACTTACTGTTATTGGTTTGCTGAGATTCATTTTAATGGCTTTAAGGGTTTTTGGTTGAAGATTTAGTTGGTACATAGTTTATGGTTTAGGGTTTATGAGATGATTTTTATTGTTTTTTTGGTTTATGGTTTATAGTTTGGAGCTTACATTTATTGGGTTAGTGTTTATGGTGTACTTTATAGTTAGTAGTTTACGAGATTAATTTCTTTCTTTAGGGTTTGGTGTTTAGCTCACCGTAAACCATACAATATATAACGCCCCGATTTTGGGCCTAGAACTTAGTCGGGTTCGGTTGAACCGGTTTTGGATAATCTAGACAAGTTTTGGGATAAAATGATTTTAAAAGGTTTTTGAGGAAAATAAAATATAGAAAAATATTTTATAATCCTTTTTAAATATACATAAAGGGTTGGTGGAGTCAACTTTGGAAATTGATGTTTGGAAGTTGGACATTGAGATTTTAGTGACTAAAATGCGATTTTTGAAAATTGTTTTTCAAGTGACTAAATTGTAAAAGACTATAACTTTTAATCTGTAAGGATTAATTGACCAAAGGTCTAATTCAGTATTTTTCCTCTTAATTGATTTATTTTAAAATGGTTTATTAAATAAAAAGAATTGATAAAGATTAAAAAGCATTTTATTTCTAAAGAACACATTTTACGTAACTAACTTTCTCTCTATCATTTTCTCTCAAATTCTCTTCAGCCAAACCTTGTTTTCCACTTTAAAGATTTTAGGTAAACTTTAAATTTGATCTATCTTTGATTTCCTATTGATCTATTATCAAAATCTCATGTTTGTATCTTTGGTTTTCTCATGAGAATCCATTCAATTGGAGGAAAAAGCCAACCTTCGAGGTAATTTCGTTCATCTCCTCTAATGATAATTTCTTTATTAAAATTCCCAAGTTTTTGGTCTTTTACGAATGATTTCTGTTGAGTTTATATATTGTGTTTATGGAAAAATGGATTTAATTGATGTTGTTTGGGTTTAATTAAAAGATCTTTGTTTCAAACTAATTTTGTGAGTTTATAATGAGATTTAGATATGATTATGATTTGTTGAAATGTACAAAATTCGTACGTGCACTATAATATACAAAATTTATGTGTGCTCTTCAGTTCGGGCAATGAGGGTAGTGCCATCCCGTTCTGAAGTGAGAGTGAAGTGATGAGAGATTTCACCACGATAGGTCTTGATGATGTGAGATTCCATCAAGCTTTGTGGCGATGAGAGATACCTCCATGAGAGTTAAGTGATGTGAGATTCCATCGAGGTATGACTTGACGATGTGAGATTTCGTCAAGTTATTTGTATATCCAAGTAATGTTGCTAAAATGCGGATATATAAGTGTCACATGTACCTTGATTATAAATGATTTTATGCATTGTGTTTTGCATATGAAAACAAGTTTTGAAAAATGATTTATGAGAAACAAGCATGAGTAAGCTTTTTTTGAGATTTTGCATTATGGTTAATGCATGAGATAGATGGTACATGTGGTTTTTAAGTTGTTGACTTTGCTTTGAAAATGATTTCAAACACGAAATAGAATGAGCATGATGAGATAGTGATTTTAATTGAGAAAATGGTTTTAGATGCATTGTTGTGGTTGGTTTTGTTTTGAGAATCCCTCACTAAGAATTTGTTCTTACGCTCTCTTTTACCAACAATGCAGACAAATAACTCTTTTGGGGCATCACGGAAGCAAGAAGGATTTCAAGGAGTGATACATAGTTCAAGTATAGTTTTACCTATTAGCAATAATTGGCAATGGGAGGAAGACTTAATGTTTTAGGAGAGTTTGTTTTGAAACTCCCTGTTTTGTGGCAAGTTGGTGATGCCTATGTTGACTTGTAAATGGCCTTTCGTACTTGATTTATGCTTGGATATGCATATTGGTATCTTGCTTGGCTTATTTTCTAGATTGCAAGCCTATAGTTTACTTATGTTGCTAATTTCCATGAAATGATGTTGATCATGCTTGGAATGTTTGAAGATTGATGTTTGGATATGTTAGATATAAGTTGGAAGCATTCTTGGATATTTATGGTTGCTAAAAAATGAAAAAAATAAAACAACAAAAATGTGACATTTTAGGTCTAGTGTTTCAATACGCCTAAGGCTGTATCAAAATAGGGTCTCTGAAATAGGCATAGGGTTTCGAAATAGGGCGTGGTGTATCAGAACAAGCTCGTGAGGTTTGGCTACTAGAATTTGGAGTACCGAAACTATAACACCCCCTTCCCGGCCTGGTAGAGAATCAGATTGAAAGTGTTACCGAAAAACATATTCAGAGATCGAAAGCTAAATTGGAGCTCAAAAACTTGTTTGTAATGGTTTATTAGTCTTCTTTTAAGACCCAACATACTTGCTTATTAACAACTTACTTAATTTTGGGTCGATTTTAAACTTTTAAAACTTTAGGGACTAAATTGTAAATCTTAAAAATTAAGAGTCCTTAACCGAAATCCGTGTCATCATACTAAAATTAAACTTACTAATTATTAGCTTGTGAAATTTTATTACCAACCGAGGACATTTACCTATCCGATTAGGCGATACAATATTTAGTGACCATTTTGTAAACTATCCAAGACTGTTTTTATACGAATTAACCTGCCAAACAATTTCTAAATTTTACCAGAAAGTTTATAGCCCTTATTACTAAAATCATACAGAATTTTAGAGCATTCTAAATCCATTTACTAAAATTTTCTCCTTAGACTCATTTTAGGCATTTTTAATCATTTTAACCAATCCAGATATAGTCGTTCTAAGCATACAACAAAACCATATTGCCAGGTCATCATATAAACATAGAAGGGCTGATACATAACAATTTCGACCATATGCCACTTTACTAGGAGTTAAAGCAGAAGATAACATACATATATGGCAGAGACGTAACGTGCAACTGCACAACACGATCAAGGATCGGAATTGATCAAGGTCTTGAAAATACAGTAAACGCATATGTTAGGCTTACATAGCCTAGTGAGGTAGTCAAAACATTATGATATGCATGACATAACTTTCAAATGATGTGCATAAACATATTCTCATACTTAATACATGTTTCACATGTTGTCATAATTTGACATTAAGAATCATATCATAAAACTTTATTTATTAAAGACCATTGAATACTCGGATCTCCTGTACACCAACATATCGAATTTTTTGTCATATCAAATTATATCATAACCCTGTACACCACATATAGATCACAACCTCGAAACTCCAGTCGTAACCCTGTACACTATATATAGGCCATAGCATCAAAACTCCAAATCATACTAAGATCAAAATCCCATAGCATGCCATCGTATCCAATTTTCTTTAATTCATAAAAAAATCACATATCATTCATGTCTTTATAACACATGTGAGTTGAGCTTTGCTTCATATCATATATCATCTTTAATTTAGTCCACATAACATAATTTCACATATTAAAGGAGCATGAATAACTTATCAGATTTGCAAATCCAATTCCACATAATTGCTCTATATGAGCTCAAAATCAAATGTATATCAAAAGCACAAATAATGCAACGGGGTGACTCTGTGCCTATCCCTTGACACAACTATACTCACCTCGACAATTCAACACTTTTAAGGTTCTCAGATAATAACGACTTTATTTATAGTTTTCGGAGGAGATGACAGTTGTTCCTTATCAACCTCTTAAGGTAGGTTAATCAATAAGAATTGGTTAAAATTGACAAAACCACGTCGAGTCAATATGAAAATATTAAAATCAATATCAAAATTTAGATTAACCAAAAATTTGAGTTTACCCCAATGATAGCAAGAATTCGATATTGTTAAACCGAAAAATTTCGAGCTTACCAACCCTAAAAATGAATCGATGTTTGCATCTCACTTTTCCTAATTTTCCTTGCGCAACTCTCTCTCATTTTTTTATTTGCTCCTTATTTGATGTTCTGTTTTTGCGCAAAATCCCTCCCCAATTTATACTTGAATGTGCCTTCCCCTATTTCTTTCTTCATTCTCCACCTAAGTTGGAGTCGTGGCAACATTAAAGGGCATGGCCCTTGTGCCTAGGCCACGTAGTGGCCACCTTGCTGAATCATTCCCCAAACGTGGGGAATTCATGAGAGATTCCTTCAATTTGAAGGAATTTCCCTGGGTCCCCCACTTAGTTTTTATTTATATTTTTTAATAATAATAATAATAAACTATTAAAAGTTAACTGAATATCTTTTATTGTTTCAAATTGGATACAACATCAGGCAATTACATCGTTCGAACATAACTGATACAAAATATTCAGTCACCGAAATCTAATTTCGACTAGATCAGTTTTCGGGGTGTGACAACTATCCCCTTTAAGAAAATTCATCCTCGAATTTTCATTCTACCTGAATAAGTGAGGATATTGCTTTTGCATTGTTTCTTTTGCCTCCCACGTTTCTTCTTCAACTGAATGACTTCTCTAAAGAACTTTTACTAAGGGTACGAGTTTATTTTAAAGCTTCTTGACTTCTCGTATGAGGATTTGTACTGCTTTTTCCTCGCACGTCAGGCTGAATTACATTTCCATAAACTCCGGCTCGATCACATATGAAGGGTCTGATCGGTACTTCTGTAGCATATACACATGAAAAACATTATGGATTCAACTTAACTCCTCGGGGAGAGCTAGTCGTTAGGCAACATGTCTAACTTTCTTGATCACCTCAAATGGGCCTATGAAACTAGGACTTAGTTTCCCCTTTTTACTAGAACGAATGATCTTCTTCCACAGAGACACCTTAAGGAAAGCTTTCTCACCAATTCCATATTGAATGTCCCTTCTTTTCAATTCAGTGTAGGATTTTTGTCGATCGAGTGCAGCTCTGAGTCGATCACGAATTATGGTTACCCTTTCTTCGGTTTCCCGAAGTAAGTTGGGGCCTAACATTTTGCTTTCACCAAGCTCGGTCCAACAAAGTGGGATTCTACATCTTCTTCCGTAAAGAGCTTTGTACGGGGCCATTTGAATCGAAGCTTCGTAACTATTATTTTACGCAAATTCCACTAAGGGTAAAGATTTCTCACGTATTTCCAAAATCATTAACACAGGCTCGTAGCATATCTTCCAAAATCTACAAGTAAGAATCGAAATTGGTATGAAATGATTATACACACATATCAAAGGAAAATATAGGGTTATTTGAGTAACCCTTTCGGATTGACCATCGGTTGAGGGTGGGAAGCAGTGCTTAAGTGCACTCAAGTTCCCAACGCCTTCTGTAGGGTTCTCCACAATTGAAATGCAAAAGGTAGATCACAGTCGAAAATGATAGACACATGCACTCCATGCAAATGGATAACTTCATGAATGTACAACTCAACAAGTTTAGGCAAGCTGAAGTCCATTCTTACTAGAAGAAAATGAGCAAGTTTGGTGAATTGGTCCACAATGACCCAAATAGCATCATTCTTCTCTGGTGTCACTGGTAAACCGCTTACAAAATTCATCGTAATACGCTTCCATTTCCACTGTGGAAGCACAATGGGTTGCAAGAGACCAGTGGGAAACTTGTGCTCGGCTTTAACCCGTTGGCAGGTCAAACACCTAGCCACAAAGTTTGTGATTTCATTCTTCATACTGAACAACCAATATATCTTCTTAAGATCTTTATACATCTTGATTTCTCCTGGATGAAAAGAGAAAGGACTAGAGTGAGCTTCGCTTAGGACCTAATTCCAAATTCCAAAGATCATCATTATCAAGAACACATATATGGTTTCGAAAGCACAATAACCCTTCGGAATTCACAACAAGGTTAGGATTCGGTTTGTCCTTAATCTTAGCAATAATAGTTCACAACTCCTCGTCAGATTCTTGGAGTGCCTTGATTCGAGACACAATGGTTGACTAAACTCTAAGTTCAGCTAACAACTCGCCTTGCTTCCTGGGTCAAAAATGGGCATTCAAACATCTCAGAGAAAGAGTAGGTTTTCGACTAAAGGTATCAGCTACAACATTGGCCTTACTGGGATGGTAGTCAATAACCAAGTCGTAGTCTTTCAAAAGCTTTATCCAACGACGTTGACGGAGATTCAACTCTTTTTGAGTTAAGTGATATTTTAAACTTTTTTTATCAGTGTACAAGTAACACTTCTCACTGTAAAGATAATGCCTCCAAAATTTTTTGAAAAAATACAACATCATCTAGCACCAAATCATGTGTCAGGTAGTTCAGCTCATGTGGTTTAAGATGGCGTGAGGCACATGCTATGACTTTTCCTTCTTGCATCAGTAAACAACCTAACCCCGAATGAGATGCATCACCGTACACAGTGAAGTCCTTGCTCGACTCAGGTTGCACTAGAACAGGGGCATGAGTTAGAACTTGTTTAAGTTGATCAAAACTTCTATGTTGCTTCACTTTCCAAAAAAAGGAGTTTCTTTATGGAGAAGCTTCGTCAAAGGTGCAGCAATTAGTGAGAACATTTTAAAGAATATACGATAGTAGCCTACAAGGCCTAGAAAAACTACGAACTTCTCCAACATTCTTCGGAGGGATACAATCGAGGATTGTAGGGATCTTCTCTAGGTCAACTTGTATTCCCGCAAAAGAGATCACATGACCTAAAAAGGATACTTTGGGTGGCTAGAATTTACACTTATTGAACTTTTAGCATATAGTTGTTTCTCCCAGAGAGTCTGAAGTACAATCCGGAGATGTCCTTCATGAGCAGTAGAATCTTTAGAATAGATCAAAATGTTGTTTATGAACACAACCATGAATATTGTCTAGATAGGGCCAGAACACGTGGTTCATCAAATCCATGAAGGCTGCAGGTGCATTTGTGAGCCCAAAAGGCATCACTAGAAATTCGTAGTGGTCATACCTAGTTTGAAAGGCAATCTTTGGAATGTCAGACTCCTTCACTAATATTTTGATAGTATCTGGATTGCAGGTCTATCTTAGAAAAGACATAAGCATCTTTCAATTTGATCAAAGAGATCTTCGATCCTCGGTAACAGATACTTATTCGTAGTCTTTACTTTATTCAACCGACGTTAGTCAATGCACAGACGCATCGGTTCATCCTTCTTTTTAACGAACAATACCGGTGCTACCCAGGGTGAAGAACTTGGTCGAATGAACCCCTTATTCAATAGGTCTTGGATTTGGGCCTTAAGTTCTTTTAATTCCACCGGAGCCATTCTATTCGAAGCAATGGAGACTGGTGTAGTTCTCGGTTGCACTTCGATTCAAAATTCAACTTCTCGGGTCGAAGGGAGTCCTGAAAGTTCATAGAGAAATTCATCAGGGAATTATTTCACCTCCGACACATTTTTCGAGTTTTGGGATTTTCTTTAGACTCTATGGCACGCATGATAGCTTCATTAGGCTTGGGTTTGATTCCCATCAAGTTATGCTTTCATTGCCAAGTATACAGAGGTATAGTTTATTTTTCAAAAAATCTACCCAAGCTTGATGTTCAGCTAAAGATTGAACTCGTGGAAAGGTAGGGCCATCAAATTAGTCGGGAATGGGATCTCTTGGATCCTCAAAGGACAAGCTTTATAGATCAATTGTATAACCACACTATCTCCTAGTGGGTTAGAGATAACTATCTCAAAAGCAATGGATCAAAATTCTATGGCATACTTCCCAACCAATGGATCACTAATAAAGGATTGCGTAGAACTGGATGTGGTTCTATTGCGATATGTCTATCGTTGGGCACAGACATTCTTAAATTTAATCAAACAAAAAAGGTTAAATCATGTTAGTTGCAAGTCACGGATAACATACAAAAAGAAACTCCTAGGTGGCATATGAAGACACAGACTCATAACGGATACATGGTTAGTCCTAGAATCGACTAAACCTAGGCTCTGATATCACAATTGTAACACCCCTTCTTGGCCTAGTAGAGAATCAGATCGAAAGTGTTACCAGAAAATATATTCGGAAATCGGAAGCTAAATTGGAGCTCAAAAAATTGTTTATAATGGTCTATTAGTCTTCTTTTAAGACCCAACATACTAGCTTATTAACAGCTTACTTAATTTGGGGTCGATTTTAAACTTTTCAAACTTGAGAGCTAAATTGTAAATCTTACAAATTAAGGGTCCTTAACCAAAATTCGTGTCATAATACTAAAATTAAACTTACTAATTATTATCCTGTGAAATTTCATTACCAACCGTGGTCATTTACCTATCCAATTAGGCGATACAATATTTAGTAACCATTTTGTAAACTATTCATGACTATTTTTATTCAAATTTACCCGCCACACGATTTTCAAATTTTACCAGAAAATTTATATCCCTTATTTCTAAAATCATACATAATTTTAGAGAATTCTAAATTCATTTACTAAGTTTTTCACCTTAGACTCATTTTAGGCATTTTAACCGTTTTAACCAATCCAGATCTAGCCGTTCTAAGCTTACAACAAAACCATATTACCAGGTCATCATATAAACATAGAAGGGCTGATACAGAACCAATTAGACCATATGCCACTTTATTAGGAGTTATAGCAAAAGATAACATACATATATTTGTAGAGACGTGACTTGCAACTGCACAACACGATCAAGGTCCTGAAAATGCAGGAAGCGTGTTGACGCATCTGTCACACGTTTCCGTGTCTGCTGCGACAACATGTTGACCTGCTGGATTTTCCGCGTCTGTCGCGGCAGCTGTAAGGACATGCTCCTATTTTGGGCTTTTTGGGCTGATGGTGAGATGGTGGCTGAGTTCACTTCTTCTCCTCTCCTTGTCTCATATATTTCCTAAAAATAATTAAAATAAAAACTTAGTTCCTAAAAATAAAATAATTCTAATTTCCTAATAAATAAATATATATATATAAATAAATAAATAATAAAAATAAAATTAAGTTAAATTAGGGATGCCAAGAGGGGCATCTCCTAAAGTAACCACTTCCTGCATTCTTGGGGCTTCAGTCCCCTGATAATGTTTCAATCTATGTCCGTTGACTTTAAATTGGTGCCCGTCTTTTAAGGATTTGATCGTGATGGCACCATGAGGAAAAACTTGCACCACTTGAAATGGGTCGGACCATCTAGATTTCAGCTTCCCTGGGAAAAGTTTCAACCTAAATTTGAATAACAACACAAGCTGCCCTGGGCAGAACTGTCGTGGCATCAACTTCTTGTCATGCCACTTCTTTGTCTTGTCCTTGTAGATCCTTGCGTTGTCATAGGCCATTGCTCGAATTTCTTCAATCTCATTCAAGTCAAGTAACCTCTTCTGTCCTGCCTTTTCCAAGTCCATGTTCACTGCCTTGATGGCCCAGTATGCTCTATGCTCAATCTCAACAGGTAGATGGCATGTTTTCCCATAAATCAGCCGGTAGGGTGACATTCCCAATGGAGTTTTAAATGTTGTTCTGTAGACCCAAAGTGCATCATTGAGGTGTAGAGACCAGTCCTTTCGAGTTGGTTTAACCATCTTCTCAAGAATGTTCTTTACCTCTCTGTTGGATATTTCGGCCTGTTCATTGGTCTGAGGGTGATAAGCTGTTGCAATCCGATGTTTGACACCATATTTCTTTAAGGCAGCAGCTATCACCCTATTGTCTAAATGCCTCCTTTCATCACTGATGATCGCCTTAGGGATGCCAAATCTAGGGAAAATGTTCTTATGTAGGAATCTCTGAACAATCTTGGCATCGTTTTTCTGTGTGGCGATCGCTTCAACCCATTTGAACACGTAGTCCACTGCCATGAGGATATAAAGATTCCCACATGATGCTGGGAACGGTCCCATGAAATCAATCCCCCAAACGTCAAAGATTTCGACTTCAAGGATGTTTTGCAGCGGCATCTCGTGTCTTCTTGAGATGTTTCCAGTCCGTTGACACTTGTCACATCTTTTGTAGAATGCTTGGGCATCCTTGAACAGTGAATACCAATAAAAACCAGACTGCAAAACCTTGGCAGCAGTTTTGTTACCACCTAAGTGTCCTCCATATTGTGAAGCATGGCAGTGATGAAGCATAGCTTCCTGCTCATCCTGTGGTACACACCTCCTGATGATCTGATCTGCACACATTTTGAAAAGAAGAGGTTCGTCCCAATAATAATGCTTAACATCATTTTGGAACCTCTTCCTAGCTTGATAATTAAGATCAGGAGGAAATATTCCGCTAACTAAATAATGAACGAAATCAACATGCCAGGGGAGTTTAGAAAGCTTACCTGCCGCCATGGCTGTCGCAGCAGTGCTTGTGGCAGCGAACAGCTACTCGTCAGGGAAGGTCTCCAGTATGTGTGTCTCGTCTGTTAGGAGACTCCTTCCCTTCTCTAATCTTGACAAGTGATCTGCAACTTTGTTCTCTGTCCTCTTTTTATCTTTGATTTCAATGTCGAACTCTTGCAGCAGCAGAATCCAACGAATCAGTGTGGCCTTTGCGTCTTTTTTAGCAAACAGATATTTCAGTGCTGAGTGGTCTGTGTGGACCACCACTTTCGTTCCAAGTATGTAGGATCAGAACTTGTCAATTGAAAACACCACAGCTAACAATTCCTTCTCTGTTGTGGTGTAATTCACTTGGGTATCATTGAGTGTTTTACTAGCGTAGTAAATTACATGGAATAACTTGTCCTTCCTCTGCCCAAGTGTTGCCCCTACAGCATAATCACTGGCATCACACATAATCTCGAATGGCAACTTCCAGTCCAGTGGTTGTACAATTGGGGTTGTTACTAGCTTCTCTTTCAGAATTCTGAATGCCTCAATACATTCAGTATTGAAGTCGAAGGGACGATTCTGCTCTAGTAGGTGGCATAGCGGCTTGGTAATCTTCGAAAAATTGGCTATAAACCTTCGATAGAACCCATCATGCCCCAGGAAACTTCGAATTCCCTTGACTGTGGTGGGTGGTGGCAGCTTTTCAATTACCTCAATTTTTGCTCTGTCGACTTCTATGCCGCGGCAACTTACCTTATGGCATAGGACTGTCCCTTCATCCACCATGAAGTGACATTTCTCCCAGTTTAATACTAAGTTCGCTTTCTCGCATCTCTCGAGCACTTTCTGTAGGTTGCTTAAGCAGCTTTCAAAATTGTCTCCAAAGACAGAGAAATCGTCCATGAATATCTTCATGAAATCCTCCACCATGTCGAAGATTTTTGCCATCATACACCTATGAAAAGTTGCTGGTGCATTGCACAGTCCAAATGGCATTCTCCTAAAAGTGTAAGTACTGTATGGGCAAGTGAAGGTTGTTTTCTCTTGATCCTCCGGTGCGATGGCTATTTGGTTATAACCTAAGTAACCATCAAGAAAACAGTAGTAAGGCTTTCCCGCTAATCTATCAAGCATTTGATCAATAAAAGGCATAGGAAAGTGTTCCTTCCGGGTAGATTTGTTAAGCTTTTGGTAGTCCATACAAACCCTCCAACCAGTCACAGTCCCGGTTGGGATTAACTCGTTTTCTTCATTGGTCACCACGGTTATTCCTCCTTTCTTTGGAACACTTTGCATCGGGCTCACCCACTTACTATCCAAGATGGCATAAATTATCCCATCATCTAGCCATTTGATGATTTCTTTTCGGACCACTTCTCGCATAGCATCATTCAAATGTCGCTGGGCATCAATGGTCGGCTTATGATCATCCTCCAAGAGAATTTTATGCATGCATAGTGTCAGACTGATGCCTTGGATATCAGCTATCGTCCACCCGATAGCTTTTTTGTGCTGCTGCAACATCCCTATTAGCTGTTGTTCCTATTCTTGCATCAACTTGGAAGAGATGATTACGAGCAACGTATCATTTAATCCAAGAAAAACATATTTGAGCTGCCCTGGCAGGGGCTTAAGATCTAGAATAGGTGACTCTACAGTTGATGGCTTTTGGATGATATGTTCATTCGAGGTATAGTTTAAGGGCTCGAATAACTTACCTGGACGATTGCCTATCCAGTTTACCTCCTCATGACCTTCAGTGTCAGATATGTTAGAATCTGAGGAGCTGCTGTCGTCGTTGCTGCCGGGACAGTCTTCTAGATGGCTGTTGTGGTAGTGGCCAAATTTGATGTCATGGCAGCCTGACTTGATGCAAGGTTGGTCAAGGATTACTTCAGTTATAGCCTTGCATTCTTCTTCTGCATCAGCGTGTTTTATTTCTTGGAGAACATTTAACTTGATCTCTTGATCATTCACGCTCATAGTGAGTTCTCCCTTTTCTACATCAATCAGTGATCTGCCTGTGGCTAAGAATGGTCGCCCCAGGATGATTGGTGCATTCTCATATGCTTCACAATCTAAAACAAGAAAGTCAGCAGGAAAAATAAATTTATCCACTCTTATTAGAATATCTTCAATCTTCCCTTTTGGTTGCACGTAAGAGCGGTCTGCCAGCTACAACATAACTGTCGTGGGTCGTGCTCGTCCAATACCTAATTTCTGAAATACAGATTTTGGCATTAAATTAATACTAGCACCTAGATCACAAAGTGCCTTACCAACAAATTTATCACCGGTTATGCACGGTATTATGAAGCTCCCAGGATTCTTCTTTTTCTGGGGTGGATGCTTTTGCAGAATAGTCATGCATCCTTCTGTCAGTTTTACCGTCTCAAAATCCCCAAGTCTGGATTTCTTCGACATAGCATCCTTGAGAAATTTGGCATAATCAGGCATCTCTTTGATGGCATCTAACAACGGAATATTAATGTGGACCTGCTTAAAAATATCATAGATCTTTTTAAGCTAGAACTCATGTTTCTGCTTTTGTAGCCGCTGTGGAAAAGGCGGTGGAGGACGATAATCTTCAATGCGTCCTTCCCACTTCATTCAGATCTGAGGAGGCTTAGGTTCTTCATCCTTCCCCCTCTGTCCCTTCTGCTGTCGTGACAGGTGTGGCGGCAACATGCTGTTTGTCGTCTGCCGGGGCAGTGTTCTCGGTAGTCGACTCTAGGGCTGGTTCCTTAACTGGTTTGTCTTTCTTCTCCGGCCCTGGTAATTTCTTCCCACTCCTAGTTGTGATAGCTTTGCACTGCTCATGTGTGGGTTGTCTAGCGACCTCAGTATCGCTAGGGAATCCTCCGTTCTGCCTTGGCTTAATATGCTGGGAGACCTGACCCATCTGTGTCTCCAGTGATTTCAGAGTAGCTTCATGATTAGTCATCCGCATCTCTATTTTATCCATGAACAACTCAGTCTTCTTGACGAAGTGATTCATGTTTTCAATGTAAGTTCCTGTCTGTGACATAAACGTGGCCAAGGTCTGCTCCAATATACTAGGTGTGGCTGTTGGTGGTTGTTGCGGCTACTGTTGTGGTTGCTGCCGAGTCAGAATTCTAGGTGCCCCCTGATTTTGAGTGTTCTGTGCTTGAGGGTTCATGGCATTGTTTGGGTTGCTCCAAGAGAACTTGGTATCTTTCCTCCAATTGGGATTGTAATTGTTGGAATTGTAGTTTTGCTTGTTAAAGTTTCCAACATACATCCCTTCCTCTAGCTATAGCGGGCAGTCTTCCGAACTATGATTCCCACTGCAAGTTTCACATACCTCTTCTGTAGAGTAGACAGGTTTTGAATCCTTCTTCAGCAAGTTTTCTACTGCCTTTGTGAGATACGCAACCTGTGTCTTTAGGGACTTATCGGCTTCGTAATCCTTCACAGGTAGTACTCGTTTACCTCTCCTTGATGTGGGAAATTACATTTCATTCTTCGCCAAATTCTTTAACACTACCATGGCTTCATACGGATCTTTATCCAACAGCAATCCATTGGCTGCTGAATCGATTCTCATACGAGTCTGTAGGTTGGCAGCATTGTAGAATTTTATGACTTGATTCCAAACAGGGAATCCGTGCATCGGGAAATTCCTCAGAAGAGTAGTAAACCTGTCTCATGCCTCGTACATTGGCTCGTCATCTTCCTGTTGAAAAATAGCAATTTCGTTATGTAATCGCTCAGATAAATGGGAAAGGTTAAAACGAGATAAAATTCACGAGTTAAATCTGCCCAAGTTCGTATTGAACCCGACGTTAGTTTGTTCCACCAAGTTTTAGCTTTGTCCCTCAATGAATGAGGAAATAACCAAAGCCTTAGTATCTCCGGATTTACTCCTGGTAGTCTAAACGAACCACAAATTTCTTGGAACATTTTCAGATGTTCCCTAGCATCCTCTGTAGCAGCACCACTAAACTGGCTAGCAGAATTAATCATGTTGAACATGACAGGTTTCAGCTCGAAATTTTCAGCTTCCACATCTGGTAGGGTGGTCTCTAATTCCACATGATCATTGATCATGTAATCTCGGCATGACCGCTGTGCGGCCCCAGCAGCAGGAGGAGCGGCAGGCCGTCCGTTACCTCCATCTCCGATAGGATCTTCAGAACCTTGGGGATTCCCTTGGTTGTTCGTGGCCTCTAACTGTTCTTCAAGGTATTCGTTTCTGGCTAACACGAGTCAGAGTCGGTTCCTAAGATTGCACGAGCGTTCGATTTTAGGATCTCTCTGATACTCAGGTTCCTTTTCTCATCTCGATCTACGCATAAGCAAACATAAAACCTTGTGAAAAGCACAGGGTGAACAATCCAAGTAAAAACAGAAAAATTAAAAAGTGTAGTAAAAGTAGGGTAAAGATATGTTGCCAGTCCCGGCAACGGCGCCAAAAACTTGTTGCGTGTAATAGAGTCTATCGCAATAGAGTGCAAGTGTACATGACGCAAGTAGTAAAGTGATACACGAGGTATCAGACGTCGAATCCATAGGGACTGGAAATAGCCTTAACCTTGAATTGCTGCACAAAGAAAAGATAATTTAAATTGTTTGTGAGGGAATAATAAAGAGTACTTAAGATAAATGAGTAAAGAATTCAGGATAGAGAGAATGGGCCAGTATTGATTTACTCAGTAGTGTAGGTGTTGCAAAGTCTCGGACTTTCTATTATGTCGTTGCTCATGTCGCGGCAGCACCTGCGGCGGCAGCAGTATGTTGTTGTCGCGGCATCGATCACACAACTCTGTACTTCAAGCTTGGCAAGAATCCCTGTTGTACGTTGTCCTATCCCTAGGTCCAAGTCTGTCGATGAACACGTCTTTGATGATACCTCCCGGCGTGAATCGAAGGATGAACACCGATGGTGTTTAATTCTTCCTTAGCCATTTAACCTCGTCCTATCCCTAGGTCCGAGATAGTTCAACCATAAACTGGAGAACTCGTACTTATTCCTTTCGTATACTTAACTCTCCCGATATTAAGTAAAAGTATAATCTCACAATGCTCTCCCGATACTCTTGCAAGATGTTGAAAACCAGAATAAGCAAACTTGAAGTCTATTTTATTGAACAGAAAAATTCCTAAAACAATGCAATCCTTGCAACTACTTTACAAAATCAAACCTTAGCCCTAGGGGAAGTTTAGAACATGATGAGAAGGGAAAAACGACTAGGGTTTAGGGGAAGACGGCTAGAGAATAAGATATCCTTCCCTAGGTTGAATTACATGCCTTTATATAGGCCTGGGTTCAAGTTTTCTAATATGGCAATAATACAAGTTTAAATTAAAGTACAACTCTATTAAAGACTAAATCTTCAGAGTAGATGTCTTTAATTCGTCTTCCCTTCTTGCTTGGAGTTTATTTCTTGAATTTTGGGCTTGGCCTTTATTCTGATCTAGGGCTCGAAAAAATATATGAGTGCTCCATGACAAACCGACTTAATTTCCTCTTTCTGTCGAGCTCCATTTCACTTTTTCCCTTCACTATTGCTGTCGTCCTTGGCTGCCACGGCAACGACCTTGGCATCATCGTCCTTCTTGACTTTAATCATGTGTTCCAGCTCTGCTTCTCCACTGCCCCGAGTCTGCTACAACAGCTATCTGCAAAAGTAACCAAAATCAACATCAATTGTGCCTTTTTGTATAATTGTGATGTATAACTAAAATCTATCCTAAATGCAATGAATTATGCTTGAATGCAGCAGAAATATGGGTTAAATAGGGGGTAAAATATAAAACTTTTACACACTCAACATAGTCCACATAACATAATTTCACTTATCAAAGGAGCATGAATAACTTACCGGATTTGCAAATCGAATTCCACATAGTTGCTCTATATGCGCTCATAATCAAATGTATATCAAAATCACAAATAATGCAACGGGATGGCTCCGTGCCTATCCCTTAACACAACTACACTCACCTCGACAACCCGACGCTTTTAAGGTTCTCGGATAACAACGACTTTATTCTTGATTTCTGAAAGAGATGACGATTGTTCTTTATCAACCTTTTGAGCTAGGTTAATCAATAGGAATTGGTTAAAATTGACAAAACGACATTGAGTCAATACGAAAATATTAAAATCAATATCAAATTTTAAACTAACCAAAATTTTGAACTTACCACAACGATAGCAGAAATTCAGTATTGCTAAACCGAAATTTTTTAAACTTACCAACCCTAAAATTGAATCGACGTTTGCTTCTCACTTTTCCTAATTTTCCTTGCGCAACTCTCTCTCATTTTTTTATTTGCTCCGTATTTGATGTACCTCCCCAATTTATACATGAATGTGCCAGTCCCTATTTCTTTCTTCATGCTCCACCTAAGTTGGAGTCGTGGCGACATTAAAGGGCATGGCCCTTGTGCCTAGGCCACGTAGTGGCCACCTTTCTGAATCATTCCCCAAACGTGGGGAATTCATGAGAAATTCCTTCAAATTGAAGGAATTTCCGTGGGTCCCCCATTTAGGTTTTTTTAGTTTTTTAATAATAATAATAATAAACTATTATAAGTTAACCGAATATCGTTTATTGTTTTAAATTTGATACAAGATCGGGCAATTCCATCATTCGAACACAATCAATACAAAATATTCGATCATCAAAAATTAATTTTGATTAAATCGATTTTCGGAGTGCGACGGGAACGTTTTAGAGAGTGTTTCGATACGGGCTCATGTTCCGAAACACTAGGTCTTGTTCCGATACGGGTGTTTCAGTACAATGTGACATTTCAGGTCCAGTGTTTCGATATGCATATTGGTATCTTGCTTGGCTTATGCTTGGATATGCATATTGGTACTTGGCTTATGCTTGGATATGCATATTGGTATCTTGCTTGGCTTATTTTCTAAGTTGCATGCCTATAGTTTACTTATGTTGCTAATTGCCATGGAATGATGTTGATCAAGCTTGAAGATTGATGTTTGGATATGTTAGATATAAGTTGGAAGCATGCTTGGATGTTTATGGTTGCTTAAAATGAAAAAAAAAACCTAGCAAAAATGTGACATTTCAGGTCCAGTGTTTCGATACGCCTAAGGATGTATCGAAATAGGGTCTTTGAAATAGGCATGGGGTTTTGGAACAAGGCATGGTGTATTGGAACAGGCTCGTGAGGTTTGACTACTGGAATTTGGTGTACCAGAACGTTTTAAAGGGCGTTTCGATACGGGCTCGTGCTCCAAAGCACTAGGTCTTGTTTCGATACAGGCATTTTGGTACAATGTCCTGTGTACCGAAACACCAAGATGTTAAAGGTTTTGTTTCTTTACGTTTTAGTCCCTAAATGTTGTGGATGCAATTAAATGAGCTTCGATGATTGTTTTGAGCTGAGTTTTGACAAAGTAGCATCTAATGTGATTAACTAATGGTTGGTAACTTAAAAAATTGAGGATGTTCTTGTAAATTGCTAAAATTACAAAATGGTCCCTAAAACGTGTTTGTATTCAATTGAGTGCTTAATTGATGTTTATTTGAGATGTTAATTGTTGTGCTACGAGTCTAAACACTTAGGTTAAAGATATGCATCTAGACAAGATAAAAAGAAAAAAATAGGGTCGTTTATTGAGGTAAACCTTCTCGGTTTACTTCAATATTCCCCGTGTGACCCATTCTGTTTGTTCTTTCGCCCAGACCGGGTCGAGAGGGTCACATTTGATGGTATCAGAGCCGGGTTTTGAAAGGATTGGGAGGTAAGTTTGGTGTGATATTGTTGTTTGGATGATTTCTTAATGATTGTTATGCTCGGTGGTTGTTTATGCTATGATGCGATGGTTGTTTGCTTTGCGTGTGATGCACGGTGTTTGATAACATGATTTATGGCTGTTATGTTTTGTTGGGGGAGAGATTAAGGGTACCCATTGCCATATTACTAATTGTATAAAGAGGATTTTGGTTTAAAGAAAAACTTGAGCTCCTTGGATTCTTGCTTTTTGTTGGCCTAACTGTTTTATTATGTCATTATCATGTTTTATATTTGCATTCTATTCTAGATGACACCGAGATGAGAGCTTAGGATTGGTAATCGTGATGTTGCAAATGAGAATGTTGAGAATTTGCCGCCCCTCCACCTCCTCCTGGTTGTGATGGAGCTGGTGCAGAAGCTGGCGTTGGAGGTGTTGGACCTTAGGCAGCGCAAGGG
The DNA here is from genome assembly GCA_958450335.1 of Hibiscus tridactylites. Taxonomy (NCBI): domain Eukaryota; kingdom Viridiplantae; phylum Streptophyta; class Magnoliopsida; order Malvales; family Malvaceae; genus Hibiscus; species Hibiscus tridactylites. The sequence goes on from OY288279.1 coordinate 71,277,066, forward strand.
CATGCTGTTGTTGATATGACACTGTTGATTCAGGCTATAGTTTGGGCTTTTCAGGCAGCGATGACGGGTATGCATGTGGTTGCACCACAACCTAGTGCTAATGTTGGTTTACTTTTGAAGCGTCTACGCAGTTTGGGTGGAACTGAGTTCCGAGGTCTGACTTGTGAGGGTTCTGAGGCTTGGTTTGAGAGCACCCAAAGGATTCTTGTTCAGATGGGTTGTAATGACGTGCATAAGTTGGGTTGTGTTTTATCCTTGTTGTGTGGAGATGCTTATACGTTGGGGATGACCATCACTACGGGTATGGAACCTGTCGATGTGACTTGTAAGTTCTTTGGAACTGCTTTTAAGAGGAAGTATTTGGTTGTTCGCTATCTTAATGAAAAGAATCGAGAATGCATGTCCTTGGTGCAAGGAAACATGTCTGTTTTAGAGTACGAGGTTCAGTTTAATCGGTTGAGCCAATATTCTCCTGAACTGGTTCCCAACTAACAGAAGAGATGTGATCATTTTCGCTATGAGCTTGTGAAGGAGGTTAAGACATATATGTTTTCTTCAGATTACACAGATTATGATGTCTTAGTCACTCGGGCTAAGGACATTGAGATGAATTTGGGTTTAGTCACTCGTTTTTGTGGTTCTAGTTCTGGTAAGAGGTCGACTGAGTTCGATACTGGTAGAGATCGTTTCAAGAAGTATAAGGATATGAGGTACCAACCGGATCCAAGGCGTCGTGGTGGTAACCCTAGCCGTGGTCAGTAAGGCCAGAGTGTAACCAGTGCGGTAGAAGGCACACGGGAGAGTGTTGGGGTAATCTTGGTACGTGTTGGAATTGTGGGTCACGAGGCCATATGAAGCGTGACTGTTCACAACCGTTAGAGATGGAAAAGCTCCAGTGCGAGTTGCGGAGCCACAGAGAGGCCATGGGCGCGGTCGTGGTAATTTTCAGCGTAGAGAGGATGGACAGAGGAATGTTGCTCATGTTGTTGTTGTTCAACCTGAGGGAGGTGGACAGTCTAGGGTGTATGCACACCGAGAGAGAAGGAATGACACGGATGTGATTGCATGTACCTTTACTTTGCAATCCTTGTCATTACTTTCTTTGATTGATTTGGTTCTACTCATTCATATATTTTGTGTGAGCATGAACAAGCGCTTTAATTACATGTTGAGTTGTTAGATGTTGGTATGCGTGAAACTAGTTCTTTTGGTGAGATAGTTGTTACGACGAGGATGTATAGGAGATGTGCTTTGTCTGTTTAGGGTCATTTGTTTGAGGCTAATCTTATGGGGTTGCCTTTCTACGTTTTTTATGTAATTCTTGGTATGGATTGGTTGTCCGAGCATCGAGTTGTGGTTGATTTTGAAACCAAGCGAGTTTCGTTGAAACTTGTTGATGATTACGAGGTGGTAATCGTTGGTGTAGGCTGTCGAATAGTCCTACTTTAAGTGCAAGTTTACACTAAAGCCTAGTTTTAATATAAAAGATATCGTCTCCACAGAGAATGGGAAACTCTTTAGAATTTATCTTCCTGCACAAGTAAAAATAAAAACACAAGTAAATTGAGGTTTTGTTTGAATCGATTAAACTAAAGGCAATTAAAATAAAGAGTCGAGAAATCATATTGATAAAATAGGCCGATATTGGTATGCGTTGTAGTGTGGATTTTGAATGCTCCATCTCGGCAAAGTATCGCTGAATTATCTTAACAGTCTGGACAATTTTGACAGAAAACTGCCTTGGAAGATGCCTGCCTCGGCGGAGACTACGTAGTTGCCCGGGCGGCTAAGCGACAACTCAAAGTTCGGCAAGGCTTCCTTTAGTGACTCCTTCTTATCCCTAAGTTGAAGTGCTATTGGCGAACACGTCTTGATAATACCTCTCGACGTGAATCAAAGGATGAACACCAACCAATGCTAAGCCTCCTTTAGCCGCTAAACTTCCAACTTATTCCTAAGCCAAAGTAGTTTTACCCTAGATTGCATAAAACTATGTTTACTCTTTTCTTGAGCTCAACTCTCCCGAAATTGAACAAATAGATAAATTGCAACTTCCTCTCCCGATTTGATTGCAAACAATTGAAAACCAAGAGTAAACAAACTTTGAATTTTATTGCAATAACTTTAACCTAAAAGAATACAAGTAATCTGTAACCCCCTTAGCCCGGCCTAGACGGTTGACCCGAACTACGGAGATTACACGGGGAAAACCAAAGTCAACCCGAAAGTCAACCTTGATTAACGACCCTTTTTTTCTTTTTAATCTTATCTAGATGCTCATTAACCCTAAGCGTACCCTTGAGAAAAGCATACTTGAAAATCACAGCGATCGGAAAGCAATAAGGGACTCAATTGCACAACATACAAAGTTAAGGACCATAATGTAAATTATGGAAAGATGAAGGACTTAACCGATTTTAAGGATACCAATAACAAATTAATCATATTACATGCTTTCCTGTCAAATTTCACCTTAAACGGGCATCTCAAACTCAAGCAATTGCATATACAAAATTCAGGACTAAAACGTAAAGCTTGCAAACCTCAAAACCATTCAAATCAGTGCACAACGGTCTAGTGTTTCGGAATGGGGGTTGACCGTTCCGAAACACGGGTTCGTTTCGAGACCAGTATCGAAACAGGGCCTGGCAGTGGCAAAAGTGTTTCGGAACGACCCTATCCGTTTCGATACACGAAGGCCATTACAGGCCCTCGTTTCGAAACGGTAGTGCCCGTTCCAATACGGACTGCCCAGAAAATGCAGATTTTGCTGGTTTTACATACAATTACTCACTAAAACACATCCTAATGACTTCCTAATCATGCCAACAAGTCATCATACATATTAGGTACATGATTGCATCATCAAAACACGATCATGGCATCGAATAGGAAAATTCACAAGACTATAGGCATGCATCCTAATGTCCAAATCAAACATTCATCAAATCATCAAAGCAAGCACCAAAATGGCCAATTACATATCCAAATCATTTAAGGCATCATGCCACAACTAGGGAGTCCATAAACATCTCCCAAAAACACAACCTAGGTTCCCATTGCCAAATATCAAAATCTAATAATGTTGTAAAATAGTCACCATACATGAGCTTAGCCTTCCCTTGGTTTCTTAGCCTCCTTGCTGCCCACAAACACCTCAATTATCTGCATTATTGGTTCAAGAGAGAGAGCGTAAGCACAAATGCTTAGTGAGGCATGCTCTAATGAAACAACACAAAAATGCACTTTATAAAAACACTTTCCATATGCCTTAAACACTTAAACATCATTATTCATGCAACATTGCATTCACATCAAGCATCTCATGCTTCAATATCATTAACAAGTCATATTGGCTTCCAAGTGATATACCAAAACCTTTTACAACATAAAATGCAATCGAATACGCGGATTACAAGCGTTGTCCAATACGGTTCATACACACTACCAAACACACAAGGTGGAGTTTACCGGTACAATCACAACCCCTCAACACCCGTGATGGAGTTTAACGGTACAATCACAACCCCTCCACATCACTCATTGGTAGTTGTATAACATCACTAACGAGAACACGAGACACACAACACAAGATCCACACATGGACTTTTAACCACCATTGTGATCTTAAACATCTCGTTAGTGTACTTGGATGGAGTTTACGGTACCATTACCACCCCTCAACATCCAATGAGACTTTATTCACGGTGCACCCAATCCTATAGCCGGCTAACTATATTTGATTCAAGTACTTTAAAAACCAACACATCACTTGCCAATATACACCAATATCATCATTAATCCACTGTTTTAAAGCATCCAAATCAAAGCCATTTACAACATGCATCACTATGCATCAATCCACATTGTAACAAAAAAAACCAAGGATCTCTTACCTTGAGCATCCTTCAACACATGGCTTTCAAAACCAGCATTAATCATGCTAAAACATGCTTTTAAAAACAGAATTCAAACATGCAATTATAAACAAATGCATCGAACCAATCCATGGCTCATCCAAGAGAGTTTTTCCGAAAACTTACTCTTGAACTTAGTTAAGTTGATTAGACTTAAACTAAGCTCCCAAACCTTCAAATATTTTTATACAAAGCTGGAAATCCAACTCCACTCACCAATTCCGTTTCGCAAGCTTGTCGAAACGCCGTTCAAGCCCCCGGATCAACACCACAAGGATCCGAAGATGTCTCCCCTATTTTAAACACATCAAAGTAGAGGATTAATGCATCATCATGCATTAAAATCTTCAGCCATTACACCTAAACTCGCTGCTCTCACCTAAACTCACATTTCGGCTACCAAACACAACCGAAATCACATTCAAACTCTTCCACAACATTACCCAGCCAAGATCCGTCACTTCTAAACATTCTTAGACATCAATTAACATCCAAAAAGAACCTAAACTCGTCCTTATACCTCCAGCTATAACAGAACACCAAGATCACCCCAAAAACCACCATTTTCATAAGCAAAAACTTAGGAAAATCAACCTATTCGGGTTTGCATTCATTAAACCTCAACTACACATCATTAAACATCCAAAATAAATTAAAAAACCATCTCAAAACAGAGCCCAAACAATCACCATGAATTTCATTAAGATTTAATCCAAATCTTGAGTTTTAAGCCAAAATCAAGATCACAACATTAAAACCTTTAATAAAACTTAATTTAAGGATTGAGAACTTGGGAATTTTAGTAAAGAACTGAGTATTTAGAGGAGAAGAACATCCTTACCTCTAAATGTAGATTTCTCCTTGATTAGAGCCAAAATCCTTGAAAATTCAATAAGCAAATGAAGAGGATTTGATGTAGAAAGGATTAGGAATCATTTGAGGATTGAAATCTCATCATTTGGTGTGAAAATCAAAAGAAAAGTTGCTGTAGAAATGTGTTTGGCTGAGAGAATTTTGAGAGAAAATGATATGAGAAAATTTTAAAGAAAGTTATGAAATCTCAAAATTGTTTTTCTCATTTTCCTTTAATTAATTAAACATTAAATGCATCATTAAAATCTAAGAAAAATGTGGAGAAATAAATCTTGGGTAAATTAGCTCCTTAAAGATTCAAAGTTTCAATCCTTACAAAACAGTCACCACTGAACTTTTCAAAAATTACATTTTAGTCACTAATTTGAAATGTCACACTTCCAAACCTTATTTTGTAAAATTGATTTCACCACTCTCTTATATATATTAAAAGAGGATTTTTGGATATTTTTCCATATTTTTAATGCAACCCGAACTAGGCTTTCCCTAAAACCACCTTTTATGTTCGAACCGAAAATCAGACCGATCCGGTTCAGACCCTAAACTTCCAAGCCCAAAATTGGGGGTGTTACAACTCTCCCCCCTTAAGAAATTTCTTCCTCGCAATTTACCTGGAGAAAAGAGGTACGAAAACTGCTTCTTCATATCATCCTTTCGTTCCCACGTGGCTTCCTCAACACCACGATGCTTCCACAACACCTTTACCAAATCAATGGTCTTGCCTCGGAGAACTTGCTGTCTGAATCCAGAATCTCCACCGGTTCCTCATCATAGGTCAAGTCTGGATTCAATTCCACTTCCTCCACAGGCATAACATACGAACGATCTGATCTATACCTCCGAAGCATAGAAACATGAAACACATCATGAATCTTTTCCAACTCTTGTGGCAACCTCAATTTGTATGCAATAGGACCCACACGCTCAATCACCTCATATGGTCCAATGTACCTAGGGCTCAACTTACCCTTTCGGCCAAACCTCATCACCTTTTTCCAAGGCGAAACTTTCAAAAACACACGGTCACCTACCGTATACTCAATCTCCTTACGCTTCAAATCTGCGTAAGACTTCTGTCGATCAGAAGCTGCCTTCAATCGCTCACAAATGAGCTTCCCCTTCTCGGTGGTCCCTTTCAACAAAGCTGGCATCGAAACCAACTTCTGACCTGTTTCAGCCCAACAAAGAGGAGTTATGCACTTCCTCCCATACAAGGCTTCATAAGGTGCCATTTGAATACTTGCCTGGTAGCTATTGTTATAAGCAAACTCCACCAAAGGCAAATGCTTCTCCCAAGAGCCTTGAAACTCAATCACACAGCACCTCAACATATCCTCCAGCACTTGGATAACATACTCAAATTGTCCATCCGACTGTGGATGATAAGAAGTACTGAAATTCAACCGTGTACCCAAAGCCTGATGCAAACACTCCCAGAAACGCGATGTAAACCTCGGATCTCGATCCGACACTATAGACTTTGGCACACCATGCAGCCGCACAATCTCAGCAATGTACAGCTCCGCAAGCTTGTCCAAAGTGTACATAGTATGCACAGGTAAGAAATGCGCACACTTCGTAAGGCGATCCACAATCACCCGCACTGAATTCTTCTTCGATGGCGACAAAGGCAAACCAGACACAAAGTCCATGGTAATCCTTTCCCACTTCCACTCAGGAATCCTCAACGGTTGCAACAACCCAGAAGGAAACTGATGCTCAGCCTTAACTCACTGACAAACCATGCACTTCCTCATATACTCAGCCACATCTTTCTTTAAACCCACTCAATAGTACTCATCTCGAAGATTACGATACATCTTAGTACTACCAGGGTGCATAGCAAAAGGACTACTATGAGCTTCAGTCAGAATAGCACGCCTCAACTCAGCATCATGGGGCACTACTATCTGACTCCCAAAACATAAAACTCCATCATCATTAAAACAAAAATCTGATGGCCTATCCTCAGCAATATCCTGAACATGTGGCACCAAGGAATCATCCAACAGCTGCTTATCCTTTATCAACTGAACCAAGGATGGTTTCACTTGCAATTCAGCCACAAGACCGCCATCTCGCGAAATACTCAAGCCGGCAAACATAGCCCTCAACTCCACTGCCACCTTCCTACTCAAGGCATCCGCTACAACATTAGCTTTTCCCAGATGGTACTCGATCGTCATATCGTAATATTTAAGAAACTCCACCCAACGTCGTTGCCTAAGATTTAACTCCTTCTAAGACATCAAATACTTCAAACTTTTGTGATCCGTGTACACAGTACACTTCTCACCATACATGTAATGTCTCAAAATTTTCAAAGCAAAAACCACCGCAGCCAATTCAATGTCATGCGTAGGATAATTGCGCTCATGCACCTTCAACTGGCGTGATGCATAAGCCACCACCTTATCCTCTTACATCAACACACACCCCAAACCAACGTAGGATGCGTCACTATACACCACAAACTCTTTCCCTGATTCAGGCTGAACCAAGATAGGAGCTTGCGTCAAAGCTGCCTTAAGCTTCTCAAAAGCCTGTTGTCTCGCTTCCGTCCACTCATACTTAACATCCTTCTGCAACAACTTCGTCAAAGGTGCAGCAATCTTCAAAAATCCATCCACGAACCTCCGATAGTATCCCGCCAAACCAAGGAAACTACGGACTTCATGAACAGTCTTAGGAGGCTTCCAATTCATCACTGCCTCAATCTTCTGAGGATCAACACGAATCCCCTCAGCAGAAACCACATGACCAAGGAACACAACTTCCCTGAGCCAAAACTCACACTTGCTTAACTTAGCATAAAGCTGATTCTCCAACAAAGCCTGCAACACAATCCTCAAATGCCCCTCATGTTCCTCCTCAGTACGAGAGTACACGAGGATATCATCAATGAACACCACAACAAATTTATCCAAGTATTCATGGAACACTCTATTCATCATGTCCATAAAAGCTGTAGGAGCATTCGTCAAACCAAACGGCATCACAAGGAACTCATAATGCCCATATCTCGTTTTGAAGGCTGTCTTTGGCACATCCACATCCTTCACCTTCAATTGGTAATATCCCGACCTTAAGTCAATTTTAGAGAACAGAGCCGCTCCCCGAAATTGATCAAAAAGATCATCAATCCTTGGCAATGGATACCGATTCTTGATAGTTAACTTGTTCAGCTGACGGTAATCGATGCACATTCTCATAGTGTCATCCTTTTTCTTCACAAACAAGACCGGTGCACCCCAAGGTGACACACTCGACCGAATGAAACCACGATCAAGCAACTCCTGAAGTTGCGTCTTCAGCTCCTTCAACTCTTTAGGTGCCATTCGATAAGGAGTAATGGACACTGGAGTTGTGTTTTCATACAGCTCAATTCCAAACTCCACTTCACGATTAGAAGGCAACACAGGCAACTCCTCTAGAAACACACCAGGAAACTCTTGCATCGTCCTGATATCTTGCACTCGCAACTCCTTAGAGCTAGGATTCATCACGAAGGCTAAGTAGGCTTCACAACCTTGCCTCAGCATTCGGCTCGCTTCCAATGTAGACACCACATTGGCAAGAAACTTCACATTCTCACCAACCACCACTACCTCATAATCATCCGCAAGCTTCAACGAAACTCGCTTGTTCTCAAAATCTACCACAGCTCGATGTTCAACAAGCCAATCCATACCAAGGATTACATCGAAACCATAGAAAGGCAATTCCATGAGATCAACATGAAAAACATGGTTTTGCACAACCAAAGGACATATTCTATATAACTTTCGTGTCACAATGGTCTCACCAAAGGAACTAGTTACACGCATACCAACATCCAAAAACTCAGCAGGCAAACCAAGCAATTGAGCATGTTCACGCAATATGTATGAGTGTGTAGATCCAGAATCAATCAAGGAAAGTAATGACAAGTGTTGCAAAATGAAGGTACCTGCGATCACATCCGTGTCATTCCTCCACTCTCGCTGAGCATAAACTCGAGCCTGGCCTCCACCCTCAGGTTGGACAGCCACCACATGTGCCACATTCCTTCTACCATCATCTCTGCACTGGAAGTTACCACGGCCGCGCCCACGACCTCTCTGCGGTGCAACAACACCAGGAACACGTCCCTGACCACCATCGGCCAACAAAGGACACTCCCTCCTCATGTGGTCTGTCGAACCACAATTCCAGCACGAATTACCAGTCACTACAACAGGAGCCTGCACCTCTCTCGCCGCCCGAGGACAATCACGCCTCAAGTGACCACGTGATCCACACGCCCAACATGTGTTCTGATCAGCTCTCGCCCTGTCTCCCTGAACAGGCGCACCATGCCATCCACCACCACGCCTAGTAGAAGACTGATACCTCCTATCTCGTCCTCTCTTGTTCCGTCCACCACCGGAACTATACTCAGCAGCTCTCTTGCCCGTGCTAGAACCAGAACTCCTAGAGGACAAACCCAAATTCAGCTCAATATCCTTCGCCCTACTAACCAGCACATCAAAATCAGTGTACTCAGCGGCAAGCATAAAGGTCTTTACATCCGTCACCAAACTATATCGGAAACGCTCACACCTTTCCCGCTCATCAGGGATAAGCTCAGGTGCGTATTGACTGAGATGGACAAACTGGATCTCGTACTCAGCCACCGTCATGTTCCCTTGTGTAAGAGACATGAACTCTCTTCTCTTTTCATCCAAGTATCGCACACCCAGATACTTCCGCTTGAATGCGTTCAGAAAGGACGTCCAAGTCACATCAACTTCCTCCATTCCGGAGACAATGGTCGTCCACCAGGTATACGCATCATCATGCAACATCGATACCGCACATCCTAGCTTCTGCACATCATTGCAGTTCATTTGTCCCAATATCCTCTTGGTACTTTCCAACCAAGATTCGGAACCCTCAGCAGAAAAACCTCTGAACTCAGTCCCTCCCAGACTGCGCAAACGTTCCAAAGGTAATCTTGCATTAGCATCACCCTGATGCCCAGCTCCATGAGCTCCAGCCACTGCTGCCTGAAAGGCTCCAGCAATAGCCTGTATCAACACTGTCATGTCAGGAGCAGCTTGCCCCTGCCCAGCTTCAGGTCCAGCGACCCCAGCACCAGCACCAACACCAGCTCCATCACCTCCAACACCACCACCTCCGGGTGGTCCACCACCAGGAGGAGGAGGTATATCCACCACATTTTCAGCATTGTTCTCATTCTCATTGTGAGCCATAGCTCGCGTATTAATTCTCGTCTCTGTACGAGGTCCCATTCACTAAACAATGCACTAACACAAATGCAATAAACATAATCAGGCTCAGCAAGGTAAGAAATCCAAGTACTCAAGCTCATTTCCAAACAAAACAATTCATTTCATTAGTTTTGATATGGCAATGGGTCCCTCTAACATGCTTCATCACAGCATACATCACAATTGCAACATACTTAAAATTCACACATCATATTTCCATTCAAAAAGGCACATCATGCATTCATACATACATCACCCACATAACCATTCCCGTTTACTCGAGAACTCAGCTCTGATACCACCAAATGTAACCCCCTTAGCCTGGCCTAGACGGTTGACCCGAACTACGAAGATTACACGGGGAAAACCAAAGTCAACCCAAAAGTCAACCTTGATTAACGACCCTTTTTTTCTTTTTAATCTTATCTAGATGCTCATTAACCCTAAGCATACTCTTGAGAAAAGCATACTTGAAAATCACAGCGATCGGAAAGCAATAAGGGACTCAATTTCACAACATACAAAGTTAAGGACCAAAATGTAAATTCTGGAAAGATGAAGGACTTAACCGATTTTAAGGTCACCAATAACAAATTAATCATATTACATGCTTCCCTGTCAAATTTCACCTTAAACGGGCATCTCAAACTCAAGCAATTGCATATACAAAATTCAAGACTAAAACTTAAAGCTTGCAAACCTCAAAATCATTCAAATCAGTGCCCAACGGTCTAGTGTTTCAGAACGGGGGTTGACCATTCCGAAACACGGGTTCGTTTCGAGACCAGTATCGAAACAGGGCCTGGCAGTGGCAAAAGTGTTTCAGAACGGCCCTATCCGTTTCGATACACGAAGGCCATTACAGGCCCTCATTTCGAAACGGTAGTGCCCGTTCCGATACGGACTGCCCATAAAATGCAGATTTTTCTGGTTTTACATACATTTACTCACTAAAACACATCCTAATGACTTCCTAATCATGCCAACAAGTCATCATACATATTAGGTACATGATTGCATCATCAAAACACGATTATGGCATCGAATAGGACAATTCAGAAGACTATAGGCATGCATCCTAATGTCCAAATCAAACATTCATCAAATCATCAAAGCAAGCACCAAAATGGCCAATTACATATCCAAATCATTTAAGGCATCATGCCACAACTAGGGAGTCCATAAACATCTCCCAAAAACACAACCTAGGTTCCCATTGCCAAATATCAAAATCTAATAATGTTGTAAAATAGTCACCATACATGAGCTTAGCCTTCCCTTGGTTTCTTAGCCTCCTTGCTGCCCACAAACACCTCAATTATCTGCATTATTGGTTCAAGAGAGAGAGCGTAAGCACAAATGCTTAGTGAGGCATGCTCTAATGAAACAACACAATAATACACTTTATGAAAACACTTTCCATATGCCTTAAACACTTAAACATCATTATTCATGCAACATTGCATTCACATCAAGCATCTCATGCTTCAATATCATTAACAAGTAATATTGGCTTCCAAGTGATAAACCACAACCTTTTACAACATAAAACGCAATCGGATACGCGGATTACAAGCGTTGTCCCATACGCTTCATACACACTACCAAACACACAAGGTGGAGTTTACCGGTACAATCACAACCCCTCAACACCCGTGATGGAGTTTAATGGTACAATCACAACCCCTCCACATCACTCATTGGTAGTTGTATAACATCACTAACGAGAACACGAGACACACAACACAAGATCCACACATGGACTTTTAACCACCATTGTGATCTTAAACATCTCGTTAGTGTACTTGGATGGAGTTTACGGTACCATTACCACCCCTCAACATCCAATGAGACTTTATTCACGGTGCACCCAATCCTATAGCCGGCTAACTATATTTGATTCAAGTACTTTAAAAACCAACACATCACTTGCCAATATACATCAATATCATCATTAATCCATTGTTTTAAAGCATCCAAATCAAAGCCATTTACAACATGCATCACTATGCATCAATCCACATTGTAACAAAAAAAACCAAGGATCTCTTACCTTGAGCATCCTTCAACACATGGCTTTCAAAACCAGCATTAATCATGCTAAAACATGCTTTCAAAAACAGAATTCAAACATGCAATTATCAACAAATGCATCGAACCAATCCATGGCTCATCCAAGAGAGTTTTTCCGAAAACTTACTCTTGAGCTTAGTTAAGTTGATTAGAAATAAACTAAGCTCCCAAACCTTCAAATATTCGATACAAAGCTGGAAAACCAACTCCACTCACCAATTCCGTTTCGCAAGCTTGCCGAAATGCCGTTCAAGCCCTCGGATCAACACCACAAGGATCTGAAGATGTCTCCCCTATTTTAAACACATCAAAGCAGAGGATTAATGCATCATCATGGATTAAAATCTTCAGCCATTACACCTAAACTCGCTGCTCTCACCAAAACTCACATTTCGGCTACCAAACACAACCGAAATCACATCCAAATTCTTCCACAACATTACCCAGCCAAGATCCGTCACTTCTAAACATTCTTAGACATCAATTAACATCCAAAAAGAACCTAAACTCGTCCTTATACCTCCAGCTATAACAGAACACCAAGATCACCCCCCAAAACCACCATTTTCATAAGCAAAAACTTAGGAAAATCAACATATTCGGGTTTGCATTGATTAAACCTCAATTACACATCATTAAACATCCAAAATACATTAAAAAGCCATCTCAAAACAGAGCCCAAACAATCACCACGAATTTCTTTAAGATTTAATCCAAATCTTGAGTTTTAAGCCAAAATTAAGATCACAACATTAAAACCTTTAATAAAACTTAATGTAAGGATTGAGAACTTGGGAATTTCAGTAAAGAACTGAGTATTTAGAGGAGAAGAACATCCTTACCTCTAAATGTAGATTTCTCTTTGATTAGAGCCAAAATCCTTGAAAATTAAATAAGCAAATGAAGAGGATTTGATGTAGAAAGGATTAGGAATCATTTGAGGATTGAAATCTCACCATTTGGTGTGAAAATCAAAAGAAAAGTTGCTGTAGAAATGTGTTTGGCTGAGAGAATTTGGAGAGAAAATGAGATGAGAAAATTTTAAAGAAAGTTAGTTATGAAATCTCAAAATTGGTTTTTCTCATTTTCTTTAATTAATTAAACATTAAATGCATCATTAAAATCCAAGAAAAATCTGGAGAAATCAATCTTGGGTAAATTAGCTCCTTAAAGATTCAAAGTTTCAATCCTTACAAAACAGTCACCACTGAACTTTTCAAAAATTACATTTTAGTCACTAATTTGAAATGTCACACTTCCAAACCTTATTTTGTAAAATTGATTTCACCACTCTCTTATATATATTAAAAGAGGATTTTTAGATATTTTCCCATATTTTTAATGCAACCCGAACTAGGCTTTTCCTAAAACCACCTTTTATATTCTAACCGAAAATCAGACCGGTCCGGTTCAGACCCTAAACTTCCAAGCCCAAAATTGGGGGTGTTACATAATCTCTCACAACTACTCAACAAAACCAACCCTTAGCCCTAGGAGATGTTTAGAACATGATGGACGAATGGATGCTCTAGGGTTTCTCAAAAATCACTCGATATCCCTCTCTTAGTCGGATAGGGTATGTATTTATAGGGCTTGGCCTAGGTCAAAGTCGGTTTAGGGTAGGAGTACTAGTTAGAATCAGATTACAACTTATTAAAAGAACAAATCTTTATCATTAATTTTTCCTAGATTCTCGTTTGACTTTTTCCACCATAACTTTGACCGTGGCTTTTCTTGAGCATTTGGGCTCCGATCCTCATGCCAGTGGTCTCTAAAAATAAGGCTTGATGTGTTCTTTCAATCGCATACCACTTTGCATTTTTTCTAGTTTCCTTGGGCTGCTGCCTCGGCAGAGGTCTATGTTGGTGTGAGTAACTCAATATGGATCCTTACTCTGGGCTTATCCTATGTGGCATAGTCTAATTATCTCTTCATCAGGTTCATCGACATCTTCCATCGATTGTTCAGCTCCTTCCTTCTACCCTCCTTGTTGCCTCGGTATGATCTGTTTGGGCGGGTACCTACACACAGTAAAACACATACCTGAGTAGTATCTTTTATAGAGAAAAACAATGAAATTCATCAAACATGGCAAATTATCTAATCTATGCAATTTTGTGTATGGTTACCTAATAAATGCAACTAAAACATGCGTAAGTGCAACAAAAATTGAGCTAAACTAGGGCTAAAATGTAGGAGTTTTACACACTTAACACGCCCCAAACTCGAACTATTGCTTATCCTCAAGCAAATGCAACCTAGTAGTTAGTTGCATCTCTAGAAAGTGTGGCTTCACATCTTGAGTAATCCCTAACCTCCATTAGATCACATGAGTGGGTAGAAACCCTTCAAATGAAAATGGACTTACCCGGAACAATACTATGATGCTCGTGAGTGTGTGCATGTTTTGTGAACAAGTATGATTCTTCGGATTCCATATAAGCATAAAGGTAATCAATTCAACTCTTGGGTTTCTTAACTTTTCTTACTAGAGCCAGTTTCGAGCACCTCTAGTTTACCAACCAATCCTTTCCTCCAAAACTTAATCAACTAGAGCCGGTTTCGGGCACCTCTAGTGATTTCTCATTACTAGAATTAAAGGCAAAAATTTCTAGAAATATCTTTTACTCTATACTAGAGCCAGTGATAGGCACTTGTAGTACGTAAAATTTTTCAATTTTAAACCCAAGTAATTATATAACCTTAACTCACTAGAACTCCTAAAATCATACAAGTCACAAGGTGTGTTTCTAAGTTTTAGCATAATAGTAGAGTTCAAAATACTTCCAAAGTCATGCTAAGGCCGCTGCCACGACGGCTACTACGATGGCAGTTAGGAAATACTCATAATCTAAGCCAAATGTTTTTTTTTCTTTTTTATATAACAGCAAGTAACAATGCATTCTATATGAATCCTAAATATACATTCTAACATAAAACAAATAAAAACAAAAGAGAAAATAAAATAAAAAATTAGGACTAATTCCCCCCCAAACTCGAGAGGAGCATTGTCCTCAATGCATGCCTACATACTCAAAATAAAACATAAATTAGATAAATAAGAAAGATGATAACTTAGAATGTTGGCGAATCGGATGAGGTGTTGTCTTCTTCATCATCGCTAAGTATCATCCGTCGTTGAGCTGGTACTTTAAGTCTTTTGGCTACACTCGACAGATGCTTGCAGGATGCTGGTGTTGGTTGGTCTGGCTTGTGGCTTCCCGTTCACTTTCGTCTTCGCTGTCCAAGCATATCTCCTCGGTGTCTCCCCTCGGCGGCTTGGCAGTGGGGTGTTCTTGCCATTTTTTGTTTGGGAGTAGGGTTTGAAAGTTGATAGAGTTGGGAGAGCCTTGAGAGTAATCTGAAAGCAAAGGGAAATCTAGTAAAACAACACGCGTGAGAAAGTAAAGAAGAGTGAATAGTAAAAAACGAGAGGGTTGAATAGGAGTGAAAGTGACTGGGTGAAGAGTTGTTGTCGTTTCGTCTGCCGAGGCATCCGGTGCCTGGGCCGAGAGTCGTTGGAACGGAACGACTTTATCTGCAATGGCTAGTTTTGGGGGAAAGCAACGTCTGCGGCTGTATTAGGAGTGCATTTGGATACATCTCTTTTGGGTTTTGTTTCTCTTAAAATAACTGAAATAAAATTATTAGTGCTTGAACAATAAAATGCATGCTAAAATTAAATCTAATGCCTAAAAACAGAAAATTAAAAATAATGTGTTAAAAAATAATATAAATGAAAGAACTTTAAATCTAATTCCTAAAAAGCAGAAAATTAAAAATAGAAAAAAATTAGGCTAAATTAGGAGTGCATTTGGATGCATCTCCTAACATGACCATTTCCTTGTCTCTTGCAACATGAGTTCATGTGTAGTGCTTTAACCTCTGCCCATTCACTTTAAATTCAAGCCCATCCTTGGTAGATTTGATCGTGACTGATGTTGAGTGTGTAAAAGTTCTATATTTACCCCCTTTATTTAACCCATATTTCTGCTGCATTCAAGTATAATTCATTGCATTTAGGTAAAGTTTCACATATACATCACAATTAGATAAAATGACACAGTTGCTACTGATTATGGCTCCTTTTGCAGGTATCTGCTGCGGCAGACTCAGGACAGTGAAGGAGCAGAGCTGGAACACAGGACTGGAGTCGAGAAGGAGGATGCTGTCGTGGCCACTGTCATGGCAGCCATGACGACATCATTGGTGAAGGGAAAAGTGAAGTGGAGCTCGACAGATAGAGGAATTCAAGACGGTCTGTCGTGGACCACTCCTATATTTTTCTGAGCCCTAAGGCAGAATGAATGCCAAGCCCAAAGTTCAAGGAAGAAACCCAAAGAAAGAAAAGAGGATGAATTAAAGGCATCTACTCAGAAGACTTAGTCTTAATTAGAGTTGTATTTTAGTTTGAACTTGTATTCTTACCTTATTAGAAAACTTGAACCCAAGGCCTATATAAAGGCATGTAATTCGACCTAGGGAAGGATATCTCATTCTCTAGCCGTCTTTCCCAAAACCCTTGTCGATTTCCCCCTTCTCATTATGTTCTAAACTTCCCCTAGGGCTAAGGGTTGATTATGTAAAGTAGTTGCAAGGATTGAACTGCTTTAGGAATTTTCTGTTCAATAAAATACAACTTCAAGTTTGCTTATTCTGGTTTCAACATCTTGCAAGAGTATCGGGAGAGCATTGTGAGATTATCTATTTACTTAATATCGGGAGATTTAAGTATACGAAAGGAAAAAGTGCGGGTTCTCCAGTTTATGGTTGAACTACCTCGGACCTAGGGATAGGACGAGGTTAAGTGGCTAAGGAAGAATTCAACAACATTGGTGTTCACTCTTTGATTCACGCCGGGAGGTATCATCCGAGAAGTGTCATCAACAGTACTTGGACCCAGGGATAGGACAAGTCACAATAGGGATTCTTGCCAAGATTGAAGTATAGAGTTGTGTGATCGCTGCCGCGACAACAACATACTACTACCGCGACATGGACGATAACAGAACATGAGTTCTTAAGCAGTGCAACACCTGCACTATCGAACAAATCAATATCGGCCTATTTCTTAACCCTGAAAACTTCGTTATCTTACATTCAATATTCTTCAATATTATTTCTCAATAAATTAAACTCTTCTCTTTCTCTCTTGTGCAGCAATCCAAGGATAAAGCTATTTCCAGTCCCCGTGGATTCGACATCCGATACTTTGAGTATCACTTTACTACTTGCGTCGTGTACACTTGCACTACATTGCGATAGGACTTTTGACACACAACAACTGCACCATGTGGGAATGCTTTAACTACCTCGAACGGGCCAGACCATCTTGACTTCAACTTCCTTGGGAATAGTTTCAATAGATTATTGAAGAGGAGTACATGTTGCCCAGGCATAAACTGCCTTGGCAGCAACTTCTTGTCATGCCATTTTTTAGTTTTCTCCTTGTATGTTCTTGCATTTTCATATGCCAAGGCTCTGAATTCCTCGATCTCATTTTCATATGCCAGTCTAGGTTTACTACCTTGATGGCCTAGTATGCCTTATGTTCAATCTCAACGGGCATGTGGCAGGTTTTTCTATACACGAGTCGATAGGGTGACAAGCCCAATGAGGTCTTATAGGTTGTTCTAAATGCCCATAATGCATCATGGATTCGAAGAGACCAATCTTTCTTAGATGGATTGACCACCTTTTCGAGAATGCTCTTCAGTTCCTTGTTTGATATTTCAGCCTGACCATTGGTCTAAGGGTGATATGTCGTGGCAACTTTGTGTGTGATACCAAATTTATTCAATGCCATGGAAATCAGTTTGTTGTCAAAGTGTCTCTCCTCGTCACTTATGATGGCTCTAGGGGTTCCAAAACGTGTAAATATATGATTTTGAAGAA
Organism: Hibiscus tridactylites; assembly: GCA_958450335.1. Classification (NCBI taxonomy): domain Eukaryota; kingdom Viridiplantae; phylum Streptophyta; class Magnoliopsida; order Malvales; family Malvaceae; genus Hibiscus; species Hibiscus tridactylites. Next base: position 71,295,076 of record OY288279.1, read on the forward strand.
ATTTTAGAACTATTTTGGAATTATCCTTTGGTGTAGCAATGGCTTCCACCCACTTGGACACATAATCCACTACTAGCAGTATGTATAAGTTCCCACAAGATGATGGAAATGGGTCCATGAAGATGATTCCCCATACATCGAATAGTTCAACTTCTAGAATATTCTACAGTGGCATCTCTTTCCTCCTTGAGATGTTGCCCGTCCGTTGGCATTTGTCACACTTTTTGTAATATGCTTGGGCATATCTATATAGCTTCAGCCAGTAGAGTCCCGATTGGAGAACCTTGGCAGCAGTTCGAGTTCATCCAAAATTTCCCCCATATGGTGAGTTGTGGCAATGGTGGAGGAATTTATGTTGTTATTCCTCTTCTACACATCTTCGAATCACCTGGTCTGCACATTGCTTAAACAAAAGAGGTTCGTTCCAATAATAATGTTTTGCGTCATTTTGGAACCTATTTTTCCCTTGGTAATTCATGTTATTAGGAAAAATACCACTAACCAAGAAGTTTACAAGATCAGTGTACCAAGGTGTGGTGGAGGTCGTCATGGCTGCCAGAGGTTCTGCCACGGCGGCAATGGTATATGTTGTCTGAGCGGCTGCGAGGTCTACTGCCAAGGTGGCTAGGATCTGCTCATCTGGGAAGTTTTCCTGAATTTTAGTCGTGTCTGTGGATCTTCCCTCTAGTCATGACATATGATCAGCCACTTGGTTCTTTGTCCCTTTTATGTCCTTGATTTCTACGTCGAATTCTTGTAGGAGAAGAATCCAACGTATCAATCTTGGTTTTGCATCTTTCTTGGAGAAAAGGTATTTTATGGCTGAATGGTCTGTGTGCACTTTCACCTTTGTTCTGATGAGATAGGCTCTGAACTTATCAAAAGCAAAAGCTACTGCCAACAGCTTCTTCTCAGTTGTGGTATAATTAACTTGGGCCTCGTTTAGCATCTTTCTGGCTTAGTAGATGACATGGAGGATTTTGTTTTTTCCCTGCCCTAGCACTGCCCTGACGGCGTAGTCACTGGCATCACACATTATCTCAAAGGGTAGCGTCCAGTCTAGTGGTACTATAATGGGAGCGGTTACAAGTTTCTTATTCAGGGTTTCAAATGCCTCAGTGCATTTGTCATCAAAGTTGAGGAGTTTATCCTGTTCATGCAAAGAACACAATGGTTTAGTTATTTTCGAAAAGTTTTCAATGAAACGTCTATAAAAACCAATGTGTCCCAGAAAACTCATGATCCCTTTAACTGTGGTGGGTGGCGGCAGTTTTTCGATAACATCGATTTTGGCTCTGTCAACCTCAATGTTGCAGCGAGATATTTTATAGCACAACAAACTGCCCTCGTCTACCATAAAGTGGCAAGGCATCTATCAAAGCTGTCTCAAAAAACTGAAAAATCATCCATGAAGATTTCCAAGAAATCTTCTACCATATCGGAGAAAATGGCCATCATACATCTTCGGAAGGTTGTTGGTGCATTGCAAAGTCCAAACGACATCCTTCTGAATGTGTATGTTTCATACGGGAAGGTGAAGGTAGTTTTCTCTTGGTCCTCTAGAGCGGCTGCAATCTATCTAACCTGAGTAACCATCAAGAAAACAATAGTAAGGTTTTACGACCAATCTATCTAACATTTTATCTAAGAAAGGTAAGAGGAAGTGGTCCTTTCGAATCGCTTTATTCAGTTTTCCATAGTCCATACAAACCCTCCAACTGGTCACATTCCGGGTTAGTATTAACTCGTTGTCTTCGTTTGTGATGTTTGTCATCCTTCCTTTCTTAGGCACACATTGGACCGGGCTTACCCATGTGCTGTCGGATATGGGGTAAATAATATTGGCATCAAGCCACTTGATTACTTCTTTTCTCACCACATCCTTCATGGCCTCATTTAGCCGCCTTTGGGCATCGACTGTCAGCTTATGGTTTTCCTCTAGGAGGATCTTATGCATACAAACTACCGGACTGATTCCTTTTAGATCAGAAATAGTCCATCCAATGGCTTGTTTGTGCCGCTCGAGCATCTCAACCAACTATTGTTCATGTTCCTGCGTCAACTTGGAAGAAATAATTACGGGCAAAGTGTCATTATGTCCACGATAAACGTATTTAAGCTACTCGGGTAGTGGTTTAACTTCCAATTTGGGTGGTTGCTCAATATATGGTTTTTCAATGGTACTCTCTTCTGTTATGTATTTAAGAGGCTCGAAATACTTACCTGGGCGAGTATCGGTCTAATTTACCACTTCAAGTTCATCAAGGCAGTCTTAAGGCTTGCTGCCGAGGTAGGTTTCTAGGAAATGCTCAAGGTAGCTGCCGAGGGAGTGTCCAAGGATAAAGCTATTTCCAGTCCCCGTGGATTCGACATCCGATACTTTGAGTATCACTTTACTACTTGCGTCGTGTGCACTTGCACTACATTGCGATAGGACTTTTGACACGCAACAAGTTTTTGGCGCCGTTGCTGGGGACTGGCAACATATCTTTACCCTTACTTTTACTGCACTTTCTTTCTTTTTAATTTTTCTGTTTTTATTGGGACTGTTTACCCTGTGCTTTTCAAAAGGTTTTTCGTTTGCTTATGTGTAGATCAAGACGAGGCAAAGAACCTGAGTACAAACTAGATCCTGAAATCGAACGCTCATGCAACCTCAGGTACCGAGTCCGTCTTTTGATAGCCAGAAACGATTATCTTGAGGAACAATTAGAAGCAATGCATAACGAGGTAAACAACCCGATGAATCCTGAATATCCTCCCATCGATGAAGGGAATGGACGGCCTGCTACCGAGGTCGCACGTCGGTCTTGCCGTGATTACATGATCAATGATCAAGTGGAACTGAAAACCACCTTGCCAGACGTGGAAGCTAAAAATTTTGAGCTGAAACCTGTGATGTTCAACATGATCAATTCCGCTGGCAAATTTAGTGGTGCTACTACAGAGGATGCCCAAGAACATCTGAAAACGTTCCAAGAAATCCGTGGATCGTTTAGATTACCAGGAGTAAATCCGAAGATACTGAGGCTTCGGTTATTTCCTCATTCACTGAGGGATAGAGCGAAAACTTGGTGGAATAAACTAACATCGGGTTCAATACGAACTTGAGCGGATCTCACTCGTGAATTTGTATCTCGTTTTAATCCTTCCTATTTATCTGAGTGATTACGTAATGAAATTGCTACTTCTCAACAGGAAGATGACGAGCCAATGCACGAGGCAGGGGACAGGTTTACCACTCTTCTAAGGAACTGCCCGATGCACGGATTCCCCGTATGGAATCAAGTCATCAAATTCTACAATGCTACCAACACACACTAGGATGAGAATAGATTCAGCAGCGAATGGACCGCTGTTGGATAAAGATCCAGACGAAGCCATGGTAGTATTGAAAAGTTTAGCAAAGAATGACGAGCAATTCCCTACATCAAGGAGAGGTAAACGAGTGCTAGCTGTAAAAGACTATGAAGCCGACAATTCCTTAAAGGCACAGGTTGCGTACCTCACAAAGGTAGTAGAAAATTTGCTAAAGAAAGATTCAAAACATGTCTACTTTGTAGAAGAGGTATGTGAAACTTGCAGTGGGAATCACAGTTCGGAAGACTGCCCGTTACAGCTAGAGGAAGGGATGTATGTTGGAAATTACAACAAGCCGAGAAATTACGACTTCAACAATTACAATCCCAACTGGAGAAAAGATCCCAAGTTCTCCTGGAGCAACCCAAACAACACACTTAATCCTCAAATGCAGAACACTCAAAACTAGGGGGCACCCAGAATCCTGACACGACAGCAACTGCAACAGCAGCCGCCAGCCGCACCTAGTATATTGGAGCAGACATTGGCCACATTTATGTCACAAACAGGACCTTACATGGCAAACATGGATCACTTTATCAAGAAGACTGAGTCGTTCATGGACAAAACAGAGATGAGAATGACTAACCATGAGGCTACGCTAAAATCATTGGAGAAACAGATGGGCTAGGTTTCCCAGCATATTAAGCCGAGGCAAAACGGAGGATTCCATAGTGATACTGAAGTCGCTAGAAAACCCACACATGAGCGGTGCAAAGCTATTACAACTAGGAGTGGGAAACAACTGCAAGGGCCAGAGATGAAAACCGTACCGATCGAGGAACCAGCCCTGGATACATCTGCCGCAAACACTGTCGTGACAGAAGATGAGAAACCTGCTGCCACCATACCTGTCACGGCAGCAGAAGGGACAGGGGAGAAAGACAAGAATGCTGAAGACCCTAAGCCTCCTCAGATCCGGATACGATGTGAAGGACGTCTAGAAGATTACCGTCCTCCACCTCCTTTTTCACAGCGGTTACAAAAGCAGAAATAGGAGTACCAGCTCAAAAAGATCTATGATATTTTTAAGCAGGTTCACATTAATATACCGTTGTTAGAGGCCATCAAGCAGATGCCCGGTTATGCAAAATTTCTCAAGGATGGTATGTTAAAAAAATCCAGACTTGGGGAATTCGAAACGGTTAAAATGACAGAGGGATGCATGACTATTCTGCACAGGCATCCACCCCAGAAAAAGAAGGATCTTGGGAGCTTCATCATACCGAGCATAATTGGTGACAAATTCATGGGCAAGGCACTTTGTGATCTAGGTGCTAGTATAAATTTAATGCCAAAATCTGTGTTTCAGAAATTAGGTATTGGACGAGCACGACCCACGACAGTCATGTTGCAGCTGGCAGACCGCTCTTACGTACAACCAGAAGGGAAGATCGAAGATATTCTGGTAAGAGTGGATAAGTTTATTTTTCCTGCTGACTTTCTTGTTTTAGACTGTGAAGCAGATGACAACGCACCAATCATCCTGGGGCGACCCTTCCTAGCCACAGGCAGATCACTGACAGATGTAGAGAAGGGAGAACTAACAATGAGAGTAAATGATCAAGAGATCAAGCTCAATGTTCTCCAAGCAATAAGACATGCTGATGCAGAAGAAGAATGCAAAGCTATCACTGAAGCAATCCTTGACCAACCCTGCATCAGGTCAAGCTGCCATGACATAAAATTTGGTCATTGCCACGCCAGTCATTTAGAAGACTGTCACGGCAGCAACGACGACAGTTACTCCTCCGATTCAGATATATCCGACACTGAAGGTTATGAGGAGGTAAATTGGATAGGAAATCGTCCAGGTAAGTTATTCGAGCCCCTTAACTGTACCTCGAATGAACACATAATCCAAAAGCCTTCAACTGTAGAACCACCTGTTTTAGATCTTAAGCCCCTGCCAGGGCAGCTTAAATATGTTTTTCTTGGTTTAAATGATACGTTGTCCGTAATCATCTCTTCCAAGTTAATGCAGAAACAAGAACATTAGCTAATTGGGATGTTGCAGCAGCATAAAAAGGCTATTGGATGGACGATAGTTGATATCCAAGGCATCAGTCTGACATTATGTATGCATAAAATTCTCCTAGAGGATGATCATAAGCCAACCATTGATGCTCAGAGACGCTTAAACGACGCTATGCGAGAAGTGGTGAGAAAAGAAATTATCAAATGGCTTGATGCTGGGATAATTTATGACATCTCGAATAGTAAATGGGTGAGCCCGGTGCAGTGTGTTCCTAAAAAGGGAGGAATAACCATGGTGACCAATGAAGAGAACGAACTAATCCCAACTAGGACTGTGACCGGTTAGAGGGTTTGTATGGATTACCGGAAGCTTAACAAAGCTTCCCGGAAAGACCATTTTCCCCTACCTTTTATTGATCAAATGCTTGATAGATTAGCGGGGAAACCTTATTATTGTTTAATTAATGGTTATTCAGGGTACAACCAGATAGCTATTACACCAGAGGCTCAAGAGAAAACTACTTTCACATGCCCATACGACACTTATGCTTTTCGGAGAATGCCATTTGGACTCTGCAATGCACCAGTAACCTTCCAGAGGTGCATGATGGCGATATTTTCTGACATGGTGGAAGACATACTGGAAATATTCATGGACGATTTTTCCGTCTTTGGAGATAGCTTTGAAGGTTGTTTAAGCAACCTATAGAAGGTACTCGAAAGATGCGAAAAAGCGAACTTGGTGCTAAACTGGGAAAAGTACCACTTCATGGTGGATGAAGGGATAGTCCTAGGCCACAAGGTAAGCTGCCGCGGCATAGAGGTAGACAGAGCAAATATTGAAGTCATTGAAAACTGCCGCCACCCACCATAGTCAAGGGAATTCGGAGTTTTCTAGGCCATGCTGGGTTTTATCGATGATTTATTGCAAATTTCTCGAAGATTACCAAGCTCTTATGCCACCTATTAGAGCAGAATTGTCCCTTTGACTTCAATACTGAATGTACTGAGGCATTCAGAATCCTGAAAGAAAAACTGGTAACAGCCCCGATTGTACAGCCACCAGACTGGAGTTTTCCATTTGAAATTATGTGCGATGCCAGTGATTACGTTGTAGGGGAAGCACTTGGGTAGAGGAAGGACAAGCTTTTCCACGTAATTTATTACGCCGGCAAAACATTAAACGATGCCCAAGTGAATTACACCACAACAGAAAAGGAACTATTAGCAGTGGTGTTCTCAATTGACAAGTTCCGTTCGTACATACTTGGAACAAAGGTGGTGGTCCATACAGACCATTCAGCACTGAAGTATCTGTTCGCTAAAAAAGATGCAAAACCTAGACTGATACGTTGGATTCTACTGCTGCAAGAATTCGACATTGAAATCAAGGATAAAAGGGGACAGAAAACCTAGTCGCAGGCCACTTGTCAAGATTAGATATGGGAAAGAGTCTACCGACGGATAAGACCAACATACTGGAGACCTTCCCTAACGAGCAGTTGTTTGCTGCCACAAGCACTGCCACGACAGCCATGGCGGCAAGTAAGTTTTCTGAACTTCCTTGGTACGCTGATTTTGTTAATTACATAGTTAGCGGAGTACTACCTCCTGAACTTAATTACCAAGCAAGGAAGAGGTTCCAAAATGATGCAAAACATTAATATTGGGATGAACCTCTTCTTTTCAAACATTGTGCGGATCAAATTATCAGGAGATGTGTACCACAGGATGAGCAGGGCGTTGTGCTTCACCACTTCCATGCTTCCCCATATAGAGGACACTTAGGTGGAAACAAAACCGTTGCCAAGGTTTTGCAATCTGGTTTTTATTGGCCCTCACTGTTCAAGGATGCCCAAGCTTTCTACAAGAGCTGTGACAAATGACAACGGACTGGGAACATCTCAAGAAGACATGAGATGCCATTGTAGAACATCCTAGAAGTCGAAATCTTCGATGTATGGGGGATCGATTTCATGGGACCATTCCCAGCATCATGTGGGAACCTCTACATCCTACTGGCAGTGGATTATGTATCCAAATGGGTTGAAGCGATCGCCACACAGAAAAATGATGCCAAGAATGTTCAGAGAGTTCTACACAAAAACATTTTCTCCAGGTTTGGCATACCTAAGGCGATCATCAGTTATGAAGGGAGACATTTCGACAATAGGGTAATCGCTGCTGCCTTAAGAAAATACGGCGTAAAGCACCGCATTGCAACAACATATCACCCTCAAACAAATGGACATGCCGAAATATCCAACCGGGAAGTAAAGAACATTCTTGAGAAGATGGTTAAACCTACTCGAAAAGATTGGTCTTTACACCTCAATGATGCACTCTGGGCCTATAGAATAGCATTCAAGACACCATTCGGAATGTCACCTTACAGGCTTATAAATGGGAAAACATGCCACTTACCTATCGAGATAGAACATAGAGCTTATAAGGCTATCAAGGAAGTAAACATGGACTTAGATAAGGCAGGACATAAGAGGCTACTTGACTTCAACGAAATTGAAGAAATTCGAGCAATGGCATACGACAACGCAAAGATTTACAAAGACAAAACCAAGATGTGGCACGACAAGAAGTTGCTGCCATGACAGTTCTGCCCAGGGCAGCTTGTGTTGCTGTTTAACTCTAGGTTGAAACTTTTCCCAGGAAAGCTTAAATCTAGGTGGTTCGACCCCTTCCAAGTTGTGCAGGTTTTTCCCCATGGTGCCATCACGATCAAATCCTTAAAAGACGGGCACCAATTCAAGGTCAACGGACAGAGACTAAAGCATTATCAGGGGACTAGAGCCCAAGGATGCAGGAAGTAGTTACTTTTGGAGATGCCCCTCAAGGCATCCCTAATTTAACTTAGTTTTAATTTTTTTAATTTTATTTATTTAGTAGGAATTAAGAATTATTTTATTTTATTTTTGGGAACTAAGGTTTTATTTTAATTATTTTTAGGAAATAAGGGAAAGAAGGAGAGGAGAAGAAGTGAACCAACACACCATATCAACAGCAGCCCAAAAAGCCCAAAGGATGAGTCTGTCGTCACAGCCTGTCATCAACTGTCGCGAAAGACGCGGAAAATACAGCTTGTCACCATGATGTCGCGACAGACACGCAAACGCGTAACAAACGCGCAGCAGACACGAAAACGCGTGACAGACGCATCAGAACCCGCGTAACAGATGGCCTTGTTCTTCGCGCCTGTCGTTATAGCTCCAACGGGCAGAAAACCATTCATCTATATAAACCTCCATTCACTATTCATTTTTTCACCTCACGTTTACTCTCTCAACTTGCTTTCTCTAGATCTCAAATTTCTCTTTATTTTCCACAGCCTTGCAACTATGACTAGCAGACAAACTCGCAGAAGTGCTGCCTCTAGCTTTACCGTAGTAGTGAGCACACCTAGCCACATTGCCATCCCAAACCGATTTGCCTCCACCGACTCTACCGGCAGATACTACCACTCCTTCCAGAAGAGGGGATGTGGGAAGAAAGGGGTTTTCTCTACACCAAGCCCACGTGAGACCTAGGGCTTGAACCTTTCATTGCAAAGAAGATCCATGCCCTGAAGTTGCAGCGGTTTGCTACCCAGCCGGAAGAAATGAACGTCACGCTGGTCCAGGAATTTTATGCTGCCGTCGACAGCAAGGATACCACAATCGTGACAGTACGAGGTAAAGAACTAACTTTCGAGCCTTCCTACATTAACACCCTCTACGGCCTCCATCTCAGTAGAAGGCAGGATGCCGACAAGCAGTTCGTCGAAAGCCTGTCGTCGGCAGCCTATGATGCTGTGATGGCAGAAGTAACTCAGGAGGGGACAAAGTGGAACACCAACCCAAAGCATCGATGGACGGTAAAAAGAACTCAACTAACTCCCGAGGCCAAGCTATGGAACCACTTCGTAAAGAAGAGAATCATGCCACCCTCCCATAATAGTACGGTCGACCGACCCAGGTTAGCACTTGTCCATTCAATTCTTAATGAAAGACCTATAAATGTCGGCTGGTACATAAGGGAGGGGATTTTGATTGTGCCCTCCGACCATCAGGACCTCTTGTCTTCCCGTACCTCATCACTGAAATCTGCCGAGGCCACAACATTCCAAAAATTTCCAAAGACTTCAAAGTCTTAGGGAAAGGATGGACGGAGCATAACATCTTCAGCCTCATGGAGCTGAAAGCAGCCACACCACTCTCCTACTTCAACCCGTCTGCCACAGCAGAGGAGCCGGCAGGCCCCAATCATCCAGAACCTACCGCAGCAGAGCAGCAGCAGCCAACAGCAGCAGCCCCTCCACAAGATGCCTCCACTCAGATTCTGGCCACACTAAAAAAGATGGAGGAAAGGCAGCTTGGTCTGATGAGCTTCGTCAGGGTCTTCACGGCAACCACGGTAACTTTTATTCATAACAATTTAAAATTTCCAAATATACCGTTCCTTGCCTTCCCAGAACAACACTTTGCTGCCCCCACACCTACTCCTACTCATGCTGCCACACCGAGGACTCCATCTGCTGCCTCTACTCCTACTCCGGCCGCGACAGCTAAAGGCGGCAGCCATACTGCCACCGCTACTGCCAGAGGCGAAAAAAGAAAGGAGCCGCTGCCAGAACTCAACGATGATTACTTCGAAGGGTTCTCCTCTTCATCCGTCTGGCAGGACTCTGACGAGGAGCCATCTGTTGCTCGAAACCTTTCGAAGGAGTTCACTCCCATAAAAAGGTAGAAGCCAAACCAAACTGGTGAAGGACCCTCCGGCCAGGGCAAGTCTGCCAGCAGCAGCAGTAGCTCTGAAGATGAGGTACAAGTGCTGGACAAGCTACCTCAAATCTCACCCACCCGTATCCAGCCGCCAAGGGAAGCCAAAAAGAAAACTTCCTCCGCCTCTCCTAGCACTCTGCCAGACCCCACAATGAAGGTCATTGCCCGCCGTCAACTACAGATCAGCAGCAGCAGCGATGACAGCTCTTCAACTTAAGTTTCTATCTTATTTTTGCTGCCTTGTTGTTTTATATATTTGTGATGTATTTTATTTTTTCTGTTTTTTGTTTTACATGTCATCATGCATTGAGGGCAATGCAACCCTCGAGTTTGGGGGTGGCATCCCTCCCGTAATGAAGTGTCTTTTGTGTTTTAAAATGGTGTCTAAGAGTTAGTATTTAGTTTATTTTTGCCTAAAAACTCATTTGGCTTAAGTCTTTGAACTGAACTTACCTGCCACGACATACGCTGTCGTGACAGTGCCTTTAGGAAACTTTATGATTTGTTTAGAGCCTTGCTATGATTCTAATCTGTACAACACTCTTTGTGACTCTTATGCCATCTAGATTACTTTAGTACGCTGGAATATGAATGTTTACCCACTTGAAACTGCCCCTAGAGGTGCCTATCACTGGCTCTAGGAAAGCAATAAAAGAAAGAAAATTATTCAGACTCATTTGCATGCAAAACTTCCTTGCACTGATTTTAGGAGATTTCTTTTTGAGCTAAGTTAGAAAAAACTAAAGGAGCCCAAGAATTGCCTCCATAAAAGATGCAGTTAAATGAAGAGTAAGAAAAACTAAATGAGCCTAAGAATTGCCTCCAGAAAAAAAAATGAATTGGCATAAATTCAAGTTTGTAAGCATAATATTCTGGTATACTAAGGGAGTCTAGACACATAGTTGTTCATAAAACCTGCACACACCACACAAAAATTATAGCATGGTTCCGAATGAATCCAGAAATGCCCGAAAAGGTATTGCTCTTGATAGAAAATAAGTGGTAGGTAATGAAAGGTTCACTGATTTAAGCCAAACCAAAAAGCATTCATTTTAGTTAGGTAATATTTGCTTGAGGGCAAGCAAGAACTTGAGTTTGAGGGTGTGTTGAGTGTGTAAAAGTTCTATATTTTACCCCTTTATTTAACCCATATTTCTGCTACATTCAAGCATAATTCATTGCATTTAGGTAAAGTTTCACATATACATCACAATTAGATAAAATGGCACAGTTGCTATTGATTATGGTTTTATTTGCAGGTATCTGCTGCGGCAGACTCAGGATAACGAAGGAGCAGAACTGGAACACATGAGTGGAGTCGAGAAGGAGGACGATGTCGTGGTAGCCATGACGACAGCATTGGTGAAGGGAAAAGTGAAGTGGAGCTCGACAGATAGAGGAATTCAAGTCGGTCTGTCGTAGACCACTCCTATATTTTTCTGAGCCCTAAGGCAGAATGAAGGCCAAGCCCAAAGTTTAAGGAAGAAACCCTAAGCAAGAAAAGAGGACGAATTAAAGGCATCTACTCATAAGATTTAGTCTTAATTAGAGTTGTACTTTAGTTTGAACTTGTATTCTTACCTTATTAGAAAACTTAAACCCAAGGCCTATATAAAGGCATGTAATTCGACCTAGGGAAGGATATATCATTCTCTAGCCGTCTTCCCCAAAACCATTGTCATTTTCCCCCTTCTCATCATGTTCTAAACTTCCCCTAGGGCTAAGGGTTGATTCTGTAAAGTAGTTGCAAGGATTGTACTGTTTTAGGAATTTTCTGTTCAACAAAATACAACTTCAAGTTTTCTTATTCTGGTTTCAACATCTTGTAAGAGTATCGGGAGGGCATTGTGATATTATCTATTTACTTAATATCGGGAGAGTTAAGTATACGAAAGGAATAAGTGCGGGTTCTCTAGTTTATGGTTGAACTATCTCGGACCTAGGGATAAGACGAGGTTAAGTGGCTAAGGAAGAATTCAACAACATTGGTGTTCACCCTTTGATTCACGCCGGGAGGTATCATCTGAGAAGTGTCATCAACAGTACTTGGACCTAGGGATAGAACAAGTCACATCAGGGATTCTTGCCAAGCTTGAAGTATAGAGTTGTGTGATCGCTGCCGCGACAACAACAGACTACTGCCGCGACAGGTGCTGCCGCGACAGGGACGATAACAGAACAAGAGTTCTTAAGCAGTGCAACACCTGCACTATCGAACAGATCAATACCGTCTTATTTCTTAACCCTAAAAACTTCGTTATCTTACATTCAGTATTCTTCAATATTATTTCTCAATAAATTAAACTCTTCTCTTTCTCTCTTGTGCAGCAATCCAAGGATAAAGCTATTTCCAGTCCCTGTGGATTCGACATCCGATACTATGAGTATCACTTTACTACTTGCGTCGTGTACACTTGCACTACATTGCAATAGGACTTTTGACACGCAACAACTGCACCATGTGGGAATGCTTTAACTACCTCGAACGGGCCAGACGATCTTAACTTCAACTTCCCTGGGAATAATTTCAATAGATTATTGAAGAGGAGTACATGTTGCCCGGGCATAAACTACCTTGGCAGCAACTTCTTGTCATGCCATTTTTCTAGTTTTCTCCTTGTATATTCTTGCATTTTCATATGCCAATGCTCTAAATTCCTCGATCTCATTTTCATATGCCAGTTTAGGTTTACTCCCTTGATGGCCTTGTATTCCTTATGTTCAATCTCAACGGGCAGGTGGCAGGTTTTTCTATACACGAGTCGATAGGGTGACAAGCCCAATGGGGTCTTATAGGTTGTTCTAAATGCCCATAATGCATCATGGATTCGAAGAGACCAGTCTTTCTTAGATGGATTAACCACCTTTTCGAGAATGGTCTTTAGTTCCTTGTTTGATATTTCAGCCTGCCCATTGGTCTGAGGGTGGTATGTCGTGGCAACTTTGTGTGTGACACCAAATTTCTTCAATGACCTGGCAATCAGTTTGTTGTCAAAGTGTCTCTTCTCGTCACTTATGATGGCTCTAGGGGTTCCAAAACGTGTAAAGATATGCTTTTGAAGAAATTTTAGAACGACTTTGGAATTATACTTTTGTGTAGCAATGGCTTCCACCCACTTGGACACATAATCCACATCTAGAAGTATGTATAAGTTCCCACAAGATGATGGAAATGGGTCCATGAAGTTTATTCCCCATACATCGAACAATTCAACTTCTAGAATATTCTACAGTGGCATCTCTTTCCTCCTTGAGATGTTGTTCGTCCGTTGGCATCTGTCACACTGTTTGTAGTATGCTTGGGCATCTCTATATAGTGTTAGCCAGTAGAGTCTCGATTGGAGAACCATGGCAGCAGTTCTGGTTCATCCAAAATTGTCCCCATATGGTGAGTTGTGGCAATGGTGGAGGACTTTATGTTGTTCTTCCTCTTGTAAAAATCTCCGAATCACCTGGTCTGCACATTGCTTAAAAAAAAGAGGTCCGTCCCAATAATAATGTTTTGCGTCATTTTGGAACCTATTTTTCCCTTGGTAATTCATGTTATTAGGAAAAATACCACAAACCAAGAAGTTTACAAGATCAGTGTACCAAGGTGTGGTGGAGGTCGTCATGGCTGCCAGAGGTTTTGCCGCGGTGGCTATGGTATATGTTGTATGAGCGGCTGCGAGGTCTACTTCCGAGGTGGCTAGGATCTGCTCATCTGGGAAGTTTTCTTGAATTTTAGTTGTGTTTGTGGGTCTTCCCTCTAGTCATGACATATGATCAGCCACTTGGTTTTTTGTCCCTTTTCTGTCTTTGATTTCTACGTTGAATTCTTGTGGGAGAAGAATCCAGCGTATCATTCTTGGTTTTGCATATTTCTTGGAGAAAAGGTATTTTATGGTTGAATGGTCTGTGTGCACTGTCACCTTTGTTTCGATGAGATAGGCTCTGAACTTATCAAAAGCAAAAACTACTGCCAACATCTTCTTCTCAGTGGTGGTATAATTAACTTGGGCCTCGTTTAGCATCTTGCTTGCATAGTAGATGACATGGAGGATTTTGTTTTTTCCCTGCCCTAGCACTGCCCTGACGGCGTAGTCACTGCATCACACATTATCTCAAAGGGTAGTGTCCAGTCTAGTGGTACTACAATGGGAGCGGCTACAAGTTTCTTCTTCAGGGTTTCAAATGCCTTAGTGCATTTGTCATCAAAGTTGAGGGGTTTATCCTGTTCATGCAAAGAACACAATGGTTTAGTTATTTTCGAAAAGATTTCAATGAAACGTTTATAAAAACCAGCGTGTCCCAGAAAACCCATGATCCCTTTAACAGTGGTAGGTGGCGGCAGTTTTTCGATAACATCGATTTTGGCTCTGTCAACCTCGATGCTGCAGCGAGATATTTTATAGCACAACAAAATGCCCTCGTCTATCATAAAGTTGCATTTCTCCCAGTTTAAGACCAGGTTAGATTCTTCACACCTTTCGAGTACTTTTTCCAGGTTGCCAAGGCATCTATCAAAGTTGTCTCCAAAAACTGAAAAATCATCCATGAAGATTTCCAGGAAATCTTCTACCATATCGGAGAAAATGGCCATCATACATCTTCGGAAGGTTGATGGTGCATTGCAAAGTCCAAACGACATCCTTCATAATGTGTATGTTTCGTACGGGAAGGTGAAGGTAATTTTCTCTTGGTCCTCTAGAGCGACTGCAATCTATCTAACCTGAGTAACCATCATGAAAACAATAGTAAGGTTTTACGGCCAATCTATCTAACATTTTATCTAAGAAAGGTAAGTGGAAGTTTTCCTTTCGAATCGCTTTATTCAGCTTTTCATAGTCCATACAAACCCTCTAACCGGTCACAGTCTGGGTTAGGATTAACTCGTTGTCTTCGTTTGTGATGTCTGCCATCGCTCCTTTCTTAGGCACACATTGGACCGGGCTTACCCATGTGCTGTCAGATATGGGGTAAATAATATTGGCATCAAGCCACTTGATTACTTCTTTTCTCACCACATCCTTCATGACCTCATTTAGCCGCCTTTGGGCATCGACTGTCAGCTTATGGTTTTCCTCTAGGAGGATCTTATGCATACAAACTACCGGACTGATTCCTTTTAGATCAGAAATAGTCCATCCAATGGCTTGTTTGTGCCGCTCGAGCATCTCAACCAACTATTGTTCATGTTCTTGTGTCAACTTGGAAGAAATAATTACAGGCAAAGTGTCATTCTGTCCAAGATAAACGTATTTAAGCTACTCGGGTAGTGGTTTAACTCCCAATTTGGGTGGCTGCTCAATATATGGTTTTTCAATGGTACTCTCTTCTGTTGTGTATTTAAGAGGCACGAAATACTTACCTAGGCGAGTATCAGTCTAGTTTACCACTTCAAGTTCATCAAAGCAGTCTTCAGGCTTGCTGCCGAGGTAGGTTTCTAGGAAATCCTCAAGGTAGTTGTTGAGGCAGTGTCCAAAATCTCTGTCGGGGTAGTGGCTGCTGAGGCAGGGGGCATCCTGTGTGAGATTTACCTCCGTGGTTGCCTAGATCAGCTGGCACTCCTCTTTGCTATCAACTTGCTTGAGGGTCTGAAGTACGTATCACTTAACTACTTGCGTCATGTACACTTGCACTACATTGTGATAGACACTTTTACACGCAACAAGTTTTTGGCGCCGTTGCTGGGGACTGGCAACATATCTTTACCCTATCTTTTACTGCACTTCTTTTATTTTTCTATTTTTACTTGGATTGTTCAACATGTACCTTTCACAAGGTCTTTTGTTTGCGTATGCGCAGATCTCAATGAGGAAAAGAACCTGAGCACCAGTTAGATCCTGAAATCGAACGAACGTGCAATATTAGAAAAAGAGTCTGCCTCCTCGTAGAAAGAAACGAATACCTGGATGAACAATTAGAAGCAATGGTGAACGAAAGGCGTGAAGAAAGAAGAAACAACCAAGAGAATCCCTAAGATGCTGAAAATCCTGCCGGAGATGGAAGGAACGGTCCACCTGCCGATCCTCCTGTCGCTGCCGCACGCCGTTCATGCCGAGACTACATGCTCAATGATAATGTGGAACTAGAAACAACCCTGTCAGACGTAGAAGTTGACAACTTTGAGCTGAAACCTGTTATGTTCAGCATGATTAACAACGCTGGAAAATTTAGTGGTGCTGCTACAGAGGATGCTAGGGAGCATCTGAAAATGTTCCAGGAAATCTGTGGTTCGTTTAGACTACCAGGAGTTAATCCGAAGATACTGAGGCTTCGGTTATTTCCTCATTCATTAAGGGACAGGGCAAAAACTTGGTGGAATAAACTAACGTCGGGTTCAATATGAACTTGGGCAGATTTAACTCGTGAATTCTTGTCTCGTTTTAATCCTTCACACTTATCTGAGCGATTACGTAACGAAATTGCTACTTTTCAACAGGAAGATGACGAGCCGATGCACGAGGCCTGGGACAGATTCACTACTCTTCTGAGGAACTGCCCTATGCATGGATTCCCCGTTTGGAACCAGGTAACTAAATTTTATAATGTTGCCAACTTACAGACTCGCATGAGAATTGATTCAGCAATGAATGGATTGTTGCTGGACAAGGATCCAGAAGACGCGATGGCAGTATTGAAAAATTTGGCGAAGAACGAGGAGCAGTTTCCTACGGTAAGAAGAGGGAGTAAAAGAGTACTAGCTGTGAAAGATTATGAGGCCGATAGTTCTCTAAAAACACAGGTGGCATATCTCACTAAGGCAATGAAAAAGCTCTTGAAAGAAGATTCAACACTTGCCTACTCTGCTTGAAGAGGTATGCGAAACATGCGATGGGAATCACAGTTCGGAAGATTGCCCGATACAGTTAGAGGAAGGGATGTATGTTGGGAACTACAATAAACAGAACTACAATTCCAACAACTACAATCCCAACTGCAGAAAGGATCCCAAGTTCTTTTGGAGCAACCCTAATAATGCCCTGAATCCTCAACCGCAGAACACTCAAAATCAAGGGGGACCTAGGTTACTGACTCGGCAGCAGCCGCAGTAGCAACAACCACCAGCTGCCACGCCTAGTATACTGGAACAGACCTTTGCTACATTTATGTCTCAAACAGGAACCTACATAGAGAACATGAATCACTTTGTCAAGAAAACTGAGACATTCATGGATAAAACGGAGATGCGGATGACTAATCATGAAGCTACTCTGAAATCATTGGAGACACAGATGGGTCAGGTTTCCCAGCATATTAAACCGATGCAGAATGGAGGATTTCCTAGTGTTGAGTGTGTAAAAGCCACCAGCCGATCGAAGCTAAGTACATTAACAAACTGTATGGATTCTACGTCGGCAGCAACGACGACGCTCACCAACATTTCCTCAACACATTAGACCCTGCTGCCTATGATGCTGTCATGGCAGAGCGGACAGATGAGGGAACTTAATGGAACACCAGCCGCAAGAACCCACAGACGGTAAAGAGGACTCAACTGCTGCCGGAGGCTAAATTATGGAATGCTTTTATCAAAAAGTGTATCATGCCGTCGTCACACAATACAACGGTCAACCAGCCAAGGTTAGCCTTAATTCACTCCATTTTACATAAAAGGCCTATTAACGTGGGTGGCTATATCCGTGAGAGCATCTTGGAGTGCGCACACAGACTGACGGGTCCACTTTACCTCCCATACCTCATCACATCACTCTATCGTGGCCATGGCGTACCAGAAGTGACTACTGATCTTCGAGTCCAAGGGAAAGGTTGGACAAAAAAGAACATACTCAGCCTCATGGAGCTAACCGCTGCCACTCCTCTGTCATCATTTGATCCAGCTGCTACAACAGCAGACACGACAGAACAGCCAGAGACTAAACCAGCTGCCGCCCCGACAGACTCCTCCTCCCAGATCTTAGCTGCCATTCAGAAGATGGAGGAACGGCAGCTCGGTCTGATGACCTACATAAGGGATTTTACTGCATCTACTGTAAACTTTATCCATAATTCTTTAAATTTCCCTGATGTTGTCTTCCCCACCTTCCCTGCACATTATTTTACTGAACCACCCCTGCCCACACGCCCACACCTGTTGCCACACCACAGACACCCTCTGCCGCATCAACACCATCACCTGCCCCGACAGCCGCCCGCGGCAACCATGCTGAGCCGTATGCCCGTGGCACGAAACGCTGAATGGCATTGGAGGAGCTTGACGCCTTCATTGCCGGTTTCTCATCCTCCTCCGTTTGGGACGCCAGCGACAATGAACCCTCTATTAAGAGGAATCTATCGAAGGAGTTTTCACCGGTGAAAAGGCAGAAGCGAATGGCGGACAAAAACAGTAGTAGTGACGGCAGCAGCGGTGAGGACAGCAGCAGCAGCTCTGAAGTCCAGGTTGTGGAGCAACCCCCTCATATCTCCCCAACCAGGATCCAACCACCACAGGAGGCCAAAGCAAAGAACACATCTGCCTCCCCGATCTGCCAGCCAGCTCAGAAAGCTCGTGCCCGTCGCCAGATCAGAGTCAGCAGCAGCAGCGAAGACAGCGATTAAAATTTAAGTTTCTTATCTTATTTCTGTTGTCTGCCTATATATTTTGTGATGTACTGTTTTTTTTCTTTATTTGTCATTTGCATTGAGGGCAATGCAACCCTCGAGTTTGGGGGTGGCATCCCTCCATTAATGGAGTCCATTTTTGTTTAAAATTTGCGTCTTTTACTTAGTTTATTTTTTGTAAAAAAATGAAAAAAATGAAAATTTTGGCTTAAGTCCGTGAACTGAACTTACCTACCGTGACAGCTCTTTCGTGGCAGTGCCTTTAGGATAGTTTTTAGGAGAAGTTTGGAGCCTTTCTATAGTTCTGAAAACTTAAACACTATTTGTGTCTGTTATACTGCTTAGAACTCTTTTAGTCAACTAGAATAGGAAGCTTAGCACTTGGATAGCCCCTAGAGGTGCCTAACACTGGCTCTAGGAAAGAAGTTTAGCAAAAGAGACTCAACAGCCCTAGAGGTGCCCGAAACTAGCTCTAGGAAGTTAGCTAGAGGTGCCCAAAACTGGCTCTAGTGAAACTTTAGCTTAAAAAATAGTGAAATCGAGTCAAAACAAAAAAAATCAAAGGAGCATGAAAAAATGCCTTCACAAGATAAACTTTGGCATAAAAATTCGAGTTAAGGGCTGAAATATTCTAGTGAAACTAAGAGAGTCTTGGCATATAACTGTTCACAAGCATGCACACACTGCACGAGAACTATAGTGAGACTCCGGACAGATCCTAGATTATCCGACAGGGTGCTACCGTCACAGAGAACGAATGGAGGGTAAGGGAAAGTTCATTGTTTTAAGCCAAAACAAAAATATTTTATTTTTCTTTTAGGTCTTAGTTGCTTGAGGGCAAGCACAAACTTGAGTTTGGGGATGTGTTGAGTGTGTAAAAGTTCTATTATTTACCCCCTATTTAACCCATATTTCTGCTTCATTCAAGTATTATTCATTGCATTTAGGTCAGTTTACAGTTAAACATCACAAATAAATTAAAAGGCACAGTTTCTACTGAAATTGGTTGCTTTTGCAGGTTGCTGCTGTAGCAACTGAATAGGCAGGCGCTGGGCAGTGAAGTAGAAGAGCTGGAACTGGACGAGCAGTCAAGGAGGACGATGCTGCCATGGTTTCCGTCGTGACAGCAGAGGACGGCAGCAATTTTGAGGATAAGAAGCAAAGTGGACCTCGATAGATAGAGAAAATTAAGCTCGTCTGTCGTAGAAAACCACTATATTTTTCCAAGCCCTAGATCAGAAGGAATACCAAGCCCAAAGTTCAAGGAGAGAAAATCCCAAGCAAGAAGGAGGACGACTTAAAGTTAGATTCTTTGAAGATTTAGTCTTTATTAGAGTTGTACTTTAATTTAAAGTTGTATTCTTGCTATTTTAGAAAACTTGGACCCAAAGCCTATATAAGGGCATGTATTTCGACCTAGAGGGATTATCACGCATTCTCTAGCCTTCTTCCCAAAACCCTAGCCGTTTTCATCCTCTCATCATGTTCTAAATTCCCCTTAGAGCCACGGGTTGTTTTGTAAAGTAGTTGCAAGGGTTGTTTTTGTTTTAGGAATTTTCAGTTCAATAAAATAAACTTCAAGTTCTCTTATTCTGGTTATTAACATCTTGCAAGAGCATCGGGAGAGCATTGTGAGGTTATCTATTTACTTAATATCATGAGAGTTAAGTATACGAAAGGAATAATTGTGAGTTCTCTAGTTTATAGTTGAACTATCTCGGACCTAGGGATAGGACGAGGTTAAGTGGTTAAAGAAGAATTCAACAACATCGGTGTTCATCCTTCGATTCACGTCGGGAGGTATCATCAAAGACGTTATCATCGACAGACTTGGACCTAGGGATAGGCCAAGGCACAGCAGGGATTCTTGCCAAACTTGAAGTACGGAGTTGAGTGTTCACTGCCGCGACAAGCAACAGACTGCCGCCGCGACAGGTGCTGTCGCGACGGGAACAACCTAGACTCAGCAATACCTGCACTACTAAGCAACTCAATACCAACCCATTCTATCTATCTTGATTTCTCTACTCTTTTATTTAAGTTTTCTTTATTATTCTCGTGACAACTTTCTCAATTATTTCCTTTACTCTTGTGCAGTGATTCAAGGTGAAGCTATTAGCCCAGTCCCTGTGGAGACGATATCTGATACTTCGTATCACTTTACTACTTGCGTCGTGTACACTTGCACTACAATTGCGATAGACACTTTTACACGCAACAAGTTTTTGGCACCGTTACCGGGGACTGGCAACATAACTCTACCTTTTCTTTTATTGCACTTTTCTTTTTATTTTTCTGTTTTTCTTTGGTTTGTTCAACTCTTGCTTTTCACAAGTTTTCTTGTTTATGCGTAGATCGAGACGAGGAGAAGAACCTGAGTATCCATTAGATCCGGAAATCGAACGTTCATTCAATCTTAAGAACCGACTTCGTCACATACTAGCCAGGAACGAGTACCTTGAGGAACAGTTAGAGACGATGCAAAACCAAGGGAACCCCCTTGGTAATGACCCCCCCTGTCGGTGATAGAGAGATTATACCTCCTGTCGGCAACCCGCCTGCCGCTGCCGCGCGACGGTCCTGTCGTACTACATGTTGAATGATCATGTAGAACTGGAAACCACGCTGCCGGATATAGATGTTGACAACTTCGAGCTGAAACCTGTTATGTTTAGCATGATCAACAACGCCGGTCAATTCAGTGGTGCTGCTACCGAGGATGCTAGGGAGCATCTAAAAATGTTCCAGGAAATCTGTGGTTCGTTTAGACTACCAGGAGTTAATCCGGAGATACTGAGGCTTCGGTTATTTCCCCATTCATTGAGGGACAGAGCAAAGACTTGGTGGAATAAACTTACGCCGGGTTCAATTAGAACTTGGGCAGATTGTCTCGTGAATTTTTATCTCGTTTTAATCCTTCACATTTATCTGAGCGATTACGTAATGAAATTGCTACTTTTCAACAGGAAGATGATGAGCCAATGCACGAGGCCTGGGACAGATTTACTACTCTTCTAAGGAACTACCCAATGCATGGATTCCTCGTCTGGAACCAGGTAACAAAGTTTTATAATGCTGCCAACTTACAAACTCGTATTCGAATTGATTCAGCCGCAAACGGATTACTACTGGACAAAGACCCAGACGAGGCAATGCAAGTATTGAAAAATCTGGCTACGAATGAGGAGCAGTTTTCGACAGTAAGAAGAGGGGGTAAACGAGTCCTAGTTGTTAAGGATTATGAGGCCGACAGCACGATGAAATCACAGGTGGCATACCTCACTAAGGCAATGAAAAAGCTCTTAAACGATGATTCACAACTTGTATTTGCTGTCGAAGAGGTATGTGAAATTTGTGAAGGAAATATAGTTCGGATGAATGTCCTATACAGTTAGAAGAGGGAAAGTATGTTGGAAATTACAACAAGCAGAATTACAACTCCAACAACTACAATCCTAGCTGGAGAAAGGATCCCAAGTTCTCTTGGAGCAATCCTAATAATGCCCTAAATCCTCAAGCACACAATAATCAGAATCAGGGAGGACCTAGATTGCTGACTCAACAGCAATTGCAGCCGCAGCAGCAGTAACAACAGCCACCAGCTGCCACAAACAGTATACTGGAACAGACTCTTGCTACATTTATGTCTCAAACAGGAACTTATATTGAGAACATGAATCAATTTGTCAAGAAGACAAAGACATTCATGGATAAAACAGAGATGCGGATGACAAATCATGAAGCTACTCTGAAATCGTTGGAGACACAGATGGGTCAGGTTTCCCAGCATATCAACCCAAGGCAGACTGGAGGATTTCCTAGCAATACTGAAAATGCTAGGCAGCCCACACATGAGCAGTGTAAAGCCATTACTACTAGGAGTGGGAAGAAACTACCAGGGCCATAGAAAGAAGCTGAAACAGTGAAGAAACCAGCCTTGGACAGACCTGCCGAGGAAGCTGCCCCAACAGGTAACAAACAGCCTGCTGCCGATGAGCCTGTTACGACAACAGAAGCGATAGAGGAGAAAGATGATGAACCCAAACCTCCTCAGATTCGTATGCAGTGGGAAGGACGTATTGCTGATTATCGTCCCCCACCTCCTTTTCCTAAACGGTTACAACAATTGAAGCAAGAATCACAGCTTAAAAAGATTTATGATATTTTTAAGCAGGTTCATATTAACATCCCGCTGTTAGATGCCGTGAGGGAGATGCCCGGTTACGCTAAATTTCTCAAGGATGCCATGTCGAAGAAATCTAGACTTGGGGAATTTGAAACGGTTAAGATGACAGAAGGATGCATGAGTATTCTACACAAGCATCCACCCCAGAAAAAGAAGGATCCAGGGAGCTTCATCATACCTTGTGTAATCGGAGATAAATATGTGGGTAAGGCACTTTGTGATCTTGGTGCTAGTATTAATTTAATGCCAAAATCTGTTTTTCAGAAATTAGGTATTGGAAAAGCTCGGCCCACGACAGTAATTCTACAACTGGCAGACCGCTCTTACGTTCATCCGGAAGGGAAAATCGAAGATATTCTGGTAAGAGTGGATAAATTTATTTTTCCTGCTGACTTTCTTGTTTTAGATTGTGAAGCAAATGAAAACGCACCAATCATCCTGGGGCGACCCTTCTTAGCCACGGGAAGATCACTGATTGATGTGGAAAAAGGAGAACTCACTATGAGAGTGAACGATCAAGAAATAAAGTTGAATGTTCTCCAAGCTATGAAGCATGCTGATGCAGAAGAGGAATGCAAGGTTATCGCTGAAGTTATCCTTGACCAACCCTGCATCAGTTTGGGCTGTCACGACATCAACATTGGTCACTGCCTCGGCAGCCACTTACAAGACTGTCACGACAGCACCGACGACAGCAACTCCTTAGAATCCGATACATTTCATACTGAAGATCAGGAGGAGGTAAACTGGATAGGCGATCGTCCAGGTAAGTTATTCGAGCCTTTAAATTATACCTCGGATAACCATGCAATCCAAAAGCCATCAACTGTTGAGCCCCCTGTTTTAGAACTGAAGCCCCTGCCAGGGCAGCTAAAATATGCTTTTCTTGGTTTAAATGATACGTTGCTCGTAATCATCTCTTCCAAGTTGATGCAGGAACAGGAACAGCAGTTAATAAGGATGTTGCAGCAGCACAAAAATGATATTGGATAGACGATAGCTGATATTCAAGGCATTAGTCCGGCATTATGTATGCATAAAATCCTTCTCGAGGATGATCATAAGCCGAGTATAGATGCTCAAAGGTGGCTGAACCATGCAATGAAAGAGGTGGTGCGGAAAGAGATAATCAAATGGCTTGATGCTGGAATAATCTACGCCATCTCGGACAGCAAATGGGTAAGCCCGGTGCAATGCGTTCCCAAGAAAGGAGGAATGACCGTGGTGACCAACGAAAACAATGAGTTAATCCCAACCAGGACTGTGACCGGTTGGAGGGTTTGTATGGACTATCGGAAGCTTAACAAAGCTACCCGAAAGGACCACTTTCCTTTACCCTTTATTGATCAAATGCTTGATAGACTAGCGGGTAAACCTTACTATTGTATTCTTGATGGTTATTCAGATTACAATCAAATAGCTATCGCACTGGAAGATCAAGAAAAGACGACGTTCACATGCCCTTATGGAACTTATGCTTTTAGGAGGATGCCATTTGGACTATGCAATGCACCAGCCACCTTTCAAAGGTGCATGATGGCCATATTCTCCGATATGGTGGAGGATTTCCTGGAGATCTGGATGACTTTTCAGTCTTTGGAGACGACTTTGAAAGCTGCCTAGGCAATCTACAAAAGGTACTCGAAAGATGTGAAAAAGCAAACTTAGTTTTGAACTGGGAAAATGTCACTTCATGGTGGATGAAGGGATAGTCCTTGGCCATAATATTAGCTGTCGTGGCATAGAAGTCGACAGAGCCAAAATAGAAGTGATCAAAAAGCTGCCGCCACCCACCACAGTCAAGGGAATCAGAAGTTTCTTAGGACATGCTGGTTTTTATCGAAGGTTCATTGCGAATTTTTCAAAAATCACCAAGCCCCTATGTCATCTTCTGGAGCAGAACCGACCCTTCGACTTTAACGAAGAATGTACTGAAGCATTCAAGGTTCTGAAGGAAAAGCTGGTAACACCCCCAATAGTACAGCCACCAGACTGGACACATCCATTTGAGATCATGTGTGACGCTAGTGACTATGCTGTCGGGGCAGCACTTGGGCAGCGGAGAGACAAATTATTTAATGTCATATACTATGCCAGCAAGACACTAAACGATGCCCAAGTGAACTACACCACCACAGAGAAGGAGTTATTAGCTGTGGTATTCTCCATTGACAAGTTCCGTTCTTACATACTTGGAACGAAGGTCATAGTGTACACAGACCACTCTTCCTCTAAGTATATGTTCGTGAAAAAGGATGCAAAGCCTCGATTGATACGTTGGATCCTGCTATTGCAAGAATTCGACCTTGAAATCAAGGACAAAAAGGGAACAGAAAATCAAGTGGCAGATCACTTGTCAAGGTTAGAGAAAGGACAGAGTCTACCGACAGATGAGACAAACATATTGGAGACCTTCCCAGATGAGCAACTCTTTGCTGCCTTCACCTTTCAAAAAAAAAACTCTTTGCTGCCGCAGTCACTGCCGTGACAGCCATGGCGGCAGGTAAGTCTTCTGAACTCCCCTGGTATGCTGATTTCGTTAATTTCTTAGTTAGCGGAATAATTCCTTCTGGCCTCAATTATCAAGCCAAGAAGAGGTTCCAAAATGATGTTAAGCATTATTATTGGGACGAACCTCTTCTTTTCAAAATCTGTGCAGATCAGGTTATAAGGAGATGCGTACCACAGGAAGAGCAAGAAGACATACTTCATCACTGCCATGCTTCACAGTATGGAGGACACTTAGGAGGCAACAAAACTGCTGGCAAGGTGCTGCAGTCAGGGTTTTATTGGACGTCATTGTATAAAGATGCGCAAATCTTCTTCAAGAGTTGTGACAAGTGCCAACGGACAGGAAACATCTAAAGGAGACACGAGATGCCGCTACAGAACATTCTAGAAGTCGAGATCTTCGACGTTTGGGGGATTGATTTTATGGGACCATTCACATCTTCATGTGGGAATCTATACATCCTCCTAGCAGTAGATTATGTCTCTAAGTGGGTTGAAGCTATCGCAACTCAAAAGAATGATGTCAAGACAGTCCAAAGGTTTTTACACAAAAACATCTTTTCTAGGTTTGGCATCCCTAAGGCAATCATCAGTGATGAAGGGAGACATTTCGACAACAGGGTTATTGCTGCTGCCTTGAAGAAGTATGGTGTCAAGCATCGGATCGCAACAACATATCACCCACAGACCAATGGACAAGCTGAAATATCCAACAGGGAAGTTAAGAACATTCTTGAGAAGATGGTTAAGCCAACTAGAAAAGATTGGTCTTTACTCCTTAATGATGCATTATGGGCTTATAGGACAGCTTTTAAAACTCCATTGGGAATGTCTCCATACCGATTGATTTATGGGAAAACATGTCATCTACCTGTCGAGATAGAGCACCGAGCATACTGGGCGATCAAGGCAGTGAATATGGACTTGGACAAAGCAGGGCAGAAAAGGCTATTGAATCTGAACGAAATTGAAGAAATTCGGACAATGGCCTATGACAATGCAAGAATCTACAAGGATAAAACTAAGAAGTGGCATGACAAAAAGTTGCTGCCACGACAGTTCTGCCCAGGGCAGCTTGTATTGCTATTCAATTCTAGATTGAAACTCTTCCCAGGGAAGCTAAAATCTAGATGGTCTGGCCCGTTCCAAGTTGTACAGGTTTTTCCCCATGGTGCCATCACAATCCGATCATTAAAAGACGGGCACCAATTCAAAGTCAACGGACAGCGCTTAAAGTATTATCAGGGGACTGAAGCCCCAAGAATGCAGGAAGTGGTTACCTTAGGAGATGCCCCGCCAGGCATTCTTAATTTAACCTAATTTTTATTTTGATTTTTAGTTTTATTATTACGTATTATTTATTAGGAAATAAGATTTATTTTAGTTGAATAATGTTTTTATTTTTCTATTTTTAGGAAATAAAGGAGTCAAGAAGAGCAGGAGAAGTGAACTCAGCCCACCATCCACCCACCAGCCCAACAAAGCCCAAATTTTGGAGCCTGTCATTACTGCTGCCGCGACAGACGCGGAAAATACAGGCTGTCAACATGTTGTCACGACAGACGCGGAAACACGTCACAGACGCGCAGCAGACACAGAAACGCGTGACAGACGCGTCAGACATGCTAACGCATAACAGCTGGCCCCGTTATTCACGCCTGCCGTTACAGCTCCAACGGGCAGCAAATCCCTTTCTATATAAACCCCGTTTCATTTTTTCATTTTCACTCACTTCCACTATTCTCACTTGCCTATTCTAGAACTTTTGCTTTCATTTTTCATTTTCACAATCCTTGCAACAATGTCTTCCAGGAAAACCCGTAGGAATGCTGCTTCCAGTTCCACACCGACAACAACCACCCCACGCTCATTTGCGATCAGAGATATGTGGGAAGAGAGAGGATTCATTTACACATCAAAGGAGGAAAATCTGGGCCTAAAGTCGTTCATAACCCGGAAAATTCGAGCTCTATAGTGGCAGACCTTTGCTAAACAGCCTGAAGAGATGAACGTCTCATTGGTACGTGAATTCTACGCTGTCATTAGAAGCAGGACGGCGACAGCGGTGATTGTACGAGGAAAAGAAGTGTCGTTCGAAGCTGAGTACATTAACACACTGTATGGATTCTACGTTGGCAGCAACGACGACGCTCACCAACTGTTCCTCAACACATTAGACCCTGCTGCCTATGATGTTGTCATGGCAGAGCTGACAGATGAGGGAACTCAATGGAACACCAGCCGCAAGAACCCACGGATGGTAAAGAGGACTCAACTACTACCGGAGGCTAAATTATGGAATGCTTTTATCAAAAAGCGTATCATGTCGTCGTCACACAATACAACGGTCGACCAGCCAAGGTTAGCCTTAATTCACTCCATTTTACATGAAAGGCCCATTAACGTGGGCGGCTATATCCGTGAGAGCATCTTGGAGTGCGCACACAGACTAACGGGTCCACTTTACCTCCCATACCTCATCACATCACTCTGACGTGGCCATGGCGTACCAGAAGTGACTGCTGATCTTCGAATCCAAGGGAAAGGTTGGACAGAAAAGAACATACTCAGCCTCATGGAGCTGACCGCTGCCACTCCTCTGTCATCATTTGATCCAGCTGCCACAACAGCAGACACGACAGAACAACCAGAGACTGAACCAGGTGCCGCAGCAGCCGCCCCGACAGACTTCTCCTCCCAGATCTTAGATGCCATTCAGAAGATGGAGGAATGGCAACTCGGTCTGATGACCTTCATCAGGGATTTTACTGCATATACGGTAAACTTTATCCATAATTCTTTAAATTTTCCTGATGCTGTCTTCCCCACCTTCCCTGCACATTATTTTACTATAACCACCCATGCCCACACGCCCACACTTGCTGCCACACCACGGACACCCTCTACAGCATCAACACCATCACCTGCCCCGACAGCTGCTGGCAGCAACCGTGCTGAGCCGTCTGCCCGTGGCACGAAACACAGAATGGCATCGGAGGATCTTGACGCCTTCATTTCCGGTTTCTCATACTCATCCGTTTGGGCCGCCAGCGACAATGAACCCTCTATTAAGAGGAATCTATCGAAGGAGTTTTCACCGGTGAAAAGGCAGAAGTGAATGGCGGACAAAAACAATATGCCAAGAGCCAGCTGCAGCAGTAGTGACGGCAGCAGCGGTGAGGACAGCAGCAGCAGCTCTGAAGTCCAGGTTGTGGAGCGACCCCCTCATATCTCCCCAACCTGGATCCAACAACCACGGGAGGCCAAAGCAAAGAACACATCTGCCTCCCCGATCTGCCAGCCAGCTCCGAAAGCTCGTGCCCGCCGCCAGATCAGAGTCAGTTGCAGCATCGAAGGCAACGATTAAAATTTAAGTTTCTTATCTTATTTCTGCCGTCTGCCTATATATTTTGTGATGTACTGTTTTTTCTTTATTTGTCATTTGCATTGAAGGCAATGCAACCCTCGAGTTTGGGGGTGGCATCCCTCCATTAATGGAGTCCATTTTAGTTTAAAATTTGCGTCTTTTACTTAGTTTATTTTTGGTAAAAAAAATGAAAAATATGAAAATTTTAGCTTAAGTCCGTGAACTGTACTTACCTGCCGTGACAGCTATGTCGTGGCAGTGCCTTTAGGATAGTTTTTAGGAGAAGTTTAGAGCCTTTCTATAGTTCTGAAAACTTAAACACTATTTGTGACTGTTATACTGCTTAGAACTCTTTTAGTCAACTAGAATAGGAAGCTTAGCAGTTGAATAGCCCCTAGAGGTGCCTAACACTGGCTCTAGGAAAGAAGTTTAGCAAAAGAGACTCAACAGCCCTAGAGGTGCCCGAAACTGGCTCTAGGAAGTTAGCTAGAGGTGCCCAAAACTGGCTCTAGTGAAACTTTAGCTTAAAAATAGTGAAATCGAGTCAAAACAAAAAAAAATCAAAGGAGCATGAAAAAAATGCCTTCAAAAGATAAACTTTGGCATAAAAATTCGAGTTAAGGGCTGAAATATTCTAGTTAAACTAAGAGAGTCTTGGCATATAACTGTTCACAAGCATGCACACACTGCACGAGGACTATAGTGAGACTCTGGACAGATCCTAGATTATCCGACAGGGTGCTGCCGTCATAGAGAACGAATGGAGGGTAAAGGAAAGTTCATTGTTTTAAGCCAAAACAAAAATATTTTATTTTTCTTTTAGGTCTTAGTTGCTTGAGGGCAAGCAAAAACTTGAGTTTGGGGATGTGTTGAGTGTGTAAAAGTTCTATTATTTACCCCTATTTAACCCATATTTCTGCTGCATTCAAGCATTATTCATTGCATTTAGGTCAGTTTACAGTTAAACATCACAAATATATTAAAAGGCACGGTTTCTACTGAAATTGGTTGCTTTTGCAGGTTGCTACTGTAGCAGCTGAATAGGCAGGCGCTGGGCAGTGAAGCAGAAGAGCTGGAACTGGACGAGCAGTCAAGAAGGACGATGTTGCCATGGTTGCCGCCGTGACAGCAGAGGATGACAACAATTTTGAGGAGAAGAAGTAAAGTGGACCTCGATAGATAGAGAAAATTAAGCTCGTCTGTCGTGGAAAACTACTATATTTTTCCAAGCCTTAGATCAGAAGGAATGCCAAGCCCAAAGTTCAAGGAGAGAAAATCCCAAGCAAGAAGGAGGACGACTTAAAGTTAGATTCTTTGAAGATTTAGTCTTTATTAGAGTTGTACTTTAATTTAAAGTTGTATTCTTGCTATTTTAGAAAACTTGGACCCAAAGCCTATATAAGGGCATGTATTTCGACCTAGAGGGATTATCACGCATTCTCTAGCCTTCTTCCCAAAACCCTAGCCGTTTTCATCCTCTCATCATGTTCTAAATTCCCCTTAGGACCACAGGTTGTTTTGTAAAGTTGTTGCAAGGGTTGTTTTTGTTTTAAGAATTTTCAGTTCAATAAAATAAACTTCAAGTTCTCTTATTCTAGTTATTAACATCTTGCAAGAGCATTGGGAGAGCATTGTGAGGTTATCTATTTACTTAATATCGGGAGAGTTAAGTATACGAAAGGAATAAGTGCGAGTTCTCTAGTTTATAGTTGAACTATCTCGGACCTAGGGATAGGACGAGGTTAAGTGGCTAAAGAAGAATTCAACAACATCGGTGTTCATCCTTCGATTCACGCCGGGAGGTATCATCAAAGACGTGATCATCGACAGACCTGGACCTAGGGATAGGCCAAGGCACATCAGGGATTCTTGCCAAACTTGAAGTACGGAGTTGAGTGTTCGCTGCCGCGACAAGCAACAGACTCTCGCCGCGACAGGTGCTGCCGCGACGGGAACGACGACAGAACTAGATTTCCTAGACTCAGCAATACATGCACTACAGAGCAATTCAATACCAGCCCATTCTATCTATCTTGACTTCTCTACTCTTTTATTTAAGTTTTCTTTATTATTCTCGTGACAACTTTCTTAATTATTTCCTTTACTCTTGTGCAGTGATTCAAGGTGAAGCTATTAGCCCAGTCCCTGTGGAGACGATATCCGATACTTCGTATCACTTTACTACTTGCGTTGTGTACACTTGCACTACAATTGCGATAGACACTTTTACACGCAACACCTAGCGATACTGAAAACGCTAGACAACATACACATGAGCAGTGTAAAGCCATCACTACTAGGAGTGGGATGAAATTTCCAGGGCCAGAGAAGGAAGCTGAACCAGTTAAGGAACCAACCTTGGAGTCAATTGCCGAGAACGTTGCCCCAGTAGACGACAAATAGCCTGTTGCTGATGAGTCTGTCACGACAGTAGAAGGGACAGAGGAGAAAGATGAAGAACCTAAGCCTCCTCAGTTCCGAATGCAGTGGGAAGGACGTATTGCTGATTATCGTCCTCCACCTCCTTTTCCAAAGCGGTTACAGAAATTGAAACAGGAATCCCAGCTTAAGAAGATCTATGATATTTTTAAGCAGGTCCACATCAACATTCCGTTGTTAGATGCTATAAAGGAGATGCCTGGTTATGCCAAATTTCTTAAGGATGCCATGTCGAAGAAATCCAGACTTGGGGAATTTGAAACGGTCAAAATGAAAGAGGGATGCATGAGTATTCTGCACAAGCATCCACCCCAGAAGAAGAAGGATCCTGGGAGCTTCATCATACCGTGCATAATCGGAGATAAATTTGTGGGTAAGGCACTTTGTGATCTTGGTGCTAGTATAAACTTAATGCCCAAATTTGTTTTTCAGAAATTAGGTATTGGAAAAGCTCGGCTTAAAACAGTAGTACTGCAGTTGGCAGACCGCTCTTACGTTCATCCAGAAGGGAAGATTGAAGATATTCTGGTAAGAGTGGATAAATTTATTTTTCTTGCTGACTTTCTTGTCTTAGATTGTGAAGCAGATGAGAATGCACCAATCATCTTGGGGCGACCCTTCTTAGCCACAGGAAGATCACTGATTGATGTGGAAAAAGGAGAACTCACTATGAGAGTGAACGATCAAGAGATCAAGCTGAATGTTCTCCATGCAATAAAACATGCTGATGCAGAAGAAGAATGCAAGGCTATCACTGAAGTTATCCTTGACCAAACCTGCATCAGGTCGGGCTGCCACGACATCAAAATTGGCCACTGCCCCAACAACCATTAGAAGACTGTCACGGAAGTGACGACGACAGCAGCTCCTCCGAATCTGATACATCTGATACTGAAGATCAAGAGGAGGTAAATTGGATAGGCAATCATCCAGGTAAGTTATTCGATGCCTTAAATTATACCTCAGATGAACATATAGTCCAAAAGCCATCGACTGTAGAGTCCCCTGTTCTAGATCTTAAGCCCCTGCCAGGGCAGCTAAAATACGTTTTCCTTGGTTTAAATGATATGTTGCCCATAATCATCTCTTCCAAGTTGATGCAGGAACAGGAACAACAGCTGATAGGGATGCTGCAGCAGCACAAAAAGGATATTGGATGGACGATAGCTAATATCCAAGGCATCAGTCCGGCACTATGCATGCATAAAATCCTCTTAGAGGATGATCATAAGCCGACCATTGATGCACAGAGACGTCTAAACGATGCTATGTGAGAGGTGGTTCGCAAGGAGATCATAAAATGGCTAGATGATGGAATAATCTATGCCATCTCGGATAGCAAGTGGGTGAGCCCAGTGCAGTGCGTTCCCAAGAAAGGGGAAATAATTGTGGTAACCAACGAAGAAAACGAGCTAATCCCAACCAGGACTGTAACCGGTTGGAGGGTTTGTATGGACTACCAGAAGCTTAACAAAGCTACCCGGAAGGACCACTTTCCCCTACCCTTTATTGATCAAATGCTTGATAGATTAGCGGGAAAGCCTTACTATTGTTTTCTTGATGGATACTTAGGTTATAATCAAATAGCCATCGCATCGGAAGATCAAGAGAAGACAACGTTTACATGCCCATACGGTACTTATACTTTTCGGAGGATGCCATTTGGACTTTTTAATGCACCAGCAACCTTTCAAAGGTGTATGATGGCAATATTCTCCGATATGGTGGAGGATTTCCTGGAGATATTCATGGATGATTTTTCTGTCTTTGGAGACAATTTTGAAAGCTGCCTAGGCAACCTACAGAAGGTGCTCGAAAGATGTGAGAAAGCAAACTTGGTATTGAACTGGGAGAAATGTCACTTCATGGTCGATGAAGGGATAGTCCTAGGCCATAAAATAAGCTGTCGCGGCATAGAAGTCGACAGGGCTAAGATCGAGGTAATCGAAAAGTTGCCACCACCTACAACAGTCAAGGGAATCAGGAGTTTCTTAGGGCATGTTGGTTTTTATCGGAGGTTTATCGCAAACTTTTCGAAGATCACAAAACCCTTATGCCATCTTCTGGAGCAGAACCGTCCCTTCGACTTCAACACTGAATGTACTGAGGCATTCAAGGTTCTAAAAGAAAAGCTGGTAACAACCTCAATAGTACAGCCACTAGATTGGAAACTACCATTTGAGATCATGTGTGATGCTAGTGACTATGCTGTCAGGGCAGCACTTGGGCAGAGGAAAGACAAGCTCTTTCATGTTATATACTACGCCAGCAAAACACTGAATGAAGCCCAGGTAAACTACACCACAACAGAGAAGGAACTGTTAGCTGTGGTGTTCTCTATTGACAAGTTTCGTTCATATATACTTGGAAAGAAGTTCATTGTCCACACAGACCACTCTACATTGAAGTATCTGTTCACCAAAAAGGGGACAGGGAACCAAGTTGCAGATTACTTGTCAAGGTTAGAGAAGGGAAAGAGTCTTCCAGCAGACGAGATACACATACTGGAGACCTTCCCTGAAGGGCAACTGTTCGCTGCCACAAGCACTACCGCGACAGCCATGGCAGCAGGTAAGTTTTCTGAACTCCTCTAGTATGCTAATTTCGTTAATTATTTAGTTAGCAGAATAACTCCTCCTGACCTTAATTATCAAGCTAGGAAGAGGTTCCAAAATGATGTTAAGCATTATTATTGGGACAGACCTCTTCTTTTCAAATATTGTGCAGATCAGGTTATCAGGAGATGTGTACCACGGGATGAACAGGAAGCTATACTAAATCACGGTCATGCTTCACAGTATGGAGGACATTTAGGTGGTAACAAAACTTCTGCCAAGGTTTTGCAGTTGGGATTTTATTGGCCGTCATTGTTCAAGGATGCCCAAACATTCTACAAAAACTGTGACAAGTGTCAAATGACTGGAAACATCTCAAGGAGACATGAGATGCCACTGCAAAACATTCTTGAAGTCGAGATCTTCGACGTTTGGGGGATTGATTTTATAGGACCATTCCCAACTTCATGTGGGAACTTATATATCCTCATGGCAGTGGACTATGTGTCCAAATGGGTAGAGGCGATCGCTACTCAGAAAAACAATGCCAAGATGGTTCAGATGTTTTTGCATAAAAACATTTTTTCTCGATTTGGCATCCTCAAGGCGATCATCAGTGATGAAGGGAGACATTTTGACAATAGGGTTAAAGCTGCTGCCATGAAAAAGTATGGTGTCAAACATCGAATCGCAATAGCATACCACCCTCAGACCAATGGACAGGCTGAAATATCCAACAGAGAGGTTAAGAACATCCTTGAAAAGATGGTTAAGCCAACTCGGAAGGACTAGTCTCTACATCTCAATGATGCATTATGTGCCTACAGAACAGCATTCAAAACTCCATTAGGAATGTCACCCTATCGGCTAATTTATGGGAAAAACATGCCATTTACCTGTTGAGATTGAGCACAGAGCATACTGGGCCATCGAGGCAGTGAATATGGACTTGGAAAAAGCAGGACAGAAAAGGCTACTTGATCTGAATGAGATTGAAGAAATTTGAACAATGGCCTATGACAATGCAAGAATCTATAAAGATAAGACCAAGAAGTGGCATGACAAGAAGTTGCTGTCACGACAGTTCATCCTAGGTCAGCTTGTGTTATTATTCAACTCTAGGTTGAAACTCTTCCCAGGGAAGCTGAAATCTAGATGGTCTGGCCCATTCCAAGTGGTGCAGGTTTTTCCCCATGGTGCCATCACAATCAAATCTTTAAAAGATAGACACCAATTCAAAGTCAATGGACAAAGATTGAAGCATTATCAGGGGAATGAAACCCCAAGAATGCAGGAAGTGGTTACTTTAGGAGATGCCCATCCTGGCATCCCTAATTTAACCTAATTTTTATTTTTATTATTATTTATTATTTACATATATTAGGTAATTAGAATTATTTTATTTTTAGGAACTAAAGTTTTTATTTTTATTATTTTCAGGAAATAAAGGAGACAAGGAAAAGAGGAGAAGTGAATTCAGCCCACCATTTTTTCCATCAGCCTTAAAAGCCCAACTTTGGAGCCTGCCGTTACAGCTGCCGCGACAGACGCAGAAAATCCAGCATGTCAACACGATTTCGCGGCAGACGCGCAACAGACACGGAAACGCGTGACAGACGCGTCAGAAACCGCGTAACAGCTGGCCCCGTTATTCGTGCCTGCCATTACAGCTCCAACGGGCAGCACACTCCCCCTCTATATAAACCCTATTTTACTATTCATTTTTCACTCACTTTTACTCTCTCTACTTGTTTCCTCTAGAATTTTACTTGCTTTCATTTTTTCCACAGTCCTTGCAAAAATGAGTACTAGAAATACTCGTCGAAGCTCTGCCTCAGGATCTGCCCCAGCAGCATCCACTCCAAGCTCCTTCCAGATCCACGACATGTGGGAGGAGAGAGGTTTCATTTACACTTCCAGAATGGGGAACATGGGGCTGCAGCCGTTCATAGCCCGCAAAATCAGAGCCCTGCAGTGGCATATATTCGCTGAGCAGTCATAAGAAATGAACGTGACTCTCGTCCGAGAATTTTATGCTGCCATTGGCAACAGGGACGCAACATCAGTTACAGTCCGAGGGAAAGAGGTACCATTTGAGCCCGAATACATCAATACACTCTACGGGTTCTATGTGGGAAGAAAAGAAGATGGCCACCAAAGATTTCTCGAGAGTTTAGAGCCTGCCGACTATGATGTTGTGATGGCAGAACTCACAGACGAGGGTACCGAGTGGAATACCGATCCAAAAATATTAGGACGGTAAAAAGGAGTTCAACTAACGCCGGAGGCAAATCTTTGGAATGCTTTTATCAAAAAGCGGATTATACCCTCCTTGCACATCACAACAGTCGACCAACATAGGTTAGCACTCATCCATTCCATATTACATGAGAGGCCAATTAATGTTGGCAGATACGTTCGAGAAGGAATATTGGATTGTGCTTACCGGCCGTCAAAACCACTCTTCTACCCTTATCTCATCACTACCCTCTGCCGCGGCCACCATGTACCGGAAGCTGCCGAGGACTTAAGAGTTCGAGGGAAAGGCTGGACAGACAGGAACATACTCAGCCTGATGGAACTCAAAGCTGCCACGCTCTTGTCGTCTTTTGACCCTACTGCCACAGCAGCTGAGCCAACAGAGCCCACCGACACCGAGCCTGCTGCCACAGAACCCAGGCAGCCTACCGCAGCAGCTCCTCCGGTAGACACCTCCACACAAATACTTGCTGCCATACAAAAAAATGGAGGAACGACAGCTAGACATGATGAGTTTCATCCGAGACTTCACCACCGCCACGGTACATTTCATCCACACTTCTCTTAATTTCCCCAATGTATTGTTCCCTACTTTCCCCAACCATTACTTTACTGCCCCCACCCCTGCCCATACCTCTACCTCTACTGCCACACCAAAAACGCCATTTGCTGCGTCCACTCCGACCCCTACCACAACAGCTGCAGGAGGCAGCCACACAGCAGAAACTTCTGCCAGGGGAGCCAAGAGAAAGGAGCCTATGTCCGACCTCGACATGTATATAGTTGGCTTCTCCTTTTCATCCATTTGGGAGGAATCCAATACCTATCCCTCTGTTAAGAGGAACTTGTCCAAGGAGTTCACCCCAGAGAAACGGCAGAAAACGGGAGCCGATAAAGAAAAATCTAACGGCGGCAGTAGCAGTAGCGGTAGCGGAAGCAGCAGCAGCTCCGAGGAGGTCCAAGTGGTAGATAGACCACCACATATTTCTCCTACCCGCGTCCAGCCTCCAAGGGAGGCTAAGACCAAGACCACATATGCATCTCCCATCCATCTACAGGCACCGACAAGGAAAGTCACTTCCCGTCGGCAGATTCGTATAAGCAGCAGCAGCGACGACGACAGCGCCTAAAATTTAAGTTTCTTATCTTATATTGATGCATGCCCTTTTGTTATATTTTGTGATGTTGTTTTTATTTTTCTTTTTCATCTATGTCATTTGCATTGAGGGCAATGCAACCCTCTAGTTTGGGGGTGGCATCCCTCCATTAATGGAGTCTTTTTAAATTTAAAAATTGTGTCCTTTACTTAGTTTATTTTTGCTTCAAAAAATGATGAAAATCTGGCTTAAGTCTTTGAACTGAACTTACCTGCCGTGACAGCCTCTGTTGTGGCAGTGCCTTTAGGATAGTTTTAGGAACAGTTTAGAGCCTTACTATAGATCTAAATCTCAAACACCATTTGTGACTTTTATACTGCCTAGAACTCTGCTAGTAAACTAGAATAGAAAGCTTAACACTTGAGTTACCCCTAGAGGTGCCTAACATTGGCTCTAGGAAAAGAAGTTAAGAAAAATAGACTCAATACACCTAGAGGTGCCCGAAACCGGCTCTAGGAAGTTAGCTAGAGGTGCCCGAAACCGGCTCTAGTCAAACTTAAGCTTAAGAAAATAGAATCGAGTCTGCATAAAAACTAAAGGAGCCTAAGAATTGCCTCCAAAAAGATGAAAATTGGTATGAAAATCAAGTTAGAAGCTTAACTATTCTAGTAAACTAAGGAGTCT
This sequence comes from Hibiscus tridactylites, assembly GCA_958450335.1. Lineage (NCBI taxonomy): Eukaryota > Viridiplantae > Streptophyta > Magnoliopsida > Malvales > Malvaceae > Hibiscus > Hibiscus tridactylites. The sequence continues at coordinate 71,332,830 of OY288279.1, forward strand.
TGGCATATAATTGTTCACAAGCATGCACACACTACACGAGAATTATAGCAAGGTTCTGGACAAATCCTAAATTATCCAACAAGGTGTTGCTCACAATAGGGAATGAATGGTAGGTGAGAAAAAGTTCACTGTTTTAAGCCAAACAAAAAAATTTAGTTTTTCTTTTAGGTCTAAATTGCTTGAAGGCAAGCAAAAGCTTGAGTTTGGGGGTGTGTTGAGTGTGTAAAAGTTCTATAATATACCCCCTATTTAACCCATATTTCTGTTGCATTCAAGCATAATTCATAGCATTTAGCTTAGATTTCATTTATACATCACGAATATATCAAATGGCACAGTTACTACTGAAATTGGTTGCTTTTGCTGGTAGCTGTTGTAGCAGATGGAGGATAGTAAAAAAGCAGACGCTGGGCAGTGGAAAAGCAGAGCTGGAACTGGATGTGCAGACGAGGAGGACGATGCTGCCATGGTCGCTGCCGTGGCAGCCAAGGACGACAGCAGTGGTGAAGAGAAGAAGCAAAGTGGGCCTCAGCAGAAAGAGAAAATTAAGTCGGTCTGTCGTGGAGCACCCTTATATTTTTCCAAGCCCTAGATCAGAATGAAGGCCAAGCCCAAAGTTCAAGGAAGAAACTCCAAGCAAGAAGGAAGGACGAATTAAAGATATATGCTCTGAAGATTTAGTCTTAAATAGAGTTGTACTTTAGTTTAAACTTGTATTCTTGCCATATTAGAAAACTTGAACTCAAGGCCTATATAAAGGCATGTAATTCGACCTAGGGAAGGATATCTTATTCTCTAGCCTTCTTCCCAAAACCTTAGCCGTTTTTCCCATCTCATCATGTTCTAAACTTCCCCTAGGGCTAAGGGTTGATTTGTAAAGTAGTTGCAAGGATTGCATTTGTTTTAGGAATTTTTCTGTTCAATAAAATAGACTTCAAGTTTGCTTATTCTGGTTTTCAACATCTTGCAAGAGTATCGGGAGAGCATTGTGAGATTATCTATTTACTTAATATCGGGAGAGTTAGGTATACGAAAGGAATAAGTACGGGTTCTCCAGTTTATGGTTGAACTATCTCAGACCTAGGGATAGGACGAGGTTAAGTGGCTAAGGAAGAATTCAACAACATCGGTGTTCATCCTTCGATTCACGGCGAGAGGTATCATCAAAGACGTGTTCATCGACAGACTTGGACCTAGGGATAGGCCAAGGCATAGCAGGGATTCTTGCCAAGCTTGAAGTACAGAGTTGTGTGATCGTTTTCGCGACTAACAACAGACTGCTGCCGCGACAGGCGCGACGACAGAACAGATATTCCTAGACTTTGCAACACCTACACTACTGAGCAATGCAATACCGGCCCATTCTCTTTATCCTGATTTCTTTACTCTTTTATTTTCAGTATTCTTTATTGTTCCGTGACAAACAATTAAACTATTTCTTTTCCCTCTTGTGTAGAAATCCAAGGTTAAAGTTATTAGCCCAGTCCTTGTGGAGACGATATCCGATACTTACGTATCACTTTACTACTTGCGTCGTGTACACTTGCACTACATTGCGATAGACACTTTTACACGCAACAATTTGCTCTATGGCTTCAACAAGGGGTATGTTTATGTGTACTTGTTTAAGAATATCTAAGAACTTCTTATACTGGTACTCATTCTTCTACTTCTTTAGCTGCTGTGGAAATAGAGGGGGCGGCCGGATATTTTCTATACCCTCTTTGCATTGAAACCTAATCTGAGGGAGAGTAAGATGTTCAGGTTTGTCTGCTTTTTCATTGATTCTGTTAGGGGTATCAGCAAGTTTGGTTGTTGAAACAGAAGGCCTTGGTTCTACCGAGGCAGTAGCATCAGTGTCTGTCGTGGCGGCTGGCTCCCTTGGTTGTTTCTCTTTTGGTTCATCGGCACCAATTTCTTCGAGTTGTTTCCCACTTCTAGTTGTGATTTCTTTGCACTACTCATGAGTGGGTCTCATTACGACTTCAGTATCGCTGGGCAGTCCTTCTGTTGGTCGAGTGTTCATTCATTGTGCAAACTTCCCCATCTATGTTTCTAGTGACTTTAGAGTCGCCTTATGGTTTTGCATCTTCATCTATGTCATGTCCATGAAAGCATCGGTTTTTTTAACAAATGAATCCATATTAGATATACATGTACCAGTCTGAGACATAAAAGCATTTAAAGTTTGTTATAGAGAACTGGGTGCTGCTAGTTGCTGCTACGGCGGCTGCTGCCGCGGCAGATTCTGTAGGAATCCTTGGGGTTGATTTGTCTGGTTGGGCGGATTCAGGGCATTATTGGGGTTGCTCCAAGAAAGGTTTGGATGCCTCTTCCAACCAGGATTGTATGTGTTTGATGTCGTGTTATTGCTTCTATTGCAATTTCCTACAAAGCATCTAGTTTCTTGGAATTGCTGGCATTCTAAGGAGTCATGGTCTCCCCCACACTGTTCACAAAAGGCATCAATAGCTTTAATGTGTTGGGTGTTGTTCTGCCTTTGCATTGCTTCCATCATTTTTGTTAGATGGGCCAATTGTGATGTGAATGTGTCGGATGTTCCTAGCTCATTGACAGTGGCATGTCGCCTTACTTTACCTCGGCGGGCGGTAGAGAATTGGTAGTCATTTTTGGTCGTCCTGTTCAATATCGGAATTGCTTCTACAGGCTCTATATCAAGAAGTGTGTCGTTTGATGAGGAATCCAACATCATTCTTGTTGGAGTGTTGACACCATTGTAGAACATCAGAACTTGTGTCCACTCTGGGAATCCATGAAATGGGCATTTGTTTAGCATATCGCAAAATCGTTCCCATGCCTCATACATCAGTTCATCATCAGCTTGTCGAAAAGTAGTGATTTTAGTTCGCAATTTATCAATTAAATTAAAAGGATTAAATATGGCTAGAAAATCACGACATAATTCCGTCAAAGACTCAATGAACTCGGATGGTAGACTATTAAACCAAGATTTTGCCCTATCCCTCAGTGAATAGGGAAATAGTCTGAGTCTCAGCACATTTGGTCGAACTCCTTGTATCTTGAAGGATTTATAGATGTCTAGGAAGGATTTCATATGATGTTTTGCATCCTCAGTGGCGGATCCTCCAAATTGTCTAAGTGTGTTAAGCATGTTGAACATGACAGGTTTAAGTTCAAAATGGTCCTCATCTATCTCAGGATCGACAACACCGGTGTTCAACTTCCTAAGGTCCTATTCCAAGTAATCACGGACTTTCGGTCGAGGGCAGGTGGATTTTCTCTATTGCCGCCAGGCGACTGAATGCCGCCAGTGGGTTGGTTGCCGCAGGCATTGCCATCTCCATGTTGCTCCATTATTCTGATGATTTCTTGTCGAAGTCTGTGTGCAGTCCTTTCAATTTCAAGATCAAGTTCTCGTAGTGGTGATGTTGGGTTCGCTCTGGTCATAAACCAAAGAAAACCACGAGGTTAAAAATGAAATTAAAATACAAGAAAATAAAAACAAAATATATTTAACACCAATCCCCGGCAACAACACCAAAAACTTGTAGGTTGTCGAATAGTCCTACTTTAAGTGCAAGTGTACATTGATGCCTAGTTGTAATATAAAAGATATCGTCTCCACAGGGATTGGGAAACTCTTCAGAATTTATCTTCCTACACAAGTAAAAATAAAAACACAAGTAAATTGAGGTTTTGTTTGAATCGATTAAACTAAAGGCAATTAAAATAAAGAGTCGAGAAATCAGATTGAGAAAATAGGTCGGTATTTGTATGCGTTGTAGTGTGGATTTTGAATGCTCCGTCTCGGCATAGTATTGTAGAATCGTCTTAACAGTCTGGACAGTTTTGAAAGAAAACTGCCTTGGCAGATACCTGCCTCGGCAGAGACTATGTAGCTGCCCGGGCGGCTAAGCGACAATTCAAAGTTCGGCAAGGCTTCCTTTAGTGACTCCTTCTTATCACTAATTCGAAGTGCTATTGTCAAACACGTCTTGATAATACCTCTCAGCATGAATCAAAGGATGAACACCAACCAATGTTAAGCCTCCTTTAGCCTCTTAACTTCCAACTTATTCCTAAGCCAAAGTAGTTTTACCATAGATTGGATAAAACCGTGTTTACTCTTTTCTTGATCTCAACTCTCCCAAAATTGAACAAACAGATAAATTACAACTTCCTCTCCCAATTTGATTGCAAACAATTGAAAACCAAGAGTAAACAAACTTTGAATTTTATTGCAATAACTTTAACCTAAACGAATACAAGCAATCTCTCACAACTACTCAACAAAACCAACCTTTAGCCCTAGGAGAAGTTTAGAACATGATGGACGAATGGAAGCTCTAGGGTTTCTCAAAATTAACTCGATCTCCCTCTCTTAGTCAGCTAGGGTATGTATTTATAGGGCTTGGCCTAGGTTAAAGTCGATTTAGGGTAGGAGTACTAATTAGAATCAGATTACAACTCATTAAAAGAACAAATATCTATAATTAATTCTTCCTAGATTCCCATTTGACTTTTTCCACCATAACTTTGACTGTGGCTTTTCTTGAGCTTTTGGGCTCCGATCCTCATGCAAGTGGTCTCTAAAAATCGGGCTTGATGTGTTTTGTCAATCGTATACCACTTTGTAATTTTCCAGTTTCCTTGGGCTGCTGCCTCGGTGGCATACAGTCTGCTACCTCAACAGAGGTCTATGTTGGTGTGAGTAACTCAACATGGCTCCTTACTCTGGGCTTATCCTCTGTGGCATAGTCTTATCAGCTCTTCATCAGGTTCATCAGCATCTTCTATCGATTGTTCAGCTTCTTCCTTCTACCCTCCTTGCTGCCTCGGCATGGTATGTTTGGGCGGGTACCTGTGCATAGTAAAACACATACATGAGCAGTATCTTTAATAGAGAAAACAGTGAAATTCATCAAAAAAGGCAGATTATCTAATCTATGCAATTTTGTGTATGGTTACCTAATAAATGCAACTAAAATATGCTTAAGTGCAACAATAATTGAGCTAAACTAGGGCTAAAATGTAGGACTTTTACACACTTAACAGTAGGCGAGAATGTAAAATTCTTGTCTAATGTGGTTTTGTCTCTTGAAGCGAGTCAGTTGATGTGTTTGGGATGTGAAGCTTTTTTGGCTTATGTGATAAATCCAGGATCGAAGGAAGTGCGTGTGCATGAAATACGTACGATATGTGAGTTTCTGGTGTATTTCTGGAAGAGTTGTCTGGTTTGCCACCAAACAGAGAAGTTGAGTTTGGCATCGAGTTGTATGAAAATACGACTCCAGTGCCTATTGGTCCCTATCGAATAGCACCGAAGAAGTTAAAAGAGTTGAAGACACGTTTGCAAGAGTTGCTTGATCGAGGTGTTTTACCTTGGGGTGCGCCGGTTCTGTTTGTGAAGAAAAAAGGTGGCACGATGTGAATGTGTATAGATTATCGACAACTGAACAAGTTGAGGATTAAGAATAAGTATCCCTTGCTAAGGATTGATGATCTTTTTGATCAGTTTCGAGGTGTTTCGGTGTTTTCCAAGATTGATTTGAGATACGGATATTATTATTTGAAGGTAAAGGATGTAGATGTACCTAAGACTATTTTTCACACGAGGTATGGGCATTACAAGTTTTTGGTGATGGCGTTTGGATTGACTAATGCCCCTGCTACGTTCATGGACATGATGAACCGGGTATTACATGAGTTTCTGGACTAATTCGTGGTTATGTTTATTGATGGCATTCTCGTGTATTCACGTACCAAGGAAGATCATGATCGACACTTGCGGATTGTGTTGCAAGCGCTATTGGACAATAAATTGTATGCCAATTTGAGCAAGTGTGAGTTTTGTCTTAAGGAAGTTGTTTTCCTTAGACATGTGGCATCGGCTGAAGGGATTCAAGTCGATCCCCAAAAGGTTGAGGCAGTGATGAATTGGAAGTCGCTTAAATCGGTCCACGAGGTGCGTAGTTTCCTTGGTTTGGCGGGATACTATCGTAAGTTTATGGATGGTTTTTCAAGAATTGATGCTCCTTTGACAAAGTTGTTACAAAAAGATGTTAAGTTTTAATGGACGGAGGTTAGGCAACAAGCTTTTGAGAAGTTAAAGAAAGTTTTGACGCAAGCTTCTATCTTGATTCAACCAGAACCGAGTAAAGAGTTTGTGGTTTATAGTGATATGTCTTATGTTGGGTTGGGATGTGTGTTGATGCAAGAGGGTAGGGTGGTAGCTTGCATCTCGGTAGTTGAAAGTGCATGAGCGTAATTACCCTATGCATGATATCGAGTTAGCTGCGGTGGTGTTTGCCTTAAAAAATTGGAGGCATTACCTCTATGGTGAAAACTGTACGATTTACACGGACCATAAAAGTTTGAAGTACTTGATGACACAAAAGGAGTTGAATCTTAGGAAACGACGGTGGTTGAAGTTCCTTAAAGATTACGACTTGACGATTGAGTACCATCTGGAGAAGGCTAATGTTGTAGTCGATGATTTGAGTAGAAAAGTGGTTGTAGAGTAGAGGGTGATGTTTGCTCGGTTGAGTATATCGCGGGATGGTGGTTTAGTGGCTGAGTTACAAGTGAAACCTTTGTTGGTAGAGTTGATTAAGGAGAAGCAGTTGCTTGATGATTCGTTTGTACCACATGTTTAGGACATTGTAGAAGGTAATCCAACGGACTTTTGTTTCAATGATGATAGTGTCTTGTGTTTTAAGAGTCGGGTAGTTGTGCCGGAAGATGTTGGGTTGAGGCGCACTATCTTGATTGGGCTCATAGCAGTCCTTTTGCTATGCATCCTCGTAGTACAAAGATGTATCGTGGGTTGAAAGATGAGTACTACTGGGTTGGTTTAAAGAAGGATGTTGCGGATTTTGTTAGTAAGTGCATGGTTTTCTAGCGTGTTAAAGTTGAGCATCAATTTCCTTCTGGATTGTTGCAACCGTTGAGGATTCAGGAATGGAAATGGGAGAGAATCACCATGGATTTTGCGGCGGGGTTTCCTTTGACTCCGTCTAGGAAGAACTCCATTTGGGTGATTGTTGATCATTTTACGAAGTGTGCACATTTCCTGGCGGTGTATACTACATATACGTTGGACAAGTTAGCGGATTTGTACATCTCTGAGATTGTGAGGTTACATGGGGTGCCTAAGTCCATTGTTTCGGATCGGGATCCATGTTTCACAGCAAGGTTCTGAGAGTGTTTACATCGAGCGTTGGGTACGTAGTTGAGTTTCAATACTTCATATCATCTGCGGACGGATGGCCAGTCTGAACGAGTTATCCAAGTATTAGAGGATATGTTGAGGTGTTGTATTATTGATTTCCAATGTTCTTGGGAGAAACAGTTACCTTCGGTGGAGTTTACTTACAATAATAGTTATCAAGCGAGCATTCAAATGGATCCTTATGAGGCTTTGTATGGAAGGAAGTGTAAAATGCCTCTTTGTTGGGTGTAAACGGAGCAAAAGTTTGTTTCTTTGCCTAATGTGTTAAAGGGCACTAAGAAAAAAGTGAAGCTCATTAGAGAGCGATTGAAAGCGGCTTCGGATCGAAAAAAGTCCTATGCGGATTCTAAGCAAAGAGAAATTGAGTACGTCGTAGGTGAAAAGGTGTTTTTGAAGGTTTCACCTAGGATAAATGGGATGAGGTTTGGCCAGAAAGGCAAGTTGAGCTCGAGGTTTATTGGACCGTATGAAGTGCTTGAGCGTGTTGGACTCGTTGCTTATAAGTTAAGTTTGCCTCCCGAGTTAGAGAAGATACATGATGTTTTCCATGTATCCATGCTTCGGAGGTATAGGTCGAATCCGTCTCATGTTATGCATGTTGAGGAGATTGAGTTGAATCCAGATTTGACCTATGATGAGGAACCGATTGAGATCTTAGATTCAGACAACAAAGTTCTTCGTGGTAAGACCATTGAGTTGGACATGGTCTTGTGGCGACATCATGGTGTAGAGGAAGCCACGTGGGAAAGGAAGGATGACATGAAGAAGCAGTTTCCTTATCTTTTTCCACAAGGTAAATTTCGATGACGAAATTTCTTAAGTGGGGGAGAGTTGTAACACCCCAATTTTGGGCCTAGAAGTTAGTCATGTTTGGCTAGAGGATTTGGTTGAACCAGTTTTGGATAATCTAGACTAGTTTCAGGATAAAATGGTTTTAAAAGGTATTTAAGGAAAATAAAATATAGAAAAATGTTTTATAATCCTTTTTAAATATACATAAAGGTTTGGTGGAGTCAATTTTGGAAATTGATGTTTGAAAGTTGGACATTGAGATTTTAGTGACTAAAATCCGATTTTTAAAAACTATTTTCCAAGCGACTAAATTGTAAAAGACCATAACTTTGAATCTTTAAGGAGTAATTGACCAAAGGTCTAATTCAGCCTTTTTCTCATAATTTATTTATTTTAAAATGGTTTATTAAATAAAAAGAATTGATAAAGATTAAAAAGCTTTTTATTTCTAAAGAACACATTTTACGTAACTAACTTTCTCTCTATTATTTTCTCTCAAATTCTCTTCAGCCAAACATTGTTTTCCACTTCAAATATTTTAGGTAAAATTTATATTTGATCTATCTTTGATTTCCTATTGATCTATTATCAAAATCTCAAATCTGTATCTTTGGTTTTCTCATGAAAATCCATTCGATTGGAGGAAAAAGCCAACATTAGAAGTAATTTTGTTCTTCTCCTCTAATGATAAATGCTTTATTGAAATTCCCAAGTTTTTGGTCTTTTACGAATGATTTTTATTGAGTTTTGATATTATGTTTATAGAAAATGGATTTAATTGATGTTGTTTGGGTTTAATCAAAAGATCTTTGTTTCAAACTGATTTTATGAGTTTATAATGAGATTTAGATATGATTACGATGTGTTGAAATGTTGATTTAATGATTTTAGTAATGGAAACCTGAAACTAGTTAGATTGCTTGATTTCTTGAGTGAAATCTTTGATATTATGGGTTTTTTGTGTGGTTAATTGATAGCTTGAGGTTCTTTGGCGTTAACATGATGTTTTAGATGTAAATCGAGGTTGTTTAGATTTTAATCTCGCTGGGTAGTGGCTGGAGATTAATTAGAGAGGTTCTGTCGATGTTTTAGGGTGTTTTCGGATGCCAATTGCTTGGCGATAGTGGGTAGAAGTTGAGATGTTGTGTTGTTGGGAATTTTGGTGCAATATGGTGCACTAATTTTCTGTTTTGCTTTGGTTAGAAGAAGGGGATGATGTTTCATTAGCTTTGGAAGGAATTACAGTTGATCCGGAAGCTTGATTACGCTTCGGCAAAGCAAGCGAGGCATTGTCGGTGAGTGGGAATTGGTTTTAAAGCTTTTCAAAGGTTTGAAAGCAAGGTTTGAGGGTTTAGATTAATATTGAAACGCTAATCTAAGCTCGGAAGTAAGTATGAGATGTTTCGCTCTTGTTTCTCAGTTTTATCCCATTGTTTTATGTGATCATGCTCATGTTTTGAAGATAGAATTAAACCTACAGTTTTATACATGTTTAGAGAAATGATTTGATGATTTATGTGATCCCATGAGATAGATTTATGATTTCAAAGAGATAGAACTTGTTGAGAAAATGCTATGCATTGTTTATGCTTTTGAAATGGGATGAGAAATGGTTTATGTTTATGCATTGAAAAATAGTAGGTAAATGATGTTTAAAAGTGTATATTGGCATGAGATGAAATTATGATTACCGGATATAATTGGTTGACCAATAGGATGAGAAGTGTACTGTAATATACAAAATTCGTACGTGCTATTCGGTTTGGGCAATAGGGGTAGTGCCATCCCGTTCCGAAGTGAGTGTGTGGTGATGAGAGATTTCACCATGGTAGGTCTTGATGATGTGAGATTCCATCAAACTTTGTGGCGATGAGAGATACCGCCATGAGAGTTCGGTGATTTGAGATTCCATCGAGGTAGGACTTGACGATGTGAGATTTCGTCAAGCTATTCCCATATCCGAGTAGTGTTGCTAAAATTTCAATATATGAGTGTCACATGTAACTTGATTATAAATGATTTTATGCATTGTGTTTTGCATATGAAAACATGTTTTGAGAAATGTTTTATGAGAAACAAGCATGAGTAAGCTTTGCTTTGAGATTTTGCATTATGGTTAATGCATGAGATAGATGGTACATGTGATTTTTTAAGTTGTTGGCTTTGCTTTGAAAATGATTTCAAGCACGAGATAGAATGAGCATGATGAGATAGTGATTTTAATTGAGAAAATGGTTTTAGATGCATTGTTGTGGTTGGTTTTGTTTTGAGCACCCGTCACTAAGCATTTGGGCTTACACTCTCTTTTACCAATAATGCAGTGAAATAACTCTTTTGGGGTAGCAAGGAAGCAAGAAGGATTTCAAGGAGTGATACATAGCTCAAGTATGGTTTTACCTATTAGTAATAATTGGCAATGGGAGGAAGCCTTAATGTTTTGGGAGAGTGTGTTTTGAAACTCTTTGTTTTGTGGCAAGTTGTGATGCCTATGTTGACTTGTAAATGGCCTTTGGTACTTGGCTTATGCTTGGATATGCATATTGGTACCTTGCTTGGCTTATTTTCTAGGTTGCATGCCTATAGTTTACTTATGTTGCTAATTGCCATGGAATGATGTTGATCATGCTTGAAGATTGATGTTTGGATATGTTAGATATAAGTTGGAAGCATGCTTGGATGTTTATGGTTGCTTAAAAATGAAAAAAAAAACCAGCAAAAATGTGACATTTCAGGTCCAGTGTTTCGATAGGCCTAAGGCTGTATCGAAACAGGGTCTCTGAAATAGGCATGGGGTTTCGAAACATGGCATGGTGTATCGGAACAGGCTCATGAGATTTAGCTACTAGAATTTGGTGTACCGGAATGTTTTAGAGGGTGTTTCGATACGGGCATTTCGATACAGTGTCATGTGTACCGAAACACCAAGATGTTAAAGGTTCTGTTTCTTTACATTTTAGTCCCTGAATGTTATGGATGCAATTAAATGAGCTTGGATGATTGTTTTGAGCTAATTTTTGACAAAAAAGGCATGTAATGTGATTAACTAATGGTTGGTAACTTAAAAATTGAGGACGTCCTTGTAAATTGCTAAAATTACAAAATGGTCCCTAAAACGTGTTTGTATTCAATTGAGTGCTTAATCGATGTTTGTTTGAGATGTTAATTGCTCCGCTGTGAGTCTAAATACTTAGGTTATAGGTATGCATCTAGAAAAGATAAAAAGGAAAAAAATAGGGTCGTTTATTGAGGTAAACCTTCTCGGTTTACTTCAATATTCCCCGTGTGACCCGTTCAGTTCGGTCTTTCGCCCAGACCAGGTCGAGGGGGTTACACAATCTATACAGACCCTATAATTATAACATAAATTGTGACTCCATTGAATTAAATGATATACTTACTCCTAACCCTATAATTGTTGTAATTTATTGTGCACCACATTAATTTTTATTTCAAACTGTTGCAATTTAGTCCAAAACCATATAATTGTTGTAATTTAGGTTCAATCAATTTAAATTATAATTCAACCTAAGAACACCTAAAACCTACTTATAATAGACTAGTCTCTTGTTTACTGGGAAATCGTATTTCTAAATTATTTAAATTAACTGTCACTTCCAAATGTTGTATTTAACACACCCAAATTAAATTCCTACTCGTTCTTGCAATAAGGGTAGGTGATAATATTGGGTTTTCGGGCCGGCCGAGAACCAAAAATTTAAAATCCTATCAAACCATTGACAATTGGGTTTCGATACTAGCCATTCACACCTTAAACTGAAATCGCTAGTACAACATGTAATATTTCAGGTTTCTCGTGATAAGCTCGAAATTGTATATGCGAACATTTCACATTTGTCCAATTACATAGAACACACACGCACTTTCTACGACCAGTTACATTGCTCATCTCTTTTCAAGTTTACTATTTTATTGTATTATATATACAAAGACAACCATGTCAAGAAGCATACAAATCATGTACACAATTGGTCTACTATCACCTATTTTAAGATTAATTACATCATTAGTGAACATAAAGTAAATCATGCAATGTACAAGGTCCAATTTCTAAGCCTATAACAAATTGTAAAACGCACGCTACATCGTGCTCATGCGCAATTCAACATTTCTTGTCATTACCTTACTTATACATTTTTAAATTACTTTATAACATAGTTTACCCTTTATAGAACCAAATCAAACCAATTATCAATTATTATACAGATCATCACAACATATGTACTAGCTTCAAATAAGAACATGTCACTTTATTGTGCCCTTCTGAATTGCAAAGTGAACAATGGCGCCTACTCTTACTTCCAACTTTTTTTGACCTTCTATCTAGACTTTTGCCTTTCTTCCTTGACGGGTCTCGAACTCTTTTGAGTGGTGTTGTTTGATCATGAGAATCATTCAACATAGAAGATGCCTCGATTTTGGTCTGTAGTCTTTGAATCCCATCTTTTGTCCGTCGATATGTGCTTTCCCTATTTGCTGCAAGATGGAAAACTTTATTTGCAAGCAATCGAAGAGAAGAGAACAGAGGCATGCATTTCGCGTCAGCAGGAACATTGAAGTCAATAAATGATGGGGCAACAACCTTCGCATTCTTTGTCCATCAATTTAGAATTAATGAATATGGGATCCGTGTTCTATCCAACATCTTCAGCACGTGCAAATGATGTCTACATGGAACCCGAATGTCTCAAATTTACGACAACAACATATTAGTGTAACACCCTAAACCCGGCCCAGAAGAAATGGGCTGAATCTAGGAAGTTAGGTTTGAAAACTTTCCCCTCAGGTTATAAATCATAGGTTAAGATATTTTTAGAATGCAAAATATCAAAAGTAGATAAACATAAAAACATATCATTTATCATAAAAAGGAGTCGTATAACATTATTTCGATAACTTGATTAAATAACTGAAAATAACCTTATAATACATGCATTGAATAAAACCCAAAACAATCTCAATATCCGAATTACATAAAATCCCAAAACATGCTAAACCATAGTCTAAAATAATCAAAAGAGTGTTTGTACTGATTTATAAAAATATCTGAGAAAAATACGAGAAGCTCCAAGTACCAAGTCGCCTAAAAGAGTTTGAGATATCTGAAATAAGAAACAAAGGGGTGTAAGATAAAGAGCTTAGTGTGTCTCTAAAGTGCAAACAAACACAAAACCAAAACAATGTTTTATTTTCTTATAAAATCTTTTCTGAAAACACAATATATCTGATAAATCAAAATCATAATGTTATGATGTCCGATGCATGACTCAATACTCGACTATCTGATATCATACAGAGTGGAGGTTGCCTTTGCCAGAGTTGAGGTTTCCCTCACATTTTCTGAACACTATTTCGATCCTATGACTCATGACATGATTTTTAAAATCATAAATCCGAACTCTTATGAGTATCACATTTTCTGAAAATCAGATGCTTGATTTAAAAACACAATTTAGTATGTCATGTATGATGTTTTCAAAATGATTCACAAAACACAATCAATCAGATAAAAAATCAAGCAGACTATAAAACATAAGTTTCAATTATATAGCACAATTGCTCTAATGCCGAGAAAAGCGCGTCTCACGCTCAGATCTAGCTGAAACAAGACCTAGGAGGAATGAATACTATATTAATATTTATTACTAACACTAAGCCACGAACTACAACACTATGAACTAAACCGAAGATATACTCACGTGAAGATCTTGAAGAACATGTACGGTCGATCTGAACAACTCGAGGTAACTCGTTGGCCTCGCAGACGTAATCACCTGAACACAGGAATATTCTGAATTAGATCAATATTCCATTCTTTTGAAATTACTAAGTAAAAATAAATTGCAAATAGTAAAACAGAGCTTTCGGGTTCGAATTTAACAAAACGGGCAGCGAATTCGGATTCAGAACTTCGAAAAAGGTCAAGGTGAACATTTTCTGAAAAAGTCAACTCTAATCAAAGTCAAAGTCAACAATAACAGTCAAAGTCAAAATAGTCAAAAGTCAACACTGATGTAATGTCAAAGGTCAACGTTGATTAAAAGTCAACGATCAAACCGGTTCGGGTCAACGGTCATGGTTGGTCAAACGGTCCAAATTGCTTTTAGTCCAATTCGGTTCTATACTGGCTTGGTCACATGGTCCGATCTGATCATGGGTCCGGTTTACTCATAAATCTGGGCTAACATATCACTTATTCACATAGTTCATTTGAATTTGGGCTCCCTCTCACACAAGGCCCTACGGTTGGCTCAACCAAACACACACAACCCATTTAGCTTCACTTACACTTGGGCTCAACACACAACACACTCAGCCCAACTTTTATCTCCTCTCAACAGACCAATGCAGCTATGGTTTACAACACCTAAAATAACGGCAACGAGAGACTTAATGGTGACTATAGAAAACAAGCAGCGGCGGCACGAATGCAAAGCAACGGCAGTGGTGGCACGAATTCAACGACAGCGAAAGACAATCGGGGGCGATCGATGGCAGCAAGAACGATAGCAACGATAACTCGCTGGAAAAGTAAAAAAGAGACCAAAATGGTCATTTCCCGGCCACTACTCATGAAATAAAAGATAATCAAAACCCAATCTCAAGGAAAATAACACGATGGCTTACCTAAAAGCCAAACGAAAAAGAAGAGCAGAGAGGACGGCGGTGCTAAGGAGAAGTCGAATGGTTCTCCTTCGTTATCTCGGAAACAATGGACGATGAGGGGTAAATAAGGGATGAGTTTACTCACAAATCGTCAACGAACAAGGTGGTACTGGCGGTGCGCGACACGACCGACAAATGGTGGCTGATCGTAGCTTCGCTGAAAAAGGTTGGGTGAGGGTGATGAATATCGACAGAAAAGGGGAGACGGGTGCGACTAAGTCTCTAAATGGAAGTTGAAGAGACTTTTACGGTTAAAAACATAATCAAATACACTAAATAAGGGGTAAATTGCAAACGAAGGGTCCTCACTTTAACCTACCTTACAGAAAGATCCTTGAAGTTCTGATTTTAAACAATTTGGTCACCAAAATATGATTTATCTTAAAATTAGCCCAAAATCAAATTAGGGTTTTAAGAATCAAAATTCCCAAATCTTAGGGTTTTGAATTTGGGGATTTCAAATTTTAGGGTTTTTGAATTGGGGTAATTTTTGGGGTTTTAAAACTCTCCCTCCCTTAATAGAAATTTTGTTCTCGAAATTTCCAGACTTAACAACAGATCTCATAACCAACTGAAACACGCATATACTTTCCCATTCCGAATTCATGAACCGAAAATAATGAAACATAGAACTGGAAATAGAACTGAAACATATTAAAATGTATCTTACATGTCATCATGTATATCATCATATCCAACACGAGCTCCGGATGGATGTACTGATCCTGGACGTCTAATCTTGGATCTAGTCGATCCACCACTTGGAGCATGTCTACCTCTACTAGCATCTGCAGAAGCAACTGACCTAATCTGCCCTCTACCTCGATGAGGTACCTGAACTGATGCATGTCTCTGAATCTGTACAAATGAACCAGTAGGTGAACATGGACAATTCTTTAAGTAATGATCCTGGGAACCATATTTGAAACACGTTCTATTGATCAATCTACACTCTTCGTTATGCTTTTTCTTGCAAAACCACATACAGAAATAGGCCGACAAACTTTTGAACTACCTACACTGCTAGACGAAAATGTCGGTGCTGCAGGTCTCACATTTCGATAACTATAAGGAACAGAATCATCTCTAGACCTCTTTCCAGACTAGTTGACAAAACTTGGTTGTACAGACGTATCCGGTTTCTTTTAAACTTGATCAGAATTTTGAAATTCCTCTTTTTTCCATTAGTGCAAGAATCCTCTTCGCAGTTTTATCCCGATCAACCATTTTGCTAAATACTTTATCATGATGTGTAGCAACATCTCTCTGAATCGGCAGTCTAAGCCCCTTCAAAAACCAGTCACACTTATCTTTCTCAGTCGCAACTAACCCAGGAGCATACTTGGCCAACCTCCGAAATTCTATCTCATAATCATTCACTGACATATTGTTCTATTTCAGATTCATAAAATCATCGCGACATTTTGCTAAAAACTCGACACCCACATATCGATCCTAGAAAGCCTATCGAAAAAACTCCCATATGACCTGACTAGGTGGAACGGTATCTACCACAAACTCCCACCAATTTTGAGCTTCGCCCTCTAACAGTTATACGGCGGCCCTCAATTTCTGATTGGCTGGGTAATCCATCTCAACAAACAATCATTGTAATTTCATTAGCCAATACTCTGCACCGACTGGATGTGTACCAGTTTTACCCTCAAACAATTTCATCCCAGCAGCTATAAATTCTTTAGATATGGGTTTCCTCGAACCTCTGACTGACAAAGATAACAGAGCAATTCTCGATGCACCATAGCACTGTCTGGCTGAACTGTCTTAGTGTCCTCAATATCAAGTGAGTCATCACTTCCGATATGATGTCCTCCCAACAACTCGTTCTCATTATCCAGTATCTCATTCTGATTTTCCATTTGCCCAACAGAAGGCATCTCGCTACCAGAAGCGGTGGTACAGACTCAACCACGACCTCGACCTATCATAAAGCTAGAACTCCTATGCGGTGGCATAGTAACTATCTACAAAAGGTAATAACCTAGAGTTAGATTCGGTAGTGGAGTCTCGAGTTTAAAAATATGTAGAGAGTAATTCAATAAAAGTCAACTGAAACCATAGTAAGTTTATTTTATGAAAATTTCCATTTACCCAAAATATTTCTGATGCACGCAGAATTCGGAAAAATTTTGAAAACAACTTTTTGTGAACCTCACAGTCTGAGGGTTGAACTTAGCTCTAATACCACTAAATGTAACCCCCTAAACCCGGCCCAAAAGAAATGGGCTGAATCTAGGAAGTTAGGTTTGAAAACTTTCCCCTCAAGTTATAAATCTTAGGTTAAGATATTTTAAAAATGCAAAATATCAAAAGTAGATAAACTTAAAAACATTTCATTTATCATAAAACGGAGTCGTATAACATTATTCCGATAACTTGATTAAATAACCGAAAATAATCTTATAATACATGCATAGAATAAAACCCAAATTATAAACAATCTCAATATCCGAATTACATAAAATCCCAAAACATGCTAAACCATAGTCTGAAATAATCAAAAGAGTGTTTGTACCGATTTATAAAAATATCCGAGAAAAATGCGAGAAGCTCCAAGTATCGAGTAGCCTAAAAGAGTTTGAGATATCTGAAATAAGAAACTATGGGTGTGTAAGCTAAAGAGCTTAGTGTGTCTCTAAAGTGAAAACAAACACAAAACCAAAACAATATTTTATTTTCTGATAAAATCTTTTCTGAAAACACAATATATCCGATAAATCAAAATCATAATGTTATGATGTCTGATGCATGACTCAATACCCAACTATCCGATATCATACAGAGTGGAGGTTGCCCTCGCTAGAGTGGAGCTTTCGCTCACCAGAGTTGAGGTTGCCCTCACATTTTCCGAACACTATTCTGATCCCATGACTCATGACATGATTTTTAAAAGCATAAATCTAAACTCTTATGAGTATCACATTTTCCGAAAATCATATGCTTGATTTAAAAACACAATTTAGTATGTCGTGTATGATTTTTTCAAAATCATTCACAAAACACAATCAATCAGATAACAAATCAAGCAGGGTATAAAACATAAGTTTCAATTATATAGCACATTAAGAAACACACCTTAAGCAATAGTAGCTCTAATGCCGAGGAAAGCGCGTCGCACGCTCAAATGTAGCTAAAACAGGATCTACGAGGTATGGATACTATATTAGTATTTATTACTAACACTAAGCCATCAACTACAAAACTAATAACTAAACCGAAGATATAGTCACGTGAAGATCTCGAAGAATGTGTACGGTCGGTCTGAACAACTGGAGCAAACTCGTCGACCTCGAAGACGTAATCACCTGAACACATGAATATTCTGAATCAGATTAATATTCCATTCTTTTGAAACTACTAAGTACAAATAAATTGCAAATAGTAAAATAGAGCTTTCGGGTTCGAATTTGACAAAACGGGCAGCGAATTCAGATTCAGAACTTCGAAAAAGGTCAAGGTGAACGTTTTCTGAAAAAGTCAACTCTAATCAAAGTCAAAGTCAACTATAATAGTCAAAGTCAAAATAGTCAAAAATCAACACTGATGTCATGGTCAAAGGTCAACATTGATTAAAAGTCAACGGTCAAACTGGTTCGGGTCAATGGTCCTGGTTGGTCAAACGGTCCAAATTGCTTTTAGTCCAGTTCGGTTCTATATTGGCTTGGTCACATTGTCCGGTCTGATCATGGGTCCGGTTTACTCATAAATCTTGGCTCACATATCACTTATTCACATAGGTCATTGAATTTGGGCTCTCTCACACACAAGGCCCCACGGTTGGCTCAACCAAACACACACAACCCACTTAGCTCCACTTACACTTGGGCTCAACACACAACACACTCAGCCCAACCTTTATCTCCTCCCAACAGACCAATGCAGATAGGGCTTACAACACCTAAAAAGGCAACAACAAGAGACTTAACGACGACTACAGCAAACAAGCGAAGGTGATGGAAAAACGAACGACGATGACACGAATGCAAAGCAACAGCAGCGGCGGCATGAATTCAATGATAGCGAAAGACAATTGGGGGCAGTCGATGGTAGCAAGAACAATGGCGATGATAACTCACCGGCAAAGTCAAAAGAGACCAAAATGGTCATTTCCCAGCCACTACTCATGAAACAAAAGATAATCAAAACCCAATCTCAAGGAAAAGAACACGATGGCTTACCCAAAAGCCAAAATAAAAAAGAAGAGCAGAGAGGACGGCGACGCTAAGGAGAAGTCGAATGGTTCTCCTTCGTTATCTCAGAAACAACGGCCGATGAGGGGTAAATAGGGGATGAGTTTACTCGCGAACCATCGAAAAACAAGGTGGTATTGGCGGTGCACGACACGAGCGGCAAATGGTGGCTGATCGGAGCTTCACCGAAAAAGGTTGGGTGAGGGAGATGGATATCGATAGAAAAGGGGAGAGGGGTGCGACTGAGTCTCTAAATTGAAGTTGAAGAGACTTTTAGGGTTAAAAACATAATCAAATACACTAAATAAGGGTTAAGTTGCAAGCGAAGGGTCCCCACTTTAACCTACCTTATAGAAAGATCCCTGAAGTTCTGATTTTAAACAATTTGGTCACCAAAATATGAGTTATCTTAAAATTAGCCCAAAATTAAATTAGGGTTTTAAGAATCAAAATTCCCAAATCTTAGGGTTTTGAATCTATGGATTTCAAAATTTAGGGTTTTTGAATTGGGGTAATTTTTGGGGTGTTACAGTTAGGGTTTTCGTCACAACATCAAATTGTACTTTATATTCCTTGCCTAATTTTCTATATTTTCTTAGATAAATACGGCTAACACCATGTCGTCATCTTCATGTCGTGATACACTATACAATGTCTCGCGCTTAAATTCCTCTCAAAAGATATTAAATGATTTTCTTGTATATACTTTAGGTGCATGGCCTTCTAGCTCTTTCAATTCTGACAACAACATCGGCTTACTCTATGTATAATCAAAATCCGATTTCAACTCTTCCAGGCAGATTTGAACTATGGCATCTTCAATGGAACGGATAAACTCTAAATATGTATTCTTGCACTTAAAGAAAATAGATAGAGACACATTCAACGATTCGCACCTTTGGGTTGACCGCATGTTCGCAAAAAAATTACCTGTCAAATACGCTTATGCCCATATTTGCCGGGTGTTGGTCTTCTCCAACACCCACTGATTCTTTTCCAAATTAAACTTCTCAACAGTTGTCCCTCATTGTTCATCAAATTCCTCAGGTGTCCACCAAGCATGCATCTACTAAATTCCTTTGTAAAATTTGGATCCCCAATATTTGCTTGTGCATTGCAAACTAGATGCCAAGAACATATTCAATGTTTAGCATTGGGAAAAACATTTTGATCGCCCTCTACATTTCCCTATCTCCATCGGTAACAACTGAAAGTGGAGACTTCTTCAGCATAGCTTCCGCAAATTTATCTAAGACCCACTCAAACGTATATGCGGTCTTGTTCGCAAGGACATCAACAACAAACACAATTTTTTTATGGTGGTGATTTATACCAACGATGGGCATAAGAGATCGACCATATGTATTATCCTTGTAGAGGGCATTATATAGGTCTTTCTTAGTAAAACCATTAGTTTGATAACCCCCAGACTGTTGCAAGAAGAATTTTATAATTTTTGATGTTCTGACACTGACAATTTGCAATGTTGAAGCCTCTACAATATCACCCTCCGTAACAGATCGATGCGAACGAAGGAAGGGTGCCATGGATGGTGGACAAAGTTCATGGTTATGTTCGTTATCAGACAATTTTATTACCTATCTATCTGGAGCATCTGCACGGACCACTACTCTAGCCTTGCAACCGCTCATTGTCATTGCACGTGGAGCACGTGAACGCTTTGCCTCGTCCACTTTTGTTTTCCTTTGCCCTTCTTTTGAACAACAAAACTCTTGCTGGTATTTATTTCCATTTCTAACTCGAGTGGTTCCGCAACGTACGCTAAATTCATTTTCATTTGCGTATTCCTCATAAAATTGACATGCTTCTTCCAATGATGCAAATGTCATGCCAACAATTTTATTAGAACTCTTTATACTATCTCCTTCAGCTTTAGCATCGCCTACTATACTCGAAACTTCCATCATGACTATACTACGCTGCCAAAAGATCGTTGCTGCTGGAAGCTTGGAAACAAGGTTTATGAGCTTCTAGATAAACAACTTTAATAAGAAGGGGAATTAAGAGGACACACACGTGTTTTGAAGTTTGTAGTACCTACCCTAGTTGCAACATTTATTCTAACTTTTACTCAACATTTCTTATTGGAGTAACCATTTTGCATAAACTTTTTTTCAAAAGAATTTTACGTGTAGTTCTGATACTAATTACATGTCTTATGTTGCAGTGATTGCGATAACGTTTCAGAACCGCTATTTAAGTTTCGATCTTTAACAATTATTTTAACTTTTAAATTCTAAGAATTTCGATTTTCAACTTCAAAGATATTACTTTTTTAACTTTAAATTGTAAGAATTTCGGTTTTCAACTTCAATGATATTACTTTTTCGGTTACCGTTCCCGCTTCTTTTTCATTTAAATGTAGCTAAGCCTAGAATCCAGTTCTACTATTTAACGTGGACTACATATATCAATTAACTTTGAAGTTGTTCCAACTGATTCCTCCATTCCTTAATTAACTTTATCCTTTCACCAATCAAACCTTCTTCAAATTTTACACACAGCTCGATGTTGGTAACCCTTACACGGTTGTATCTCCTAAACATCTTGTGAAGGTCGCTTGCATTACCTACCTGTAGCATGTAATGGGCTTCAGGGCCGGGCTCATCGACGGGGATATTGGCTTCCAATGAACCCAATTTCTTCCTTGTTGATATGCTAGCCTCCGTTGAAATCTACTCAAACAAATCATCCTTCTTGATGTCGCTGTTGAATGAAGCCAATTTCTTCCTTGTTCATATGCTAGCTTCTAGGAATTTTGGCTTCCAAAGAAAACGGTTGCAGAAAATCTTGCCATAATAATTTTTAATAATCAATTCCTGCAAAATATGGTACTGTAGGAATATTTATAGAAGATTTGGGCCGCACCTAAATTGTTACCGATAATCAGTTTGGGACACATCATTTAAAATGTTATTGATAATCATTTTGGGCTTCGGCACCTAAAATGTTACCGATATTCAATTTCTGGTTCGACACCTAAAATGTTACCGATATTCAATTTGTAGTTCGGCACCTAAAATGTTACCGATATTCAATTTGTATTTTGGCACCTAAAATACTATCGGTACTCAATTTGGGGTTTGGACCGTTAAATGTTAATAAAATTTAGTTTGAGGTTCGACACTTAAAATGTTGCAGAAATTAGTTTTGGGTCCGGCACTTAAAAAATTATAGACAAAGAGTTTGGGGTTCGTGACCTATAATGCGAACCAAATTTAGTTTTGCCTTCTGAATCTAAAATGTTGACGGAAATTAGTTTGTCGTTCGAACCCTAAAATATTTATGAAATTCAGTTCCGATGTCAGCACCTAAAATGTTACTTAGGTTTCAGTTTGAATCTAAAATGTTAATTGAATTCAATTTCGTAATCGGCACCTAAAATGTTACCTACAATTAGTTTGGCGTTGAGGAACCTAAATTATTAACGAGATATTGAACTTCTTAAATTGGATAAAACAATTTCATATGCCACCTAAAACGTTACGAAAAAGGAGTTTCGGTGGTTAGGAAACCTAAAATATTATAACCTTATTCACTTTCTACGTTCAAAGGAAAAACAATTAACTCGGCATTGTTATGAATAAAATAACAAGAACAACGAACAAGAATAAAAGAACACAAAGATGAGAGAAAGAAGGGGATTTGTATTGTTGCGTGTAAAATAGTCTATCGCAATGGTAGTGCAAGTGTACACGACGCAAGTAGTAAGTGATACGAAGTATCGGATATCGTCTCCACAGGGATTGGGCTAATGACTTCACCTTGATTTACTGCACGAAGTAAAGGAAATATTTTAGAAAGTTGTCACGAATAATAAAGTAAAACGTAAATAAAAAGATTGAGAAATCAAGATAGAGAGAATGGGCCGGTGTTGAATTGCTCGGTAGTGCAGGTATTGAATTGTTTAGGATCTCCAGTTCTGTCGTCGCCCCCGTCGCCGACAGCACCTGTCGCGACGTCTGTCCGTTAGTTGTCGCGGCAGCAGACACTAACTCAGTACTTCAAGCTTGGCAAGAATCCCATATCTGCCTTGCCCTATCCCTAGGCACAAGTCTGTCGATGAACACGTCTTTGACGATACCTCCCGGCGTGAATCGAAGGATGAACACCGATGTGTATGAATTCTTCCTTAGCCACTTAACCTCGCCTTATCCCTAAGCACGAGATGGTTCAACTATAAACTAGAGAACTCGCTTCTATCTCTTTCGTATACTTAACTCTCCCGATGCTAAGTAAATAGATAACCTTACAATGCTCTCCCGATGCTCTTGCAAGATATTAAAACCAAGATAAAAGAACTTGAAGTTTATTTTATTGAACTTGAAAAAATCCTAAAACAAAGCAACCCTTGCAACTACTTTACAAAACAACCCGTGGCCCTAGGGGGAATTTAGAACATGTCGGTGACGGGTGGACGGCAGGGTTTCGGTTTGGGTTCTGGGGTAATCGGTTCTGCCCTAGGTTTAATCTATGCCCTTTATATAAGCTTTGGGCTCAAGTTATCTAAGGTAACAAGGATTACAACTTTAATTAAAAGTATGATTCTAATAAAGACTAAATCTCTAAAGTATCCTACTTTCTAGCCGCATCCTTGCTTTTAGGGATTTCCTCTCCTTTGAGCTTTGGCTTGACATATCTTTTGATCCGGGGCTTGGAAAATTATTTGGCTTCCACACGACAGATGAGCAGATTTTTCTCTATCTATCGATGTCCACTTCATTTTTTCTCTTCAATAATTTGCTGTCACCATGCTGTCACGACAGGTCCATGACAGGTTCGTCTTCTTCAGCTACTTGTTCAGTTCAGCTTTCCTGCTTATCTGCCCTTCGCCTGCCTTCATCGTCAACCAAGGCTGTTACCTGCAAAATGCACCATCTTTTAGTAGAATCCGTGCCTTTTATATAATTGTGATGTTTTATTGAAAACTAACCTAAATGCAATGCAATGATGCTTGAATGCAGCAGAAATATGGGTTAAAAAGGGTGTAAATAATAGAACTTTTACACACTCAACATGTATTATTCTCAAATATAGACTTGTGTACAATGCCTTCATCAAGTCATCTATTTATAGGCATAAGAAGTACATATTACATTGAACTCTAATTAAATGAGATAATATTCCTAATGATAAAGTAAATCAATCTCCTTAGATAAAGTTCTAATCATGATAGACATCCACTTAGATAAATATTCATAACACTCCCCCTTGGATGTCTATGTAGATAATGTGCCTCATTAAAATCTTACTAAGATAAAAACCAGTGGGAAAAAATTCTTTAGTGAAGGAAAAAGAGTACACACATCTTTGATACGCATAACATGTTGCCTCATTAAAAACCTTACCAGGAAAACCCATTGGGACAAAACCTCGGTCAAGGGAAAAAGAGTGCAACGCGTATTTACTCCCCCTCATGAAAACATCACAGAAGATCTTTGAATCTTCATAATTCAATCTTGAATATTATTTTTCTAAAGATCGTGAGGGATGCAACTTTGGAGTAATATGTTCCATGATGTATCCACTTTCAAACTGAGATATACATCTTGCATTATCTTCACACAAGGTAGATTTTATCATATCTTGTAAAAGTAAATCCACATATCTTTTGGATATGTTGGGTCAATGGTCTTAGCCAAACACATTTTTGGCTTGCCTCGTGCATAACAATTATTTCTACGACATTTGAGGAGGCATCAACGAATGTTTGAAGATCTAAATGTAATGATCTTTGTATATCCTTGGATATTGCTTGACCAACTAATATATGGTGCTTCAAAACCAAGAAAATATATAATTATCTTTATTCGCATCCAACAATCTTACAACTATTGGGATACTCAATAGATATGCTCTATTCATATTGAATCTTCTTTAAGATTCTTTCAGCTTATGTCTATTCATAGACAAAAGAAATATAAAAATGCTCGATCTTCAGGTCGAGATAAACTTGATGTCAAGATTCAAGTACTTGTATTGGAAGTACTTCATGAGTTTCCAATTTGAAGTTCTTTAGGAGTTCTAAAATTATCATAATGGATCTTGATCCAAACTCCTTTATAAAATACATAAGGAAATCTGATCATTATTGTAGTATTTTCTCAATTAGTATTCACTAAGGCGATTATACCAAATGCGCCAACATATTCATGAGACATGTCTAAATAAATTTCCTCGGAAATTTCCAAATGCTTATAGCATTTTAGATCCTTCAAGGATAAATATGGATCCACAAATAATTAGACGCATGTAAAATTTTCATAACTGCCAAAGTAATTGCATCCACCATGAACTAATTAAAACTTTTCATAAATCATAGTTCAAGTCGTATTTACGACTACTTATTTGTGCCTCACTTGCATTACACCTTTAGGTGTTTGGACTGCTGGTCCAAATACTTCTATTTTAGAAGTTCAAAGCGTCTTTCAACATCGGCCAATTCAATATCTATACTTCTGGATAGATTTTATACAAGATCTTCGATTTCTTTCTTTACTTCTATAGAAGTATTTTATGTAAAATTGTTTGTAAAATCGTTGTCGACAACTTTCCAACTTTCTGGTTCCATTCTCGTAATGACATAACTCATTGAGATCTCTTCAAGATTTCAATCTTTATTTCAGGTACCTGAAACTCTTCAAGATTTTTATTATTAGTTATGTCTTGGGTCTCTTCAGGAGCACCCGCCTCCAATATTTGACCATCTCATATTACTTTCTATTTACGAGAATTTTGATCATTGGAACCATTTCAACTATCATGCTTCAGGCATGATTTACATTCTCTCGCTCTAACATGTAATTTAAACTTAGAGCATTTCAGCTGGTATGTGAGACTTAATTACTCTCATTAGGTCAGTAAATATGTACGTCAGTTGACATGTAATAACATGAATTATTTTATGAACTTCTAGTTCATATACGAGGATCTAGATAGTGATAATTCATTTTTCTCTATCCAGTTGATTATTATCTCCCCTGATGTTGAGAAAAATCATGTCATAAATGATTCTCCAATTAATGTTTAAGAATTTAAACATAAAAGGAGACACGTACTCAATATATATTCTCAACCCTTTTTACTTGCCCATTTTGTGCGTTATGGTGGAGCAATTCAACTATATTCGCACATTCAAAAATTCAAAAAATGGGAAATATGACATCTGACCAAAAGTCAAATCATAATGGGGAGTTTATTATAACTCGTTGGCTTGATGCATATAAGTGTTGCTATATGGAAATACCATATAAATAATAAATGTTTTGTTCTCGCAGTTTAACTATTAAATAGGAGGCATCCAATTAAAAATTTGTTAAACTGTATTTTTCATAAGGGTAAACTACACTGGTAGTCACCGAACTTTTAGGGTGCTTTCAATAAGGTCACCGAATTTGTAAAACTTTCATTATAGTCACCCAACTTTTAATTCGCTTTTAATAAGGTCACCGCCGTCAACCATGTTAAAAAAACTGACATGACATGTTAAATTTAAGGGTAAAATACATTGTTAGTCACTGAACTTTTAAGAGGCTTTCAATATGATCACCGAACTTTTAAAACTTTCATTATCATCACTCAACTTTTAATTCACTTTCATTACCGTTAAAAAAATTGATGTGACACATTAAGTTTAAAAATAAACTTTTTCCCACCCTATTTTATCTCCATGTCTTATTTTCTTCCATCCAAACATGTCTATCTTTTAGATACATTAATATTTTTCTTTGAACTCCTCATTATCCAGTGCATGACTCAGTAAATGTCGGGCCTGAAGCGTAAAGAGGATTTTTATGAGCAAAATTTTAGTTATTTCTTTATCATTCCATCATCAGATGTCTCCCAATATTTTTCTTGTTCTCACACATGTCGCATGCATGTCTAGATACATTAATATTTTCCTTGACGTGTTACTAGAGAAGTAACGACCTTCACCAAAAAATTACAATTTGATTCATATGGAAGAAATAGACATGTTTGGATGGAAGAAAATAAGAGGGAGAGAAAATATGGTGGGAAAACGTTTATTTTTAAACTTAACGTGTTACATTAGCTTTTTTAACGGTAATGAAAGCGAATTAAAAGTTGAGTGATAGTAATGAAAGTTTTAAAAGTTCGGTGACCATATTGAAAGCCTCTTAAAAGTTCAGTGACTAATAGTGTATTTTACCCTTAAATTTAACATGCCACGTCAGTATTTTTAACGGTGGTTGACGGTAGTGACCTTATTGAAAGCGAATTAAAAGTTGGGTGACTGTAATGAATGTTTTAAAAGTTCGGTGACCTTATTGAAAGGTCCTTAAAAGTTCAGTGACTACCAGTGTAGTTTACCCTTTTCATAATCAATAGGCTTTGTAACAACCGATATAGCCTCAAATATAAACCCACTAGCTTTTCAAGACGAATAGTCTAACTGGATAATCTGAATCTTTTTAGAATCAATCTCACAAACTTCTGGTTGTAAGTCGATAAAATCATGTAGATGCATCTACTAAAATCATATAAAACTTTCCACATTTGTGGATACATGGGCCCATATTTCGTTCAGATATGCAAGACATACAGTCTCAACTTCAGTACAAGAACTTTAAATTCTAATTCTTTTGGTAAGTGGGATCATCTATATTCTTTGAGAACAAACAACACAAGAACTTCAGGTTCTTTTAGTAAGTTGAATTTAATCAATTCCTTTAAGCAACACAAGAACTTCAGGTTCTTTTAGTAAGTTGAATTTAATCAATTCCTTTAAGCAACACAAGAACTTCACATTCTTTAATAGGTGGAATTTAATCCATTCCTTTGAGAATAAGCACCACAAGAACTACAAGTTCTTTTAATACATTTGCATGTAAATCTCAATAATTTCTGCACCATTATTGATCAGGATGGTCTAACCGATCATACCAACTATATATATGTGTGTATATATCTATGAATTTGTAAACTTCTTGTTTACCATAACATGTAATTCAATCTCACTCGTACATGTCTAGTACGACAATCAAAATTGTTCCTTTAAATAGGAATATATTTAGCTCTTTCGGAGCTTTCAATTGAAATTATCTTTTGGTAGCAATATATAGCTCTTCTAGAGCTTTCAACGGACTTTTTGGCTACCAGAACTTAGATCTATATTGGCTTATTTCAAATGCCAATTGATAACATATGTTATCTATAATTCCCAAAGGGATATTTTGTGAACTCATATTGCTCTCTTAAAATTTCCACTTATAGTGGTGACGATATTATTACCATTAGCGGTAATTATTGCAATATTCGCAATTCTGTACTTTTCATAATGTGCTTTCTCTCAAGAATTTATTGCACTTCTAGAGCATCAATATTTGCAGTACTTTGAGATATAGTACTCACATTATTCCCTTGCATTTAAATGGGAAAATATATCTTATGCTTATGTTGAGCATAAATCGCCACCATAGATTGTATTTGACAAGTAATCATGTTAAACAAAATAAATAAATATCATAATATATAAATATAAATATAAAACGTAAATAATTAATGTGTGTAAAATAAATAAACGTAAAGTAAAATAAATAAATAAATCCCTTCAAAGTTATGAGAATAATTAGAAGATGATTTATTCCTTTCGAGGGTTATAAGAAAATCAACAAGGTCCAAAAGAGTTGGACTAACAATGTCCAAATAAAGTTGGACCAGTATCATCTTCGTCATGTTTCGCAAACAAAATTTGTTTCTATTTTATTTCCTTTATCATTCAATGATTCTTGATTTTTTCAACGTACAACACGTGGGAGACCAATGGTTTATAACATCGCATTGGTAATAAGAAGATTTTTACTTCAATAGAATGATCTTTACCACTCTTGTCACCCTTATAACATCACTACTGGTGGGTAGAAGTATTCTTAAAATGACCATATTTTTCATGTTTATATTCATAGCCTCGACCACGACCACAACTTTTAATGTGGTTTTTATTCCTTCCATAATATAATCTCACATTCACTTCAGGGAATGAAGTATAGCCAGTGGGCCTTTGAAACTTTTTTCACATATCCTTATCACAGAGAACAAAAATTTAATCCTCGTACGCGGCATTGTTAAACCTGTCCACAAGGTCCTTTAAAAACCTCCTTTGAGACCAATAGCCTCGCAGAACGGGATGTCCAGCCAATATACTTGGATTATATCGAAATTATGTCTCTAATTGAATAATGATTTACCATGTTTGCATTCACTTCAGGGAATGAAACAGTTCCAATAATCGCATGGAATAAACAACATGCTTGCATTCACTTCAGGGAATGCCTCATCATTGATAATCGCATGGAATAAACATCATGCTTGCATTCACTTTAGGGAATACCCCATCATTGATAATCGCATGGAATAAACATCATGCTTTGTATTCACTTCAGGGAATGCCTCCCATAAAACTTTTTGGATCAAGACGAATTTTCGTAACTTGAAATTGGGAGAAGTCTATGGTCGAGTTTTTCGACGAAGAAGAAATATTGCTTTCGAGCAAATATAGAATTTATAATAATCTTCTTGTAAATTCAAAATTAACATGATTTATCGCATTTTAAAATTGTATTTTAAAGGATAAAAATAAAAATAGAGTTTACCAATATTGATTTTCGTCTCGAAAACAATAGGGACATAGCAAATGAACCAAGGCAGCTTCTCATAATGTCATGTCTCTTTCCAAGCCATTTAAATCCATGTAAAACTCAAAACATGGTTAAAAATATCAATTCTCATAATTATAATAATTGTGAATAAATATCAATTATCATCAATATATTAGATAACATATCGAGAAAAATATACCAAACAATTACCTCACAAATTAAGTAATAGGTGAAATTACTATATCATTATGTTTTCCACTGTACTATGAAGAGCCAGGTACAAATTCAGATTTGATTGCCGAATAATGCAGAGAGCGGTGCAATGAGGATGATTGTGCTCTTTGATGAGAGGGTAATCATGATTCTCTAATAAATTTGACGATGGATTACACTCATTAGCTCCTTTTTTTTCTTTAAAAAAATATGAGAAAAACAATTAGTGAATAATAATGATAAAAGTATTATTTTAGCGAAATTACCGCCACTATGTGGTTACGCTAATTCCAAAAATAATAATAAAACTAAAAGATCATGAGAAAGGTAATTATTAAACAAAAAAATAATAAGAAAAAAACTTATCTTTGATTCACCCTAAAATTAATTCTTTTGGGATTCGAATTGCGAAGACTTCAATTGGTCAGAGTATCGTGCTGATAACGTGTTATGAATAAAATAACAAGAACAACGAACAAGAATAAAAGAACACAGAGATGAGAGAAAGAAGGGGATTTGTATTATTCTCAAATATAGGCATAAGAAGTACATATTATATTGAACTCTAACTAAATGAGATAATATTCCTAATGATAAAGTAAATCAATCTCCTTAGATAAAGTTCTAATCATGATAGACATCCACTTAGATAAATATTCATAACAGACATTTAAAATATTAAAAAAAACAATTTAAATGTCAAATATTTCATTAGTCAACTGAAAATTTAAACCAAAACTTGTAATGGAAAAATCGATATTATCATATAATAACCGTATTTTAACCGGTCGCGCATACCTACCCAATTTAAAAACATTACCGTAGAACTTCCTTTCCCTTTGCGGAAGAAGAGAAAAGGAAAAAACAAACAGACCAATAAAATACTACGCATACTTCCTAAGGCTAAATCCGCTCAACTAACCACCCCCAATTTCTTGCCCTTTGTTTTTTTTTTCTCTTTAGTTTCCAACAAATTGGTAGTGAAAGAATGGAAGGGGGAGCGCCACCTCAGCCGGCGGACACCGAGATGGCCGAGGCAGCTCCACCGCCTCAACAACCTGACCCACAGCACCACCAGCAAAATCCACTGCAGATGCCTGCCGGGGTTGAAATTCCGGCCACTCCTAGCCATGGTGGCAGGTTTATTCAGTATAACATTTTCGGCAACATTTTTGAGGTCACTGCTAAATATAAACCCCCTATCATGCCTATCGGTAAAGGCGCCTACGGCATCGTTTGGTAATTCTTGTTCTTCTTTTGATTGTGTTTCTTTTACTTCCGCTCTTATTTGATTGATTTTTGTTACTTAAAGAATTGTAATCTTGTTGATTCTTTTCAATTATTTGGGGTTTAGTTCTGCGTTGAATTCCGAGACAGATGAAAACGTTGCATTAAAGAAGATAGCGAATGCGTTTGATAACAAGATTGATGCAAAGAGAACTCTTCGTGAGATCAAGCTGCTTCGCCACATGGATCATGAAAACGTCAGTGGGTGGAATATTATTTTATTTTTCCAGTTTCTTTTAACTTGCTTTTTGTGCAGTTCATTTGTTATCTATACATTTATTTATTTGCTTCTTTTTTTTTGTTGTTGTTGTTTCTTCTGTTGTTGATATGGCTATGCTATTGGTGTGTTCAAATTCCTTTAAAAGTTTTTTTGCTATATTTGGAGGATCAGAACCTTATTCCCTTTCCACTTTGAAGTGTTCATTATGTATCCGACATAGGTAATTTTGGGGAAAATGGAAAAGAATCAAACCAACATAGGAGTATTTGCTCACTGCTCACCAATCATATAATAGAACTAAACTCAAGAATCTAACAAGGTTACAGCTATTATTTCATGTGCAATTGGTCTTGCACAAACATAATTAATACATTTTTATAATTACCAAAAACATTGCATGTTAATCATGCTATATTGGTAACGACCAGCATGTAGGTTATAACATGTATTGTTATTTTTCTATGTAAATATGGCAGTGTTTATTTTTTAAAATGGCTGTACTTTCTGAATTTGGTTGTTAAGATCGATGAAATACATTGTTGATTTGCATTTTGTACTGATATCACTAGTGTTTTTGCTTAGACCTTAGCTTACCCCATAAAACCTTTGGCATTATTTGGTTATAATATGTTATATATTTGTGTGAATTCTTTTCTCTAGTTGCGAATAGACACAAACATAGGTTATTTATATATAGGATAATAAATACACACACAGAGTGAGAGAGAGAGAACTAGGAAGAATGATATATTTTTTGTTATCATTGAGTTGGTCTCATCTGTGCATTAATAATGCAGGTTGTTGCAATCAGGGATATAATTCCACCACCCCAGAGGGAATGCTTTAATGATGTTTATATTGTATATGAGCTGATGGATACGGACCTGCATCAGATAATCCGTTCTAATCAAGAATTTACAGAAGAACATTGTCAGGTTGGAATATAAACCCGCGGTTAATGTTTATGATAATCATATTCCTTCAGTTACTAGCTAAAGTTTTAAGTTTTAACTGTACAGCTATTTCCAGTTCACTATGGTAATTTAGATTCTCAATTTTGCTCTCTCCAATCCAAGCTGTTAGCCAGTACAGAACTTTTCTTCTTCCTAGTCTCTCTATCTTCTTACTTCACTGAATTGGTAATGCTAGCTACTATAAATGCAATCATTACCTTTCTAATAGTACTTGAAAAACATGCTCTAGAGAAATTTTTAGGCTTTTAAAGAGTTAATTTTCCCAGTTGACTATATTAATTTAGATTCTTAATTTTGCTACCTCCAAGCCAAGCCATTAGCCGGTACTGAACATTTGTTATTTCTAATCACTCGTCTTCTTACTTCATTGAATTGGTAATATCAGTTGCTATAAATGCAGTCATTACCCTTCTATTGTTCTTGACAAATATGCTATAGAGAACTTAAAGCCCCTGATTGTTAAAAAGTTCATACTTGATATGGGACAGTATGCAATTTAAGGTTTCAAAAAGCAAATATCTATGCTTATGTATTGGTGGTTTTTTTTTTTTTTTTTTTTTGGGGGGGGGGTATATGTGGCAAAAAAGGTTTGTGGAGGAATATGCTATAGTATTAATATTGGTTTGAGAAGTTTAAAGTTTTGTGAAGTTGTATAGACACTGCTTCATGCCTTTGACGGTGACCTAAATTCAAAGGTTACTTTTAGGGCCAACTGATAAGGGTTAGTTTATTCTTGGTTAGATGTGTTCTAGGGTTCAATTTCAAAAGAAAGGCTTCGGAGTTGATATTAGATCTGAGTGGTTGCTGAAATTTAAGTAATAAGCAAAAAAGAAATGCATTATACATCATATTATGCTCCCCTTGATTTTCGTAGGTTTCATGTTTAAGGTCCCTAGGCCCCAAAGGCTTTTTGTACCTAGGGTTAGATTTGATTCGTACAATCCCAAAGAAAAGAATAACTGCAAAAAACGAAGTAACCCTTAAACTTGTGCTCATATAAATGAAAATTTCATTAGTTCGCAAGGCAGAGAAGTAATTGTAACCATATTAAAAAAATATGTTCTCGATATAAAGTATCAAAGTAGAAGCTAACGGTAATAAAAGCAGCTCAATATTTCAGTATTTAACACTCTTTAAAACTTGCGTAAAATATTGTTTGTTTGCTTTTTGTTTTCAGAACAAAAACCCAATAACTAGAAGTATCTTAGATTCTTAGTTAATTATAGTGCCCCTTGGTTTTTAAGGGTTACGATTTGAGCCTTAAATTCAATTAACCACATTTCTTTGTGCTGTGCAGTATTTCCTCTATCAAATCTTACGTGGCCTGAAGTATATACACTCTGCAAATGTTCTACACAGGGACTTAAAACCCAGCAACCTTCTCCTGAATGCTAACTGTGACTTGAAAATATGTGATTTTGGACTGGCTCGTGTCACCTCTGAAAGTGATTTTATGACAGAATATGTTGTTACTAGATGGTACCGTCCACCAGAACTGTTGCTAAATTCTTCAGATTATACTGCAGCCATTGATATATGGTCAGTGGGTTGCATTTTTATGGAATTGATGGACCGGAAGCCATTATTTCCCGGAAGGGATCATGTGCATCAGCTGCGATTGCTTTTGGAGGTAAATTGTTTTTTATCCTGCAACCAATATAAATTATGTAAAATGCAAAGAAATAAGTTGCTAAATAGCTGCCATGAGCATTTCAGGAAAAGGAAATGGTAAACTATAAAAATGCTCTGTAATATTTCACCTTGTATGCTACACTCTTTGCCTTGCAGCTAATTGGCACTCCATCAGAAGCTGAAATGGAATTTTTAAATGAAAATGCTAAGAAATACATTCGGCAACTTCCTGTCTATCCCCGTCAATCTTTTGCCGAAAAATTCCCAAATGTCCATTCTTCAGCAATTGATCTTGTTGAAAAGATGTTGACATTTGATCCCAGACGAAGGATAACTGGTGAGTTTTGTAGCAAAGAACAGTTGTTTCTCCCTTTTGTTCTTTCTCTCTTATGCATATGCTTCTTGCCATGCGGCTCATCATATATTACTCAGCATGTGTTGTACTTTTCTCATCACAATTCACTTGCAAAAGTTTTGCAATCCATTGGAAATGGTCACGATTAGGTTAGTTGTTCCGAGTTGGAACCCATTTGATACTTTGTATTTGTTGCAGTTGAAGATGCCCTTGCTCACCCCTATCTAACGACACTGCATGACATAAGCGATGAACCTGTTTGTATGACCCCCTTTAACTTTGACTTCGAGCAGCATGCATTAACCGAGGAGCAGATGAAGGAGTTGATATACCAGGAGGCACTTGCATTCAACCCACAATATCAGTGGCAATAACGAGTCTTTTGCTTGATATGCCATTTATTTATTGTATGATTCAATTAGTGTGGTAAAAGTGATTTTATGTCTTGGGATTGGTGATTGATTTCTTCCCGTACATAGGTTCCCATCTAGAATTGAGATATGGGTTGTCGTGTTTGTATTTTCTTGTATCTGTTGAATCGAATCAAGCTTTGGCTTCTCTTGTTTGTCTCATCTTCAGCCTTCAGGGGCTCATCTGCTATCTTCGCATGCTTGTAACATTCAACAGTTCATAATTGTGCTTGAGGGTAACTAATGCTTTTCAATGCCAACAGGCATAGAGATCAAGGGAAGGAATTTAACAGGTTCTCATAAGTACAATCCATCAATGACTACAGACTAGGAATGAGGCAGAAAACAAAAGCAAAAGAGAAAAAAGGAATTGAACATCATTTTTCAACTGCAGGTACACCATTTAGTATCTTTTAACATGACATTTTAACTCTTCACACTCCCAAAAAATCTTGAAAGTGGCACTGGACCTTCCCCTTCTTCATTTCCGGTACTTGAGTTCTTGTTTCTTGATTTGTGTTTCTTTTTCTTTTCTCTCGTAGACTTGGACTTCGATCTTCGTGATTCTCTCTCTTCATCATCACTGCTTGAAGATTCTGTGGATGAACTTGGGGAGCTAGAGTCGGAAGGCCTCCGTCTTGAACGCTTCATATTAGACAAAGGTTTAATGAGTGCACTTCAGTTAACATTGCTGTAATAAGAATGATACAGTTTGATTCTATGGCTTGATCAATTTCATCTTCAGTTAACATTGCTGTAATAAGAATGATACAGTTTGATTCTATGGCTTGATCAATTTCATCTGTATTCATTACGGAGTTTGCATACCAAAAATGAAAATCTCAACTCTCAATTCATGTACAAAACAAAAGAAATAGTCACAAAAGTTGTTAGAAACTACTAGTACCTTTCTCTTTTTGCTGCTGCGCTTCTTTGCATCTTTTTCTTTTCGATCTGCAATGAATTCAACGCCATTAAAGATACAGTAACTAAAGCACGGGCAAGAGAAGACCAGCTTATTTAAGTGCAAATACCCTTCTTATGGTTAGATTTACTACTGGTGTGGTTTCTACCATGCGCAAGCTTGCTTGCCCTTTCAGCATCTAGCTGAGCTCTATATTCCCGCATCATTCGATCTGTATCGGCTTCTAATTCCCCTTTTCTCAATGCATCTTCCTGTCATATAAACAACATTTAAACCCACCTTACGAGTCATGTTGTTTATCACAGTCAAATAGATGGCCGGCTTAGAAATGCAATTTAACAACCAGGCTAGTCTGAATAATATCTTTATGATTATCATACTTAGCAAATGAACGGATAACTCCTAAATGCCTTATTCTTAGAGCCTAGTTGATGAAGCTCACTACTGATGTTTGAAACTAGTATCAATATGGTATGGTTGTTGTTGACAAACGGTATTTTGGTCCAACTAACTCACCCACAAAGACTTAATGCAAAGTAGCAAGTTTCTCTCCAATCCACACTAAATGTATGAACTGCAAGAAGAAAAAAAAGTTCATTTCCATATCTGTAATGACATATTTGCATTCAACTAATGAATAAGAAGGCAGGTAAGTTTGGTGGATCATTTGCAAGAGTCGTATGAATATGAATGCAAAATGGAATTCTTAATGACTTTTGAAACAAGTTGAGATCTAGCTTACTTTTTGTTTCTTTTTATACTCTTCCCACGTAACCGTATGAGAAGTTTTAAGACTCGCCAAACGAGCAGCATGCCACTCTGGTGAATGAAAAGAACCATCCACCTGCCATTCTCCTCATCAGAAATGCTCCACAAAGCAAGAATACAAAATATCTACACTCTCTCCCATAGCAGAGAGAGAGCAAAGAATCCATCAAAAATCAAATCAAGATTAACATATTCTCTTTTAGCATTATATCTGTGCTTATACCCTTTTTTTTTATCTAAGAACCAATTCGGGTCAGTATTCGAATGTTACTACACCCTGAATGCGACATATTCCCACTTTACAAGAATTTACTTTTAGATCATAGCAAATATACATCAACATATCAAACTCCAGAATACCATAGTGATTCTCAAAACAATTAGTGAGAGATTAACATTAATGCTTCACTAAATCACTTCTAACTTCCAACACCGAATCAACTAAATACAATTTTTACCTATCCGTGCAAGAACTATGACTCACAATTTGATTCAAGATAAGCCAACAAGATTCTAGACCCCAAAAGTAAATTCGCAAACTTATGAAGCACCAAGAACCAATATAAATGAAATGAAAAACACGTGCAGGTAAACACAAATCAAATATACAGAATTGTTTGGACATGGAAGGGTACAAACCATGCCATCCTCGATCTCTTCAGGGCCAGCAGAGGAAGAGCCAACCCTGGCTCTTTGCATAGCCTTGTAGGCTTGGTTTTTCCCCATTTTCAGAAATACCCAGATTCAAAAACAAAAAACTCGAGAAAAATCGAAATTAGAAAAATGAAGATAATTTGCTTTCTGGTGTTTAAGATATTCAGGGTAAAATATCCATATTGAACCATGAAAGAGATTTGTATTCAGCAAAGAGAGAGGTTTGGGAGAAAGAGAATCTCAATTCTTTTTTCCTTCGATGTTAAATAATTTACCTGAAAAGAACACAAAAAAGAAATTGTAAATAAATGACGAGCTGTATGTACCAGTCGCCCATTGGTAAAAATCTATAAGAATATGATTGAAAAGAAGATGGAGATTTTGAATTTAATGGATTGAATTGTACTGGCCAAGTATTACTGTAGGTTTTATTTCAAATCTTGATTGCAGTAAATCAATCCTTTTTCCCAGTTCTTACAAAGGAGTATTATATACTTGAATACTTCCGATATATTAATATCAAACTAAAGCTTTGTTTGGCATTGCTTTTCAAACTAGTTTTTGGTTCTAAAAGCTGGTTTGAGGTCAAAAGTTGTGCTAAACAGCTAGCTTTTGGAGAAAAATTTGTTTTTGAAAAGTGATTTTTAACCCAAATGCAAAAGCTAAAATTTTTAGCTTTTGCAGTTGTAAAACTGATTTTGAGAGCTAAATTACAATTTTAACCTTCATTTGTTATTGTGTTTATTTATAATTTATAAATTTATAATTCTTTACGAAGATATAATTATATAATTAATAATTATTTTTTAATTTTAAAATGATTTATATTTATTCTTGTCAAGTTTTTAAATAAAATATTTCAAATTTGTTATATTTTCATGGAACACGTATAATTGTTAAAAAACATATTTATTAATAAAAATATTTTTTATATTTTTATAATAATTTAAGCTGATATATTTCATATATTATAACATTAGAGAATTTGAATATCATATATATATATATATATATATATATATATATATATATATATATATATATACACGTATATAACTTACAATATCATGTCCAAAATAGTCATTTATCTTCTTAAAAGAACTTTTTGACAGCAATGATAAACACTAAAATCTTACAACTAACTTTTTAAAATTTCTTTTCAAAATCTCTTTCTAACAGTACTTTTAAAAATCACTTTTCAAAAGCAATGCTAAACTAGCCCTAAATTGTTATGATAATTATACAAGGGTGTGGTAGTCGAATATTTTCATAAATAGACTTTTAATTAGGGGTGTACGATCGAGTTTCGTCAAAAAAAATTAGGTTAGGCGAGTTTATGAATTTTATTTTACGACTCAAACTTTATTTAAAATTTATTCGCTTTAAGTAGAGTTTATAAAGTTTGAGTTGAATGAGTCAAGTCGAATTTTTAAATTTCTGTACAAAGTTAACTATAATTATCTACAGTGTAATAATACAGATTGATTTTGATTTATATATAGCAGACAAAATTGAGGTATTTAAATCGAACTTTAAAATTAATCTACTAATTACTAAAAATTTTGAGTTATTCAAATTTCATTTTACAATTCAAATTTTATTTAAAATTTTTTCGAGTCAATTTTTTCGCGTCAAGTTGATTCAAAAATTTAATTTTTTCTAGTCGAATAGAGTTTTGCTCACCCCTACTTTTCAGGGGTATCATGTGTCTTATTAGGGATTTTATAATAAAAGCCACTAGAATCATTAAAAAGAGAAAAATATCAAAAGTTAAAAATAAAGTGTTTACAATGATATTTAATTCAGACATTTTTCCTATAACATTTTTTATCAAAACATAACTTCATTTAAAAGAGGAAAAGATACATAAAGGAGGGGCCCATGGGTCCCATCAGCATAGGAATCAAACAAACGATAGCTAAAGCCAAACGCAGGGCCAACCAAGGCCTAAAACCAGACTGAAAAAAAAAACACTAAAAAACCTAATAGCTAACAAACAGGACAAAAGCAGCATGCGCAAACTACGGACGAGGGACAGCCGTACAAAGGCCCAGCAAAACTTGGACGGAGAGTAAACTGGAGCGCCCAGATAGACACTTTCATCGGTAAAACCGTGGATCGTGTTTTCCAAAACGAAAGAGCCAGAAAAATAAAGAAGAAAACCGGAACACGAACACCATAATCTATTCCCGGGATAAAAGACAGTAGTCGTGCCTGAGAGCTCTATCCAGAGGCAGGCTTCCATCGCGAAAACGTTAGTCCTTGTCAAGGTATCGTCTACTGAACCCCAGATGTGAGGAAAGAAAGAGTTCACCGAGTCTTCTCCCAAATCTGGTCCATCGAGGTCGTTGTTACCAAACAACGTCAACAAGGAACTCCGATAAAAAAAATACCCTGATCAACCGTTGCTAATAAGGAAATTGTGAACCGATAGGTCAAGAAAAACATCCGGAGATAAGACGACGAGAAGGAACCATCCGGATCCCATTTAAACTTTATTGCAATCGAATACCAATTATCACCAACACTCCCAAGCTCTGCTTCTTTTAAAAAACCATAATCCGCTGAATAATACATAAAGGTAAGACTGTAGAAAAACACTCGGGTCCCACTAAATTTGACTTCACGCTTAGCTAAAAAAGGGTAGCCAATAGGTGATCAATCTCTTTTGTAGAGAATAAAGAAAGCTTCCCAAGGCACGCTTTCCAAAGCTTATGAAATGTCTCATCATAAAAGCCTAAAAAGGCAACCTTTGGAAACCAAAATTTCCTATTGACCAGGCCATAATCCTTGAAATCTGAGCCGAAACTCAAAACAGGCAAAAAGACAAAACCTTTGTCTTTACGAAAAAATAGATGTATCCCGTGGAACCAGGGATCATATGTATCTTTTTGGATGGCATCGGTTCTGGTGCCATAAAAATCTCGTTTCCTCGCCTGGAGACTTACCATCTTTGCCAGAATTATCACCGGTATAACACCGTCTGACACGACTCCTTGGCCTGTGAAACCTTCGTTTAACGCCGGCTTGAGATCTGAATAAGACGTTAAACAACCGAAAGTCTTCGTACCGTTGTCTTTGTACGAGGAGGACCCAACCATTCCAACGTCTTTGCCCGAAGAAAACAGAGATCTTGCAAACCTTTGTGACAGCTCCACCGTTGAGCATATTGTCACATCCTCCAATATGTAGGAACCGAATAACCGAAACTGGAATAAATGAACGCATATCTTGTTCTCAACTAGGACCCAGCAATGACGGCGTTCATGTAACTCCCTTAGCCCGGCCTAGACGGTTGACCCAAACTACGAAGATTACACGTGGAAAACCAAAGTCAACCCGAAAGTCAACCTTGATTAACGACCCTTTTTTTCTTTTTAAAACCTGTCTAGATGCATATTAACCCTAGGCGTTCTCTTGAGATCAGCATACTCAAAAATCACAGCAAACGGAGATCAATAAGGGACTCAATTGCACAACATACAAATTTAGGGACCAAAATGTAAATTCTGGAAATTGAGAGGACCTAACCAATTTTTAGGTTACCATTATGAAATTAGTCATGTTTCATGCTTCCTTGCCAAATTTCATCTTAAACGGACATTCCAAACTCAAGCAATTGCACATATAAAAATCAGGACCAAAACATTAAGATTTCAAAACATATAACCATCAGATTCAGTGCCCAACGGTCGAGTGTTCCGAAACGGGGAAAGACCATTCCGAAAAGCGGGACCGTTTCACAACCTGTTCCGAAACAGGGCTTGACAGTAGCAAAAACGTTTCAGAACGGCTCTACCCGTTTCGAAACGCTAAGGCCATTTCAGGCCCCTGTTCCGAAACGGTAGCACCCGTTCCGATACAGGCTACCCAGATTTACAGAAATTGACTGGTTTATCACACATTCGACCCATCATACGCATTCCTAAGACGCCCAAATCATGCTAACAAGTCATTATGTACTAAAGGAACATATTAGCATCATCAAAACACATCCATAGCATCGTTTAGGATAGACCTCAAACTATAGGCATGCAACTTAATACTCAACACCAACCAATCATCAAATCATCAAAGCAAACACCCAAAGTGGCCATTTACATAACCAAAACATCATAGGCATCAAGCCAAACTTAGGGAGTCCAAACATCTCCTAAAATCACATCTTAGGTTCCCATTGCCAAATACCAAAAGCTAAAAGTGTTGTGAAAATAGTCACCATACATGAGCTTAGACTTTCACTTGGATCCTTGACCTCCTTGCTGACCTTAAGCACTTCAATGATCTGCATTATTGGTTCAAGAAAGAGAGAGCGTAAGCACGTATGCTTAGTGAGGAATGCTCTATTAAAACAATACAATAATGCACTTTGTAAAAACACCTTTCCAAGGCCTTTAGTTTCAAAACAACATTTATCATGCATCAATGCATACAAAACAAGCATCTCATGCTTCAATTCATCAACATGTCATATTGGCTTTCAAGTGATAGTCCATAACTATTTTTCAACTCAAAACACAATCGGATACGCGAATTACAAGTGTTGTCCCTTACGCTTCATACACACTACCAACACTCAAGGTGGAGTTTACCGGTACAATCACAACCCCTCAACACCCGTGATGGAGTCTACGGTACAATCACAACCCCTCGAAATCACTAGTTGGTGGTTGTATAACATCACTAACGAGAACACGGGACACACAACACAAGATCCACACATGGACTTTTAACCACCATTATGATCTTAACCATCTCGTTAGTGTACTTAGATGGAGTTTACGGTACAATCACAACCCCTCAATATCCAAGGCGACTTTATTCACGGTGCACCCAATCCTATAGCCGACTAACTATATCCGATTCAAGTACTTTTAAACCAACACATCACTTGCCAATATACATCATTTAACATCATCAATCCACTGTTTTAAAGCATTTAACAAAGCCATTAAACCAACATGCATCACTATGCATCAAAACCACATTTATCAATGTCAAACCAAGGATCTCTTACCTTGAGCATCCTTCAACACATGGCTTTCAAAACCAGCATTAAACATGCTAAAATATGCTTTCAAAACAGAATGTAAACATGCAAATCAAACACATTGCATCCAACCATCTCATGGTTCATCAAAAAGAGAGTTTTTCCGAAAACTTACTCTTGAGCTTAGCTAAGTTGTTTAGACTTAAACTAAGCTCCCATAACCTTCAAAAATTGGCTTCAAAACTGGAAACCAAACTTCACTCACCGATTTCGTTTCGCAAGCTTGCCGAAACACCAATCAAGCCTCCGGATCAACACCACAAGAATTCGAAGATGCCTCCCCTATTTTAAACACATCAAAGCAGAGGATTAATGCATCATCATGCATTAAAATCTTCAGCCAAAGCACCTAAACTCGTTGCTCTCACCAAAACTCACATTTCGGCTACCAAACACAACCGAAATCACATCCAAACACCTCCACAACATTACCCAGCCAAGATCCATCAATTCCAAACATTCTTAAACATCAATTAACATCCAAAAAGGACCTAATCACATCCTTATACCTCCAGCTATAGCAGAACATCAAAATCACCCCAAAAACCACCATTAACTCAAGCAAAACTTAGGAAAATCAACCTATTCGGGATTGCATTGATTAAACCTCAATTACACATCAATTAGACATCCAAAATACATCAAAGAGACATCCCAAAACAGAGCCCAATCATTTAATACGAATTTCTTCAAAATTAAATCCAAATCTTGCATTTTAAGCCAAAATCAAGATCACAACATTAAAACCTTTAATAAAACTCAATTTAAGGATTGAGAACTTGGGAATTTCAGTAAAGAACTGAGTATTTAGAGGAGAAGGACGTTCATACCTCTAAATGTGAGTTTCTCCTTGTTTAGAGCCAAAATCCTTGAAAATTCAATAAGCAAATGATGAGGATTTGGTGTAGAAATGATTAGAAACCATTTAGAGATTGAAATATCAACTTTAGTTGTGAAAATCAAAGGAAAAGTGGCTGTGGAAATGTGTTTGGCTGATGGAAAATTGAGAGAAAATGAAATGGAAAATTTTTGCCAAAAGTTAGTTATGAAAACAAAATATCTCTTTTCCCTCATTTCTTTTATTAAATAACATTAAATAAATCTTTAAAATCCAAGAAAAATCTGGAGAAACCCTCCCTTGGGTAAATTAGCTCCTTAAAGATTCAAAGTTTCAATCCTTTTAAAACAGTCACCAACTTTTCAAAAATTACATTTTAGTCACTAACTTGAAATGTCATATTTCCAAACCCCATTTTGTAAAATTGATTTCACCACTCTCTTATATATAATAAAAGAGAATTTTTAGATATTTTCCCATATTTTTAATGCATCCCGAACTAGGCTTTCTCTAAAACCACCTTTTATACTCGAACCGTAATTTAAGCCGGTCCGATTCAGACCTTAAACTTCCAAGCCCAAAATTGGGGTGTTACAGTTCACACCAAAATATAAAAACGGGGGCCCAACTACACCGCGATATCTAGAGGTGGCAAACGGGTCAATCGGTTCGGGTTCGATTCGGGTCATTTCGGTTTCGGTTATTTCGGGTCTGATATTTTCGGTTCAGATTCGGTTTCGGTTTTGGTTCGGTTTCGGTTCGGTTTTAGTTCGGGTCTATTGTGTTTCGAGTCATTTCGGGTCGGTTGATTTCGGTTCGGTTATTTTCGGTTCGGTTAATTTCGGTTCGGTTGATTTCGGTTCGGTTATTTTCGGTTCAATGAGAAATCAGTCGTTTTTAATCAAATTTTTAGGTTTTTCAGATTTTTACACCCTATATATGACTTTATAAAGTCAATATATTTGACATTTTAGTGATTTGTGCGGTTGTTCCTATTTTATCTTTCTTTATTTCTATTAATCGGGTCAATTCGGTTCGGGTCTATTCGGTTCGGGTCCATTCGGTTCGGGTCCATTCGGTTCGGGTCTATTCGGTTCGGGTCCATTCGGTTCAACTAAATTCGGTTCAGTTTCGGTTCGGCTTATTTCGGGTTTCGGATCAAATTTCGGATCAAATTTCGGGTCAATTTCGGGTTGATTTTCGGTTTCGGTTCGGGTCTGGGTTCGGGTAATTCGGTTCGGTTTCGGTTCTCGGGTCAAGTTTGCCAGGTCTAGCGATATCTGTCATTGCACACCACCGACGGCGGTTGAAGACGGTTACTTCTGCTAAGCCATGGCTTCGAGAGAATCCTATGGCCTGAGTGAAGACTACGGTGAAGCAGGGGAGAGGACTAGTCTGGCCAAAATCTGTTCACCGGAGCCCGCTGCACACTCCAACAGAGCCTCCCCTCTGAGAACTGGACCAAGCCTCCAGTCGACGTCGTCCACCACAAGGCCGGTAACCGTCGAGCTTTGGAAAGGGATAACCACATTTTCTCGGCATCGAGCGAGTAAGCCGGATCGGACGGATCACAACGTCGTCTGAGGGTCAAGAACTTCAGGGAGACGTAAATTTCGGAGGGCGCGTATGACTTCATTGTTTGAGCAAAGCTAAGAGTTGTTAATGTTAACATCGGTGCTAATTCTTCTGTTGAATGTGGAGATGGAGATTACCCAAGAGACACAATAAAATTAGCCACTTTAGATCTATAAGGGCCATACATGAAAAAAGTAATAAAAAAACCCAACAAAAAGACTTGAACAAAATATAGATATGAACAAATGTGACTAAATCGTTAAACGAACCACAAAAAAAGATTAAGATACTAAAAGACCACCAAGAATCGTAAATCAGAGTGAGCGTCGTGAGAAAACTATCCACGAACGCAATCCATGTATACGTATTCGATACGATAGTTCACAGCAAGGAAGATCAACAAGATAACAAACAAACGTCATATTGATTAGTCAATGAGATGTCAAATTTAATCCTGAGAAAAAAAATAAAAAACGACTAACAACCGACAAAACATGCAAAAAAGGTACTATAAAAGTAGAAAAAACGTGTCATAAAGGCAAAGGAA
Source organism: Hibiscus tridactylites (assembly GCA_958450335.1). Lineage (NCBI taxonomy): Eukaryota > Viridiplantae > Streptophyta > Magnoliopsida > Malvales > Malvaceae > Hibiscus > Hibiscus tridactylites. The sequence goes on from OY288279.1 coordinate 71,377,815, forward strand.
AACATGCCATAAAGACAGATGAAAACATATCATTAACGCAAAAGCAAGAATTATTCTTATTGAAAAATAAAAACAAAAGAAAAGTAAATATAGGAGATCAAAATATAAAGGATAATTTTTTAAAAATTAAAAAATACCGACGATCGACGACTAACACTAAATATAGCGTTATCATTGGCTAAAATAAAGATGAGAGAAAAAACTTAAACAACACTCGTAGAGAGAATAACTTAAAAACTTAAATACCAAAATAATAAATCATCAAAAATATCAACTACCTGTTATTTTTAGAGATTTTAAACTCCATGTTTTAACTCCTAAAATTTAAAGTATAAAATCTAAGTTTTAATTTTTTTTTATAAAACTATCGGTCGAACTGATCTTATTAATAAAGGCTCAAAAGACAAAACAGTAAACAAATCTTTGAACACATAGACACAAAGAAAGAAAGAGAAGATAGAAGCTAAGCCAAACGAGACGACCGATAGGTCTTCTACCCAATTAAAGAAAACATGAAAGAACACAGTAGAAGAGGAAAAAATAAAGGGGGAGACTCCAAAGAGAGAAAAAACCAGTGACATCCCCGACCACCAACAACAAGTTTAAAAGATTTATGGTGGTTCAATAAAAGCGACGATTGTGATCCGCAAGGTTCTGAACAAGAGAAGGGGCATCTTCTACCCAGAACGATCGGTTGCAAATCTCAATCCTTCAGCAGCCAAAGCATGAGCTGGGCTATTTCCAATGCGTCACGTGAAGGTGAATCGACAAGAGGTAAAATTCAGACCCAACAATTTTGTATCTCGGGTCAAAATCCCAATTGCTGACAAATCCGGCAGAGCTGAATTAAGTTTTTAAAAAATTGATTTGTTATCCCCTTCAATAATCACAGATTGAAGACCCAATTCGAGAGCAAAAAGGAGCCCTTGAAACACAAAAAGACCCTCCGCCTCAAACACAGAGGTAACACCAGAATTGCAATGATACCCTGCCCCAATTATAAATCCTTCACTATATATGATAATAATTCCTGAACTGGACTTTCTTTCAGACCCTTTGAAACTTGCATCAACGTTTATTTTGTAGGTGTCCAACAGAGGGGAGACTAATGATCATCCTCATGGCGAAAATGATGTCGATACAGAGTGGAAGCAAGATCAAGTTCCTGGCAATACCCCTTTACAAAGGTAAATACCTCATTCGTTCTTTGTATCACCTTTTCATAGAGTAGTTTATTTCTCTAATGCCATAAAGCCCACAATGTTACTAAAATAATTATATGGTAGTTATGATTGGTACTTTGAAAAAAATAGAGGAGCCATACTTCAAAAGTTGTAAACTGACCCCAACTACTTGGGACAAAACCAAGAGAAAACCATACCTCTGTGGCAAAGAAACAATCTCGAGTTACATGAAGAATATCTTCAATAAAAGCTCGACATCTTGGACACAAAGGATCATTTGTAGCTCGTTTGATTACCAGATTTTGCATAGTAAGTACAAAATTCCTTAGCATTCTCCAACTCGGAATTTTGATCTTCGATGGGCAAGAAACCTTCTAAATGAAACCAAAACTTGATGGTTGGTTAACATCCAAAGTAGAATAACCCATGAGTAGTCTATAACCACTTCGAACCGAGTAAACTCCAGAGCCTTCACCTCTCTACGTGAGAACATCATTTCGCTGAAAACATGGGAGTTTAATGTTTAAAATCGTGTCTGCTTCTAAATTGAGAAAAATAACACGAATGATGTGTTGATCCCATTTGTTCTCATCATCAAATCTGAAACCAGTTCAACACCATTTACACGAGAAGAATGGATACGATGCGGGGGTAAGCCAGGAAGCCAAAAATCATTCCAAATAGAGATATTAGAACCAGTCTCAATCGTCCAACCAATACCCATTTCCAACAAACCTCTAGAGCTCCATATAATAAGCCAAATCATCGAAGGTGATGAACCAAGATTGAAGCCAAGATGTAGAACTAATGTTTTGATATAATAATTGAAAATGTTTTGGACAAAGTTAAAAAAAAATTCAAAATCATTTTTAAGTCCAAACAACTTCAAATTATGTTTATGGGATATTTCAAAAGGGTTTTCATGTGTTTTCAAAGCCAAATTTAACAAAACCATACATGCGTTTCGAAACACTCCATAGGTGTTTCGATACGGAGCTTTACAGAGGCAAAACATTTCGATACAACCTTACCTGTTTCGAAACGGGCCTTATCTGGATGAGGGTTTTTGCATAGCGTTTCGATACGGTCTTACCCATTTCGATACGCCTATGTGGCAATGCCCTCAACGGTTATAAACCCCCCAATGGCTATTTCCCAACGGTAATTTAATTTGTAGCCTAACTGTCAATCGTACCGAAACAGGTTGTAACCGTTTTGGTACGTCCAGAAGGGTTTCGAAATGGCCATAGGCGTTTCGATACGGCCTGCTGCATCAAACTTCAATGGCTAGTTCTGAAGAAGGTCGTTCTGATACGGGCTCGACTGTTTTGAAACGGACAGCACCAGAACTGTAATTAATGTGGTAAATAAAGTCCTCAACGACTCCAAAACATCCCCAACGGTCCTCAACGGCTACAAACTCAATTAGGAGTATAAAAGAGACCCCAAGCATCAAGTAATGGTTAATGCTTCAATTGTCAACAACATTATGATCAAGAATTTGTCTTAGGGCTTCATTGTTCTATTTACTGTATAGACAACAGTAGTGAGCCAAAATTGTCATATTTGCTCAAGTGTTTTAGGATTGGGTGAGAGCTTAATTGTGCAAACAAATACCTATTAGAGGGATTTGAGTTTGCTTATTTTCATCTCTTTGTAAAGAGGGTTTGATCAAAGCTTTGGGTAGAAAGCTTGATCGGTTTTATAAGGGTTTCCTCCTAAGCCTAGAAAAGGGGACGAATCAATAGTGGATTGATTGGAAATCCTTAGTGTGAAGCTAAGGTAGTGGATGTAGACCTTGGTTAGAAGGTTGAACCATTATAAATCATATTGTTATCTTTTTAGCTTTCACACTTCTATCATCCAATATTCCACTTCTCCACTACTTGGCGAGCAAGAACGATTGAAGAAATCGAGCATCCATAAACCCAACAAAAGAAAAGAAGACTAAGGATAGTATTTTGCCTTTAACAGTAGAGCAACAAGAGAGTCTGGTTTAGTAAACAAACGCCGTCCATGTTTAGCCAATAGGGCAATATTGAATTTACTAAGATCACAGAAACCCATACCTCCCTCTTCTTTAGATTTACTCAATTCCTTCCATGTACACCAGTGGATACCTTTTTTTAATCGAGGATTTTGGCCACCAATACCTAGCTGCAACGACTTCAAGTTCTCGACAGAAAGTTATCGGCAATAAAAAAACATGACATGGAAAATAGTGGAACGACCTAAAGTATGGATTTGATGAAAACCTCTTTACCCCCTTGTGATAAAGTCTTAGAACTCAGAGATGAAACTCTACTACCAAGTCTATCTTTCAAAAAACAGAACACACCCCTTTTATTTCGCCCAACAATAGTTGGGAGTCCCAAATACCTTTCAGGATTATCAACCTCTGGAACAGTCAAAATGTGACAAATATCTGCTCTATTATCCCCAATAACATTTGAACTAAACAAGATACTTGACTTCTCATAATTGACCAGAGCAATCCCCATATTCCTTAAGTAGAGCTTTGAGATTACAAGCACTACCAGCCAACGCTTCTCCAAAAATAGCACAGTCGTCAGCAAAAAGAAGACGGCTAACCAAAGGAGCACTACGGGTTATGCGGGCACCTCGAAGAGAACGCAAAGAAGATAAACCTTCCCCACACAAAAGAAAAAGGTAAGGGCTTATGGGATCCCCTTGGCGCAACCCCTAGTCGGAGTAAAATAATCACTAGTACTTCCATTTACCACCACCGAATATGAGACTAATGTAATACATCCCATAACCGGTGCAACGAACGCCTGATCAAAACTCAAATGAAGCATAACACGTTGCAAAAAAACCCACTCGACCCGGTCATATGCCTTACTCATATCTAGTTTCAAAGCAAAAGAGCCGAGCTTGCCAGTCATTCTCTTCTTGAAAGAATGGAGAATCTCATATGCCGCAATTATATTATCAGTTATTAACCTTCCCGGGACAAAAGCACTTTGAGCCTCATCAATACACCCTTCAAGGACCATCTTCAATCTGTTAGCCAACATCTTAGAAATAATTTTAAAGAGAACATTGCATAAAGAGATAGATCGGAACTGCTTCATTGAACGAGTATCAGGCATTTTCGGGATCAGCAGAATATGAGTCTTATTTATTTCCTCTATAGGAAATTCTCTTTTAAGTACTCCAATACAATAATTAGCAGTATCATCACCAATAATGCCCCAAAAACGTTGATAAAACACAGCCCCCAGGCCATCTGCACCTGAAGCTTTTAAAGGACTCATAGAATTTAAAGCAACATAAACATCATCCTTGGTGAAAACACCCAAAAGGGACTGATTCATTTATAGGGTAATACAATGACTTATACCCTGCAAAATATTTAAAAGATCGGAGGTGCCCACAGTAGTGAATAGGCCAGAGAAATAATTCATTGCAATATTCTTAACCACACCATTATCCTCATGAAAAACTCCATCATCAGTGGTTAACCCGTTAATTTTCTTATGACGTCGTCTTTAGCTAGCATAACGATGAAAGAAATCCGTATTTCTATCGCCATTTTGAATCCAATTAGCACGTGCCCTCTGCTCCCAATAAATTTCTTCCTTATCAAGCTCTAAATTCAACTCTAATTTAGTGTCAACCAATGCACCAATAGTGTCATCTGTTACTTACTGGTTTGAAAGCATCTTAATTCAATGTTGAAGATCTTTAATGGAAAGTTTCTTCTCCTTTTTTATCCTCCTAAACCATTGATCAATACTAGAACTAACAGACAATAAACGCTCAGGAACGGTACCCACATCACTACTCCAAAGCTGACGAACTTCATCCTCGCAAGTACTCTAAAGAAGCCAAGTTGCCTCGAACTTAAAATGCCAAATATGATTAGCATGGTAAGAGTTGGGATTAGTATTGAGAAGCAACGGACAATGGTTCGAAAAAGAATGAGGAAGATGATCTAATTGAAAATTGGGAAATAAATCTTCCCAAATCGGAGATACCACCCCACGATCCAGTCTCTCTCATATATTATTTGTTGTTTTCCTACCCCACTCCCAAGTGAACCAACTTCCATTATAACCCATATCTGACAAACCACAGTCATCTAGAGCCTCTTAAAAATTCCTCATCTGACACTCATGACGTAGTATACCACCAGATTTTTCAGAATGAAAAAGGATTTCATTGAAATCTCCAATAACACACCAAGGAACTGTCAGACAGTCATTCAGTTGACGAAGGAGTTGCCAAGATTGAGCCCTATTGCCAACCTCATGTGCACCATAGAAACTAGATAATCTCCATCGACGAGCACCATTACAATTCGAAACAAAAAAACATCAATGTGGTGAACAGAAAAAGAACGCAACATAACATTAATATCATCCTTCCACCCAATCGAAAGACCTCCACTTCTCCCATTCGAACTAACATCAACTCCATTTGTATAACCACAGAACCTTCTAACATGTTCCATCTTCACAGCTAGCAATTTAGTTTCCATAAGGAAAACCACAGATGGGGATAAATCACGCAACATAGCGCAAAAACGACGAACAATCTGGTCCATCCCCAGGCCCCGAACGTTTCCAACTTAATATTTTCATTGATAACGGCTAGCCCCATATGGGGGACCTACCGATAACATAGATTGAACCCCAGTCGAATCTTTCATCGTAGAAACTTCTGGAGGAGCAGACTGAAACCTTGGCCGTTTTGAATTATCAGAATTATCTAACGGATCATCATCTTCCAAAAAGCCCATATTTGTATCAAAGACTGCATTCCCACAAAGGTTCACAATCTGGCCTACACTTGGAGTAACATATTTGGATAAATCCAAGACAACATCTGAAAGAGCAGATTGTGGAGGAAATCCAGTCTTCGTATTTAATTCCCCTAATGGTGCCATTGGTATGACCAAATTACTTGGTTGACCTTGATTTATAAAATTGGATGATGGCTGAATATTCTCTTTTGTTTTAAAAGATGTAGGAATCACGCGCGGAAATTGTGATCTTTCCATTCCATCCTCAATCAACCATTTGCTTGGCATCGGAGTAGCCCGCCGGGAAGGTGCTCGAAGAGAAGCATCCCAACCCGGAAGTAAATCATGCCACCTTCAGCAAACCTTAGAGGGCAAAAATTCTCACTATGCCCTAATATACCACATAGAAAATGAAAATGAGTTAATTTCTCATACTGAAACCGCATATAATGGTGCTGGCCATTCGTAAGGATTAACTTCTTTCATCACTTGAGCGGCTCCCTCACATCCACTTGAACACATATTTTCATGGTACGTTTGTAGCCCAGAGCAATAGCTTTAGAATCATACTCTAAGAAAGCTCCAATGAAATTACCAAGTACTCGAGCAACCTTCTCAGACATAAATCCCAAAGGCACATCATGAACATAAATCCAGAAATCCGCAAAATGAAGAGGAACTAGGACCGCCACTCGCGATTCGATCAACATCTAAAATATGATAAAGTCTAAAAAGAAATCTTCCCTCACCAAGATCAGAAATAGATTTTCCCCTATGAGGATGCCAAACCGAGGCCATAGTAGATCTCATATATTGATAATTGACAACATTGGAAGTCAGGAAAGAACCCACAAAACAAAATTCAAACGGCAAAGGAGAATCTATCGATTCCATCTCAATTTGAACGCCATCATCTTCTCCACCATCAATAGAGAGATTAGCCAAATCTTGCTCAACATCAGCCATGGAGAAACAGGCAAAAAAAAAACAATGAAAACTTGGAAAAAACCATAAAGAAAAGAAAAGAAAAAACAAGACATGCCACAAGAGCAGAGAGAATACGCGCCACAAGAGCAGACTTATGAAACAATTCTAAGTTTTAATTTTTAAAATCTAAACTATAAATTTTAAATTATAAATCTAAACGGTAAACTTCTAAAAACAAAAATTTAAATATAACATAAAACAACATTGATAAAAGGCTTAAATAAGAAATAGAGAAAATTACATATTTAGTATCTCACATATTTTCATATTACTGTTTTGACACATTAACTATATTGTTTTGGCAAAATAGTACTTAATGTTACCTTTCGTTTATATTTTGGTACCCCCACCGTTTAAAATTAACGGTAATAGTGATGTGGCTTATTTTTAATTGGGATAATAACAATTGTAGTCTAAAAACTTGTAAATTTCTCTCAATTTAGTCCTAACTCTATTAAATTAATCATTATCTTAAATATTTAGGTTTAAACTGCAAATGTCCCCTTTATTTCTTTCTTCTTACACTAAAACCTTAACCCTCCTTTCTCTTGAGAAATTATGTCGTTTTGCACACTCTTTGAAATTAATAGAACAACTCCTTTTATAAGCTTGAAAAAAAATATAGGGGAGGTAAATCAATTCAAATAAAAAGGAAGGAAGCGGGACGAGCACTGGTTGCGACAGGGGAGTTCAAATCACGAAAAAAGATAGAGTCGGTGGATGCAAGATGACGATTATGCATATTGCAGATTTAAAAGGGGCTATGCATTTTTAACATCCCTAATGCAGATTTCTTGGAGGGGCAAAATACATGAATAAAAGCATTGATTTGCAAACCTCATAGTTGACACTTGACCGTGGTTCAAGGGGAAAAAAAGATGGTATAGGTTGTCGGGGTAGAAGAAAAAAAAGGTAAAATTTACAGTTTTAACCCAAATATTTAAGTTGATTATTAAATTGATAGAGTTTCGACCAAATTGATAGAAATGTATAAGTTTTTGGACTACAATTGTTATTATCCCAATTAAAAATAAGCCACGTCACCATTAAGGTTAATTTTAAACAGTATGGGTACCAAAATATAATCGAAACGTGACATTAGGTACCATTTTGCCAAAAAAATATAGTTGGGTACCAAAACAATAACGCGGGAATAGGCGATATACTAAATATGTAGTTTTCCCTAAAAAAAACTTGTGTCCAAACTTTACCTCTTTTGAGCTTTAGGTGTGTATTTTTTTACTAAAAATAGGTGTCTAACGTTTTATTTCATTAATCTTAGGTGACTGGTAACTAACCGCAATTATAAAACTAGTTAATCAATCATAACATGACACATGACAAATTTAAATTCTTTTTTAAAATTAAAAACTTAAAACATTTTTTTACACAAAATTTTTAATTTTTCAACAAACCTGAAATTCTCTCATTTTTACAAAAATAGTTCCAAGATTCCTAAAATTTTCCAAGCTCAAACCCTCAAATCACCACCGCTTCCACTGTCGATCGCCACTCCTGAGCACACCCCTTTGGTTGTTGTACCTACCCGATCATTTCCCTCAATATGACTTGCCAAAAACGACAAACGGCGTGGCAGCTGAACATAGAACGTGAAATCGACGTTCGTCATTTTCGGCGACGCCATGTTGGGAGAACGAACGTCTAGCTCCAACAACCAAAAGGTTGTACTCGCGGGCAATGATCGGTGGTGGAAGCGGTGGCGATTTGGATTTGAGAAATTTTAGCGATTTGAGAACTATTTTGTAAAAATTAGAGAATTTTGAGATTTTAAAAAATGATTTTTTTCTTCAAAAATTAAAAATTCAAATTATTGTCACATGCTAAGCTTTGGTTGGTTAACAGATTTTTAAACACCTCTTAACGAATAAGCACCTAAAATTGCAACAGTGTAAACGCTACACAACTCTTTTGACAAAAAATACTTTAGACACCTAAAGTTCAAAAGAGAGATAGTTGGACACTTATTTTTATTTAAGCCTTATTAAAATATTAAAAAAATAATTTATGCTAAGTTATTATTAATTTCTTTAAAAAATAATTTTGATTTATCCATTTTTTATAAATAAAGGATTATTAATGTGTACCTCATTAAAAACCTCTCTAACCTAGGTGGATGAAAAGAGTACACACAATAGTAATAAAAGTTCAATTACAAGGATTGACCCTCATACGCAATAATAAACAGAACACTAAAAACATGAGCAACACTTTAACTACTACAATTAGCATGAAGCAAAGACTGTGCATCATCTGGCGGTGAGAGATGTCATCGACAAACCAAATCATCAAAAGTCGCACGATTAGCCATATCATCGGCCACTCTATTACCTTAACGAGGAATATGCTCCAAATGAACTTCCCAAGAACAAGACAACATCTACGCAATATGTGGTACAAGAACGAAGGATGAAAATCCATCCTTGTATTGCCGAATGGATCTAATGGCATCCTTACAATCAGATTCAACAATCAAGCGCGAGACCCCAATCGATCAGGTTGTCGGTAAACCTTCAAATATGCCTCATAATTCAGCCTCGGTGATAGAATAAATATCGATTGTCTCGAATACCCAATCATCCAGTGGCCCTCCTCATCCCGCACTACGCTACCACAAGTAGCAGCTCCGAAAAGGTGGCACCACGCCCCTATCACCATTAAGCTTACACCAACCGAGAATAGGTTTGCTCCAAACCACAGATGCTCGGTTCGAATGCTCAGCAGAATTGTCACGCACCACAGGAGCAGGAGCACACTCCAATTGCATCCACAAGATAACCTCAAGAACTAATTCCCATCGATTTTGTTGTGGATCAAATGTAAAGGAATTTTGATGCCTCCATAGGTTCCAAAGAAATGGACCAAATAATACATCTCAGTCCTTAACATTTCATGCAAAATCCTCGGCTATAGAAAGATTCAAATAGATCCATTCCTTAAGCTCTAAACCATATAACTCATCCAAATTTCATGGTCTAATCAACAACATCCATATTGACATTGCGCTTGGACATCAGCGAAAAATATGATCGATATCCTCCACCAACGCACCACAAGTCGCGCAACTATTATCATTTGCCATATAATGATGAACACGCTCCTAGTTAGTCAAGATCCTCCCTTGGCAGGAAAACCATAAAAATATACGAACCCATGGCAATCCCCTAAAACGAGCAATCACCCTCAAAATTAAATAGGGTCATAGCGACTGACCATGCGCACCCAATAGGCCGATTGGACCTAGACTTGCCTATTTGCATTCAAATTCCAACCTAGGCCATCAGACACTTGTTGAAACGTGTTACCCCCTAGACCCGGACTAGTCGCAAGATCGAACCGAACGGGTCACACGGGGAATATCGAAGCAAAACCCGAAAGTTCTACTTCAATAAATGACCCATTTTTTTCTTTTTATCTTATCTAAATGATTCATTATTAACCTAAGCGTACAAGCGAGAAGAAGATAAAATCTCAACTCGATCACGCATCGATTTGACATTTGATTGCCCCGTTAAGTAAATAGGGACCATTTTATAAAACCTATAAATTCAGAGACCTTTACTGAAATTAAAGTTATTATTAATCAATTAGTCGGATTCTAAGCTTTCATGTTAAAATTCATCTCAATCCGATCATGCAAACTCATTTAATTACATTTACAAATATTCAATAGTCAAATTGCAAAGATTTAGAACTTCAAGAGATGCCAAGTAACTAATTATCTAACAGGGTATCGATACGCCTATAGGCCTGTATCGGTACACGTTCTTCTAGTAAGCCTCCATTTTTGAAACCATAATGCTCGTATCGATACATCTTCTCGTGTATCGACACAGTATGTTAATTTAGCTTACAGGTATCGAAACGGGATTGGGTGTACCAAAACGCGATGCCTGATTTTGCCTAGCCGTATTGATACGGCAACCCGCGTATCGATACGCCTGATGTAACCCACTCGACTCGGCCTAGGCGAGAGACAAAACCGAACGAGTCATACGGGGAATCTTGAAGTTAACCGGGAAGGTTTACCTCAATAAACGACCCTATATTTTTTCTTTTATCTTGTCTAGATGGTCGTTACAACCCTAAGTGTTTAATGTTGCAGCGGAATGTACATAACATCAATCGAACATCAATTGCATTCGAAACAACTTTTAGGGACCAAAGTGTAAACTTATCAAGTACTAAGGGTTTTCCCCAATTTTAGATTACCATCTTTAAATTAATCATATTACATGCATCTCTGTCAGAACTCATCTCAAATTAATCATTAAAACTCAATTAATTGCATCCACAATATTCAGGGACTAAAACGTAAGAAAAACAAAACATTTAAACAAACTACCATAACGACCACCATACCGATACCCTTGAGGAGGGTATCGATACGCCATCGATTGATGCAACACTCGAATTCAATGAAATCGAGGTCGTACCGATACCCTTTGGGCCCGTATCGGTACGCCTAAAACTAGTAGCCAAAATTGGTATCGATACGCCCCTGCGTATTGATACCCCCTTCCCAATTTGGAAGATCGTACCGATACTCTAAGAATGGTATCGATACCCTGCAGTCTGCAATTACACTTAAAGCTGGTTTTACCTATTTAAACTCACCCATAAGCAAACCAACATACTTTCAAACACATCCAATGAAATCTTAACAACCTTCTCTAAGCATATATAGCAGTTTCAACAATAAAACATGGCAATTATCATCAAGGTATTCTAGAGGCATGCTTCATATGAAATCAAAGCATCCAAAAGTCAAATCTCAAAACAAGGCTTAAATCACCATATAGAGGCCTTTTACAAGTTCAAAACCAATAACCAAACATGCACATAAAGGGAGTTTAAACACCTCTCCCAAAAAGATTATGGTTCCCCCATTGCCCTTATTACTCTAGTCTTTAAAACGAAACATACATTCAAAAATTGAAGTCTCCTTAGATCCCCTTGCAAGTTGTTGACTCCAAACACTTAGTTATCTGCATTGATGGACAAGAGAGAGCATTAGAGATGGGCACGGGTCGGGTCGGGTTTTTGGCCCATCCGAACCTGACCCAAAAATATATACTTCAAATCCGGACCCGACCCGACCTCATACTTGAAAAAAAACCCGACCCAACCCGAAAAATATATACTCAAACCCGACTAGACTCAAGATATTAAAAAATAATAAATTTTAGGGACTTAATTGTAAAAAATAAATTTTAGGGACCTAATTGTAAAAAAGTAATTTGAATGACCTCATTGTAAAAAATATATATAAAGAGTGAGCATTATTGTGAATATCCCTAAAAAATTTAAGGGAAAATTACACTATTAGTCTCGGGTCGGGTCGGATTTTTTCCATCCTAAACCTAAACTCGAATCGAACCCGAATTTTCTATGAAAAAATATGACTCGATCGGGTTGGGTCGGGTCAGAACCTGACCGGGTCGGGTAAAATGCCCATCCCTAGATAGCATAAACATACAAGCTTAGTGAGGAATGCTCAAAACCAAAAATGCCATCAATGCTTAAAAACCATTTTTACATCATTCGTAAACCATCATGCCTTTATTAAAATCCATGCACTTCATTAACAAAATCAACATGTTATCCATCATGCAACAAGTATCTCATACTTCAACAACAAAACCATTTACTTATGCTCATCTTAAACCTTTCCATGCATAGCTACTATATGCAAAGTTTAAAGATTAAAACATGTTTTTCCATACTATGCATCCATAAACATTTCATAGCATTTTATCAATTATATTGGCTCACAAGTGATCATCAACGTACTCATTTCTCAAAACGTATCGGATACACGGATTTTTAAGTGTTGTCCCAACAATTCATACATTCTCACCGGCATCTCAAGGTTCACACATAGGAGCTACCCTCCACCGTTGTGATGCCGTGGTGGAGTATTCGGTACCTTACAACCCCTCAACACCACTCATCGATAGATGTATAACCCCACTAATGAGAGACGACACACAACTGAATTTCCTCAATCGTTAGGGTACTTGGATGGAGTTTTCGGTATATTCACAACCCCTCAACATCCAAGGCGACTTGTTTATAGTGCACTCAATCCTATAGTCGGCTAATTATATCTGATTTCATTTGTAAACCACTTTACACAACATCACTTGCCAATATAATTCTCATTTAGTACAAACCTTACTGTTTTTAAAGCATTCACAATAAGCCATATTCCAAGCATCAAACCATGCTTTATAAACATGTATAAACATATACATACAAGGATCACTTACCATGTGCATCCTTTAACAATATGGCATCATAAACGTCAAATCTCTTACTCAAAATCATGCTTTAAAACAGCAGGTAAACACATATAAAATCAAGTGCATCAACAAGCCTATAATAGCGCAATCCGAGGGAGAAAATCACTTTACTTACTTCCGAACTTAGTAAAGCATTTCAAGCTTACACTAAGTTCCCAAAACCACTTTTAAGATGTTTCAAAGATGGAAATCCCAATTCCACTCACCGACTCGCGAAACCTCAATCGCCGACGCGAAAATCAGGCGTCTGAAGCCCCAGGATCTTCACCAATTGCTTCCAAAGTATCCCCTTGTTTATACCACACAATAACAGAGGATCAATGCATCATAATGCATTAAAATCACCAGTGACTCAAACAATCTCGCTGCTCTGTCCAAGACACCCAAAATACCCATCCAAAAACTCAATCGATCTTACTCCAAACCTAACCCAGCCACAATCCATCACTTCCATTCTCTTTTAACTATCAATTAACATCCAAAAACACCCTAATTACTTCTAATAACGCCCAACAACTTCAGATTCACATTTCCAAGCCAAAAACCCTTAACTAACAACCTAACTTTTAAAGATCCAACCTAATCCATGATTATTATGACTGAGCCATTATTTCAACATCATTAAATATCCAAAAGAACTTTAAAATCAATCTAAAATCAACCAAAATAGTACCCCAAACGAAAATCTTGGAAAATCACCACATAAAGCCATTTTTAGCCAATTTCCCATTAATCAACCATAAAACAAAGTTAATAAACATACTAAGGAGGCACAAGGCTTGGGAATTTCATTAAAGAAAGTTGATTAGAGGAGTTAAACGAAATCATACCTCCAACCTTGCCTTTTCTCCACAAATGACAAAATTTTAATGAAATCTTCAAGTAAACTCAATGATAGATGATAGGAGAATAAAAGAACTCTTTAGCTATTCAAAAAGGATTAGAAAAGATGGAAAATCTCTCCGATTTTTTGAAAAGAAAGAGTGTTTGACTGAGTGCAAAATGAGAGAAGTTAGTTACGTAAACTCTTTAGGATACCACCCTAACTTCACAGTCTCCCACCACTCACGAGCATTCTCCTTCAACAGGGAAAGGATGCACTTCAACTTGTCTTCGGGTTCCAACCCCATTTAACGTAAGATCCAAAGGGTATCTTGTAACACCCCCTTCCTGGCCTGGTAGAGAACCAGGTCGGAGCGTGTTACCGGTGGACGATACGATGATCAGTGCGACAAAATTTCATCTTAACAACATTACTTTAGTCAATGATAGACATACAAACATTACCAATGTACTCACTAGTCCAATTTAATTAGGCGAGGACCACAATTAAAAACTTAGGGCCATTTTGCAACTTTTACAAGTATTAGGGACTAATTTGTAATTATGAAAAACTAGAAGTCTTTCGATGTGAATGACTTTACCAAAATGAAATTCATTATTCAAAGGTCAGGTCTACAAGATTTCATTCAATTCGGGGATCATTAACACAATCAATTGTCTTTACAAAAATTTGATGATTAAATTGTAACATTACCAAACTGTCCAAAGAGTCTTTAACTAACTTACCTAACCCCATATCGAAACACTCTAGGCTATTTCGAAACGGGTGCACGAGAGCCAACTTTTGTTGACCTTTCCCTTTAGACTGTTTTGATACAGGCTTGACCTGTATCGGAACGGATTGACCAACCTTGACTCTTTTCGGTACGATATGGACCCATACCGAATCGTTGGTCTCCAGGGTCAAAATGTTCCGAAACGGCATTATTCCGTTTCGGTACACCCAAACTTTTAGGTTCAACATTTATACACCCGTACCGAAACGTCATCACCCGTTTCGATACGGCCTGGCTTGTAATGACAAATTTTTGATGGTTTTTATTCAATATACCCTATCAAACGATGTCCAAATGCAACGAAACTTCACACACAATATTTCAATGATATAAACTACTAGCATGCTAAGTTTCATGGACATACGAATATGTTTACTATGTTTTTACCTTTTTAAGCTAAGCATGCATATTAAGGTTGTTTCAAAAGAACTAAAAAAGCCATTTAGGGTCGATGACCATATTACAAGTTAGACAATGCACCAACACAACAAAATAGGCATGTATGACTAGTTCAACTACTTTGTCACCTTCCTAGGAATCCAAAAGTCATAATTACATTACTTGTATCTTGGTAGTGACTTGTCTTGATTGCTGACCCGATCTTCCGACACACAAGCCTTCTTAACTTGAAAATGCATGAGATGAGACACGTTAGGCATATTTTGCCTAGTGAGGTAGTCATAAACAATGTAAGTAACAATAATGCCATGGTTATACTCAAACATAATCTCATGCCAACGTTGTCGATGCTATGCAACAATATACAATGTATAAACATGTTTCATTTTCATTCTTAGTCATTGG
Source organism: Hibiscus tridactylites (assembly GCA_958450335.1). NCBI lineage: Eukaryota > Viridiplantae > Streptophyta > Magnoliopsida > Malvales > Malvaceae > Hibiscus > Hibiscus tridactylites. The sequence goes on from OY288279.1 coordinate 71,393,500, forward strand.
ATTGAATCAAGATCGTGGATACGCGAATTACTATGCCTCACCAAATCCATAAATGGTCTAGTCCCTCCGCCTCGCCAATATGACCAATAGCAATACACATCCATCTGTCTCACCAAATCAATATAGGATGTAGCCTTAGGACCGTAGTCCACTCGTACACTGAGCTCATGAATTCTATGGCATGCCAATTGTATCCAAAGTCCATTCCAATCCAAGGTTGCAATATTCATATTTATTTCAATAATCAATGATATACCAATGTCCAGTGAATTCAATATCTTTGATGACCAATATATGTATCTCATCATCAATAACTCATAGTTTGATATCAATATCAATGTCTGATGGTTTCTATGTAGTAATCCAATGTCAATGCATATATCAACGACAATACACAATGACAATAACCAATGTTCAATGAAAACTTACCGACATTTACCAAAGTGTCTAATTAACCATCCGATGCAATTTCTTCAACAACAATGTTAGTGATGTAATCTAAAATATCAAATAATGATCCGGGAAGGTCTTTTGCCTAAACCCGAGACTCCGACTACACCCACCTTGAGACTCCGAAGATTTCAAGGCTCTCGGATGGCAATCCCCTTGGTCTTAGATTTAGATGGAGACGATGGATGCTCCTTATTGATGTCTTGAGCTAGGAAATCAATAGGAAGATTCTTAAGGTTGATATTTTGATATCAAAATCAATATAACAATATCAAGATCGATAACCGATTTCAATAGTGATGACAACGATGAGATATCCATGAATAGTCAAAACCCTAGTTTAGATTACACTCAATATATCCATGGAATCCAATAATCGATTGAGGAATATAGCTTACCCGATCGATAGCAACAATTTGATATCGATAAAATGAAGAAATAGCAAAGCTTAAAATTCCTCCAATGAAGGTGTGTGCTTGAGGTTGAAGATGAAGAGGATGGAGAGGTGCTTGCTTACTAAACAATCGGGTAAGCTCTCTCTTGCTTTTGGTTCTATATTTTATCACTAAGCTTTCCTTCAATTGAAGGAAAGTGATCAGATCACTCCATGTAAGTGGAGATTTTAATTAAGGAGGGCTAATCGCAAGGTTAGTCCCTCACTTCTCACTACATTATGGTTTTTACCTTTCAAATTACACTTTCTTCAATTTAGTCACCAAAAATGTCCAATATTATCCAATAGAGTTCAATGACGATGTTTTAAGGCCATTTAGGGTTCGATACCAATAATTAACTAGTCGATACAATATTTAGGCTTCATCAATGTAGGATTTCTGATCATCGAAACTTAATTCCGACTAGACCGGATTTCGAGGTGTTACATATCTCTCAACCACCGGTCCGTCTTGATTGGATTATCTTGTATCGGCCCAAAGAATTTTGTTGCGCCATGACGGCGAAGCCTTCTAATCGAGGCCTCACGAAGGGTAGCAGATGACCTAGGAATGGCCCTCACAATGCAATTAGGGGCCCTATACATGTGGGTGAAGTAGTTGGCCCCATGTCGCCTCTCATCCTCCAAACTTTCATTGGTATCGGGATATAATCCTCATCGTAACTCTCCTCTCGAGATCTCCAACTTTCTTCACGTTCGCATGCACCTCTAGGCATGATTCAAACTCTTCACAGATAAACAAACAAGGTTACTCCATTAGATATTCAACTTAACTGAGTACAACTTCGACTTATGGGTACGTATTCACTAGACACTCCTTTTTACGACTCTCTACCACCCCGGGGTTTCCCAGAACCGGCTAAACATAGGCTCTGATATCACTAAATGTAACACCCTAAATCTGACGTCACATTTGGGCCTCAAGCCCAACCCATTCATAAAATGTTGCAACTAGATTTATCCCAAAATATAAGGAATTTCATAAATGTAACAACGTTTTAGAAATAAAAAATAATTCAACAGCTTGTATGAGAGCTCCAATTTAAAACAAAATAATTAAAAGCATTTGGCATGATTAACAAATCCAAAGAGAGTTATAGAAATAAATCAAGGGTCCTATGAATACACTTCCCGACAAGCCTAAGTATTGTACTCTTTATCACATTGATGAAATAAATTCATACTTCGATGGGACTCCTTGAATGCAACACGGCCACCTAAAAACTTTCGTAAGGAAACAACGATTCCAAACGCTGAGCTCATAAAGCTCAATGGGTACACCTCTACTCTACCATGCTTCATGCAAATCATAAATACAAGCATGTAGCTAAGCAAGATGATATGGAAATTAAAATGATATGTGGCACCACACTAGTCGCCTAAACACATGCTAAACATAATATAACAACCATTAGGCAAAAAAGGCCCAAGCATACCATACCACACCAACATAGGAGTGAGCCCGAGTCTCATAGCATTGGGGACATACACTCAATGGGTGAGACCAGGTCACGCTCATCGGAACATACACCCTGGGTGAGGCCAGGTCACCTAGCATCGGAACATACACATGTAATCGAAATTCCCCCTCGAGCACCATCGAATGTGGCCCAAGCCATATAGAATCGGTAACCTCCATTTGGTAATTCTTTTACCATGGTGTTGCAACATGTCTTGGGTATTCGAATCCCATCAACCAAATGCGACTCAATCACACAAGTGCGCCTACCTGGCATGTAACAACACACGATCCACCAAGTATCCATATGGATGCTATTATAAACAAGTCACCCAACATTTACCAAGTTATTACTCATTATGTTCATATATGAGGTTCAATTCTCGGTTTCTTAGTTTTATTGTTCATTTTACCACATTAGAGGCCCATTGCGCCCTAGTCCTCGAATTATAGGTCACTCGAACTCAAAATGAAATTTTCGGGCAAATTGCCCAGCGAGTACCGTTACAACCTTAAGAGTACCGATACGCTCTAGTGGGAACTGATACCCACTTACACGTATCAATACTCAATTTACCTACCAGAGGGGTTTAACCAAAACCTCATACCAATACACGAGGAAGTGTACCGATACACCTTCGGTGTAACCCCCTTAGCCCGGCCTAGACGGTTGACCCGAAGTACGAAGATTACACGGTGAAAACCAAAGTCAACCCAAAAGTCAACCTTGATTAACGACCCTTTTTTTTCTTCTTTTTAAACTTTTTTAGATGCACATTAACCCTAGGTGTACTCTTTAGATATTCATACTCAAAAATCACAGTAATTGGAAAGCAATAAGGGACTCAATTGCACAACATAGGAATTTAGGGACCAAAATGTAAATTCTGGAAATTAAGAGGACTTTACTAATTTTAAGATACCATTATGAAATTAGCTATGTTGTATGCTTCTCTGTCAAATTTCACCTCAAACGGACATCCCAAACTCAAGCAATTGCATATACAAAGTTCAGGACTAAAACGTAAAGCTTGCAAACCATAAACCATACAAATCAGTGCCCAACGGTCAAGTGTTTCGGAATGGGGGTTGACCGTTCCGAAACGCGGGCTCGTTTCGAAACCTGTTCCGAAACAAGGCTTGGCAGTAGCAAAAGTGTTTCGGAACGGCTCTACCCATTTCGAAACACCAAGGCCATTTCAGACCCCTGTTTCGAAACGGTAGTGCCCGTTCCGATACGGAGTGCCCAGAAAGTGCAGAATTTTCTGGTTTTACACACAATCGACCAAGCAAACACATTCCTATGACCTCCTAATCATGCCAACAAGTCATCATACATTAAAGGAACATATTTGCATCATCAAAACACATCCATAGCATCAATAAGGAAAACTTCAATCTATAGGCATGCAACCTAATACTCAAAGCCAACCAAACATCAAAACATCAAAGCAGCTACCAAAAAGGCCAATTACATATCCAAAACGTCATAGGCATCATGCCAAACTTTGGGAGTCCAAAACATCTCCCAAATCACAACCTAGGTTCCCATTGCCAAATACCAAAAGCTAATAATGTTGTAAAAATAGTCACCATACATGAGCTTAGTGTTTCTCTTGGATTCTTAGCTTCCTTGTTGCCCTTAAAGCACTTCAATTCTCTGCATTATTTGTTCAAGAAAGAGAGCGTAAGCACATATGCTTAGTGAGGCATGCTCTAATGAAACAACACAATAATCCACTTTATAAAACACCTTTCAAAGGCCTTTAAAATCATAAACATCATTTCTCATGCAACAATGCATACAAAACAAGCATCTCATGTTTCATTACATCAACATGTCATATTGGCTTTCAAGTGATAAACCATAACCATTTTTCAACACAAAAACAATCGAATACGCGGGTTACAAGCGTTGTCCCATACGCTTCATACACACTACCAAACACACAAGGTGGAGTTTACCGGTACAATCTCAACCCCTCAACACCCGTGATGGAGTTTAACGGTACAATCACAACCCCTCCACATCACTCATTGGTAGTTGTATAACATCACTAACGAGAACACGGGACACACAACACAAGATCTTCACATGGCATTTTAACCACCATTATGATCTTAGACATCTCGTTAGTGTACTTGGATGGAGTTTACGGTACCATTACAACCCCTCAACATCCAAGGCGACTTTATTCACAGTGCACCCAATCCTATAGCCGACTAACTATATCCGATTCAAGTACTTTGAAACCAACACATCACTTGCCAATATACATTATTTACCATCATTAATCCATTGTTTTAAAGCATTAGACAAAGTTATTAAACCATCATGCATCACTATGCATCAAAACCACATTTATCAATGTCAAACAATGATCTCTTACCTTGAGCATCCTTCAACATATGGCTTTCAAAATCAGCATTAAACATGCTAAAATATGTTTTCAAAACAAAATTTAAACATGCAAATTAAACACATTGCATCCAACCATCTCATGTTTCATCAAAGAGAGAGTTTCTCCGAAAACTTACTCTTGAGCTTAGTTAAGTTGCTTAGACTTAAACTAAGCTCCCAAAACCTTCAAACATTGGTTTCAAAGCGGAAACCAAACTTCACTCACAAATTCCGTTTCGCAAGCTTGCCGAAACGCCGTTCAAGCCTCCGGATCAAAACACAAGGATCCGAAGATGTCTCCCCTATTTTAAACACATCAATGCAAAGGATTAATGCATCATCATGCATTAAAATCTTCAGCCATTACACCTAAAATCGCTGCTCTCACCAAAACTCACATTTCGGCTACCAAGCACAACCGAAATCACATCCAAACACCTCCACAACATTACCCAGCCAAGATCCATCGCTTCTAATCATTCTTAGACATCAATTAACATCCGAAAAGGACCTAATCACTTTCTAGCTATAACAGAACACCAAAATCACCCCAAAAACCACCATTTCCATAAGTAAAAACTTAGGAAAATCAACATATTCAGGATTGCATTGATTAAATCTCAATTTGCACATCATTAAACATCCAAAATACATTAAAAAGGCATCTCAAAACAGAGCCCAAACAACCTCTACAAAATTCTTCAAGATTTAATCAAAACCTCAAGTTTTAAGCCAAAATCAAGATCACAACATTAAAACATTTAATAAAACTTAATTTAAGGATTGAGAACTTGGGAATTTCAGTAAAGAACTGAGTATTTAGAGGAGAAGGACGTTCATACCTCTAAATGTGGATTTCTCCTTGTTTAGAGCCAAAATCCTTGAAAATTCAATATGCAAATGAAAAGGATTTGATGTAGAAATTATTAGGAATCATTTGAGGATTGAAATCTCATCATTTGGTGTGAAAATCAAAAGAAAAGCTATTATGGAAATGTGTTTGGCTGAGGGAATTTTGAAAGAAAATGAAATGGGAAAATTTTAGCAAAAGTTAGTTATGAAACTAAAATATGGTTTTTCCCTCTTTTCTTTTTATTAATTAAACATTAAATGAGTCATAAAAATCAAGAAAAATCTGGAGAAATTCTCCCTTGGGTAAATTATCTCCTTAAAGATTCAAAGTTTCAATCCTTTCAAAACAGTCACGAACTTTTTAAAATTATATTTTAGTCACTAATTCGAAATGTCATATTTCCAAGCCTTATTTTGTAAAATTGATTTCACCACTCTCTTATATAGATTAAAAGAGGATTTTTAGATATTTTTCTATATTTTTAATGCATCCCGAACTAGGCTTTCCTTAAAACCATCTTTTATATTCGAACCGAAAATCAGACCGGTCCGGTTCAGACCCTAAACTTCCAAGCCCAAAATTGGGGTGTTACAACTCTCCCCCTTAAGAAATTTCGTCCTCGGAATTTACCTGGAGGAAAAAGGTATGGAAACTGCTTCTCCATGTCATCCCTCCTTTCCCACGTGGCTTCCTCAGCACCACGATGCTTCCACAACACCTTTACCAACTCAATGGTCTTGCCTCGAAGAAATTTACTGTCCGAATCCAGAATCTCCACCAGTTCCTCATCATAAGTCAAGTCCGGATTCAACTCCACAGGCATTTCATACGAAGGATCCGATCTATACCTCCGAAGCATAGAAACATGGAACACATCATGAATCTTTTCCAACTCTCGTGGCAATCTCAACTTGTACGCAACAAGACCCACATGCTCAATCACCTCGTATGGTCCAATGTACCTAGGACTTAACTTACCCTTTCGGCCAAACCTCATCACCTTTTTTCCAAGGCAAAACTTTCAAAAACACACGGTCACCCACTGCATACTCAATCTCCTTACGCTTCAAATCCGCGTAAGACTTCTGTCGATCAGAAGCTGCCTTCAATCACTCACAAATGAGCTTCACCTTCTCGGTAGTTCCTTTTAACAAAGTTGGCATCGAAACCAACTTCTGGCCTGTTTCAGCCCAACAAAGAGGAGTTCTGCATTTTCTCCCGTACAAAGCCTCATATGGTGCCATTTGAATACTTGCCTGGTAGCTATTGTTATAAGCAAACTCCACCAAAGGCAAATGTTTCTCCCAAGAGCCCTGAAACTCAATCACACAGCACCTCAACATATCCTCCAGCACTTGGATAACTCGCTTAGACTGTCCATCCGACTGTGGATGATAAGAAGTACTGAAATTCAACCGTGTACCCAAAGCCTGGTGCAAGAAAACATTGCCAGAAACGCGATGTAAACCTCGGATCTCTATCCGACACAATCGACTTTGGCACACCATGCAGCCGCACAATCTCAGCAATGTACAGCTCCGCAAGCTTATCCAAAGTATACGTAGTATGCACAGGCAAGAAATGTGCACACTTCGTCAGGCGATCCACAATCACACACACCGAATTCTTCTTCGATGGCGAAAAAGGCAAACCAGACACAAAGTCCATAGTAATCCTTTCCCACTTCCACTCAAGAATCCTCAACGGTTGCAACAACCCGGAAGGAAACTAATGCTCAGCCTTAACTTGCTGGCATACCATGCACTTGCTCACAAACTCGGCAACATCTTTCTTTAAACCCACCCAATAGTACTCATCTCGATGATCACGATACATCTTAGTACTACCAGGGTGCATAGCAAAAGGACTACTATGAGCTTCAGTCAGAATAGCACGCCTCAAATCAGCATCATTGAGCACTACTATCCGACTCTCAAAACACAAAATTCCATCATCATTAAAGCATAAATCCGATGGCCTATCCTCAGCAATATCCTGAACATGTGGCACCAAGGAATCATCCAACAACTGCTTATCCTTTATCAACTGAACGAAGGATGGTTTCACTTGCAACTCAGCCACAAGACCACCATCACGCGAAATACTCAAGCTGGTAAACATAGCCCTCAACTCCACTGCTACCTTCCTACTCAAGGCATCCGCTACAACATTGGCTTTACCCGGATGGTACTCGATCGTCAAATCGTAATCCTTAAGCAACTCCACCCAACGTCGTTGCCTGAGATTCAACTTTTTCTGAGACATCAGATACTTCAAACTCTTGTGATCCGTGTACACAGTACACTTCTCACCATATAGGTAATGTCTCCAAATTTTCAAAGCAAAAACCACCGCAGCTAGCTCAATGTCATGCGTAGGATAATTGCGCTCATGCACCTTCAACTGGCGCGATGCATAAGCCACCACCTTACCCTCATGAATCAACACACATCCCAAACCAACGTAGGATGCGTCACTATACACAACAAACTTTTTCCCTGATTCAGGTTGAACCAAGATAAGAGCTTGCGTCAAAGCTACCTTCAGCTTCTCAAAAGCCTGATGTCTCGCTTCCGTCCACTCAAACTTAACATCCTTCTACAACAACTTCGTCAAGGGTGCAACAATCTTTGAAAACCCATCCACGAACCTCCAGTAGTATCCCACCAAACCAAGGAAACTACAGACTTCATGAACAGACTTAGGAGGCTTCCAATTCATCACTGCCTCAATCTTCTGAGGATCAACACGAATCCCCTCAGCAGAAACCACATGACCAAGAAACACAACTTCTCTGAGCCAAAACTCACACTTGCTCAGCTTGGCATAAAGCTGATTCTCCAACAAAGCCTGTAACACAATCCTCAAATGCCCCTCATGATCCTCCTCAGTACGAGAGTACACGAGAATATCATCAATGAACACCACAACAAATTTATCCAAGTATTCATGGAACACTCTATTCATCATGTCCATAAAAGCAGTATGAGCATTTGTCTAACCAAACAGCATCACAAGAAACTCATAATGCCCATACCTCGTTCTGAAGGCTGTCTTTGGCACATCCACATCCTTCACTTTCAACTGGTAATACCCTGACCTTAAGTCAATTTTAGAGAACACAACTGCTCCCTGAAATTGATCAAAAAGATCATCAATCCTCGAAAATGGATATCGATTCTTGATAGTCAACTTGTTCAGTTGACGGTAATCGATGCACATTCTTATAGTGTTGTCCTTTTTCTTCACAAACAAGACCGGTGCACCCCAAGGTGACACATTCGGTCGAATGAAACCACGATCAAGCAACTCCTGAAGTTGCGTCTTCAGCTCCTTCAACTCTTTAGGTGCCATTCGATAAGGAGTGATGGACACTGGAGTTGTGTTTTCATACAGCTCAATTCCAAACTCCACCTCGCGATTAGGAGGCAATCCAGGTAACTCCTCCGGAAACACACCAGGAAACTCTCGCACAGTCCTGATATCTTGCACTCGCAACTCCTTAGAGCTAGGATTCATCACGAAGGCCAGGTAGGCTTCACAACCTTGCCTTAGCATTCGGCTTGCTTCCAAAGTAGACACCACATTGGCAAGAAACTTTACATTCTCACCCACCACCACTACCTCATAATCATCCGCAAGCTTCAGCGAAACTCGCTTGTTCTCAAAATCCACCACAGCTCGATGTTCAACAAGCCAATCCATACCAAGGATTACATCAAAACCATAGAAAGGCAATTCCATAAGATCAACATGAAAAACATGGTTTTGCACAACCAAGGGACATCTTCTATAAAGCTTTCGTGTCACAACGATCTCACAAAAATAACTAGTTACTCGCATACCAACATTCAAAGACTCAACAGGCAAACCAAGCAATTGAGCATGCTCATGCAATATGTATGAGTGTGTAGATCCAGAATCAATAAAGGAAAGTAATGACAAAGATTGCAAAGTGAAAGTACCTGCGATCACATCTGTGTCATTCCTCCCCTCCCTCCGAGCATACACTCGAGCCTGGCCACCACCATCAGGCTGGACAGTCACCACATGAGCCACATTTCTTCCACCATCCTCTCTGCGCTGAAAGTTACCACAGCCGCGCCCACGACCTCTCTGTGGTGCAACAACTCCATGAGCACGTCCCTGACCACCACCGGCCAACAGAGGACTCTCCCTCCTCATGTGATCCGCCGAACCACAGTTCCAGCATGAATTACCGATCACCACAACAGGAGCATGCACCTCTCTCACTGCCCGAGGAAAATCACGCCTCAAATGACCACGCGACCCACACGCCCATCATGTGTTCTGATCAGCTCCCGCCCTGTCTCCCTGAACAGGCGCACCTTGCCCTCCACCACCACGCCTAGCCGAAGACTGATACCTCTGATCGCGTCCTCTCTTGTTCCGTCCACCACCGGAACTATACTCAGCAGCTCGCTTGCCCGAGCTAGAACCAACACCTCTAGAAGATAAACACAGGTTCTGCTCAATATCCTTCGCCCTACTAACCAGCACATCAAAATCAGTGTACTCAACGGCCAGCATATAGGTCTTTACATCTGTCACCAAACCATAACGGAAACGTTCACACCTCTCCCGCTCATCAGGGATAATCTCCGATGCGTACTGACTGAGACGGACAAACTGAATCTCGTACTCAGCTACTGTCATACTTCCTTGTGTCAGAGACATGAACTCTCTTTTCTTATCATCCAGGTATCACACACCCAGATACCTATGCTTGAACACATTCAGAAAGAACGTCCAAGTCACATTAGCATCCTCCATTCCGGAGATAGTGGTTGTCCACCAGGTGTGCGCATCATCATGCAACATCGATACCACACATCCTAGCTTCTGCACATCATTGCAGTTCATCTGTCCCAAAATCCTCTTGGTACTTTCCAACCAAGACTCGGAACCCTCCGCAGACAACCCTCTGAATTCAGTCCCTCCCAGACTGCGCAAACGTTCCAAAGGTAGTCTAGCATTAGCATCTCCATGATGCCCAGCTCCATGAGCTCCAGCTACTACCGCCTGAAAGGCTCCAGGAATAGCCTGTATCAACACTGTCATGTCAAGAGCAGCTTGCCCCTGCCCAGCTTCAGGTCCAGCGACACCAGCACCAGCACCAGCACCAACACCAGCTCCATCACCTCCAGCACCACCACCACCGGGCGGAGGAGGTAAATCCACTACATTCTTAGCATTCTCTTCATTCTCGTTTTGAGCCATAGCTCGCGTATTAATTCTCGTCTCTCTACGAGGTCCCATTCACTAACAATGCACTAACACAAATGTAATAAACATAATCAGGCTCAGCAAGGTAAGAAATCCAAGTACTCAAGCTCATTTTCAAATAAAAACAAGTCATTTCATTACTTTTGATATGGCAATGGGTCCCTCTAACATGCTTCATCTCAGCATACATCACATTTGTAACTCACTTTACAATTCACACATCATACTTCATTCACAAAGGCACATCATGCATTCATACATACATCACCCACATAACCATTCCCGTTTACTTGAGAACTCAGCTCTGATACCACCAAATGTAACCTCCTTAGCCCGGCCTAGACGGTTGACCCGAACTACGAAGATTATACGGGGAAAACCAAAGTCAACCCGAAAGTAAACCTTGATTAACAGCCCTTTTTTTTCTTCTTTTTAAACTTTTCTAGATGCACATTAACCCTATGTGTACTCTTGATATAAACATACTCAAAAATCACAGTAATTGGAAAGCAATAAGGGACTCAATTGCATAACATACGAATTTAGGGATCAAAATGTAAATTCTGGAAAGTAAGAGGACTTTACTAATTTTTAAGATACCATTATGAAATTAGCCATGTTGCATGCTTCTCTGTCAAATTTCACCTCAAACGGACATCCCAAACTCAAGCAATTGCATATACAAAGTTCAGGACTAAAACGTAATGCTTGCAAACCATAAACCATACAAATCAGTGCCCAACGGTCAAGTGTTTCGGAACGGGGGTTGACCGTTCCGAAACGTGGGCTTGTTTCGAAACCCGTTCCAAAACAAGGCTTGGCAGTAGCAAAAGTGTTTCGGAACGGCTCTACCCGTTTCGAAACACCAAGGCCATTTCAGACCCTTGTTTCGAAACGGTAGTGCCCGTTTCGATACGGAGTGCCCAGAAAGTGCAGAATTTTCTGGTTTAACACACAATCGACCAAGCAAACACATCCCTATGACCTCCTAATCATGCCAACAAGTCATCATATATTAAAGGAACATATTTGCATCATCAAAACACATACATAGCATCAATTAGGGAAAACCTCAATCTATAGGCATGCAACCTAATACTCAAAGCTAGGGGTGATAACGAGCCGAGCAGAGCCCGAGCTTGGCCAGGCTCGGCTCTGCTCGAAAACAGTGTAATTGGGCTCGGCTCGGGCTCGAAGTTTGTCAGGCTCGGCTCGGCTCGAAATGAAAAATTTTGCTATAATTTTTTTATATAAAATATTCGTTAAAAATCTCTTTCATAACCAACACTAAAACAAAATTTAATGACCGGAAAGGGGAAAATGCTAAAAAATTAGATTAATCCAAATAATCAATAAATATTCTTATAATAAAAACACGTAATTAAAGAAAATACAAAATCAAACAACAATCAACTAATGAAAGAAAATACAAACACATTATTTATTTTAGTGCATATGTAGATTCTAAGCCTGTTCACGAGCTTTTCGAGCCGAGCTTAGGTAGGCTCGGCTCGGCTTGTTAAGGTTTCGAGCCGATCCTGAGCCCAAGTCGAGCTCACTTCTAACACCCTAATTTTGGGCTTGGAAGTTTAGGGTCTGAATCGGATCGGTTTAAATTACGGTTCGAATATAAAAGGTGGTTTTAGGGAAAGCCTAGTTCGGGATGCATTAAAAATATCTAAAAATCCTCTTTTATTATATAAAAGAGAGTGGTGAAATCAATTTTACAAAATGGAGTTTGGAAATATGACATTTCAAGTTAATGACTAAAATGTAATTTTTGAAAAGTTGGTGACTGTTTTAAAAGGATTGAAACTTTGAATCTTTAAGGAGCTAATTTACCCAAGGGAGGGTTTCTCCAGATTTTTCTAAAATATTAAAGATTTATTAAAGGTTATTTAATAAAGAAAAGAGGGAAAAGAGATATTTTAGTTTTATAACTAACTTTTGCCAAATTTTCCCATTTCATTTTCTCTCAATTTTCCCTCAGCCAAACACATTTCCACAGCCACTTTTCCTTTGATTTTCACACCTAAGGTTGAGATTTTAATCTCTAAATTATTTCTAATCATTTCTACACCAAATCCTCATCATTTGCTTATTGAATTTTCAAGGATTTTGGCTCTAAACAAGGAAAAACTCACATTTAGAGGTATGGACGTCCTTCTCCTCTAAATACTCAGTTCTTTACTGAAATTCTCAAGTTTTCAATCCTTAAATTGAGTTTTATTAAAGGTTTTTATGTTGTGTTCTTGATTTTGGCTTAAAATGCAAGATTTGGATTTAATTTGGAAGAAATTCGTAATAAATGATTGGGCTGGATTTTGAGATGTATTTTTGATGTATTTTGGATGTCTAAATGATGTGTAATTGAGGTTTAATCAATGCAATCCCGAATAGGTTGATTTTCCTAAGTTTTTACTTGAGTTAATGGTGGTTTTTGGGGTGATTTTGATGTTCTGCTGTAGCTGGAGGTATAAGGACGTGATTAGGCTCTTTTTGGATGTTAATTGATGTCTAAGAATGATTGGAATTGATGGATCTTGGCTGGGTAATGTTGTAGAGGTGTTTGGATGTGATTTCGGTTGTGTTTGGTAGCCGAAATGTGAGTTTTGATGAGAGCAGCGAGTTTAGGTGTTTTGGCTGGAGATTTTAATGCATGATGATGCATTAATCCTCTGCTTTTATGTGTTTAAAACAGGGGAGACATCTTCGGATCCTTGTGGTGTTGATTCGGAGGCTTGATCGGCGTTTCGGCAAGCTTGCGAAACGGAATCGATGAGTGAAGTTTGGTTTTCAGCTTTGAAACCAATGTTTGAAGGTTATGGGAGCTTAGTTTAAGTCTAAACAACTTAGCTAAGCTCAAGAGTAAGTTTTCAGAGAAACTCACTTTTTGAAGAACCATGAGATGGTTGAATGCAATGTGTTTATTTTGCATGTTTAAATTCTGCTTTGAAAGCATATTTTAGCATGTTTAATGCTGGTTTTGTAAGCCATGAGTTGAAGGATGCTCAAGGTAAGAGATCCTTGATTTGACATTGATAAATGTGGTTTTGATGCATTGTGATGCATGATTATTTAATGGCTTTGTTAGATGCTTTAAAACAATGGATTGATGATGGTAAATGATGTATATTGGCAAGTGATGTGTTGGTTTAAAAGTACTTGAATCGAATATAGTTAGCCGGCCATAGGATTGGGTGCACCGTGAATAAAGTCGCCTTGGATGTTGAGGGGTTGTGATTGTACCGTAAACTCCATCCAAGTACACTAACGAGATGGTTAAGATCACAATGGTGGTTAAAAGTCCATGTGTAGATCTTGTGTTGTGTGTCCCGTGTTCTCGTTAGTGATGTTATACAACTACCAACTAGTGATGTGGAGGGGTTGTGATTGTACCGTAGACTCCATCACGGGTGTTGAGGGGTTGTGATTGTACCGGTAAACTCCACCTTGAGTGTTGGTAGTGTGTATGAAACGTATGGGACAACGCTTGTAATCCGCGTATCCGATTGTGTTTTGAGTTGAAAAATGGTTATGGATTATCACTTGAAAGCCAATATGACATGTTGATGAATTGAAGCATGAGATGCTTGTTTTGTATGCATAGATGCATGATAAATGTTGTTTTGAAATTAAAGGCCTTAGAAAGGTGTTTTCACAAAGTGCATTATTGTGTTGTTTTATTAGAGCATTTCTCACTAAGCATACGTGCTTATGCTCTCTCTTTCTTGAACCAATAATGCAGAGCATTGAAGTGCTTAAAGGGCAGCAAGGAGGTCAAGGATCCAAGTGGAAGTCTAAGCTCATGTATGGTGACTATTTTCACAACACTATTAGCTTTTGGTATTTGGCAATGGGAACCTAGGTTGTGATTTTTGGGAGATGTTTTGGACTCCCTAAGTTTGGCTTGATGCCTATGATGTTTTGGTTATGTAATTGGCCACTTTGATGTTTGCTTTGATGACTTGATGTTTGGTTGGGGTTGAGTATTAGGTTGCATGCCTATAGTTTGAGGTTTTTCCTAATCGATGTTATGGATGTGTTTTGATGATGCTATTATGTTCCTTTAGTGCATAATGACTTGTTGGCATGATCTGTGCGTCATAGGTATGCGTTTGATGGGTCGAATGCTTGTTAAACCAGTAAATTTCTGCAATTCTGGGCAGCCTGTATCGGAACGGGCGCTACCGTTTCGGAATAGGGGTCTGAAATGGCCTTAGCGTTTCGAAACGGGTAAGAGACGTTCCGAAACGTTTTTGCCACTGCCAAGCCCTGTTTTGGAACAGGTTTCGAAACGGTCCCGTGTTTCGGAACGGTCATTCCCCGTTTCGGAACACTCGACCGTTGGGCACTGAATTTTATGGTTATATGTTTTGGAATCCTTACGTTTTAGTCCTGATTTTTGTATGTGCAATTGCTTGAGTTTGGAATGTCCGTTTAAGATGTAATTTGGCAGAGAAGCATGAAACATGATTAATTTCATAATGGTAACTCAAAAATTGGCAAGGTCCTCTTAATTTCCAGAATTTACAAATTGGTCCCTAAATTCGTATAATGTGCATTTGAGTCCCTTATTGTTTCCCGATTGATGTGACTTTTGAATATGCTTATCTCAAGAGTACACCTAGGGTTAATATGCATATTAGACAAGATTAAGAAGAAGAAAAAAAGGGTCGTTAATCAAGGTTGACTTTCGGGTTGACTTTGGTTTTCCTCGTGTAATCTTCGTAGTTCGGGTCAACCATCTAGGCCGGGCTAAGGGGGTTACATTTGTTGGTATCAGAGCTGAGTTCTCGAGTATATTGGGAATGGTTATGTGGGTGATAAGTGTATGATTGCTTGTATACTTGTTGAATGAATGTATGATGTATGAATAGTAAGTATGTTGCAATTGTGGTGTATGCTGTGGTGAAGCATGTTAGAGGGACCCATTGCCATATCAAAGCTAATGAAATGATTTGTTTTTAATTGGAGATGAGCTTGAGTACTTGGATTGCTTACCTTGCTAAGCTTGACTATTTTTATTGCATGGTGATTGCATTGTATAGTAAATGGGACCTCGTAGAGAGACGAGGATTAATACGCGAGCTATGGCTCAAAATGAGAACGAAGAGAATGCTGAAAATGTAGTGGATTTACCTCCTCCACCCGGTGGTGGTGGTGCTGGGGGTGAGGGAGCCGGTGTTGGTGCTGGTGCTGGGGTCGATGGACCTAAAGTTGGGCAGGGGCAAGCTGCTCCTGACATGACAATGCTGATTCAGGCTATTGCTGGAGCCTTTCAGGCGGCGGTAGCTGGAGCTCATGGAGCTGGGCATCAGGGAGATGCTAATGTTAGACTACCTCTGGAACGCTTGCGCAGTCTGGGAGGGACTGAGTTCAGGGGTTTGTCTGCTGAAGGTTCTGAGTCTTGGTTGGAAAGTACCAAGAGAATTTTGGGACAAATGAACTGCAATGAAGTGCAGAAGTTGGGCTGTGTAATATCGTTGTTGCATGACGATGCGTATACCTGGTGGACAACCACTATCTCCGGAATGGAGGATGCTGATGTGACTTGGACGTTCTTTCTGAACGCGTTCAAGAGGATGTATCTGGGTGTGTGGTACCTGGATGAAAAGAAAAGGGAGTTCATGTCTCTTACTCAAGGGAGGATGTCAGTGGCTAAGTACGAGGTTCGGTTTGTCCGACTCAGTCAGTACGCACCTGAGCTTGTCCCGGATGAGCAGGAGAGGTGTGAACATTTCCGTTATGGATTGGTGACGGAAGTGAAGACTTATATGTTGGCTGCTGAGTACACTGACTTTGATGTGCTGGTTGGTAGAGCGAAAGATATTGATTTGAATTTGAGTTTATCTTCTAGAGGAGTTGGTCCTAGTGCGGGCAAGCGAGCTGCTGAGTATAGTTCCGGTGGTGGACGGAACAAGAGAGGACGTGATCGAAAGTATCAGTCTTCAGCTAGGCGTGGTGGTGGGGGGCAAGGTGCGCCTATTCAGGGAGACAGGGCGAGAGCTGATCAGAACACATGTTGGGCATGTGGATCGTGTGGTCATCTGAGGCGTGACTGTCCTCGAGCAGCAAGGGAGGTACAGGCTCCTGTTGTGGTGACCGGTAATTCGTGCTGGAACTGTGGTTCGGCGGATCACATGAGGAGGGAGTGTCCTCTGTTGGTCGGTGGTGGTCAGGGACGTGCTCCTGGAGTTGTTGCACCACAGAGAGGTCATGGGCGCGGCCGTGGTAACTTCCAGCGTAGGGAGGATGGCGGAAGGAATGTGGCTCATGTGGTAGTTGTTCAGCCTGAGGGTGGTGGCCAGGCCAGAGTGTATGCTCAGAGGGAAGGGAGGAATGACACAGATGTGATTGCAGGTACTTTCACTTTGCAATCCTTGTCATTACTTTCCTTGATTGATTCTGGATCTACACACTCATACATATTGCGTGAACATGCTCAATTGCTTGGTTTGCCTGTTGAGTCTTTGGATGTTGGTATGCGTGTAACTAGTTCTTTTGGTGAGACTATTGTGACACGAAAGCTTTATAGAAGGTGTCCTTTGGTTGTACAAGACCATGTTTTTCATGTTGATCTTATGGAATTGCCTTTTTATGGTTTCGATGTAATCCTTGGTATGGATTGGCTTGTTGAGCATCGAGTTGTAGTGGATTTTGAGAATAAGCGAGTTTCGTTGAAGCTTGCGGACGATTATGAGGTAGTGGTGGTTGGTGAGAATGTGAAGTTTCTTGCCAATGTGGTGTCTACGTTGGAAGCGAGCCGGATGCTGAGGCAAGGTTGTGAAGCCTACCTAGCCTTTGTAATGAATCCTAGCTCTAAGGAGTTACGGGTGCAAGATATCAGGACTGTGCGAGAGTTTCCTGGTGTGTTTCCGAAGGAGTTGCCTGGATTGCCTCCTAATCGCGAAGTGGAGTTTGGAATTGAGCTGTATGAAAACACAACTCCAGTATCCATTACTCCTTATCGAATGGCACCTAAGGAGTTGAAAGAGCTGAAGACGCAACTTCAGGAGTTGCTTGATCAAGGTTTCATTTGGCCGAGTGTGTCACTTTGGGGTGCACCGATCTTATTTGTGAAGAAAAAGGATGGCACTATGAGAATGTGCATTGATTACCGTCTGCTTAACAAGTTGACTATCAAGAATCGGTATCCATTGCCGAGAATTGATGATCTTTTTGATCAATTTCAGGGAGCAGCTGTGTTCTCTAAAATTGACTTAAGGTCAGGGTATTATCAGCTGAAGGTGAAGGATGTGGATGTGCCAAAGACAGCCTTCAGAACGAGGTATGGGCATTATGAGTTTCTTGTGATGCCGTTTGGTTTGACGAATGCTCCTGCAGCTTTCATGGACATGATGAATAGAGTGTTCCATGAATACTTGGATAAATTTGTTGTGGTGTTCATTGATGATATTCTCGTGTACTCTCGTACTGAGGAGGAGCATGAAGGGCATTTGAGAATTTTGTTACAGGCTTTGTTGGAGAATCAGCTTTATGCCAAGCTGAGTAAGTGTGAGTTCTGGCTTAGAGAAGTTGTGTTTCTTGGTCATGTGGTTTCTGCTGAGGGGATTCGTGTTGATCCTCAAAAGATTGAGGTAGTGATGAATTGGAAGCCTCCTAAGTCTATTCATGAAGTCCGTAGTTTCCTTGGTTTGGCAGGATACTATCAGAGGTTCGTGGATGGGTTTTCAAAGATTGCTGCACCTTTGACGAAGTTGTTGCAGAAGGATGTTAAGTATGAGTGGACGGAAGCGAGACAGCATGCTTTTGAGAAGCTTAAGGCAACTTTGATGCAAGCTCCTATCTTGGTTCAACCTGAATCATGGAAAGAGTTTGTGGTGTATAGTGATGTGTCCTACGTTGGTTTGGGATGTGTGTTGATGCAAGAGGGTAAGGTGGTGGCTTATGCATCGCGTCAGTTAAAGGTGCACGAGCGCAATTATCCTACGCATGACATTGAGTTAGCTGCGGTAGTTTTTGCTTTAAAAATTTGGAGACATTACTTGTATGGTGAGAAGTGTACTGTGTACACGGACCACAAAAGTTTGAAGTATTTTATGTCTCAGAAAGAGTTAAATCTTAGGCAACGACGTTGGGTGGAGTTGCTTAAGGATTACGATTTGACGATCGAGTACCATCCGGGTAAAGCTAATGTTGTAGCGGATGCCTTGAGTAGGAAGGTAGCTGTGGAGTTGAGGGCTATGTTTGCTAGTTTGAGCATTTCGCGTGATGGTGGTCTTGTGGCTGAGTTGCAAGTGAAACCATCCTTGGTTCAGTTGATTAAGGAAAAGCAGTTGTTGGATGATTCCTTGGTGTCACATGTTCAGGATATTGCAGAGGATAGGCCATCAGATTTCTGCTTTAATGATGATGGAGTTTTATGCTTTGGGAGTCGGATAGTAGTGCCCAATGATGCTGATTTGAGGCGTGCTATTCTGAATGAAGCTCATAGTAGTCCTTTTGCTATGCACCTTGGTAGTACTAATATGTACCGTGATCTTCGTGATGAGTACTATTGGGTGGGTTTAAAGAAAGATTTTGCTGAGTTTGTGAGCAAGTGCATGGTATGTCAGCGAGTTAAGGCTGAGCATCAGTTTCCTTCAAGGTTGTTGCAACCGTTGAGGATTCCTGAGTGGAAATGAGAGAGGATTACCATGGACTTCGTGTCTGGTTTGCCTTTGTCGCCATCGAAGAAGAATTCGGTGTGGGTGATTGTGGATCGCCTGACGAAGTGTGCGCATTTATTGCCTTTGCATACTACATATACGTTGGATAAGCTTGCGGAGGTGTACATTGCTGAGATTGTGCGGTTGCATGGTGTGCCAAAGTCAATTGTGTCGGATAGAGATCCGAGGTTTACATCGCGTTTTTGCAGTGTTTGCATCAGGCTTTGGGTACACGATTGAATTTCAGTACATCTTATCATCTGCAGTCGGATGGACAGTCTGAGCGTGTTATCCAGGTGTTGGAGGATATGTTGAGGTGTTGTGTGATTGAGTTTCAGGGTTCTTGGGAGAAACATTTGCCTTTGGTAGAGTTTGCCTATAATAATAGTTATCAGGCAAGTATTCAAATGGCACCTTATGAAGCTTTGTACGGGAGGAAGTGTAGGACTTCTCTTTGTTGGGCTGAAACAGGACAGAAGTTGGTTTCGATGCCAGCTTTGTTGAAGGGAACCACTGAGAAGGTGAAGCTCATTTGTGAGCGATTGAAGGCACTTCTGATCGGCAAAAGTCTTACGCGGATTTGAAGCGTAAGGAGATTGAGTATGCGGTGGGTGACCGTGTGTTTTTGAAAGTTTCGCCTTGGAAAAAGGTGATGAGGTTTGGCCGAAATGGTAAGTTGAGCCCTAGGTACATTGGACCATACGAGGTGATTGAGCGTGTAGGTCCTGTTGCCTACAGGTTGAGGTTACCGCAAGAGTTAGAAAAGATTCATGATGTGTTTCATGTTTCTATGCTTCGGAAGTATAGATCGGATCCTTCTCATGTGATGCCTGTGGAGGAAGTGGAATTGAATCCGGATTTGACCTATGATGAGGAACCAGTGAAGATTTTGGATTTGGATAGTAAAGTTCTTCGAGGCAAGACCATTGAGTTGGTAAAGGTGTTGTGGAAGCATCGTGGTGTTGAGGAAGCCACGTGGGAACGGAAGGATGGCATGTTGAAGCAGTTTCTGTACCTTTTTCCTTCAGGTAAATTTCGAGGACGAAATTTCTTAAGGGGGGGGGGGAGAGTCGTAACACCCCAATTTTGGGCTTAGAAGTTTAGGGTCTGAACCGGACCGGTTTAAATTACGGTTCGAATATAAAAGGTGGTTTTAGGGAAAGCCTAGTTCGGGATGCATTAAAAATATGGAAAAATATCTAAAAATCATATTTTATTATATATAAGAGAGTGGTGAAATCAATTTTACAAAATGGAGTTTGGAAATATGACATTTCAAGTTAGTGACTAAAATGTAATTTTTGAAAAGTTGGTGACTGTTTTAAAAGGATTGAAACTTTGAATCTTTAAGGAGCTAATTTACCCAGAGGGTTTCTCCAGATTTTTCTAGAATTTTAAAGATTTATTAAAGGTTATTTAATAAAGAAAAGAGGGAAAAGAGATATTTTAGTTTTATAACTAACTTTTGCCAAATTTTCCCATTTCATTTTCTCTCAATTTTCCCTCAGCCAAACACATTTCCACAGCCACTTTTCCTTTGATTTTCACACCTAAGGTTGAGATTTCAATCTCTAAGGGTGTGTTTGGTTCGTGGAAAAGATGATTACCAGGGGTAATAATCTTTTCCAGACTTACATTCCCATGTTTGGTTTAGGAGGATTCCCACCATGAGGTATTATTCTTTTCCCAAGAGTGGCTCTTTTCCCCCTAAATGGTGGGAATGCTATTCCCCTCATTTTCTTAGGTATTATACAATTCCTTCCTCTTTGGACAATATTACCCTTGTGATTATGAATTATGTTCATGTTGATCCTTTATTGTATTTTTAATTAGGTAACTAATTATTTATGGTGTAAATTTATTAAATATATATATTTAATATTAATTTAATATATAAATGGTGTTGTATATATTTAGATAATGTTGTAATATTTAATAGTACATTTTATTAATATTGTATTTACGATGTTTTTAGGGATGAGATTGTATGTTGCTTGAGACTGAATGCATTAAGACTTGATGTTATTAATTTTATTATTTGATTTATAAGATATTTTTTATCTTAAAAAAACCAGTAAGTTAATTTATTTTTATCATTTTTATTACTTTTAGATTTGTTTTATTATTTACTTTAATTTGTTTGTTAAATGGTCGAAAGTAATAAAAAATTAAAAATCTAAGCATATTAAACGCTTAATATTTTGATGTTAAAAAATTAAAAGGAATAAATGTATATAAATATAAAACATTTTTAAAATTAATTTAATAATATTATAAATATTTGTTTTTTGTTGTTGCAAATTTTAGGTAATGTAACGAAAATAGTTCTATAAATTTTTATGTAAATATTTTTAATTTAATAATTAAAAATTAAACTTGTTAACAAGAAAATATATTATAAGGACAAGTTAGTAAATTTTGCTTCCAATTAATCTTATATTCCTCCAACCAAACACTACAATCCTATATTCCTACCAAATAAACCAAACAAGGTAATGTAACATTCCAGTAATGTGTCAAGTAATGTTACATTCCGGTAATCCTATTCCAAGAGGTAATCTTACATTTCGTGAACCAAACGTCCCCTAAATGATTTCTAATCATTTCTACACCAAATCCTCATCATTTGCTTATTGAATTATCAAGGATTTTGGCTCTAAACAAGGAGAAACTCACATTTAGAGGTATGAACGTCCTTCTCCTCTAAATACTCAGTTCTTTACTTAAATTCTCAAGTTCTCAATCCTTAAATTGAGTTTTATTAAAGGTTTTTATGTTGTGTTCTAGATTTTGGCTTAAAATGCAAGATTTGGATTTAATTTGGAAGAAATTCGTAATAAATGATTGGGCTCTGTTTTGAGATGTATTTTTGATGTATTTTGGATGTCTAAATGATGTGTGATTGAGGTTTAATCAATGCAATCCCGAATAGGTTGATTTTCCTAAGTTTTTACTTGAGTTAATGGTGGTTTTTGGGGTGATTTTGATGTTCTGCTGTAGCTGGAGGTATAAGGACGTGATTAGGCTCTTTTTGGATGTTAATTGATGTCTAAGAATGATTGGAATTGATGGATCTTGGCTGGGTAATGTTGTAGAGGTGTTTGGATGTGATTTCAGTTGTGTTTGGTAGCCGAAATGTGAGTTTTGATGAGAGCAGCAAGTTTAGGTGTTTTGGCTGGAGATTTTAATGCATGATGATGCATTAATCCTCTGCTTTGATGTGTTTAAAACAGGGGAGACATCTTCGGATCCTTGTGGTGTTGATCCGGAGGCTTGATCGGTGTTTCGACAAGCTTGCGAAACGGAATCGGTGAGTGAAGTTTGGTTTTCAGCTTTGAAACCAATGTTTGAAGGTTATGGGAGCTTAGTTTAAGTCTAAACAACTTAGCTAAGCTCAAGAGTAAGTTTTCGGAGAAACTCACTTTTTGAAGAACCATGAGATGGTTGAATGCAATGTGTTTATTTTGCATGTTTAAATTCTGTTTTGAAAGCATATTTTAGCATGTTTAATGTTGGTTTTGTAAGCCATGAGTTGAAGGATGCTCAAGGTAAGAGATCCTTGGTTTGACATTGATAAATGTGGTTTTGATGCATTGTGATGCATGATTATTTAATGGCTTTGTTAGATGCTTTAAAACAGCGGATTGATGATGGTAAATGATGTATATTGGCAAGTGATGTGTTGGTTTAAAAGTACTTGAATCGGATATAGTTAGCCGGCTATAGGATTGGGTGCACCGTGAATAAAGTCGCCTTGGATATTGAGGGGTTGTGATTGTACCGTAAACTCCATCCAAGTACACTAACGAGATGGTTAAGATCACAATGGTGGTTAAAAGTCCATGTGTAGATCTTGTGTTGTATGTCCCGTGTTCTCGTTAGTGATGTTATACAACTACCAACTAGTGATGTGGAGGGGTTGTGATTGTACCGTAGACTCCATCACGGGTGTTGAGGGGTTGTGATTGTACCGGTAAACTCCACCTTGAGTGTTGGTAGTGTGTATGAAATGTATGGTACAACGCTTGTAATCCGCGTATCCGATTGTGTTTTGAGTTGAAAAATGGTTATGGATTATCACTTGAAAGCCAATATGACATGTTGATGAATTGAAGCATGATATGTTTGTTTTGTATGCATAGATGCATGATAAATGTTGTTTTGAAATTAAAGGCCTTGGAAAGGTGTTTTCACAAAGTGCATTATTGTGTTGTTTTATTAGAGCATTTCTCACTAAGCATATGTGCTTATGCTCTCTCTTTCTTGAACCAATAATGCAGAGCATTGAAGTGCTTAAAGGGCAGCAAGGAGGTCAAGGATCCAAGTGGAAGTAAAAGCTCATGTATGGTGACTATTTTCACAACACTATTAGCTTTTGGTATTTGGCAATGGGAACCTAGGTTGTGATTTTTGGGAGATGTTTTGGACTCTCTAAGTTTGGCTTGATGCCTATGATGTTTTGGTTATGTAATTGGCCACTTTGATGTTTGCTTTGATGACTTGATGTTTGGTTGGGGTTGAGTATTAGGCTGCATGCCTATAGTTTGAGGTTTTTCCTAATCGATGCTATGGATGTGTTTTGATGATGCTATTATGTTCCTTTAGTGCATAATGACTTGTTGGCATGATCTGAGCGTCATAGGTATGCGTTTGATGGGTCGAATGCTTGTTAAACCAGTAAATTTATGCAATTCTGGGCAGTCCGTATCGGAACGGGTGCTACCGTTTCGGAACAAGGGTCTGAAATGGCCTTAGCGTTTCGAAACGGGTAAGAGACGTTCCGAAACGTTTTTGCCACTGCCAAGCTCTGTTTCGGAACAGGTTTCGAAACGGTCCCGCTTTTCGGAACGGTCATTCCCCGTTTCGGAACACTCGACCGTTGGGCACTGAATTTTATGGTTATATGTTTTGGAATCCTTATGTTTTAGTCCTGATTTTTGTATGTGCAATTGCTTGAGTTTGGAATGTCCGTTTAAGATGTAATTTGGCAGAGAAGCATGTAACATGATTAATTTCATAATGGTAACTCAAAAATTTGCAAGGTCTTCTTAATTTCAAGAATTTACAAATTGGTCCCTAAATTCGTATGATGTGCATTTGAGTCCCTTATTGTTTCCCGATTGCTGTGACTTTTGAATATGCTTATCTCAAGAGTACACCTAGGGTTAATATGCATATTAGACAAGATTAAGAAGAAGAAAAAAGGGTCGTTAATCAAGGTTGACTTTCAGGTTGACTTTGGTTTTCCCCGTGTAATCTTCGTAGTTCGGGTCAACCGTCTAGGCTGGGCTAAGGGGGTTACATCACTCGAGCCGAGCTTTGACCGAGCCGAGCCCGAGTAGCTCGCGAGCCGGTCAGGCTCATTATCACCCCCTACTCAAAGCCAACCAAACATCAAATCATCAAAGCAGCCACCAAAAAGGCCAATTACATATCCAAAAAGTCATAGGCATCATGCCAAACTTAGGGAGTCCAAAACATCTCCCAAATCACAACCTAGGTTCCCATTGCCAAATACCAAAAGCTAATAATGTTGTAAAAATAGTCACCATACATGAGCTTAGTCTTTCTCTTGGATTCTTAGCCTCCTTGTTGCCCTTAAAGCACTTCAATTCTCTGCATTATTGGTTCAAGAAAGATAGCGTAAGCACATATGCTTAGTGAGGCATGCTCTAATGAAGCAACACAATAATGCAGTTTATAAAACACCTTTCAAAGGCCTTTAATTCATAAACATCATTTCTCATGCAACAATGCATACAAAACAAGCATCTCATACTTCATTACATCAACATGTCATATTGGCTTTCAAGTGATAAACCATAACCATTTTTCAACACAAAACACAATCGGATACGCGGATTACAAGCGTTGTCCCATACGCTTCATACACACTACTAAACACACAAGGTGGAGTTTACCGGTACAATCTCAACCCCTCAACACCCATGATGGAGTTTAACGGTACAATCACAACCCCTCCACATCACTCATTGGCAGTTGTATAACATCACTAACGAGAACACGGGACACACAACACAAGATCTTCACATGGCATTTTAACAACCATTATGATCTTAGACATCTCGTTAGTGTACTTGGATGGAGTTTACGGTACCATTACAACCCCTCAACATCCAAGGCGACTTTATTCACGGTACACCCAATCCTATAGTCGGCTAACTATATCTGATTTAAGTACTTTGAAACCAACACATCACTTGTCAATATACATCATTTACCATCATTAATCCACTGTTTTAAAGCATTAAACAAAGCCATCAAACCATCATGCATCACTATGCATCAAAACCACATTTATCAATGTCAAACCAATGATCTCTTACCTTGAGCATCCTTCAACATATGGCTTTCAAAACCAGCATTAAACATGCTAAAATATGCTTTCAAAACAGAATTTAAACATGCAAATTAAACACATTGCATCCAACCATCTCATGGTTCATCAAAGAGAGAGTTTCTCCGAAAACTTACTCTTGAGATTAGTTAAGTTGCTTAGACTTAAACTAAGCTCCCAAAACCTTCAAACATTGGTTTCAAAGCGGAAAACCAAACTTCACTCACCAATTCCATTTTGCAAGCTTGCCGAAACGCCGTTCAAGCCTCCGGATCAACACCACAAGGATCCGAAGATGTCTCCCTTGTTTTAAACACATCAATGTAGAGGATTAATGCATCATCATGCATTAAAATCTTCAGCCATTACACCTAAAATCGTTGCTCTCACCAAAACTCACATTTCGGCTACCAAACACAACCGAAATCACATCCAAACACCTCCACAACATTACCCAGCCAAGATCCATCACTTCTAATCATTCTTAGACATCAATTAACATCCAAAAAGGACCTAATCACGTCCTTATACCTCCAGCTATAAAAGAACACCAAAATCACCCCAAAAACCACCATTTCCACAAGTAAAAACTTAGGAAAATCAACCTATTCGGGATTGCATTGATTAAACCTCAATTACACATCATTAAACATCCAAAATACATTAAAAGGCATCTCAAAATAGAGCCCAAACAACCTCCACGAAATTCTTCAAGATTTAATCAAAATCTCAAGTTTTAAGCCAAAATCAAGATCACAACATTAAAACATTTAATAAAACTTAATTTAAGGATTGAGAACTTGGGAATTTCAGTAAAGAACTGAGTATTTAGAGGAGAAGGACGTTCATACCTCTAAATGTGGATTTCTCCTTGTTTAGTGCCAAAATCCTTGAAAATTCAATATGCAAATGAAGAGGATTTGATGTAGAAATTATTAGGAATCATTTGAGGATTGAAATCTCATCATTTGGTGTGAAAATCAAAAGAAAAGCTGTTGTGGAAATGTGTTTGGCTGAGGGAATTTTGAGAGAAAATGAAATGGGAAAATTTTAGCAAAAGTTAGTTATGAAACTAAAATATGGTTTTTCCCTCTTTTCTTTTTATTAATTAAACATTAAATGAGTCATAAAAATCAAGAAAAATCTGGAGAAATCCTCCATTGGGTAAATTAGCTCCTTAAAGATTCAAAGTTTCAATCCTTTCAAAACAGTCACGAACTTTTCAAAAATTACATTTTAATCACTAATTCGAAATGTCATATTTCCAAGCCTTATTTTGTAAAATTGATTTCACCACTCTCTTATATAGATTAAAAGAGGATTTTTAGATATTTTTCCATATTTTTAATGCATCCCGAACTAGGCTTTCCATAAAACCACCTTTTATATTCGAACCGAAAATTAGACCGGTTCGGTTCAGACCCTAAACTTCCAAGCCCAAAATTGGGGTGTTACATTCGGTACCAATACACCCCCAAGCGTATCGATACCTAATTTTGCTACTGAAAATTGGATGCAATAGGGGTACTGATACCCTCATTGGGCGTACTGATACGCCTTTTAAGAAGCGCTTATTTTCAGCCATTACAATACAGGATATCGATATGCGTTCAACTTGTATTAGTACTTGAACCTATAATTTGTTTTCTAGAGTTCGAATTTCAACTCACAAGCCTTCTAAACCCAAAGATAAAACCCCAAATCGAACCTACAAGTTATAGGGAGCGATTTAAGTGGATTCCTATCATTTTTACACCCTTTTAACAACAATTACAGGTATCGCCATTTACACCCATAATCAAGCATTCAAACACCCAAATCATCAAACAACCATACAAGACCTCACATTTAGGATATACAAGAAACAAGGGAGTAAGAAGTGTACTAACCTTCCTTCAAAGCTAGAAAAACAACTCTTTTTCCCAAGCTTAAGCCTTTCCCTTTCCTTACTCCTTAGAATGCTCTTCAACCTTTTTCACTACAACCAAATGTTGTAAAAAAAAATTACAACATTGCTAAAAGGAAATAAAGATGACTAAGGAAGAATCTAACAACAAAAACGTGATTAAGTCTTCAATTCACGTTCATCTTCTCCAACCCCCACCATGAACCCATTTTCTTGTTTTACCACAACTTTCATCCATCCTTACCTTAAAAGATAAATCCATTGATGTTGATAACAACTCCCTCAAGCCAGAATTTGCGATTACCAATCAAATGAACAATGATTTGTCCTTTGTCTTGGAACCTTAGACTAAGATGGAGAAGAAAGATGGGAGGGGGAAGGAGAGAAGAATGAGGTCATTCTCTTCTTTTTGCAGCAAACATAAATGAAATCCAGCCTTCTTTTAAAAAAACGAGTACTTTACTAAAGAGCCCCTCCATCCTCTTCAAAACCCAAACATACAAGCCTAACAATATAGAGGAAGTCTGACAAATGAATTCAAAAATTCGTATCGTTACAAAGATCAAGTGCAAGATTAAACTTGAAGATTGAATTAGGCAAAATGGATTTGACAACAACGCAATGAAGGAGGAGTTTTGAGAGTGTGGTTGCCTATGCTGCTGTTATATATGACATTGATATTTTTTCGTTGTTTTGGCTAAGCTCAAATGTTAATTGAAATATGTTAATATAGTTGTTGCTGATTTTTTTTATCAAAACATAACTTCATTGAAATAAGAAAAGGTACATAAGGGGGAGGCTCAAGGGTCTCATCAACGAAGAACACAAGCAACTGAAAAGCCAAAACAAACGGCAGTGCCAAACAAGGCCTAATAACAAACTGAAAAAACACAAATAACAACCTATCAGCCAACAACCAGGATACAAACCGCAAGCGTAAACAATGATCGATAAACGGCTACGCAAAAACCCAGCAAAACCAGGACGTGGAAAAAACTGGATCGCCCAGATAGACACTTCCATCGGTAGAACTGTGGATCGTGTTTCCTAAAACGAAGAAACCAGAACGATGATGGAGAGAGCCAGGACCCGAACATCATAATCTCTTCCCATGGTAAAAGACAGTAGTCGTGCCTGAGAGCTCTATCCAGAGGCAGACTTCCAACTCGAAATCGTTGGTCTTTATCAAGGCATCGTCTACTATACCCCAGATGTGAGGAGAGAATGAGTTCACCGAGTCTCCTCCCAATTCTAGTACATCGAGCACATAGTTACCAACCAATACTAAGAAGGGACTACAATAGAAATTAGGCCACTGAACAACCGTTGATAATATAGAACATGTGAACCAAAAGGCTCCTCCCGGATCCCATTTAAACCTTACTGCTATCGAATTCCAAGTACTACCAACACTCCAAAGCTGAGCGTCTTCCAAAAAACCATAAGCCACGGGATAATAATTTGAGAGTAAATTGAAAAAAGTCACCCGAGTCCCACCGTGGTTGACTCCAAGTTTCGCTGAAGAGAAAGAAATTTGTGGGTTATCAGTCTTTTTCATAGAAAATAAGAAAAACTTTTCCAAGCTCGCTTCCGAAGGCTTAAACTTTGTTTCATCAGAGGAGCCTAAGACAACTAGCTTTTGTACCAACTTTCTCTTACTATCCAGATCACAGACCTCCGGACATGTGCCGAAACTCAAAACTGCGAAAAAGACAAAACCTTGTTCTCTTCGAAAATCCTATTGCATCTCGTGAAAGCAGTGATTTTCTGTAGCTTTTTGAAAAGCAAAGATTCCGACACCGATGATGTCTTTTCCCCTCGACCGGAAGCTTGCCATCTTAGCCTAAGTCACCCCCAGTGTAACGCCGCCCATCACAGCAGTTTGGACTGTGAAGCCCTCGTGCCTCGTCGGCTGGAGCATTTTAAAAGTTGAAAAACAATCGAAAACCGTCGATTCGATGTCTTTGCTCGAGAAAGAACCTACCGCTCCGAAGTCTTGGCCCGAAGAAGGAGATTCTATAGACCTTTGCAGCAGCGCCACCGTTGGGCACACCAACACTTCCACCAAGAAGCTGATGCCGAAAAACCGGGCCTGAGAAATATGAACGCTTAACCTAATCTCAAGGACCAGCCTGTTAAGCGCCGCCGCAACCAAAATCCAGAAGTGGCGGTGATCACGCCACAACCTAACAAAGGGGGGACCAACAACGTAGCGATAATTGTCCTTGAAAACCACCAGCGACGGTCGAAGACAACAGTTTCCGTGGAGCCATGGCGTCGAACGAAAACTCACCAGAGCCCTTTACACACTCCAGAAGAGCCTCCCCTCTGAAAGCTGGACCAAGCCACCAATCGGTGTCGTCCACCACAAGACCGGTAACCGACGAGTTTTAGAAGGGAAAAACCACCTTCGTTCGGCACCGAACGAGTAAGCCGGAGCGGACGGATCACAACGCTGTCTGAGGGTCACAAACTTCAGGGGGTCGTGATCCTCGAGAGGCGCGTAGGGCGCGTACAATTTCATCCTCTTTAACCAAACAGAATAATATAGTTTTAACTATAGTTGTTGCTGATTTGTAAGACCATACTGATCTGAAAAATATCAGTACTAAGTGATAGTTATATCTTATATTTTAACCTTTAAGTTTAATGTAAAACGTATGTGCAAGCTGACCTTTACAGCTCTAATTTTTTTCTCCTTTTTCACTTCTCTCTCAATTTGTTGAGTGAAGAAATCTTTAGCTGGTTTGTTAAAGCCAACAGAGAACTTCGCCGGCAGTAGCTTTAACTCAAGAAGAACTTCTTACCCTTTATCAAACTCTTGTTCACCTACAAATTCATTCTTTGAGCCAAAGATCCAAATCTCCAGATACTGTTGTTCCCGTCTATATAGCGAGAGTAAAAAAACTCATCTTCAGCTTCAGCTTCATCTTTGTCGTCTTCAGATAGGGGTTCACCGAATAGAGGTTCGAGTTTTTCGGGTCAGAACATTGCCATTTTATTGAGGGCACTAAACGTGACCATTGATGAAGTCTGTGAAGCACTTGTGGAAGGTAGTCTTTTCATTTTCATGGCAAATATCCACTTCTCTATACGTTTTGATGTGGTTCCGGTGGCACAATCTGTGGAGAACATAGAAGTTTATTTGACACTCTTCTTAAAGTGTATTTCTTTGTACATCACTTGCTTCATCTTTACCTCATTTCCGCCCCCTTCCTCACCTTCAATTTTATCTAACTTCCTTTGCAAACAGGCAATTCAGACACTCTTGGAAAGCTTGTTAAAGATACCATTTCAAATGCAAATGCCCTTGTGAGCGTATCTCATATCCAAATTATATCAGCAGTCAAATATAGTATAGCTATAAGGTTGGAGAACTCTGCTGGTTTTAAGACATGCCTGCAAAACAAGTTATTTTGCTGTAATCTTGTAAATAAATTATTGACTCAATTTAAGTTTCTGTTCAACTATAGAAGTAGAACTCTGCTGGTTTCTTGATCAAAAAAAAAAACTCTGCTGGTTTTAAGACATGCCTGCAAAACAAGTTATTTTGGAGCAATGGTTGGTTAGAATGTTGGTCAGATATGATATGATACGAGTAAACAATCTGAACACAAACAAAAACATGACCCCTTGACGAAAGAAAACCGACTATTGCATTTCCGGCAATTAATCAATGAGTTGGTATGATGAATTACAAGCACCGGGCTTATTGGATACTGGATGTGGTGTTTATTTAGATACAATGATTGTTTCAAACCAGAAAATGTGTTTTGCTCCCCACAAGAAGCCTAAAACAAAGATGTTTTAATTATCTTTTCTTATTAACGAGGTGTCTCCATGAGTGTATGCCTATTGGGACCTCTCAGCATCCATACGTTCAAGCACCCGCTGAGCTTCCTCTTCAGTAGCCGGAACAACATTTCGAATCCTCAATTCCTCTTTCATGGCCTCCGGTCGGATGGTAAATGTAAAGTAGAATTTGTTGGATACCTATTCATGTCGGACAATATTTTACCAAAGATGAATACTGCACATCCCAATCTAAACACTATATTAAAAAAGTAGCATAAGATAAAAAAGACACGATACTTGGGAGGCATTAGCTATCATTTTGCAACTTAGATGATCAAAGTGCATGCATATGTAGAACCATTTTTCAATATCTTTATTCTCCCATATTCAACTTTGTTTGAATTCTACTGTTCGTTATTTTCATTTACAGAAAGCCGTCGAAACAGTGGCGATCAAGTTTAATTTGAGATCTAATGTGCTATGAGAGCTAGTAAGCATGACGGGTTACGCTATCGTTCATATATAGTTTTCCGGAACTCACCTCACTGCACCTTAGCTCAGGCCTTGTGACATGAGCTACAACTTCCACATTTATCAGAGGCTTCATAGGGTTCTCGAGTTCTGTATATAAAACACAAGACTTGAAACGGAGGAAATTTCCAACATCCACCTGCATTAGCCAGGAAAAATCATTAAAAAGAGTGTGGTTCCCTTGATCATTTCATGTATAAATACAATGGAAGATTTCGACGTAAATTTCGGAACAGCTTTCCACAATGAGTTTCTTCTGAAAGTTTTAAATATTTCTTCAACAGTTTCAACCTTCAACTTATGCAAAGAAGTTTCCAGAAGCAACCGATTTAAGAATATTCTCCTTTCTTACTGTGGGAAGCTCCGGTCTCAAACTTCAACAGTACCACT
Source organism: Hibiscus tridactylites (assembly GCA_958450335.1). NCBI lineage: Eukaryota > Viridiplantae > Streptophyta > Magnoliopsida > Malvales > Malvaceae > Hibiscus > Hibiscus tridactylites. The sequence continues at coordinate 71,426,016 of OY288279.1, forward strand.
AACTTAAGCACAATTCACAGCATTAATTATCATTGTGCACAAAGCAAGGTCACCTCGCAATACTTGACGTGCTGTCAAAATCGGAGGGAAAAACAATCCACTTTATGTGGTGTCAAAATTAGTTACTGCAAAGGTTTATTTAGATCTTAATAGTTGTAGCTACTCACAGGTTTGAAGAAGTCAACATGATCGACTTCAATAAAACAAGGTGCGGCACCAGCAAAGGCGTAAGCATTCGAGAAGGCTAGTTCAGATGCTTTTCGCATCAAAAATCCTCCGAAAATCCGACCATGAATATTCCTTTGTTGTGGTTGGCACATCAATGAATTTTCATGACAGGTATCTCTTATAAGAATGCTATCTCTGTCCGCCAATGCTGGCATGTCGCATAAAACTCGCCCTTCGGCCAACAGTGCGTTAAGTCGGTCTTCATCTCTGTTATCAACATCCTTCTTTTGTGCTGCTTTCTTCTGCTTTCTCATTTTGTTTCTCTCTTCTGCTTCTCTCCATAGCAATTTTTCGTGTTCAGTCTCGGGCAATATCTGGTTAAGTGGAGCTGATTTTCCTGTCTTGGAGTCACGAGCAACGAATGTGAAGTTTGCCACAAGAGCAATTGAATCCAAGGGATCCTGAGAATCTACAAAATGAAAAAAGAATCATATACAGATAATTCATTTAATTAAGTACACCATTGAGTCCCAAAATAAATTTCAACAAGGGATGAAAGTTGAAACAGATGCTGCAAGCTTCCTACAGAGAATTAACAGGCCACAAAAAAAAACAGCAAAGTTGAGTCAGAGAGAAGAAACAACTATGAATATTGATATAAGACCTAACAGGTATGGAATTGACTGAAACATCATTGAAAGAACAAATAACATTCAATAAGTGATATAACTGAGCTACCGATTGTCATTGCAAGATGATAAAAATCATCCACTTTGAAATGCCAAAAACCAGCAAAAATGAAAAGGATGACCATGGATCCTTCAACTCAAAATTGAGATAGCACATTAGCTCAGCTCAGGGTTTTCTTTACTGAATCAGAAGGGATAAATAAAAGGGGGAAAACGTGGATTAAGCAGTCTTTCAATCGATCTCAACAAGCCAAAACTCTCTGTTACATCCTAATATCTGAGATTAACCCAAAGTTCCTTCTATTGATCTTTGGAATTAATCTCACAATGCCTATGATCAATGAATGATACACAATATGGATGGTCAAAATGGGCTAAAAGCACGCATCTATAACCAAGAAGAAAGGCCTTCAACCGCACCTCAAACCCGAACAACTTCTAGATTATCGATGTACCAGAACAGTCATCAAGTCGATCTAGCTGCAAACTCAACTTAAAATAATCAATTTATATTCACATTTTTTTTATTCAAGAAGGCTGCCAAAGGATAATAGACATGTTCGCAACCAGAAGAAACAGATAGACAGAGACACATGTAATGAAAATTATCAGAGGCCAAACACAGACAATGTAAGAAATCAGGGGAAAAACTTAAGTAGCCTTTATTCTTCAGTACCTGGTGTGGATTGAATTACTTCCAGCTGAATCTCCATTGATGATCTTCCAACCCATGTAACAGCCCCGGAGATTTTCAAATCAAAGTCAACACGGATCGGCTTTTTTAGAACCATCTTGTCGACAGAAGCTGTAACCAACAATATAGGCCTTGTTGCACCATCATCATTCCGACAGTGCTAGTCCAAAAGCAAACAACAAATCACGGAAAGTATAAAACTCGGTACTAGCTCATCATAGAATGCATATATTTCATCTAAACTAAAACAAGCTTAATATAGGCATTAAAAGATTGTTATTCTTACCTTATATGAGATGGTTCCAGCGAGAGCATCAAGATCCTCAAGCAATTTCCCCATCCTCATCTCATCCCAAGGGTTCCTATACTGCTCCCTTAGTATATAATCAGAAGAAAAGTTATAAGCAATACTAGTCCTGCTCATTGAAGGGGTTTTTGCAACTAATTCAGTTTGTGAATCTTGTGTTTCATCACAACTTTTCTCAAACATGCTTGATCTTGCTTCCCATAAGGCATTCGTTACAGGAGAATGGTACATCCCGGGCCATAAACTGATTGGTTTCCTCATTGAAGACCCTGCATCAATAGGCTGGGAGCTATGAATTGGTCCGCTAACAGTGGAACCATCTGGGATATCATTTGAAACAGAAAGATCAGCATCTGGGTTTGTTTTTTTAACACAAAAGGTCCTGAATTGTGGAAAAGTCAGATTTGGTTGTTTCAGGGAACATGAGGAGTGAGTATTAATCCTTGAGAATGAAAATGAATGGGCAGTGGAAACCGGCATGGTTGAACCAGAAAACTTGAAATTAAAAATGGGATTTTGGGAAGTGGATGCTTCATTGGTTTGACAAGAGTTTTTAAACGATGATTGGAGAGATGTGGACTTGGAGTTGTTAAATCTTAAAAAAGGGTGAGAAAGTGGACTTTTCAAAGGCTTCATGGTTCCACTTCCAGATTCTGGTTAAGAGAGAAGTCAAGCGCTGTTAAACTCCATCATAACGTTTCAAGGAAACTGTAAAAGTGGGCGATTTGTTTCTGAGTTAATCCTTGTGTCGACTTTCTATTCGTTACATCGCAAGGCTTTCCAATTCAGGAAGGTTTGGTTTGGTCACAATACCGATAAAGGTGGGAAGAAAATATAAAATGTTAAATTACACCCTTCATCACTCAACTATCTTATCACTCCTATTTTGATAACTCAACTTTCATAATCTTCAATTTACTAGGTGAACTTTTGGATTGTTCATGTTCTAATTACTTTGAATTATTTTACTATTATTTTCCTATAACATGTCATTTATTATTATTATTATTATTATTATTATTGTTATTTAAAATAAAAAAAATCTAAAATTAAACCTAAACTTCTCGGCGCCAATCATCTCTATCACGTCGCCGTTCACCATCGTCTGACGTCACCGTCAACGACTGTAGATGGTGGTCATTCAATCCTAAATTTTACCAATCGTTTTGTCTCTACCTCTTAAGTTCGAATCCAACCTCTATTTTTCTAGAAAGTGCTCTGAAGTCCATGAATAAGCTAAAACCTTCTGGTTTCTCTCTCGTCGATCTCCCTCCTCCACCGTTGGATGGAGGCTATTTTTCAATATGTTTTTTCTTTCGTGCCATTGAAGTTTTCCATTGTTCGTATCTTGAAAAAATTCCATCGTTCGTCGGTAAATGACCATAGCGTCGAAGTGTGTTTTAGTGTAAAAATAATATTTTTATTATAAATATTTTAAATTTAATAAGATTAAAATATGATTTTGTTTTATTTTAAATTATTTTTATATTTAATAATTATAAAAATATCATGTCATATAATAAAATAATTTAGAGTGACTAAAACATAAGCAATATAGAAGTTTAGTTGATAAATTGAAAATTTTAAAAACTGAGTGACCAAAATAAAAATGACAAGATTGTTGAGAGATTATCTGTTTATTTTACCCAATATGGAAACGTTCACGAGACATGTCAAAAGGTAATTTGATTATTGGGGCCTTGGCGAGGGTATGAGGTTACTTATTTTAGTTCACCGCCGGATGCGGTTTTAAGATTATTGCATGAGGACTTACCCATGTCGGGTTAATTTTGTTTCGTTTATTCGCAAGTTGTAATGGTATGGTGAGTACTCTTTTCCTCCATCTAGGTTAGGGAGGTTTTTAACGAGGCTCGCCATAGCATATCCCTTTATTAATAAAAAAAAAGGTAATTTGATTAATATTTCTTGGAGCCAACGAAAAAAAACTTCATAAAAAATTATATAAGGAAATTTTATGTCAATTTCAACCCAATAAGATTTATTTTAAATTTATGGGTGAACTATATACATTGTCGCCAAACTTTTAAAACATGGATTATAGTCACTAAACTTTTAGTTCGCTTTCAATATGGTCCATCTCATTACCTTTTGTTAGAAGATGTTGATAAAATAATGGGTAAACTACACCATTCACCACTCAACTTTCTTCTCACTCATATTCTTATCACTGAAATTTAAAAAAATTCAATTTAATAATCCAACTTTCAGATTTCTCCTATTTTTGATCAATCTAAAATGACATGACTTTTTTATTAATATTTTATTATTTTAATGCCATGTTAGATTTAAATTAAAAAAATAAACCATAATCCCCAAATAAAATCAGTATCCTACATTCTTCCCCCTTTTCACCTATTTCTCTCTCAAGAAGAAAGTTCACCAGAAACCACATCGAAATTTGTAAACTACTTTTTTCTTCGATAGTCTTTCGAAGTATCCGATCATGATGAGTATCAACGAACTTCTCAGCGGCGAGCCTCAAGAGCTCTAGTTTCCCTTTGAGTTGAGAAAGCATATCTTATGTTCCCTACACTTTTCCAGCAAGACCGATAATTATGTCTTCTAGTGTTCTAATCTACCTACAATTCCATGTTTTGACAAATATTTGACTTTTATAGGGATTTGGATGGCTAAGTGATGGTTCAAGCATAAAAGAGGAGTTTTAGCCGATTTTGGACACTAAAGAGAAGTCTAGCGCAATTCGAGCAACACTTAGGAGATAAGGTGTGACCACGCTTCGATGGATCTACAAAGAAGAGGAATCCTAGTTAAACTACACTTCCAATGTTACCTTATATTTCGATTAGGATGTGCTTTTTATCTTGTTATTTATTATAAATCATATTTCTAGTTGATGTAAATGACCTCTATTATAAATAGAGTCACGAGGAGAAGAGAAAAATCATCTCAAAAATCCCATCGTTTTACACAATTTTCTTCCCCTTGCCGCTGACTACTACTCCATGAGTTGCTAAACTTCAATTTTCTAGTTAAGGTTTATTAAGGTTATTAATTCAAGTATTTAGTGAGATTTTCTTATTCTTCATCTTCTTCATAATATTTTATATTTTTATATCTTCTGTGCTTATTCAATACATATTTATCGGTTTATAAGCTTGCATGCTTTTCTCGATTTATTCATCGATAAGTACTGCAACCAATCAAAGGCCTTCTCATTCGTAATCATGGCTGGATTTAGATACAAGTGGTAAGTAACTCGTGGTAAGTTAATGACTAATGTGTTTTTCATGGTTATGCGTTTGAGTCTCTTCATTGTTAAAGATATTTGTTTGATTTCGATTCTTATGTGTTACTCTAAGGATTTTAATCTTGATAATAAGAGGTTGGGTTATACATGTGCATTTATCTGGTAACTTATAACTGAAGTATTTGAGATTGATGCAAATTTATCTTTTGTGAAAATCGATGATCTAGATACTAAATTAATATAGTGAGATCTACCATAACTAGAATCCATCTCCATATTGAATTCTTCTCGAAATTAATTGCTTTACTTTTATGTCTTTTAATTCTATCAAAATACCCACTTTACTTTAATTGCTTATTTTATATAAACTTAATCTCTTATCGCTCTCTGTGGATTTGACCTAGATTATCACTACTACAAGTTCTTAGTGTATTTTTTACGGCTTTGACAATCACTATAAAAAATTGGCGTCGTTGCTAGGAAGTGGCGTCAAGAAGGTTAAGTTTATTTAGTTTCTTTTGTTTATTTTATGCTTCGTTCTCCTCTTACAGATAAAAAATATTAAGTATGATCTTGAGATTGAGAAAACTGGTAAACAACTTAAGAAAAAAAAAGTCATGAAAGCAATAGGGCAACGAATAAGAGATGAAATCATCGACTAAAGTCCCTCAAGAAGTCAAGCAAACTTTGACCGTAAACCCCACCCTAGAGGAGCTAACGCATCACATGGAGAATCCCTTCTTTGAAGACGACGTGATGGTTGAGAAAACTCTACGCGGGTTAACCCTACTGGATATTGCACAACAACCTATGTGCATCGATTATCAAGACCTAGGCGTTCCATTCAAACTCAAGTCAGGTTTGATTCATTTTCTTCCAACATTATGAGGTCTTGAGAACAAGAACCCTTGTAAGCATCTGAAGGAATTCCATATAGTTTTCTCGAGCATAAAACCTCATAATTGATCAAATGAAGTTGAGAACATGCTCATTCTCCTTGGCCGATCATGCAAACTCTTCCTTGAAAAGTACTTTTTCGCCTTAAGCGTCACTAACATTAGAAGAGAGATTTGTGGTGTTCGACAAAGAGATATTGAGACACTTCATGCTTATTAGGAAAGATTCAAACAACTTTGTGCAAGTTATCCATGATAGCTCTTTAAAGAGCACTGATTTTCTCTTGATTTATAGATTATTTTATCCCCACAATAGTGTTTCATGCATCTATTTCTATATTTTCTGTTTATTATATGCATTTTGTCTAACTCAAGTAATATTTTCTCTTGTTATACAATTTTCTACCTTTTTGCTATATTGTCGTTTTATTACTAATGTCCTTACAAAGGAAGTTTCATCACTACATCCAGTTCGACGCTACAGTAGCCAACTGTCCAAACTGCTAAGGATAAGGACGAATTTGCCAGCTGGATTTTCTGTTACAACAAATTGTGTACGAAGAATTGTCTCAAAAATCACATGAAGGACAAGTGTCCTTACCTCATCAGCCTATAAAATGGTACTTTTGTAGGAGAGAAAACATCACTCACGCGGTTATCATTTTTTCCTATCATCTTCAACCTTCCGAGCTCTCCTCAATGGCAGCTTAAGCTTCATTTCTGGAGAACCAAAGCGATGAGAGACAGAAATATCTAAGGAAATGAGGATTCATGTGCTGGAACAATGTGGAATATGTGTTATCTTCTTTAAATCTTATTAGCTTTCTTCTTGTTTCAATTGTTGGACCAGAGCTTTGTTTGCATAAGAGTGTTTAACATCATCACTGACATTGAGAGATGTAGTGACAATTCAAGTTAACAATCCATTACAACAAGAGTTGAGTGAGGATACAACGAAAGTTGATCCACTTGTTCGAGGATTTGTAATTTTAACAAACAACGAGAGTTGTGGTTAACCTACATATTTGAGTCATCAGTTGAGCATTGAATGGAAGCCATTAAGCGAGATGAGTATTTTATTTGTCAAATAAACCATCATATATTCACTACAAGAAATTTCTATTGTTGTGACAATTTTAATTTTGACGAAATTGTTTTTGTCATTATTAGTAGCTTTATTGTGACAAAATAAATAAGTGTCACTTTAAATTTGAAAAACATATGCAATTGCGACAAAAACTAAAAACGTTGTAATATTTTGTCACAATTATAAAACTTGTGTAACACATGGTGATAAAATATATTTTGTTACTATTTTTTGTCACAAAGTTTCCCTCCATTTTTTTGGCGCAAAAAAAGTTATATAGTGACTAGTTTTGCAACTATAAATTTTAATAATTATTAGAAAAAAATTGTCACAACAAATAATGAGATTCAAGTTTTTGTGAAAATAATTATGTTTGTAGTTATATATTTTAATTACACTGAAAAAATGTATACTCACAAATGTTTCGCTCCATTTTTTGGTGCAAAAAAGTTGTCAAATTTTGCAACTATAAGTTATAATTATTGTTACAGAAAAAAATTGTCACAACAAATAATGAGATTCAAGTTTAAAAAGAAAGTCATTAAAAATAGTTGTGAGAAAATAAACTTTGTTGTCATTTTTGTTTTTGTAAGAAAAATATTTTTTATTGTAAAAATGAAATAAATAAATAAATAGAAAACATGTTTAAACATTGAAAGACATGGAATATTAAAAATTTAATAAGGAATATTAACTTGAACCAAATTAAAATTAATCATAAATTATGAAAATTCTCTACCAAATTAAATTTTCACTACAACAAATTTCATAGTGTGACTCACTGATCGCCCATGTGATACGAAACATGACTCATTTCGTGTTCGTACACATATATGTACCTAAGGTTTAGGGTATGAACTAGGTGACCCATATCAGTGTGCCACATGTCACAATCTCATAGTGTCACATCACTAAAATGACAAAAGTTAATAAGTTTATAAACTAATACGGACCATAAAGGTTGTAACACTTCTTACCCCGTCTAGGAGCTAAACTGGTTTAGGAAGTGTCACCGAACGAACATTCAATCATACATGAGATAACTTAACACTTATTAACTAAACATGTCTTCAAAATTCAAGGTAATTTAAAATCTTTTAAACTGTTTCATAATTCATGTTTCAAACATCATTTCATATACAAACAAGTATGCACACCTTATGAAATAACTCATTACATACACTTTATTAATACTTCAATTCATAAATATTACTATAATTCTTTTTCAATTTCATAGAATTGTCTTCAATCATAAACTTCATTATTCTTAAACCAATTACTAACTTTATATTCTTCTAGGCGTTTAAGACATATAGATCATTGCTTTACAAGAGGCATAAGTTTCTAGTTTCTAATGTTACCATTTAATGATACATCATTATCAAAATAGCTTAAGGGACATTTAGGACAAAAATAAACCATTATTTGAATGTCTTAAGTCATAATGTTTGTAACATTTAGCTTTACATATTACTAGCAAGATTACTAAATCATTCACTATGACCTCATTTTCTTTTAAACTGTTACTAGTCTACTTTCATACCTTACCTCAATTATTCCTCATAAAACAATATATATATATATACTTATGAAGCAATACTTCTTAGGTAAACCATAAAGTTCCTTATAATAGGTTTTGTACTTATACCATTTATCATAAAGATTTCATTTCTAGTCTCAGCTTCTAGGATAAGTTTATATAGCATACATCACTAAACATGAATCAAAGCAACCATATCACGCATAGGCATCAAAATATTAAAATCTTTGTACCTTCTCTATAAGGTACAATAAACATGACTTGAATGCACAAATATGTTAACTAACCAGATAGCTAACATAAACTTTAATCTTGTATTCCCACCCTAGGAATTTAAAACAATTACTACTAATCACATACTCCAATCTTAGGTCTTGTGTGACTTGCTGCTGGAAATTGACACAATCATTGCTAACTCAATGATAGTTACCCGAAAGATCAATCAATCAAATACAAGTAAGTTCAAAAGAACTTAGTGAGATAACTAATCCAGTCTAAACATACAAAGATACAAGAAGATATATTTACTTTTACAAAGTCCTTATGATTTAGTTTTGCATGATTCTTTTCTTTTAGTAAAAGTTCACTCCATTATTTCTACTACACTTTCTTTGAGCCATTTCATAATTGATTTACCGAAAATCATATAACTTGCCAAAATAGTCCACTTGAGTCATAAATAGTCCATATTTAAATTCACAAGTTATCCACTTCAATCACAAAATAGTCCCTATTTAGCTTACAAAACTGTAACCCCCTCGTCCCGGTCTGGCCGGATGACCGGTCCGAGTGGGCCACACAGGGAAAACCGAAGCGAAACCCGTTAAGGTTCCCCCTCGGTTAACAACCCTAAAAAAAATTCTTTTTATTTATCTTGTCTAAATGCATTACCATTACCTATGTGAAACACGTCAGCGGAAACAAGAGCAATACAAAGATCAACCATTCAAGACAACATTCATAAAACAGCCCATTTTCTGTAGTTAAGCAGACCGTATCGATACACCTGTTAAGGGTATCGATACGCCTTGACCAAAGTCAACACTTATGGTCAACACAGGAAGACCGTATCGATACAGCCCTTGAGCGTATCGATACACCCTTCCCAGTCAACATCTCGTGGTCAACGAGATAAACCCGTACCGATACTCTAACCCACCGTACCGATACGGTAACATCTCACCAAAATCTCAGAATTCCAGTGAGCAAAAACCGTATCGATACACCCCCGTGTATCGATACGCCCAACCAAACTTGAGTCCTGGAGGCAATAGCGTATCGATACGGCCCTTAGGCGTATCGATACGCCCTGCACTGCAAAACTCCCAAACTCAGCTAAAACATACAAGACTCGAACCTAGATGCAATTTAAGACTCCCCTAGCCACAACCAACACGCAAACAACCCTTAACAACCAAGATGTCAACGCACATGGCATTCAAACGCACAAGGATCATGCATCTCACGAATTCATACATTTACCAAAAAGGGGACACACTTAGCACTTATAGGTTCATGCCTTAGAACAAACATATAAGCGTACAAGTCATGCATCATAAGCAAGCTTTACAATTCAAACAAGGCATCCAAGAGTCACACCACTTCAACATACAACAATGCATTTAAATCAATAACACCTATCCCATTGCTTAACTATTACAATCTACAATTTAAAGATCATACTTGAGCTAACCGTAAGCAACACTTGGAGACCTTTCCTTGCCCTTGCCACCCACAAGCTATTTATCTGCATTGTCGAACAAAAGAGAGCGTAAGCATAAAAGCTTAGTGAGGGTAAGCTCGTAAAACAAACCTCGACAATGCAGGGTCCAAGCACGAGCTACAACCAAGATAAAATGCATGATCTTACCTCTGATCCACACGAGCCATAATTATAAATGATGCATGAACATATATTCAATATCATGTCATGCTCAACATGTTTAAATCCACAACATATGAATTCACATATATTAAACCATGTTAGCAACACATCCCAAATCACATTGGCTCACAATTAATCACATATTGGCAACATAAACCACAATCCGTACTGGCACCTAGCTATGACTCGAATACGCGGATAACCATTGGAACTCACATCCAACAACACAACCATTACCTGACGGTGGGATTACACTCATCACCGTTCACGCGGAGGGGATTCCACTCATCCTCACGCCTCGTTTCATGCGGAGGGGATTCCACTCATCCTCACGCCCCGTCGATGGGATTCCACTCATCATCGACTAATATAAATACAATTTCCGGGCGTACCCGTACTCCTCCTTGGTGACTCAATGCCACCAAGGCCACGCGCGAATTTAGACTCATGTGTGCACACTAACATCCTAATGATCGATCATTTGTACCCAAGCATACTAGTGCCAATACTACACATTTCAATAATCTTTCACAATATCATTTCATAATAACTTCCGTGCTTAGCACGTACTCACCATGACTCAGCGTCATGCACAAACCACATTTCCATGCCTAGCATGTACTCACCATGATCCTCGGATCATACAATCACCTCATAATATCATTTCACACGTCAACACCACATGTACATCATTAACAACCATATCACATCATATTTTACACATGTGTATAACCATATCATATCTATCATCAACATGCATATAACAATGCATCAAACATGCCTCAACATACATGTATACAACATATACATAATCAACTCCATCACAATTTAACACGAGGCATATACAACCATTAAAGAGTGCAACCAAAGTCTCTAATCAAAGCTTGGGATTAGGCAACCACTCTAATCCCAACTCTAGGTGGGTTTACCAAGCCCATCCTAGGTTTGCATGCTTGAACCAAATACTCAAAACCATTTTGAAAATATTTAACCACTCACCTCTACCTCCAAGCTCCAAGCCAAGCAAGCAACCACTCTCACAATCCTGGATTTCTTCCCGAAGCTTCTCCAACACCAATTTCCGCTTCTAAACAACCTCAAACACATTTCAAACAATTCCAAATCAGCCCAACATCAAAAGACCAACCCGGAATACAATTCAATCACAATTTAAAATGTTGCAAGCCATGACCAAACCCCATACTTTGCAATCTCGGACATCCCCAATACCCCTTCCAAAATCCATGTTCCCAACACCCATTGCACCCACAAATGATCCCAAATCAACCCCTAACCATAGTACTACCATTTGGCTATCAATTCCCACCTAAAACAACCCCCAAAACTCACCCAAAACCTTCCAAAAACCCCATTTATACCCAAATTCGGGAATTCATTTAAAACACTCTAAAAATTATATATATTGGACCATTTGATTCATAGACATCATATCTAACAATAACAAATCAAAAGCTTCAGTAAAAACCCATAAAGCTTTAACCTTTAGCTTAAAACTTTGAAAAACCCAAATGTAAAATACATGGTTTTAGTGAAATCTAAAAATACTAAAATGTAGAGGATAGCAAGGCCAAGTCAAAACTATATTTACCTTTCAAAAAACTCAAAGGATGAGGAAGAAAGGAGGTGGAAGAGTGAGGTGAAGAGAAGCTCTCCTTTCACGTTAGAAATGGGAAATGGGGAAGACGATGAAGATGAGCACATGCTCATCTTTTGCTTTATTTTAAATTCACCCAAAAATAATGTTTACCACTATGCCCTTAATGAAAGTCCAAAACTCATATCTCTTAAAGTCCATGGATTTTGGACCCAAGAGATAGGCCCAACATAGTTGTAAATATTTTGAAATCTCGAGGCCCGCGAAAACATTTTATTATCTAGATTGTAAAACCGAACCCAAAATAATATTAAAATATTATTTTCACCCGACCCCTAAACCCGGGTGTTACAAAAACAGTTCATTTAATCCTAAAATAGTCCTTATTAATCTTACAAAATATTCCCTTAAATCACCAAAACAATCCTTGACTTTTAAGTTTACAAAACAATCCATTTAATCACAAAATAGTCCTTATTATTCTTGCAAAATAGTTCCTTAAATCACCAAAACACTCATTAACTTTTAAGTTTACAAAACAGTCCATTTAATCACAAAATAGTCCTTACTATTCTTGCAAAACATTTCCTTAAATCACCAAAATAGTCCTTGACTTTTAAGTTTACAAAACAGTCCATTTAATCACAAAATAGTCCTTATTATTCTTGCAAAATAGTTCCTTAAATCACAAAAACAGTAACTGGCTTTTAAGTTTACAAAACAGTCCATTTAATCACAAATAGTCCTTATTATTCTTGCAAAATAGTTCCTTAAATCACCAAAACAGTCATTGACTTTTAACTTTACAAAACAATCCATTTAATCACAAAATAGTCATTACTATTTGTTGCGTGTAAAAGAGTCTATCGCAATAGAGTGCAAGTGTACACGACGCAAGTAGTAAAGTGATACACGAAGTATCGGATGTCGAATCCACAGGGACTGGAAATAGCCTTAACCTTGAATTGATGCACAAGAAAAAAGAAGATAATTTAATTGTTTGTAAGAAAATAATAAAGAATACTGAAGACAAAAGATTAAAGGATTCAGGATAGAGAAAAAAAGCCGGTATTGATTTGCTCAGTAGTGCAGGTGTTGCACTGTATAGGACTTCCTATTCTGTCGTTGCTCCTATCGCGGCAGCACCTGCGGTGGCAGCGGTCAGTTGTTGTCGCGACATCGATCACACAACTTTGTACTTCAAGCTTGGCAAGAATCCCTGCTGTGACTCGTCCTATCCCTAGGTCCAAGTCTGTCGATGAACACGTCTTTGATGATACCTCCTGGCGTGAATCGAAGGATGAACACTGATGTTGTTGAATTCTTTCTTAGCCACTTAACCTCGTCCTATCCCTAGGTCCGAGATAGTTCAACCATAAACTAGAAAACTCATACTTATTCCTTTCGTATACTTAACTCTCTCGATATTAAGTAAATGTATAATCTCACAATGCTCTCCCGATACTCTTACAAGATGTTGAAAACCAGAATAAGCAAACTTGAAGTCTATTTTATTGAATAGAAAAAATCCTAAACAATACAATCCTTGCAACTACTTTACATAATCAACCCTTAGCCCTAGGGGAAGTTTAGAACATGATGAGAAGGGGAAAACGACTATGGTTTAGGGGAAGACGGCTGGAGAATAAGATATCCTTCCCTAGGTCGAATTACATGCCTTTATATAGGCTTTGGGTTTAAGTTTTCTAATATGGAAAGAATACAAGTTTAAATTAAAGTACAACTCTATTGAAGACTAAATCTTCAGAGTAGATGTCTTTAATTCGTTCTCTTTCCTTGCTTTGAGTTTCTTCCTTGAACTTTGGGCTTGGCCTTCATTCTGATCTAGGGCTCAGAAAAATATAAAAGTGACCCACGACAGACCGGCTTAATTTCTTCTTTCTGTCGAGCTCTACTTCACTTTTTCCCTTCAACATGGTTGTCTTCATTCGCTGCCACGGCAGCGGCCACGGCATCGTCATTCTTCTCGACTGCAGTCCTGTGTTCCAGCTCTGCTTCTCTATTGCCCTGAGTCTGCTACAACAGCTACCTGCAAAAGTAACCAAAATCAATAGCAACTGTGCCATTTAATATAATTGTGATGTATAAATGAAATCTATCCTTAATGCAATGAATTATGCGTGAATGCAGCAGAAATATGGGTTAAATAGGGGGTAAAATATATAACCTTTACTCACTCAACACACCCCCAAACTCAAGTTCTTGCTTGCCCTCAAGCAATTATTACCTAACTTAGAATGAAATATTTTTTTTGTTTTGGATTAAATCAATGAACCCTACATTACCTACCACTTATATTCTATCAAGAGCAGTACCTTGTCGGGCATTTCTGGATTCATCCAGAACCATGCTATAATTCTTGTGTAGTGTGTGCAGGTTTTGTGAATACTTATGCATATAGACTACCTTAGTATACCAGAATAGTTATGCCTACAAACTTGAGGTTATGCCAATTCAATTTTTCTGGAGTCAATTCTTAGGCTCCTTTAGTTTTTCCTGACTCTTGATTTAACTGCATCTTTTCTGGAGGCAATTCTTAGGCTCCTTTAGTTTTTTTCTAACTTAGCTCAAAAAGAAATCTCCTAAAATAAGTGCAAGGCAGTTTTGCAAGCAATTGAGTCTGAACTTTCTTTCTTTGTTTTCCTAGAGCCAGTGATAGGCACCTCTAGGAGCAGTTTCAAGTGGGTAAACATTCCTATTCCAGTGTACTAAAGTAATCTAGAAAGCATAAGAGTCACAAAGAGTGTTGTACATGGTAGAATCATAGCAATGCTCTAAACAGATCCTAAAATTTCCTAAAGGCACTGTCACGACAACATATGTCGCGGCAGGTAAGTGGAGTTCAAAGACTTAAGCCAAATTTTCATTTCATTTTTTAAAGCAAAAATAAACTAAACACTTAGACACAATTTTTAAACATAATAGACACTTCATTACTGGAGGGATGCCACCCCCAAACTCAAGGGTTGCATTGCCCTCAATGCATGATGACAGATAAAAAACAGAAAATAAAAACATCACAATTATATTAAAGCAGCAGACAACATAAATAAGATAGAAACTTAAATTTAAGTGTTGTCGTCGCTGCTGCTGCTGCTGATCTGTACCTGCTGGCGGGTAGTGACCTTCATTGTCGGTGCCGGCAGATAGCTCG
The DNA here is from genome assembly GCA_958450335.1 of Hibiscus tridactylites. NCBI lineage: Eukaryota > Viridiplantae > Streptophyta > Magnoliopsida > Malvales > Malvaceae > Hibiscus > Hibiscus tridactylites. The sequence continues at coordinate 71,441,301 of OY288279.1, forward strand.
GAGAGGCGGAGGCAGTCTTCTTCTTAGCTTCCCTTGGGGGCTGGATGCGAGTAGGTGAGATCTGGGGTGGTCTTTCCAGCACTTGTACCTCCTCGGAAGAGCTGTTGCTGCTACTGTTGCCAGACTTGCCATGGCCGGATGGTCCTTCACTGGTGTTGGGCTTCTGTCGTTTCATTGGAGTGAACTCCTTTGAAAGGTTCCCCTTGACAGAGGGCTCGCCATCAGATTCCTCCCAGATTGAGGAGGAAGAGAAACCGACAATGAATTCATCAAGGTCGGACGGTGGCTCCTTCCGTTTCTCTCCTCTGGTAGAGGTAGTGGTTGTGTGGCTGCCACCTGCAGCTGTCACGGCCGGGGTTGGAGTGGACGCAGTAGAGGGTGTTTTTGATGTGGCAGCAGGGGTAGGGGTATGGGCAGGTGTAGGGACATCAAAATGTAGGGGCAACATGGGTAGGGGTAGGGACAGCAACTGTACATTTGTAAAATTTAAATTACTTTGATGAAATGTACCGTTGTTGCTGTGAAGTCTCAGACAAAGCTCATCAGACCCAGCTGCCATTTCTCCATCTTCTGCGGGGTGGCTATGATTTGAGTTGAGGAGTCTGTTGGGGGAGCTGCTGGTGTTGGCTGTTGTTGCTCTGCGGTGGCAGTTTCTGTCTGTGTGGGCTCTGCTGGTTCCTCTGCCGCGACAGACGGGTTGAAACAGGAGATTGGTGTGGCAGCTTTAAGCTCCATCAGATTGAAGATATTTCGCTCCGTCCATCCTTTAACTCAAACCTTGTGGTCTTCAGCAATTTCAGGGACGTTGTGGCCACGGCAGATTTCGGTGATGAGGTAAGGGAATACAAGGGGTCCCGATGGTGGAAGGGCACAGTCCAAAATCCCCTCCCGAATGTAACGGCCGACATTAATGGGTCTCTCGTTTAAAATGGAATGAACGAGAGCTAACCTGGGTTAATCAACTGTTCTGTTGTGGGAAGAAGGCATTATCCTCTTCTTCACGAAGTGGTTCCACAGTTTTGCCTCGGGAGTGAGTTGAGCGCGTTTCACCGTCCGTGGGTGTTTTGGGTCTGTATTCCATTGGGTCCCCTCCTCTGTCAGTTCTGCCATGACATCGTCATAGTCCTCTGACGACAGGCTCTCCACGAACCTCTAATGTTCGTCCTCCTGTTTGCCGACGTAGATTCCGTAGAGGGTATTGATGTATTCCGGCTCAAGAGGGACTTCCTTACCACGCACTGTCACGGTCGTCGTATCCTTGCTGTCGATGGCAGCGTAGAATTCTCTGACCAAAGTGACATTCATCTCCTCTGGTTGGGCAGCAAACATCGGCTATTTAAGGGCTCTGATCTTGCGGGCAATGAATGGTTCGAGCCTGAGGTTCTCCGTGCGTTTGGTGTAGATGAACCCTCTCTCTTCCCACATCTCCCTTTTTTGGAAGGAGGTGTAGTAGCGATCATTAAAGTCGGAGGTGGCAAAGCGGTTGGGGATTCTGTCGTGGCTGGGCGTGCCAGCTGCTGCGGCAGAGCTGGAGGCAGCACTTCGTCTTGTGTTTATGGTACTCATAGTTGCAAGACTGTAGAAAAATGAAAGAAAAATCTGAGATCTAGAGAGGAAGCAAGTTGAGAGAGTAAAAGTGAGGTGAAAAATGAATAGTAAAACGGGGTTTATATAGATGAAGGGGTTGCTGCCCGTTGGAGTTGTAACGGCAGGCGCGAATAACGGGGCCAGCTGTTACGCAGTTTCTGACGCGTCTGCCACACGTTTCTGTGTCTGCTGCGCGTCTGTTACGCGTTTGCGTGTCTACCGCGACAGCGTGGTGACAGGCTATTTTTCCGCGTCTGTCGCGACAACTGTTGACAGGCTGTGACGACAGACTCCTCCTTTGGGCTTTTTGGGCTGCTGGTGAGATGGTGGGCTGGTTCACTTCTTCTCCTCTCCTTATTTCCTAAAAATAATTAAAATAAAAAAACTTAGTCCTTAAAAATAAAATGATTCTAATTTCCTAATAAATAATAATAATAATAATAATAATAATAATAATAAAATTAAGTTAAATTAGGGATGCCTTGAGGGACATCTCCTAAAGTAACCACTTCTTGCATTCTTGGGGCTTCAGTCTTTGTCCGTTGACTTTAAATTGGTGCCCATCTTTTAAGGATTTGATCGTGATGGCACCATGGGGAAAAACTTGCACAACTTGGAATGGGCCGGACCATCTAGATTTCAGCTTCCCTAGGAAAGTTTCAACCTAGAGTTAAATAACAACACAAGCTGCCCTGGGCAGAACTATCGTGGTAGCAACTTCTTGTCATGCCACCTCTTTGTCTTGTCTTTGTAAATCCTTGCGTTGTCATAGGCCATGGCTCGAATTTCTTCAATTTCATTCAAGTCAAGTAACCTTTTCTGTCCTGCCTTTTCTAAGTCCATGTTCACTGCTTTGATGGCCCAGTAAGCTATGTGCTTTATCTTAATAGGTAAATGGCATGTTTTTTCATATATCAGTCGGTAGGGTGACATTCCCAATGGAGTCTTAAATGTTGTTATATATGCCCATAGTGCATTATTGAGGTGTAAGGACCCGTCCTTTCGAGTTGGTTTAACCATCTACTCAAGAATGTTCTTTACCTCTTTGTTGGATATTTCGGCCTGTCCATTGGTCTGAGGGTGATAAGCTGTTGCGATCCTATGCTTAACACCATATTTTCTTAAGGCAACAACTATTACCCTATTGTCGAAATGTTTCCCTTCATCATTGATGATCGCCTTAGGAATGCCAAATCTGGAAGAAAAAAAACATTTTTGTGCAGAAATCTCTTAACAGTCTTGGCATCATTTTTCTGTGTGGCGATCGCTTCAACCCATTTGGACACATAGTCCACTGCCAGGAGGATATAAAGATTCCCATATGATGTTGGGAATGGTCCCATGAAATCAATCCCCCATACATCGAAGATCTCCACTTCAAGAATGTTTTGCAGCGACATCTCATGTCTCCTTGAGATGTTTCCATTCCGTTGACACTTGTCACAGCTTTTGTAGAATGCTTGGGCATCCTTGAATAGTGAGGGCCAATAAAAACCAGACTGCAAAACCTTGGCAGCAATTTTGTTACCACCTAAGTGTCCTCTATATGGTGAAGCATGACAGTGGTGAAGCACAGCTTACTGCTCCTCCTGTGGTACACACCTCCTAATGATCTGATCTGCACAATGTTTGAAAAGAAGAGGTTCGTCCCAATAATAATGCTTAACATCATTTTGGAACCTCTTCCTGGCTTGATAATTAAGTTTAGGAGGAAATATTCCGCTAACTATATAGTTAACGAAATCAGCATACCAGAGAAGTTCAGAAAACTTACCTGCCGCCATGGCTGTCGCGGCAGTGCTCGTGGCAGCAAACAACTGCTCGTCAGGGAAGGTCTCCAATATGTGTGTCTTGCCTGTTGGCAGACTCTTTCCCCTCTCTAATCTTGACAAGTGATCTGCAACTTGGTTCTCTATCCCTTTTTTATCCTTGATTTCAATGTCAAACTCTTGTAGCAGTAGAATCTAACGTATCAGTCTGGGCTTTGCGTCTTTTTTGGCAAACAGATACTTCAGTGCAAAGTGGTCTGTGTGAACCACCACCTTCGTTCCAAGTATGTATGAACGGAACTTGTCAATTGAAAACATCACTGCTAATAGTTCATTTTCTGTTGTGGTGTAATTCACTTGGGCGTCGTTTAGTGTTTTGCTGGCGTAATAAATTATGTGGAACAACTTGTCCTTTCTTTGCCCAAGTGATGCCTTTACAACGTAATCATTGGCATCACACATAATTTCAAATGGAAAACTCTAGTCGGGTGGCTGTACAATTGGGGTTGTTACTAGCTTCTCCTTTAGAATTCTGAATGCCTCAGTACATTCAGTGTTGAAGTCAAAGGGACGATTCTGCTCTAGTAGGTGGCCTAAAGGTTTAGTGATCTTCGAAAAATTTGCAATAAACCTTCGATAAAACCCAGCATTGCTTAAAAAACTCTGAATCCCCTTGACTGTGGTGGGTGGCGGCAGCTTTTCAATCACCTCTATCTTTGCTCTGTCGACTTCTATGCCGCAGCAGCTTACCTTGTGGCCTAGGACTATCCCTTCATCCACCATGAAGTGACATTTCTCCCAGTTTAATACCAAGTTCGCTTTCTCGCATCTTTCGAGCACCTTCTGTAGGTTGCCTAAGCAGCTTTCAAAATTGTCTCCAAAGACGGAAAAATCGTCCAATAATATCTCCAAGAAATCCTCCACCATGTCAGAGAATATTGCCATCATACACCTCTGGAAAGTTGCGGGTGCATTGCAGAGTCCAAATGGCATTCTCCGAAAAGCGTAAGTACCGTATAGGCAAGTGAAAGTCATTTTCTCTTAATCCTCTGGTGCGATGGCTATTTGGTTATAACCTGAGTAACCATCAAGAAAACAATAATAAGGCTTTCCCGCTAATCTATCAAGCATTTGATCAATAAAAGGTAGGGGAAAATGGTATTTCCGTGTAGCTTTGTTAAGCTTCTAGTAGTCCATACAAACCCTCCAACCGGTCACAGTCCTGGTTGGGATTAATTCGTTTTCTTCATTGGTCCCCATAGTTATTCCTCCTTTCTTAGGAACGCACTGCACCGGGCTCACCCACTTACTATCTGAGATGGCATAAATTATCCCAACGTCTATCCATTTGATAATTTCTTTTCGAACCACTTCTCGCATAGCATCATTCAAACGTCTCTGGGCATCAATGGTCGGCTTATGATCATCCTCTAGGAGAATTTTGTGCATGCATAGTGCCAGAATGATGCCTTGGATATCATCTATCGTCCATCCAATAGCCTTTTTGTACTGCTGCAGCATCCCTATCATCTGTTCTTCATGTTCCTGCATCAACTTGGAAGAGATGATTACGGGCAACGTATCATTTAATCCAAGAAAAACATATTTGAGTTGCCCTGGCAGGGGCTTAAGGTCTAGAACATGTGGTTTTACAGTTGAGGGCTTTTGGATGATATGTTCATTTGAGGTATAGTTTAAGGGCTCGAATAACTTACTTGGACGATTGCCTATCCAGTTTACCTCCTCAAGACCTTCAGTGTCAGATATGTCAGAATCTGAGGAGCTGTTGTCGTCGCTGCCGTGGCAGTCTACCAGGTGGCTGCTGTGGCAGTGACCAAACTTGATGTCATGGCAGCACGACCTGATGCAGGGTTGATCAAGAATTGCTTCAGTGATAGCCTTGCATTCTTCTTCTGCATCAGCATGCTTAATTGTTTGGAGAACATTTAGCTTGATCTCTTGGTCATTCACTCTCATTGTAAGTTCTCCCTTTTCTACATCAATCAGTGATCTGCATGTTGCTAAGAAGGGTCGCCCCAGGATTATTGGTGCATTCTCATCTGCTTCACAATCTAAAACAAGAAAGTCAGCAGGAAAAATAAACTTATCTACTCTTACCAGAATATCTTCAATCTTCCCTTCTGGTTGCACGTAAGAGCGGTCTGCCAGCTGCAACATAACTGTCGTGGGTCGTACTCGTCCAATACCTAATTTCTGAAATACAGATTTTGGCATTAAATTAATACTAGCACCTAGATCACAAAGTGCCTTACCCACGAATTTATCACCAATTATGCACGGTATTATGAAACTCCAGGATCCTTCTTTTTTTGGGGTGGATGCCTCTGCAGAATAGTCATGCATCCTCCTGTCAATTTAACCGTCTCAAATTCCCCAAGTCTGGATTTCTTCGACATAGTATCCTTGAGAAATTTGGCATAACCGGGCATCTACTTGATGGCATCTAACAGCGGAATATTGATGTGAACCTGCTTAAAAATATCATAGATCTTTTTAAGCTGGAACTTCTGCTTCTGTTTCTGTAACCGCTGTGGAAAAGGAGGTGGAGGACGATAATCTTCAATTCGTTCTTCCTATGGTATTCAGATCTGATGAGGCTTAGGTTCTTCATCCTTCTCTTATGTCCCTTCTGCTGTTGTGACAGGTGTGGCGGCAGCAGGCTGTTTACCGTCTGCCAGGGCAGCGTTCGCGGCAGTTGATTCTAGGGCTAGTTCCTTAACTGATTCAGCTTTCTTCTCCGACCCTGGTAGTTGTTTCCCACTCCTTGTTGTGATAGCTTTGCACTGCTCATGTGTGGGTTGTCTAGCGACCTCAGTATCACTAGGGAATCCTCCGTTCTGCCTTGGCTTAATATGCTGGGAGACCTGACCCATATGTGTCTCTAGTGATTTCAGAGTAGCTTCATAGTTAGTCATTCGCATCTCTGTTTTATCCATGAACGACTCAGTCTTCTTGACGAAGTGATCCATGCTTCCTATGTAAGTTCCTGTCTGTGACATAAATGTGGCCAAGGTCTGCTCCAGTATACTAGGTGTGGCTGCCGGCTGCTGTTGCGGTTGATGTCGAGTCAGAATTCTAGGTGCCCCTTGATTTTGAGTGTTCTGTACTTGAGGATTCAGGGCGTTGTTTGGGTTGCTCCAGGAAAACTTGGGGTCTTTCCTCCAGTTGGGATTGTAATTGTTGGAGTCATAGTTCCTTTGCTTGTTGAAGTTTCCAACATACATCCCTTCCTCTAGCTGTAGCGGGCAGTCTTTCGAACTGTGATTCCCACTGCAAGTTTCACATACCTCTTCTGCAGAGTAGACAGGTTTTGAATATTTCTTTAGCAAATTCTCTACTGCCTTTGTGAGGTATGCAACCTGTGTCTTTAGGGAGTTATCGGCCTCATAATCCTTTACAGCTAGCACTCGTTTACCTCTCCTCAACGTGAGAAATTGCTCTTCATTCTTTGCCAAATTCTTTAACACTACCATGGATTCATCTGGATCTTTATCCAACAACAACCCATTGGCTGCTGAATCGATTCTCATGCGAGTCTGTAGGTTGGCAGCATTGTAGAATTTGATGACTTGATTCCAGACAGGGAATCCGTGCATCAGGCAATACCTCAGAAGAGTAGTAAACCTGTCCCATGCCTCGTGCATTGGCTCGTCGTCTTCCTGTTGAAAAGTAGCAATTTCTTTACGTAATTGCTCAAATAAATGGGAATGATTAAAATGAGATAAAAATTCACGAGTTAAATCTGCCCAAGTTCGTATTGAACCCGGCGTTAGTTTATTCCACCAAGTTTTTGCTCTATCCCTCAATGAATGAGGAAATAACCGAAGCCTCAGTATCTCCGGATTTACTCCTGGTAGTCTAAACGATCCACAGATTTCTTGGAACGTTTTCAGATGTTCTCTGGCATTCTCTGTAGAAGCACCACTAAACTGGCCAGCAGAATTAATCATGCTGAACATGACAGGTTTCAGCTCGAAATTTTTAGCTTCCACGTCTGGCAGGGTGTTCTACAGTTCCACATAATTGTTGATCATGTAATCACGGTAGGACCGGCGTGCAGCTGCGGTAGTGGCGGGCTGTCCGTTTCCTTCATTCCCATTAGGATCTTCAGGACCTTCGGGATTCTCTTGGTTGTTCTTCCCGTTATTCATGGCTTCTAATTATTACTCAAGGTAATCGTTTCTGGCTAACAAGAGTCGGACTCGGTTCCTAAGATTGCACGAGCGTTCGATTTCAGGATCTAGTTGATACTCAGTTTCCTTGCCTCATCTCGATCTGCGCATAAGCAAACGAAAAACCTTGTGAAAAGTACAGGGTGAACAATCCAAATAAAAATAGAAAAATTAAAAGAATGTGCAGTAAAAGTAAGGTAAAGATATGTTGCCAGTCCCCGGCAACGACGCCAAAAACTTGTTGCGTGTAAAAGAGTCTATCGCAATAGAGTGCAAGTGTACACGGCACAAGTAGTAAAGTGATACACGAAGTATCGGATGTCGAATCCACAGGGACTGGAAATAGCCTTAACCTTGAATTGCTGCACAAGAAAGAAAGAAGATAATTTAATTGTTTGTAAGAAAATAATAAAGAATACTGAAGATAAAGGATTAAAGGATTCAGGATAGAGAAAATAGGTCGATATTGATTTGCTCAGTAGTGCAGGTGTTGCACTGTATAGAACTCCATGTTCTATCGTTGCTCATGTCGCAGCAGCACCTGCGGCGGCAGCGGTCTGTTGTTATCGCGGTAGCGATCACACAACTCTGTACTTTAAGCTTGGCAAGAATCACTGTTGTGACTCGTCCTATCCCTAGGTCCAAGTCTGTCAATGAACACATATTTGATGATACCTCCCGGCGTGAATCGAAGGATGAACACCGATGTTGTTGAATTCTTCCTTAGCCACTTAACCTCGTCCTATCCCTAGGTCCGAGATAGTTCAACCATAAACTGGAGAACTCGTACTTATTCCTTTCGTATACTTAACTTTCCCGATATTAAGTAAATGTATAATCTCACAATGCTCTCTCGATACTCCTGCAAGATGTTGAAAACCAGAATAAGCAAACTTGAAGTCTATTTTATTGAATAGAAAAAATCCTAAACAATACAATCCTTGCAACTACTTTACAGAATCAACCCTTAGCCCTAGGGGAAGTTTAGAACATGATGAGAAGGGGGAAACGACTAGGGTTTAGGGGAAGACGGCTGGAGAATAAGATATCCTTCCTTAGGTCGAATTACATGCCTTTATATAGGCCTTGGGTTCAAGTTTTCTAATATGGCAAGAATACAAGTTTAAATTAAAGTACAACTTTATTGAAGAATAAATCTTCGGAGTAGATGTCTTTAATTCGTCCTTTTTCCTTGCTTTGAGTTTCTTCCTTGAACTTTGGGCTTGGCCTTCATTCTGATCTAGGGCTTAGAAAAATATAGGAGTGACCCACGACAGACCGGCTTAATTTCCTCTTTCTGTCGAGCTCCACTTCACTTTTTCCCTTCAACATGGTTGTCGTCATTGGCTGCCACGGCAGTGTCATTCTTCTCGACTGCAGTCCTGTGTTCCAGCTCTGCTTCTCTACTGCCCTGAGTCTGCTACAACAGCTACCTGCAAAAGTAACCAAAATCAGTAGCAACTGTGCCATTTAATATAATTGTGATGTATAAATGAAATCTATCCTAAATGCAATGAATTATGCTTGAATGCAGCAAAAATATGGGTTAAATAGGGGGTAAAATATAGAACTTTTACTCACTCAACACTATTCTTGCAAAACAGTTCCTTAAATCACCAAAAGAATCCTTGACTTTTAAGTTTACAAAAAAATCCATTTAATAAAAAATAGTCCTTATTATTCTTGCAAAATAGTTCCTTAAATCACCAAAATAGTCCTCGACTTTTAAGTTTACAAAACAATCCATTTAATCACAAAATAGTCTTTACTATTCTTGCAAAACAGTTCCTTAAATCACCAAAACAGTCCTTGACTTTTAAGTTTACAAAACAGACCATTTAATCACAAATAGTCCTTATTATTCTTGACTTTTAAGGTAGTCGGTGATGATCCGCCAAGACGATCCCGTCAGTTGCCTCAGAGCAATACCGAAATCCACCAACAGCCCGCTCACAAAGTGATGAAGTGACAAGTGGAACCCAGCCTCCAATAAAAAAGGGCAAATAGAACCACTATGAAGTACCATCCACTCCCTCGTCGTAGTCACTCAAGCGAAACCTCCCTCGCAGAATCTCAAACATGAACTCAAAGTTTGACCACTACAACCCACGACACTCCAACATCTTCCTTGTTAAGTTTGTAAAAGTATTATATTTTCTACCCTTTTTACTCATATTATTGGTATAATCAAGCTCATTTTAGTTGCATTCATAGGCATTCATGCATAGTTTCCTAGTTTTCTTGATTCACGAGCTTGGTATTACATTTTTTTGGTTTTCCGTGGAAAAGTTGTTGCTTTGGTGCTTTATTTTGTGCAGTTTAGGATTGTCGTGGCATTGTGCAAATTGTTGAGGCAACTCAGGAGAATAAGGAAGGACTTGCCGAACTAGTTGTTGTGGCGATCACCGACAATATTGGATAAGTTCCCCCCAATTTCTAGATAGGTACGAAAGTCAAGGGATAAAGCCTTCAAAATTAGGACTTCCACGCAGAGTTTGAAGGGGATATAAAGGCAGATTTGTGAGGAGTTTGAGGATAAAAATAAAAGTGATTTAATATCTTTTTTATTCAATTTATTCCAACTAAAACTCAACCACATAAAAACCAATTCTACAGAATTAATAAAGTTTGATCGGATAGGAACTCTAACTCCAAGGGAATCCAACGAAATCAACTCCTATCAATAAACAACCAATCGACTCTTCTCCTATAAATAAAGATCAAATCACACAACACAAGAGGAGGGGAATCATAGAAAGAGAGCAGATCGCAAGACATCATCTTCTTCTTTATTTTTACTTTATGCGATCCATGGCTGGGAATTTTTCCTTTGTATATCTTTCGTACCCAGCCATGAATTGATGTAAATTGGCTTGAGGTATTTTAGGTTTGTGGTTTTGATAAAAGTTTAGATTGTTTAGGTTCTTGAATGGAATTTAATTCAAAGTTTGTTCATTCTTGGTTCTTATTTTGATTTTGAGTGAATTGGGAGAGGAACTCGAGAGATATCCATTTATCTAATATCAGGAGAGTTAGATTCAAGAAATGAATGAGCATGATCTTCATTCAATAAGACAATAATGAAGATTAATCCAACTTAGGGATGATATTTTGGATTTCAACGGCTAAAAGGATCGTAAGATTGGTTGTTGTTCACCCAAGGTTAACGCAGGGATGTATCACCAAGGCGTGCACAATTGACTAGTTCTTCGGGTTAGGAATAACAAAGAGACACTGAAGAACGCTCTGCTTAGCTTTGAAGAAAGTCGCCCAGGTAATCGAACCAGTCCCAGTTGCCACGACAATTGAGTTGCCTCAGTAATCAATTGCCTCGACAATCCATTCGGACATCATACCACTACTCACGATAACCCGACCTACTCTCTTTAATCGATTACTCTTTCCTTTCTTTTTATTTACTTTATTTTATTTGATATTTATCACCTTCAATATTATTTCTTTTACAACGCAGTAACTTAAGTAAAGTGGCCCAAATCAATCCATGAGGAAACGGTACTCGATACTTATCACTTTATTACTTGCGATGTGTATACTTGCACCGTTTGCATTGCACTTAAATCATGCAACATTCTTCACTTCCTCAACATCAACCTAACACTCAATCCATTAGTCACCACGTCGATGACCAGATCTTTCTCAACCCTCATCGCCAACGCTCTCACCCTTACCATGATCAGCAAAACACGAGCGAATCACTACAAAATTCAAAGAAAAGAGTGTCTTGCAAATCATCTCTACATGGAGGTGAATAGAGAATAGAACCAAAGTCTCAGTCCACTCCAAAAATTTACAGCACATAGAAACACCGTTACGAAGGCAACAACCCACGCGCCTCCCCATTCTAGACCACTAACAAGATACCACGAATACAACATTTGAAACCCAACCATAATGATAGTTTCCAAGAAACGTCAAATCAAGTCTTAGTTGAGTGCCACTTTATGACACTCCTTCGACTAAAGGGGGGATTGGTGTTGTATCTCTGCCAAACGCTTTTGGAAAACCGACCCCATCTCTGTCCTTACACCACATCATGGAGCCCAGAGCTCCCCCCCCAGACACTCCCACACCTTTGGACTCGTCAGCTCTAGAGACCACTGTGCTGAGATAAGACAACCATCAAATTCGATTGAGATCGCAGTCTTACAGTCGACCTACCATCTGCTAGCCCATCAATATCAGTCACTAAGCCTAGAACAGTCTCGTCAAACATCACTCCATCTACAACACCAAGAGGATATAAATACCCCCAAGACCGAAGACGAAAGGGACGACTTTTCTGCATTGACCACTCTCTCTCCTCTCCCACATGGCTTCGACCACCCATTCTACATTGTCTATGGCTCTTAGCCCCAAGTCAACTAGGGGTGAACTGACCAATTCTAGAGTCAATCACCGTCTACTGTGGCTCTCCGCCCATCCCATGAGGGGTGAACCACCAAGCTTCGTCCCTAAACCTTCGTTCGACTGTCGTCCCCACCTCCATGTCTAGTGTCGCCTAAAATCGACATCAACGGTTATAATTAAATTTAAATTAATATATTGTTCGGGTTAAATTCAAGTGTTAATAATATTTTATACTCATGGATATTATTATATTGTTTAATAATAATAATAATATTATTTTGTTTGGTAATATGCATGTCCGTCTTATGGTCTCCCAACAATGTCGTCTCCAAGATTTGGACTCGTGTTCTTTCCTTGAGAGTGTAATGTGTCTTTCCAATGCACCCAACACTTGTTGGTTAATAATATTTTTTATTTAATTAATTCAAAAATTATAATATTTCTTTTATTTTAAACAGTAAAAAGTAAAATGAGTAGATGTTCAAAAAAAATAAATGAATTTTATATTAATCGAATTTGAGTTTATTTATTTTTTGTATAAATAATAATACATGATTTATTAGTCAATTCTTTCAAATCAGATAATGTAGACGTTTAGTATGAAGACGACTATTCTCATTCATTTTACTATGTGAACATCGCTAACATTTAATTTTAAATTTTATTTAAAAAATTTAATGACTCATTCTATTAGACCAACTAATTATCGGTGAATTTAATTTTATTTGATCGATGAACATACGAAGCTACAATCACATTAGAGAATTTCACTCATGATTTTCATTAGAGCTCAAACTACAATGGCAGAATAATCTTATCCCTATAACCAAACAATCAGACGGAAGGGGACGACGCCGTTTCGCTCTAGGGCTTCAATCCATCTCCTTATTAAAGCCAAGTTTGGCCGCCTTACTTTAACCTCATTCTGTTTTATTTGCTTAGGGTTTTAGGTCTGAAAAATGCTTTCAATTTCGTCTCTTGCCGTTCGCATGATTTTAAAGCGTTCATCGTGCAAGTATCCATTCGGCTTGAGTTTTTGTTTGATTTTGATTATGAAAATGATGAAAGAATTTGATGGGTGATGATCTATCTTTTTTCATATGATCAAAAAATACCTTTTCGCTACGTTCTTTCTGATTCAGTATTCCATTTAGTTCTTTCTGGAAATACTTTTATAGTTGAATCTTACCTTCTTTACTTTAGTTATTGGGCTTCTTTTTCAGTTTTGATTTCTGAAACTTTATGATATACTCTGTTTTGAGTTTTTGAAATTTCAGGGTAATATGCAATAAGCTGAAACAAACTCTCGTTTTTATTATCATACAAATCCTTTCTCGGAAAAAATGAAAACTAAATCGATTACTTTTATGAATCAAATTGATCTATTTTTAGATGTTGGTAGAAACTGGATTCTTCATCATTGATTCATCAGGGTTAACAATATTTTTTCTGAACATTTTACTGTTGTTTCATATTGACATGAATTTATCCACCTAATTGGAAATTGAAACTCTGCTAGTAGGAATCGAGCTAATATTGAATGGGCCAAAATATTTAATTTTAAAAATGCAAGTGTTTATTATGCAAATGTTCATTCTTCTTTAGTTAATTTGTAACTCTAAATGAATAGAGTGATAATTTGTTTATTAAATTAAATAAATGAGTATAAATTTTATGTTGTTAAATGATCTGACGAACTTGAATGGATTTATATTTTGTAAGCTTGTTTATTTTATAATTAGTTTTTTTGTTAATGTCTGTTAATTTTTTTTATTATCTAATAAATATAATAGTTTGTTATTTATTTAATTTTTAAAATTAAAAAAATTTAAAGTTTTATTTTCTTTTAATTAATTTTTCAAATCACATATCTTTTATTGTTTGACCCTTACATTGATGTTTTACTGTTCATCACCTAAGTATTGTGTATCTTATTGCTCAGCATCTCTCTCATCGTTGATTAAAACTTTAATCGGCTTTTTTCTTCATTATTGGATGTTTGTCTATGATTCATTTGTTAACTTTCAAAGATGATAGGAGTTTTAGTTGTAGGGAGTAGATGAAGGCGAGTAGATGAAGGCAAGGATGGTTGGTGGTGATTGAATATGGTAAGATTAAGGAATTTAAAGATTTAAGTTTGAGAGTTTTAAAAAAATTAAAAATTTTAGGGTTTTCTTTTCATCATTTAATTTTTTAAAAATAAAAATTAAAAAAAATACTAGAAATATGTAACGTGTTGTGTTTTTATTGTATAATAATAAATTTTTAAAGTTTGGCACATAAAAATTTGACTTGATTTACAAAATGAAACATTAGACATTAGAGTAGTTTGAAAAAAAATGTTAGGCATTCTTTTAAATATTAGTGAATGTATTAGTGAATGTATAGATTAAATTGAACATGTGGTGAACTTTTGAGTTCAAATTATGAATCTTAAGGTCATGTTAGCAATCATATAATTGAATATGTTAGTAGTCATATAAATGAACATGTTCGCGAACATGTTACTGATATGTTCACGAATGTTAAATGGACATGTTTGTGAACGTTAAAAAAATGAACACGATCAACGTAAAAAATAAATAAACGAACATAAACATAATATTATAAATTTATACGAACCTAATATAAATACATTCAAATATAAATAAACGAACATGGATAAAATCATATTCGTTCAAACTTGGTTCATTTGCACTATAATTCAACTCCTACTTAGTTATATATTTAATAAACTCATATATATTTTTTATTTAAATAATTATTATTCATAAGAACTAAATTATTATTTGACAAAATTATCATATAATTAAATTTTATAATAGGGGCCCTTGAGCCCTAAGGGAGCCCGCCCTTGTCTGTTAGGCTCAAGCTCAATACAAGAAAAATCTGATCTAATGAGGTTGTAACAGCGGTAAAAGCGCTGTTTTAATTCGCGTTGGTTTCTTTTCAAACATGAAAACGAGGATCTGATGGCGAGCCTAACCTTTGTTTTATGCGAATTGTTACAAAAATTAAGGAGGTACAGTGCTTCTTCAAGATCACCCAATTTTCCCTTATTCCATCTCGTTGTAGAATCCGGGTTAGACATGACTTTTGAGTCGACTCACTCGTAAATAATCACCATCTAGCTGTCTCTGTTATTGAATCCAGCGATTTAAATTGCGTTTGGGTCGTTTGTGTGATTTTACCATGTTGGTTACCTAAAATTTTGAAATACTAGAATTTGGCAAGTAAAGAGTGGTTTATGGAAAATTCTACGACGTACGACGAATAGTGATGAACACCACTAATGATGAACACCGCTGAATATCATTAAATTAATTAATAAAGATTTAAAATTTTAATGACCCATAATATAATTAAGAATTATTTTTAAAAATTCAATTAAATTATTATATATGTATATTAAAATTTTATTTTTTAATAAGGGTAAACTATATATTTAGTACCTCACCTATTTTCGTATTTCTATTGAACCCTCATTATTTAAATATTATTTTAATTTGACCCTATTCTTTATAAAAAATAATTTAACCCTTAACCATAACCTAAAACCCTAAACTATTAAACCTTAAACCCTTAAATTCTTAAACCTATACCCTAAACCATATACAATTAAAAATAATTTTACGATCATCGATTCAATTCAATTCAATTAATTGTTGAATTCTCCTAAAAAACTCAATTAAATTATTTTTATATATATCAAAATTAATTAAACTCAAATCTCCTTAAACTTTGCATAGCCAACGTAGATTATAGATCCGTAAAGCTTGAAACCATGTAGCCTCTCTGTATCACGTTTGTTTGAAAATATTTTTCATAGGTTTATATTGAGGGGTGGTTTTAATAGACCTAGATTGGGTGCTGTGCGATTGAATTTTACAAGTACATCTTGATGTTTTTGATTCGATTGGTGAGGTCTAGAACTAAAGGAATGATGTGAGATGAGAATGGTGGCAGTGTTGGTTTGTTGGTTGTGTCGGCACTGTTTTACTTTTTAAAATTAGTTTAGCGATTTTTTATTTTATTTTTGCACGTTGGAGTGTCAAGGTGTTCAATGATAAATCATTATGATGCGAGCTTTTTATGATATAACTATAAGGCAGTTAAAGATGAAGAGAGAGTTTCTTTGTTTAGAAGTAGGTTTTTTTCATTGAAGCAAAATAGAAGAAAATGTTTAACTTATTTTCAAGTAGGCTTCAACTGAATAACCGCTCATCTTTTGTGCCCGTGAAAATTTTCAATTCTATAAGTTTCATAAAATTAACAATATCATCTTATTTGAGATAAAAATGATAGTGTTAATTATAGGAGATTCGAGTTTAATTAATTTTCATATATATATATAAAATAATTTAATTGAATTTTTTAGGAGAATTCAACAATTCATTGAATTGAATTGAATCGATGATGGTGAAATTATTTTTAATGGTATATGGTTTAGGGTATATGTTTAAGAGTTTAAGGGTTTAAGGTTTAATAGTTTAGGGTTTTAGGTTGATGGTTAAGGGTTAAATTATTTTTTATAAAGAATAGGGTCAAATTAAAATAATATTTAAATAACGAGGGTTCAATAGAAATACGAAAATAGGTGAGGTACTAAATATATAATTTACCCTTATTAAAAAAATAAAATTTTAATATATATAAAAAATAATTTAATTGAATTTTTAAAAATAATTCTTAATTGTATTATGGGTCCTTAAAATTTTAAATTTTTATTAATTAATTTAATGGCGTTCAGCGGTGTTCGTCCCACGTGGTAGACTCATTCGTGGTTTACGGACTATTTTGACACGAATTGCTTGAACATCTCGGTCATACATTGGAAACACTCCTATTGAACAAGGTGTAACAGAGGAGGTGTTGGAGGATCATTCTGTCCTCTTTCAGGAATCGAAGGATTACTCATGGCTTGCTCCTCTTCATTATTAGAGGAATTAGCATGATGATCATCTTTATCATGTCTTAACTGGACGACAAACATCTTGTTTACTATTTAAGAAAATTAAAATTTTGTGTCTATTGCAAGTCACAGATATCATACAGAAATAACTTCATGGTGTCATATGCATATGCAATCATGTAATGGGCCTCGGTTTAGTCTTAGAATCAACTAAATTCAGGCTTTGATATCACAAATATAACAACCCTACTCGGTCTAAAAGAGAACCAAGTCAGAGACATTACCGAAAACTTGAATCGAAACATACAATTTCATAAACTATACATTGAATATGCAATCATATCATGTAACACCTCTTAACCAGTTTAGTAGATAAACCGAATTAAGAATTTTATGAAACAAACATAAACAATAACCTTCATATATTATTGGAAAGGAATACAAAGAAATCAACATAAGAACTAAGGCCAAACATTTTGTTTAAGGTATAGCTTCAAATGGTTTAAGGACATCTAAGTTACGAGGTCTTAGTTCGATAAGACTTATCTACTTATAAGATAAGGACATTGGTTACCATAATCATTTGTTGTTTTTCGTGAAATAAAAATTCAAAACTAGATCTTTATAATCTAGTGGGAAAAGGGTTAGATTGCTTTCATTTCAAGACCAAATGGAAGCTAAATTTGACACTAATTATATTATGTTGAATGAGGTGAACCGGCCATATCCTATAGTTATTCCATATAAATTTTAAACATTCAAAAGTTAGCCCTTATAATCAATTTTACTAACAAGGGTCATAACTCGATCCTCATTATGCATAGAGCAGACCCCAACCGATTACTCATGATACTCAAACAAATTAATTCAATCCAAGCATGTTCAATCATTTAACAACTAAACTTGACATACTAGAGTAAGACACTCAAGATGTTAAACATACCAACATACTCTAAGGCTAACCAGACTAATTAGGAGTATGCATATTGTAGATTGTCCTGAAGTTCTATATTTTATGAACATTCATGCCCTTATTATTGCTATTCTTAAGCTTAGTTAGGCATAATTAGCTGCATATCATGCATTATAACGATATTTCTTCTTTTACCACGCTTTATTTGAATATCTTATATTTGGTAGAGAAAATGTATTGTTTTTGTTAGTTTTCTATTTTAGGTGATGGTTGCTGATCAGAGGAAGAGAGGACATGAAAGCAGGGAGCAGAAGGAGCTGTACTGAAGTAGTTCCAGTTGCCGCCAAAGACGCCATCGCTGCAGAATGCCGCCGCCACCGCAAAATGTCGCCCAGACGACAATACGTCGACATAGTCAAGATGGGTCTCGTTTGATAGAGGACATTTTTCTGAGTCCATTCAACCCAATCTTACATTTTTCTGAGGCCTGGAGCAGTGTATAGAGCTGATTGAAGATCGATAAGCAAGGTGGCTTATACTTACTTGGTGAACAAGTAAACATCCAAATGAATCCATATTTAAGTCAGAATTGAATGAAACATTAAGTATTAAAGCTATTTTATCATCAATGAAGACTTCTACTCCAAGGAGGACTTAAGCTTTGGCCAAGCCCTATATATACCCAGGTATGTGAGGGTATAGGGGCATGGAGATAGAGAGAGATAGAGAGAGGGAGTCGGCTATGTTCTAAACTCCTTAGGGTTTAGGTTTTTGCTTGTAAAGTAGTTGTGAGAAACAATTGTATTAGGTTAAGTTGTTTTGCTATAAATATTCCAAGTTTGCTTAATCTATGCACTTCATTCTTTCAATTAGACCACACTAGTTAGTTGAGAGAATTCATTTGTTGGGCACGAAAGTGTAAAGCTCACGAAAGGGTTAAGCACGATCATAACATGTTGGGGCGTGACTAACTTGGTTCTACACCAGTCCACAAGTTTCAACAGCTAAAAGAGATCACCAACCGAATTGACTAGCCTATGTTAGGTTTACGCTGAGATTGCTAGGTATTGCCTACGTCACGCTAGCTTTTGAGCATCCTTGCCTAGAAATAGGGAGGATCACTGTCGACTATCCCGCCGAACTTGGAATATCTGCCAGACTTGCCGCCATGACTTATTTCCGTTCCACCTGCCAAGACAGCGAAAGTTGCAAGGGCAGTGACCCGCTGCGGCAGTGTGACAAGGTCGTAGCTGCCGCCCACCATACCCGCCGAGGCAGCATATCGTGACAGCGCAATCCAACCTTGACCTATGCAATGCAGTCTACATACTAATGAGCAACAATTACCTGGCCCATTCTATCACTCTGATCTCCCATACTTTAATTAATTGTGTTTTTAGTTTTATTCCTTTAAATAAACCTGAAATTAACTGTGCATTTAAATTTCTTGTGCAGATATAAACTCGAAGGAACTATACCAATCCTTGTGGGATTCGACATCTTATATACTATAACTTGACAGGAGTGTGCACTTGCGCTCTCACAAAAAGGGAACACCTACACGCCTTACAAGTTTTTGGCGCTGTTACCGGGGATTGGCAATAGCGACTTCATTTTGTTTTTTGCACTCTTTATTAAATTGCATTTAAATTTCAAGTTTTTAACTTTATTTTTCTTTTGTATGTATATAAAACAAAAACAAAAAAAATTTAGGTACGCTACAAAGTCAAAGGGCATCACAATGTCGAGGAAAACTATACGAGAGCTGAATTTTGAACAAGAACAGCAGATGCTGCAGTAGCAGCTGTCGCTGTGGCAACAGAGAAGACAACAGACTCCGCTGCCACAACAACAAAATTTTTCATGGTATGATCAAAATTGTCAATTTTTTTTTACCATAACAATTTTGTTGCAGAAACAATCATGCTAGGGTAAGGTGGTCAGCTTCAAGAGCAATCTAGAGAAACCACTCGGGAGCCGATGTTGGAAAATTCTTACAATCTATGTGAGGGAAATCATGTGTTCGAAAATTGCCCTTTACTTATTGGAGAAGACATATGGGACCCACAACAGGAGAAGCCACAACATCAACTGGGACAGCAGATGCACCTGTCGCAGTATCTGCCGCTGCAACAAAATTTTTCATGGTTTGATCAACAACCTAAAATTTGTTTTACCATGACAATTGTGTTGCTGCAGAGGCAGATATACCCTGGCAGTGTAGTCCTCCACAAGAACAATCACAAACCTTGGAGGACGTGCTTCAAGTTTTCATGGCTAGTACTGCATCCTTTATTGAATCCACTCAAAGGCTTTCACAGAAAATGGATACAAGGATGGCCCAGTGGGATTCAACCTTATGGGATACAACATATCGATTGAACACATCCACATATGCTATGAACAAAGAAAATGTCTTAGAAACTTCTGCCATGGAAACCATTGATCACCAACAAGTCAGTCCTAGGGATATTGATGTCCCAACGCAAGAGGACAAAGAAATATGTGAAGAAAGTTCTCCGATGTGTGAGGAGCAACTAGAGGATGAAGAACACTGCCCATCACATGATAAGCCTATGCGAGAAATTACCCTAGTAAGGATTGAGGAAACTACATAGAGCAATTTTGCGATAATACCTAGTGAGGTCGACATAAAAATTGATGATGTCACATTCGAAGCCTTAGCAACCTTGCACACCTCAACGTCAGTCTCGGTACATATGCCTGCCTCAACAGAAATCTCAGCAACTATGGAATATGTAGATCAAGAGGAGTCGATGCTAGCAGATCTAACGCCATCACAATCTCTACTAATGGAGATGTTCGAGGGACCTGAAGAACACAATGTTATAGATGATGAAGCCCTTCAATCTGCCGAGTTTTTCCTTGACTTGAACCATATTATAACAGACTACTGCCCCGAAAGTTGGCCGCCTAAATAGCTGCCTTGGCAGCAAAAGCCATCCTCCACCATAACAAATCAGGACAAAGATAAGGTAAGTGCATGGTTTGATAGTGGTATAATTTTTACTAATCACATGTTCATGCCTTCAGAAAAAGAAACAAGGTGGACGATTCGCATGGATTACAAGGGGACGAGGAAGAAAGACTTCCCTATAAAAATAGTCACTCGATGGAGGGTGCGAGTGGACTATAAGAAGTATCGAAAACGAACCCACTATAACATAATTTTAGTTTTTCTACATCTTTACCGTTTTCTTTAGGAATAAATCTTAATAAGCTTAGGACCAGATTTTATTTTTAATTATATTATTTTTATTTTGTCCGTATCACAACTACTTATCTAGATTCAGACCCTACTATAAAAGGCAAGCCCCAAAGAAATATGAGGGGCAGACAAATTACAGCCTCCCAAGCGGCAGAGACGACAACAAAAAAGACAGCTCAGGCCACCGATTCCCTTAGCGAGGAGGTGTCTGATTCCTCCGATGATGCAGAGCCGACCGAGATAACAAAGAAAAGAAAAGAGGCATATGATAGCGGCCGAACTAGAGGATGAAAGGTCAGAGACCGAGCTGGAGCAGCAACCAAAGAGACCCACTCCCATAAGAGTCCAGCCAGCTCACGGCTAGAAGTAGAGCCTCGCCGCCAAATCACTCACCTCCCGCTACCTAGTCCTCTCATCTTCTTCCAAGTCCAGCGAGTTAAAAGACAACTCGGGCAGCTTCTAGAACCATTATTTTCTTTACTTTTTTCTACTTTATTTTATGTTTTTCTGTTTAGATTTTATTTTGTCTAAGGCATTGGGGGCAATGCCCGCCTTAAGTTGGGGGGGGGGTTAGTCCTCATGTTATTTTGTTAATCATGTAGTTTGATGTAGTTTCATTGCAAATCCTGCCTAGTACTTAGTGAAAATTGGAAATCTGGGTTAAATAACTTGTACCTATGATAGTTAGCCGATTCTATTCTCGCACCACACTTAAAATTGAACTTAATCTTGGGAAGAAGCATGAAAAACACCTTAGAAAAAATTTTAGTTCCCAAACTTTTATTACACTTCTGTTAAGTGCTGAATATTGTTTGAGTTCTAAGTGTACATTGCATGCTTAAACTTAATGAAAATCCTTATATTGGATGCAGGTATGCCACCACGATAGCACAGGGAAACAAAGTAAAATAAAAAGCAATGCCCCCACGGCCATGAAACAAAGAAAATGCTGAATGCCCTAGAGGTGCCCGAAATAGGCTTTAGGAAGGATCATGAGCAAGGACACTCCGCTGGTATCAAAGTCCATGTACCTAAATTCTTTGAAGTGATGGACAAATTAGCATGAGTGAATGAAAGCCTTAACGGGATAACTCTACTCAAAGGGTTCAAAGTTTCGTAGTATTCTCCTATCTTAGCTTCAAACCTAGAGAGTAGTTGTGATGACCTGAAGCCCTTAAAAGCCATGATCGGAAAAAGGAAGAAAAGAAGTGCTTAATTGTGCTGCCAAAACAACAACTCTATATCATTTTTCTTTAACTTTTACATCATTCTTTGTTTATTTAGTATACTTAGCATGTATACAAACCTGCAGACACTGCACTAGCACTAGAATTAAAATTCTAAGTTATTTCATGTTATTCCCTCTCACTAAACTAATATAGGTGCCACGACCTTGAGGTATGAAACCAAGTTAAAAACTAGGTTTTCTTTTTTATTTATGTACAAGGGCAGGTTTACTAGTTAGGTTGCATTGCTTGATGACAAATAATAGTTCGAGTTTGGAGGTGTGTAGAGTATTAAGAAGTTCTATATTTTATGCACATTCCTGCCCTTATTATTGTTGTTCTTAAGCTTAGTTTGGCATAATTAGCTGCATAACATGCATTATAACAATATTTCTTCTTTTACCACGCTTTATTTGAATATCTTATATTTTGTAGAGAAAATGTACTGTTTTTGTTAGTTTTCTATTTTAGGTGCTGGTTGCTGATCAGAGGAAGAGAGGACAGGAAAGCAAGGAGCAGAAGGAGCTGTACTGAAGCAGTTCCAGTTGCCGCCCAAGACGCCGCTACTGCAGAAAGCTGTCGCCACAAAATGTCGCCCAAACGACAATACGCCGACATAGTCAAGATGGACTTCGTTTGATAGAGGACATTTTTCTAAGTCCATTGAACCCAATCTTGCATTTTTTTGAGGTCTGGAGCGGTGTATAGAGCTGATTGAAGATCGATAAGCAAGGTGGCTTATACTTACTTGGTGAACAAGTAAACATCCAAATGAGTTCATATTTAAGTCAGAATTGAATGAACCATTAAATGTTAAAGCTATTTTATCATCAATGAAGGCTTCTACTCCAAGGAAGACTTAACCTTAGGCCAAGCCCTATATATACCCATGTATGTGAGGGTATAGGGGCATAGAGATAGAGAGAGGGAGTTAGCTATGTTCTAAACTCCTTAGGGTTTAGGTTTTTGCTTGTAAAGTAGTTGTGAGAAACGATTATATTATGTTAAGTTGTTTTGCAATAAATATTCCAAGTTTTCTTAATCTATGCACTTCATTCTTTGAATTAGTCCACACCAGTCAGTTGAGAGAATCCATTTGTCGGACACGAAAGTGTAAGGCTCACGAAAGGGTTAAGTACGGTCACAACATGTTGAGGCGTGACTAACTTGGTTCTACACTAGTCCACAAGTTTCAGCGGCTAAAAGGGATCACCAACCGAATTGACTAACTTGTGTTAGGTTTACGCTAAGATTGTTAGGTATTACCTACGCCGCGCTAGCTTTCAAGCATCTTTGCCTAGAAATAGGGAGGATCACTGTCGACTATCCCGCCGAACTTGGAATATCTGCCAGACTTGCCGCCAAGACTTATTTTCGTTCCACCTGCCAAGACAACGGAAGTTGCAGGGGCAGTGACCCGCTGCGGCCGCGTGAGAGGGTTGTATCTGCCGCCCGTCATACCTATCGAGGCAACATATTGTGGCAGTGCAATCCAACCTTTGCCTATGCAATATAGTCTACGCACTATTGAGCAACAATTACATGACCTATTCTATCACTCTAATCTCCCCTACTTTAATTAATTGTGTTTTTAGTTTTATTCCTTTAAACAAACCTGAAATTAATTGTGCATTTAAATTTCTTGTGCAGATATACACTCGAAGGAACTATACCAATCATCGTGGGATTCAACATCTTATATGCTATAACTTGGTAGGAGTTTTCACTTGCGCTCTCATAAAAAGGGAACACCTACACGCCCTACACATGTCATACATAAACATTCATCAAATCCATACAAACTTTTTCAAACTAGACAAAATACCCATAATTAAGCTACACATGCAACCACCAAGTTAACAAAATAACATTTACATCACTTTCAATGCTTATAAGCATTGTATTCAAATATAAAGAAGTTCTATATGCAATATGTACAAGTATTGTGCCACCTTACTATCAGTTCTATTAAAGGATGTCAAAACATACATTTTTCTTGTGATCTTGATCGAGCTCAAAATCAACTTAATAATTTGTATAATGTTTTCAAGATTGTACAAGTTTATAACCTTTATAAATTAAGTAGTCTAAGTACTCGAATCCCTAACCAAAATGTCGCCAAAAACTAAGTACCCAATGTACTAGTCAACCCTTCTATTGTCGCCAAATGACCAAACCGCATCCCTCTTACTGTCACCACATAAGGACCATAGTCCGTGGACCATAGTTCTCCCCAAACACGAGCTCAACTGGACTCTATGGCATGCCAACTATACATATGACTAATTTGAAACCAAGGTTTTTAAGTATCTTATCATATTCCTAAAGGAGCCAAAGCTCCATTCAGATAAACAAGATGAGCTTAGTTTCATTATTTCATTTATGTGTAGCACATAGCTTCCAAAATTTCCCAAATTTATATCTTTCATTTTCTAATCTTATGTTCATTCATTTCCAATCTCATTAGATATTTATAACTCATATGTATTGTAAAGCATGATTCATACATATTTTCAAACTAATGCCAACATGATTTACTGCACTTACCTACTAGATACTTACGGTTTAGCCATTGATCAAATTATAGGCTCAAAATTATTCCAAGATAATAACAAGGTATTTTAAACAATTAAAGAAGCTCGAGAAGGTTTCAAGCATATCCCGAGACATTAAACTACACTCACGGTTATCCAAGCTAGCTGTTGTAGTAACCCATTTCAACCGGGCTTACAACCCCAAATATTAGAACCCATTTTACATACTCAATACCTAATGCCCAATAAACAAATAACCCAGGCCCATTTCAATTTAATCCTAATCTAACCCTAGCCACCTCTTACAATGCAGCAACAGCCGCCATTGACCTGTAAGCCGCCTGCGCCGTCTCAAACTGCGCCGCCATCAGTCTCGCTGACTCCAAGCCGCTGCCAATTCTACCCTCAACTCATAATGCAGTTATAAACAAACCAGATAAAACCCGTAATCTAGTCAAATCCACCACCCTTATCCATCTCTTTAAACCCGTCATCCTCATCCTTCTACTACCACCGCCCAAACCCGACCACCACGAAGCTCCACCCATCCCTCACTTTCCACGTCACCCTTATTCAAAACCCTATAAATGGGGATTAAATCGGCCAAAAAATGAGATTAGAAACTGATTCGAACAAAAAAATAAGCAAAAAAAAGAACAAAAAAGGTAAAAGAAAATATGTAAAAAAACCTTTCAGTTTTTCTTATATCTAAGGAAATAAGGGGAGATTTAAAGGAAACTAACCTTAGGTTCGGAGTTAGGACCCGAAACTAAACCAAACTCATATCCGACATGAACTTCAGCCACCATTCGCGGCAGTTCCCTATCGCTGGAGAACGGTGACCCACGACGGCTAGCGACATACGAACAGATGGCCACCGGGCTAGGCGGTGAGGAGTTGAGAGAATTTAGAAAAAAATGGATATCTGGTGCAAATAAGATTTTTGGTCAAAAAAGGGAATTTATATGGTAATCAAAACAACATCGCTTTGGGCATCCTTGTTCAGCCCCAACACGACGTCGTTTTAGCTGTAACCCGCGTATGGACCCGACCCGCTAGAAGAATGCGTGCGTTTTGCTTAATGGGAAAATCACGCTTTTGGTACTTCGACTTTTATATCCTTACATTTCAGCACTTCAGTTTTTACATTATTCAGTTTAGCCATTGTTTTTAGTTTAATTTATTTTTTGTTTATCATCATCATCATCATCATCATCATCATCATCATCATCATCATCATCATCATCATCATTATTATTATTATTATTTATTATTATTACATTATATGTTAATATTGATATTATTAGTATTTATTATTATTATTATTAATTAATAAACATATTATTATACATATTCGTACATATATATCCTGCATTCATTTTTTAAATTGAATTTTTAATCGAATTGATTTTCTTTGTTAGGGATTCTCGTGAAAACTGTGCTTCGAACCTAAAGGTGTGCTGCTTTCTCGTTAATCTCTAATACTAATTTTTTTCTTTTTAATCCTAAATCAAAATATTTAAAATAGTATTCCTTTAGTCGGGGGGTCTCGTGAAAATCATGTCCCAAACTTAAAGGGGAGTAAGTTTCTTGTTAGTCCCGTATAAAGGAGTATTATTTTAGATACGTTTTACGAAATTCATGCATTCATGTAATCGACTAGGTACCAATTGTTGGGCGTTGTGGGGGTGCTCACCCTTCCCCACACGTAATCGACTTCCGAACTTGTTTTCTGGTTTTGCAGACCAAAACTTGTTGTTTTAATAAAATGACAAAAAAAGTTTTTATTAAAATAACCAGATTTTCAGGTGACCCAATCTCACCTAAAGTAAAAAGGTTGGCGGCGACTCCCGTTATTACACCTTGGCAACTCTGCTGGGAACTACTTTTTTTCTAGAGAGTCAAGCCACAAGTCAATTACCTTTTGTTTTAATAAGATGAAAATTATGACTTCAATTTAATTTAATTTTGTGATCTCAGCTATTTTATTTTTGATCTTTTTACAAATGTTTTTATTAAATCTGCTAAGTTTTCATATCATGAGCTCTGCACTCGAGCTCCGTCCCTTTTAAGTAGAAGCGAGAAGCTACTCCTTCGTGAGGTACCCCCTCTATGAAGGATAGTGGATTGCATTCGAGATATAGGTCCCTTAGTCTTCGTGAGACTTTCATCTCCGTGCAGACCTAGAGATACGTATCTGTAGAGCATTTAGGTGTTCTCTAAATATGAGCTCAAGTGCACACTCCTGTCAAGTTATAGTATAAAAGATATTGTCTCCCATAGATATTGGACAACTTAACTCGAATCGTAATTCCTGAACAAGGAAAAATTAAATGCCCAAATAAGTTGAATTGTTTTAAGAAGAGAAGTAAATAAAACACAAGTAAATAAAATAGAAGAGATCAGATTGATGGAATGGGCCGGATTATGCTGCTCCCTAGTGTGAAACTGCGTTAAATAGGATAATTTGCTTTGCGCTGCTAGACTTTGCTGCCTCGACGGGAGATGGCAGATTCGCTGCCCCGGTAGTGAAATGGACATGTGTCTCGACGGCGAACTCGATAGTACTTCAAGGTCCGGCAGAACGCTTCAAAAGTGATCCTGCTTATGTCTAAGTTAGAATGTTGTTGATGCCCACTGCAGATAATACCAGTCACGGCATGAATCGTGCAAAGAGAGCAATGTTTGGTTCGTTCTCTTTTAGCCGCCTTAAATCCTAACCTATGTCTAGGCTGGATTGATCAACACTTGTTTAAGGTGAAGACTGTACTTACTCCTTTCAGGAGTTCGACTCTCTCGATACTAAACAAATAGATAGTAATCAATTAATCTTTCACCTTAATTGAAAACTATGAAGAATATGGAATAAGTAAACCTTGAAGTTTTATTGCAAAAACAAACATAAACCCTAAACAACCGTTATCACACTAGTTTACAACATAATCCAAACCCAAAGAGAATTTAGAACATGATTGCGGCAAGAAAACCTAACATATGACTAAGGGAAAACCTAAGTTGTTTTGAAGTAAAAATACTGTAGAGTGTTTAGGTGTTCTCTTTTTATGAGCGTAAGTGCACACTCCTGTCAAGTTATAGTATAAAAGATGTCGAATCCCACGAGGATTGGAATAGTTCCTTCGAGTGTGTATCTGTACAAGAAATTAAGATGCATAATTAATTTTAGGTTTGGTTAAAGGAATAAAACTAAAAACACAATTAATTAAAGAAGGGGAGATCGGAGTGATAGAATGGGCCAGGTTAGTGCTGCTCAGTAGCGTGTTGACTACGTTGTGAAGAAGTAAAGTTATTTCTGCGATGCCTCGATTGCGGCCTCGACGAGTATGGTGGGTAGTAGCTACGACCCTGTCACGCGGCTGCAGCGGGTCACTACCCATGCAACTTTCGCTGTCTTGGCAGGTGGAATGAAAATAAGTCCTGGCGGCAAGTCTGTCAGATATTCCAAGTTCGACGGGATAGTTGATAGTTATACTCCCTATTTCCAGGCAAGGATGCTCGAAAGCTAGCGTGGCGTAGGCAATACCTAGCAATCTCAGCGTAAACCTAACACGGGCTAGTAAACTTGGTTGGTGATCCCTTTTAGATGCTGAAACTTGTAAACTTATTAGGAACCAAGTTAGTCACACCCTAACATGTTGTGACCGTGATTAACCCTTTCGTGAGCCTTACACTTTCGTGCCCGGCAAATGGATTCTTTAATCTGATTGGTTAGGACTAATTGAAATAATAAAGTTCATAGATTAAGCAAACTTGTAATATTTTATTGCAAAAATAAACTCACAAACTTTACAACCGTTTCTCACAACTACTTTACAAGAAAAAACCTAAACCCTAGGGAGTTTAGAACATAGCCGACTCCCTCTCTCTATCTCTCTCTATCTATGTCTATATGCCCTTATACCCTCGCATACATGGTATATATAGGGCTTGGCCTAAGGTTAAGTCCTCCTTGGAGTAGAAGTCTTCATTGATGATAAAATAGCTTTAACATTTAATGCTTCATTCAATTCCAACTTAAATATGGACTTCTTTGGATATTTACTTGTTCAACAAGTAAGTATAAGCCACCTTGCTTATCGATCTTCAATAATCTCTATACACCGCTCCAGGCCTCAGAGAAATGCAAGATTGGGCTCAATGGACTCAGAAAAATGTCACCTATCAAACGAGACCCATCCTGACTATGTCGGCGTATTGCCGTCTGGGGGGCATTCTACGATGGCGACATCCTTGGCGGCAACATTATGCAGTGGCGGCGTCTTTGGCGGCATCTGAAACTGCTTCAGTACAACTTCTTCTGCTCCCTGCTTTCTTGTTCTCTCTTCCTCTGATCAGCAACTAGCACCTGAAATAGAAAACTAACTAAAACAATATCTTTTCTAAGCCAAAACGTAAAATATTCAATAAAAGCATGACAGAAGAGAAAAGTATAATGCATGATATGAAGCTAAATATGACTAAATGAGCTTGAGAATAGTAATAATATGAGCAGGAATGTGCATAAAATGTAGGACTTCTAGACACTCTACACACCCCAAACTCGAACTATTGCTTGTCCTCAAGCAATGCAACCGTAAGTAGTAAACATGTCCTTGTAAATAAATAAAAAAGAAAACCTAGTTTTTTTAACTTGGTTTCATACCTCAAGGCTGTGACACATATATTAGTTTAGTTAGAGGGAATAACAAGAAATAAATTAGATTTTTAATTCTAGTGCCAGTGCAGTGTGTGCAAGTCTGTGTACATGCTGAATATGCTAAGTATACTAAGTAAACAAAGAATGTTGTAAAAGTTAAAGAAAAATGATATAGAGTTGCTGCTTTGGTAGCACAATTACGCACTTTTTTTTTCTGTTCATGATTTCTAAGGGCTTCATCTCATCACAACTGCTCTCTAGGTCTGAAGCTAAGATAAGAGCATACTATGAAACTCTGAACCCTTTGAGTAGAGTCATCCCGTGAAGGCTTTCATTCACTCATGCTAATTTGTCCGTCACTTCAAAGAATTTCAGATACATGGACTATGATAGCATCAGAGTGTCCTTGCTCATGATCCTTCATAAAGCCTATTTTTGGAACTTCTAGGGCATTCAACCTTTTCTTTATTTTGCGGCCGTGGCGGCATTGCTTTTTATTTTACTTTGCTGCCTTGTGCTGCCGCGGCGGCACACCTGCATTCAATATAAGAATTTTCATTAAGTTTAATTAGGCAATGTACACTTAGAACTCACACAATATTCAGCACTTAATAGAAGTTTAATAAAATTGGCAACTAATTTTTTTCTAAGGTGCTTTTCATGCTTTTTCCCAAGATTAAGTTCAATTTTAAGTGTGGTGTGAAAATAGAATCGACTAACTATCATAGCACAAGTCATTTAACCCATATTTCCAATTTTCATTAAGTACTAGGAAGGATTTACAATGCAACTATATGCAACTACATGCTTAACAAAATAACATGAGGACTAACCCCCCCAAACTCAAGGCGGGCATTGCCCTCAATGCCTTAGACAAAATAAAATCTAAACAGAAAAATAAAGAAAATAATGGTGCTAGAAGCTGCCTGAGTTGTCTTTTAACTTGGTGGACTTGGAGGAAGATGTGAGGACTAAGCAGCGGGTGGCGGGTGATTTGGCGGCGAGGCCCTGCTTCTAGCCGCGAGCTGGCTGGACTCTAATGGGAGTGGGTCTCTTTGGTTGCTGCTCCAGCTCGGTCTCTGGCCTTTCATCCTCTAGTTCAGCCGCTATCACGTGCATCTTTTATTTTCTTTGTTACCTCGTCCGACACTGCATCATCGGAGGAATTAGACACCTCCTCGTCAAGGGAATCGATGGCCTGGGCTGTCTCTTTTGCTGTCGTCTCTGCCGCTTGGGCGGATGTACTTTGTCTGCCCCTCATCTTTCTTGGCGGCTTGCATTTTATAGTATGGTATGAATCTAGATAAGTAGTTTTGAGACAGACTAAATAAAAATAATATAACTGAAAATAAAACCAGGTCCTAAGATTATTAAGATATATTCCTAAAGAAAACGGTAAAGATGTGGAAAAACTAAAATTATGTTACAGTGGGTTCGTTTCTGATACTTTTTATAGTCCACTTACACCCTCCCATCGAGTGACTATTCTTATGGGAAGTCTTTCTTCCTCGTTCCCTTGTAATCCATGCGAATCCTCCACCTTATTTATATTTCTGAAGGCATGAACATGTGATTAGCAAAAATTATACCACTATCAAACCATGTACTTACCTTATCTTTGTCCTGATTTGTTATGGTGGAGGATGACTTTTGCTGCCAAGGCAGCTGTTCAGGCGGCCAACTGTCAGGACAGTAGTCTGTCATAATGTGGTTCAGGTCAAGAGAAAACTCGGTAGATTGAAGGGCTTCATCATCCATAACACTGTGTTCTTCAGGTTCCTCGAACATCTCCAATAGTAGAGATTGTGATAGCTTTAGATATGCCAACATCTTCTCCTTTTGATATACATATTCCATAGTAACCGAGATTTCTGCCGAGGCGGGCATAGGTATCGAGACTGCTGCTGAGGCGTGCAAGGTTGCTAAAGCTTCAGATGTAACATCATAAATTTTTTTGTCGGCCTCACTAGGTGTTATTGCAAAATTTCTTTGTGCAGTTTCCTCAATCCTTGCTAGGGTAGTTTCTCGCATATGCTTATCATGTGTTGGTTAATGTTCTTCATTCTCTAGTTGTTCCTTTACACATCAGATAACTTTCTTTGCATATTTCTTCGTCCTCTAGTCTTAGGACATCAATATCCGTAGGAATGACTTGTTTGTGATCAATGGTTGCCAAGGCAGAAGTTGCTGGGACATTTTCTTCGTTCATGGCATATTTGAATATGTTCAATCGATCTGCTATATCACATAAGGTTGAATCTCACTAGGCCATCCTTGTATCCATTTTCTGTTAAAGCCTATGAGTGGATTCAATAAAGGATGCAGTACTAGCCATGAAAACTTGAAGCATGTCCTCCAAGGTTTGTGATTGTTCTTGCAGAGGACTACACTGCCAGGGTATATCTGCCATTGCGGCAACACAATTGTCATGGTAATTTTTTTTTGAGGTTGTTGATCATACCGTGAAAAATTCTGCTTCGGCGGTAGATACTGCGGCAGGTGCATCTGATGTCCCAGTTGATGCTGTGGCTTCTCTTGCTGTTAGTCCCATATGTCTTCTCCGATAAGTAAAGGGCAATGTTCGAACACATGATTTCCCTCACATAGATTGCAAGAATTTTCTAACATCAGCTCTCGAGTGGTTTCTCTTGATTGCTCTTGAAGTTGACAACCTTGCCCTAGCATGTTTGTTTCTGTAGAAAAATTGTAATGGTAAAAAGATTTGACAATTTTGATCATACCATGAAAAATTTTGTAGTTGCGGTAGCGGCGTTTGCTTTCTTGTCTGCTACCACAACGACAACTACTACTGCAACATCTACTGTTCATGTTCAAACATCAGCTCCTGTATAGTTTTCCTCGACATTGTGATGCCCTTGGACTCGTAGCGTACCTGATTTTTTTATATACAAAAAAGTTAAAAACATGAAATTTAAATGCAATTAAATACAGAGTGCAGAAAACAAAACGAAGTCGCCATTGCCAATCCCCGACAACGACACCAAAAACTTGTAGGGTGTTTTGGTGTTCTCTTATTATGAGCGCAAGTGCACACTCCTGTCAAGTTATAGTATAAAAGATGTTGAATCCCACGAGGAATGAAATAGGTCCTTCGAGTGTGTATCTGCACAAGAAATTTAGATGCACAATTAATTTTAGGTTTGGTTAAAGGAATAAAAGTAAAAACACAATTAATTAAAGAAAGGGAGATCAGAGTGATAGAATGGGCCATGTTATTGCGGCTTAGTAGTGTGTTGACTGCGTTGTGAAGAAGTAAAGTTATTTTTGCACTACCTCGATTGCGGCCTCGTCGGGTATGGCAGGCGGCAGCTACGACCCTGTCACGCGGCCGCAGCGGGTCACTGCCCTTGCAACATTTGTTGTCTCGACAGGTGGAACGGAAATAAGTCCTGGCGGCAAGTCTGTCAGATATTCCAAGTTCGACCGGATAGTCGACAATGATCCTCCCTATTTCTAGGCAAGGATGCTCGAAAGCTAGTGTGACGTAGGCAATACCTAGCAATCTCAGCGTAAACCTAACACAAGCTAGTAAATTCGGTTGGTGATCCCTTTTAGCCGCTGAAACTTGTGAACTTGTTAGGAACCAAGTTAGTCACGCCCCAACATGTTGTGACCGTGCTTAACCCATTCGTGAGCCTTACACTTTCGTGCCCGACAAATGGATTCTTTCAACTGACTGATTAGGACTAATTGAAAGAATGAAGTGCATAGATTAAGAAAACTTGGAATATTTTATTACAAAAATAAACTCACAAACTTTACAACTGTTTCTCACTACAAGCAAAAACCTAAACCCTAGGGAGTTTAGAACATAGCCGACTCCCTCTCTCTATCTCTCTCTATCTATGTCTCATTACCCTTATACCCTGACATACATGGGTATATATAGGGCTTCGCCTAAGGTTAAGTCGTCCTTGGAGTAGAAGTCTTCATTGATGATAAAATAACTTTAACATTTAATGCTTCATTCAATTCTGACTTAAATATGGACTCCTTTGGATGTTTACTTGTTCAACAAGTAAGTATAAGCCACCTTGTTTATCGATCTTCAATAAGCTCTATACACCGCTCCAAACCTCAGAAAAATGCAAGATTGGGCTCAATGGACTCAGAAAAATGTCCTCTATGAAATGAGACCCATCTTGACTATGTCGGCATATTTCTGTCTAGGCGGCATTTTGCGGCGGCGACGTCCTTGGCAGTGGCATTCTGCAGCGATGGCGTCTTTGGCGGCATCTGGAACTACTTCAGTACAACTTCTTCTACTCCCTGCTTTCCTATCCTCTTTTCCTCTGATCGGAAACCAACACCTGAAATAGAAAACTAACTAAAACATATCTTTTCTTGGCCAAAAATGTAAAATATTCAATAAAAACATGGCAGAAGAGAAAATACTGTATAATGCATGGCATGCAGCTAAATATGACTAAATGAGCTTGAGAATAGTAATAATAGTAGCAGGACTATGCATAAAATATAGGGCTTCTAGACACTCTACAAATACATTGGGTATATATAGGTGTTAGCTAGGTCAAGTCCTTCTTGGAGTAGAAGTCTTCAAAGTAGCTTTTGCATTAAAGCAACCTTTATTTCTAACTTCTTTGAGTTGAATGTGGAGGTCTTCATGTTGCCTTGCTCCGCAAGTAATCTCGAATTCCTCCTTCGGCGGCTCTGCCCGCTGCTACAGTTATCGGAAATTAAAGTGGATGGCCTCGTTAGAATCAAGATTTTATGCTCTACATATCGCACTCCAGTTCTCCAATTCCTCAGTTTGCTGCCTTGGGTGGCAGGTATGGTGGCGGCAGCTGCTCGATAGTTGATGTCTCTGTCTGGAACTGCATCAGTACAACTCCTTGATTTGTTGCCTCAGCATCATGTCCTCAGCTCTTCTCTCCTTCTACCAGCCTCTAGTACCTGAAACTAAAAATAAACTAAAACAATACCTTTTCTTTACTAATAAAGGATAACCAATAAGAAGCATGGAAAAGTAAAGAATACTGTAAAATGCAATGCATGATCCTAATTATGCCTAAAATGTACTTAAAAACTGCAATAATATGAGATGGAATGTGCACAAAATATAGAACTTATGGACACTTTACACACCCCCAAACTCGAACTATTGCTTATCCTCAAGCAATGCAACCTAAACATACTTTCCCTTTAAACTAGTAAGAAAGATATTTTTTTATTTTAAACTTGAGTTAACACATCAAGGTCGTGGCACCTGCCATTAGATTAGTGAGAGGGGAATAACATGAATTACCTCAGAATTAAACTATAATGCAAGTGAAGTGTGTGCAGAATTGTGTACAGTCTGAATATGAAGAACATTCTAAGTAAACAAAGATGTTGTCATGGTATATAAGGTTGCTACCGAGGCAGCATAGTTAAGCACAGTTATTGATCATGGAAATAAGGGCTTCAACTTATCACAACTACTATTTTAGGTCTGAAATTAAGATAGGAGGAAACTACAAAACCTCAAACCTATTAAGTAGAGTCATCCCGTGAAGACTTTTATTCACTCATGCTAATTTTTCTGTCACTTCAAGATTTTCAGATTCATGGACTTTGATAGCAACGGAGTGTCCTTGCACATGATTCTTCGTAGAGCTTGTTTCGGGAACCTCTAGGGATAGATATCATAAAAATTTTCTTTCCCTACCTTTGTTGTGCTTTTGTTTTTCCTATTTGTTGGCTGCCGCGACAGCTTCCTGCAACAATGTTAGGATTTTTCAAATAATTAAACCAGGCAATGTTTATCAGAAATTCAAACAAATTCAACAAGTAAAAGTAGTGTTTTTGTTTTTTTGGCAATTATATAAAAAATCCAAAGTTTACTTCATGCTTTTCCCCAATAATTAAGTTCTTTTTAATTTAGTGCGAAAAATCTTTAGTCGGCTATCCTATCATAGGCACAAGTTCCAAAAAAAAATCTTTTTCGATTAATTTATTAAGGAAACTACATAATGCAACCTAATATGCACTAGTTATGCCTAATAAATATGAGTGCTAATCATCCCCAAACTCGAGATGGGCATTGCCCTCAATGCACAAAATACAAACAAATAAAAAAAATAGTAAAATAAATACAATTTAAAAAATAGAAAAATTAAAATAAATAAAAGAGAAGAAAAGAAAAGAAAAAACCCTAGAAGTTGGCTAAGGACTGAGAGGAGGCTTGGGTCTTGGCGACAGGGGAGGAAGAGAAGGATTGAATTACTAGGCGGCGGTCGATAGATGTCCAGGCGGCAGACTTGGCAGGTGATACCTTTGCTGTTCGCGATGGCTGGATTCTCTTGGGAGTGGGGCGAGGTTCTTCACGAGGCTTTTTGGGAGGGGTTTCATTTTCTTCTGTCTCAGATTCAGATTCCTCGTCCTCTGGCTCGACAAAGATGATGTGCCAAATCCTCTTCCTTGATGCTTCCTCCATTGTTGCTGCCGGACGGTCTATGGCCATTGGAGCTGTTGTTGCTGCCAGCCGCTTCCTGACCTCATCGGATGAGGAGGTGTTGACCACCTTTGCCGCTGTGTAGGTAGGGGAAGGTGTTGCTGATGCCTCTCATGACTGCCGGCCACCGTGTTTAAACTAGAGGTGGCAGAGTACGATGGGTAGTGTGTCGAAGACGACATCTGGCGGTGGAAGGCGACGTGGTGGGCAGCTGCTTCTGATGGTGTCACTTCGTGAGGTGCAGATACATCAGCGAGATCGGCGGGGAATGTTGGCAGGATTAGGCCATCATCAGGAAACTTCTGAAAGAGATAGGCCACAAAAGACTCTTGGACCTCCCCCACATACTTCATGAAGGTCAACTATTGTTGCTCGATCCGTTTGTTGCTGTCGATGAGAGTGCGTAGCAGCGTGATGACTTTATTTTTTGGGGTAGCTTCAGTACTGCCAGGGGCGGCTGGTGTGGCTGGCTGGGCAACAGAGAGCTGGCTGGGGGTGATGGGCTCTATCTCCTAGGCCTGCATCATTTACAGGCGGACTTTCCTGGCCCAACTCTCCTTGGCAGTTGTCATGTCATCTTATGGGTCGGAGGGGACATTGAAGTTGCCACATAGGCTGGTAATGAGAGATGGAAAGTACAACCTGCCCTTTTTCTTGCAGAAACAGTTGTGGATCTCTTTATAAATGATCTCCCCACCGTTGATCGTCCTGTTAACCATGATATTATGGATGAGTGTGAGGCGCGACCGGTCTATGGTGGAGTTTTGGGAGGTGGGCAGCAGACGCCACTTGATGAAGGTGTTCGAAATCATGGGCTCAGGCATCAGTCGGCGACGTTGGACGGAGCCGCCATGCTTTCCTACCAACTATGGCGTGTTGGGCTTGCACAGTTTGGCCTTGATCTTGTCGTAGTCGGCAGTCGTCAGTGATTGCCTCCATTCCTCGTGAGGTTTTCCGTCCATATCTAATCCGTAAAAGTTGTTGATGACGACAACATTTAACTTGACAAGCTCCCCTTGTACAAACACGAATGGCAACTCTAAGCGTCGGTTGTGGGCGTAGAATTCCCTGACCATTGTGATGTTTGCTGCTTCTGGCTGTTTTACGAACATTTCCCAATCTTTGTTGTGTATCTTCTCTAATAGGGTGGGCTCTAGGCTAAGATCTCATGTCTACTTGGAGTAATGGAACCCTTGTTCCTCCCAAATGGCTTTCTTTGCGAACTGAGTTCTCTACCTCTTTTCATCATCACGAGAGAAGAAGCGTTAGAAGGTGGGTTTGGATTGGGATACTGATGCAATGTTTGAGATGGCTTAGATGTAAACTGAAACTTAGAAGAAAATAATTAGAAAGAGAGCAGTGGATTCAAGAATAAGATAACAAGGATGTGAAAGAAAAGTGAATGAATGAGATTAGTGAGGTTTAAATAGAGGTTACCGAGAGGTGTCGTGGCGGCATTAAATGTCCAACATGCAAGTTGTCTCACACACATTACGAGATTTCTGCTAGTTACTTTTGTAGCTATTGGCAGCTAGCCGATAGCGGGCAACTAGCCATTACGCGGTTTCTACGCTAGGCCGCCCTTGGCTGTCTTGGCGGGATTGTGGGCAAGCTCCTTGTTGGGCCTTCTTCTTGGTCCTTCTTCTTAGTTCCTAAAAATAGATAATTAAATACTAAAGATAAAATAAGAAAATTCTGAATAACAAAAATGTGGATAAATTAAAATTTATTCCTAAAAAAATAAAAATAAAAATAATTAAATTAAGTTATGTTGGGAGTGCAGTGGGGTGCATCTCCAAACATAACAACTTCCTGAGGTGGCGGGTCGTTTCCGATACTTCTTGTAGTCTACCCGCATCCTCCATCGTGTGATTATTCTCATGGTGGGGGAGCCCTTCTTCCTCGTTCCCTTGTAATCCATGTGAACCGTCTTCCTTGTTCCTATTTCTGAAGGCATGAACATGCGATTAGGAAATATTATATTACTACCTAACTGATAACTGCATAAATATCCTTGTTTTCATACCTTTTTTCTATAGAATTTGCCTGTTCTTAAGTTCATACCATAGCATTTAGACTGCATTTAGGTTGCATTTTCTTATTCTGGGTGCATATTTATCTTTGCTGGTTATTGGTCCATATCGAGGGGTACTGCTTGGAAGGATGGTTTGGGTTTTGTGGTGTGCAGGAAAGGAGTTAAGAGAAAGACGTTGTCGAGAATTGCTATAGCATGATGGAAGTGGACATTGGCCAGCACGTGAGGTACACGTGAGCAGTAGAAACATGTGAACATGCAAAAAAGGACGATCTGGCATGTGCAGCAGCCGGTGCCCGCCTGCAGACTGTCTCCCTTGTCCCCTCGTGGCATACCTTGTCGGTGGATATTCCTTGGGAATATCAAGGCATCTTTAGGGCACCAAACCCTAGAAGCCTTCACTATATAAAGGGGAGAGAAGCTTGGAGCAAAGTGTGGTATTTTTAGTGTTGCAAAAAGAGAGGCGAAAGAGAGAGAAAAAAGGAGAGAGAAGTTTCCACCTTCATCTTCTCCAGCTTGGTATCCTCCATCGTTGAAGCTCCGAGGAGTGGCCTCACAGGCCTCGAGAGAGGCGGTGGGCCTAAGACAGTTGGACAGTCCATGGCGGAGAGGGAGTTTACCTTTCTTTCTGTCGATATAGCAATTTCTTCTCATATCTTTATATTTGGTGATGTTATCGCAATGATACGTTGGATGATATTGCCCAGCCACGAACTGTTTTAGGTGGCCTAGGTTTGATGGATTATGTTATTTTGAGTACTCTTTAATGTATGCAATGGCTTTTTCAGTGTTTATCATGATTCTATGCTTTGCTTATGCATTTCTTATTTCCTTAAAGTTGTAAGAGCTTAGGGTTGCAAGTGCTTCGAGAGATAGGCCCTACCTTAAGTGCCTTTGAGAGTTGGCCGTTTGTGTGTGTTGGGGTTAGTAATCGAGAGAGCTAGCCCTAGAACCCTCATAAGCAATGGAGTGACTGTTGAGAGGCAGACTCTAACCTACCTTAGAGACAAGTGATAGGTTTCAAGGGCTAAAAAGGATAGTTGTTGAGTGTGTAAAAGTTCTATATTTTACCCCCTATTTAACTCATATTTCTGTTGCATTCAAGAATAATTCATTGCATTTAGGATAGATTTCAGTTATACATCACAATTATATTAAATTGCACAGTTGCTACTAATTTTGGTTACTTTTTCAGGTAGCTGTTGTAGCAGACTCATGGCAGTGGAGAAGAAGAGCTGGAACACAGGATCGAAGTCGAGAAGGACGATGTTGCCGAGGCCGCCGCCGTGGCAGCTAAGGACGACAACAATGGTGAAGGGAAAAAGTGAAATGGAGCTCGACAGAAAGAGAAAATTAAGCCGGTCTGTCGTGGAGCACTCATATTTTTCCGAGCCCTAGATTAGAATGAAGGCCAAGCCCAAAGTTCAAGGAAGAAACTCCAAGCAAGAAGAGAGGACGAATTAAAGACATATATTCTGAAGATTTATTCTTTAATAGAGTTGTACTTTAATTTAAACTTGTATTCTTTCCATATTAGAAAACTTGAACCCAAGGCCTATATAAAGGCATGTAATTCGACCTAGGGAAGGATATCTTATTCTCTAGCCGTCTTCCCCTAAACCCTAGTCGTTTCCCCCTTCTCATCATGTTCTAAACTTCCCCTAGGGCTAAGAGTTGATTCTGTAAAGTAGTTGCAAGGATTGCATTGTTTTAGGATTTTTTCTGTTCAATAAAATAGACTTCAAGTTTGGTTATTCTGGTTTTCAACATCTTTCAAGAGTATCGGGAGAGCATTGTGAGATTATACATTTACTTAATATCGGGAGAATTAAGTATACGAAAGGAATAAGTACGGGTTCTCCAGTTTATGGTTGAACTATCTCGGACCTAGGGATAGGACGAGGTTAAGTGGCTAAGGAAGAATTCAACAACATCGGTGTTCATCCTTCGATTCATGCTGGGAGGTATCATCAAAGACGTGTTCATCGACAAACTTGGACCTAGGGATAGGACAAGGCACAACAAGGATTCTTTCCAAGATTGAAGTATAGAGTTGTGTGATCGCTGCCGCGACAACAACAGACCGCTGCCGCTGTAGGTGCTGCCGTGATAGGAGCAACGACAGAACATGAAATCCTAGACATTTCAACACCTACACTACTGAGGAAATCAATACGGACCTATTCTCTCTATCCTGATTTCTTTAATCCTTTATCTTCAGTATTCTTTAGAATTCCCTTACAAACAATTAAAATTATCTTCTTTCTTGGCAGTAATTCAAGGTTAAGGCTATTTCCAGTCCCTGTGGATTCGACATTCGATGCTTCGTGTATCACTTTACTACTTGCGTTGTGTACACTTGCACTCTATTGCGATAGACTCTTCTTTTCAAAAATTGTGCAGATTAGATCATCAGGAGGTGTGTACCACAGGATGAGTAGGAAACTGTGCTTCATCACTGCCATGCTTCACAATTTGGAGGACACTTAGGTGGTAACAAAACTGCTGCTAAGGTTTTGCAGTCTGGTTTTTATTGGCCTTCACTGTTTAAGGATGCCCAAGCATTCTACAAAAGCTGTGACAAGTGTCAACGGACTGGAAACATCTTAAGGAGACATGAGATGCGCTGCAAAACATCATTGAAGTCGAAATCTTCGACGTTTGGGGGATTGATTTCATGGGACCGTTCCCAGCATCATGTGGGAATCTTTATATCCTCATGGCAGTGGACTACGTGTCCAAATGGGTTGAAGCGACCGCCACACAGAAAAATGATGCCAAGATTGTTCAGAGATTTCTACATAAGAACATTTTTTCCAGATTTGGCATCCCTAAGGCGATCATCAGTGATGAAGGGAGGCATTTTGACAATAGGGTAATAGCTGCTCCCTTAAGGAAATATGGTGTCAAACATCAGATCGCAACGGCTTATCACCCTCAGACCAATGGACAAGCCGAAATATCAAACATAGAGGTAAAGAACATTCTTGAGAAGATGGTTAAACCAACTCGAAAGGACTGGTCCTTACACCTCAATGATGCACTATGGGACTACAGAACAACATTTAAAACTCCATTGGGAATGTCACCATACCGGCTGATATATGGAAAAACATGCCTTCTACCTGTTGAGATAGAGCACAGAGCATACTAGGCCATCAAGGCAGTGAACATGGATTTGGAAAAGGCAGACAGAAAAGGTTACTTGACGTGAATGGGATTGAAGAAATTTGAGCAATGGCCTATGACAACGCAAGGATTTACAAGGACAAGACCAAGAAG
Source organism: Hibiscus tridactylites (assembly GCA_958450335.1). NCBI lineage: Eukaryota > Viridiplantae > Streptophyta > Magnoliopsida > Malvales > Malvaceae > Hibiscus > Hibiscus tridactylites. The sequence goes on from OY288279.1 coordinate 71,482,478, forward strand.
TGGCATGACAAGAAGTTGCTGCCACGACAGTTCTGCTCAGGGCAACTTGTGATGTTATTCAACTCTAGGTTAAAACTCTTCCCATGGAAGCTGAAATCTAGATGGTCCGGCCCATTTCAAGTTGTGCAAGTTTTTCCTCATGGTGCTATCACGATCAAATCCTTAAAAGACGGGCACCAATTTAAAGTCAACGGACAGAGACTGAAGCATTATCAGGGGACTGAAGCCCCAAGAATGCAGGAAGTGGTTACTTTAGGAGATGCCCCTCCTGGCATCCCTAATTTAACTTAATTTTTTTATTATATATATATTTATTTAATAGGAAATTAGAATTATTTTATTTTTAGGAACTAAGTTTTTATTTTAATTATTTTTAGGAAATAAAGGAGACAAGGAGAGGAGAAGAAGTGAACTAGCCCACCATCTCACTAGCAGCCCAAAAAGCCCAAAAGAGAAGCCTGTCGTCACAACTGTCGCGACAGACGCGGAAAATACAGCTTGTCAACACGCTATCGCGGCAAACACGCAAACACGTAACAGACGCGCAGCAGACACAAAAACGCGTGACAAACACATCAGAAACCGCGTAACAGCTGGCTTCGTTATTCATGCCTGCCGTTACAGCTTCAACGGGCAGCAAACTCTGCATCTATATAAACCCCGTTTTACTATTCATTTTCACATCACTTTTACTTTCTCTACTTGATTTCTCTCCTTATTTACATTTCCTTTCATTTTTTCTACAGTCTCTTGCAACTATGAGTACCAGAAACACTAGAAGAAGTGCTGCCTCAAGCTCTGCCGCAGCAGCAGCCACTCCCAGCCACGACAAAATCCCAAACTGCTTTGCCACCGCAGATTCCAATGACCGATACTACACCTCCTTCCAGAAAAGAGAGATGTGGGAGGAGAAAGGGTTCATCTACAGCAAACAAACGGAGAATATCGGGCTCGAACCATTTATCGTCCGCAAGATCAGAGCACTTCATTAGAAAATGTTCACTGAGCAACCAGAGGAAATGAACGTCACTCTGGTCATAGAATTTTTTGCTGGCATCGACAGCAAAGATACGGCAGCCGTGACAGTTCGTGGTAAGGAAGTCCCTCTTGAGCCGAAGTACATTAACACCCTCTACGGACTGTACGTCGGCAGAAAGGAAGATGGGCATAAAAGGTTCGTGGAAAGCTTGAATGCAGTAGATTACGATGGTGTCATGGCAAAACTGACCGAGGAAGGGACCCAGTGGAACACCCACAGACGGTGAAACGAGCCCAACTCACCCCCAAAGCAAAACTGTGGAACACCTTCGTGAAAAAGAGGATTATGCCTTCCTCACAAAACACAGTGGATCAACCCAGGTTAGCTCTCGTTCATTCCATTTTAAATGAGAGACCCATTAATGTTTGTCGATATATCCGGGAAGGGATTTTGGACTGTGCACTACGACCATCGGGACCCATTGTCTTCCCTTACCTCATCACAGAAATCTATCGTGGCCACAATGTCCCTGAAATTGCTGAAGATCTGAAGGTTAGAGGAAAAGGATGGACGGAGAAAAATATCTTCAGTTTGATGGATCTGAAAGCTGCAACACCAATCTCTTGCTTCAACACGTCTGCCGCGGCAGGTGAGCCAGCAGAGCCTACCCAGATAGAGCCTGCCGCCACAGAAAAGAGGCAGCCCACAGTAGCAGCTCCCACAACAGACTTCTCCACCCAAATCCTAGCTACCCTGTAGAAAATGGACGAACGACAGCTGGGTCTGATGAGCTTTGTTCGTGACTTCACAACAGCAGCGGTACATTTCATTAAAAGCAATTTAAATTTTCCGAATTTACAGTTCCATGTTTTCCCCGATCATTATTTTGCTGCCCCCACCCCTACCCCTGCTGCCACACCGAGAACACCTTCTGCTTCGTCCACTCCAACCCAGGCCGCAACAGCTCCAGGTGGCAGCCCACCGCCACTGCCTCTGCTAGGGGAGAAAAGCGAAAGGAACCACCATCTGACCTCGACAAATTTATTTCTGGTTTCTCCTCTTCCTCAATTTGGGAGGAATCCGATGGCGAGCCCTCTGTCAAGAGGAACCTGTCCAAAGAATTCACTTAGATGAAGCGGCATAAACTCAACCCCAGAAATGGACCATCCGGCCAATGGAAGTCTGATAGCAGCAACAACAGTAGTGGTAGCAGCAGCAGCAGCTCTTCCGAGGAGGTTCAAGTGCTGGAGAAACCACCCCAGATCTCACCTACTCGCATCCAGCCCTCGAGGGAAGCTAAGAAAAAGACTGCCTCCGCCTCTCCAAGCCATCTACCGGCACCGACGATGAAAGTAACTGCTCGCCTGTGGATAAAAATCAACAGCAGTAGCTGCAGCGTCAACAACACTTAAAATTTAAGTTTTTATCTTATCTTTGTTGTCTGCCATTTTGTTATAATTGTGAGGTTTTTTTATTTTCTCTTCTTCATTCTGTCATCATGCATTGAGGGCAATGCAACCCTTGAGTTTGGGGGTGGCATCCTTCCATTAATGAAGTGTCTATTATGTTTATAATTTGTGTCTAGGTGTTAGTTTATTTTTGCTTAAAAAAATTGGCTTAAGTCTTTGAACTGAACTTACCTGTTGTGACAGCCTCTGTCGTGGTCGTGCCGTTAGGATAGTTTTAGGAGCAATTTAGAGCCTTACTATAGTTCTGATTCTTAAACACCCTTTGTGACTTTTATACTCTAGAACTCTACTGGTAAACTAGAATAGGGAAAAGTTTAACACTTGAGTTGCCCCTAGAGGTGCCTAACACTGGCTCTAGGAAAAGAAGTTAAAAAAAGTAGACTCAATACACCTAGAGGTGGCTGAAACCTGCTCTAGGAAGTTAGCTAGAGGTTCCTGAAACCGGCTCTAGTCAAACTTAAATTAAGAAAAGAGAATCGAGTCTAAATAAAAACTAAAGGAGCCTAAGAATTGCCTCCAAAAAAATGAAAGTTGGCATAAAAATTCAAGTTAGAAGCTTAGCTATTCTAGTAAACTAAGAGAGTCTAGGCATATAATTGTTCACAAAACATGCACACTTCACGAGAATTATATAAAGGTTCCGAATGAATCCTGAATTATCCAACAGGGTGTTGCTCACAATAGGGAATGAATGGTAGGTAATGAAAAGTTCAATGTTTTAAGCCAAACAATTTTTTTTAGGTCTTAATTGCTTGAGGGAAAGCAAAAACTTGAGTTTTGGGGTGTGTTGAGTGTGTAAAAGTTCTATATTTACCCCTATTTAACCCATATTTCTGCTGCATTCAAGAATAATTCATTGCATTTAGGATAGATTTCAGTTATACATCACAATTATATTAAATGGCACAGTTGCTACTGATTTTGGTTACTTTTACAGGTAGCTGTTGTAGCAGACTCAGGGTAGTGGAGAAGTAGAGCTAGAACACAGGACCGAAATCGAGAAGGATGATGCTGCCGAGGCCGCTGCCGAGGCCGCTGCCGTAGCAGCTAAGGACGACAACAATGGTGAAGGGAAAAAGTGAAATGGAGCTCGAAAGAAAGAGGAAATTAAGCCGGTCTGTCGTGGAGCACTCATATATTTTTCCGAGCCCTAGATCAGAATGAAGGCCAAGCCCAAAGTTCAAGGAAGAAACTCCAAGCAAGAAGAGAGGACGAATTAAAGACATTTATTCTGAAGATTTAGTCTTTAATAGAGTTGTACTTTTATTTAAACTTGTATTCTTGCCATATTAGAAAACATGAACCCAAGGCCTATATAAAGGCATGTAATTCGACCTAGGGAAGGATATCTTATTCTCTAACCGTCTTCCCCTAAACCCTAGTCGTTTTCCCCTTCTCATCATGTTCTAAACTTCCCCTAGGGCTAAGGGTTAATTCTGTAAAGTAATTGCAAGGATTGCATTGTGTTAGGATTTTTTCTGTTTAATAAAATAGACTTCAAGTTTGCTTATTCTGGTTTTCAACATCTTACAAGAGTATCGAGAGAGCATTGTGAGATTATACATTTACTTAATATCGGGAGAGTTAAGTATACGAAAGGAATAAGTACGAGTTCTCCAGTTTATGGTTGAACTATCTCGGACCTAGGGATAGGACGAGGTTAAGCTAAGGAAGAATTCAACAACATCGGTGTTTATCCTTCAATTCACACTGGGAGGTATCATCAAAGACGTGTTCATCGACAGACTTGGACCTATGGATAGGACAATGCACAGCAGGGATTCTTACCAAGCTTGAAGTATAGAGTTGTGTGATCGATGCCGCGACAAAAACGGACCGCTGCCGCTGCAGGTGCTGCCGCGACATGAGCAACGACAAAACAAGAAGTCCTAGACATTGCAACACCTACACTATTGAGCAAATCAATACTGGCCTATTCTCTCTATCCAAATTTCTTTAATCTTTTATCTTCAGTATTCTTTAGAATTCCGTTACAAACAATTAAAATTATCTTCTTTCTTGTGCAGTAATTCAAGGTTAAGGCTATTTCCAGTCCTTGTGGATTTGACATCCGATACTTCATGTATCAATTTACTACTTGCGTCGTGTACACTTGCACTCTATTGCGATAGAATCTTTTACACACAACAATAGTACACAAAGGGTAGGGGAGTGTTATGATTTTACGCCGAGAGGTATGGCTGTAGCATTTCTGACTCCCAGTTTCCTGGCTAGAGATAGTTTAGGAGCCCTCTTAGTAAATCCCGCCTAGCATAGAAGATAGTTGAAAAGCCTTAGTATCGTTAAGGAGCTTGAGTTATATTGTCCATCATTCCCAGCCAGTCATTCTGTAGTGAGTTTCGCATACGAAAGGGGACTTGTCTATCATATTGTTATCTCATCTTTCTCTGCGCTGTTTTGCTTCAGCATTATTATACCTCGTTTCTTTTACTATAGCATTATCATCTGCAAAAAGTTCAAGCTTTATTGTTATAGTAACCGTGAATACCTCCAATCCCTGTGGAGACAATACTCACTCATCACTTTATTACTTGTTCGACGTGTATACTTGCACCATTTTCGTATCATTTATAGTCACTGCACGAACACAACAAGTTTTTGGCACTGCTGCCGGGGATTGGCAATTGGTTTTTTACGGTTTTTGTTTTTTTCGTTTGTTCTTTTTGTATTACTATAAACTTATTTTAGGTTTTTCGTTTTTCTTTTAAGGTGTCTTGCTAGTGTATGACCAGAAGGCGGCCTAGAGGACCCTTGCAATCACCTATTTCTGAGATTGAGCATTTCTTGAGACTTAGAAGACGTGTTCGACGAGAAGAGACTAGAAACATGGATAAAGAAATACAACCACCTCAAGGTAACAAAGATGCTATGGCAAATGGCCAGGGAGTAGCAGCTCGACCACGAGCTATTAGGGATCATTTAGCTCCTATCTTGGACGATCTCTATCCCGGAATAGTAGCTCCATAAATTCAGGCAGCCCAGTTTGAGCTTAAACCTGTTATGTTAAACATGTTGAACACTATTGGTCAGTTTGGAGGTATGCCTCATGAAGATGCAAGACAACATATCCGAGCTTTCTTGGAAGTTTGTGACTCGTTCAGACATCAAGGAGTGTACGAGGATGTGCTAAAGCTTAAACTGTTTCCATATTCTTTACGTGATCGTGCTAGAGCATGGCTAAGTGGAGTGCCAGCTGGATCAATGGAGACTTGGACAGATCTATGCAAAAGTTTTATGCTACGATATAATCCACAAAATAGAAACACTCAGTTGAGAGATTATATAGCTTCTTTTCGTCAAGCTGATGACGAATCCATGTATGAGTGTTGGGATCGATTCAAGGGGTTATTAAGGAAGTGCACAAATCATGGTTTTCATGATTGTACTCAAGTGGTTATGTTCTATAATGGAGTAAATGCTCCTACGAGGATGATGCTAGATGCTTCAGCAAATGGGACCTTGTTAGACAAATCACCGGAGGAAGCATTTGACATTCTTGATAGGGTAGCCAATAATGATTACCAATTTCCGACCACAAGACTTTGAACGGGGAGGAGAACCCAAGTAGCTCGAGACAGTGAAGCCGATGACTCGGTAGCCACCCAGTTAGCTGCTATCACAAATATGCTAAAGAACCTCCAACGTCCCAACAAAGTCAAGGAAGTGAAGTCCGCAACCTCATGTCTCAGATGCGATGGCAATCACCATCTGAGTGAATGCCCTGACAATTAAGAGTCAGCCAACTATGCGGGGAATTATAACCGCAACAACAATCTATACTCCAATACCTACAACCCATGATTGCATCAACATCCAAACTTCAATTGGGGAATCAAGGGCACAGTAATTTTGCACAGCCAGCGCCACAACAAAATCTGATCGAAGCACCATCTTCTAACCAGATGATGCCATGGCAAGGTCACAAGGGAGCAACATCTTTATCGAACAGTTCGCTGGATACTACATTCAAAGAATTTATGGCTATGATAAAAGATTTCATGGGAACCACAAAAGTTTTGCTACAAGATCATGCAGCAAACATCAAAAATCAAGGAGCTTTATTGTAAAGCCATAGTTCCTCTCTTTGAGCCTTAGAAACACAAGTTGGTCAGATAGCTCAAACCTTGGATGCGCATCCACAAAGAAGTCTGCCTAGTGACACTGAAGCCACTAAGAACCATAGCAAGGAACAATGCAGTGCACTCACATTAAGGAGTGGCAAGGAAATTAACAAGGAAGACAAGTTTGGGGGAAACGAGAAGGAGGACTCCCAGCCCAACTTGCCTCAGGAAGAAGAGAACTTACAAGATCCTCCAGTTGAAGAGAAGGGTGAGGATGTCATAGCAAAAGAAACACCGGAGGAGGAGCCTTCTTTTGCTAGAGCAAAAGATGTAACGCCACCAGCCTAGACAAATGAAATTAGACCCCCACCTCCTTTTCCTCAACGATTCAAGAAGCAGAAAGAAGACCTTTAGTTCCAGAAATTTGTGGATATCCTAGACAAATTACATATCAATGTCCCATTTCTGGAGGCCATTGATCAGATGCCAACATACGCCAAGTTCCTCAAGGATATAGTCACGAAAAAGAGGAAGGTCGAGAAGCAAGAGACTGTCTCGATAGCAAAAGAATGTTATTCTATGTGGAGCAAGCTGCCACCTAAGAAGAAGGACCCAGGTAGTTTTGCTATCCCATGTTCTATTGGCGACAAGTTTGTTGGAAGAGCACTTTGTGATTTGGGATCAAGTGTAACTTAATGCCCAAGTCGATTTTTCTAAAATTGGGAATTCGAGAGGCACAACCCACCAAGGTTGTGCTACAGCTAGCAGATCATTCTCATGTTCATCCAGAAGGGAGAGTTGAAGATGTTGTGGTAAAAGTGGACAAATTTATCTTTCTAGTTGACTTCTTAATTCTCGACTGTGATGCTGACAACAACACACCCATTATCTTTGCTAGGCCATTTTTAGCCACTGGGCGAGCTTTGATCGATTGTGAGAAAGGTGAATTCATGATGCGAGTGGTTGATCAGACAGTCACGATCAATATTCATGACACCTTCAAGTATGCAGACAACCCAGGAGTATGCCAATATGTAGATGCTACAAGACAGAATATGATCGATGAGTTTTGCTATAGCAATGAGATGCAAATGGAGGAGTTTGAAGCACTCTGCAAAGATGATGAATCAGACCAAGAAGAGCTCTCAAGGGAATTGGAGCAGTCTAGTCGACTCAAGGCTAGACCAGGTACGCACTTTGAACCTCTTGATTTTTTAGAATTTATACCTCCTAAACCTTCCCTTGAGCATGCACCTTCTTTAGAACTGAAACCTTTGCCATCGCATCTTAAATATGTTTACTTAGGGAGCTATGAAACTTTGCCTGTGATAATTTCATCTAGTCTCACACCTAAGCAAGAAACTAGTTTAGTAAATATGTTGTTACAACATTAAAAGCAATAGGGTGGACTATGGCTGATTTGAAGGGTATAAGCCCTGCTATTTGTATGCACAAAATTTTGCTTGATGATTGTCACAACAATTCAGTTGAGCCCCAAAAGAGACTAAACCCAATTATGAAGAAAGTAGTGATGAAAGAGATAATCAAGTGGCTGGATGCTGGAGTAATCTACCCGATATCTGATAGCTCATAGGTCAACCCGGTGCAATGTGTACCGAAGAAGGGATGCGTGACTGTGGTAAGCAACGAGGAGAATGAGATATTTCCTACTAGAACTGTCACAGGGTGGAGGACTTGCATGGACTATAGGAAGCTCAACAAGGCGACCAAGAAGGACCATTTTCCTCTCCCATTCATTGATCAGATGTTGGATCGACTAGCGGGCAAGACATTCTACTGCTTCCTTGATGGGTATTTTGGGTACAACCAGATTTCTATAGCACCAAAAGACCAAGAGAAGACGACTTTCACATGCCCTTATGGAACTTATGCTTTTCGAAGAATGCCCTTTGGTCTCTACAATGCACCAGCAACCTTTCAAAGATGTATGTTGGCTATCTTTTCAGACATTGTCAAGGATTTTTTAGAAATTTTCATGGACAACTTCTTGGTCTCCGGAGATAACTTCGACACATGCTTGGGCAATATCGCCAAGGTTCTAAAGAGGTGTGAGGAAGCTGACTTGGTGCTCAATTGAGAAAAGTGCCATTTCATGGTAACAGAAGGAACGATCTTAGGCCACAAGATTTCGAAGCAAGGGATTGAAGTTGACAAAGAAAGGGTCGAGGTCATTGAAAAACTACCTCCCCCCACTACTGTCAATGGAGTAAGGAGCTTCCTAGGGCAAGCTGGCTTCTATCGGAGATTCATCAAAGATTTCTTGAAGATTTCAAAGCCACTATGCAGTTTGCTACAACAAAATCAACCATTTGTGTTTGACAAAGATTTCCATAACGCGTTTCAAGAACTGAAGGAGAAGCTTATCTCAGCACCAGTTGTGATTCCACCTGATTGGAACGAGCCGTTCGAGCTGATGTGTAATGCAAGTGACTACGCCGTTGGTGCAGCACTTGGACAACGCCGAGGTAAATTCTTTCATGTCATTTATTATGCTAGTCAAACTTTGAATGATGCACAAATAAATTACACCACTGCTGAAAAAGAATTGTTTGATGTAGTATTTGCCTTTGATAAGTTTAGGTCATACTTGATAAGCACTAAGGTCACAATTCATACCGGTCATTCAACCATTAAGTACTTAGTGACTAAAAATGATGCTAAACCTAGACTTATTAGGTGGATACTCTTGCTTTAGGAATTTGACTTAGAGGTTAGAGATAGGAAAGGATGTGAGAACCAGGTAGCTGACCATTTATCTAGGCTAGAAAATGCTATCACACAAGGTAGTGAAACTGAAATTAAGGAGGAATTCCCTGATGAGAAACTATTAGCTGCTACAGCAATTCCATGGTATGCTGATATTGTTAATTATCTTGTTAGTGGTATTTTGCCTCATGATTTATCTTGTAACACCCTAATTTTGGGCTTGGAAGTTTAGGGTCTAAACCGGACCAGTTTAAATTGCGATTCGAATATAAAAGGTGATTTTAGGGAAAGCCTAGTTTAGGATGCATTAAAAATATGGAAAAATATCTAAAAATCCTATTTTATTATATATAAGAGATTGGTAAAATCAATTTTACAAAATGTGGTTTGGAAGTATGACATTTCAAGTTAGTGACTAAAATGTAATTTTTGAAAAGTTGGTGACTGTTTTAAAAGGATTGAAACTTTGAATCTTTAAGGAGATAATTTACCCAAGGGAGGGTTTCTCCAGATTTATCTTAAATATTAAAGATTTAATTAAGTTATTTAATAAAAGGAAAGGAGGGAAATTAGATATTTTTGGTATTATAACTAACTTTTCTCAAAATTTTCCCATTTCATTTTCTCTCCATTTTCTCTCAGCCAAACACATTTCCCCAGCCTCTTTTCCTCTAATTTTCACATCTACAGTTGAGATTACAATCTCCAAATTGTTTCTAATCATTTCTACACTAAAACCTCATCATTTGCTTATTGATTTTTTCAAGATTTTGGCTCTAAACAAGGAGAAACTCACATTTAGAGGTATGAACGTCCTTCTCCTCTAAATACTCAGTTCTTTACTGAAATTCCCAAGTTCTCAATCCTTAATTTGAGTTTTATAAAAGTATTTAATGTTGTGTTCTTGATCTTGGCTTAAAATGCAAGATTTGGATTTAATTTTGAAGAAATTCGTATTAAATGATTGGGCTCTGTTTTGAGATGTCTTTTTGATGTATATTGGATGTATAAATGATGTGTAATTGAGGTTTAATCAATGCAATCCCGAATAGGTTAATTTTCCTAAGTTTTGCTTGAGTTAATGGTGGTTTTTGGGATGATTTTGATGTTCTGCTATAGCTGGAGGTATAAGGACGTGATTAGATCCTTTTTGGATGTTAATTGATGTATAAGAATGGTTGGAATTGATGGATCTCGGCTGGTTAATGTTGTAGAGGTGTTTGGATGTGATTTCGGTTGTGTTTGGTAGCCGAAATGTGAGTGTTGATGAGAGCAGCGAGTTTAGGTGTCTTGGTTGAAGATATTAATGCATGATGATGCATTAATCCTCTGATTTGATGTGTTTAAAACAGGGGAGACATCTTCGGATCCTTGTGGTGTTGATCCGGAGGCTTGATCGGCGTTTCGGCAAGCTTGCGAAACGGAATCAGTGAGTGAAGTTTGGTTTTCAGCTTTGAAACCAATGTTTGAAGGTTATGGGGGCTTAGTTTAAGTCTAAACAACTTAGCTAAGCTCAAGAGTAAGTTTTTGGAAAAAACTCTCTTTTTGATGAACCATGAGATGGTTGGATGCAATGTGATTTATTTGTATGTTTTAAATTCTGTTTTGAAAGCATATTTTTAGCATGTTTAATGCTTGTTTTGTAAGCCATGTGTTGAAGGATGCTCAAGGTAAGAGATCCTTGTTTTGAACATTGATAAATGTGGATTTGATGCATAGTGATGCATGATGGTTTAATGGCTTTGTTAAATGCTTTAAAATAGTGGATTGATGTTGTTAAATGATGTATATTGGCAAGTGATGTGGTTGTTTAAAAGTACTTGAATCGGATATAGTTACCCGACTATAGGATTGGGTGCACCGTGAATAAAGTCGTCTTCGATGTTGAGGGGTTGTGATTGTACTGTAAACTCCATCCAAGTACACTAACGATATGGTTAAGATCACAATGGTGGTTAAAAGTCCATGTGTGGATCTTGTGTATGGTTAAGATCACAATGGTGGTTAAAAGTCCATATGTGTATCTTGTGTTGTGTGTCCCGTGTTCTCGTTAGTGATGTTATACAACTACCAATGAGTGATGTGGAGGGGTTGTGATTGTACCGTAGACTCCATCACGGGTGTTGAGGGCTTGTGATTGTACCGGTAAACTCCACCTTGATATTGGTAGTGTGTATGAAGCGTATGGGACAACGCTTGTAATCCGCGTATCCGATTGTGTTTTGAGTTGTAAAATGGTTATGTATTATCACTTGAAAGCCAATATGACATGTTGAGGAATGGAAGCATGAGATGCTTGTTTTGTATGCATTGATGCATGATAAATGTTGTTTTGAATCTAAAGACCATGGAAAGGTGTTTTTACAAAAATGCATTATTGTGTTGTTTTAATTGAGCATTCCTCACTAAGCTATGTGCTTACGCTCTCTCTTTCTTGAACCAATAATGCAGAGCATTGAAGTGCTTTAAGGACAGCAAGGAGGTCAAGAATCCAAGTGGAAGTTTAAGCTCATGTATGGTGACTATTTTCACAACACTATTAGCTTTTTGGTATTTGGCAATGAGAACCTAGATTGGGTTTTTGGGAGATGTTTTGGACTCCCTAAGTTTGGTTTGATATCTTTGATGATGTTGGAACATGTAAATGGCCATTTGGTTTTGGTTTGGTGATTTGATGATTGCATGATTTCTTTTATAGGATGCATGCCTATAGATTTGGGAATTTCCTTAAATGATGCCATGATTGAGTTTTGATGATGCTAGTATGTTCCTTTGATGTTTGATGATTTGGAGGTCATATGATTGTGTTTGGTGGGTCAAAAGTGTATTAAACCAGAAAAATTATGCAATTATGGGCATCCCGTATCGGAACAGGTGCTACTGTTTCGGAACAAGCCCTGTTCCGCAACAGGTTTCAGAACGGTCCCACGTTTCGAAACGGTTCTTCCCCGTTTCGGAACACTCGACCGTTGGGCACTGAATCTGATGGTTATATGTTTTGAAATCCTCACGTTTTGGTATTGATTCTTGTATATTCAATTGTTTGAGTTTGTGATGTCCGTTTGAGATGAAATTTGGTAGAGAGGCATAAAACATGATTAATTTTATAATGGTAATCCAAAAGTTGACAAAGTCCTCGTAATTTCCAAGATTTACATTTTGGTTCCTAAATATGTATATTGTGCAATTGAGTCCCTAATCGTTCTTCGATTGCTGTGATCTTTGACTATGCTTATCTCAAGAGTTCACCTAGGTTTAATATGCATTTAGACAAGACTAAAAAGAAAAAAAAAGGGTCGTTAATCAAGGTTGACTTTCGGGTTGACTTTGGTTTTCCCCGTGTAATCTTCGTAGTTCGGGTCAATCGTCAAGGCCGGGCTAAGGGGGTTACATTTGGTGGTATCAGAGCCAGGTTCTCGAGTAATTGGGAATTGTTATGTGGGTGATATGTGTATGATTGCTTTGTATGCTTGTTGAGTGAAAGTTTGATGTATGAATTGTAAGAATGTTACAATTGTGGTGTGTGCTTGGGTGAAGCATGTTAGAGGGACCCATTGCCAAATCAAAGCTAATGAAATGTTTTGTTTTTAATTGGAAATGAGCTTGAGTACTTGGATTTCTTACCTTGTTGAGCCTGACTTTGTTTATTGCATTTGTGATTGCATTGTTTAGTGAATGGGACCTCGTAGAGAGACGAGGATTAATACGTGAGCTATGGCTCAAAATGAGAATGAAGAGAATGTTGAAAATGTGGTGGATTTACCTCCTCCACCTGGTGGTGGTGGTGCTGGGGGTGAGGGCGCTGGTGCTGGTGCTGGGGTCGCTGGACCTGAAGCTGGGCAGGGGCAAGCTGCTCCTGATATGACAATGCTGATTCAGGCTATTGCTGGAGCCTTTCGGGCGGCGATAGCTGGAGCTCAAGGAGCTGGGCATCAGAGAGATGCTAATGTGAGACTACCTCTAGAACGTTGCGCAGTCTGGGAGGGACTGAGTGTAACCCCCTTAACCCGGCCTAGACGGTTGACCCGAATTAAGAAAGTCACACGGGGAAAACCAAAGTCAACCCGAAAGTCAACCTTGATTAACGACCTTTTTTTTTTCTTTTTAAACTTGTCTAGATGCACATTAACCCTAGTTATGATCATTCAAACAGCATACTCAAAGATCATAAACATCAGAGATAAAATAGGGACCCAATTGAACAAATTACAACCTTAGGGACCAATTTGTAAATTCTATAAATTACAGGGACTTACTCCAAATTAAAGTTACCATCTTGAAATTAATCAGGTTTCATGCTTCTCTGCAAAATTTCAGCTCAAACGGACATTCCAAACTCATACAATTGCACAAACAAGATTCAGGACCAAAACGTAAACAATCCAAAACATTTAACTGCCAGTGTCAGCCCCCAACGGTCACGTGTTCCGAAACAGGGAGCACCTGTTTCGAAACGCGGGGCCGTTTCGCAACACGTACCGAAACGGGGGCTGGCAGAGGGCTTCCTGTTTCGAAACGGTGTCTTCCCGTTTCGGACGCCTGGGTTGATTCAAGGCACCCGTTCCGAAACGGTAGCCACTGTTCCGAAACAGCCTGCACAGAATGCAGCAAAATGCATGCTTAAACACACAATTGATCAACCATACATGCTCCAAAAGCTACCAAACTTTACCAACAACTCATACAACATATAAGAGACATATTTGCATCAACCAATCATCATAAAATCATCATATGTGAAAAGCCCCAATTCTAATGGCATGCTTCCTACACAAGCAAACCATTCAAGCATAAAACCTTCAAACCATGCACATAATGGTCAAATACAAATCCAGCATTTCCAACAACATTAAACATACTTATGGAGTTCAAAACATCTCCCAAAACATACACCTAGGTCCCTCATTGCCAAATGCCAAAAGCTAAAGGAGTACAAGAAAACCTTTCCATACTTGAGCTTAAATCCCACTTGTTTGCTTGCCTTCCTTGCTCCCCTTAAGTACCTTAATGTTCTGCATTATTGGCTTAAGAAAACGAAAGAGAGCGTAAGCAATAGTTTAGTGAGGAATGCTCATTAAAACCATTCAATAATGCTTTATAAAACACTTTATAAATCATACTTCAAATCATCATTTACTCATGCTCAAAGCAATTTAAACAAGCATTACATGCTTCCATATCAATACATGTCATACTGGCCACAAGTGATAAGTTCCATCCTTTTTAAAACAAGATCAACATAAGACTCACACATGGACTTTTAAACACCATTGTGATCTTATAATTCCCAAGAACCACACAAGGACTTTTACCCACCTTTGTGTTCTTTACAAGTTTCACCCCAAGGACTTTTAAACACCTTGGCCCATGGACTTTTAAACACCATGGCAAGGACCACACAAGGACTTTTAACCACCTTTGTGTCCTTAACAAGAACCATCCATGGACTTTTAACCACCTTGATGTTCTTAAGTAACAAGGCTCACTCAAGGACTTTTAACCACCTTAGTGACCTTACAAGAATCATCATGGACTTTTAACCACCATGAAGTTCTTAGAATCCATAAGGCTCACTCAAGGACTTTCAACCACCTTAGTGACCTTAACCTTTTCAAAACATCACTTGCCAATATACATCATTTTCATCAAATAATCCACTGTTTTAAAGCATTAAACCAAGCCATATTCATCATGCATTTTAAAGCATCAAACCACATTTAATCAATGTTCAAAAACAAGGAACTCTTACCTTGAGCTTCCTTCAACATATGGCTTACAAAAACAGCAATTACCATGCTAAATCATGCTTTCAAAACAGAATTTAAAACATGCAATAAACCACATTGCATAACAACCAAACCATGGCCACCACTAGAGAGTTTTTCCGAAAACTTACACTTGAGCTTAGTAAAGTTGTTTAGACTTAAACTAAGCTCCCAAGACATTGGTTTCAAAGCCGAAAACCCAATTTCACTCACCGATTCCACTTCGCCTCTTGCCGAAGCACAAATCAAGCTTCCGGATCACCACCACTTGGATCCAAAGATGACTCCCCTGTTTTAAACACATCAAAGTAGAGGATTAATGCATCATCATGCATTAATAGCTTCAATGAAAGCACCTAAACTCGCTGCTCTCATCCACACTCCATTTTCGGCCACCAAACACAACCGAAAATGCATCCAAACAACTCCTCAACAAAGCCCAGCCATAAACCATCAAAACTAAACATCCTTTAGCATCATTTAACAACTAAAAAGGACCTAACAACATCCTTATACTTCCAGCAACATCAGATCCACAAGATCATCCCAAAAACAACCAAGAATCACAAGCTAAACTTAGGAAATTCAACCTATCCGGGATTGCATTAATCAAAACTCAATTCCTTATCAAATTAATGTTCATTTAACATCAAAAACACACCTCAACTCACAGCTTTAACATATCAAACGAAAATTCATCAAAAAATCACCAAATCTTGCATTTTAAGCCAAGATCCATTTCACAACTTAAAAGCCATTTATAAAACATCAATTAAGGATTGAGAACTTAAGAATTTCAGTAAAGAACTGATAGTTTAGAGGAGAAGGACGTTCTTACCTCCAAACTTGAGTTTCTCCTCTTTTAGAACCAAAAAGCTTGAAGAATCAAGTAGCAAATGGTGAGGTTTTGTTGATGTGATGATTAGAAATCAAAAGAGAATTGAAAAGAGAGATTTGAGTGACAAAATCAGAAGGAAATCTTTGGAGAGAAAGTGTTTGGGTTGAGAGAAAATGAGAGAAAAGGAAAATTGGAAAATATGGAAAGTTAGTTGCAAAATAGCAAAATGATTTCCCTCCACTTTTCTTTTGTTTTAAAATCAGAATTAAACATTAAAATATCTTAGAAAAATCTGGAGAAACTCCCTTTGGGTAAATAGCTCCTTAAAGATTCAAAGTTTCAATCCTTTCTAAAACAGTCACGCAACTTTCAAAAATTACATTTTGGTCACTAGCCAAAATGTCACCCTTCCAAACCTCATTTTGTAAAATTGATTTCACAGTTCACTTATATATATTAAAAGATGATTTTAGAACATTTTTCCATATTTTTAATGCAACCCGAACTAGGCTTTCCTAATTTCACCTTTTTAGATTCGAACAGCACTTTGACCAAACCGGTCAACGCCTAAACTTCTAAGCCCAAAACCGGGGCGTTACACTGAGTTTAGGGGTTTGTCTGCTGAAGGTTCTGAGTCTTGGTTGGAAAGTACCAAGAGAATTTTGGGATAAATGAACTGCAATGAACTGCAGAAGCTGGGCTGTGTGATATCGTTGTTGCATGACGATGCGTATACTTGGTGGACAACCACTATCTCCGGAATGGAGGATGCTGATGTGACTTGGACGTTCTTTATGAACGTGTTAAAGATGAGGTATCTGGGTGTACGATACCTGGATGAAAAGAAAAGGGAATTCATGTCACTTACTCAAGAGAGCATGTCGGTGGATGAGTACGAGGTTCAGTTTGTTCGACTCAGTCAGTACGCACCTAAGCTTATCCCTGATGAGCGAAAGAGGTGTGAACGTTTTCGTTATGGTCTGGTGACGGAAGTGAAGACTTATATGTTGGCTGCTGAGTACACTGACTTTGATGTGCTGGTTGGTAGAGCAAAAGACATTGAGTTGAATTTGGGTTTATATTCTAGAGGAGTTGGTCCTAGTGCGGGCAAGCGAGCTGCTGAGTATAGTTTCGGTGGCGGACGGAACAAGAGAGGGCGTGATTGGAAGTATCAGTCTTCAGTTAGGCATGGAGGACAAGTTGCGCATGTTCAGGGAGACAAGGCGAGAGCTGATCAGAACACATGTTGGACATGTGTATCGCGTGGTCATCTGAGGCGTGATTGTCCTCGAGCAGCAAGGGAAGTACATGCTCATGTTGTGGTGACCGGTAATTTGTGCTGAAACTATGGTTCGGCGGATCACATGAGGAGGGAGTGTCCTCTGTTGGCCGGTGGTGGTCAGGGACGTGCTCCTGGAGTTGTTGCACCATAGAGAGGTTGTGGGCGCGGCCGTGGTAACTTCCAGCGCAGAGAGGATGGTGGAAGGAATGTGGCTCATATGGTAGCTGTTCAGCCTGAGGGTGGTGGCCAGGCCAGAGTGTATGCTCAGAGGGAGGGGAGGAATAACACGGATGTGATCGCAGGTACTTTCACTTTGCAATCCTTGTCATTACTTTCCTTGATTGATTCTGGATCTACACACTCATACATATTGCATGAACATGCTCAATTGCTTGGTTTGCCTGTTGAGTCTTTGGATGTTGGTATGCGTGTAACTAGTTCTTTTGGTGAGACTGTTGTGACGCGAAAGCTTTATAGAAGGTGTCCCTTGGTTGTGCAAGGTCATGTTTTTCCTGTTGATCTTATGGAATTGCCTTTCTATGGTTTTAATGTAATCCTTGGTATGGATTGGCTTGTTAAGCATCGAGCTGTTGTGGATTTTTAGAATAAGCGAGTTTCGTTGAATCTTGCGGACGATTATGAAGTAGTGGTGGTTGGTGAGAATGTGAAGTTTCTTGCCAATGTGGTGTCTACGTTGGAAGCGAGCCGGATGCTGAGGCAAGGCTGTGAAGCTTACCTAGCCTTTGTGATGAATCCTAGCTCTAAAGAGTTGCGTGTGCAAGATATTAGGACTGTGCGAGAGTTTCCTGGTGTGTTTCCGGAGGAGTTGCCTGGATTGCCTCCTAATCGTGAAGTGGAGTTTGGAATTGAGCTGTATGAAAACACAACTACAGTATCCATTACTCCTTATCGAATGGCACCTTAAGAGTTGAAAGAGCTGAAAACGCAACTTCAAGAGTTGCTTGATCGTGGGTTCATTCGGCCGAGTGTGTCACCTTGGGGTGCACCGGTCTTGTTTGTGAAGAAAAAGGATGGCACTATGAGAATGTGCATTGATTACCGTCAGCTTAACAAGTTGACTATCAAGAATCGGTATCTGTTGCCGAGAATTGATGATCTTTTTGATCAATTTCAGGGAGCGGCTGTGTTCTCTAAAATTGACTTAAGGTCAGGGTATTATCAGTTGAAGGTGAAGGATGTGGATGTGCCTAAGACAGCCTTCAGAACGAGGTATGGGCATTATGAGTTTCTTGTGATGCCGTTTGGTTTGACGAATGCTCCTGCAGCTTTCATGGACATGATGAATAGAATGTTCCATGAATACTTGGATAAATTTGTTGTGGTGTTCATTGATGATATCCTCGTGTACTCTCGTACTGAGGAGGAGCATGAGGGGCATTTGAGAATTGTGTTGCAAGCTTTGTTGGAGAATCAACTTTATGCCAAGCTGAGCAAGTGTTAGTTCTGGCTAAGAGAAGTTGTGTTCCTTGGTCATGTATTTTATGCTGAGGGGATTCGTGTTGATCCTCAAAAGATTGTAGCAATGATGAATTGGAAGCCTCCTAAGTCTGTTCATGAAGTCCGTAGTTTCCTTGGTTTGGCAGGATGCTATCGGAGGTTCGTGGATGGGTTTTCAAAAATTGCTGCACCTTTGACGAAGTTGTTGCAGAAGGATGTTAAGTATGAGTGGACGGAAGCGAGACAGCAGGCTTTTGAGAAGCTTAAGACAGCTTTAACGCAAGCTCCTATCTTGGTTCAACCTGAATCAGGGAAAGAGTTTGTGGTGTATAGTGATGTGTCCTACGTTGGTTTGGGATGTGTGTTGATGCAAGAGGGTAAGGTGGTGGCTTATGCATCGCGCCAGTTAAAGGTGCATGAGCGCAATTATCCTACGCATGACATTGAGTTGGCTGCGGTGGTTTTTGCTTTGAAAATGTGGAGACATTACCTGTATGGTGAGAAGTGTACTGTGTATACGGACCACAAGAGTTTGAAGTATCTGATGTCTCAGAAAGAGTTGAATCTTAAGCAACGACGTTGGGTGGAGTTGCTTAAGGATTACGATTTGACGATCGAGTACCATCCGGGTAAAGCTAATGTTGTAGCGGATGCCTTGAGTAGGAAGGTAGCTGTTGAGTTGAGGGTTATGTTTGCCAGTTTGAGCATTTCGCGTGATGGTGGTCTTGTGGCTGAGTTGCAAGTGAAACCATCCTTGGTTCAGTTGATAAAGGAAAATCAATTGTTGGATGATTCCTTAGTGCCGCATGTTCAGGATATTGCGGAGGTTAGACCATCAGATTTCTGGTTTAATGATGATGGAGTTTTATGTTTTGGGAGTCGGATAGTAGTGCCCAATGATGTTGATTTGAGGCGCGCTATTCTGACTGAAGCTCATAGTAGTCCTTTTGCTATGCACCCTGGTAGTACTAAGATGTACCGTGATCTTCGTGATGAGTACTATTGGGTGGGTTTAAAGAAGGATGTTGCGGAGTTTGTAAGCAAGTGCATGGTATGTCAGCGGGTTAAGGCTGAACATCAGTTTCCTTCAGGGTTGTTGCAACCGTTGAGAATTCCTGAGTGGAAGTGGGAAAGGATTACCATGGACTTTGTGTCTGGTTTGCCTTTGTCGCAATCGAAGAAGAATTCGGTGTGGGTGATTGTGGATCGCCTGACGAAGTGTGCGCATTTCTTGCCTGTGCATACTACGTACACTTTGGATAAGCTTGCGGATCTGTACATTGCTGAGATTGTGCGGCTGCATGGTGTGCCCAAGTCGATTGTGTCGGATAGAGATCTGAGGTTTACGTCGCGTTTCTGGCAGTGTTTGCATCAGGCATTGGGTACACGGTTGAATTTCAGTACATCTTATCATCCGCAGTCGGATGGACAGTCTGAGCGTGTTATCCAGGTGCTAGAGGATATGTTGAGGTGCTCTGTGATTGAGTTTCAGGGTTCTTGGGAGAGACATTTGCCTTTGGTAGAGTTTGCCTATAATAATAGTTATCAGGCGAGTATTCAAATGGCACCTTATGAAGCTTTGTACGGGAGGAAGTGTAGGACTCCTCTTTGTTGGGCTGAAACGGGTCAGAAGTTGGTTTCGATGCCAGCTTTGTTGAAAGGAACCACTGAGAAGGTGAAGCTCATTTGTGAGCGATTGAAGGCAGCTTCTGATCGGCAAAAGTCTTATGCGGATTTGAAGCGTAAGGAGATTGAGTATGCGGTGGGTGACCGTGTGTTTTTGAAAGTTTCTCCTTGGAAAAAGGTTATGAGGTTTGGCCAGAAGGGTAAGTTGAGCCCTAGGTACATTGGACCATACGAGGTAATTGAGCGTGTGGGTCCTGTTGCGTACAAGTTGAGGTTACCGCAAGAGTTAGAAAAGATTCATGATGTGTTTCATGTTTCTATGCTTCAGAGGTATAGATCGGATCCTTCACGTGTGATGCCTGTTGAAGAAGTGGAGTTGAATCCGGATTTGACCTATGATGAGGAACCGATGAAGATTCTTGATTTAGATAGCAAAGTTCTTCGAGTCAAGACCATTGAGTTAGTAAAGGTGTTGTGGAAGCATCGTGGTGTTGAGGAAGCCACGTGGGAACAGAAGGATGACATGTTGAAGCAGTTTCCGTACCTTTTTCCTTCAGGTAAATTTCGAGGACGAAATTTCTTAAGGGGGGGAGAGTTGTAACACCCCAATTTTGGGCTTGGAAGTTTAGGGTCTGAACCGGATCAGTTTAAATTGCGGTTCGAATATAAAAGGTGATTTTAGGGAAAGCCTAGTTCGGGATGCATTAAAAATATGGAAAAATATCTAAAAATCCTCTTTTATTATATATAAGAGAGTGGTGAAATCAATTTTACAAAATGTGGTTTGGAAGTATGACATTTCAAGTTAGTGACTAAAATGTAATTTTTGAAAAGTTGGTTACTGTTTTAAAAGGATTGAAACTTTGAATCTTTAAGGAGCTAATTTACCCAAGGGAGGGTTTCTCCAGATTTATCTTAAATATTAAAGATTTAATTAAGTTATTTAATAAAAGGAAAGGAGGGAAATTAGATATTTTTGGTATTATAACTAACTTTTCTCAAAATTTTCCCATTTCATTTTCTCTCCATTTTCTCTCAGCCAAACACATTTCCCCAGCCTCTTTTCCTCTGATTTTCACATCTAAAGTTGAGATTACAATCTCCAAATGGTTTCTAATCATTTCTACACTAAAACCTTATCATTTGCTTATTGAATTTTTCAAGATTTTGGCTCTAAACAAGGAGAAACTCACATTTAGAGGTATGAACGTCCTTCTCCTCTAAATACTCAGTTCTTTACTGAAATTCCCAAGTTCTCAATCCTTAATTTGAGTTTTATAAAAGTATTTAATGTTGTGTTCTTGATCTTGGCTTAAAATGCAAGATTTGGATTTAATTTTGAAGAAATTCGTATTAAATGATTGGGCTCTGTTTTGAGATGTCTTTTTGATGTATATTGGATGTATAAATGATGTGTAATTGAGGTTTAATCAATGCAATCCCGAATAGGTTGATTTTCCTAAGTTTTTGCTTGAGTTAATGGTGGTTTTTGGGATGATTTTGATGTTTTGCTATAGCTGGAGGTATAAGGACGTGATTAGATCCTTTTTCGATGTTAATTGATGTATATGAATGATTGGAATTGATGGATCTCGGCTGGGTAATTTTGTAGAGGTGTTTGGATGTGATTTCGGTTGTGTTTGGTAGCCGAAATGTGAGTGTTGATGAGAGCAGCGAGTTTAGGTGTCTTGGTTGAAGATATTAATGCATGATGATGCATTAATCCTCTGCTTTGATGTGTTTAAAACATGGGAGACATCTTCGGATCCTTGTGGTGTTGATCCGGAGCCTTGATCGGCGTTTCGGCAAGCTTGCGAAACGGAATCGGTGAGTGAAGTTTGGTTTTCAGCTTTGAAACCAATGCTTGAAGGTTATGGGGGCTAAGTTTAAGTCTAAACAACTTAGCTAAGCTCAAGAGTAAGTTTTCGGAAAAAACTCTCTTTTTGATGAACCATGAGATGGTTGGATGCAATGTGGTTTATTTGCATGTTTTAAATTCTATTTTGAAAGCATATTTTTAGCATGTTTAATGCTGGTTTTGTAAGCCATGTGTTGAAGGATGCTCAAGGTAAGAGATCCTTGTTTTGAACATTGATAAATGTGGATTTGATGCATAGTGATGCATGATGGTTTAATGGCTTTGTTAAATGCTTTAAAATAGTGGATTGATGTTGTTAAATGATGTATATTGGCAAGTGATGTGTTGGTTTAAAAGTACTTGAATCGGATATAGTTAGCCGGCTATAGGATTGGGTGCACCGTGAATAAAGTCGCCTTCGATGTTGAGGGGTTGTGATTGTACCGTAAACTCCATCCAAGTACACTAACGAGATGGTTAAGATCACAATGGTGGTTAAAAGTCTATGTGTGGATCTTGTGTATGGTTAAGATCACAATGGTGGTTAAAAGTCCATATATGTATCTTGTGTTGTGTGTCCCGTGTTCTCGTTAGTGATGTTATACAACTACCAATGAGTGATGTGGAGGGGTTGTGATTGTACCGTAGACTCCATCACGGGTGTTGAGGGGTTGTGATTGTACCGGTAAACTCCACCTTGATATTGGTAGTGTGTATGAAGCGTATGGGACAACGCTTGTAATCCGCGTATCCGATTGTGTTTTGAGTTGTAAAATGGTTATGGATTATCACTTGAAAGCCAATATGACATGTTGAGGAATGGAAGCATGAGATGCTTGTTTTGTATGCATTGATGCATGATAAATGTTGTTTTGAATCTAAAGACCATGGAAAGGTGTTTTTACAAAAATGCATTATTGTGTTGTTTTAATTGAGCATTCCTCACTAAGCTATGTGCTTACGCTCTCTCTTTCTTGAACCAATAATGCAGAGCATTGAAGTGCTTTAAGGGCAGCAAGGAGGTCAAGAATCCAAGTGGAAGTTTAAGCTCATGTATGGTGACTATTTTCACAACACTATTAGCTTTTTGGTATTTGGCAATGGGAACCTAGATTGTGTTTTTGGGAGATGTTTTGGACTCCCTAAGTTTGGTTTGATGTCTTTGATGATGTTGGAACATGTAAATGGCCATTTGGTTTTGGTTTGGTGATTTGATGATTGCACGATTTCTTTTATAGGATGCATGCCTATAGATTTGGGATTTTCCTTAAATGATGCCATGATTGAGTTTTGATGATGCTAGTATGTTCCTTTGATGTTTGATGATTTGTGGATATGATTTGGAGGTCATATGATTGTGTTTGGTGGGTCAAAAGTGTATTAAACCAGAAAAATTCTGCAATTCTGGGCATCCCGTATCGGAACGGGTGCTACTGTTTCGGAACATGTGGCCTGAAATGGCCATGGCGTTTCGAAACGGGTAGAGCCGTTCCGAAACGGATTTGCCATTGCCAAGCCCTGTTCTGCAATAGGTTTTGGAACGGTCCCGCGTTTTGGAACGGTTCTTCCCCGTTTCGGAACATTTGACCGTTGGGCACTAAATCTGATGGTTATATGTTTTGAAATCCTCACGTTTTGGTCCTGATTCTTGTATATTCAATTGTTTGAGTTTGTGATGTCCGTTTGAGATGAAATTTGGCAGAGAGGCATGAAACATGATTAATTTCATAATGGTAATCCAAAAGTTGACAAAGTCTTCGTAATTTCCAAGATTTACATTTTGGTCCCTAAATACGTATATTGTGCAATTGAGTCCCTAATCGTTCTTCGATTGCTGTGATCTTTGAGTATGCTTATCTCAAGAGTTCACCTAGGTTTAATATGCATTTAGACAAGACTAAAATGAAAAAAGGGTCGTTAATCAAGGTTGACTTTCGGGTGGACTTTAGTTTTCCCCGTGTAATCTTCGTAGTTCGGGTCAATCGTCTAGGCCGGGCTAAGGGAGTTACATATCTAGCCAGGGACTCAAGAAATTCAGACATGATACATGATTCTACTACTGGGACGAACCCTACTTGTTCAAGCAATGTCCTAATCAGATTGTAAGTAGGTGTGTTACAGAAGAAGAATACCATAGCATTCTGTACCACTGTCATTCATCACCATGTGGAGGGCATTTTGGTGGTGCTAGAACTGCTGCAAAATTTCTTCAAGCATGCTTCTTTTGGCCTACACTTTTTAAGGACGCACACGAGTTCTACAAGACTTGTGACAGATGCCAAAGAACGTGGAACATCTCTAGGCGGAATGAAATGCCGTTGCAAAATATTCTGGAGCTTGAAATCTTTGACGTGTGGGGAATTGACTTCATGGGTCCGTTTCCTGCATCATATGGAGATCTATATATATTGCTAGCAGTCGACTACGTGTCAAAATGGGTGGAGGTTGTTTCCATCCCAAAAAATGACTCCAAGACAGTCATGAAGTTTCTTCACAAGAACATCTTTACTAGATTCTGAGCACCCCGAGCCATCATCAGTGATGAAGGAACTCACTTTGACAACAAGCTTATTGCTAAAGCATTACATCGCTATGGTGTCAGACACAAGATTGCTACAACATATCATCCACAAACAAACGGACAAGCTGAAGTTTCCAACCGCGAAATCAAGCAAATCTTGGAGAAGGTGGTGAATCCCAAGAGAAAATACTGGTCCCCCAAGTTGGATGAAGCACTTTTGGCATATAGGACAGCCTTCAAGACACCTTTAGGCATGTCACCCTTCAAGCTTGTATTTTGCAAGGAGTGCCACTTACCAGTGGAGCTTGAGCACAAGGCTTATTGGGCAATCAAGAAACTCAACATGGATGCCCAACTTGCTGGTGAGAGCAGATTGCTAGAGCTTAACGAGCTAGAGGAATTCAGAGCCCAGGCATATGAGAATGCTTGCATTTACAAGGAGAAAACCAAGAAATGACATGACAAACACATTTTGTAAAGGCATTTCTCAGAAGGACAACAAGTGTTTCTCTATAATTCCAGGCTAAAGCTTTTTCCTGTAAAGATGAAATCGAGGTGGTCCGGGCCATTCATCATTCACAAGGTGTACCCTCATGGCGCAGTGGATATCAAGAAGTTAGACGATGATGAAGTCTTCAAGGTCAATGGCTAACGCCTGAAGGTGTACAATGGAGCCCTTATCCTTAATAGTTCAAATACCTTATTCGAATGGTCCTAAAATTTCTAGCATATGGTCATTTTTCATACAAGTCTAGGACAAACAAAGTTCATAAGGAGATTGTAGTTAAGTTCTCAAGTCTAAATCAATTTCAAATAAGGGAAATAAAATCCTTGCCCTCCTCGCTAAGCCATTCAAAGAAAATCCTTAAGGTGGATCCAAGATTTTTGAAGCTTAACCAAGGATTGAGTTATCAAGCTCTCAATTTCCTCTCAACAATGGTGGTTTAGTGGTTTTGGGAAGATGATGATAATGTTTTCTTTTTCCTTCCCAAAACTGAGACCCCTAAACACATGCCTCACACCATGCATGACATGTGTATGAACCCTATAGCAAAATTCCTTTTGCATGGAAACCTTTAATTTCATATAGTTTTCAATTTAGTCCTTCTATAATTAGCTACCCATTTTTCCTTTTATTTAATTCGATCCTAGGCTTCCCTAATTATATTTCTAGATTTATTATAAAACAAACCAAAGTCATTCGACTAACATACAAAATATTAGCATTCTTCAAAGCCATTATTTGGGGTATTACATATCACAAGCACATGCTCCTTATTACCCTAGTTTACCAATTGATCATATCACATCGTATTAAACCTTGATTTTAAGGTTTGAGGTCGTTTTGCAAAGAATTCAAAGTTTAGGGACTAACTTGTGATTCTTAGTAATTCTTGACATTTTCAGAATTTTAGGTCATGTATCTAAAATTCATGTCTTAATAAGCTTACCTGTAAAGTTTTAGCTCATTTGGGGTCTATAACTCATGTAATTAAGCTATTAATTATTTAGGGCCAAAATGCAAAGTTTAAAAGTCCTAATCTGTCTCATAACTGATTTAACTAACATTGTACCGGTACTCAAAGGGGTTGTACCGATATGCTATTAAAATCCCAAAATCTAGTAATCAAATTCGGTACTGGCACGAGGTTTGTATCGATATGCACGCACCAATACGATGGGTTATCATACTAGTACGCCATGCATAAATAAAATTCCAGTAGCCTTTATTGGTACCGGTACGCTTGGTCCCAAATGGTCAATTTTATGATGGTTCTACTGATACGCACCAGATAGGGTACCGGTACACCCTACATCAGAATTTCCAAAAGTGAACTAAATTTTGTTTTAAACATATTCGAATCATATCTAATGCTTTTCAAATTAATACAATAAAATTCTAACATGATTTACTAGCCACAGGTCATGCATATAACAACATTACACATATGTCCATGTATCATGATTTCATCAAAATATTGCATGCTTGTTCATACTTAACATATCATTTCATGATCACAATCTTGCATATTTGATATCAAATGACTAGTTTAATAATTATGCCTTGGATCATAGTAATCATCGGATACACAAATTCCTAACGTCCTCACTAAGTCCATGAATGGTCAGCCTCTCCACCTCACCAAAGACCAAAATACATACATCCTTCCGCCTCACCACATAAGGGTCGTAACCCAAGTACCGTAGTCCACCCATACACGAGCTCAATGAATTATATGGCATGTCAATTGTATCCAAAGTACACTTGTATCTAAGGGCATACATAATTTCGTATTTTTCATGGTTCTTGAACATGTCATGTAACAGATTAGAACATCAGCTCTCATGTAACTTGCTTGGTAACTAGAATATCATATTTCATAATTCATGTTCTTGTCATATAACATAATGCCATGCATTTTCATTCATGTCATGTATCATGTATGTAAGCTTACCCTTAGCAATTCCTTGACTTTGCTCTATTGGATCCTTGACATATCAATGTTGTAAAATCACATAAATCATATAAATGCAACTGGGATGGAACCAGGCCATACCCAAGACATGAACTACACTCACCAGAAAATCCAAAGCTATTTTGGCTCCCAGATGACAACTCCCTTGTTAGGGACTTGAATTTGCTTGAAGGGGGTTGGTGATTCTTCACCACCAATGGATTGCTCTAGCATGGAAAGAACACAAATTCATCAATAAAGAGTTCAATCCATCTAAAGACTTATAATAATGATATCTGTAGCTAATGCTAGCCATGGAAAACACGTGGTATTGCCTAATTATTCATAGCTTGAAATTCAAACAATTCTAGGATTACCCTACCTTGATTCCATGATTTCATTATCTTATTGGTTTTACTTTCCCAAGTTAAATTCATGGGCTTACCTTAGCTAATGTAAGGACCAAGTTAAAGTTGAAGCTTTGGAGAAGCTTTAATGGAGGTGCTTGCTTAACGAAAGAGATAGGGAGGTGTCAGCTTGATTTCAATCGAGATTAACCTTATCTATCATTTTTTCTTACCAATTCATAATGAATTGGTTTCCATGGGTTGAAGGAATTCCATTTAGCTTAGCCACGTGTTGGGTGACTAACCAACTTGTGCTTTAATCACAAGGTTGGTCACCCGTCCTCCTATTATTCATCTTATAGATTCTGAACTTTCAACTTTTATAAATTGATCACTAAAATTATTCAACTTAGTCCTTACTTCATCCTTAAGCATAGTTCGAACTCAATCTTTAATAAATCATTTACATGGTCATGATTTGGAAATTCATTATGTCTTATTGAAAGTGAAATTTTCTGGTCACCGAAATCTAGTTTTCTACTAAATCGTTTTAGGGGTGTTATAGCTACAACTCTGATTAAGAGACATGATTTGAGAGTTAGTTTTGATCAAGCTACAACACTGACGAAGAGACATGAACCGAGAGTTAGTTTTGATCAAGCTACAACACTGACAAAGAGGCATGATTAGAGAGTTAGTTTGATTAAGCTACAACACTGACAAAAAATAGGCTATTCACTATTCAATACATTCAAAATCTGCATTGTGTGATTTTCAAGATTTCTCAATGTTTTAGCTTGACTTTGAATCTCAATATCATTCCAAGTCATTATAACCTTCATGAAATTTAATTGCTCTTGATGATTACTGCTCTGTTGCAGCAATTGATTGAACTCTGATGGTGCAACATGGTTATAAGGTACAATAAATTGTCACCTTGAGCGTTCCATAAAAAGCTTGGTTGTTGATGGGGACTATATTACCAACGCATGTATGTTGCAGCATCAAAGCTATTATCTTCATAAAAAAATTAGCTCCTTGATCATACTATGAAAGATTTTGTTACTGGTTACACCATTGGTTGTAGGCTTCGAAGTGGTCTCTAATACTCGTTTTATGATTCTCCTCGTAGCAATAAGCATCAGTATTATATGGGAAATTTTCAAACAAATGTTGTCCCTACAAGAATTTACCAGGACATAAACTCTTTGGGATGCTCCGAAATTTGCATTGCTGTGATCATGTTGCTCAATGCCGTAACTTGTGTTAAGAGACATGGAAAAGCATCATACTCTCGAATAAATTGACCTTTACCTCCCCGCATGTTGATGTTCTTTCACTTGTAACACACCTAAATAAAAGAAGCTAAAAAATAAAGTTTGTAAAGCAAAAAAAAACACGAATGAAAACAAAAGAAAATAAAAAATAAAGTGCAACTACTAAGCTATAATCACCAATAGCCAACCCCTGGCAACGACGCAAAAAACTTGATGCGTTGGAAATATAGTATGCGCAATTAGAGAAAGTATACTCGTCACACAAGTAATAAAGTGAATAGTATCGAGTGTCATATCAACATGGATTAGAGTGATAAACTCAAAGTAATTGCATAAGAGAAATAATGAATGATAAGTTATGGTGAATAAGACTATAAAATAATGTTTGTAGCAAAGAAAAGTAGAATGAAGTGATTATTGAAGAACAAATTGATGTTGACTCACAAGGTTTCTAATATGAATGAGTAGCTAGGTTTATTGCTAAGTACAGTGCTAACTATCAATTTAATGCTATAGCGATGAAGCAATACTTATCTACTCGCAGAGTTTTCGTATTAAATCTTAAACTATTTCTAGCTAGAAGTTGATAAAAGAATGTTATGACGATACATGTTTGCGTTAACTCTAACAATCTAATTATTTATTGAAATCCTAATCTTATGTCTAAGCAAGATTATAACTAAATTTAAAAGCTTAAGTTCCATTGTTCACACGGTCTAACTTCACTCTCTCCATATTAAGCTACAAATCATAATCAAAGGCCGCTCTCGCTAGCTCTTTCAAGATTAAGAATAAAGATTAATGAATAGAATATGTAAGCAAATAGATGTTATAGCATTAAATAAAAATTAACCAAAGTCACTTAAACAATAATGTAACCCCCTTGACCCAGCCTAGGCGCTAGAGCAAAGTGAGCGAGCTACATTAGGTTTGCCCAAGCAAACCTGAACAGAATCACTCAAATTAGGTCTGTTTTTTTTCTTTTTATCTTGTCTAGATACATCATTAGAACCTAAAATGTCTAAATTGGCAGCGAGTAAATTTGCGTCTGAAACAGACAACGAATAGACATCAAAACGTTCGAAATTGAAAATTAGGGACCAAATTGCAAATCTAGAAAGTTATAATGACTTACTTAGGTTCATGGTTACCAATACAAAACTAGTCATGTTCATCCTCACAAGTTCAGTTTCGGCTAAAACATATCCATAGAATACGTACAATTTATATGCATATGAATCATGGACCAAAATGAAAGAATCTCAAACTATAGCAGCCAATTAACTAACATAACTACATTTGGTATTGGTACACGGGGAACCGTACAAATACTAGGCCTTAGAACAAGGTCTGTGCTGGTATAGGTATACGTGTACCAATACGAGATCTGAATACATCAGACCCGTACTAATACGACCTTTTGCTATATTGGTACCGAGACTTAATTGTCCAAAATACAAATTCTAGTAGCCAAAACTCGTACTGGTACACATGTTCGTGTATCAATACACAAGCTATATTCCAACTTTCTAGACCTATTTCAAATCTCGAGTATAGATACAGGGAACCCCGTACCGATACCTAGAGGCTTGTAATGCCCAATTCATTTGGTTTTTGACCTTCAAATCTATACAAACTTGCCCCGAACACCCTAGCCTGAATACTAAACATGTTTAGCATCAAAGGTATCATCCACAACATACCGAAACATCAAATATGCATTTTCGAACAAAAAAGTGTAAACTATAGGCATGCTTCCTAAACAATTCAATCAATATACTCGGAATAGGGATAAACCATGAAACCATCAATCCACATCACAAATCTAAACAACAATCCATCAACCAACATGTTACAATCTTTGGAAGCAAACACAATAAAAGTACAAATCCCCAAACTTGGACAACACATTGCTTTATTTCCAAAAGCTTTAAGCTAAAACCATACTCAAAGCCAAATTATAACACCCCTCGCCCGGGTTAGGAGCGAAGGGCGTTATGGTTTTGCGAAACTGGTTCGGAACTAATAAACTTATAAGATTCACAACAAACATAGAATTCTAACAAATAGGTCATATTAATGGTGGGCTAACAAAACTTTTAACTAACATTCATAACACTCTTATTACTAATACATTTAGACATGTATACACTTATACATTCATGTTATCATTC
Organism: Hibiscus tridactylites; assembly: GCA_958450335.1. Classification (NCBI taxonomy): domain Eukaryota; kingdom Viridiplantae; phylum Streptophyta; class Magnoliopsida; order Malvales; family Malvaceae; genus Hibiscus; species Hibiscus tridactylites. Next base: position 71,513,337 of record OY288279.1, read on the forward strand.
TATTAATCAAGCTTACAAAACAAATAACATACAAGAACAACCAATCTAGATCAACCTATATCATGTTCAATCTAACATACTTTACATAGCATATTCGAATCCTTATACACATACATGTTACTATTAGAACATCAATCAAACAATCTATGACATTCAAACAACATATGAACATATAATCAAACAACTCATCCTTGTACATCATACTAGACCATTCAAATTTGATCTAATAACACTTAAGGTCATTCAATTCATACAACCAACATTTAGAATCATTTTTACTTCATTCTATCAAACATCTAGATGCATCATTCAATCCTATAACATCATGAACCATTCGAATCATTCAACTAATTCAAGAAGGGTTCTAGATGAAATATCACCTAATCAACCAAGCATTCTTATCATATTTAACATTAAACATTTGAATGGCAAAACACATAATAATCCATAGCATTGTAAGCTTCATATCAAGCCTTAACCAAACAATAATCACATGTATTTCACATCAACACATGGCCATTAACATATATATATATATCAAACATAATTGGTTCAACCATTACAAACCATAGAACTTAAGTCTTAAGTTATGCAACTAAACATATATATAGTGATCAAAATGCATGTGACATAACTCTAAATACATATCTATGCCACCTTCTATGAGTCTAAACAAAAGTACCATATCATACTTTTCTTTAGCTTGCTCCCGGATTAGAATAAGATAGCTTCGGAATCAGAGTAACTTGTAGGTTTAGGAAGAAGGGAACATAAAGTGATAAGTACGATGTGTACTTAGTGAGGTAGTTCCTATCACTATCAGTTCATTCTTTTAAATGTTTCATGTCATTTTGCCAAGTTTACCTAGTTAGGCTTAGTATCATGTATGTGTCACCTGTCTCAAACATGATCAAGAATTACTTAGCTAGTTTCATTAACAATTTAACATCAAAAGCATAAGAACACAACAAATCAAATATCCACCAAGCATGCTTTCATATAACACAATCAAATAGACAAGTTTCCAAGTCTTCAATACGTTGATTAAACATAGTTCAAACATTCAAACGTAGTTCATATTCATTTACTTCATTCGAACATAATCATTAACCTTGATTATCATATACATTTCAAGCCAATTAGATTAACAAATCAAACATATATCATTGATATTAGAACATGTCTTATTTAGAGTACTTTTAGTGTTTTCCTTGGTAGATAGATGGACTAGGTAATCAAGTCTTATTAGGTACTAAGTACCAACATCAGAGGATGCACATAGCATCAAAAATTCAGAGAATATGCAATGTATTAAGGTGTCTTATACACCATTATATCACATATAACATGTACACATAGGATACATCAAGCATCTATATCATTAGGTGCCAATTACACCATACTAGAGAGTACACAAGGTACCAAGATTTTTAGAAGAGCTCTAGACTCTAAGGCATGCCCTTTTACCTAAGACCAACTAGCCAACCAAGGACTTTAAATGTCTTTTAATTTCCAACAAGCACATTCAAGTGTATAGAAACCAATTTGCAAGATCATATAACATATTCACACCACAAATATACAAAATCTATTCATGTTCATGGTTTAATCAATTTCCAGCAAGTAGTTCTTATAATCTCAATCATGTATCATCCAAAAATAGTAGCATAAAATCAAATTTAAGCTCATTTCATAACTCATATATAGCCACAAAGTAAAACAAATCATATCAAGCATCAAACAAAGGACACTAGTCCTAACCCTAAGTTTAACCACACTCACAATACTCCAAGCTAGTTTTGATCTTTGATCACAATGCCCTTGTTCTTTCTATTTGGATTCCCAGCCCTTGTTTCTTCGAAGGTTTCTTCAAACTCTTGATCTTAAAATTCATATAAAAACATATACAAAACATATTAGAAGCCATTTCAAACATATAAACTCATTTACTCAAGTACAAACACTAAAAACTCAAAAGTGTTTTCCTACTGGCAGTTTGAGTACTTGTTACTAATCTTGGCATATCTTTTACACACATATCCAAAATTCAATTACTTTACCATTATAGAAAGTTTATTCACACAACTTTTCAACCATTTACGGAACATGTTTTTACCATTTCTTAAGCAGTACAAGTTTGCATTTAATTACAAGTCATTCTACATGGGACTAAACTGACAGATTACAAGTTAGGTCACTTTGATGCATGTTTTCATCTAAATCCTTTAAGAATTTAAATCAGAATTTTAAACATATTACCCTATTATCTCTTATATTTTTAAGTCCTACATGGTCCCTAAACAAAGAAATATAGTCCTGATTTTTATCATGTTTCTAGATTAGTCCCATTTAAGCTCAATTCACCTATTAAGAATTCTAGTCACTTTTAACATATACTTCAAGTCATTAATCAACCTATTCAAGTTATGAACCATTCATACAACATTCCCCTATTTCTAAACATTATTTCCAGAATTAAACTTATAGCACTTTAATCCCTAAATTTCACAAATTTGCCGTTACAGCCCACTAACACTGTTTTAACTCTCTAGGTGACCAGTTTCTTTCCAACAAATTTTTCCATCAACCTATGAACATTTTCAGTAATCCAACACTTCAATCCCCTAGGAAATTTAATTTTCTACAACTTTTTTCTACTGAAAATTTTCCAGATCAAATCAGAACCCATTCGAATTTCCATATTTCTCAAGGATAATGTGCTAGTTCGAATCTGGGCATATGTATATATATATATATATATATATATATATATATTCAACTAGTTTAATCTTTGAATTTCCATTCTATTTTCCATTCTAACTTAAACCCAAAAACAATTCAAGAACATAAACACTTAAATTTCATACAAATTCCAAAATTCAAACCCTAAACAACAATCAAATTCACAATTAAAATCGGTTAAACATGAATACACTTACTTGTTCTTCCTACTAACATGCATGCATTAAAATCAGATTTCCAGCCCTAGAATCCTTGTTCAAACTTTCTTAGTTCTCCAAATTTCCTTTTTTTGAATTCTCCCTTTTTTGCATGTTCATTCGGTGGGGAAAGAAGTAAGAATGAAGGAGAAATGACAACTTGTTCATTGTTTACCTTACATTAATCTATTAAAATTTCCCACTATATCATATATATGCTATTGTATTTTAATGTTAATTAGGTATTATATAAACTTTAGTTTAATAGTTGCAATATTTATAAGATTAATTCCAATATTCATTCTTACAATTAGGTATTACAATTCCATCACCTTTAAAATAAATTCGTCCTTGAATTTACCTAAATTGAACAGATGAGGATATTGTTTCTTCATCGTATCTTCAGGTTCCCACGTCGCTTCTTCGACTTTGTGATTCCTCCACGGAACTTTTACAAGAGGTACATTCTTGTTTCATAGTCTCTTTACTTCCTTATCAAGGAGTTGGACAGGTTCTTCTTCATAAGAAAGATCGGGATTTAATTCAACATCTTCAGGTTCAAGTATGTGGGAAGGATCAGACCGGTATCGTCTTAACATTGAAACGTGGAAGACATTGTGGATTTTATCAAACTCAGAAGGAATGCAAGTCGATAAGCCATTGGACGTATTCTTTCAATCACTTCGAATGGTCTAATAAAACAAGGACTGAACTTCCCTCTTTTTCCAAAACGAAACACTTTCTTCCACGGGGAAACCTTAAAGAAAACTTTATCTCCAATCTCAAGTTGAATATCTCTACGCTTTTGATCTTTGTAAGACTTGTCTATCAAATGCTTGTTTCAATCGAGAGTGGGTGATTTGGACTTTTTCTTCGGTTTCCCAAAGCAATTGGGGTCCTAACACCTTGTTATCACCGAGTTCAGACCAACACAAAGGTGTTCGACATTTTCTTCCATACAAAGCTTCAAAATGAGCCATTTAAATAGAAGATTGATAGTTGTTGTATGAAAATTCTACGAGTGGTAGAGATTTCTCCCAATTCTTCCCGAAATCGATGATACAAGCTCTAAGCATGTCTTCGAGAACATGAATTACTCGTTCAGATTGTCCGTCACTTTGCAGATGAAAGGTTGTACTCAGATTTAGCTTAGTTCCGAGGGCTTTTTGTAAGGTTCTCCAGAATCGAGGTGTGAATCGAGGATCTCAATCGGAGACAATTGAAGTCGGGGCTCCGTGCAAACGAATAACTTCCCAAACATATAATTCAACCAAGGCTTCAAAACTATAATTCGTATGCACCAGGATGAAATGTGCGGATTTGGTGAAGCGATCAACAATCACCCATATAGCATCACACTTTCTTGGCGTGCAAGGAAGACCAGAAACGAAATCCATTGTGATTTGTTCCCATTTCCATTTTGGAAATTTAAGAGGTTGGAGCAATCCAATAGGGACTCGGTGCTCAGCTTTTACCCGTTGACAATTCAAACACTTCGATACAAAGTCATTTATAGCTGCCTTCATTCCATGCCACCATTATAAAGGCTTGAGAAAGAACTTTGATGTGCTTTTCGTAGAATTTCTTCTTGTAATTCTTGGTTATTAGGAACACAAATTCTATCTTTGAAATAGAGGAGACCGTTCAGTTTGATGGAGAAGTCGGGATTAGACTCAAGCTTAGAAACAATTTTATGTAGTTCTAGATCATCTTGTTGAAGCTCTTTGATCCTTGTGATTAAGGTAGATTAGACTTGGAGTTCACATAGATAATTATGAGCCTTGTATAGTCAGAAATGTGCGTTGATAACCAAGGAAGCTACAGACAAACAATTTGATTAGATTACTTAGGATACAAGGAAATTTTTTAATACTTCCTTGCTTGACAAGGGAGTGTTTCAATCCTTTCTTAATTAAAAAGAAAGAGTTTCGAATAATTCCTTTAGGTGCAAGAATGGATGTTTTCAAATTTTTGAGAATTCAGAGTGGCTTACCAAGATTCGGCTTTCGAGTAAGGGCGTCGACAACCACGTTAGCTTTTCTTGGATGATAATCTATGGTCAGATCATAATCTTTGAGTAATTCTAACCATCTCTTATGCCTTAAATTCAAGTCTTTTTGAGTGAATAGGTACTTGAGACTCTTATGACCGGTAAATAATTTGCATCTTTCACCATACAAGTAGTGCCTCCAGATTTTGAGCACGAACACAATAGTCGCTAGCTTGAGATTGTGGGTAGGGTAATTCATCTCGTGAGGCTTTAATTGTTGAGAGGCGTATGCGATCACGCTGCCTTCTTGCATCAAAACACATTCGAGGTCTGAATATGATACATCATTTTACACAATGAATTCTTACCCGAGTCTGAATGGATAAGGACTGGGGTATGAGTCAAGGCTTGTTTGAGTTGGTCAAAACTTCGTTGTTGCGTTTCCGACCACTCGAATACTTCATTCTTCCCAAAGAGTTTGGTTAATGGTGCAGTAATCACCGAAAATCCTTTCACAAACCTTCGATAATATTCGGCTAAACCGAGGAAACTTCGAACTTCACTTACATTTCTCAGAGGTTTCAAATCAAGGATGGTTTGGATTTTCTTGGATTCGACTTTGATTCCTTCAACTGATATGACATGTCTGAGGAATGAGACTTTCAATAATCAAAACTCGCACTTAGTGAGCTTGACGAATAGTTAGAATTCTCGGAGTGTTTGAAGCATAATCCGAAGATGATCAACATGCTTTTCCTTGTTCTGGGAGTAGAAAAGGATGTCATCAATGAAAATGACAATGAACTTATCGAGATAAGGTTTGGAGACTCTATTCATCATGTCCATGAACGCAACATGGGCATTCGTTAACCCGAATGGCATTACTAGGAATTCGTAAAGGCCATATCGAGTTCTAAAAGCAGTCTTGGGCACATCTTCTTCCTTTACCCTTATTTGATAATAACCCGATCGAAGATCGATATTAGAGAATGCGGCTCCATTTTTGAGTTGATCGAACAAGTCTTCGATCCTAGGCAAAGGATATTTGTTTTTGACGGTTACTTTGTTCAGTTGTCGGTAGTCAATGCAAAGCCGCACCGTACCGTCTTTCTTTTTCACGAACAAGACAAGAGCACCCACGGGAGATATATTGGGTCAGATGAATCCTTTGTCCTCAAGTTCTTGTATTTGCTTCTTAAGTTCTTTTAGTTCAATAGGTGCCATTCGATAAGGCGTAATGGACACTGGACTTGTTCCGGGTTGAACTTCAATCTTGAATTATACTTCTCAAGTTGGAAGAAGGCCAAGGAGTTCCTCGGGAAAGACATCAATGAATTCAGACACAATCGACATTTCAAGTAAACCAAAATCAAGTTCATCTTGTAAAGCCATAGCGGCAAAAATAGATGTCAGTTTCATATCAATTAACAAGATCGATTCTTTTCCTAAACCTCGTAAATACAATCTCCAGTTTTGACAATCTATCCAGGCTTCATGTTTCCCTAACCAGTCTAGTCCTAAAACTAGATCAAATTCATATTTGGATAGTACATATAGATCACAGGGAAATGACAGATTTCGAATAGTTATTGGGCAGTCTCTACAGATTAAATTGATTGGTAAGTTTTCCCCTATCGGGTTTGAGACTACAAGACTTGTTTTAACTATTTTGGGGTTTCAAGTTTAGCTCGTCTAACAAATATGAACAAAAAAAGAGTGGGTTGATCCCAAATCTATCAAAGCATAAACAAGTTTAAGGTTTAGTTCAACCGTACCCGCCATGACATCAAGGGATTCTTCTTCTTCTTCTTTGTCCCAGATATGATAGACATGAGCTGGAACTTGGGATTCCTAGTGGGTTACATCTTTCGAATGTGTGGTTCTTTCCCTCCCTTGATTTCTCGATTGAGCTTGTCTCAAATTCTTATTTCGGATAGAATGCACAGAGCTCAGATTGGGTGAATTTCTAACAGGAGCTTGATCGGTTTTCTTTGGACAGTCTCGGATGTAGTGGTCATCACCGCCACAAGAGAAACAAAGATTAGATTGCAACCGACATTAGCCGAAATGCTTCTTTTGATAGTGTTTGCAGGTTAGATCTTTCTCTACATTTCTCGTGATGTTGACAGAAACAACAAGGACAACTATTTTATTCGTATATTGAGATTTCGGTGAGAAATTGCTTCGAGCAACAAGAGTGTAATTAGAAGATGATTCTTTTTTATTTTTAGCTTTCTTCGACCATCGAGACTTATCATCACCTTTACGCTTCTTATCCACTCGGTAACCGCTCTTCCTCTTTTCAGCGATTCTCATTTTGGCTTCAGTAGCGATGTCTGATTCACTAAAGTTTGGAAGTCCGTATTACCAAGGGCGGTAAACATAAAACTTAGTTCATCGCTCAACCCGTCAATGAGCATTCAACAAAGAAATCCCAAGTCACAGATTCAACTGGGGCAGTTAGAATTGTAGTTTCCCACTAACTGAGCGCTTCGTCAGCTAGAAGTGAGACTATACATTCGAGTTTATGCTCATCCGAGCAATGGAGTTGCCTAGTTAGGATTTGAGTTGTTCTTTCAAGCCAAAGTTCGGCTTCCTTCATCTTCTCCTCATTTTCACCGGTGAATGTATAAGCTCGGTGTTGCACGAGCTTGTCAATCGGGGCTCGACTCAGGGCAACAACAATAGGAGTCGGTTGTTCATGTCTCATGTTCGTCAAAAGTTGATCGAACATCTCCTTCATACTAAGGGGACATTCTTTTTTAGCATTTTGAAGAGTTGGGTTATCCGAAGTTTGTTGATTTAGTTCAGGAGGTAGTGTCAGATCTTAAGGTTTCGTTCTTCTTGGGGAATCTGCTTGTCCCAAAAGATCGGTTTGTCCTAGAGGATTAATTCTCATCCTCACACTTCCATCCTCATTAGAGGATTCTCGGGGACTTCCATTGTTCGAAGCTACTCTCGTCTCATACATTCTATTAAGATTTAAAAAAGATCAGGATTAGAGAAGCATAATCATAAGCAATTCGATATAAGATTCCTAGGTTGCATAATGTAAACTTATATGGTGCATGACAGATTCAAACAAGTTTTAGTACCTATAACCTAAAGCTCTAATACCACTTTTATGTAACACCCCTCGCCCGGGTTAGGAGCGAACGACGTTACGGTTTTCGGAACTGATTAAGAACTAATAAACTTACAACATTCACAACAAACATAGAATTCTAACAAATAGGTCATATTGATGGTGGGCTAACAAAAACTTTTAACTAACATTCATAACATTCAAGTTACTAATACATTTAGACATGTATACACTTATACATTCATGTTATCATTCTATTAATAGAGCTTACAAAACAAATAGCATACAAGAACAACAAATCTAGAGCAACCTATATCATGTTCAATCTAACATACTTTACATAGAATATTCGAATCCTTATACATATACATGTTACTATTAGAACATCAATAAAAAAATCCTATGACATTCAAACAACATATGAATATGTAATTAAACAACTCATCCTTGTACATCATACTAGACCATTCTACTTTGATCTAATAACACCTAAGGTCATTCGAATAATACAACTAACATTTAGAATCATTTCTACTTCATTCTATCAAACATCTAGATGCATCATTCAATCCTATAACATCATGAACCATTCGAATCATTCAACTAATTCAAGAAGGATTCTAGATGCAATATCACCTAATCAACCAAGCATTCTTATCATGTTTAACATCAAACATTTGAATGGCAAAACACATAATAGTCTATAGCATTTGTAAGCTTCATATCAAGCCTTAACCAAACAATAATCACATGTATTCACATCAACACATAGCCATTAACATGTATATATATCAAACATAATTGGTTCAACCATTACAAACCATAGAACTTAAGTCTTAAGTTGTCCAACTAAACATATATACACTGATCAAAATGCATGTGACATAACTCTAAATACATATCTATGCCACCTTCTAGGAGTCTAAACAAAAGTACCATATCATACTTGTCTTTAGCTTGTGACTTGCTCCTAGATCAGAATAGGATATCTTCGGAATCAAAGTAACTTGTAGGTTTAGGAAGAAGGAAACAGAGAGTGATAAGTACGATATGTACTCAGTGAGGCAGTTCCTATCACTATCATTTCATTCTTTTAAATGATTTATGTCATTTTTCCAAGTTTACCTAGTTATGATTAGTAACATGTAGGTGTCACCTAACTAGTCTCAAACATGATCAAGTATTACTTAGCTAGTTCCATTAACAATTTAACATCAAAAGCATAAGAACACAACATATCAAATATCCACCAAAGCATGCTTTCATATAACACAATCAAATAGACAAGTTTCCAAGTCTTCAAATACGTTGATTAAACATAGTTCAAACATTCAAACGTAGTTCATATTCATTTACTTCATTTGAACAAAATCATTAACCTTGATTATCAAATACATTTCAAGCCAATTAGATTAACACATCAAACATATATCATTGATATTATCACATGTCTTATTCAGAGTACTTTTAATGTTTGCCTTGGTAGATAGATGAACTAGGTAATCAAGTCTTATTAGGTACTAAGTACCAACATCAGAGCATGCACATAGCATCAAAAATTCAGAGAATATAAAATGTATTAAGGTGTCTTATACACCATTATATCACATATAACATGTACACATAGGATGCACCAAGCATCTAGATCATTAGGTGCCAATTACACCATATCAAAGAGTACACAAGGTACTAAGTTTTTCAAAGGAGCTATCAAAAATTCAGAGAATATACAATGTATTAAGGTGTCTTATACACCATTATATCACATATAACATGTACACATAGGATGCACCAAGCATCTAGATCATTATGTGCCAATTACACCATATCAGAGAGTACACAAGGTACTAAGTTTATCAAATGAGCTCTAGACTCTAAGGCATGCCCTTCTACCTAAGACCAACTAGCCAACCAAGGGCTTTAAAAATCTTTTAATTTCCAGAAAGCACATTCAAGTGTATAACAACCAATTTGCAAGATCATATAACATATTCACATCACAAATATACACAATCTATTCAAGGTCACGGTTTAAATAATTTCCAGCAAGTAGTTCTTATAATCTCAATCATGTATCATCCAAACACAGAAGCATAGAATCAACTTTAAGCTCATTTCATAACTCACATATAGCCATCAAGTAAAACAAATCATATCAAACATCAAACAAAGGCCACTAACTACTAACTACTAACATGTAACACGCTTTCATATTTCCTTTTAATCCTTTTTCCTTTAAGATTATTACCAAGTTCATATTAGATTCATTTCATGATTGAATTTAAAAACACAATTTAAACATAAAACAATGGTTAGGACACTAGTCCTAACCATAAGTTTAACCACACTCACTATACTCCAAGCTAGTCTTGATCTTTGACCACAATGCCCTTGTTCTTTCTATTTGGTTGCCCAACCCTTGTTTCCTCCAAGGTTTCTTCAAACACTTGATCTTATAATGCATATACAAAACATATTATAAGCCATTTCAAACATATAAACTCATTTACACAAGTACAAACATTAAACACTCAAAACTATTTTTCCTACTGGCAGTTTGAGTACTTGTTACAAATTCGGGCATATCTTTTTACGCACATATCCAAAATTCAATTACTTTACCATTATAGAAATATTATTCACAAAGATTTTCAACCATGTATGGAACATATTTTTCCCATTTCTCAATCAGTACAATTTTGCATTTAATTACATGGCATTCTATAGGGGACTAAACTGCTAGATTACAAGTTAGGTCATTTTGATGCATATTTTCATCTAGATCCTTTAAGAAATTAAATCAACATTTTAAACCTATGTTTACCCTGTTATCCCCTATATTTTTAAGTCTTACATGGTCCCTAAACAAAGCAATATAGTCCTGATTCTTATCATGTTTCTAGATTAGTCCCATTTAAGCTCAATTTACCTATTAAGCATTCTAATAACTTTTAACATATAATTCAAGTCATTAATCAAACAATTCAAGTTATGCACCATTCATACAAAATTTCCCCTTTTTTTAAACATTATTTCTAGAATTAAACTTATAGCATTTCAATCCCTATATTTCTCAAATTTGTCGAAACACCTGTCTCTGCGCAACAAAGCGACGTCCGACATCTACGTCCATAAATAGTTTCATAGGGAGCCATATGTATACTTGCCTGATAAATGTTATTATAAGCATACTCTACCAACAGAAATTACTTTTCCCAAGTTCCTTGAAACTCAATTGTACAACACCGTAACATGTGTTGCGTGTAAAATAGTCTATCGCAATGGTAGTGCAAGTGTACACGACGCAAGTAGTAAAGTGATACGAAGTATCGGATATCGTCTCCACAGGGATTGGGCTAATGACTTCACCTTGATTTACTGCACGAAGTAAAGGAAATATTTTAGAAAGTTGTCACGAATAATAAAGTAAAAACGTAAATAAAAAGATTGAATTATCAAGATAGAGAGAATGGGCTGGTATTGAATTGCTCGGTAGTGCAGGTATTGAATTGCTTAAGATCTCCAGTTCTGTCGTCGCTCCCGTCGCCGACAGCACCTGTCGCGGCGTCTGTCCGTTAGCTGTCGCGGCAGCAGACACTAACTCCGTACTTCAAGCTTGGCAAGAATCCCAGATCTGCCTTGCCCTATCCCTAGGCACAAGTCTGTCGATGAACACGTCTTTGATGATACCTCCCGGCGTGAATCGAAGGATGAACACCGATGTGTATGAATTCTTCCTTAGCCACTTAACCTCGCCTTATCCCTAAGCACGAGATGGTTCAACTATAAACTAGAGAACGCGCTTTTATCTCTTTCGTATACTTAACTCTCCCGATGCTAAGTAAATAGATAACCTCACAATGCTCTCCCGATGCTCTTGCAAGATATTAAAACCAAGATAAAAGAACTTGAAGTTTATTTTATTGAACTTGAAAAAATCCTAAAACAAAGCAACCCTTGCAACTACTTTACAAAACAACCCGTAACCCTAGGAGGAATTTAGAACATGTCGGTGACGGGTGGACGGCAGGGGTTTGGTTTCGGTTATGGGGTAATCGGTTATGCCCTAGGTTTAATCTATGCCCTTTATATAAGCTTTGGGCTCAAGTTATCTAAGGTAACAAGGATTACAACTTTAATTAAAAGTAAGATTCTAATAAAGACTAAATCTCTAAAGACTCCTACTTTCCAGCCGCATCCTTGCTTTTAGGGATTTCCTCTCCTTTGAGCTTTGGCTTGACATATCTTTTGATCCGGGGCTTGGAAAAATATTCAGCTTCCACACGACAGACGAACAGATTTTTCTCTATCTATCGAGGTCCACTTCACTTTTCCTCTTCGTAAATCTGCTGTCACCATGCTGTCACGACAGGTCCATGACAGGTTCGTCTTCTTCAGCTGCTTGTCCAGTTCATCTTTCCTGCTTATCTGCCCTGCGCCTGCCTTCATCGTCAACCATGACAGCTACCTGCAAAATACACCATCTTTTAGTAGAATCCGCGCCTTTTATATAATTGTGATGTTTTATTGAAAACTAACCTAAATGCAATGCAATGATGCTTGAATGCAGCAGAAATATGGGTTAAAAAGGGTGTAAATAATAGAACTTTTACACACTCAACACACCCCCAAACTCAAGTTTTTGCTTGTCCTCAAGCAATCATGACTTAAAAGAAAAATGAAAATTTTTGTGTTGGCCTTCAAACAGTGAACTGTCCCTTCACCTGTCGCTCATTCTCTATGGCAGCAGCATCCTGTCGGAAAGATTAGGATCTGTCCGGAATCTCCCTATAGCTCTCGTGCAGTGTGTGCATGCTTGTGAACAGTTATATGCTAAGATTTTCTTAGTTCCACTAGAATATTCAACTCCTTAACTCAAATCTTTATGCCAAAGTTTATTTTTTTTAGAAGGCACATTTTCATGCTTCTTTTTCTTCTATTTTCAAGCTAAAATTTTCTAGAGCCAGTTTTGGGCACCTCTAGTTAGCTTCCTAGAGCCGGTTTCGGGCACCTCTAGGTTTTTGATTTTCTTTTGCTAAACTTCTTTTCCTAGAGCCAGTGTTAGGCACCTCTAGGGGCTATCCAAGTTCTAAGCTTCCTATTCTAGTTTGGCTAAAAGAAATCTAAGCAATATAACAGTCACAAAAGTGTTTAAGTTTTTAGAACTATAGAAAGGCTCTAAACTTTTCCTTAACCTGTCCTAAAGATGCTGCCACGACAGAGCCGTCATGACAGGTAAGTTAACTTCACAGTTTTAAGCCAACAGTTTAATTTTCTGATTTTTTTTTAAAGAAAAATAAGTAAATAAAAAGACATAACAACTAAACAAAAGATATGCTAAAGACTCCATTAAATATGGAGGGTTGCCACCCCCAAACTCGAGGGTTGCATTGCCCTCAATGCAAAATGACATAAAAACAAATAAAGAAAAACAAGATAAATAAAAGTACATCACAAATATATAAGGGCAGGCAGCAATAAGAGGAGAAAAAGAAATAAAAACTTAAATTTTATTCGCTGTCCTCACTGCTGCTGCTGACGCGGATCTGATGTCGGCGTCTACGTTGAGGTGGTGGCTGGGCAGGTTCCGGAGCAGGTTGATCAACAGGGTCATCAGCCTGTTGAGGGGCAGGGTCTTCCTCCGGTTGGGGGACAGGGTCGTCAGCAGGTTGAAGGGCAGGTGGCTCCACTAGCCTGACATCAGGACTGCTGCTGCTGTCCCAGCTGCTGGTCATGATGGCCTTGGACAGCTTTCTCTTGTCGGCCACATGCTTAATACGTTTTACCCGTGTGAAGGCGCTGTCCAAATTCCTCCGGACAAGAGGGCTGTCATCAGTGGCAGCTCGCTTGGTTCCTCGAGGGGAGGTGTCTGCCGGTGGGCTGCCGGCTGCCGTCGGGGAAGGTGTGGAGGAGGCAGATTCTCCGTGGGGAGAGACAGGTGGTGTGGGAGTGGGGGAGGGGATATTGAAATAATGGGCGGGAAAGGTGGGGAAAATGACATCCGTAAAATTCAAAGTATTGGTAATGAAATTTACCGTTGCATTGGAGAAGTCACGGATGAAAGTCATCAAACCCATCTGGCGCTCCTCTATCCGCAAGACGGCAGCAAGGATGTGGGCGTTCTGATCTGCCGGAGCGGTGTTGGTGGCAGCTTCTGGGGCAGGTTCGGTGGCAGGCTCATCATCAGACTCAGCAGGAGGGGCGTTTGGATCGAAGGCGTTGAGGGGCGATACGACTACCAGCTCCATGAGGCTGGAGATGTTGTTGTCTGTCCATCCGCTGCCCTGCTTGATTTTGTCTGAAGGGTCCTCCGGTACAGCTGCGCAGCGGCAGAGGGCGGTGATGGTGAAGGGCAGGCAGAGTCGTGAGTCCGATCGGAAGGCGCAATCAAGAATGCTGTCCCTCATGTACCTGCCCACATTGATGGGCCTGTTATGCATGATAGAGTGGATGAGGGCCAACCGCTGTCTGTTGACTATCGTATGGTGGGACGAGGTACGCTTTTTGATAAAAGCGTTCCATAGTTTTGCCTCAGGGAGTAGCTGCCCCCTATTAACAGAGTGGGGGTTCTTCTTACTGGTGCTCCATGTCGTGCCCGCCTCTGTCAACTCCCTCATGACAGCATCATGTCCGGCAGCGTCGAGGGTGTCCCAAAATTGTTGGTGAGCATCTTCATTAGGGCCAAAGAAGAGGCCGAAGACATGGTTGATGCTGCTGGCGGTGAAAGGAACTGTCACTCCTCGGACGGTGACAGATGTCGCCGTCTTACTTTCGATTGCCGCGTAAAATTCTCTGACCAGGGTGTCATTAAGCTCTGCCGGCTGCTCGGCGAAGTCTTCCCACAGTTGAGCTGTTATGGCCTGCATGATGAACGGCCGGAGTCCAAACAGAGGGGCATCTCTGTTGTAGATGAAGCTCCGCTCCTCCCAAAGTTCCTTTTTAGCGAATGGGGACGCTGCTGCTGAAGAAGAAGCGGCAGCAGCGTTCTGACGGGTTTGTCGTGAAGACATTTTGGTTGCAAGGGGCTGAAAAAGAAAGAGAAATAGATAAAACTAGAAGAGGATAGCAAGAGAGAAAATCAGAAGTGATGAAAAATGAAAAGGGAAGGGGTTTATATAGCTGTCGAGGAGCTGCCCATTTAATGCCGCAACGGCAGGCGGGAAGAACGGAGCGGCAGATTGAATGTAGCGTGTCTGACGCGTCTGACGGGCATTAATGCATCTGCTGTGCGTCTGCCGCACGCTTCTGCGTTTGCTGTGCGTCTGTTGACAGCCTGTCACATCCGGCTGCGCCGGCAGCCGAAACGACAGGTTATCATAAATGGGCTTTATTGGGCTGGTTGATGGGTGGTGGACTTGGGCCACTTCTTCTTTCTCACTTGCCTCCTTTATTTCCTAAAAACTGAAATTAAAAACAAAACATTATTCGAATAAATCTAATTCCTAATAAATAATATTAATAATAAAAATAAAAATAAAAAATAAGAAATTAGGTTAAATTAGGGATGCCTTGTGGGGCATCACCTAAAGTAACCACTTCCTGTATTCCTGGGGCTTCAATCCCTTGTTAGTGCTTGAGGCGTTGTCCATTAACTTTGAATTGGTGCCCGTCCTTTAGTGATTGAATTGTAATGGCACCATGGGGAAAAACTTGAACTACTTGGAACGGTCCAGACCATCTAGATTTGAGCTTCCCTGGAAAGAGTTTCAATCTAGAATTAAACAACAACACAAGCTGCCCTGGGCAGAACTGTCGTGGCAGCAACTTCTTGTCATGCCACTTCTTAGTTTTTTCCTTGTAAATCCTTGCATTGTCGTAGGCCATTGTCCGTATTTCATCGATCTCATTCAAATCCAACAACCTTTTCTGGCCTGCCTTGTCCAAGTCCATGTTTACTGCCTTGATCGCCCAATATGCCTTGTGTTCTATCTCGACAGGCAGATGACAGGTTTTCCCATAAATCAAACGGTATGGAGACATGCCCAATGGAGTCTTGAAAGCTGTTCTGTATGCCCATAATGCATCATTCAGAAGCAAAGACCAATCTTTCCTAGTTGGTTTAACCATTTTTTCAAGAATGTTCTTCACTTCCCTATTGGATATCTCAGCCTGTCCATTGGTCTGTGGGTGGTATGCTGTTGCGATCCTGTGCTTGACACCATATTTTCTCAAGGCGGCAGCAATTACCCTGTTGTCAAAATGTCTCCCTTCATCACTGATAATCGCCCTAGGGATGCCAAATCTAGAAAAGATGTTTTTGTGCAAAAACTTTTGGACCGTTTTGGCATCATTCTTTTGAGTTGCGATTGCTTCTACCCACTTGGAGACATAATCCACTGCTAGGAGGATGTAAAGATTACCACCCGAAGATGGAAAAGGTCCCATAAAATCAATCCCCCAAACGTCGAAGATCTCGACTTCCAAAATATTTTGCAGTGGCATCTCGTTTCTCCTCGAGATGTTACCTGTCCGCTGGCACCTGTCGCAGTTTTTGTAAAATTCCTGTGCGTCCTTATATAGTGTCGGCCAGTAGAACCCTGACTGCAGCACCTTGGCAGCAGTTTTATTGCCTCCTAAGTGTCCTCCATATTGTGAAGCATGACAGTGATGGAGAATGTCTTCTTGTTCTTCTTGCGGTACACATCTCCTTATAACTTGATCTGCGCACATTTTGAAAAGAAGAGGTTCGTCCCAATAATAATGTTTAACATCATTTTGAAACCTCTTCTTGGCTTGGTAAGTAAGATCAGAAGGTAATATTCCGCTAACTATAAAATTAACGAAATCAGCATACCAAGGAAGGTTAGAAGACTTACCTGCTGCCATGGCTGTCGCGACAGCTAGTGCGGCAGCAAAGAGCTGCTCATCTGGGAAGGTCTCCAGTATGTGTGTCTCATCTGGCGGTAGACTCTGTCCCGTCTCCAACCTCGACAAGTGATCTGCCACCTGATTTTCTGTCCCCTTTTTATCTTTTATCTCAAGGTCGAACTCTTGTAATAGTAAGATCCATCGTATCAACCTAGGTTTTGCATCTTTTTTTGCAAATAAATACTTGAGGGCAGAGTGGTCGGTGTGTATTATAACCTTCGTTCCAAGTATGTAAGAACGAAACTTGTCGATGGAGAACACCACAACTAACAGCTCCTTTTCTGTGGTGGTATAATTCACTTGGGCATCATTTAATGTTTTGCTGGCATAATATATGACATGAAACAGCCTGTCCTTGCGCTGCCCAAGTGCTGCCCCGACAGCATAGTCACTAGCATCACACATAATTTCAAACGGTTGTGTCCAGTCTGGTGGCTGTACTATGGGGGCTGTCACTAGCTTTTCCTTCAGAACCTTGAATGCTTCAGTACATTCTTCATTAAAGTCAAAGGGTCGGTTCTGCTCTAAGAGATGACATAGGGGTTTCGTGATTTTTGAGAAATTGGCAATAAATCTCCTATAAAAACCAGCATGCCCTAAAAAACTCCTAATGCCCTTGACTGTTGTTGGCGGCGGCAGCTTCTCTATGACCTCTATTTTTGCCCTGTCGACTTCTATCCCACGGCAGCTAATCTTATGGCCTAAGACTATCCCTTCATCCACCATAAAGTGGCATTTTCCCAATTTAAAACCAAGTTAGCTTTTTCGCATCTTTCGAGCACCTTTTGTAAATTGCCTAGACAACTCTCAAAATCGTCTCCAAAGACAGAAAAATCATCCATAAAAATTTCTAGGAAGTCCTCAACCATGTCCGAGAATATAGCCATCATGCACCTTTGGAAGGTGGCAGGTGCGTTACAGAGTCCAAATGGCATCCTCCTAAATGCGTACGTACCGTAGGGGCATGTGAAAGTCGTTTTCTCTTGGTCCTCCGGTGCAATAGCAATTTGATTATATCCTGAATAACCATCAAGAAAACAATAGTAAGGTTTACCCGCTAATCTATCAAGCATTTGATCAATAAAGGGTAAAGGAAAGTGGTCCTTTCGGGTAGCTTTGTTAAGCTTCCGATAGTCCATACAAACCCTCCAACCGGTCACAGTCCTGGTTGGGATTAACTCGTTGTTTTCGTTGGTTATCACGGTCATGCCTCCTTTCTTGGGAACACATTGCACCGGGCTTACCCATTTGCTGTCGGAGATGGCGTAAATAATACCTGCATCTAACCATTTAATTATTTCTTTACGCACTACCTCCTTCATCGCAAGGTTTAACCGCCTTTGGGCATCAATAGTCGGCTTATGATCTTCCTCTAGTAGTATTTTGTGCATACAGATTGCCGGACTAATGCCTTGAATGTCTGCTATCGTCCATCCTATCGCCCTTTTATGCTGCCTCAACATGTCGATCAGCTGTCGTTCCTGTTCCTGCGGCAGCTTAGCAGAGATGATTACAGGCAGTGTGTCATCACAACCAAGATAAGCATATTTAAGCTGCCCTGGCAGGGGCTTAAGTTCTAATACAGGTGGTTCAACAGTAGAGGGCTTTTGGATTAAATGGTTATCTAAAGTGTAATTTAAAGGTTCGAATAACTTACCTGGGCGATGGTCTAACCAGTTTACCTCCTCATGACCTTCAGTGTCATGTGTATCGGATTCAGAGGGGTCACTGTCGTAGGTGCTGTCGTCGGTGCTGTCGTTGTCACTGTCGTGACAGGCTTGTAGATGGCTGTCGCAGCAGTGACCAAATTTTATATCTCGGTAGCCCGACCTGATGCAGGGTTTATCAAAGGTCACCTCAATGATGGCCTTGCATTCCTCGTCCACATCGGCATGTTTCATTGCTTGGAGAACATTCAACTTAATTTCTTGATCGTTCACGCGCATGGTGAGTTCTCCTTTCTCCACATCAATCAATGATCTTCCCGTGGCTAAGAAGGGTCGCCCTAGGATGACTGGTGCGTTCTCATCTGCCTCACAATCTAAAATAAGAAAGTCAGCAGGAAAAATAAGTTTATCCACTCTTACCAAAATATCTTCAATTTTTCCCTCGGGGTGAACGTAAGAGCGGTCGGCTAGCTGTAGGGTAACTGTTGTGGGCCGCGCCTTGCCAATACCTAGTTTCTGAAAAACAGATTTGGGCATTAGATTAACACTAGCACCAAGATCACAAAGTGCCTTACCCACAAATTTATCGCCGATTACACAAGGTATGAGGAAGCTCCCCGGATCCTTCTTTTTCTGGGGTGGTTGCCGATGAAGAATACTCATGCAACCTTCTTGCATCCTTACCGTTTCAAATTCCCCAAGTTTAGATTTTTTAGACATGACATCCTTGAGAAATTTAGCATAACCGGGCATCTCCCTAACAGCATCTAACAACGGAATATTAATATGAACCTGTTTAAAAATATCATAAATCTTTTTAAGTTGAGATTCATGCTTAGCTTGCTGTATCCGTTGTGGAAAGGGTGGTGGGGGACGATAATCAGCAATGCGTCCTTCCCACTGCATACGAATCTGAGGATGATAATCTTCCTTTTTATCCTCTGTCGCTTCTGCTGTCGTGACAGGCTCATCGGCAGCAGTCTGTTTGTCACCTGTCGGGACAGCTTCCTTGGCAGGTTTGTTCAAAGCAGGGTCCTTTTCTGTTTCAGCTTCTTTTTCCAGCCCTGTTAACTTCTTCCCACTCCTAGTAGTAATTGCCTTACATTGCTCATGTGGGGGCGGTCTAGCATTTTCAGTATTGCTAGGGAAACCTCTATTCTGCCTTGGTTTAATATGCTGCGACACCTGACCCATTTGTGTCTCTAGAGATTTCAAGGTGGCCTCATGGTTTGTCATTCTCATCTTAGTTTCATCCATAAAATTTTCCGTCTTCTTGACAAACTGATTAATATTATCCATATACGTGCCAGTCTGAGACATAAAGGTGGCCAGAGTCTGCTCCAATACACTACTCGTGGCAGGTGGTGGCTGTTGTTGTTGCTGAGGCGGCAGGTTCTGCGGCTGCAGCTGCTGTCGCGTCAACAATCTAGGACCCCCTGATTCTGATTATATGCTTGCGGATTCAGGGCATTGTTAGGGTTACTCCAGGAAAATTTGGGATCCTTCCTCCAATTAGGGTTGTAGTTGTTGGAATTGTAGTTTAGCTTGTAATTTCCAACATATTTTCCCTCTTCTATATTTATAGGGCACTCTTCACTACTATGATTTCCTTCACAAGTAGCACAAATTTCCTCAACAGCAAACCCTCGTACTTCCTCTTCACTCAATAAGTGTTTCATGGCTTTAGTGAGGAATGCTACCTGAGATTTCATAGTGCTGTCGGCCTCATAATCCCTGACAGCAAGTACCCTTTTACCCCCTCTTCTAACTGTCGGAAACTGCTCCTCATTCTTGGCTAGATTTTTTAGAACTTGCAATGCCTCGTCCGGATCTTTATCCAATAACAGTCCATTTGCTGCAGAATCAATGCGAATGCGAGTTTGTAAGTTAGCAGCATTATAAAACTTAGTTACCTGATTCCAGACGGGGAATCCATGCATTGGGCAGTTCCGAAGAAGAGTAGTAAATCTGTCCCAGGCCTCGTGCATCGGCTCGTCATCTTCCTGTTGAAAAGTAGCAATTTCGTTACGTAATCGCTCAGATAAATGTGAAGGATTAAAATGAGATAAAAATTCACGAGTTAGATCTGCCCAAGTCATAATAGAACCCGGTGTAAGTTTATTCCACCAAGTTTTAGCTCTATCCCTTAATGAATGGGGAAATAACCGAAGCCTCAGTATCTCCGGACTAACTCCTAGTAGTCTAAACGAACCACAGATCTCCTAGAACGTTTTGAGATGCTCCCTAGCATCTTCTGTCGCAGAACCACTAATCTGTCCGGCGTTGTTGATCATACTAAACATGACAGGTTTAAGCTCAAAGTTATCAACATCAATATCCGGCAGTGTGGTCTCCAGCTCTACATGGTCATTCAGCATGTAGTCACGACATGACCGTCGTCCATCTGCCCCAGGCGGGTTGCCGACAGGCGGTATGTCTCCTCCAGCAGGCTGGTTACGGGCCATCTGCTCTAGCTGTTCTTCAAGGTATTCGTTCCTGTCTAAAAGGTGGCGAATCTGTTTCTTGAGATTGAATGATCGTTCGATTTCCGGATCTAACTTATACTCAGGATCTTCGCCTCTTTTCGATCTGCGCATAAACAAGAGAACCTTGTGAAAAGCAAGAGTTGAAAACACAAAATAAAAATTAAAGAAAAACTAAAAATGAAAGCAAAAATAAAAATAAAAACAGAAAGTGCAATAAAAGAAAGATGTAGTTATGTTGCCAATCCCCGGCAACGGCGCCAAAAACTTGTTGCGTGTAAAATAGTCTATCGCAATGGTAGTGCAAGTGTACACGACGCAAGTAGTAAAGTGATACAAAGTATCGAATATCGTCTCCACAGGGATTGGGCTAATGACTTCACCTTGATTTACTGCACGAAGTAAAGGAAATATTTTAGAAAGTTGTCACGAATAATAAAGTAAAAACGTAAATAAAAAGATTGAATTATCAAGATAGAGAGAATGGGCTGGTATTGAATTGCTCGGTAGTGCAGGTATTGAATTGCTTAAGATCTCCAGTTCTGTCGTCGCTCCCGTCGCCGACAGCACCTGTCGCGGCGTCTGTCCGTTAGCTGTCGCGGCAGCAGACACTAACTCCGTACTTCAAGCTTGGCAAGAATCCCAGATCTGCCTTGCCCTATCCCTAGGCACAAGTCTGTCGATGAACACGTCTTTGATGATACCTCTCGGCGTGAATCGAAGGATGAACACCGATGTGTATGAATTCTTCCTTAGCCACTTAACCTCGCCTTATCCCTAAGCACGAGATGGTTCAACTATAAACTAGAGAACGCGCTTTTATCTCTTTCGTATACTTAACTCTCCCGATGCTAAGTAAATAGATAACCTCACAATGCTCTCCTGATGCTCTTGCAAGATATTAAAACCAAGATAAAAGAACTTGAAGTTTATTTTATTGAACTTGAAAAAATCCTAAAACAAAACAACCCTTGCAACTACTTTACAAAACAACCCGTAACCCTAGGAGGAATTTAGAACATGTCGGTGACGGGTGGACGGCAGGGGTTTGGTTTCGGTTATGGGGTAATCGGTTATGCCCTAGGTTTAATCTATGCCCTAGGTTTAATCTATGCCCTTTATATAAGCTTTGGGCTCAAGTTATCTAAGGTAACAAGGATTACAAGTTTAATTAAAAGTAAGATTCTAATAAAGACTAAATCTCTAAAGACTCCTACTTTCCAGCCGCATCCTTGCTTTTAGGGATTTCCTCTCCTTTGAGCTTTGGCTTGACATATCTTTTGATCCGGGGCTTGGAAAAATATTCGGCTTCCACACGACAGACGAACAGATTTTTCTCTATCTATCGAGGTCCACTTCACTTTTCCTCTTCGTAAATCTGCTGTCACGACAGGTCCATGACAGGTTCGTCTTCTTCAGCTGCTTGTCCAGTTCAGCTTTCCTGCTTATCTGCCCTGCGCCTGCCTTCATCGTCAACCATGGCAGCTACCTGCAAAATACACCATCTTTTAGTAGAATCCGTGCCTTTTATATAATTGTGATGTTTTATTGAAAACTAACCTAAATGCAATGCAATGATGCTTGAATGCAGCAGAAATATGGGTTAAAAAGGGTGTAAATAATAGAACTTTTACACACTCAACAACATGTCCTCCGAAATTAATGTAGATTCTCCCAAAACCTTAATGTAAAGCGAGAATTCCTATCTGAAATGACAGCCTTTGGAACCCCATGCATCTTCACAATCTCCGCGATATACATCCCCACCAACTTATCCAACGTATACGTCGTATGCACAGCCAGGAAATGCACACACTGTTGGAGTATGCCCAAAGACCAATCATATGATGATTGAATAGACATACTATTTTACTAGATTTATCAAGTAATGGCATTGACGTTATTATCATTTGGTATGTTTCTGTGCATCAAACTAACCATTGGATAATAATGTCCATACAATAATACAATTATTGTTAAATAGGATCCTTAGTCGAATAGTATTACGGGTATTGATAGTGATAATATATAAAGACTAATATGTGGTTGATGACAGGCGTTGTCATTGACATAGAGATGTCAAAATCAACATATAAGTATTTGTTAGAGAACAACATACTGGATTGACCCGCTATGAGCATGTTTCTTGGGTAATTATGTGACAGTCACAACATTTCTCATGATAAACATATGTATAATCCTCAGACTTGAGATCAACATGATTTCAACATAAAGATTTACGTATTTTGACATAGTCAAACGTGTGTCGTAACTAGACCTGGCAAACTTGACCCGAGACCCGAACCGAAACCCGATTTTGACCCGAACATGATGATTCGAAGTTGACCCAAAACCCGAACCGAGCCGAATCGAACCGAAATTTTTTGTTGAACCGAAATAGACCCGAACCGAATAGACTCGAACCGAATGGACCCGAACCGAATGCTACCCGAACCGAAAGCTGAACCGAATATCGACCCGATTTTAACCCGAATATCTATTGTTAACAATATAATAAATAATAAAATGAAGTATAGAAATTTGAGATCTTGGTGACCAATTTTATAATTTCATCATAAAATATAGCATAAAATTGAAATTGTAGACTAAATTGACAATTTGGAACTGGAGAAATTTGAGAGTCCAATGATCAATTTTGTAATTATACCATATAAATAAAGGATTAATATCCTATACACTGGCGGTGGAAAATACAATTTCCACAAGCGAGTTTATTTAGGGGTTTAGGGGTTTAATTTAGGGTTTAGAGGTTAGGGGTTTGTGTTGTATGATTTAGAATTTAAGAATTATGGTTAGAATTTAGGGTTTGGGGTTTGGAGCTTGGGGTTAGATTTTTAGGGTTTTAAGGTTAGAATTTTAGGTTTTAAATTTAGACTTGAAAATAGGCATGCATGTGTAAACTTTTTTTACACTGGCAGTGTATCAAATATTAATCCATAAATAAATAGGGGTCAATTTTGGCTAAAAATTAAATCTTTGAAATTAAAATGAACGAAAATATCAATATATTAAATTAATAGACTAAATTACAAATATTAGTCAATTTCAACTAAAAGTAAATTTTTAGAGACTAAACATCACTACGGGGAGGGGATTTCTATATCCGAAGTCTAAACTGTGGGAATACTTGTGACTAAATTAAATTAAACTAAAACTTAAAGTTAACTAAAATGTAACATTTTAAATGCAACATGACCTAAAAAGTAATTAATCTCTAGCTTAAAAAATTGGTGGCTTATTTCCCTCCAAAATTTTGTCTTTTCTCTCTCTATTTTTTCCAATTGTCTTTTTCTTTTTTTTCAATCTAGCTTAAAAAATTGGTGGCTTATTTCCCCCCAAAATTTTGTTTTTTCCCTCTCTATTTTTACCAATTGTCTTTCTATTTTTCTTGATTTAATTGAGTTTCAATTTAGATTAATTTAATTGAAATTTCACATTTAGTTTTAAAATTATTTTAATTATGTTCGTGATTTATGCTTTTAAATTTTAGTTAGTTCAATTAGATCCTAAGTTTAATAAATTAATTCATTTCAGAAATTATTATTACTATTATTACTATTATTATTATTATTATTATTATTATAAACTTTGATTCAATATAATTATACAAAAAATTTATATGGATACATGAAGCTTTGATTTAAATATTTAATCAAATTCAAATGCATAGATTGACAAGTTGAATCAGAATTAATCTCATACACCAATAACTCTAAATTGAACCATAAATACTAAACCTCAAACCTTTAACCCAACTCAAATCAAATTGACCCGACCCGAAATTGACTCGATTTTGACCCGAACCGAAAGCGACCCGAACGACCCGATTTTGACCCGAACCGAAAGCGACCGATCCGATATTGACCCGACCCGAAAACAACCGATCCGATTTTGACCCGATCTAATACCCGAACCAAATCCGACTCATCACAGACCCGAATTAGACCCGAACTCGAACCGAACCGACCCGACCCGAATCTAAATCGATTCTAGATAGACCCGAAATGACCCGAACCGAACCCAAACCGAATGACCCGATTGCCACCTCTAGTCGTAACTGACTACATTATAAAGATTGATGATTGGATACGTGATGACCTATGTAGTGAAATATGGTTGATCAAGAAAGGATTTGTCCCTCCTACATAATGGGAGAAATATCTTCGGCCACTTGATTGAGTGAGATTAGAAAATGCATGGGCATGCTCAAATATTATGATATGATATATCATAGAGATTCGTTTATCATAATCTACTCAAGACATCAAGAAACACTAGATGGACAATGCAAGTGTGACTAACCCATGACTTGTGTTCATTTAAGATATAAAGGACAAAAGGATGAAATACATAAATGAAGTTTATTCAGGAATTAGGAAAGTCAAACCATGACTTCATGCAACTTAGGTAGCAATGATGTATTGCTAGATGCCACTCATTGTTTGTAAAATTAGAACAGTTCTAATTTTGCTGCTAACGTTGCATGAACCTACAAGGGTCACACCCTTCGAATGAAACGAACAAAAATTTGAAACCATACTCCCTATTTTAGGGAGGTTGCCGAAAATCCCCTATGGGATAGGGGAAATCGACAACTCCCTTAAATGGGAATAATATTGGAAGAATATTGTATTTATCAAATATTATTTAGAGTATGGAAAATATTTAGAGACTTAAATATTATAAAATAAGATTCTATAAATTTAAATATATATTTGAAATTTATATAATGTATATTTAATTCCAAGTTTATGTAGAATTATATTCTACATAATTAAAAATATATATTTAAATATATTTAAATCCAAGTAAAGATAGAATGAGATTCTATATAATAAAAATATATATTTGGATTAAATATAATGTATATTTAAATCCATGTTTTATGTAGAATAAGATTGTACAAAATTAAATATATATTTCATTTAATATTATTAAATATAATGTATATTTAATATAAACCAATTTCAAGTAGAATTAGATTCTATGAATTTTGGTTGAACTTGGATTTAAGGAATTCAACTAGAATTAAGTCTCTGAATACTATTTAAAGGGACAAGGGCTAGCAACCAAATCATCCCTCTTCCTCCTCTTAGAGATTTCGACAACACCCCTAAGGATTCCCCACTAGAATTCGACATATCCAAGAAAGCTCTCTAAGAAGCTGTTCGATATTTTCTGGTGTTCTACTTGCCCCCTGCAAATCCCCGAAGGTTCCCTTGCTCGATTTCAAGTCCCGGTTGAACTCCTGGTCGATTTCAGTCTCCCTCAGAAATCTCTAGAGGGATTTCGACTTCTCCTTGGAAGGTGTTCAAACCTATCAAAGTTTATCCCTAAGCGTTAGGGAGGCGGAAACTTTGTTCGTTTTGTTCAGGTGGACTTCGTAGAGGTCGTTGCGAACCTGTGATGATTCCGGTTTTACTTGACGTGGTTATTTCGACAAACCGTCAGTTTTCCAGTTTCTAGAGTTTTAAAAGGTAACTCTTCATCTTTTCACCCCGGATTCGTTCCTGTACATAGATCCTGGCTGGATTACGTCGGATTAATTTTTCCGCTGCGCCAGGAGGCGTGCCGACGTGACCCAATAGTGGTATCAGAGCCACTTGTATCATACGAATTCAGACTTAAATTCTTGGGTGATGTTTATGTATGAGATTCATGATGTTTCATTCGATTTAGATATTTATCGTTTATCGTATCACACCTAACAAAGACTTATTTCGATTATCACTGAATGATTAAGAGTTAATCATAACTATGTTAGGTTTCTTCAATGTTAAATGTTAACATGTTGAGACTAATAGTTAGTCTAGAGAACAAGTAGTTGTTCGTAGTTTCATAGATTTATGAAATCTCTGAAATGGCTTCTAATTTGATAAAAGTTATCAAACTATTTTTCACGATGAATCCATAAGAGTTATGGTTAGACGTTATGAAAAATGCATGTCTAGGATTGGCATCATCAAAGACCTGGTACTTAAGTGTGCCTAGTGAGCCACCTCTCTTTCATGTTGACCTACCTGGTGTATTTGTTTGTTAACGCAAATGGTTTATGAAACCTCGTGATCCTTCTTTGGCCCATTAACCGCAACATAGGGATAATTAGTTTAAAACTCCGTAAACACGTCGTTACTTTGTTTCCACGATGTTTGAAATGCATGTTAGATTGCACGATGTTTGTTTTGCATGGTTATAGCACATAGCCTTTATAGTTTTGGTTTTTATAAATACGGCTTGCGTGTCGTGCCTTTCTCTATCTTCTATTGTACTTCTCTTCTCATCTCACTCCCTCGCATGTAACACGAGTTTCTAAAAATTGTAAATACTCATGGAGATAAAGCAAGAACCAAGGTAGCAGCGTGGTGGGCCTTCCCTGGTGGACCAGGCATTTCAGAAGCAGATTCTATCTTCAGTAGAATGGTCCTCCCATTGGCTTGGGACGGGTCGTCTTAGGTTAAGAAGGGCTATAATCATTGCATATTTATTTACCGCTTATATTTACCTTGTATGTGATGCAATGGATGTTTTATAAGCATGATTAAACATAGTTCTATTGATAGGATCAATGTTAAAATGATGAGATAATTAAGTAAATCCCTCACTATAATTCTAAGTCTGTTTTAACCATCCAATATTTACCCTCGTTAAAGCTTCGATCGATATAATGCGAGCTTTGCCAAAGCAATGTCACATTTATCTATCTTAGTTAAACGCGAAGAATAAGCTAGTGATATTCGTCGGTTGAGATATTGGTATTGACTTAGCTGAGTTGTTCTAATAGGATTAGAAAACCTAGTGGTTAAAAGTTTTGGATAATCCTAAGATGATTTAAAGATCAAGAGTTGTTCGCCAAAAGATGAGGAATTACATGAGATGTAATTAGTAAGGTGTTACTTACCTAAATAACCATTTCCTAAAAGAATGGCCAAAGCTAATTTAGGAATGGTGAAATACGGATCTTCACTCACTAGAAAAACTATCGAAACATTTTTCCAAAATTAAAACTAGAGGGTTTTTAATTTTGAAGAAAATAGTGGGAGTAAATTTATAGTAAAGACCTATCTATAAATTTTAAAATTTAGTAAAACTTATGTAGCATATTTTCTTTGTTGTAGAATTAATGGCAAATAATGCTCTATCTCTGCGATCTATCCTTGAGAAGGATAAGCTCAATGGCATAAACTTCCTTGACTGGTTTCGCAATTTGAGAATTGTTCTCAAACAGGAAAAGAAGGAATATGTCATTGAAGAACTTGTTCCTGATGAACCGGTTGCCACTGCTTCCAGAGCTAACAAAGACAAGTTTAAGAAACACATGGACGACATGCTGGATGTCGGTTGTCTTATGCTTGCCTTCATGACCCCTGAGCTTCAGAAGCAACATGAGGACATGGTAGCTTATGATATGATTCAAAATCTCAAGGAGATTTATGAAGGGCAAGCTTGTCAAGAGAGGTACGAGTCCTCTAAAGCTCTGTTTCAATGCAAGATGAGTGAGGGATCTCCCGTAGGAGCTCACGTCATCAAAATGATGGGCTACATCCAAACGTTGGAGAAGCTCGACTTTCCGCTGAAAGACGAATTAGCTACTGATGTCATCCTGTAATCGTTGCCGGATAGTTTCAATCAGTTCGTCCTTAATTTCAATATGAATGGACCTAAACCTGTTATCATGGTCTGCAAGGGCAAGAAGAAAGGTAAATTGGCAGCAAAGTCTAAAGGTGATGGTAAGACCAAAACCGATGGAAAGGAGGCATTGAAACCTAAGAAGGGAATCAAGAAGGATGGAAAATGTTTGCATTGCGACAAGACCGAACATTGGAAGGGAAACCGCCCCACACACCTACAAGAAGTCAAGAAAGCAAAAACGAGTGAGGCATCAACCTCAGAGGCTTCTAAAGAGAAGGCATCATAATAGACATGGACATGCGAATGGAAATAAAGCAAGAGTTGATATATCATCCATTAGGACATGTGTTTTTGCTTAAATAGATTTGTTTTAGTTTTTAAGATTATTATTTTGTGCCTAAGTTTAGTTATCTTGTAAGGACAAGATATTTTAATTTTGAGATTATTTAAATAAATGTTATTCTTTTAATCTTTTATGGCACAACGAATCAATGATCTTTAAACTAATCAAATCAATAATATGTATAAGATAAATAAAACAAATGACTAATCTCAAACTCATAAAAGTATTAAGGTAATTTGATGAGATCAAAATCAAGAATATTTAAAGTTTGATGAACTTTCAAAGAATATGGGATTGTCCCAAAATTAAATCCCACAAGTGGAACGAAAAGTCTTTGAAAGAGAATCAAATATGTATGACATGTTTTGATTCAGAACAAGTCATTTTCGACTTCTTTACACACTAGAAAAACAACTCTCATACTTAGTCGTGTTTTTTTCGAAAACGTCGTATAAGATGTGGACTAAGAATTGTTCTAGAATACCTTTGAAGTTTTAAGGTTACTTACAAGTTAAAATGTTTACAAAGTCCGAACCTTAAAAACTCCATTTGTTGTTTATCCTAACAAGAACAAAGCGTTTGTTTCTCAAATGAGAGTTTATCTTGAAAGAGATTAATTCTCACAAAGGGATATTATTTCTTCAACTTTAACGAGAACAAAATATTTTTTCCTCAAACGATAATTTATCTCAAAAGAGAATACTTATCACTAAGGTATTTCATTTTTCAACGAGAACAAAATGTTTGTTTCTCAAACGAGAGTTTCTCTCAAAAGAGATTACCTCTCACAAAAAGGAAAAATGGAATTTGGAATGTGAAGAAATTTTAGACAACAAATTTATGAACCAAAGATTGAGAATGTTCCACAAATGATCAAGGAACATTAGAACAAAACACAACCATTGTGTTGATCCTTAAGAGAATACCATATACTTGAGAAATATGGATTTCTCACTATCCGTACATGGAAACACTCTTCTTTTCGGATCAAGATAAAGACTAGGTCTTATCAGAAAGCAATGGTGAGCCCAAAATTTGAGAAATGGCTAAGAGCCATGAGATATGAGATGGAATCCATGTCTAAAACCAAGTATAGACTTTGGTTACCTAAAAGGGTAAAACCTAAGAGGTATGGATGAGTTTTTCAAAAAGGAAAAACCGACTTGGATGATAAAACATACAAAGGATGATTCGTCGCTAAAAGTTTTCGACAAACTTCATAGTATAGACTATGATAAAACACCTTCCTTGTAGCTATGTTTAATCCATCTTAATCTCACTTGCAAGTAGTTACATACGATGATTATATAATCAAATAAAGGAATGTCAAAACCACTTTCCTAAGGGAAAACTTAAAAAAAATGTGTACATGACACATCCAGAAGGTTTTGTCACTCCAGTAAACACTCGGAAGGTATGTAAGCTACAAAGGTCTATCCGTAGACTAAGGCAAGCTTCTCGAAGTTGGGATATTTGTTTCAGAAGATACAATCAAAAGGTTTGGTTTATCTAGAAACAAAGGGGAGTCTTGTTTTCAAAAGAGCTAGTGGGAGCATTGTTACTTTCCTAAGTATTGTATGTAGATGACATACTCATCAAAAGGAACTAAAGTTCGCAATCCGTTTTGCATTAATAAAAGATACTGCGAGTTAGCAACACAAGACAGTATATAACTCTACAACATAGGCTGAATGTATAACATTCGACATAGCAATAAAGAAGGATGTTTGGATCTAAAAGGTTCACTTCTGAACTAAGGGTTGTTCCCAGCATATTAGATGCTACATAACTTTGTTATGATGGAACCTTTGCGTAAGAAAATAAAACCCAGATCTCATTTAAGAAATCCAAACATATTCTAAAGTGCTTACATCTTGGAGATGTGAAAGTATGCAACATACGCACAAAGTTGATAACTTTGTCAACTCCTTGACAAAGCTTTTGACACAGCATAAGCATGTCAATTACACTAAGCCATATCGTATTAGATACGAGAATGATTGGTCTTAGTGCTAGTGGGAGATTGTTGGAGTATGCCCAAAGACCAATCATATGTTGATTGAATAGACATACTATTTTACTAGATTTATCAAGTAATGACATTGCCGTTATTATCATTTGATATGTTTTTGTGCATCAAATTAACCATTGGATAATAATGTCCATACAATAATATGATTATTGTTAAATAGGATCCTAAGTCGAATATTATTACGGGTGTGGACATTGATAATATATAAAGATTAATATGTGGTTGATGACAAGCGTTGTCATTGACATAGAGATGTCAAAATCAACACATAAGTATTTGTTAGAAAACAACATACTGGATTGACCCGCTATGAGCATGTTTCTTGGGTAATTATGTGACAATCACAACATTGCTCATGATAAAACATATGTATAATCCTCAGACTTGTGATCAACATGATTTCAACATAAAGATTTACGTATTTTGACATAGTCAAACGTGTGTTGTAACTGACTACATTATAAAGACTGATGATTGGATGCGTGATGACCTATGTAGTGAAATATGGTTGATCAAGAAAGGATTTGTCCCTCCTACATAATGGGAGAAATATCTTCAGCCACTTGATTGAGTGAGATTAGAAAATGCATGGGCATGCTCGAATATTATGATATGAGATATCATAGAGATTCGTTTATTATAATCTACTCAAGACATCAAGAAACACTAGATGGACAATGCAAGTGTGACTAACCCAAGACTTGTGCTCATTTAAGATATAAAGGACAAAAGGATGAAATACATAAAGGAAGTTTATTCAGGAAATAGGTAAGTCAAACCATGACTTCATGCAACTTAGGTAGTAATGATGTATTGCTAGATGCCACTCATTGTTTGTAAAATTAGAACAATTCTAATTTTACTGCTAACGTTGCGTGAACCTACAAGGGTCACACCCTTCGAATGAAATGAACAAAAATTGGAAACCATACTCCCTATTTTAGGGAGGCTGCCGAAAATCCCCTATGGGATAGGGGAAATCGACAACTGCCTTAAATGGGAATAATATTGGATAAATATTGTATTTATCAAATATTATTTAGAGTATGGAAAATATTTAGAGACTTAAATATTATAGAATAAGATTCTACGAATTTAAATATATATTTGGAATTTATATAATGTATATTTAATTCTAAGTTTATGTAGAACTGGATTCTACATAATTAAAAATATATATTTAAATCAAAGTAAAGATAGAATGAGATTCTATATAATAAAAATATATAGATTTGGATTAAATACAATGTATATTTAAATCCATGTTTATGTAGAATAAGATTCTATATAATTAAATATATATATATATATTTCATTTAATATTATTAAATATAATGTATATTTAATATAAACCAATTTCAAGTAGAATTAGATTCTATGAATTTTGGTTGAACTTGGATTTAAGGAATTCAACTAGAATTAAGTCGCTGAATACTATTTAAAGGGACAAGGGCTAGAACCCAAATCATCCATTTTCCTCCTCTTGAAGATTTCGACAACACCCCTAGGGATTCCCCACTGGAATTCGACATATCCTAGAAAGCTCTCTGAGAAGATGTTCGATATTTTTCTGGTGTTCTACTTGCCCCCTGGCAAATCTCTGAAGGTTCCATTGATCAATTGCATGTCCCAGTTGATCTCCTGTTCGATTTTAAACTCCCTTAGGAATCCCTAGAGGGATTTCGACTTCTCACTGGAAGGTGTTCAAACCTGTCGAAATTTATCCCAAAGTGTTAGGGAGGCAGAAACTTTGTTCGTTTTGTTCGGGTGGACTTCGTAGAGGTCGTTGCGAACCTGTGATTATTACGGTTTTACTTGATGTGGTTATTCTAACATACCGTCGTTTTTCCAGTTTCCAGTGTTTTAAAAGGTAACTCATCATCTTTTCACCCTGGATTCGTTCCTGTACATGGATCCTGGCTGGATTACGTCGGATTAATTTTTTCGCTGCGCCACGGGGCGTGCCGACGTGACCCAACACACACTTCGTAAAATGGTCAACAATCACCCATATAGAATTATTCTTGGACGATGTCAGAGGCAACCCCGTCACAAAATCATAAGTGATCCTTTCCCATTTCCACTCAAGAATCTAAATAGATTGTAATAACCCAGCAGGAAACTGATGCTCAACCTTAACTCGCTGCACACCAAACAACGAGCAACATACTCCACTACATCCTTTTTTCAAACCAAACCAGTAATACTTTTCCTTTAAATCACGATACATCTTGGTACTACCAAGGTTCATAGCAAAAGGATAGAATGAGCTTTAGTCATAATAGTGCGCCTTAACTTTGAATATTCTGTCTCAACTATTAATTTGACCCTTAAAACACAAAACATTGTCATCGTTAAAATGAAAATCCGTTAGATTACAATCTGAAATGTCCTTTATATGTGAAACCAACACATCATCATAAGGTTGCCTTGCTTTAATCATTTGAGACAACGTAGGCTTAACTTGCAACTCTGCCAACAAACCCTCATCTTGTGTCACACTTAACCTAGCAAACATCACTCTAAGCTCGACGACTATCTTACGGCTCAAAGCATCTGCTACAACGTTAGCCTTTCCAAGATAATAGTCGATTGTTAAATCATAATCCTTAAGCAACTCAACCCATCTCCATTTCCTAATATTTAACTCCTTTTGAGACACTAAATACTTCAAACTCTTGTGATCATTGTAAACGGTACACTTCTCCCCATAAAGATGGTGTCTCCAATTCTTTAGCGCGAATACCACGACAGCAAGCTCTGAGTCATGCGTAGGATAATTGCGTTTATGAACCTTTATTTCTTGTGATGCATAGGCCACAACTTTCTCCTCTTGCATCATCAAACAACCTAAACCAACATACGATGCATCGCTATACACCACAAACTCCGTATCCACTTCTGGTTGAATTAGCACATGAGCGTGTGTGAAAACCTTCTTTAACATTTTGCAATAGCCTCATTAGCAGAGCACCAATACTAGAAAAACCATGCACAAAACACTGATAATAACCAGCTAAACGAAGAAAAATGTGAACTTTAGACACCTTCTTAGGTTGCTTCCAATTAAGAGTAGCCTTGATCTTCTACTGATCTACATGAATACCTTCCACTGATACTACATGACCAAGAAACATCACCTTCTAAAGCCAAAATCCACACTTACTCAACTTGGAAAATAACTGATTCTCTTTCAAGGCTTGCAACACTATCCAAAGATGTTGATCAAGTTCTTCCTTGGTACAGGAGTACACAAGGATATCATCAATAAACACAACCACAAACCAATCCAAATAAGCATGAAATACTCTAGTCTTCATATTCATGAAAGCAACTAGGGCATTGGTTAACCCAAACAACATCACCTAAAACTCATAATGCCCATACCTTGTGAGAAACACAATTTTTAGCACATCTGCCTCTTTCACCTTAAATTGATAGTACTCGGACCTTAGGTCAATCTTTGAGAACAAAAATGAACCTCAGGATTGGTCAAACAAATATGTATGGTTCCATCCTTCTTCTTTACGAACAAAACTAGTGCACCGCAAGGTGAAACACTTCGACGGATAAAACCATGATCCAACAACTCCTGAAGTTGAGTTTTCAACTCTTTTAACTCCTTCGACACCCTGCGATAAGGAGCAATTGACACCGGGTCATACTGGAGTACATCTCGATGTAGAATTCCACTTCTCTATCTGGTAGCAACCCGGGTAATTCTTCTGGAAACACTTCTAAAAAATCACACAACGTCTGAATATCTTGTACTCGAACTCTTTCGATACTCGATTTCATCACAAAATACAAGAAGGCTTGACAAAATTCGTTTATAAACATTTCAACTTGTAATGGTGTAAAGCGTGTAGGTGTTCCCTTTTTGTGAGAGCGCAAGTGCACACTCCTACCAAGTTATAGTATATAAGATGTCGAATCCCACGAGGACTGGAATAGTTTCTTCCAGTGTGTATTTGCACAAGAAATTTAAATGCACAATTAATTTCAGGTTTGGTTAAAGGAATAAAACTAAAAACACAATAAATTAAAGTAGGGGAGATCAGAGTGATAGAATAGGCCAAGTAATTGTTGCTCAGTAGTGTGTAGACTGCACTGCATAGGTTAAGGTTGGACTGCGCTGCCATAATATGTTAACTCGGCGGGTATGGCGGGCGGCAGGCTACGACCCTGTCACGCGGCCGCAGCGAGTCACTACCACTACAGGAGTGTACTGTCTCGGCAGGTGGAATGAAACGAAGTCCTGGCGGCAAGTCTGGCAGATACTCCAAGCTCGACAAGATAGTCGTCAGTGATCCCTCCTATTTCTAGGTTAAGATGCTCGAGAGCTAACGTGATGTAGGCAATTCCTAGCAATCTCAGCATCAACCTAACACAGGCTAGTCAACTCGATTGGTAATCCCTTTTAGCCGTTGAAACTTGTTGACTGGTATGTAACCAAGTTAGTCACACCTCAGCACGTTGTGACCGTACTTAACCAATTCGTGAGCCTTGCACTTTCGTGCCCGACAAATGGATTCTCTCAACTGAGTGGTGTATAATAATTGAAAGAATGGAGTGCATAGATTAAGCAAACTTGGAATATTTATTGCAAAAAAACTTAACCTAATACAATCGTTTCTCACAACTACTTTTCAAGAAAAATCCTAAACCCTTAAGGAGTTTAGAACATAGCCGACTCCCTCTGTCTATCTCTCTTTTTCTCTATCGATCTCTATATCTCTATACCCTCACACACATGGGTATATATAGGGCTTGGCCTAAGGTTAAGTCCTCCTTGGAGTAGAAGTCTTCATTGATGATAAAATAGCTTTCATATTTAATGTTTCATTCAATTCCGACTTAAATATGGGCTCCTTTGGATGTTTACTTATTCAGCAAGTATAAGCCACCTTGCTTATCGATCTTCAATCAGCTCTACACACCCCCAAACTCGAACTATTGCTTGTCCTCGAGCAATGCAACCTAACTAGTAAACCTGCCCTTATACATAAATAAAAAAGAAAACCTAGTTTTTAACTTGGTTTCATACCTCAAGGTCGTGGAACCTATATTAGTTTAGTGAGAGGGAATAACATGAAATAACTTAGAACTTTAATTCTAGTGTGTAAAACCTATGTTTGATTTTGATATAATTAAATCTTTAAGGATCAATTTGAAAAACTTAAAATTGTTTTATAAGTCCCTTAATAAGTTTTAAATCACCAACACCTTAAAACTGATTTGAAAAACTCAAACTCAAAATATTTTCTAAGTGTTCCAAGGTCAAACTATTAAAAATCGTCCAGGTGTATCGATGCGCTTCCAGCTGTATCGATACCTTTTTATCAAAGTTGGCTACTAGAGGAACACGTATCGATACGCTCTTCACCTGTATCGATACGCCCCTTCGTAAAAGTCTAAAGAGCTTGAATGGCGTACCGATACGACTTCATCCGTATCGATAAAGACTTAATGAATTTTAAATTCAAGTCGGTTTAAATATTTTGACCGTTGGTGTAAGTTGGTTAGGTAACCAATTTTTAAATTGGTCGTTGACCCGTATCGATACGCTAAACCCTCGTACCGATACAGAAATCGACAGTGAGCTAAGTTGAGAAAAAGGTATCGATATGGTCTTAGCCGTTTCGATACCCCGTATCGATACGCTTACGTGTGTATCGATACCCCTTATTTATTGCACACAACGACTCTTTCTTTTCTGAGACAGGTATCGATACGGCTCCCCGTGTATCAATACGGATAGCTGCAAAAGTTCATTTATGGTGGTAAGAGAGGGTTCAAACGGCTCTATTCATGTTCCCAACCACCCAAATGGCTAGAATTAATGGAGGAGGTATAAAATGAAGCCCTTTGAAGGTCATCAACTACTATTCAACACACAAGCATCATCAAAGCAAAAATCCAAACCCTTGAGCTATTCAAAGTCAAATTCTTGTACCCAACTCTAGTGTCTTTCAATTGTCAAATTGTATTGTGAGTTTGGGGTTATTGAAATTGTAATTGGGTAGACAAATTATCCTTTGAGAGGAATCATTTGAGTTTACCACAACTTGTCTTTGTATTTGAGTGGATTAAGCTTTGGGTAGAAAGCTTAATCGAAATTGTAAGGTTACCTCCTCATCCAAGAAAAGGGGAAGAATTCAAGTAGTGAATTTGTTGAAAATCCTTAGTGGGAACTAAGGTAGTGGATGTAGAGTTCATTTGGAGAACTTGAATGACTATAACTACTTGTGTCAATTTTATTTTTCATTCATTTCTTCCCAACAAAATTTTAATTGCCAATTCACCCCCTCTTGGCCATTTGCAATTGTTCGATCAACTCAACAATTGGTATCAGAGCTACACTCATTGGAAGGATTACAACCCTCTTGAGTCGATTCTAGGAGAGTTTGATCAACAACAAGTCAAGCAATGGCATCCACTTCCAACTATGAGTCCCAATCCACCACCAAGCCACCATTCTTCAATGGGGACAACTACCCATATTGGAAGAATATGATGAGGCTTTTCATCAAGTCTACCGACTACATGGTGTGGGATGTGGTTGAAAAAGGTCCATACATTCCCGTGAAGAGGGATGGAGAAAGACTTGTCCCAAAAGTCAAAGCTGAAATGACGGATGATGAAAGAAGAAGGATGCACGTGAATGACAAAGCTCTTCATGTAATACTTTGTGCACTTGGTCCGGATATCTACTCCAAGGTGTCTTCAATTGAAAATACCAAGGATGTTTGGGACACCCTCGAGATAACATATGAGGGAACTAGTGATGTCAAGGAGACAAAGATTGGGCTACTCAATCTAAGCTATGAGAACTTCAAGATGGATCCCGATGAAAGTGTATCCAAGATGTTTGATCGATTCTCGGTTATTGTCAACGGATTGAAGGGTTTCGACGAGATCATTCCCGAAGACAAGCTAGTGAGAAAATTGTTGTACTCTCTTCCGGAGTCATGTGATGGCAAGAGAACGGCCATTATTGAAGCTAGAG
This sequence comes from Hibiscus tridactylites, assembly GCA_958450335.1. NCBI lineage: Eukaryota > Viridiplantae > Streptophyta > Magnoliopsida > Malvales > Malvaceae > Hibiscus > Hibiscus tridactylites. The sequence continues at coordinate 71,551,403 of OY288279.1, forward strand.
ATTTGAAGACTCTCAAGCTTGATGCTCTTGTAGGATCACTACTCACACATGAGATTATGAGGAAGGGAAGAGAACAAGAGAAGAAAATAGTTGAGAAGAAGGAGGTTGAGAAGAAGAAAGTGGGAATCGCACTAAAAGCTTCACATCAAGAAAGCGATTCTAGTGAGGATGAAGATGAGGAAATGGCTATGTTGGCCAAACGGTTTACTCGGTTCATGAAGTCAAATCGTGGAAGAAAATTCATTAGAAAGGGAGACTTCAAGAGTAAAAGCAAGGAAGAGGACCAAATTACTTGTTATGAATGCAAGAAACCGGGTCACATCCGTTCCGAGTGTCCTCAATTGAAAAAGAAAAGCTTTGGGAAGAAGAACAAGCTCAAAGCACAAATAGCTACTTGGAGTGACGATGAGTCATCCGAGGAAGAGGAGGAAGTGTCAATCTATGTCTCATGGCCATTGATGATGAACCAAAGGTAAACTCTAACTTATCCAATTTCTATTTTACTATTGAGGAACTACAAGATGCTTATGATGAATTGCAAGAAGTGTATGATGAGTTAGTAGGAAAATACAAAGAATCCATTTTGAAAAACAAGAAAATCATTTCCGATTTAAAAAATCAAAATGAGACATTTTCTAAAGCTAATTCCGAATTGGAAAAGAATGTTTTGTTTTTAGTAAATCTTTCAAATGGTCTTAAAACAAAAAATCTTGAACTTGAAAAACTTATTTCCGATTTTCAAGATTATCACACAAAGGAAGTGGATAATCTTAAAACATCTATTGCTATTGGGAAAAATAATTTTGAAAAAAGGAAATCATTCTAAATCCCAATATGTAAAAAGAAAACCTTTTGTACCTAAACAAAGAAATTTTAATAAGCAATCTAGAGGTCAAAGAGTTATGAGTGTTTGGGTTCCTAAGGAACTCATTATTTATAATGATATGAATGCTATTGCTTCTTGGATTCCTAAGGGAACCAAAATGTTGAAGGCTAACACTCATGGACCCAAAATGATTTGGGTACCAAAAATCAAGGCCTAATTTCTTTGTTTGTAGGGGGAGCATTGCTACAAGGCTAAAGCTTCAAGAAAAAATTCTTGGTACCTTGATAGTGGATGCTCAAGACACATGACCGGTGACAAGAGTCGATTTGTGGAACTAAAGCCAAAAGGTGGTGGAGTGGTAACTTTCAGTGACAACTCCAAAGGCCACATTGAAGGAATAGGCTCCATTGATAATCACTCTTCTATTTTCATTGAAAATGTTTTGTATGTCAACGGTATTAAGCATAACTTGTTGAGTATTAGTCAATTGTGTGACAAGGGTTTTAATGTTATATTTGATAAAAGTGGTTGCAAAATTATAAACATTAAAACAAATCAACTAATGCTCATTGGTCATCGCATAGGGAACATTTACATGGTGCATCTAGATGACATTCATTCATCTCATACATGCTTAGTTGCACATGATGAACATGACTCATGGCTTTGGCATAGAAAATTAGGACATGCTAGCATGAGTGTCTTAGAAAAATTAATTTCCCTTAATCTAGTTAGAGGTTTACCCAAACTTAAATTTTCTAATGATAAAATTTGTGATGCATGTTCAAAGGGTAAACAACATAGAACTTCTTTTAAATCCATAAATGATGTCTCTACTAGTAGATGTTTACAATTGATTCATATGGATCTTTTTGGGCCTATTAGAACAATGAGCTTGGGTGGAAAATCATATGCTTTTGTGCTTGTAGATGACTATTCTAGGTATACTTGGGTTCTATTCTTAAGTACAAAGGATGAGGCTTTAGAAAAATTCATCACATTTTCTAAAATAACTCAAAAAGATCTTGAACTTAAGATTTCTCACATTAGAAGTGATCATGGAACCGAATTTCAAAATCTAGATTTCGATGAGTTTTTAAATGAAAATGGAATTAGCCACAATTTTTCCGCACCTCGCACTCCTCAACAAAATGGGGTAGTTGAGAGGAAAAATCGAACTTTAGAAGAAATGGCTAGAACCATGCTTTGCGAAAATAATTTACCTAAATATTTTTGGGCGGAAGCCACAAATACCGCTTGCTATATTATTAATAGAGTAATGATTAGGCCAATTTTGAAGAAAACACCTTATGCGATTTTAAAATCTAAGAAGCCTAACATTAGCTATTTTCATCCTTTTGGTTGCAAGTGTTTTGTTTTGAATAATGGTAAAGAAAACTTAGGTAAATTTGATGCTAAAAGTGATGAAGCTATTTTCTTAGGGTACTCTTCAAACTCTAAAGCCTATCGTGTATTTAATAAAAGAACTCTAGTAGTTGAAGAGTCAATACATGTTGTTTTCGATGATAACCTCCTTCCAAGGAAGGAATCTTGTGATGATGATGATGTAGGAATCCTTGATGTCATTGATGAAGGACAAACGTCAAAGGTGGATGAGATTCCAACTAAAGATGAGGATACACAAGATCCACCTCTTGAATCCTTGAAGGACTTGGCTCTTGAGGAAAGGGAGGTATCTTACCCAAGGGAGTTAAACTATGTCAAAGGTGGTGAAATCTTGGGTGATTCATCCAAGGGGGTAACTACTAGATCCTCTCTCAAATTAATGAATCATGTTGCATTTCTTTCATCTATTGAGCCTAAAAATATTAAAGAAGCTTTAAAAGATGATTTTTGGATTTTGGTCATGCAAGAGGAATTAAATCAATTTGAGAGGAGTAAAGTGTGGACATTAGTTGAAAGGCCTAATGATCAATCTACTATAGGAACAAAATGGGGTTTTAGAAATAAATTAGATGAAAGTGGTAATATAGTGAGAAACAAGGCTAGGCTTGTTGCTCAAGGCTATACACAAGAAGAGGGAATTGATTTTGATGAGACTTATGCACCCGTAGCTAGGATGGAAGCCATTAGGATGTTGCTTGCATTTGCATGTTATCATAATTTCAAGCTTTTTCAAATGGATGTGAAAAGTGCCTTTTTAAATGGTTTTATAAATGAAGAGGTGTATGTTGAACAACCACCGGGTTTTGAGGATTCAAAATTTCCAAACAATGTGTTTAAACTAACAAAAGCTCTCTATGGTTTAAAACAAGCTCTTATAGCTTGGTATGAGAGACTTTCAAATTTCTTAATTGAAAAAGGTTTTGAAAAGGGAAAGGTGGATACAACACTCTTCATAAAAAGATATAACAATGACATCTTAGTAGTTCAAATTTATGTTGATGATATCATTTTTGGTTCTACTAATGATTGTTATTATAAAGAATTTTCTAAGATAATGCAAGGTGAGTTCGAGATGAGCATGATGGGGGAGCTCTCATTCTTTTTGGGACTTCAAATCAAACAAAGGAAAGATGGAACCTTCATAAATCAAGCTAAGTACGTGAATGATATGCTCAAAAAGTTTGGCTTGGAGAATGCAAAGCCTCAAGCCACTCCTATGAGTTCTTCCATAAAGCTTGAAAAAGATGAAGGAGGTAAGTGTGTTGATTCTAAGCTTTATAGATCCATGATAGGTTCTTTGCTTTACCTTACCGCAAGTAGACCAGATATCATGTTTAGTGTTTGCTTGTGTGCTAGGTTTCAAGCTAGTCCTAAAGAGTCACACTTAGTTGCCATTAAGAGAATTTTTAGATACCTTAGAGAAACACCTACTATAGGCCTTTGGTATCCTGAGGATTCTTCCTTTAGCCTTCATGCTTATTCGGATGCGGATTATGGGGGATGTAAGATAGATAGGAAAAGTACTCCCGAGACATGTCAATTCTTAGGTAGTATGCTCGTATCTTGGTTCTCTAAGAAACAAAATAATGTAGCCTTATCTACCACCGAAGTGGAGTACATATCATTATGGAGTTGTTGTGCTCAAGTCCTTTGGATGAAGCAACAACTCTTAGATTATGGTGTTGAAGTAGAAACCATACCCCTTAAGTGTGACAACACTAGTGCCATTTGTCTTACTAAGAATCCCATCCAACACTCTAGAACTAAGCACATAGAAATTCGACATCATTTTATTAGAGATCAATTTTTGAAAAATGATGTTGTTATAGAATATGTTGACACCTTGAACCAATTAGCGGATATATTTACAAAACCTTTAGATAAAGAGCGTTTTTAGTCCCTTAGGAGAGAGTTAGGTTTAGCTAGCCTATCTTGACCTTTTAGGACCTCTTTGTGCTTAAAAATGCTTGATTTTGTGAAATTGCATGTTTATGTGTTGTAACTCTTGAAAATATCCATGCATATAGTTAGGGGGAGTATGTTTCTACTAAAATATGCTTAGAACTATTCATTCATCATTTGCATACCTTTAGGAGATGTCAAAATAGAGCCTATGGTTGTTCTTAGGCCTAAAGATACATTACTGGGCATAGGGTATCGATACGGTTCTACGCGTATTGATACGTGTTCTTCATTCAGATTCTCAGGCTTCTTTTGCCTTAAACGGGTATCGATATGGTTAAACCCGTATCGATACGAGCTTCAAAATCGTTTCGATACGGATCTCATCCGTTTCGATATGATTCTCCAACGGGCATTTTAAGGAAATGATGTTTCTACCCCCGTATCGATACACCCTCAGGCTTATCGATACTCGATTGCGCAGACATCTTTTAATTTGAAATTTAAAGTGTTCAACTTTTACCAAAACTAAAATTCTTCAAACCCTGAAAACCCTAGCCGTTTTTTCCTATAAAAGGGCTCTTCCTCCCTCATATTTTCACACCACAACTCAAAATCTAAAAGAGTTTTTCAATCAAGCAAAGCTTTAAGCTCCTTCTCATCACAATTGTGCTAGAATTTTTCTTCAATCTCTCAAGTTTCTATCAAGGTAAAATTTCCTTCTTTTTCTTTTTCAATTTTGTTTTGTTTTGTTTTGTTTTTGTTTTTATGATTCATTTTTTTAAACTTTTGTTCTTCAAAATTTCTTTTTCTTCAAATCTTTATTTTATTTTCAATTTTTTTTACCTTGGTTCTTAACCAAAATTGAAAAAAATCTATATGCATGATTTTTCTTTTAGATCATGGCACCAAAGGAATCGAGGAAGAGATCAAGGGTTTCTCAAACCGGTGAATCATCCAATCTTGGAATGGTTGCACGTCCGAACTACACTTCGATCTATGAGTACTCCTTTGAAAGTCCCGCGGGTCTCGCATACTTTCGTCAATTCGAGAATTATAAGATTCGTGCGGAAAGGGTAATATCCATTCCTTTTCTCAACTCGGAACGCTTTAAATTTGAATATCTTCCTTTGCTCCAACGTTGGAATTTCATGGATTTCCTATCTATTCCTGGTTTTTATTATCGTCTTTTGGTTTTGATTTTCTACACGAATGCCAAATGTATTACTCGCAATGAGGTTGTTATCGCCATTAGTTCTTATCTCATGGGAAAGAAATTCATCCTTGATGTCAAATCCATTTGTGAAGTTTTTAAATTAGAGGATGAAGGCCTTGATGATGAGGATGCTTTGGGGCATGTTCTTGTTGGCTCCATAACCGCCCTAAATGCTCAAGATCGGATCCTCCATTTGATGGTGTCTTGGTGGTTTAGGCCCTCCGGAGGAAAATATTCTAGCATCCTTCAAGTGGATGATTTTTGGATACATTGCTTTCGTGAGCGAAAGCACCCAAATCTTGCTCGAATCATGTTCGGGGAAATCGTCTATCTTGTGCAAAGTCGTCACACCACTCTCGTCACCTCCTTTACATATGGTACAGCCTTAAGTTATTTCTTTGTGAAAAAGGATATTGATTGCTCTTTTGACTACCCAACTCCTCTTATCGATCCCATTGATGAGCGATCTCTTGCACGGGGAAAGTTCCATTATTTTAATGGTAATTGAGTTCATCTTGCCGAGCTACCACCCGAGGCCGCGGCCGTATTTGAAGAACCTCAAGGAGATCAAGCTCCTCAACCCACCATGGATGCTCTCATGACATTCCTCAATGAGCAATTTACCGGGTTGCGCACGGACATGGGAAATCGTCTTACCGCCTTTGAAACAACTTTTGATACAAGGATGAAGAGCATGGAGAATCGCCTCACATCTCTTGAAAGCGGTCATATTTCCTTGAATATTTCACTCTCCGCTTTCCATGATGAGTGGCGCAATAGCATGAGGGACAATGATCCAATGGGAGTTGATGATGAAGACAACGAAGATGATGCCTACAAGTTTCTTCTTGCATCTCATGCATATCATTTAGGATTTTCTATTTTATGCATCTTTGATTTATGTTCTTAGGACTAAGTTTGCTTTATGTTTAAACCTATGCTTTGATTTTCTGTTTTTGTTGGATTTTTAAAATTGATGCTATGCTTAATAATATTTATGTTGCTTATTTATACCTTTGCCTATATTATGCACTTATATCTTTTCTCAAGATTTTTTTATCTAACAAAAAGGGGGAGAGCAACTAGCTCACAACACTTTAAAAATTTTGATTTCAACTTAAAAGTTACCTAGCTTATATTAAGGGGGAGTTAACTTTGCAAAGTTTTTCAAAGTGTCAAACATTTTAAGTTTTTAGTTTTGTTATATCAAAAAGGGGGAGATAGTAAAACCTATGTTTGATTTTGATATAATTAAATCTTTAAGGATCAATTTGAAAAACTTAAAATTGTTTTATAAGTCCCTTAATAAGTTTTAAATCACCAACACCTTAAAACTGATTTGAAAAACTCAAACTCAAACTCAAACTTAAAATTGTTTCGATACCCGTACCGATACGCTTACGTGCGTATCAATACCCCTTATTTATTGCACACAACGACTCTTTCTTTTCTGAGACAAGTATCGATACGGCTCCCCTTGTACCGATACGGATAGCTGCAGAAGTGCATTTATGGTGGTAAGAGAGGGTTCCAACGGCTCTATTCATGTTCCCAACCACCCAAACGGCTAGAATTAATGGAGAAGGTATAAAATGAAGCCCTTTGAAGGTCAGCAACAACTATTCAACACACAAGCATCATCAAAGAAAAAATCCAAACCCTTGAGCTATTCAAAGTCAAATTCTTGTACCCAACTCTAGTGTCTTTCAATTGTCAAATTGTATTGTGAGTTTGGGGTTATTAAAATTGTAATTTGGTAGACAAATTATCCTTTGAGAGGAATCATTTGAGTTTACCACAACTTGTCTTTGTATTTGAGTGGATTTAGCTTTGGGTAGAAAGCTTAATCGAAATTGTAAGGTTACCTCCTCATCCAAGAAAAGGGGAAGAATTCAAGTAGTGAATTTGTTGAAAATCCTTAGTGGGAACTAAGGTAGTGGATGTAGAGTTCATTTGGAGAACTTGAACCACTATAACTACTTGTGTCAATTTTATTTTTCATTCATTTCTTCCCACCAAAATTTTAATTGCCAATTCACCCCCCCCCCTCTTGGCCATTTGCAATTGTTCGATTAACTCAACATAGTGCCAGTGCAGTGTGTGCAGGTCTGTGTACATGCTGAATATGCTAAGTATACTTAGTAAACAAAGAATGTTTTAAAAGTTAAAGAAAAAGGATATAGAGTTGCTGCTTTTGCAGCACAGTTAAGTACTTCTTTTCTTCCTTTTTCTGATCATGGCTTTTATGGGCTTCAGCTCATCACAACTACTCTCTAGATCTGAAGCTAAGATAAGAGCATACTACGAAACTCCGAACCCTTTGAGTAGAGTCATCTCGCGAAGGCTTTCATTCACTCATGCTAATTTGTACGTCACTTCAAAGAATTTCAGATACATAGACTTTGATAGCAGCGGAGTGTCCCTTCTCATGATCCTTCCTAGAGCATGTTTCGGGCACCTCTAGGGCATTCAGCCTTTTCCTTGTTTTGCGGCTGTGGCGGTATTGCTTTTTATTTTACTTTGCTTCCATGTGCTGTCGAGGCGGCATACCTGCATCCAATATAAAGATTTTCATAAAGTTTAAGCAGGGAATGTACACTTTGAACTCAAACAATATTCAGCACTTAACAAAAGTGTAATAAATGTTTGGCAACTAAAAAAAAATTCTAAGGTGTTTTTCATGCTTCTTCCCCAGATTAAGTTCAATTTTAAGTGTGGTGCAAAAATTGAATCGGCTAACTATCATAGGCACTAGTTATTTAACCCAGATTTCCAATTTTCATTAAGTACTAGGCAGGATTTACAATGCAACTACATGCTTAACAGAATAACATGAGGACTAACCCCTCCAAACTCAAGGCAAGCATTGCCCTCAATGCCTTAGACAAAATAAAATCTAAACATAAAATAAAGCACGAAAAAGAAAAAATAATGGTGCTAGAAGTTGCCCGAGTTGTCTTTTAAATCGAAGGACTTGGAGGAAGATGAGAGGACTAGGTGGCAGGTGGCGGGTGATTTGGCGGCGAGGCTCTGCTTCTAGCCGCGAGCTGGCTGGACTCTTATTGGATTGGGTCTTTGTGGTTGCTGCTCTAGCTCGGTCTCTGGCCTTTCATCCTCTAGTTCAGCCGCTATCACGTGCCTCTTTTCTTTTCTTTGTTACCTCAGTCGGTTTTGCATCATTGGAGGAATCAAACACCTCCTCGTCAAGGGAATTGGTAGCCTGGGATGTCTCCTCTGCTACCGTCTTTGCCGCTTGGGTGGATGTCCTTGTTTACTCCTCATATTTATTGGCAGCTTGCCTTTAATAGTAGGTGTGAGACAGACTAAATAAAAATAATATAACTGAAGATAAAATCTGGTCCTAAGCTTATTAAGATCTATTCCTAAAGAAAACGACAAAGATGTGGAAAAACTAAAATTATGTTACAGTGGGTTCGTTTTCGATACTTCTTATAGTCCACTCGCACCCTCCATTGAGTGACTATTCTTATGGGGAAGTCTTTCTTCCTCATTCCCTTGTAATCCATGTGAATCCTCCACCTTGTTTCTTTTCCTGAAGTCATGAACATGTGATTAGTAAAAATTATATCATTATCCAACCATGAACTTAACTTATCTTGGTCATGGTTTGTTATGGTGGAGGGTGGCTTTTTCTGCCAAGACAGATGTTCAGGCGGCCAACTATCAGGGTAGTAGTCTGTCATAATGTAGTTCAGGTCAAGGAAAAACTCGGCAGATTGAAGGGCTTCATAATCCATAACAATGTGTTCTTCGGGTCCCTCGAACATCTCCATCAGTAGAGATTGTGATGGCTTTAGATATGCCAACATTGGCTCCTCTTGATATACATATTCCATAGTTGCCGAGAATTCTGCCGAGGCGGGCAGCGATGCTGAGGCCTCTGTCGTGGCGGGCATAGGTACCGACACTGCTACTGAGGCGTGCAAGGTTGTCACAAAACTAGGTGTTTTCGCAAAGCTGCTATGTGCAATTTCCTCAATCCTTGCTAGGGCAATTTCTTACATAGGCTTATCATGTGTTCGGCAGTGTTCTTCATTCTCTAGTTGTTCCTCGCACATCGAAGAACTTTCTTCGTCTATTTCTTCGTCCTCTTGCCTTGGGACATCAGTATCCCTAGGACTGACTTGTTGGTGATCAATGGTTGCCAAGGAAGAAGTTGCTGGGACATTTTCTTCGTTCATGGAATATGTGGATGTGTTCAATCGATTTGTTGTGTCCCATAAGGTTGAATCCCACGGGGCCATGCTTGTATCCATTTTCTGTGAAAGCCTTTGAGTGGATTCAATAAAGGATGCAGTATTAGCCATGAAAACTTGAAGCATGTCCTCCAAGGTTTGTGATTGTTTGCGGAGGACTACACTGCCAAGGTATATTTTCTACTGCGGCAACACAATTTTCATGGTAAAAAAATTTTAAGGTTGTTGATCATACCATGAAAAATTATGTTGCGGCGGCAGATACTGCGACAGGTGCATTTGTTGTCCTAGTTGCTGTTGTGGCTTCTCCTGCTGTTGGTCCAATATGTCTTCTCAGATAAGTAAAGGGAAACTTTCGAACACGTGATTTCCCTCACATAGATTGCAAGAATTTTCCAACATTAGCTCTCGAGTGGTTTCTCTTGATTTCTCTTGAAGCTGACCACCTTGCCCTAGCATGTTTGTTTTTGCAGCAAAATTGTTATGGTAAAACTTTTTTTTGACAATTTTGATCTTACCATGAAAAACTTTGTTGTTGCGGCAGCGGCGTTTGCTGTCTTGTTTGCTGCCACGGCGCAGCTGGTGCTGCAGCATCTGTTGTTCATGTTCAAACATCAGCTCCCGTATAGTTTTCCTCGACATTGTGATGCCCTTGGGCTTTTAGCGTACCTTAATTTATATATATATATATATATATATATATACAAAAGAAAATTTTAAAACCTAAAATTTAAATGCAATTAAATCAATAGTGCAGAAAACAAAACGAAGTCACTATTGCCAATCCCCGGTAACAGCGCCAAAAACTTGTAAGGCGTGTAGTTGTTCCCTTTTTGTGAGAGCGCAAATGCACACTCCTGCCAGGTTACAGTATATAAGATGTCGAATCCCACGAGGATTGGAATAGTTTCTTCGAGTGTGTATTTGCACAAGAAATTTAAATGCACAATTAATTTCAGGTTTGGTTAAAGGAATAAAACTAAAAACACAATTATTTAAAGTATGGGAGCTCAGAGTGATAGAATGGTCCAAGTAATTACTACTCAGTAGTGTGTAGACTGCATTGCATAGGTTAAGGTTGGATTGCACTACCATGATATGATGCCTCGGCGGGTATGGCGGGCGGCAGGCAACGACCCTATCACGCGGCCGTAGCGGGTCACTACCACTGTAGGAGTGTACTGTCTCGGCATGTGGAATGGAAATAAGTGATGGCGGCAAGTCTGGAAGATACTCCAAGTTCGGCAGGATAGTCGATAATGATCCCTCCATTTTTACGTTAGGATGCTCGAGAGCTAACGTGATGTAGGCAATACCTAGGAATCTCAACATCAACCTAACACAAGCTAGTCAAGTCGATTGGTAATCCCTTTTAGCCGCTGAAACTTGTGGACAGGTATGGAACCAAGTTAGTCACGCCTCAGCACGTTGTGACCGTACTTAACCCTTCCGTGAGCCTTGCACTTTTGTGCCCGACAAATGAATTCTCTCAACTGACTGGTGTAGAATAATTGAAAGAATGAAGTGCACAGAATAAGCAAACTTAGAATATTTATTGCAAAAACAACTTAACCTAATACAATCGTTTCTCACAACTACTTTACAAGCAAAAACCTAAACCCTAGGAAGTTTAGAACATAGCCGACTCCCTCTCTCTATCTCTCTTTTTCTCTATCGATCTCTATATCTCTATACCCTCACATACATGGGTATATATAGGGCTTGGCTTAAGGTTAAGTTCTCCTTGGAGTAGAAGTCTTCATTGATGATAAAATAGCTTTAATATTTAATGTTTCATTCAATTCTTACTTAAATATGGACTCCTTTGGATAGTTGTTTATCGATCTTCAATCAGTTCCATACACCGCTCTAGGCCTCAGAAAAATACAAGATTGGGTTCAATGGACTCAGAAAAAATGTCATCTATCAAACAAGACCCATCTTGACTATGTCAGCGTATTGTCGTCTGGGCCTCAGAAAAATACAAGATTGGGTTCAATGGACTCAGAAAAATGTCATCTATCAAACAAGACCCATCTTGACTATGTCGGCGTATTGTCGTCTGGGCGGCTTTCAGCGGCGGCATTCTGCAGCGGTGGCGTCTTTGGCGGCAACTAGAACTGCTTAAGAACAACAATAATAAGGGCATGAATGTGAATAAAATATAGACCTTCTGGACCTTCTACAAATGGCGAAACAATATTAGACAAGAACTTGGCATTCTTGCCCACCAAAACAACAACATAGTCGTCAGCAAGCTTTAGAGAAATCTTTTTGTTTTAAAATCCATGACAACTCTATGCCCAGTTAGCCAACCCATACCTAATATGACATCAAAACCATGGAACAACTAATCCATTAAATCAACAAAAAACACATGGCCTTGAACCATCAATGTGCATCTTCTATACATTCTTATAACAGTAATGGTCTCCCCAACGAAACTAGTTACAAAGACACCCACATTCAAAATTTCAACAGAAATATCTAACAATTGTGCATGTTCACTCAAAATGTATGAATGTGCGGAACCTGAATCAACCAAAGAAAATAATAACAAAGACTGCAAGGTAAAAGTACCTGTGATCACATTGGTGTCATTACGACCCTCGCAATGTGCATACACCCTTATCTGCCCTCCGTTCTTCAGTTGGATAGCCATCGTATGAGCAATAGTCCTTTGACGCTCGTCACGCCTCTGAAAATTACCCTGCCAAGGCCTTGACCTCTAGCCAGTGCAACCATGGGGCTATTTGATTTGGTGCATCTCCAACAAATTTCAGAAAATCACGCTTCTGATGCTCTCTCAAACCACATTCCCATCAAGCTCAAAGTGTTCTCCAACACTTCCCCGGATGGCGTCTTCCGCAACACTCACAATCAACCGCAACAACCACATGAGTTTGAGCATTCTGACCGTGCCTACAACTTCTACTACCACCTTGCTTGCGACCCGACTTAAAACGTTTTTCCTTTGACCTCTTGTTCTGACCACCAGAAAATTCGGACTTAGCGACTCTATTTCCCGAACTAACATTCCCAAACTGAAAAATTGGACTCAAGGACTGCTCAATATCCTTGCCCTATTGACTAACACATCAAAATCAGTGTAGTCAGCCGCAAGACAACATGCGTAAAGTCATTTGAAACCAATGGTACTAGGAAATGTGTCCCCATTCTACCGACATTTAAGCAAACATACATAACAACAGTCAAAATCATGCTTAAACACAAATAACATTGCAGAATAACTTAACAATAACCGAAAAAGTCCGCAAACCATCCCAAATTTTTGTAAACCTGACTTTGGTACCAACAAATGTAACCCCTTAAATCGACCTAGGTGATAGAACGAACCAAACGAGCTACATTAGTTTTTCCAAAGCAAACCTAAAATGAATCTCTCGAATTAGGTCCACTCTTTTCTTTTTATCTTGATGTGACCACAACCAACAAAAATTCCAATGAATTTCCAAGAGGTCCCATTACTCGTGCAAGAGCTAAAATGATTGAAGATGTTGTGGAAAGTTTGCTTTGCCAATGCTGGAAAATGAAGGAAGAAATGACAACAACAATTAGATCTTGCAACGTTTTGAGTTTGTTGGAAAGTTAAAATAAGTTGCATGAGTAGTTGCATAATAGTTCATTCATTCCATGAGAATAAATATGCGTGTTGTTGCATTTATGCAAGTACTTCATTTATGAAAATACTTCACTTATGTATGTGTTTCATTTAAGCATGTATGTTCATTAATTAAACTAGTTCATTCATTCAACTTGTTCAATTAATTCTTTAAGTTTGCATAACATTTTTTTATCATATTTTGATTAATATTTTATGTGTTTTTAGTGTCATTACACGTTGGGATTAAGATGGAAATAATTGAAGACTTTTCATCTTCTTCGAGGAGACATGCCATCTTTATCACCATTTAAAGAGAGAGTCTTTTTGAATTCAATGGAGGACGAATCATTTAGAAGACTTTATTATGCTTTTAGTCAGCCAATAAAGTTGAGAAATAAAGAAAGGAAGTGGAAGAGACACATACACTTAGATGCAAACATGGGCAGATTCATTCAAAGTCATCTACATGCACGTTTAAGAGCCAAGCAAGTGGAATATCAAAGGATCCATCACTTGGACGTGTATAAGTCTTCATTCAAGCCTTATTATGTCCAAATTCATTCTAAATTACACAAATGGCCAGCCACACTTGATATGATTGAAGACAAACCATTGAATGTCATAAATTGGAGCCTTAATGCATTGTTTTGTCCATTCAAATTCTAGGATATCATGTACTATAAATAGGATGCTCATTTGTCTCTGTAAGGGACCTTTTTTTGATGAAAATATATGAGAGTGTTCTCTTAATTGATCTTTAAGAACTTTATCGGCTTTCAAGCTAGTCTTGTGGCAAATTTCCCATTTTCATTCCATTCTATTTATAGCGTTGGATCCTAGCTTTCTAGCTAGCGGGTCATGTTCCACCCTTCCACCATCACTTTCATTTGATTATATTGTTGGTTTTTAGCTCAATTATAGCTAAATGGTCACCATCCAACCTTCTTCCATCATTTCACAAAGGGTAAGAACGTGTAAGGTTTGGGTCAACATTCACTATCTTGTTGGTTCTTCCTTGTTCAACATCGATTCTATTCCATATATCCATATCAACTTCTATCCATTTCCCCCCTTACATTTATCTTTCAATCCATAATCACCAACCATTCTAGCACCTATTAAAACAACAACTGTCACCATATTCATTCCAAATACATCACTTCCACACTCAAGTCTCAAGTTTGCAACTTCATACTAGAATCACAATCGGGCAACATCACATACGAATTCGGTCATCACACAACCGGATACGTATCATATCTTGTCTAGATGCATCATTAGAACCTAAAATGTTTAAATTGGCAGCGGTTAAATTTGCGTCTGAAACGGACAACGGATAGACATCCAAAAGTTCAAATTTGCAATTTATGGACCAAATTGAAAATCCAGAAACTTATTAGGACTTACTTTGGTTCAGGGTTATGAGTACATAATTAGTCAGGTTTCATGCTAGCATACCAAATTTAACCACATACAAAAACATCCTAGCATGCACACTAAACATGTTTAGAATCAAAGGGTATCATCCACAGCATACCAAAACATCAAATATGCATTTTCGAGCACAAAAGTGTAAGTTATAGGCATTCTTCCTAAATAATTCAATCCACATACTCGGAATAGGAATAAATCATGAAACCATCAATCCACTTCCCAAATATAAATAGCAATCCATCAACCAACATGTTAGAATACTTGGAAACAAAAGCAATCAAAGTACAAATCCCTGAACTTGGACAACACATTGCCTTATTACCAAAAGCTTTAAGCTAAAACCATACTCAAAGTCAAATGATATCTTAGGATCTCCTCGATCCAATGCTCCCACAATCCTCAAATCTCTGCAAATAAGAATGAGAGTGTGTAGAGCGTTAGGATGTTCTCCAATTATGAGCGCAAGTGCACACTCTTGTCAAGTTATAAATCGTCTCCCACGAGGATTGGACAGCTATTTCGAATATAAATTCCTACACAAAGAATATTAAATGCACAAGTCAATTTCAGTTTGTAAGAGATTCCAAATTAAAGAAACACAAGTAATTAGGATAAGAGATCAGAATGATGGAATGGGTTAGGTTATGCTGCTTCGTAGTGTGAAACTACGTTGAATAAGTCAAGTTGTATTGCGCTGCAAGACTTTGCTGGCTCGGCGAAAGATGGTAGATTGGCGCTTCAACAACTTTCGTTGCCTCGACAGGTGGAACGGATAATTAGCTCGGCGGAAAACTCGGCAGACCTTCAAGGCTCAACAGAATGCTTCAAGAATGATTTTACTTATGTTTAAGCTAGAATACTTTTGATGCCCACTGGAGATAATACCTGTCGGCGTGAATCTTGCAATGAACAACAACCTTTGGTTCGTTCTCTTTTAGTCGCCTTAAACCCTAACCTATGTCTAGGCTGGATTGATCAACACCTGGTATGGATGAGATCGTGCTTACTTCTTTCGCGAGTTTGACTCTCTCGATGCCAAACAAATGGATTGCTCACAATCGATCTTTCAAACTCAATTGAAAACAATAAAAATATGAAATAAGCAAACCTTGAATTTATTGCAATAACAAACTTGAACATAAAAAATCATTCACACAACTACTTTACAACACAACCTAAACCCTATGGAATTTAGAACATAGCGGCGGCAAGAAAACACAAGAGAAAACCTAAGCTATACCGACTAAGGGGATTCTAAGATGCAAAATATGATGGAGTATATATAGGGCATGACCTAGGTTAAGTCCTCCTTGGAATAGAAGTCTTCCTCGTGATAAAGTAGCTTTTGCATTGAATGCATTCTTTAATTTTGACTTCTTTTATTTGAATTCGGACTCCTTTTGACGTTGCCTTGTACCGCAAGTAAGGCTTAGGCTGCCTTGATTTTCTCCTTTGGCAACTCTGTTCGTTGTTTCTGGCTTCAGTAAATTGCATGGAATGGGCTCAATGGACTCAGAAAATTATGCTCTACCAATCGCGCTCCAATTTGCCAATTCCTCAAGTTGCTGCCCTGGGCGGCAGATATAGCGACGATAACTACTCGGCAGCATCTCTCTCTATGTTGAACTACTTCAGTACAACTCCTTGGCTTGCTGCCTCAGCATCCACTCCTCTTATTTCTCCTCCTCCTGACAGCTTCTAGCATCTGAAACTAAAACTAAACTAAAACATTATATTTTCTTACCAAATCAAATATATTCAACAAAAACAAGGCAAAGCAAAGAATACTGTAAATAATGCATACATGCACCTAAATATGCCTAAAATGAACTTAAGAATAGCAATAATATGAGATGGAATGCATACAAAATATAAGACTTATAAGCACTTTACACACCCCTAAACTCGAACTATTGCTTGTCCTCAAGCAATGCAATCCTAAACATACTTGCCCTTGCACTAATCAGAAAGAAAAACCTGTTTTAAACTTGATTCCGCACCTCAAGGCTGTGGCACCTATCATTAGATTAGTGAAAGGAAAATAACATGAATTGCCTTAGAATTAGACTATAATGCCAGTGTAGTGTGTGTAGAAATTGTGTACAGGTTGAATTTGAAGAATATTCTAAGTAAACAAAGATGTTGTCAAGGTAATATAAGGTTGCTGCCGAGGTAGTACAATTTGCAATCATGGCAGTAAGGGCTTCAACTGATCAGAACTACTCTTTAGGTCTGAAATTAATATAGGAGCAAACTACAAAACCCGAACCCATTGAGTAGAGTCATCTCGTGAGGACTTTCATTCACTCATGCTAAATTGTGCGTCATTCCAAAAATTTTCAGATCCATGGACTTTGATAGCAGTGGAGTGTCCTTGGCACATAATTCTTCCTAGAGCCTATTTCGGGCACCTCTAGGGTAAAACAACATAGCTTTCATTGTTCCTGCTGTGGCAGTGCTTTTCTCTTCTTCTTTTTTGTCTACCGCGACAACTACCTGCTACCATGTTCGAATTTTACAAATAATTCAAGCAGACAATGTTTATCAGAAATTCACTCAAATTCAGCAAGTAACAGTAGTGTTTATGATTTTTGGCAATCATAGAAAAAATTCTAAGTTTTCTTTAGGGTTTGAATTTGGATAAATAGTTGTGAGACGGAAATAATTAGTAACAATGCAGCTAAAAATAAAATCTAGTCCTAAGTAATTAAAATCTAATCCTAAATAGATAAGACAATAAAGATGTGGGAAAATAAAAATTATGTCAATGTCGGGTGGGCATCCCTCAGAGTGACTACTTCATGTTCTCTTGGGACAGAATCTCCTGCATAATGCTTTAACCTCTGTCCATTAACTTTGAATTCTACCCCTCCGTTCATTGCCTTTACTGTCACAGCACCATGTGGGAAGGCATGGACCACTTCGAACGGTCCTGACCAACTGGAATTTAATTTCCCGTGAAACAACTTTAGGCAGGAGTTGAACAGCAACACTTGCTGCCTGGGCAGGAACTGCCTTTGTTGGATCTTGCTATCATGCCACCTTTTTACTTTTTCTTTATACAACTTGGCATTCTTGTATGCTTCCCGTCTGAATTCCTCCATTTTTGTCAGATCCAACAATCTCTTTTCGCCAACCTACTTTCAATCTATGTTTACCGCCTTGACTGCCCCATACGCCTTGTGTTCTATAACCCTCTAGACCCGCCTATGCGTTACCACGGATAATAAGGAGTCACATTAGGGTCACAAGAGCGACCCATGGTAAAATTACACATAAAATCCTTTTTTTCTCAAAACCCTTTTTAAACTACAAAACAAAATTCTGTTTAAAATACCCTTTCATGAAATAATTTAAACATACAGGATTTCGAAAAATGTTTTATAGACACTATCATAAAATAATACATGACGTACATGCCCACTAAATGTATAATATCGAACTCCAAAAGCGACACCGAGAGAACTCCGAACACTGATGTCAGACATAATACCATGATAAATTCTTTTAATCTGTGATGGTAAAGACAACATGAGCTTCGAAAAGCTCAGTAATACAGAACTACCAAAAGATGCTATAAGCTCATGCAGATATGTGGCAAGCATAGCATTTTCATAATGTTCCATGCAGTAACAGTCTTCTTTTCCTTTCTGCTATTTCAGGGTAGCGTTATACTTGAGAATAAAGACACTTGTTCCTTATTCAATCATTGAGCAACAAATGAGAATTATATAAGCTGATAAATTACGAAGGTGGAATTAAATAGTTTACTTTCTAGTGTGTTCCAACAGTGCAACGTTAATGCAGAAAATATATGTAGTAACCTTTTTATTTCAAATACATTTGTTCCAAGTAGTGGTAAAGTTCATTTTAATTCTTTATTTACCCTCCATCCATACTCTAGTATAAAGTTTCTCCAGTGTGGTATCATGTACATGCATTAACCTGAGCCAATTCGGCGTGGGTACCATCCTAAGGGAATACCTTAGAATACGGGCGGCTCTAGCCGAAGCATAGGACCCGAAACGGGCGGACCTAGCCGAAGCATAGGAACCAAAAACGGGCGGACCTAGCCGAAGCATAGGAACCGAAAACGGGCGGTCTTACAAGTTGGATCAGGGCTAAGTCGTCATTAGCTTCATATCATATCCCAAGTACCCAGTGAATCAGTTCAACAGTAGTTCATTAATCATTAGTAGTATTTTCAATAATACATTATCCACATAGCATGTTTTTCATATCGGGTACTGAGGTCTATATCAAACATACAATACAATCATGCTTAAATTCCAAAGCATGTCACGTTCATGCGAAAACTGCATATCAGTCATGTGCACATGATCAGTGTGATAAAACATGTAAAACAATATGCAAAAACATCCGTGTAACACACATGGAACACACTAGATGGAACAGATTATTTCTTGAAGATACTCGGTATTTACGGAAGGGGATGCATTAAAATTTTGATAATTTGGACAAATTTCAAAAATGAGATACCTATTAAAAAGGGTTCGTACTAATGGTTGAAACCAGATATTCAGGAGTTGATACATTAAGATCTTTGAGAGTTTAGATATATCATGAGTGATTCAGTCATTTAAACCTACAAGGGCATTATGGTCATTTTGTCATACATGGGCATTTTAGTAATTTAAACCAACAAGGCATAAACGAAGACTCGGGAATTCCATTTGATCATTAGGTTTCAAACCAAGCATTCGAGAATTTCTGAATCAAGATCTTTCACGATATCGGATGCATTTAGGGCTATTCTGGTCATTTTGGCCAATGGGGGCATTTTGGTCATTTGATTGTCAGGGGTGCTTCCCTAATTCCATATACTAAGGACAAATTGATAATCTGTATACATGAAGATCTCTACGTGTTATCAGGTTTCCAAATTTAGTCAAACTTACGGATCCCAATACTACGATATTTACCAAGTATTCGAACATGGGCAGTACACCTAAACTCAAACCATAGTACTGAACGCACCCTTAAACGGACTACTCTTACTATTAACTATGTATTTCCTCCAAACATATCGAATATGCCTTAATGGTATTCATTCAAATTCACATATATATCAAACAACTAGCAAACACGAGTCTTAGAGGTATTTTCAATTATCCCGAGCCTTTCGAATCCTTCTAAATATTTATTCGATTCGATTCTCGAGGGTACATCCATCGTTATGGTTAATTCGGTATCAAGTGCCCAAGGGTATTTACGTCCTTTTGGTCATTATACACATTCCGACTAGTTCAGCCTTATCAACATTTTCAATCCTTTTAGTCATTTCAGATCAATTCAACTTTTACGACACTTAGATTAATGTTGAGTGTGTAAAAGTTCTATTATTTACACCTTTTTTAACCCATGTTTCTGCTGCATTCAAGCATCATTGCGTTGCATTTAGGTTAGTTTTCAGCAAAACATCACAAATATGTAAAAGGCACGGATTCTACTAAAAATGGCTTATTTTGCAGGTTGCTGCCACAGTTGACGAAGAAGGCAGGCGCAGGGCAGAGAAGCAGAAGAGCTGAACTGGACAAGTAGACGACGAGGACGAAGCTGCCATGGAGCTGTCGTGACAGCAAGGTGACAGCAGCCTTATGAAGAGGAAAAGTAAAGTGGACCTCGATAGATAGAGAAAAATCTGCTCGTCTGTCGTGTGAAAACCCTATATTTTTCCAAGCCCCGGATCAAAATATATGTCAAGCCAAAGCTCAAGGAGAGGAAATCCCATGAAACAAGGAGGCGGCTGAAAAGTAGGATACTTAGAGATTAAGTCTTTATTAGAATCTTACTTTTAATTAAAGTTGTAATCCTTGTTATCTTAGAATACTTGAGCCCAAAGCTTATATAAGGGCATAGATTTTAACCTAGGCATCATCATACATCCCATAACCCATATCCAATTTCCCTTTAAACCGACAACCAAAAACCCTCCGCCGTCTACCCGCCGTCGACCCGCCGTCGACATGTTCTAAAACCCCCTAGGGCCATGGGTTGTTTTGTAAAGTAGTTGCAAGGGTTGTTTTGTTTTAGGTATTTTCAGTTCAATAAAATAAACTTCAAGTTCTCTTATTTTGGTTATTAATATCTTGCAAGAGCATCGGGAGAGCATTGTGAGGTTATCTATTCACTTAGCATCGGGAGAGTTAAGTATACGAAAGAAATAAGAGCAAGTTCTCTAGTTTATAGTTGAACTATCTCGTGCCTAGGGATAGGGCGAGGTTAAGTGGCTAAGGAAGAATTCATACACATCGGTGTTCATCCTTCGATTCACGCCGGGAGGTATCATCAAAGACGTGTTCATCGACAGACGTGGACCTAGGGATTGGCCAAGGCAGATCTGGGATTCTTGCCAAACTTGAAGTACGGAGTTGGTGTGTTTGCTGCCGTGATAGCCAACGGACAGCTGCCGCGACAGGTGCTGCCGCGACAGGCGCGACGACAGAACTGGATTTCCTAAGCATTGCAATACCTGCACTACAGCGCAATTCAATACCTGCCCATTCTCTCTATCTTGATATCTTTACTATCTTATTTACGTTTACTTCATTATTTTCGTGACAATTATCTTAATCTATTCTTTTCCTCCTTGTGCAAATAGCGAAGGAAAGAGTTAGCCCAGTCCCTATGGAGACGATATCCGATACTCTAGTATCACTTTATTACTTGCGACGTGTACACTTGCACTCAATTGCGATAGACACTTTTACACGCAACAAGTTTTTGGCGCCGTTGCCGGGGACTGGCAACACACTCTTACCATAGCTTCTGCACTATTCTTTTATTTTTATTTTTTTTATTTTTATTTTTTAACAAAAAAAAACTCAGGTGAAAATACAGGTTCAAGGGCATCAACATGACAGGAAAAACCATTCGAGAATTGATGTGGGAAAGTTCTTGCAATTACCGTAAAGATATGCTGCTACGACAGCAACAGGGGCAGCAAATGCCGATGCTGCAGCAGCAAATGCCGATGCTGCAGCAGCAAAATTTTATATGGTACGATCAAAACCCACAAAATTTTTTATATCATAACAGTTTTGCTGCAGAACCCGACCTGCCCTGGCAATGTCATCATCCTCAAGAGCAGTCAAAATCCTTAGAAGACACACTGCAAGCCTTCATGGCACTCACTCAAAAAGTGTCGGCTTCTACGAACGCAAGTATCGCCAAGATGGATGAACTCTTGAGCAGACCCGTCCTCATTCATGCCACGACTGAACCTGAAATCCCGAGGCAAGATGACGAGGACATCCATGTGAAGGAATACCCAACATATGATGAGTCTGAGCAACAACTTGCCATGGCAATGATCGTGGAGCCGGAATGGAGCAACACCGAGACAAAGCTGAGTGAAATTCAAGAGAATGTCACGGCAGCAACAACTTCTGAGGCAGAATCCCCAGTCAAAGAGGAAACTGCCGCCTCGGCAGCAACTGATACTGAAGCAGCAACCACATCAAAGATATTAGAGGAACCAACACCGATGGACTCAGAATTATCAAAGTCTCTACTGATGGAGATCTACGAGTGGTCAACAGAATTTGATATAGAGAGTGATGGCACTTACCAATGTCCCATTGACCTGCAAAGTAACCTGATAAAGAACTGTCAAAATAACTGCCTACCGCAACAGCGGGCACGGCAGCAAGGGATACATTCAACCACAACAACATCCAACAAAAACAAGGTAAGTTTATGGTCGAATGTCAATTTGATTTTTTCTAATCATATGTTCATGCCCTCAGAAACATTACCAAGAAGGGAGGACTTCATGGACTACAAAGAGAAGAGAAAGAAAGGAGTCCCCATCATGAGAAAAATAACCAGATGGAGGGTACAGATGGACTTCAAGAAGTACCGGAAATGACCCATCAAGCATCAATAGAACATGGAGTATTTTTATTACTTATTTATTATTAGGAAATAAGGTTTATTTTATTCAAATAAATTTTTTATGTTTTTCTGTTTTTAGGAAATAAAGGAGTCAAGAAGAAAAGAAGAAGTAAACCAAGCCCACTACCCATCCATCAGCCCAATAGAGCCCATTTGTTGAAGCCTATCGTTTCAGCTGCCGCCGCAGACGGATAACACAGGCTATCAACAGACTGACACGGCAGACGTAGAAGCGTGTGACAGACGCGTAATAGACGCATTAATGCGTGGCAGACGCGTCAGACACGCCAACTCTAAACAGCCGCCCCGTTATTCACGCCTGTCGTTACAACATTAAATGGGCAGCAACTCGACCGCTATAAAACCCCATTTTTATTTTCATTTTTCATCACTTCTACTTATTCTTACTTGCTTCCTCCTATTGTTTTTCTTTGCTTTCTTTATTTTCACAACCCTTGCAACTAATATGTCATCTAGACAGACCCGCCGCAATGCTGCCTCAGCCTCTTCTTCAACAGCAGCGTCACCCTTCGCAACCAAGGAATTATGGGAGGAAAGAGGATTCATCTATGTCCGCAAGGCAGCCAACATGGGGCTCCAACCATTCATCGCAAGGACAATCAAGGCTCAACTATGGGAGCAATTCGCCGAACAACCGGCAGAACTAAATGATACATTAGTCCGGGAGTTCTATGCTGCCATTGACAGCAGAACGGCAACATCTGTCACCGTCCGAGGAGTAGAGGTGCCATTTACAGCTGATAGCATCAACCACATGTATGGCCTATATTTTGGCCCCGACGATGATGCCCACCAGAAATTTTTAGATACCCTCGATGATGCCGCCTACGGTGCTGTCATGACGGAGGTGACAGAGGAAGGAACAACATGGACAACGAGCAGAAAGAACCCCAACTCTGTTAAAAGGGGGCAGCTACTCCCAGAAGCCAAACTTTGGAACGCTTTCATCAAAAAGCGTATCCTGCCGTCCTCCCATCACACGACGGTGAACCAGCAGCGGCTTGCCATCATTCATTCGATCATGCACAACCGGCCTATCAACGTGGGCCGCTATATGAGGGAAAGCATCTTGGATTGCACATTCCGCTCCGCATCCCGCCTTTGCCTACCATTCACAATCACTTCCCTCTGCCGCTGCGCTGCTGTCCCCGAGGCATCAACTGACAAACTAGTCCAAGGTCGAGGCTGGACCGACAACAACATCACCAGCCTCATGGAGCTGATAGTGGCAACACCTATTTCTTCCTTCAACCCAGCCGGCTCCCCAGCAAAATCATCCGAGGAGCCTGCCCCTGAACCTGCCGCCGCCACCACTCAGACAGACCAATCTGCCCACATCCTTGCTGCGATATAACGGGTGGAAGAGAGACAAATGGGGCTGATGACATTCATCCGGGATTTCGCCAACTCAACGGTAAATTTCATTACCAACACTTTAAATTATCCCGATGTTATTTTCCCTACTTTTCCTGCCCACTATTTCCATATCCCCTCCCCTGTCCCCACACCTACACCACCTGCCTCCCCACATACCCATTCCACCGCTTTCACCCCATCACCTGCCCCAACGGCAGCTGCGAGTCCTCCGGCCGACAGCCCCGCACGTGGCACGAAGCGGCCAGCCACAGCCGACAGCGAGGAAGAACCTCTGATTAGAAGGAATTTGGAGAGGGAATTTACGCCTGTCAAGAGGCAGAAACACGTGGCAGACAGAAAATTAATGCCCAAGGCTAGCACCTCCACCAGCAGCACTTGGGATAGCGGCAGCAGCTCCGACATACAGCTCGTGGAGCAACCTGTCCAGCCTCCACCACAGCCCAGACGCCGCCGCCAGATCCGTGTCAGCAGCAGCAGTGAAGACAACGACTAAAATTTAAGTCTTTTATTTTTCTTTTCTTGCTGCCTGCTTATATATATTTTGTGATGTACTTGCCTTCATTTTATTTGTCCTTTTGCATTGAGGGCAATGCAACCCTCGAGTTTGGGGGTGGCACCCTCCATAGTAATGGAGTCGTAGTACATCTTATTATTATTATTGTGTCTTTTATTTAATTTAATTTCTCTATAAAAAAAATCAGAAAAGATTAAATTGTTGGCTTAAAATTGTGAAGTTAACTTACCTGTCATGACAGCTCTGTAGTGGCAGCATCTTTAGGATAGTTTAAGGAGAAGTTTAGAGCCTTTCTATAGTTCTGGAAACGTAAAACACCATTGTGACTGTTATATTGCTTAGATTTCTTTTAGCCAAACTAGAATAGGAAGCTTAGTACTTGAATAGCCCCTAGAGGTGCCTAACACTGGCTCTAGGAAAGAAGTTTAGCAAAAGAGACTCAAAAACCTAGAGGTGCCCGAAACCGACTCTAGGAAGCTAACTAGAGGTGCCCAAAACTGGCTCTAGTAAAAATTAGCTTGAAAATAAAAAAAAAGCATGAAAATGTGTCTTCAAGAAAATAAACTTTGGCATAAAAATTCGAGTTAAAAAGTTGAATATTCTAGTGAAACTAAGAGAGTCTTGGCATATAACTGTTCACAAGCATGCACACACTGCACGAGAACTATAGAGAGATTCCGGACAGATCCTAACCTTTCCGACAGGTTGCTGCCGCCATAGAGAGTGAGCGACGGGTAAAGGACAGTTCACTGTTTGAAGGCCAACACAAAAATATTCATTTTTCTTTTAGGTTTAATTGCTTGAGGGCAAGCAAAAACTTGAGTTTGGGGGTGTGTTGAGTGTGTAAAAGTTCTATTATTTACACCTTTTTTAACCCATATTTCTTCTGCATTCAAGCATCATTGCGTTGCATTTAGGTTAGTTTTCAGCAAAACATCACAAATATGTAAAAGGCACGGATTCTACTAAAAATGGCTTATTTTGCAGGTTGCTGCCACAGTTGATGAAGAAGGCGGGCGCAAAGCAGAGAAGCAGAAGAGCTGAACTGGACAAGCAGACGACGAGGACGAAGCTGCCATGGAGCTGTCGTGACAGCAAGGTGACAGCAGCCTTATGAAGAGGAAAAGTAAAGTGGACCTCGATAGATAGAGAAAAATCTGCTCGTCTGTCGTGTGAAAACCCTATATTTTTCCAAGCCCCAGATCAAAAGATATGTCAAGCCAAAGCTCAAGGAGAGGAAATCCCATGAAACAAGAAGGTGGCTGAAAAGTAGGATACTTAGAGATTAAGTCTTTATTAGAATCTTACTTTTAATTAAAGTTGTAATCCTTGTTATCTTAGAATACTTGATCCCAAAGCTTATATAAGGGCATAGATTTTAACCTAGGCATCATCATACATCCCATAACCCATAGCCGATTTCCCTTTAAACCGACAACCAAAAACCCTCCGTCGTCTACCCGCCGTCGACATGTTCTTAAACCCCCTAGGGCCACGGGTTGTTTTGTAAAGTAGTTGCAAGGGTTGTTTTGTTTTAGGTATTTTCAGTTCAATAAAATAAACTTCAAGTTCTCTTATTTTGGTTATTAATATCTTGCAAGAGCATCAGGAGAGCATTGTGAGGTTATCTATTCACTTAGCATCGGGAGAGTTAAGTATACGAAAGAAATAAGAGCAAGTTCTCTAGTTTATAGTTGAACTATCTCGTGCCTAGGGATAGGGCGAGGTTAAGTGGCTAAGGAAGAATTCATACACATCGGTGTTCATCCTTCGATTCACGCCAGGAGGTATCATCAAAGACGTGTTCATCGACAGACTTGGACCTAGGGATAGGCCAAGGCAGATCTGGGATTCTTGCCAAACTTGAAGTACGGAGTTGGTGTGTTTGCTGCCGCGACAGCCAACGGACAGCTGCCGCGACAGGTGTTGCCGCGACAGGCGTGACGACAGAACTGGATTTCCTAAGCATTGCAATACCTGCACTACAGCGCAATTCAATACCTGCCCATTCTCTCTATCTTGATATCTTTACTCTCTTATTTACGTTTACTTCATTATTTTCGTGACAATTATCTTAATATATTCTTTTCCCCCTTGTGCAAATAGCGAAGGAAAGAGTTAGCCCAGTCCCTGTGGAGACGATATCCGATACTCTAGTATCACTTTATTACTTGCGACGTGTACACTTGCACTCAATTGCGATAGACACTTTTACACGCAACAATTAATCTAGACATGAGAAAGATTTTTCGTAGTCTTATCTTTGAAGATTTATTCAAAACTCGGGAAGATCTTAGCACTTTGAAATTTTGAAGATTTAGGCTTCGTTAACATAACGGTTGGAGCAAAACCGAGGTTTTCAGATGAATCGAATGTGTTACCAGATCTAGTGAAGATTTCTAAATCACTTCCATTAACAAAGGAAATTTTTAGTCTTTTTTATACATCAAGGCGTCTTTGTCACTTCACCACCAAGCATTCTAAGCCTTAGACCTTTAATCAAGAAATAATCTAAATTGGATGTTTCAAAGTGTATTGTTTTATCGATTATCCATTGAACTTGGATCATTCATCGATCATTTATTCCTTATTCCCATCAATCAAATCTTATTCGAAATAATCATAGAACTCCAAATCTTTTTGATTTATTCATTTTCTAATCGAATATGTCATACTTATATGAATTTTTATACTTATCTTTTGAATCTGATTTGACTTAGGTAGATTAACAATATACTTCACCATAAGAATGCATGCTTCAACCGAATACCAACATGTTCATAAAGCATACAAGTGGTAGAAAAATATTACCTTAACTCCAAGCCACATCGGTCGATTCATGATACCCCATTCGATTGCACTCGAACCCGAATGCAACGTCCTCAACATCTCGAATACAAGGAACTGTGAATACCTTCAATCGCACAAATTCCAATTTCAGTCCTTATTCACATTGATCATAACTGAATAATCAAATACATATGTATCCTCGAGTTCAAGGTCAGATTCAGAGGGTTTTCGGTTAGAATTCATGAAATGAACTTCAAAATCAGCCTTAGGACGACTAGAAACGAGTCAAGGTTTAGGTCAGCTGTTGGCATTGTGGTTCGGTCAATGATCTGTCAGATCAGGTAGATCTTGGATGTGAAATAAATGAACCAAAGTCGATCCAATCAAAATATCAATTCAAATCCAAAAACATGCCATGACTAATCGGTTTGAAAGTAATACTTATATATAATGTGTATGTACATATATGTTGTATTAAAAAATACAATAGTTGTTATTACAATTATTCACAAAGGCTTACTAAATATATAGATTTAGTAATAATTCAAATGGAGTAACATCTATATATAATTAGTAATATATATATATATATATATATATATACTCAATGTGATCAGTGGTGTTGGTATAAATACATATAATATTAAAATAATATTAATAGTGGTGATAATAATAAAATAAAAATAAAAGAAAAACAATAAATAAAAATAACCAACACTAACCTAAATGATTTTACCGATGAACAAAACCAAAAATCTCATGTTGTTTATGAGAAAATGGTGATTGATGGTGGTGAGGGTTTGCACGTGAAAAAAATAAAGTGGTCATAGCGGTGATGTCAAATCTGCTTACCGACAGCTCATGACAGCAAAAAAACAGCTGAAAACAAAAGGGATCTTGGTTTCCCGACGAACTTTCAAGTAGTTCTCCAAGACAGACGGCGGCGTTAATGTGTGAGTGGCTTATTGCGAAAGGTCGGGATGCAACGAGGAACACGGGGGTGATGGTGGTGTCGACCATGGATAAACGGTGGACTAGATCAAAGGTGGCAAATGAGGATTGGCTGGGTAAGATTTTTGGAATTTTCTGTTCTCTAACTCTCGAACAGATAATAATAAATGGGGGTAGTTGGGTGCTTCAGACTTTCACTTAAATTATTCAGATATAATAGAAGATATGGTTTAAAATAAAATTGCAACAGTTTAAAACCAACACTAACCTTAGACTATATTGTTAAGGTGTTAGCTTTCCAATAACGAGGTCACGGGTTTAAGCTTCCTTAGTACCATTAATTCCAATTCTTTTGCCCTCTTTATTTTTAAGCACTTACATAGGGTAAGGACTAATCTGGCCCAAGGCCTTGAATTGTTTAATAAATTACAAAGTTAGATCACATTGTTTAATTTATGCACTTTAGTCCTTAATTTAAAATGTCATTATTTTTGGTGTGTTACATATTCTATTTCAACCGGGAGGTGGCAGACCTTGCCATATACTAGTCGATAAGAGGACATTCCGAGTGGCGTTTTGGACGTTGTTGTATATGCCCAAAGTGCATCGTCTAACTTCATCGACCAATCTTTCCTATTTGGGTTGACAACTTTTTCCAAGATGGTTTTAACTTCTCTATTCGAAATCTCTGTTTTCCCATTTGTTTGTGGTTGGTATGCCGCGACAATCTTGTATGTGACACCCACTTTTTGAAGTGCCTTGGCAATTAACTTGTTGTCAAAATGGGTGCCTTCGTCACTAATGATGGCTCTTGGGATTCCAAACCTTGTGATTATGTTCTTGTGTAGGAATCTATGGATGGTCTTTGCATCATTGTGAGGGGTGACAATGGCTTCTACCCACTTGGAGACGTAATCAACTGCTAGGAGGATGTACATGTTGCCACAAGATGATGGGAATGGTCCCATAAAATCAATCCCCCAAACATCGAATAATTCAACCTCCAGGATGGTTTGTAAGGGCATTTCGTCCCTTCTTGAAATGTTTCCTGTTCTTTGGCATATGTCGCACTGTTTGTAGAAGGCTTGGGCATCTTTATGCAATGTTGGCCAGAAAAATACTGATTGGAGTACTTTTAATGTCGTGTGTTGTCCTCCAAAATGGCCTCTATATGGTGTTGTATGGCACTGGGATAGTATGGCTTGTTGTTCATCCTCAGAGACACACCGTCTAATGACCTGATTTGCACAGTTTTTAAACAAGAAAGGCTCGTCAAAAAATAATGCTTAGTATCATATCGGAATTGTTTCTTTCCTTGGTAGTTAAGGTCATAAGGTAAAAATACCAGTTACCAAGTAATTAACAATATCCGCGTACTAGGGTGCTACTGTTGACGTTGCTATCACAAAATCTTCGTGGGCGGCAAGTGATGTGCCTTCAGCTTCCAAGGATGCAACCAGAGCTGAGGCAAGTAACAGCTGTTCGTCGGGGAACGCATCTTGGATTTCGATGTTGGGTGTATTTCCTTGTTCATTCTCAAGCCGATATAAATGGTCTGCCACTTGATTTTCTATGCCCTTTCTGTCTCGGACTTCTAGGTCAAACTCTTGTAGCAGAAGGATCCAAGGGATTAGGTGAGGTTTGGCATCCTTCTCTGCGAACAAGTATTTTAAGGCTGAATGATCCATGCGGACGAACACTTTTGTTCCGATTAGATAGGGCCGGAACTTATCGAAGGCGAACACTACTGTCAATAGTTCCTTCTCGATGGTGGTGTAGTTGGTCTAGGCAGGGTTTAGAGTCTTGTTGGCGTAGTAGATGACATGGAAGATTTTTTCCCTGCACTGTTCGAGGGCGGCACCGATAGCAGTATCACTAGCGTCACACATTAACTCAAAGGGTTGGCTCCAATCAGGGGGGAACTACCACAGGTGCTGTCACGAGCTTCTCTTTAAGGGTTTTGAATGCTTCTGGGCACGCCTCGTTGAAGTTGAATGGTTTGTCCTGTTCCAACAAGGTACAAAATGGTTTAGAAATTTTAGAAAAATTTTCAATAAATCACCGATAAAAACTTGTGTGTCCCAGAAAACTTTGAATGCTCTTGACAGAGGTCGGCGGCAGCAAATTGGCGATGACTTCGATCTTAGCCTTATCCACTTCTATTTCATGTGCCGAGATTTTATGCCCCAGGACTATGCCTTCATCGACCATGAAGTGGCATTTTTCCCAATTGAGCACTAGGTCGGTGTCCTTGCATCTGGTAAGTACTTTTTCAAGGTTGTCGGGGCAACTTTCAAAGTTGCTGCTAAAGATAGAGAAATCGTCCATAAATATTTCCATGATATCTTTTATCATGTTGGAGAAAATGGCCATCATGTAACGCTAGAATGTGGCAGGGGCATTGCATAGTCTGAACGGCATTCTTCGGAAGGCATAGATGCCATATGGGTATGTGAATGTTGTCTTTGCTTGATCTTCTGGTGCAATGGCAATCTGGTTATACCCTGAATATCCATCAAAGAAAAAATAGAAGGATTTGCCAACAAGGCGGTCAAGCATTTGATTAATAAGAGGTAGAGGAAAGTGATCCTTTTTAGTTACTTTATTTAACTTGTGGTAATTCATGCATATTCTCCAACTGGTTATTGTCCTAGTTGGAATTAACTCATTATTATCATTGTTTACCATAGTTATGCCACCTTTCTTTGGTACACATTGTACCGGGCTTACTCATTCACTGTCAGATATAGGATATATGATGTCGGCATCTAACCATTTGATTATCTCTTTTTTGACAACTTCCTTCATGGCATCGTTTAATCTCCTCTTGGCATCGGCAACTGGTTTTTGATCCTCTTCAAGCTAGATTTTGTGCATGCAGAGTGATGGGCTTGTCCCTTTTAAGTCAGCAATGGTCCACCCTATTGCCTTCTTGTGCTACCGCAGTAGCGCAATCAATTTCTGTTACTGTGTAGGCTGCAACTTGAAGGAAATTATTATGGGCAACGTATCATTGGGTCCCAAATAAGCATACTTAAGTTGTGCAGGTAAGTTTTTAATTAAAGGGTAGGGGTTGTTCAATAGATGGTTTGAACATTTTGCCAACCTTTTTTGTATAATTCAAAGATTCAACATACTTACCTGGCATGTTTTCTATCCAGTATGCATCCTCTTGCTCCTCTGATTCATGTTTTGTCCATTCATTGAATCGTTCATCTTCTAAGCAAGTATCTAAATGGTTTCCGAGACAGTTGTCAAGGTTGATACCTTGGGAGTTGTACTACAGGCAGGGTCTGTTGGCTTCAAAACTGAATTTTGAGATGGCCTCCATTAGCTGACATTCTTCCGGATCATCAGCTTGTCTCATTGTTTGGAAGACGTTCAACTTTACTTGCTGATCATTGACCCTCATTGTAAGCTCACCTTTTTCAACATCGATCAGTGTTCTGCCCGTAGCTAGGAATGGTCGCCCTAGGATTATTGGTTCCCTTTCGTCTGCCTCATAGTCTAGTACCAGAAAGTCGGCAAGGAAAATGAATTTGTCCACCTTCACCAAGATGTCTTCAATTTTTCCTTCCGGTTGCACATAAGTTCTGTCAGCTAGTTGAAGCATCATTATCGTTGGGCGGGCGTCTCCTATCCCCCGTTTCTGGAAAACAGACTTGAGAATTAGGTTGATGCTTGCCCCTAGGTCACATAGGTCTCTTACATAATTGTTGCCGCCTATCTTACAAGGAATTATGAAGCTGTCTTGATCTTTCTGTTTGGGCGGCGCCTTATTGTGCAGCATTGCCATGCATCCTTCTGTTAATACCACTTTCTTGAATTCCATGATTCTTGTTCTTTTGGATATCATATCCTTTAGGAACTTAGCATAGTTGGGCATCTGCTCGATCAATTCCACTAATGGTATATTGATTTTTACTTGCTTCAGAACATCCAGAAATTTCCTGAACTGCATGTCCTGCTTCATTTTTTTCAATCGTTGTGGGAATGGTGGTGGAGGTTTAGTATCTTCGATTTTCATCTTGGACAGAAGCTTATTATGGGGAGAAAAAACTGGTTTAGATTCTGTTTGGTCATCTACATTGTCATCTGTCAGCCCTGTTTGTGTTTTCATGTTGTCCTTTTCAGAGGCTACCGCGGCAGGGTTTCTAGTGGCATGAACTGGATTTTGGTTAATAGGTAAATCGACATGTGTTGTTTCTATGGCAGCAAGATTCGGTGGATCTTGTAACTTTATCCCACTCTTGTTTATTATAGCCTTGCATTGTTCTTGGGTTTTTCCCTTCGTGATTTTAGTATCACTAGGTGATCCACTCATTGGCCTAGTGTTAACAATCTGGGCGAACCATCCAAACTGAGCCTCCATATTATTTATTTCTACCTCCTGGTTGTTCATCTATATCTCAGTCCTGTCCATGAAGGACTCACTCTTGTCAATAAATTTATTAGTATGAACAATAAAATCACTAGTGCGAGATATAAAATTATGTAAAGTAGATTCAAGTAAATTATTGTTCGTATGTTGTTGCTGCTGAGGCTGCTGCCGGGACAGGTTTTGCTGATATCCTCCTAGTTGTTGGGTTGGATTTGCAGCCATGTTAGAGTTACTCCATGAGAAATTTGGATGCTTTCTTCAGCATGGATTGTACACGTTGGTGTTGGGCCTGTTGTTCCTCTCATTATCCCCATGAAATTGGCAGATTTGTTGCATTCGGAGGAATCATGGTTGCCCCTACACTCATCACAGAAGGGCTCCACAACCTTAGCCTCATATGTTTTGCCTGTGGGTTTGGCCATATTCATAACCAGTTGTGTTAGTTTATCTAGGCAGACAGTGACAGATTCAGTGGCTTCTACTTCATTCAAAACAGCTAGCCGCCTCATGCCACCATGGCGGGCTATAGGGAACTTGTAGTCATTTTTCGCTATTTTGTTCAAAATCTGTAATGCCTCTGTTGAGTGTGTAAAAGTTCTATATTTTACCCCTTATTTAACTCATATTTCTGCTGCATTCAAGCATAATTCATTGCATTTAGGTACAGTTTCACATATACATCACAATTATATAAAATGGCACGGTTGCTACTGATTTTGGTTGCTTTTAAAGGTAGCTGTCGTGGCAGACTCAGGACAGCGATGGAGTAGAACTGGAGCACAGGACTGGAGTCGAGAAGAAGGATGTTTCCGTGGCAGCCATGACGACAGCAATGGTGAAGAGAAAAGTGAAGTGGAGCTCGACAGATAGAGGAATTTAAACCGGTTTGTCGTGGGCCACTCCTATATTTTTCTGAGCCCTAGATCATAATGAAGGCCAAGCCCAAAGTTCAAGGAAGAAACCGAAAGCAAAGAAAGAGGGTGAATTAAAGGCATCTGCTCTGGAGATTTAATCTTAATTAGAGTTGTACTTTAGTTTGAACTTGTACTCTTACCTTATTAGAAAACTTGAACCCAAGGCCTATATAAAGGCATGTAATTCGACCTAGGGAAGAATATATCATTCTCTAGCCGTCTTCCCCAAAACCCTAGTTGTTTTCCCCTTCTCATCATGTTCTAAACTTCCCCTATGGCTAAGGGTTGATTCTGTAAAGTAGTTGCAAGGATTGTACTGTTTTTAGGAATTTCTATTTAATAAAATAAACTTCAAGTTTGCTTATTCCGGTTTTCAACATCTTACAAGAGTATCGGGAGAGCATTGTGAGATAATTTATTTACTTAATATTGGGAGAGTTAAGTATACGAAAGGAATAAGTGTGAGTTCTCCAGTTTATGGTTGAACTATCTCGGACCTAGGGATAGGATGAGTTTAGGTGGCTAAGGAAGAATTCAACAACATTGGTGTTCACCCTTTGATTCACACCGAGAGGTATCATCCGAGAAGTGTCATCAACATTACTTGGACCTAGGGACATGACAAGTTACAACATGGATTCTTGCCAAGCTTGAAGTACAGAGTTGTGTGATCGTTGCCGCGACGACAACAGACTGCTGTCGCGACAGGGACGACGATAGAACATGAATTCTTAACACAGTGCAACGCCTGCACTACCGAGCAGATCAATACCGGCCTATTTCTTAAACCTTGAAAACTCCGTTAATTTATATTCAATATTATTCCTCAATCAATTAAACTCTCTTATTTCTCTCTTGTGCAGCAATCCAAGGATAAAGCTATTTCCAGTCCCTGTGGATTCGACATCCGATACTTCGTGTATCACTTTACTACTTGCGTCGTGTACACTTGCACTCTATTCCGATAGACTATTTTACACGCAACAAGTTTTTGGTGCCGTTGTCGGGGATTGGCAATATATCTTTACCCTTACTTTTACTGCACTTTCTTTTTAATTTTTCTGTTTTTATTGGGACTGTTTACCCTGTGCTTTTCACAAGATTTTTCGTTTGCTTATGCATAGATCAAGACAAGGAAAAGAACATGAGTATAAACTATTGCCTGAAATCGAACGTTCGTGCAATCTCAGGAACCGAGTCCTCCTTTTGATAGCCAAAAACGATTACCTTGAAGAACAGATAGAAGCAATGCATAACGGGGTAAATCGCCCGAGGAATCCTGAAGATCCTCCCTAGGATGCCCGAAACGGAAGGCCTGCTGCCGAGGCCTCACGCCGGTCCTGTCGTGATTACATGATCAATGATCATGTGGAACTAGAGACCACCCTGCCAGACGTGGAAGCTGAAATTTTCGAACTGAAACTTGTGATGTTCAGCAAGATCAATTATGCTGTCAATTTAGTGGTGTTGCTATAGAGGATGCCACTGAACATCTAAAAACGTTCCAAGAAATCTGTGGTTCGTTTAGACTCCCAGGAGTAAATCCGGAGATACTGAGGCTTCGGTTATTTCCTCATTCACTGAGGGATAGAGCGAAAACTTGGTGGAATAAACTAACGTCGGGTTTAATACGACATTGGAAGGATCTCACTCGTGAATTTTTATCTCATTTTAATCCTTCCCATTTATCTGAGCGATTACGTCATGAAATTGCTACTTTTCAATAGGAAGATGATGAGCCAATGCACGAGGCATGGGACAGGTTTACCACTCTTCTGAGGAATTGCCCGATGCATGGATTCCCTGTTTGGAATCAAGTCATCAAATTTTATAATGCCGCCAACACATACACTCGGATGAGAATAGATTCAGCGGCAAATAGACTGTTGTTGGATAAAGATCCAGACGAAGCCATGGTAGTATTGAAAAATCTAGCAAAGAATGAAGAGAAATTTCCCATAGTGCGGAGAGGTAAACGAGTACTAGCTGTGAAAGACTATGAAGCCGACAATTCCCTAGAGACACAGGTTGCGTACCTCACAAAGGAAGTAGAAAATTTGCTAAAGAAAGATTCAAAACATGTCTACTCTGCAGAAGAGGTATGTGAAACTTGTAGTGGGAATCACAGTTCGGAAGACTGCCCGTTACAGCTAGAGGAAGGGATGTATGTTGGAAACTATAACAAGCCGAGAAATTACGACTCCAACAATTGCAATCCCAACTGGAGGAAAGACCCCAAGTTCTCCTGGAGTAACCCAAACAACGCACTAAATCCTCAAGTGCAGAACACCCAAAACCAGGGGGCACCTAGACTCCTAACACGGCAGCAGCCGGCAGCCGCACCTAGTATACTGGAGCAGACATTGGCCACATTCATGTCACAGATAGGAGCTTACATGGAAAACATGGATCACTTTGTCAAGAAGACTGAGTCGTTCATGGATAAAACAAAGATGAGAATGACTAACCATGAGGCTACATTGAAATCACTGGAGACACAGATTGGCCAGGTTTCCCAGCATATTAAACCAAGGCAAAACGGAGGATTCCCTAGCGATACTGAGGTCGCTAGACAACCCACACATGAGCAGTGCAAAGCTATCACAACTAGGAGTGGGAAACAACTGTCAGGGCTGGAGATGAACACCATACCGGTTGAGGAACCAGTCCTAGAAACATCTACCACGAACATTGCCCCGGAAGAAGATAAACAACTTGCTGCCGCCACACTTGTCACGACAGTAGAAGGAACAGAGGAGAAAGACAATGATGTTGAAGAACCTAAGCCTCCTCAAATTCGAATACCATGTGAAGGACGTCTGGAAGATTACTGTCCTCCACCTCCTTTTCCACAGTGGTTACAAAAGCAAAAACATGAGTACCAGCTTAAAAAGATCTGTGATATTTTTAAGCAGGTTCACATCAACATACCGCTGTTAGAGGCCATCAAGCAGATGCCCGGTTATACGAATTTTCTCAAGGATATTATGTCAAAAAGATCTATACTTGGGGAATTTGAAACGGTAAAGATGATAGAGGGATGCATGACTATCTTGCACAGGCATCCACCCTTGAAAAAAAAAGGATCTTGGGAGCTTCATCATACCGTGCATAATTGGTGACAAATTCGTGGGTAAGGCACTTTGTGATCTAGATGCTAGTATTAATTTAATGCCAAAATCTGTATTTCAAAAGTTAGGTATTGGACGAGCACGGCCCACGACAGTCATGTTGCAGCTGGCAGACCGCTCTTACATAAAACCAGAAGGGAAGATTGAAGATATTCTGGTAAGAGTGGATAAGTTCATTTTTCTTGCTGACTTTCTTGTTTTAGATTGTGAAGCAGATGAGAATGCACCAATCATCCTAAGGCGACCCTTCCTAGCCACATGCAGATCACTGATTGATGTAGAGAAGGGATAACTTACAATGAGAGTAAATGATCAAGAGATCAAGCTCAATGTTCTCCAGGCAATTAAACATGTTGATGTAGAAGAAGAATGCAAGACCATCACTGAAGTAATCCTTGACCAACCCTGCATCAGGTCGAGCTGCCATGACATTAAATTTGGTCACTTCCACAGCAGCCATCTAGAAGACTATCTCGGCAGCAACGACGACAGCAACTCCTCTGATTCAGACATATCTGACACTGAAGGCCCCGAGGAGGTAAACTGGATAGGAAATCCTCCAGGTAAGTTATTCGAGCCCCTAAACTATACCTCGAATGAACACATAATCCAAAAGCCTTCAACTGTAGAACCACCTGTTTTAGATCTTAAGCCCCTGCTAGGGCAACTTAAATATGTTTTTCTTGGTTTAAATGATATGTTGCCCGTAATCATATCTTTCAAGTTAATGCAGAAATAGGAACATCAACTAATTGGGATGTTGCAGCAGCATAAAAAGGCTATTGGATGGACGATAGCTGACATCCAAGGCATCAGTCTGGTCCTATGTATGCACAAAATTCTCCTAGAGAATGATCATAAGCCGACACTTGATGCTCAAAGACGCTTAAAGGACGCTATGCGAGAAGTGCTTAGAAAAGAAATTATCAAATGGCTCGACGCTAGGATAATTTATGCCATCTCGGATAATAAGTGGGTGAGCCTGGTGCAGTGTGTTCCTAAAAAGAGAGGAATAATCGTGGTGACCAATGAAGAGAACGAACTAATCCCAACCAGGACTGTGACTAGTTGGAGGGTTTGTATGGATTACCAGAAGCTTAACAAAGCTACCCGGAAAGACCATGTTCCCCTACCATTTATTGATCAAATGCTTGATAGATTAGCGGGAAAACCTTATTATTGTTTTCTTGATGGTTACTCAGGTTATAACCATATAGCTATTGCACCGGAGGATCAAGAGAAAACGACATTCACTTGCCCATACGGCACATATGCCTTTTGGAGAATGCCATTTGGACTCTGCAATGCACCAGCAACCTTCCAGAGGTGCATGATGGCAATATTCTCTGACATGGTGGAGGACTTCCTAGAAATATTCATGGACAATTTTTCCGTCTTTGGAGATAGTTTCGAAGGTTGTTTAGGTAACCTACAGAAAGTGCTCGAAAGATGCGAGAAAGCAAACTTGGTCTTAAAATGGGAAAATGTCACTTCATGGTGGATGAAGGGATAGTCTTAGACCACAAGGTAAGCTGCCGCGGCATAGAGGTCGACAGAGCAAAGATAGAAGTGATTGAAAAGCTGCCGCCACCCACCACAGTCAAGGGAATTAGGAGTTTCTTAGGGCATGGTGGGTTTTATCGAAGGTTTATTGCAAATTTTTCGAAGATTACCAAGCCGTTATGCCACCTACTGGAACAAAATTGTCCCTTTGACTTCAATACTAAATGTACTAAAGCATTCAAAATCCTGAAAGAAAAGTTGGTAACAGCCCCGATTGTACAGCCATCAGACTGGAGTTTGCCATTTGAAATTATGTGTGATGCCAGTGATTACGCTGTAGGGGCAGCACTTGAGCAGGGGAAGGAAATGCTTTTCCATGTAATTTATTATGCCATCAAAACACTAAACGATGCCCAAGTGAATTACACCACAACAGAAAAGGAATTGTTAGCGGTGGTGTTCTCGATTGAAAAGTTCCGCTTGTACATACTTGGGACGAAGGTGGTGGTCCATACAGACCACTCAACACTGAAGTATTTGTTCGCTAAAACAGATGCAAAGCCTAGACTGATACGGTTGATTCTGCTGCTGCAAGTGTTCGACATTGAAATCAAGGATAAAAAGGGGACAGAGAACCAAGTTGCAGAGCACTTGTCAAGATTAGAGATGGGAAAGAGTCTACCGACAGACAAGACCCACATACTAGAGACTTTCCCTGACGAGCAGTTGTTTGCTGCCACAAGCACTGTCGCGACAGCCATGGCGGCATGTAAGTTTTCTGAACTTCCTTGGTACGCTGATTTTGTTAATTACATTGTTAGCGGAATACTCCCTCGTGAACTAAATTACCAAGCAAGGAAGAGGTTCCAAAATGATGCAAAACATTATTACTGGGACGAACCTCTTCTTTTCAAACATTGTGCAGATCAAGTTATCAGGAGATGTATACCACAGGATGAGCAGGAAGTTGTGCTTCACCACTGCCATGCTTCCCCATATGAGGGACACTTAGGAGGAAACAAAACCATTGCCAAGGTTTTGCAATCTGGTTTTTATTGGCCCTCACTGTTCCAGGATGCCCAAGCATTCTACAAAAGTTATGACAAATGCCAACGGACTGGGAACATCTCAAGAAGACATGAGATGCCACTACAAAACATCCTAGAAGTCGAAATCTTCAATGTATGGGGGATTTATTTCATGGGACCATTCCCAACATCATGCGGAAACCTCTACATCCTACTGGCAGTGGATTATGTATCCAAATGGGTTGAAGCGATCACCACACAGAAAAATGATGCCAAGAATGTTCAGAGATTTCTGCACAAACACATTTTCTCCAGGTTTGGCATACCTAAGGCGATCATCAGTGATGAAGGGAGACATTTCGACAATAGGGTAATTGTTGTTGCCTTAAGAAAATACGGCGTAAAGCACCAGATCGCAATAGCATATCACTCTCAAACCAATGGACAGGCCGAGATATCCAACCGCGAAGTAAATAACATTCTTGAGAAGATGGTTAAACCTACTCGAAAGGATTGGTATCTACACCTCAATGATGCACTCTGGGCCTATAGAACAGCCTTCAAGACACCATTGGGAATGTCACCCTACATGCTTATATATGAAAAACGCATGCCATTTACTTGTCGAGATAGAGCACAGAGCTTACTGGGCTATCAAGCCAGTAAACATGGACTTAAATAAGGCAGGACCGAAGAGGCTACTTGACTTAAATGAAATTGAAGAAATTCGAGCAATGGTCTACGACAACGCAAGAATTTACAAGGACAAAACCAAGAGGTGGCATGACAAGAAGTTGTTGCCACGACAGTTCTGCCCAGGGCAGCTTGTGTTGTTATTTAACTCTAGGTTGAAATTTTCCCAAGAAAGCTTAAATCTAGATGGTCCGGCCCCTTCCGACTTGTACAGGTTTTTTCCCCATGGTGCCATCACGATCAAATCCTTAAAATACGGGCACCATTTTAGAGTCAACGGATAGAGACTAAAGCATTATCAGGGGATTGAAGCCCCAAGGATGCAGGAAGTGGTTACTTTAGGAGATGCCCCTCAAGGCATCCCTAATTTAACTTAATTTTATTTTTATTTTTATTACTTATGTATTTTATTTATTTATTAGTAATTTAGAATTATTTTACTTTTAGGAACTAAGTTTTTTTAATTATTTTTAGGAAATAAGGGAAACAAGGAAAGGAGAATAAGTGAACCAGCTCACCATCTCAGCAGCAGCCCAAAAAGCCTAAAGGAGGAGTCTGTCGTCACAGCATGTCATTAACTGTCGTGACAGACGCGGAAAATACATCTTGTTACCACGCTGTCGCGACAGACACGCAAACGCGTAACAGACGCGCAACAGACACGGAAACACGTGATAGACGCATCAGAAATCGTGTAACAGCTGGCCCCGTTATTCACGCCTGCCATTACAGCTCCAACGGGTAGAAAATCATTCATCTATATAAACCCCATTCACTATTCATTTTTCACCTCACTTTTACCCTCTCAATTTGCTTTCTCTCTAGATCTCAATTTTCTTTTTATCTTCCACAGCCTTACAACTATTACTACCAGACATACTCGTAGAAGTGCTACCTCCAGCTCTGCTGCAGCAGCCAAAACACCCAGCCACAATGTCATCCCAAATTGCTTCGCCACCACCGACTCTGTCGACAGATATTACCGCTCCTTCCAAAAGATGGAGATGTTGGAAGAAAGAGGGTTTCTTTACACCAAATGCACGGAAGACCTCAGGCTCGAACCTTTCATTGCACGAAAAATCAAGGCCCTCAAATGGCATATGTTTGCTGCCCAGCCAGAGGAGATGAATGTCACGTTGGTCCGAGAATTTTACTCTGCCATCGACAGCAAGGATACCAAGACCGTGACAGTGCGAGGTAAAGAAATCTCTTTTGAGCCTACTTACATCAACACCCTT
The DNA here is from genome assembly GCA_958450335.1 of Hibiscus tridactylites. Classification (NCBI taxonomy): domain Eukaryota; kingdom Viridiplantae; phylum Streptophyta; class Magnoliopsida; order Malvales; family Malvaceae; genus Hibiscus; species Hibiscus tridactylites. Next base: position 71,592,488 of record OY288279.1, read on the forward strand.
TATGACATTTATGTCAGCAAGAAGAAGAATGGACACAAGAGATCCGTCGAGAGTCTGTCGCAGACAGACTACGATACTGTGATGGCAGAGTTAACGGAGGAAGGACAGAGTGGAATACCGACCCCAAGCATCGGTAGACGGTGAAACGCACTCAACTCACTCCTGATGCCAAACTATGGAACCACTTCGTAAAAAAGAGGATAATGTCTTCTTCCCATAACAGCACGGTCGACCGACCCAGGTTAGCACTCGTTCATTCAATTATCAAAGAAAGACCCATAAACGTCGGCCGGTACATATAGGAGGGGATTTTGGAATGTGCCCTCCGACCATCAGGACCTCTTGCTTTCCCGTACCTCATCATCGATATCTATCGAGGCCACAACGTTCCAGAAATCCCTAAAGACTTCAAGGTCCGAAGGAAGGGATGGACAGAGCGTAACATTTTCAGCCTTATGGAGCTGAAAGCAACCACGCCACTCTCCTTCTTCAACCCGTCTGCCACAGCAAAGCAGCCGGCAAAGCCAAATCAGCCCAAACATGCCGTAGCAGAGCAGCAGCAGCCCCTCCAGCAGACGCCTCCACCCAAATTCTGGCCACACTGAAAAAGATGGAGGAACGACAACTTGGTCTAATGAGTTTTGTTAGAGACTTCACGGCAGCCACGATACATTTCATTCAAAATAATTTAAATTTTGCAAATGTACAATTTCCTGCTTTCCAGAGCAATACTTTGCTGCCCCTACCCCTACATCTACTCTCACTCTTGCTGCCACACCAAAAACACCATATGTTGCATCCACTCCAACTTCGGCCGTGACAGCTGAAGGCGGCAGCCACACTGCCACTGCCTCTGCTAGAGGAGAGAAACAAAAAGAGCTGCTGCCAGAACTCGATGACGACTACTTTTCCGGGTTCTCATCATCCTTCATCTGGCAAGAATCTGACGGGGAGCCCTTTGTTGCCATAAACCTTTCAAAGGAGTTCACTCCTATGAAAAGGTAGAAGCCCAACCAAGCTGGTGAAGGATCATCCGGCCAGAGCAAGTCTGCCCGCAACAGCAGTAGCAACAGCAGTAACAGCTCAGAAGAGGTACAAGTGCTGGAAAAGCCACCCCAGATCTTATACACCCGTATCCAACCGCCAAGGGAAGCCAAGAAGAAAACTACCTATGCCTCCCCTAGCACTCTACCAACACTAGCGATGTAAAAACAGGTCAACAGTTGGGTTTCAGGTCGGGCTCTGTCAGGTCGGGTCAAATCAGTTACAAGTCATTTCAGGCCATTTTTGTTTTGACTCGATTCGGTTCGGGTTTGGGTTCATTTCAGGTCGGGTTCATTTCAGGTCGGGTTCATTTAGGGTCTGGTTCATTTCAGGTCGGGTTCATTTAAGGCCGGGCCAAAACGGTTAAATGACAGGTTGATTTCATGTCAGTTTCGTTTCAAGTTGGGTTCATTTAAGGTCGGTTTCGTTTCAGGTCGGGTTCATTTCAGGTCGGGTTCGTTTCAGGTCGGTTTCGTTTCAAGTCGGGTTCGTTCCCGGTTGGGTTCGTTTCAAGTCGGGTTCGTTTCAAGTCAGGTTCTTTTCAGGTTGGTTTCGTTTTAGGTCGGGTTCATTTCAGGTCGGTTTCGTTTCAGGTCGGGTTCGTTTCAGGTCGGGTTTGTTTCAGGTCGGGTTCGTTTTAGGTCAGTTTCGTTTCAGGTCGGGTTCTTTTCAGGTCGGTTTTGTTTCAGGTCAGGTTCATTTCAGGTTGGGTTCCTTCGGCTTTAGGGTTTATTGTGTTATGTGTAGTGTAGGGACTAGGGAATAGGGATTAGGATTTAACATACATAATATTAGTACATTATACGTACATACATATAAGGATTATGGTTTAGTGCTTTAGTAGTTTGGGGATTAAGGTTTAGGGGTGGGTGGTATGGTCTAAGGTTTAGGGATTAGGGATTAATGTTTAGGGTTCATAAATTGATACATACATGCTTACATGCATTGTATATATACATATATTGATGGGTTAGAGTTTTTATTTTTAGAGATTAGGGTTTAGGGTTTAGGGTTTACTATTCATAAATTGATACATACATACGTACATGTACTATATATATATATATATTGATGGATTAAGGTTTTTATTTTTAGGGTTTACATATTAGGGTTTAGGGTTTACTGTTCATAAATTAATATATACATACGTACATGTATTATATATATATATATTGATAGATTAAGGTTTTTATTTTTAGGGTTTAGGGTTTATAGATTAGTGTGTAGGGTTTAGGGTTTACTGTTCATAAATGGATACATACATATGTACATGTATTATATATATTGATGGATTAGGGTTTTTATTTTTAGGGTTTATGGTTGAGGGATTAGGGTTTACTGTTCATAAATTGATACATACATACGTATATGTATTACATATATTGATGGATTATGGTTTTTATTTTTAGGGTTTAAGGTTTACTGTTCATAAATTGGTACATATACACGTACATGTATTATATATATTAATGGATTAGGGTTTTTATTTTTATGGTTTAGTGTTTAGAGTTTAGGGTTTAGGTTTAGGGTTGTTCTTTTGTAAGGACCTCTAAAAACAAGGAAGCACTTGAATAGTTAGGTATGTTTTTTATTTGTTGAAAGCTGGAGATGTTTTGGTAAGTTCTCTAACAAGTTCATATTTTAGTTATATATGCTTCTGTAAGTTATTTTTATTCACTGAATTTTTTATTTAACATGTTCTGTATCTTGTATGTATGTTATGCATCTTGTTTTTTTTTAGTTATCTATGCTTCTGTTAGTTATTTTTATTTACTGACTTGTATTTTTTTAACATGTTATGTATATTGTATGTATGTTATGTATCTTGTATTTTTTTAGTTATATATGCTTCTGTAAGTTATTTTTATTCACTAACTTGTATTTTTTAACATGTTATGTATCTTGTATGTATGTTATGCATCTTGCTTTTTTTTAATTATATATGCTTTTGTTTGTTATTTTTATTCAGACTTGTAGTTTTTTAACATGTTCTGTTCTTGTTTGGTTATATATGCTTATGTAAGTTGTTTAGTTTATATTCTATTTGTTTCTGTTCTTGTTTGGTTTGTTGTTCTAAATGTTTCCGCTCTGTTAATGTTTCTAATGATCTTTAATTGCTTGTTGCAGTCTGTTGTTGGTTGTTGGTTGCCCTTGTTTTAATTATGTTGGTGTCTTAGCTTTGTAAGTTAAGTTGCCCATAATTTAAACTTGATGGTAGCATTTCATCTCCTTAAGAGCTCGATGATGATATTTCTGGTAGCAAAGTATAGCTTTTATGTTTGTAAAACTTTGTTATAAGATCTGAGAGCTTAAAGTTTTGGGTTCTGCAAGTTAAAGTTTCAGTTTGTAAAGATTGAAATTTTTAGATTATTAAGTTTGTATGTTTTAAGTTTAAACTTCTATATTATTGAATAAAGTTTTGTAAGTTTAACCCTTTATATTATTGAATATAAATTTGCCTTATTCTCTCCAAAGTTTATGTTCTTAAATTTTGCTTATTCTGTTTTATACTTCAATAAAAATTTGAAAATTTCCCTTATTCTATCCAAAGTTGTAACACCCGGGTTCGGGGGTCGGGTGAAAATAATAATTAAATAATGGTTTGGGCCTAAGGTTTTAAGATAAATAAAATTAAGTTGGACCATTTTCAAAACGAGCCCATTTAGCCATGGATATCTCCCATTGTGATTTCCTATTTCATTAAGGGTATTTTGGTCTTTTGCCATTTCAATTTTAAACAAACATTAAAATATGCTTTTGGCTCATCTTCTTCTCTCCTCACCCTTTTTCTCCCAACGTCAAACCCCCCCTTAGGTTACTATTCCATTCCATAGCTCACTCATCCTTGAAGACTTTTCAAAGGTAAGCTTGTTTTTTACTTACTCTCATCTTCCTCGCTTTGGAAGTACCACTATTTTTCACTTTACCCATGTTTTTGGAATATGAGTTTTTGGAAGTTTTGATTTAAAATGGTGCCTTTATTGTTCTTGACTAAATATTTTAATTGATTTATGTTAGATATGTTGTTTAGGAAGCATAGGGTCCAACTTGTATGATTTTTAAAGGGTTTTGCTAAATTTCCCGGATTTGGGTTTTTTGAGAGGTTTTTGGGAGGTTTTGAGTTGAGATATGGGGGTGTTTTATGTGGAAATAAGAGAGCTGATGGATAGGCTATAAGAAAGGGCTGTTTTGAAGGCTTTAGGGAGTAATTTAAGGGTTGGAATCATTGGTTTTAAGGTGTGCTTAGGGGCTGCTCAGGATTATAGATTTTGGGTTTGTTTTCAATGGAAAATTTGATGTCTTGTGCTTGGTATGTAATATGGGTTGACTATTTTGGAATGTGGTCTGATTTGGGATTGTTTACTCTGTGTTGGAATGTTTAGAAGCGAGAAAATTGGTTGGTGAAGCTTCGGGGACAAATCCAGGGATTTCGGAGTCTTGAGCTTGGTCTTCGGTCTTCTCTTGGGTAACAACGGTGAGTAGATTTGTTAATCTTTGGATTGTGCACATTATGGGATCTTTGGGATTTGGGTGGGACCTTGAGGGTTCACCTAAACCCAAGTGTAAGCCTCTCTACTCCTATGTTGTTGTGATAGGTTGAATGGTTATATGTTGTGATTATCATGTACATTTTAAGTTGTTAATGTGTAGTCGAGTTGAAGTCGCGCCTCACGTGATGGTGGTCTAAACTACGGTGATGTGTAGTCCCATCGGTAGTGACTAGTAGGAAAGTACTTTGATGTGTAGTCCCATTGGAAATCTACTAGTCGAAACGGTGATGTGTAGTCCCACCGTGTGTGTATGTTGGTGGTGCTTGCGCAAACCATGTGTTGTTGTTGAGATAGTCACTTCGTGCATCCATTGCTTTCTTGCATATAAAATGTGTTTTGGAAAACTGCATGTTGTGGATTGTAGAGCCTCTCTCACTAAGCTAGTAGCTTACGCTCTCTTTGTTTCCAACATGCATATCGTTAGAGTTCAAGAGGCAAGCGGGCGAGGGAGGAGCTTTTGGAGTTCTCAAGCTAACACAAGTATGATTTGCGTTTTGTAATAATGCCTAAACGATGGGGTATAGAGTTTTAGGAGTTGGTGTCAAACTTCTTAGGTGATTGTGTTTGAGCATGTTAAACTCATGGATGTGTTATGCTTTTGTTTCATGGATTGTGGACTATGCATTAGGTTTGACTATCTTGTGTATGGGGCCTTATGCTTGCTAAGTATGCTCTCTTTGTGGAATTGCATGAATTATTTGATTTGCATGGACCATGTTAGATTCAACGCCTCGTATGCTAATTCTTGGTTGTAGTTTTGAGGTATGTATGTTGTATGAGCTTAGGGAAGTCCAAATATGCATCTAGAGTCTTGTTTGAGGTCGTTTAGTTAAAATTTGTGGAATTGCAGTGCAGGGCATATCGATACGCCTAAGGGCCGTATCGATACGGCCTTGCCCAAAGGCTACAATTTTAGTCGGGCGTATCGATACCCTGGGGATACCGATACCCTCCCAACTCACTGGAATTTTGAGAAATGGGTAAGAGTAGGGCGTAACGATACGGGGTTTACGCGTATCAATACGATTCTACTTCGTTGACCAAGTAGAGTTGACTGAGAAGGGCGTATCGATACGCTCAAGGGCTGTATCGATACGGTCTTCCCGGAGTTGACTGTTGGGTTGACCTTGGTCAAGGCGTATCGATACCCTTGATTGGTGTATCGATACGGCCTGCTTGAAAAGGGAAAATTGGGCTGTTTAATTGCATGTCTTGTGAGTTCCTGTATCCATGTTTTTTCGTTGCGCGGCCCATCACATAGGATATAATAAAGGCATCTAGAAAAAAAAAGGGTTGCTAACCGAAGGGGAGCCTTAGCGGGTTTCACTTCGGTTTTCCCCGTGTGACCCACTCGGACCGGTCATCCGACCAGACCGGGACGAGGGGTTTACAAAAGTTAAACGCAAACATTATTGCTAAGTTAATTAAGTTTATTATAAAGATTTGAACTAAATTAATTAAGTCATTTAAGTTATTGTAAAAATTATTTAAGTTTTTATATATTCACTGTTAATTATAAAGTTTTAAACAACTTAACTTAATTATGTCATTTAAGTTATGGGAAAACTACAGTGGTGGTCCCCAAACTATTACCATTTTCCTATTTTTGTCCCCAAACTATGTTTTTCGGCAAAATCGTCCCTTCTGTTACATAGTTCTCCTGTTTTAGTCCCCGGCGTTAAATAGCTAATGGTTTTGCTGACGTGGCATTTTTTTAAGAGGAGAGAGAAATGATTAAAAAATATTTAAAAAATGTCACGTCAGCAAAACTGTTAGCTATTTAACGTCGGGGGACCAAAACAGGAGAACTATGTAACAGAAGGGACGATTTTGCCAAAAAACATAGTTTAGGGACCAAAATAGGAAAACGATAATAGTTTGGGGACCACCGGTGTAGTTTTCCCTTAAGTTATTCAAGTTTTTATAAAGGCATTTAAGTATGTTAAGTTAATAAAAAAATTAGTCATCTTATGTTAATTAAGTATACAGATTTAATTTAATAATCTTTATTCATTTAACTTAATTTAATTACGTATAAAATTTTAATTTAATAATGGTTATTCATTCAACTTAAGTTAATTAAGTATAATAATTTATCTTTGAAGTTATTTTAAAATAAAAGTTAAGTTAATTAGAAAGACAATTTGATTTAATAATGTTTATTCATTCAACTTAAAATGAATGGAAGTTAATTAAAGTTATTTTTAATCTTAAGTTAAGTTAATTTAGCATTAATTTATTCATATTATTTATAAAATGAATGCAAGTTTTAAAATGAATGCAAGTTAATTAAAGTTATTGTTAACTTAAAAGATTATTTTTATTATTTTTAATTAAATTTATCTTTTAATTAATGATAATTTAGTACCACTTGATATTTATTCATTCAATTTATCTTTTAATTAAAGTTAAGTTAGTTAATTTATTAATACTTGACATTATTATTAATTTTAAAATTTATTAATATTTGACATTATTTTATATTCATTAAATATAACTTCTTCAAATGTCAGATAATTATCATTATCAGCAAATCAAATAATAGTATTAGTTCAGGTCAATATCAGTTCAGGTCAATATCATTCAGGTCAATATCAGTTCAGGTCAATATCAGTTCAGGTCAAGAATAGTTCAGGTCAATAACAGTTTAGGTCAATAACAGTTCAGGTCAATATCAGGTCGGGTTCAAAACAGGTTGGGTTCAAAATAGGTCGGGTTCAAAACAGGTCGGTTTCAAAACAGGTCGGGTTAAATCGGTTATCTGGCAGGTCAGTCTTGGGTTTGGGTTTGTTTCGGTCGGGTGCAGGTTGGGTTCGGTTACTACAGTAACAGGTCAAATTCGGGTTCGGGTTCACTTCGGTCGGGTGCAGTTCGGGTTCGGTTTCTACAGTTACAGGTCAAATTCGGGTTCGAATTCGTTTCGGTCGGGTGCAGGTCGGGTTCGGTCATTGAATTCTCGGGTTAAACCAAGTTTTAATTCGATTGGGTTTCAGGCAGGTTACCAGGTCGGGTCAGATTTTCACACCAGTAGTCGGCACCCACAATGAAGGTCACTGCCCGCCGGAAGCTACAGATCAGCAGCAGCAGCGATGACTACTCCTCAAATTAAGTTTCTATCTTATTTTTGTTGCCTTGCTGTTTTATTATTATTGTGATGTATTTTGTTTTTTCTTTTTCATTCATGTCATCATGCATTGAGGGCAATGCAACCCTTGAGTTTGGGGGTGGCATCCCTCCAGTAATGAAGTGTCTTTTATGTTTAAAAAATTGTGTCTAAGTGTTAGTTATTATTCAGTTTGTTTTTGGTTTAAAAAAAATATTTGGCTCAAGTCTTTGAACTGAACTTACCTGCCGCGTCATACACTTTCGTGATAGTGCCTTTAGGAAATTTTAGGATCTGTTTAGAGCCTTGCTATGATTCTAATCTATACAACACTCTTTGTGACTCTTATGCCATATAGATTACTTTAGTACACTGGAATAGGAATGTTTACCCACTTGAAACTGCCCCTAGAGGTGCCTATCACTGGCTCTAGGAAAACAATAAAAGAAAGAAAATTATTCAGACTCAATTGCATGCAAAACTGCCTTGCACTGATTTTAGGAGATTTCTTTTTGAGCTAAGTTAGAAAAAACTAAAGGAGCCTAAGAATTGCCTCAGAAAAAATTAAATCGGCATAAACACAAGTTTGTAAGCATAACTATTCTAATATACTAAGGTAGTCTAGATACATAGTTGTTCACAAAAGCCGCACACACCACACAAGAATTATAGCATGGTTCCAAATAAATCCATAAATGGCCGACAAGGTATTGCTCTTGATAGAGAATAAAGTGGTAGGTAATGTAGGGTTCACTGATTTAAGCCAAACCAAAAAGATTTCATATTAGTTAGGTAATATTTTCTTGAGGGCAAGCAAGAACTTGAGTTTGGGGGTGTATTGAGTGTGTAAAAGTTCTATATTTTACCGCTTATTTAACCCATATTTCTGCTGCATTCAAGCATAATTCATTGCATTTAGGTACAGTTTCACATATACATCACAATTATATAAAATGGCACAGTTGCTACGGATTTTGGTTGCTTTTGCAGGTAGCTGCAGTGGCAGACTCGAGACAGCGATGGAGTAGAACTAGAACACAGGACTAGAGTCGAGAAGAAGGACGCTGTCGTGGCCACTGCCGTGGCAACCATAACGACAGCAATGGTGAGGAGAAAAGTAAAGTGGAGCTCGATAGATAGAGGAATTTAAGTCGGTCTGTCGTGGGCCACTCCTATATTTTTCTGAGCCCTAGATCAAAATGAAGGACAAGCCCAAAGTTCAAGGAAGAAACCTAAAGCATAGAAAGAGGACGAATTAAAGGCATCTACTCTGGAGATTTAATCTTAATTAGAGTTGTACTTTAGTTTGAACTTGTACTCTTACCTTATTAGAAAACTTGAAAATTTAGGCCTATATAAAGGCATGTAATTCGACCTAGGGAAGGATATCTCATTCTCTAGCTGTCTTCCCCAAAACCCTAGTCGTTTTCCCCTTCTCATCGTGTTCTAAACTTCCCCTAGGGCTAAGGGTTGATTCTGTAAAGTAGTTGCAAGGATTGTACTGTTTTTATGAATTTTCTATTTAATAAAATAAACTTCAAGTTTGCTTATTCTGGTTTTCAACATCTTACAAGAGTATCGGGAGAGCATTGTGAGATTATTTATTTACTTAATATTGGGAGAGTTAAGTATACGAAAGGAATAAGTGTGAGTTCTCCAGTTTATGGTTGAACTATCTCGGGCCTAGGGATAGGACGAGGTTAAGTGGCTAAGGAAGAATTCAACAACATTGGTGTTCACCCTTTGATTCACGCCGGGAGGTATCATCCGAGAAGTGTCATCAACATTACTTGGACCTAGGGATAGGACAAGTCACAACAGAGATTCTTGCCAAGCTTGAAGTACAGAGTTGTGTGATTGCTGCCACGACGACAATAGACTGCTGTCGCGACAGGGACGACGATAGAACATGAATTATTAACACAGTGCAACGCCTGCACTACCGAGCATATCAATACTGGCCTATTTCTTAAACCCTGAAAACATTGTTAATTTATATTCAATATTCTTCAATATTATTCCTCATTCAATTAAAATGTCTTCTTTCTCTTTGAGGATAAAGCTATTTCCAGTCCCTATGGATTCGACATCTGATACTTCGTGTATCATTTTACTACTTGTGTCGTGTACACTTGCAGTCTATTGCATAGATTGTTTTACACGCAACAGCTTCCTCGGGTGGTCTGTCTAGGATGATTACATTGGCTGAAGCATCAATCATCATTCTTGTTGGTTGATTGACTCCATTGTAGAACATCGACACTTGAGTCCAGGTGATGAAACTGTGAAGCGGGCAGTTGTTTGACATCTGTTGGTATCTCTCTCAAGCTTCATACATCGGTTCGTCATCTCTTTGGCAGAAGGTAGTGATTTCATTTCATAATCTCTCGGTCACGTTTGAAGGGTTGAAACGATCGAGGAAGTCCTTGCACAATTATGTCCAAGTGTTGAATGATCATACTGGTTGGTTGTTTAGCCACTATTTTGCCCTATCCCACAGTGAATAGGGCAATAGTCTTATCTTAAGCACATCTTGATGGACTCCATGTATCTTAAAAGCTCTGAAAATGTCAAGGAACCCCATCAAGTGCTGCCGAGCATCTTTTGTGGAAGTCCCTCCAAATTGCCCCAATGTGTTTATCATGTTGAACATCACTGGTTTCAGCTCGAAGTGATCTACTTCAATTTTAGGCTCTGCCATAGTTGGATCAAAACCTCTAAAGTTGTGCTCCAAGTAGTCCTTAGTGGTGCGTACATATTGTTATTGTATGGGCTGAATTGGGGGTTGTTGCCCATGCGACGAATCTTTCTGCCCGTCAATGTCATTTCGGGCATTGTTGGCAGGGTTGTCGTCTTGGTCGTTATGCATGGTTGCCTCTACTTTTCCTTTTTCTTTAGCTTTTTCGAAGGCTTCTCTTGCTTCTTTCTTTAGTTTTCTTGCTCTTCATTCGATCTCGTCTATATAAACGATTTCAGACGATGGGTTGGCTCTGGTCATACACTAGACAAGAAAACTGTAAAATTCTTTTCTTTTTTTCAAATAAAAAGGAAAAATAAAAGCTGAAATTAAATGCAATAAAATAAAAGTGCAAAAAATAAAGACAAATTATTGTGTCCAATCCCCGGCAACGGCGCCAAAAACTTGTAGAGCGTTAGGGTGTTCTCCAATTATGAGCGCAAGTGCACACTCTTGTCAAGTTATAATATAAAAGATATCATCTCCCACGAGGATTGGACAGCTATTCGAATATAAATTCCTGCATAAAGAATATTAAATACACAAGTCAATTTCAGTTTGTAAGAGATTCTAAATTAAAGAAACATAAGTAATTAAGAGAAGAGATCAGATTGATGGAATGGGTCAGGTTATGTTGTTTCGTATAGTGAAACTGCTTTGAATAAGTCAAGTTGTATTGCGCTGCCAAACTTTGCTGCCTCAGCGGAAGATGGAAGATTGGCGCTTCAACAACTTTCGCTGCCTCGGCAGGTGGAACGGATAATTGGCTCGGCGTCAAACTCGGCAGACCTTCAAGGCTCGGCATGATGCTTCGAGAATAATTCTACTTATGTCTAAGCTAGAATAATGTTGATGTCCGCCGCAAATAATACTCATCGACGTGAAACTTGCAATGAACAACAACCTTTGGTTCGTCCTTTTTTAGCCGCCTTAAACCCTAACCTATGTCTAGGCTGGATTGATCAACACCTAGTATGGATGAGATCGTGCTTACTTTTTTCGTGAGTTTGACTCTATCGATGCCAAACAAATGGATTGCTCACAATCGATCTTTTGAACTCAATTGAAAACAATGAAAAACGTGAAATAAGAAAACCTTGAATTTATTGCAATAACAAACTTGAACCTAAACAACTGTTCTCACAACTACTTTACAACACAACCCAAACCCTAGGGAATTTAGAACATAGCGACGGCAAAAAAAACACAAGAGAAAACCTAAGCTATGGTGACTAAGGGGATTCTAAGATGCAAAATATGATGAGGTATATATAGGGCATGACCTAGGTTAAGTCCTCCTTGGAGTAGAAGTCTTCCTCGTGATAAAGTAGCTTTTGCATTGAATGCATCCTTTAATTCTGACTTCTTTGACTTGAATTTGGACTGTCTTTGACATTGCCTTGTACCGCAAGTAAAGCTTAGGCCGCCTTGATTTTCTCCTTTGGCGACTTTGTCCGCTGTTTTCGGCTTCAGTAAATTGCATGGATGGGCTCAATGGACTCATAAAATTATGCTCTACCAATCGCGCTCCAATTTGCCAATTCGTCGAGTTGCTGTCCTGGGCGGTAGATATGGCGGTGACAGCTACTCGACAGCATCTCTCTCTGTGTTGAACTGCTTCAGTACAGCTCCTTGGTTTGCTGCCTCAGCATCCGCTCCTCTGATTTCTCCTCCTCATGACAGCTTCTAGCATCTGAAACTAAAACTAAACTAAAACAGTATCTTTTCCTACCAAATCAAAGATATTCAACAAAAACAAGGCAAATCAAAGAATACTATAAATAATGCATGCATGCACCTAAATATGCCTCAAATGCACTTAAGAATAGCAATAATATGAGATGGAATGCATACAAAATATAAGACTTATGAGCACTTTACAGAGCGTAAGCAAATTTATGCTTAGTGGTGTCACTCTACCATATTCATCAATGCATTAAAACGTGAGTATAAAGCCAACATCCTTGAACATTCCCTTTTCAAAACATGGTATACCCAATGCAAATATAATCCACTTGTTTCACATATATTGGCAAGTAATGTAACCATTAAATAAACCATTGTTTCATTAAACCACATTGGATACACGGATTTCCCGATAGACTCGCCTCTACCAAACCATACCTTGACCCATATAGGCTCACCTCCATCCTACCTCAAGGTACACCATTAACTTGGGTTGCCTAGTTAAACCGCAAACCACAAGTGATACTCAACAGCCCAAGTAGCCTACTTAAACCGATTTTCTCAAGGACCATGGTGCGATCGACTTTACATATTATAGTCCACTTTAAACCCTACGGCATGCCGACTATATCCGATACATTATTTCCATTTGTCACATAGACAATATACACTTTTAAACACATTACTTACTGATTTCCATATGCATTGAACTAAACATTCCCATATGTAAATATCACATTGCCCAAGGCAACAACACATTCCATTTAGGAACCATTTCTTAATGCTCTAAGCATCCATATACTTGATATATCATTGCATATCCTTTAAATGATGCATGAAATAAGTAAACCAATCAATTCTTTTAAACCAAAACATGTAATTAAAGTCGCATATCAAACTGATATTCAAGGAGAAATTAGGGAAAACTCACTTCCGAGTTTAGCTAAGCTTGCTAGGCTTATTCTAAACTCCCAACTCCTTATTCAAACCTTTAAGAGTGTCTGAGACACGTTTACACTCACTGATACACAACGCCTCACTTTCCGTTACTTTTCAAGCTTCCAAAACGAGCCGACTTCCATAAAATAGGCTAGGCTTGACACTCCCCTATTTTGGCAACACAAAACTAGAGGCAACACTCCCCTATTTTCACATTATATTTATACAATCAAAATGTGAATTAACCCAATAGAAATATCCAACAATCATCTTGTAAAACAAGAATTGAGGTAAAACATCAAAATCATCAATTAATCTCACTTTCTTGAATTAAATTGCAAAATCATGTTATAATCCACAAAATACAAGCCAATCACTACGAAATATCAATAAAGAACCTTAGTTTTAAGAGAGAAGAAGAAATTTACCTTTGACAAACCTTCCACCAAAATTGACGTAAGTTTGCTCCTACAAATAACCTAGAAAATAGACGAGATCCTTATGAAATCTCAACAAGGTTTTGTTAGGAAATAGATGATGAATCAAATGATGTAATCTTCATTGAAAAATAGCAAGGAAATCTTAAAATCTTGTTCGGGAAAAAGTGATGGAAAATGAGAATAGAAAATCCAAAAAAATGATAGAATAGTAAAATAATTTGGAAAGAAAAATTAACCATCAAAACCTTACTCAATTAAAGTGGAAAAAATTTAATTAAAACATTTGGAAAAGTAGATATCTAAGGATTCTTAGTATTGGCCCAATTACACTTTAGTCATTAAAAATAGTTTTGCATTTATTATTTTGGTCACTAAATCCAAAATGTCACCTCAATTAATTAAATTGTTTTCCAATTTCCAACCCATAATGCTTAATGTAATTATTAACAAATTAAAAGCTTTAACCGAATTTTTTCCCTTTCAAATTCTCATTTCAGAAACATTTATTTTCCTGAAATGTATTTTAATCGCTAAACCCAATTTCCCGATCTGAACCTAAACCACCAAAACTCCTAAGCCTATTTTCAAGGTGTTACAAATAAACCCAACTAAAGAGTATTTAGCTCTTGTCTGAGAAAATAACATTAATCCAAATAAAGTATGTAAACATAGATGTCAAATAAAGCAACAAGGAAAGGAATCAAAGCGTCCTAAGATTTCTTCTTTGTTCCCGCGAGTTGATGTTGTAGCGGTCCAGACTCCTCAAGCCTCTCTCGATGGCTCTCATCGCTTGAAGATTCCTCTTGACTTCGACGGTGGTGGTTCTCCGATGCTGAAGACAATGGGTTGTTCCTCAAATAAAGTTTTCTTTTTTGTGTGTTTTTTCGTTAGGTGCAGCTTCCTTTCTAATGTTATTCTCTTTGTCTTTTATAATAAGTAGAAACCTTAAAATTTTCTGATTTTTGCACATTAAATGTCAATAAAAGAATATTTTGCCGCATACTTTTAATAAAATGTCATATGATCCATTAAAGAGGATCTCTGCTTTCCACACAAGTAATAGCTCATACAGGAGAGGGGGACCATACATTAAATCAAGTCAAAGATAAAAGATCCATCTCCAGCTTCACAATGATGTTGCATCATCCGATTTCATCACGAGAAAATGCTTTAACCAATTCTCTGACGCTCCATTGCTTCCTTCAACCTTTGCTTCTTGCACAAGCACCACTAAAACACCTTATATTCCCCATTGATAGCATCAATATATATGAATCATTAAGCTCAAGCATAAATTTTATAAATATATGCAAAATGATCATAAATGCAACTACATGGGCTCGAATACATGCAATATTTCAAGTAAAAAGGGCACAAAATATAGGTTTCTACAGAATTATCACTCATTCATCAAAATTTACATACAAATCGATGTTGGTAGCCCCTACATGATTGTATCTCCTAATCATCATGCAAAGGTTGCTTGTAGTACATATCGTTAGCACATAATGCGCTTTAGGGCCGGGCTCTTCAACGGGAATTTTAGCTTCCAATAATGATAATTTTTTCTGTTGATTTGCTAAGCTCCGTGAAAATCAATTCAAAGAAATCATCCTTATTGATGTTGTTGAATAAAGTGTAGAGGTAAGTTCCTAAAAGAAAATGGTTGCAAAATATCTTCCCATAATTTTGTAATTACGAATAAGCTAAAAATGTTGCAGAAAATATGGTATAAATATATAAATATTTATTGATGATTTTAAGTGTAATATTTCATTAAGGAACCTAAATATTATCAAGAAAATTAACTTTTTAAGTTGACAGAGAAACATTTGACTTGACATCTAAAATTTTACTGAAAATTAATTTGGGGTTCAGAAATTTAAATTATTATCAAGAAAGAAATATTTCGTTCCGCACTTAAAATGTTATCGAAAACTAATTTGATATTCGAGAACCTAAATTACTACTAAGATATTCAACTTTTTAAGTTGAAACAAAAACATTTAATTCAAGCACCTAAAAATTAGTTTGATGTTCGAAAATCTAAGTTATTACTAAGATATTTAATTTTTTAAGTTGAAAGAAAAATATTTCATTTGATACTTAAAATGTTAAAAAAAATTAATTTGAGGTAAAATATTTCATTCGGTCACCCAAAATATTACCTAAAACCACTAAAATCTAATAATAATAATAATAATAATAATAATAATAATAATAATAATAATAAATCATTGAGACTTTTTTTAATATGTTAGTGCAATGCAAAGGTAACATCTGTTTAATTTTTTAAAATCTTTTCAAAGACGGTACACACCGCATTATATTACTGGTGCTTGAACCCGAGTCCAAAAAAATAATAAACATTTACATTTACCACAAAGACACAATTAATGAGCTAAAGACACAATTAATGAGCTAAATCATTGACGCTTAAATGCGGCATCGCATACCTACCCAATTGACGAATTCAGGGGATATCTCGAAGTCGAAACATTGCTGGCAGAGAAAAGCCAAAATGTCTGCAACTCAGAGTCAGCACGTGCTTCGCCTGGTCCTCTCATGCCGCAGCATCAAGGCTCACGTGACTCAGCCGGGGACCTCATACATCGTCGCCATGGCCTCCTCCACCGAGCAAGAATTCCTCATTCAATACCGATCCAAGCTTGATCAATTCCCCCGCTCCCGCCGTTTCTGGGACGCCAAAGTCGCATCCAGAGTCGGCGAGAAACTCGGCTTCCGCCTGAAGGAAATCGGCATCCAAACAATTGCCATCGATGTCGATGAAGAGATCTCTAGACCTATGGACCGCCGTAGATTGATTTTTCCGGTCTTTGATTCGTTACGCCGCGTTGGTGTTGAGATCGACGGTGCCGAGAGATTGAAAGAAATCGGGCCTAATCAGAGTTAGTCTTTTCATTGCTCAATAATGTTTGCCCTATTTTCTGTAGTAAAAGAATTTTTTTTTGGTGCTTTTATTTGCAGAGTTTAGGCTTCTGAATAAAATTTAGCGTGATTCAAATATGTTGCTTGTAAAACCCTAACTTTGGTAGCTTCTTTTCCATAATATTGGCTTATTGCTTGTAGCAAATTTTCAAACGAACTGAATTATTGTAAGCTTTGGCATTTTTATATTTATTTTCGATATACATATTTATTATTGAACTCAATCTGCAAGTGAAGCTCGTAGAATTCATCTTTGAGGAGATATGAATATAATATTGACCTATATGTTCAGGTTTAACTTGCTCTATATTTTAGTTTTGAATTAAATATCCGAGTAAAGGTTAGATTTCATCTTTGAATTGAGATATATGAAAATGCTATTAAGCTGAATGTTCTGGTGAAAATTTACTCCATTGTTTATTTTAGTTAAATATTTAAATGTCTGAGAAGAGCTTGTAGAATTCATCACTGAATAGGTATGTATGAGCATACTGTTGAGCTAGATGCTCGGGTGAAACTTTGCTTAAAGTGTTATCCTTGAACTACATGTCTTAGTTAAGCTCACAGAATCCATCTTTTGGATAGGGATTTATGAACATACTGTCGACCGAAATGTTTGGGTGAAACTTACTTAATAATTTATCCTCGAACTAAATGTCTGAGTTAAGATTTGCAGAATTCATATTTGAATAGAGATATCTGAACATACTATTGGTCTGAATTTTCAGGTGAAATTTTGTGAACAACTATTTTCTAATTAATTGTTCAAGTAAAGCTTATGGAGTTCATCTTTGAAACGAGATAAATGAACATGCTATTCAGCTTAATATTTGATGAAAGTTGCCCATAATTTACCATTAAACTTAATGTGCAAGTAACGCTTTTAGAATTCATCTAAATAACGATAGATGATCATACTATTGACCTAAATTCTTGGTAATTGCCCCATAATTTACTATTGAAGTAAATGTCAGAGTAAAGCTTGTTGAATTCATCTTTGAATAGAGATGTATATACATACTATTGAGTAATGTTCAGGTAAAACATGCTTCATAAGTTACTATTGAACTAAATGTCCAAGCTTGCAGAATTCATTTCTGAACAGAGGTATGTTTACTTACTAGACGTTTGGCTTAAAACTTGCTTGAGCAAACTAGGCTGAAGCTAAAGACATGTTAATAAAATGTTTATGACCCATTGGAACTCAAATGTTGATTCTAGTTTCCAGCCCTTCTACAGATAGAGAAGCATTTAAGTTTTTGCTAGATTTTTACACATCCACATCCGCTATGTGGGTGTAAAAGAAAAATGCTTTGTAAAAGAAAAAGAGATGTTATTGTTACCCAATGATGAAGAAGTTACTTGATTAGTTGAGTAGTTTTGAAATATATAAATGGGGGAGAAGATAAAGAAGACATAAATATCTATTCTTGCATACATTTATTACTATTTCATATTAATTTTTTAAGTAATGGTGTTATTGCATTTGTAATGCAAACTAAATTTGAAGTATTAAGAATGGTAATGATTTACAAATTTGCTTAGAAAGAGACAACAGAAGGAGATGGTGCCAAATGCAAACAATTTGTATTTCGGTTATAGACACTACCTTATAGGCTCCAGCTACAGCCTACAAAGCCTGTGCAAAAGTAGAAATATTTGAAAAAATGGTCTGTTTAGCCACTAAGCAGTTATTTTCCTTTCAGTGTTGATCATATCATTGTAAAAGATTTTAAGTTTGGCTGGCTAATGCTGAGTAGGATTGAAATCTTCGAAGATCCGAGAACCAAGTCTTTCTTGCAGGTGGTATTATAATCAACATGTTTAGGAGAGTTGAACATATTTTCCACATTTATTCTTTACCCTTTTAACATGGTAAAAGCTAACACAAAAAGTGATTGTTTCTAGCTTGGGTGCTTATTCATAGGTGAATGAGTTTCTGATATTTGAGATTATGAGTATATTCTTTCAAGGAGTTTGGCAGTAGTACTTTTTGAGTTTTGCTAACAAGTGCACATATGACCCTCTTTGAGCTTGGTTTGAGTTTCGCTAACAAGTGCACATATGAACCTCTTTGAGTTTAGTTGATAATACTATTTTATTTTAAATGCAATTATTGGCAACTTTATTCATCTTTTTCAATACATTGGAAGTAAATACTACTGATCTTAAAGAATGCCCTGAGGTTGCTCATCAACAAAATCCTATTTGTTTGTCCACAAGATAGTAATTCTTAGGAATAGGGGTGTTCATGGTAGGTTAATCATACCGTTTAACTTTTAATGGTTAGGTTAATTAAGCTATAAAATGAACGGTTATACCGGTTAACGGTTACGGTCTATTTTGCACGCCACTACTTAGGAATTGTACAAAACCAGCTTGATAATCTCTTATTTCTGTCTGGAGGAAATCTATCTACTCTAGTTGCAGTTGAATTTAGGACAATTCCAAACCAAGTATTGAAAGGAAAATGTGGAATACGTGGACCTTGAGAAACAATTTTGAGCATCCATACATTTTAGTATTCTCAATTGTCGTTATGCTTTTGGTAAACTTGGCTTGACAAAACAGTGTTCAGCCCCTCCTATGCTGTCTACATGTGCTGCTCCACAATCATCGAAACTGCCACCTTTGAACCATCCATTTCAATTTCCATGCCAAAGTTCAGAGGAAGAAGTTAAACCATAGCTGCCAACTTCCACCCGAAGCTTCTAGTCAGCCATGTTTGTACTTGGAAGCCTGAATCCCAAACTCCAGTCTCCTCCTCCGTGCGGGTCTAATACAATAGCCAAGCTGGACCTTCACCTGATTCCCAAGTCCAACCATCTTCTTTACTTTTTAATAAATACTTATTTAGACTAACCCTTCACCTATGTTTGAAGTGACGGTTAGAATGTGATTTTAATAGTAATACACTCGATTTTTAATTATCAATCTATTTCATTCATACTGTTCAATTACACTTATTTTAGTGGGAGTTAGGATGATTTTTAAGCGAAAAAGGATAAGAAAATACTTGGGTAAAATACGTAAATCACCACTGAACGTTCTATGACTTATTTTGCTCACTAAAATTTTAAAACGTTCAATTTACTCACTAAACTTTAGATATTGAATGTTTTAGTCACTATATCGTTAAATAATTGACGGTGTGATAATATTGCACACAACATTAAAACGACGTTGTTTTAAAAACATCAAATTCACACTAAAATAATATGGTTTTGAAATTCATATAAAAGTTAAAATTTTCCCTATTTCTTCATTTTCTTTCTTTTCCCTTTTTTTTCTTTTTTTTTCTCTTCCTTTTTGTCTAGATTTTGACCACCGTTTCTCTTAACCGGCTATCACGCCGCTCTTCTTCTTCATAGTTCATCCTCCAACAAGAAGAAAAATCGTATCCAAGTTTTCAATACCAAAAAACCCCTTTTCTTCTACGTTAATCTCACCGAGATTCTCTCATTCTTACATTTCTTCCTGTATCATTTCTGAGTTTTTCCTCAAATCTTTCTCATCCTCGTATGTTTTCTTAGTTATTAAACTTCTTTTCTTCTCTTTGCTCACTTTTGGCAAAGGTACATGCACCAATACAGAGAGGTGAAACTCTCTGCTCTTGAAATGGGTATTTTCTATTTTCTCTTTCATTCTATTTCACCACGCTGCTTTACTTTCCCGGATTTTTTTTTCCTTTAATTTTTTAATTTTTCGGTATTGAAATGACAATTTACTTTTGATGTTCTAGGGATTTTCAGCTAGATGTTATCTTCACATTCCTTTCCTTTATTCTTCTTCTTCTCACCAAATATACATGCAATTTTTTCTTTCTTTTGAATGTTAGAGATATTGGTAGGGTTAGTGATTTTAATTCCTTAAAATATGATATTAATCTCAAAATATAATTTTATCTTCTCATTTTTTAAATGACTAAATTCCTACGTGATTGGGGAGATTCTGCAAAACGGCACTTAAAAGACAGCAAAAAGACGGTAAATCAGTTAACCTGGTCATTTTTTTAACATAATTTCTTATAATGCTTGTACCTAATTTGTTACAAAAATTGTAAGAATAACGGTATATACACAATTCCTTATAAAGTAACAAATTGAGTCCAAAACCGAATTCTTTACAATAACTGTAAGACATTAGGTATATACTTAATTTTTTTACAATAATGCACAATTTGGTACAAAATAAGTAAGGAGTTGTGTTTGAACACAATTTATTACCCGATATACCTAATTTTTTACTAAAATTATAAGCAATTAAGTATATACTCAATTCCTTACGAATTTTTTGTTGGGGTAAAGTTGCTCCAATCTTTGTAAGAAATTGTGTTTGTACTCAATTTCTTACAAGAATGCACAATTTGGTATAAAATAGGTAAGGATTTGTGTTTCTACACAATTTCTTACTAAATATACCTATTTTCTTACTGAAATTGTAAAAAATTAGGTATATACCTAATTCCTTATAAATTTTTTAGTTGGGTAATGTTGGTCAAACATTTGTAAGAAATTGTGTTTGTACTCAATTACTTACAAGAATGCACAATTTGGTACAAAATAGGTAAGAATTTGTGTTTCTACACAATTTCTTACTAAATATACCTATTTTCTTACTGAAATGGTAAGAAATTAGGTATATACTTAATTCCTTACGAATTTTTTAGTTGGGTAAAGTTGGTCAAACATTTGTAAGAAATTGTGTTTGTACTCAATTTCTTACAAGAATGTACAATTTGATACAAAATAGGTAAGGAGTTGTGTTTGTACACAATTTCTTACCCGATATACCTAATTTTTAATGAAATTATAAGAAATTAGGTATATACCCAATTCCTTACGAATTTTTTGTTGGGGTAAAGTTGCTCAAACCATTGTAAGAAATTGTGCTTGTACTCAATTTCTTATATGAATGCACAATTTGGTACATAATAGGTAAGGAGTTGTGTTTGTACACAATTTCTTACCCAATATACATAGTTTCTTACTGAAATTATAAGAAATTAGGTATATACCCAATTCCTTACGATTTTTTTGTTGGGGTAAAGTTGCTCAAACCTTTGTAAGAAATTGTGTTTGTACTCAATTTCTTACAAGAATGCACAATTTGGTACAAAATAGGTAAAGAGTTGTGTTTGTATAAAATTTCTTACCCAATATACATAGTTTCTTACTAAAATTATAAGAAATTATGTATATACCCAATTCCTTACGAATTTTTTGTTGGGGTAAATTTGCTCAAACCTTTGTAAAAAATTGTGTTTGTACTCAATTTCTTACAAGAATGCACAATTTGGTACAAAATAAGTAAGGAGTTGTGTTTGTACACTATTTCTTACCTGATATACCTAGTTTCTTACTAAAATTATAAGAAATTAAGTATATACCCAATTCCTGACGAATTTTTTTGTTGGGGTAAAGTTGCTCTAACCTTTGTAAGAAATTGTGTTTGTATTCAATTGCTTACAAGAATGCACAATTTGGTACTAAATAAGTAAGGAGTTGTGTTTGTACACAATTTTTTTTACCCAATATACTTAGTTTCTTACTGAAATTATAAGAAATTAGGTATATATCCAATTCTATATGAATTTTTTGTGGGGTTAAATTTACTCCATCCTTTGTAAGAAATTGTGTACAAACACAATTCCTTACAACAAGGTAAAAAAAATTCATTCTAGTAGGTGGCATCGAAATCACCTATATGGGGTTTCGGTGCTGGTTTGACAGTATGTGCAAAATTTTCATTCCACTAGGCAGCATCGAAACCCCATATATAGGGTTTCAGTGCTGGTTTGATAGTATGGGTAAAATTTTCATTCCACTAGGTATCATCGAAACCACCTATATAGGGTTTTGGTGTTGCTCTGAAAGTATAGGCATATTTTTTTCATTCGATTAGGTGGCATCAAAACCAAAATATAAACACCCACTTGCCTTTTTAACTAAATTAGTTATAAACCCAATGTTGCAAGAGTGGCTATGGTCCAATTTGTGTACATTTGCTACTACTAAGTGTATACAGTACCGAAACCCCTAACGATGGTTTCGATGCCACTAAAAAGAATCTGCCTTTTCAATGTTGTGTCTTTTCATTATAATCACATGCGTCGTTTACTGGTCATCCTGTATAAAGCTGGTTTCGATACCCCAGAACGAACCTGCCTTTTTAGTTTCATGTCTTTTCACTTGTATCACATGCACTGTTTCATGTTTATGTACCTTTGCATTGTGCCTTATCACTTTCCCTTCTTAGTTTTCAATTTCCCTCCCAACTGAAATTCCCTATAAATTAACAACTCTTCTCTTTACTCTTTACAACATCTTCAACTTAATATATTCAACCCTTCATTTATTTCTATAATCAGTTATCCTTCACCATCTTCTATTCAATATCTTCAGATAGAATGAATTCGAGCAGAGATTCTAGTTACAATCCTCAGCCATGGGCAAAGAGGAAACTTGATTTCGACTCAGAATCAAACAGTGATGATGATGTCTATTTTGATTCTGATGAAGAGGAGGAACAAAGCCATGAGACAATGAAAACAAGTAGATGGTTCAAGAAGTTTTTCGAGACCTTCAATAGAATGAACACAATCAATGACCCTTCTACTTAATGACAGTGTCCAGCATGTGAAGGAGGTCATGGTGCCACTCACAGGTTTCGTGGCCTTCGGTCCCTAGTGACACATGCCAAAACCAAAGGCGGACCAAAGCTCAAACTCCATCGCCAACTTGGTCAGCTATTGGACGAAGAATTGCATAGAAAGGGTACTTCGGCTGTTCCTCAAGGTCAAGTTTATGGGGAATGGAGTGGTTTGAGAGATAATCAAAATAATGCTGCTATTGTCTGCCCCCGCCTTCAAACAATGAGGAAGTGGACCACCAAATACTCTGGCCACCCATGGTGATGATAATGAACACAAGGCTTCATCAAGATGCAAATGAGAAGGTAGTTGTATAACTTTTTGAAATATGTTTTCATGAATAATACAATTCCTTAACTTCTAATGTCTTGAATTTTCTGCTTTAGTGGCTTGGTATGGGAAACCAAGAGCTTCTTGACTATTTCAGGTCCTATGAATTTGTTGTTAAGGCTCGCCATTCTTACGGTCTTCAATGCCATCGTGGGATGAGCTTTCTAATTTTTCAGAGCACGACAAGAGGTTATTTTGATGCTCAACGTCTGCATACCCAGTTTGCTGCCCAAGGTTTCGATAGAGAGGCTTGGCAACGTTGTCAGGGCTTCTTGTATGGTCCAGCCAGACAGCACCAACTTTATGGTTTTATGGCTGTCAAAGAAGACATCGACAACTTCAACCGCCATACTCAAGGTTTCCTCTATCATTTCCTTATTCTATACAAGATGCACTTCTGCTCATACTTATGCATACATGTTTTGTTCATTAGGCAACTATAGGGTCAAGTTTGAGATGTGATCATATGCAGAGATGGTTGGTCAGCACAGTTCACAACGCGAGGTTGGTACAAGTGCCATGGGCGGCAGAGGGCATGGAGGTCGTTTCCTTGGCCAGGGATGAGGATTGAGGAGGCTCCATTCTTTTAGTTTTATTTTTTATTTCAATATGTAATTGAAGCACTTGGGAGTTCAGTTTATTTTTGTTTTATAAATATACTTCATCCTTAAATTTAATGTGATCCTTTTGTCTTACTTCAAATGTTAATTTTCAAGTAATAAGGGATTTCTTAAAGTCGAATATTTACGTATCTTCCAAACCAGCACCGAAACTACAATATGGTGGTTTCGATGCCGCCTTCAATGTGATCAATATTTTCCCATTTTGTATTTTTGTATGTACATAAATCGTTGTAATACCTATACCAAAGTATATTTTGTAAGTAAATTTTGTATGTACACAATTCCTTAGAACAAGATCCATTATCACCCTAACAAAAGCAAACATACGCTCTATTTCTGCTCAACCAGCACCGAAACCCAATATAGGGTGTTTCAATGCCGCATAAATGACTTTAACTTTTGCTCATTCTGCTAAACCAGCACCGAAACCACATGTAGGTGGTTTCGAT
Source organism: Hibiscus tridactylites (assembly GCA_958450335.1). Taxonomy (NCBI): domain Eukaryota; kingdom Viridiplantae; phylum Streptophyta; class Magnoliopsida; order Malvales; family Malvaceae; genus Hibiscus; species Hibiscus tridactylites. The sequence continues at coordinate 71,616,991 of OY288279.1, forward strand.
GCCCCTTACAAAACTTGTACCAAAGTATGCTTATTGGTAACAAAATGTGTATGTACACATTTCCTTACAAGTACATGAGCCATAATGAAAGTTGGAGAAATTGTGTAATAAAAAAAGGTATTACCATTTTCTATGGGTGAAAGTTTAAGAAATGCTACTAATATTTGTATATACACAAATCATTAAAAAAAAATTGTACGAAAGTATCCTTTTGGGTAAGAAATTGTGTATGTACAAAATTACTTACAACTACATGACCCATTTAGAACCTTCGTGAAACAATGTAATTAAAAACGTATATACCGTTTTCTCATAAAAAATTTCATTCCAGTAGGTGGCATCTAAACCACCTTTATGGGGTTTCGGTGCTGGTTTCACAGTTTGGGAAAAAAATTTCATTCCAGTAGGTGGCATCGAAACCACCTATATGGGATTTTGGTGTTGGTTTCACAGTTTGGGAAAAAAATTTCATTCCAGTAGGTGGCATCGAAACCACCTATACGGGGTTTCGGTGCTGGTTTCACAGTTTGGGAAAAAATTGCATTCTAGTTTAGCGATCCTTCACAAATTTTGGCTAGGTTTGTCGTTTGTGTAGTAGATTTGAACATATAATGACATAAGTACAACTTGAATCGTTTACGAATAAGAAACAAAATTTTACATTGCGATTTGAACATATTTAACAGCGAGTTGTATTTACACAATTAAAGAACACTAAGAAACATATAATACAGATCGGATTACTCGAATGGGCAAAATTTTTGAAGAATCGACGATCAGGATGACATGCAATCAATCAACAAAAGGATGATGCTTGGCATACTCTTGAACATTGACTGTTGCGGCCAAGTTTTCTATATAGACCCGAATGGAATCACCTTTTTCTAAGATCAAATGCAAGTACATTAATTATATAATTAGTTTTGAGTTTAAGAAAATGGTCCAACTTTATAATGAAGATGCTTGAGCTCGGAAGTTTTACCTAATGCTTTATGAGTTGTCTCATCTAGTTCCTTGTAGGATTTAAGACATATGTAGGTGTTCTCCTGAGACATGAACATAATCGAAAACATAATTACTTTAAAAAAATTCATTGATTACACGGCGTCGACATGTTCGCAGCTCAACCGAAACTCAGTCAATTTTCAATTGAGGATGACAGAATTTTTTTTAATATCCCTCAACCTGGAACATCCATGGTACAGTTTTATTTAACTTCATCTTACTTTGCACTATTCTTTTTACTATCACCATACGTTATTAACGTTTATATGATGATTAACGCTTGTTTGCATCCACATTTCTGTTAGGACCAACATCTTTCAAATGAGGACAACATTAATTTTTTTAGTATCCCTCCAACTACAACATCCATGGTACACTTATATGGAACTTCCTAAATCTTTACACGATTCTTGTTACAATCAACGCCATTGTAATTAACTTTATCTGATGCAGGACTTCTCCTTTTGGAACTAGACCATCTTGAGACAGTAGTGACTATGAAATGGACAGTACATAAATGTAAGTGCAACCATGGAAAATGTCTATCCTTTAAAGCCATATATAAATATATATATATGATTTCTCAACACATAATGCATCTTTGCAATACCCTAAACCCTTTACAAGCATAACTTATTTATGATTCTTAAACCATGTAGTCCATATGTTGTACATGTAAAAATATAAGAAACTATCCTATACAACCATATGTTGCCCGACTTCTTTGTGTCCAATTCAAAAATTATCTACAAACCTCTGCCAACCTGATAAAAAATGGTCCTCTCCTATATCATGTGCTTTTCATACATACAAAACATATTCCCTTCCAAATAAATACAACTCCGCTCCAACTTCAATTTGTTCATAACCACAACATATATCGTAAAGATATGAACGTTATCTGAAATGTTTAAAGGCCAGTTAACAGTTAAGGAACAACACACGTAGCAATAACTCCTTCACCATTGATGCCGACAAATGCTAACACGGTTGACAAATTATCGTGACTGAAGCTGAGCAACATGTGCTTTCGTTTCAACTGCAATTTCCTGCCTCCTTTTATTCTTATCATGATTCACAAGATCATACAAAATATGCATTTTTTCCCATACCCCGACCGTCTAGCAACACAAGTGTTAACAATAGATGCATTAGTTTGGATTATATAATTCGTTCAATGAAACTGTTATTAAAATGTATGCAGACAACAGCAGAACGTACCACTTCCTCAGCATGTTTAGTGTGCCATAATAGCATCCACTAAATGCAATAAACCCCACAATCATCTCTGTTCAAAGAAATACTACTTTAAACATCAAATTATTAACAAACATATCAAATTCTAGCAAAAAAATACATTTCAACTTTTTGAAGTACAATATACCCATTGCCTTGACGTCTGCATTTAGCCACCATCACTGGGGGATCATAAATTGCGTTTGATGGTGAGCCAAAAACATCTACAAACTTCTCATTGAACAAACACTCACCTAGCTTCTTAAGCTAGATGCACAGACACACATACTTTTTTAAATACTGACTAACATAAGTAAAGATTGGTAAATTGTTATAAGTTTATGATTATTACCAACTTCTGTGTTACACCCACTCTTGAAGCATTTCCTCGCATTGTGGGCAAGCTGTCTAGTATTTTCGCTTCCCCCCGCTCGATATCCATAACGCACATGTGCCAATGAGTATTATTTTCATTTACGGGGATAAAGACCCGCCATCAATTATATTTCAGTAATAAAACTCCACATAAGCATACCTCATATAATATATCTACGTAATACATTGCAAAGTTTAGTTAAATGTTTCCTCATTCTTCATACCAATTTGCAGTCGCCTAGTCTACTATACGGTCTATAACTGTTACACCAATACGAAGCAAGCTGCGAACCATCCAAATCCCCTCGTTGAAGTTGATCCTACAAGACAACTATTATTATTCTCAATGTTTCACAAACCATTACTATTCAACAATAACATGAAAACAAATTTTACGTACACTCAATGAGCAATGTATGTACCCTCTCCTTGCTTTACATTTTGTCCTACTATCTTCATCAACAATCGACCAACCAACAACATCAATGACCTAAATGTTACCAATAACATAAATCAACTGTCATTATACACTGCCTTCAAAATGACTTGATTTATTAGTACAAAATGGGTTCTTTACTGACCCTTGAACCAACCCAACAATTTGGTCGTAACGTATCAGCGTTAAATACAGTCAAATAAAGGTGACCAAAATCTACCAGGATTTTTCTGTACATACACATAAAAATTGCATGTTAAATTGAAACGAACTACATTCTATAAGCCATATGGATTGCTTACCATTCTATCAAGGTTGTATTCCAAATATAGTTACATGTTGCTTTCGCTGACGGCCCAACTCCATTAACTATTTCAACATACGTCAACATCTGCAACACTTCAACATTTGTTCCTCACTATTGAATAACATTAAAGCATGCAATATTTAATAAGTTCTAGTGTACTACAACTTCTACCCAATTCATATATTATCTTAAACGTACGTTATTTAACAATCCTTCATTAAAAAATAGTACAAATGATTAACGTTCTAATCGAACGTAACCCAAATCATCCACCCGTTTAAAAACCAAACTAAAGCATGCAATTCATATTACAAATAAATCAATTTCAAGTTTTTTTTCACGTGCCTACTAAAACCAACTGAGGCTCGAAACCGCCTTTGTGTGCAAACGCCCACTTATTTCATATTTCTCGTTTTCACCCCTACTCGACTCGTTTTCCCACTAACCTTTGACTTTTCTTCGACAATTGGGTTTCCCTACAAGTTGACCGCAAATATATCAACAAAAACTACCTCGTACATTCAATTAATGCAATATTAACCACAACTCTTAAATTTATACTCATCATACCTTTTTCTTTCTCTGCGAGCTTCATGCGCTGTCTTCTTTAACCAACGTCTGATCCTCTATCATCAACGGGTTAGGGTCACTACTACGACCATCATTCTTCTCAGCCTCTTGTACTTCAGGTTTGTCCGGCATTGCTTCGTCTGCGTTAAGACCTATTCCAAATTTTGCATCAGCTTTGCGCAGAGCCTTCCTCATATACATCATATCCACACACAAACCATCAACCTTTTCCACAACATTCTTAGATTCTTCCTTCAAAGTCTTCAAAGTTTCTTCTATTTTATTTTACTTCTCAACGCGAGCTTCGAGACTCTCTTTTATTTCCCTCAACTCTGAAATTACCTTCTGCAACATCTCCATTATAACATCATTACTACCATTGTTGCTTCCATCGTCTTCTCCCTTCGCGCACCATTCATCATTAGAAGCAAATACCTACAAACATTACTAATTAATTCCTTTCATGTAATTACAACCCTTAACTGTAACACCCGGGTTTAGGGGTTAGGTGAAAATAATATTTTAATATTATTTGGGCTCGGTTTTATACTCTAAATGATATTTCAAGTTTGTTTTCAAAATTAATTAATTTTGGGTTGACCATGTTTTAAGATTAAAACTCCAATTAACCATGGATTTCCCTTCCTTGTGAATAGCCAAATTCATTAAAGGCAAAGTGGTCTTTAGCCCCCCCCCCCCCCAATTTTAAACAAACATAAAGAAAGATTTTAGTTCATCTTCTACCTCTCTCCACCCCTCCTCATTTCAACGACAAACAAGACCCCTCTCCCCCTTGGTACTATTCCATTTCAAAAGCTCCCTCATTTCAACTCCATTTTGAAAGGTAATGATATTTTTGACTTTCCCTCATCTCCCTCTCCATGAAAGTACCTTTTATTTTCGTTTTCATGAAGGTTTTAGAAAATGGGAGTTTTGAATATTTTGATTAAAAATGAGATCTTTATGTTGATAAATGAAATGTTTTGATTTGATATGCTTAGTTATGGTATATAGAGGTCAAATGGTATATCATATGTGAATTTCAAATGATTTTGGGCAATTTTCGGAATTGGGTTTCAAGGGGGTTTTGGAGGGTTTTAAAGTGGTTTTTGGGGTTGTTTAATGTTGGATTTTGGGGCCTGTTGGTAGTATGATATATGAGGGTCACTTTGGGTGTATTTGATGGTTGTTTGGATGCTTGAAATGGAAGATTTCAGTGGGTTTTAGGGGCAGCTCGGGAATTTTGTTTTGGGCTTGTTTTTGAGTGTTGGATGCTTGGAAATGTTGATCCGGGTTAGTTCCGATGATGAGATATTGATTGTGAATGTTTTTTTTTTGTGTTTAAGATTGATTAGAATCGAGTTTGGGCATCGGTGAAGCATCGGAAGTGAATCCGGGAAGTTGAAGGTGGTTGCTTGCTTGGTCTTTGAGCTTGAAAGCTTAGGTGAGTGGTTAATTGTTTTAAATGATTTTAAAATAGTTGGTTCGAGTATATCGACTAGGTTGGGCTTGGTAGACCCACCTAGAGTTAGGATTAGGGTGGTAGCCTAATCCTAAACTTGATCTAGAGCCTTTGGATGAACTCATTTATGTGGTTGTGTATGTCTCGTATGAAATGTGATATGAATGATTGTGTATATTGTATTATACATGTGAGGTGAGATATAACTTGTGATGCTTGAGACATGCATGATGATGGTTGTTAGTGAGTACGTGCTAAGCACGGAAATGATTAGAATGAGTAATGTGAAATGAGTAAATGTTGGCACTAGTATACTTGAATACAAATGATCGATCATTAGGATGTTAGTGTGTACACATGAGTCAAAAGTCGCGCGTGGCCTTGGTGGCGTTGAGTCACCAAGGAGGAGTACGGGTTCGCCCGGAAATTGTATTTAAATATAGTCGGTGATGAGTGGAATCCCATCGACGGGGCGTGAGGATGAGTGGAATCCCCTCCGCGAGACCGGTGATGAGTGTAATCCCACCGTGAGGTAATGTGGTTGTTGGATGTGAGTTCCAACATGTCTATCCGCGTATTCGGGTCATAGCTAGGTGCCAATGTTGTTTGATATGTGTATCAATGTGTTGAGGTTTATGATCTTTGATGGGATGCTTGAATGTGGTTACATGTATTGTGGAGTTGAGCTTATGATCATGGCATTTATATTGTATATTGCTCATGCATCTTTATCTTGTGACTCTTGTGGATCCTTGGTATATTTGTGTAATGCCTTGGCTAGATCGTGCTCGGACCTTGCAATGTTGAGGTTTGTTTTTAGAGCTTACCCTCACTAAGCATCATTGCTTACGCTCTCTTTGTTCAACATTGCAGATCCTTAGTTCGCGGGTTGCTCGAGCAAGTGGAGGGCCTCCAAGTGTGGTTGTTAGCCTTGAGTACTTCAAGTATGAGTTTTTAATGTTGAACATATAATAGTTTGAGCAATGGGACATGTGTTGTTTTGATGGATAGTTGTTAGTTGTTTAGGAGCTTGTTTAGACTCCTTGATATCTTGCTTTTGTATGGCTTGTGTTGCCATGATTGAATTGTGACCCATGCCTAAATTGCTTATTATGAATGTTAGCCTTGAGCCTTAGAGGTTGCCTTTATGTTTGAATGTTGTTGTATGATTGCATGACGTGTGATGTCTTGCCTTAGTGTTTAGACTCATCTTAATAATGTTGAAGCATGCTTTTATAGTTGGGTTGCCTTAGGTCTAATTGTTATAGAGTGGTAGGGTGTTTTGGTGGTGTTTTGGGACACCCTTGTGCCTCAAAACATTCAAAATGGAGTTTGCAGACAGGGGCGTATCGAAACGGGTCACCCTGTTCCGATACGGTCCCTTTGCAATTGGCCTGCCGTTTCGAAACGGATGGGGTCGTTTCGGAACATTTTTGCTACTGGAATTTTGAGAAATTGGCGAGATAAAGGCGTTCCGAAACGGGCCTTTGATGTTTCGAAACGGTCAAATATCGTTGACCACGAGAAGTTGACCGTTAGGGTCATTTCGATACGGGTCACCCCTATTTCGAAACGGTCACCCTATGGTTGACCCTGGCTTGTTGACTAAGTCAAGGCGTTTCGGAACACCCTAAGGGCGTTTCGAAACGGCCTGCTGTAAAGGGATAAAATGAGTTGTTTAATGTATTGGCTGATTGGAGTATGTTACATTGTTTGTATTTTCCGCTGCTGTGCTTCACATAGGATTTAATTATGCCTATAGACAAGATAAAATAAAAAGGAAATTTTCTGGGTCGTTAACCGAAGGGAAGCCTTAACGGGTTTCGCTTCAGTTTTCCCCGTGTGGCCCACTCAGATCGATCATCCGACCAGACCGGGACGAGGGGGTTACACTTGTTGGTATCAGAGCCTAAGGTTACCGAGACCTTGGGCAGGTAAGTGAGGTAAGTTCAAGTTTTTGATTGATATGCATGGTGTTTGCTTGCCTTGAAAGAATGGTTGCTTGTTTGACAAGTATGATTGACTGTTTATTCAAAAGTATGTGAGTGTGAGTCTCATTGCTACTACTACATTGGAAAAATGATTTTTAAGTGAGGGAACGTACTTGAACACTTGGAAGTCTTGCCTTGCTAACCCAGCTTGTATGTTTTGTTGTTGTGGTTGTAGTTGATATATGTGAGAGCGATGTCTAGACCGAGGGGTAGGCCGAGGGTGGTTCATCAGGAACCACGGGTTGCGGCTCCTGTCGAGCCGGCAGTTGGTGTGGAGGCTCACATAGAAGGGCCGGTGGCCGTGGGATTTGGCGCTCCACCACCACCTCCACCACCACCACCTCCTCCACCTGGAGTTGGGGGCGAGGATGGAGCCGGAGGAGATGGACCTCAAGGTGGCCAAGGTCCAGCTGGAATTGATATGACTCCGCTAGTGCAAGCGATAGCGGGAGCATTTTAGGCCGCAGTTGCGGGAGCTCAGGCTGCAGCTCAGCCTAGGTGTGACGATGCTAGTCTACCTTTGGAGAGGCTCCGTAGCTTGGGGGGCGAGGAGTTTAGAGGATCTACTCCGGAGAGATCGGAGTTATGGTTGGAGAAGACAGTTCGTATCTTGGCTCAGATGGGTTGTGCGGGCGCACGTAGGTTGGGTTGTGTGATCTCGTTGCTTCAGGGTGATGCCTACACCTGGTGGGTCACCATTACTACTGGGGTTCCAGAGGCAGAGATAGATTGGGATTTCTTTGAGTCCGCTTTCAGGAAGAGGTACTTGGGACCGAGGTACCTAGATGAGAAGAAGCGAGAGTTCATGGCTCTTACTCAGGGAGAGGCTTCTGTGACTGATTATGAGATCCGCTTTGTTCGCTTGAGTCAGTATGCTCCAAAGTTGGTTCCTACTGAAGTGGAACGCTGTAACTGATTCCGCTACGGATTGAATGAAGAGGTCAAGAGGTACACGTTGGCTTCTGACTACTCAGACTTTGATGTGTTGGTCGCGAGGGCCAAGGATTTAGAGCATAGTTTGGGTTCGGCCAAACGATCTGTTGGTCCCAGTTCTGGTAAGAGGCATAACCACTTTGATGGTAGAGATGCCAAGAGGCACAGAGGTGGCGGACATCAGTTTGACCATAGACGTGGCGGTGGCCACCATGGTAGGGGCCATCAGGGCCATAGAGGAGGAGGGCGTTTGCCCGAGTGTACCCGTTGTGGGAGACAGCACGCTGGTGAGTGTTGGGGTAACTTCTATGCTTGTTGGAACTATGGTTCGAGGGACCACTTTAGGAGGGATTGTCCGCATCATGCGGCTCAGGCATCGAACATTGCTCAGGCTCCTGCGAGAGCGAATGATTTTCAGAGAGGTCGTGGGCGCGGTCGTGGCTACTTCCAACCTAGGGTAGATGCTCAGAGGAATCTTGCTCATGTTGTGGCTGTGCAGCCAGAGGCGGGAGGACCAGCGAAAGTTTATGCTCAGAGAGAGGCTGGGAACGACATTGATGTGATAGCAGGTAATTTCGAGTTACAGTCTATGTCTTTGCTTTCTTTGGTTGATTCGGGTTCTACGCATTCCTACATTTTGAGTGAGCATGCACAGAAGTTAGATATCCCTGTTGAGATCTTAGATGTAGGTATGCATGTTACTAGTTCTTTTGGTGAGACAGTTATGGTTAGACGTATGTATAGAAGGTGTCCACTGAAGATTCAGGGTCATGTGTTCTCATTTGATATGATGGAACTTCCTTTCTATAGTTTTGATATTATTCTGGGTATGGACTGGTTGGTTGAGCATCAGGCTAGTGTGGATTTTGAGACAAAGAGAATTTCTTTGAAGCTTTCTGATGACTACGAGGTAGTAGTAGTAGGCGAGAACATTAAGTTCTTGTCTAATGTGGTGTCAGCTTTAGAGGCTCATAGGTTGATGGACTCTGGATGTGGGGCTTATTTAGCTTATGTTATGAATCCGGATATGAGTGAAGCTAGACCGAAAGATATCAGAACAGTGCGTGACTTTCTAGATGTGTTTCCTGAAGAGTTGCCGGGTTTGCCTCCGGACAGAGATGTTGAGTTTGTGATTGAGACAGTTTCAGGGTCTAATCCAATTTCGATAGCTCCGTATCGCATGGCTCCGAAAGAGTTGAAAGAGTTGAAGAGTCAGTTGCAAGAATTATTAGACCGTGGTTTCATTAGGCCCAGTAGTTCTCTGTGGGGTGCTCCCGTGTTGTTTGTGAAAAAGAAAGATGGTAGCATGCGCATGTGTATTGACTATAGACAGTTGAATCAGTTGACCGTGAAGAACAAGTATTCGTTGCCTCGTATAGATGATTTGTTTGATCAGTTGAGAGGTGCTTCAGTGTTCTCGAAGATAGATTTGAGATCCGGGTATTATTAGTTGAAAGTAAAGGAGTGTGATGTTCCGAAGACAGCTTTTAGGACTAAATATGGTCACTATGAGTTTCTTGTGATGCCATTTGGGCTCACGAATGCACCAGCAGCATTCATGGACATGATGAACAGAATTTTTAGAGACTATCTAGACCGTTTTGTAGTTGTCTTCATTGATGACATACTTGTGTACTCGAAGACAGAAGAAGAGCATGATGAGCACTTGAGATTTGTTTTACAGAGATTGTTGAGCAACCAGTTGTATGCGAAGCTTAGTAAATGTGAGTTCTGGATTCGAGAGGTTGTATTTCTTGGCCATGTTGTTTCGGCCGAAGGCATCCGGGTTGATCCATCGAAGATTGAGGCTATTGTTGAGTGGAAACAACCTAAGTCTGTGACCGAGATTAGGAGTTTCCTAGGATTAGCCGGTTACTATAGGAGATTTGTTGATGGTTTCTCTAGAGTAGCTGCTCCTTTGACTAAATTGTTGCAAAAAGGAGTCAAATTTGAATGGTCAGATGCAAGACAGAAGGCCTTTGAGAAATTGAAAGAAGCTTTAACGAATGCTCCAGTGTTAGTGCAACCTGTTTCAGGTAAGGAGTTTGTGATTTACAGTGATGCTTCCTACGTAGGCTTAGGATGTGTTTTGATGCAAGAAAGGAGAGTTGTTGCTTATGCTTCTAGACAGTTGAAGATTCATGAGAAGAACTATCCTACTCATGATATAGAGCTAGCCGCAGTTGTGTTTGCATTGAAGATCTGGCGTCATTATTTGTATGGTGAGAAGTGTATAGTTTACACCGATCACAAGAGCTTGAAGTACTTGATGACACAGAAAGAGTTAAACTTGAGACAGAGAAGATGGCTAGAGTTGTTAAAAGATTATGATTTGACCATTGAGTATCATCCGGGTAAAGCAAATGTAGTAGCCGATGCTTTGAGTAGAAAAGTGGTTGTTGAGTTGAGAGCCATGTTTGCTAGATTGAGTGTGTCCGATGATGGTGGTTTGATCACCGAGTTGCAAGTGAAGCCTTCTTTGATTCAGTTGATTAGAGAGAAACAGTTGAAAGATGCGAGTTTAGTTCCTCATGTTCAGGACATAGCCGAAGGAAGACCAACCGAGTATAGTTTCAGTGGTGAGAACATGTTGTGCTTTAGAGATAGAATTGTTGTACCAGAAGATGTTGAGCTGAGACGTCAGATTCTGAGTGAAGCACATTCGAGTCCCTTTTCTATGCATCCGGGTAATACCAAAATGTACCGAGATTTGAAGAATGATTACTTCTGGGTTGGTTTGAAGAGAGATGTAGCCGAGTATGTGAGTCGTTGTATGGTTTGTCAGAGAGTGAAGGCAGAACATCAGGTTCCTTCAGGTTTGCTACAGCCTTTGAAGATTCTGGAATGGAAATGGGAGAGGATCACCATGGATTTTGTGTCGGGTTGCCTTTGTCTCCTTCGAAGAAGAACTCTATTTGGGTGATTGTTGATAGGTTCACTAAGTGTGCTCACTTCTTAGCAGTGAACACTACGGATTCCTTAGACAAGTTGGCAAACTTGTACATTCGTGAGATTGTGAGACTTCATGGAGTTCTGAAGTCTATTGTTTCAGATAGGGATCCTAGATTTACTTCGAGATTCTGGGTTGCTTGCATAGTGCTTTAGGTAGCCGTTTGCATTTCAGCACATCTTATCATCCTCAGTCCGATGGGCAGTCAGAGCGAGTGATACAGATTCTAGAGGATATGCTTCGTTGTTGTGTGATTGACTTCCAGGGTTCTTGGGAGAAGCACTTACCGTTGGTTGAGTTTGCTTACAACAACAGTTATCAGTCTAGTATTCAGATGGCACCTTATGAGGATTTGTATGGTAGACAATGTAGGACTCCGATTTGTTGGGCCGAGACAGGTCAGAGATTGTTACCTATGCCAGACTTGCTTAAAGGGACTACCGAAAAAGTGAAGTTGATTTGTGACCGTTTGAAAGCAGCTTCTGATCGTTAGAAGTAGTAAAGTGTACACGACGCAAGTAGTAAAGTGATACGAAGTATCGGATATCGTCTCCACAGGGATTGGGCTAATGACTTCACCTTGATTTACTGCACGAAGTAAAGGAAATATTTTAGAAAGTTGTCACGAATAATAAAGTAAAAACGTAAATAAAAAGATTGAATTATCAAGATAGAGAGAATGGGCTGGTATTGAATTGCTCGGTAGTGCAGGTATTGAATTGCTTAAGATCTCCAGTTCTGTCGTCGCTCCCGTCGCCGACAGCACCTGTCACGGCGTCTGTCCGTTAGCTGTCGCGGCAGCAGACACTAACTCCGTACTTCAAGCTTGGCAAGAATCCCAGATCTACCTTGCCCTATCCCTAGGCACAAGTCTGTCGATGAACACGTCTTTGATGATACCTCCCGGCGTGAATCGAAGGATGAACACCGATGTGTATGAATTCTTCCTTAGCCACTTAACCTCGCCTTATCCCTAAGCACGAGATGGTTCAACTATAAACTAGAGAACGCGCTTTTATCTCTTTCGTATACTTAACTCTCCCGATGCTAAGTAAATAGATAACCTCACAATGCTCTCCCGATGCTCTTGCAAGATATTAAAACCAAGATAAAAGAACTTGAAGTTTATTTTATTGAACTTGAAAAAATCCTAAAACAAAGCAACCCTTGCAACTACTTTACAAAACAACCCGTAACCCTAGGAGGAATTTAGAACATGTCGGTGGCGGGAGGACGGCAGGGGTTTGGTTTCGGTTATAGGGTAATCGGTTCTGGGGTAATCGGTTATGCCCTAGGTTTAATCTATGCCCTTTATATAAGCTTTGGGCTCAAGTTATCTAAGGTAACAAGGATTACAACTTTAATTAAAAGTAAGATTCTAATAAAGACTAAATCTCTAAAGACTCCTACTTTCCAGCCGCATCCTTGCTTTTAGGGATTTCCTCTCCTTTGAGCTTTGGCTTGACATATCTTTTGATCCGGGGCTTGGAAAAATATTCGGCTTCCACACGACAGACGAACAGATTTTTCTCTATCTATCGAGGTCCACTTCACTTTTCCTCTTCGTAAATCTGCTGTCACCATGCTGTCACGACAGGTCCATGACAGGTTCGTCTTCTTCAGCTGCTTGTCCAGTTCAGCTTTCCTGCTTATCTGCCCTGCGCCTGCCTTCATCGTCAACCATGGCAGCTACCTGCAAAATACACCATCTTTTAGTAGAATCCGTGCCTTTTATATAATTGTGATGTTTTATTGAAAACTAACCTAAATGCAATGCAATGATGCTTGAATGCAGCAGAAATATGGGTTAAAAGGGTGTAAATAATAGAACTTTTACACACTCAACACACCCTCAAACTCAAGTTTTTGCTTGTCCTCAAGCAATCAAGACTTAAAAGAAAAATGAAAATTTTTGTGTTGGCCTTCAAACAGTGAACTGTCCCTTCACCTGTCGCTCATTCTCTATGGCAGCAGCATCCTGTCGGAAAGATTAGGATCTGTCCGGAATCTCCCTATAGCTCTCGTGCAGTGTGTGCATGCTTGTGAACAGTTATATGCTAAGATTCTCTTAGTTCCACTAGAATATTCAACTCCTTAACTCAAATCTTTATGCCAAAGTTTATTTTTTTTAGAAGGCACATTTTCATGCTTCTTTTTCTTCTATTTTCAAGCTAAAATTTTCTAGAGCCAGTTTTGGGCACCTCTAGTTAGCTTCCTAGAGCCGGTTTCGGGCACCTCTAGGTTTTTGATTTTCTTTTGCTAAACTTCTTTTCCTAGAGCCAGTGTTAGGCACCTCTAGGGGCTATCCAAGTTCTAAGCTTCCTATTCTAGTTTGGCTAAAAGAAATCTAAGCAATATAACAGTCACAAAAGTGTTTAAGTTTTTAGAACTATAGAAAGGCTCTAAACTTTTCCTTAACCTGTCCTAAAGATGCTGCCACGACAGAGCCGTCATGACAGGTAAGTTAACTTCACAGTTTTAAGCCAACAGTTTAATTTTCTGATTTTTTTTAAGAAAAATAAGTAAATAAAAAGACATAACAACTAAACAAAAGATGTGCTAAAGACTCCATTAAATATGGAGGGTTGCCACCCCCAAACTCGAGGGTTGCATTGCCCTCAATGCAAAATGACATAAAAACAAATAAAGAAAAACAAGATAAATAAAAGTACATCACAAATATATAAGGGCAGGCAGCAATAAGAGGAGAAAAAGAAATAAAAACTTAAATTTTATTCGCTGTCCTCGCTGCTGCTGCTGACGCGGATCTGATGTCGGCGTCTGCGTTGAGGTGGTGGCTGGGCAGGTTCTGGAGCAGGTTGATCAACAGGGTCATCAGCCTGTTGAGGGGCAGGGTCTTCCTCCGGTTGGGGGACAGGGTCGTCAGCAGGTTGAAGGGCAGGTGGCTCCACTAGCCTGACATCGGAACTGCTGCTGCTGTCCCAGCTGCTGGTCATGATGGCCTTGGACAGCTTTCTCTTGTCGGCCACATGCTTAATACGTTTTACCCGTGTGAAGGCGCTGTCCAAATTCCTCCGGACAAGAGGGCTGTCATCAGTGGCAGCTCGCTTGGTTCCTCGAGGGGAGGTGTCTGCCGGTGGGCTGCCGGCTGCCGTCGGGGAAGGTGTGGAGGAGGCAGATTCTCCGTGGGGAGAGACAGGTGGTGTGGGAGTGAGGGAGGGGATATTGAAATAATGGGCGGGAAAGGTGGGGAAAATGGCATCCGTAAAATTCAAAGTATTGGTAATGAAATTTACCGTTGCATTGGAGAAGTCACGGATGAAAGTCATCAAACCCATCTGGCGCTCCTCTATCCGCAAGACGGCAGCAAGGATGTGGGCGTTCTGATCTGCCGGAGCGGTGTTGGTGGCAGCTTCTGGGGCAGGTTCGGTGGCAGGCTCATCATCAGACTCAGCAGGAGGGGCGTTTGGATCGAAGGCGTTGAGGGGCGATACGACTACCAGCTCCATGAGGCTGGAGATGTTGTTGTTTGTCCATCCGCTGCCCTGCTTGATTTTGTCTGAAGGGTCCTCCGGTACAGCTGCGCAGCGGCAGAGGGCGGTGATGGTGAAGGGCAGGCAGAGTCGTGAGTCCGATCGGAAGGCGCAATCAAGAATGCTGTCCCTCATGTACCTGCCCACATTGATGGGCCTGTTATGCATGATAGAGTGGATGAGGGCCAACCGCTGTCTGTTGACTGTCGTATGGTGGGACGAGGGCAGGATACGCTTTTTGATAAAAGCGTTCCATAGTTTTGCCTCAGGGAGTAGCTGCCCCCTATTAACAGAGTGGGGGTTCTTCTTACTGGTGCTCCATGTCGTGCCCGCCTCTGTCAACTCCCTCATGACAGCATCATGTCCGGCAGCGTCGAGGGTGTCCCAAAATTGTTGGTGAGCATCTTCATTAGGGCCAAAGAAGAGGCCGAAGACATGGTTGATGCTGCTGGCGGTGAAAGGAACTGTCACTCCTCGGACGGTGACAGATGTCGCCGTCTTACTTTCGATTGCCGCGTAAAATTCTCTGACCAGGGTGTCATTAAGCTCTGCCGGCTGCTCGGCGAAGTCTTCCCACAGTTGAGCTGTTATGGCCTGCATGATGAACGGCCGGAGTCCAAACAGAGGGGCATCTCTGTTGTAGATGAAGCTCCGCTCCTCCCAAAGTTCCTTTTTAGCGAATGGGGACGCTGCTGCTGAAGAAGAAGCGGCAGCAGCGTTCTGACGGGTTTGTCGTGAAGACATTTTGGTTGCAAGGGGCTGAAAAAGAAAGAGAAATAGATAAAACTAGAAGAGGATAGCAAGAGAGAAAATCAGAAGTGATGAAAAATGAAAAGGGAAGGGGTTTATATAGCTGTCGAGGAGCTGCCCATTTAATGCCGCAACGGCAGGCGGGAAGAACGGAGCGGCAGATTGAATGTAGCGTGTCTGACGCGTCTGACGGGCATTAATGCATCTGCTGTGCGTCTGCCGCACGCTTCTGCGTTTGCTGTGCGTCTGTTGACAGCCTGTCACATCCGGCTGCGCCGGCAGCCGAAACGACAGGTTATCATAAATGGGCTTTATTGGGTTGGTTGATGGGTGGTGGACTTGGGCCACTTCTTCTTTCTCACTTGCCTCCTTTATTTCCTAAAAACTGAAATTAAAAACAAAACATTATTCGAATAAATCTAATTCCTAATAAATAATATTAATAATAAAAATAAAAATAAAAAATAAGAAATTAGGTTAAATTAGGGATGCCTTGTGGGGCATCACCTAAAGTAACCACTTCCTGTATTCCTGGGGCTTCAATCCCTTGATAGTGCTTGAGGCGTTGTCCATTAACTTTGAATTGGTGCCCGTCCTTTAGTGATTGAATTGTAATGGCACCATGGGGAAAAACTTGAACTACTTGGAACGGTCTAGACCATCTAGATTTGAGCTTCCCTGGAAAGAGTTTCAATCTAGAATTAAACAACAACACAAGCTGCCCTGGGCAGAACTGTCGTGGCAGCAACTTCTTGTCATGCCACTTCTTAGTTTTTTCCTTGTAAATCCTTGCATTGTCGTAGGCCATTGTCCGTATTTCATCGATCTCATTCAAATCCAACAACCTTTTCTGGCCTGCCTTGTCCAAGTCCATGTTTACTGCCTTGATCGCCCAATATGCCTTGTGTTCTATCTCGACAGGCAGATGACAGGTTTTCCCATAAATCAAACGGTATGGAGACATGCCCAATGGAGTCTTGAAAGCTGTTCTGTATGCCCATAATGCATCATTCAGAAGCAAAGACCAATCTTTCCTAGTTGGTTTAACCATTTTTTCAAGAATGTTCTTCACTTCCCTATTGGATATCTCAGCCTGTCCATTGGTCTGTGGGTGGTATGCTGTCGCGATCCTGTGCTTGACACCATATTTTCTCAAGGCGGCAGCAATTACCCTGTTGTCAAAATGTCTCCCTTCATCACTGATAATCGCCCTAGGGATGCCAAATCTAGAAAAGATGTTTTTGTGCAAAAACTTTTGGACCGTTTTGGCATCATTCTTTTGAGTTGCGATTGCTTCTACCCACTTGGAGACATAATCCACTGCTAGGAGGATGTAAAGATTACCACCCGAAGATGGAAAAGGTCCCATAAAATCAATCCCCCAAACGTCGAAGATCTCGACTTCCAAAATATTTTGCAGTGGCATCTCGTTTCTCCTCGAGATGTTACCTATCCGCTGGCACCTGTCGCAGTTTTTGTAAAATTCCTGTGCATCCTTATATAGTGTCGGCCAGTAGAACCCTGACTGCAGCACCTTGGCAGCAGTTTTATTGCCTCCTAAGTGTCCTCCATATTGTGAAGCATGACAGTGATGGAGAATGTCTTCTTGTTCTTCTTGCGGTACACATCTCCTTATAACTTGATCTGCGCACATTTTGAAAAGAAGAGGTTCGTCCCAATAATAATGTTTAACATCATTTTGAAACCTCTTCTTGGCTTGGTAAGTAAGATCAGAAGGTAATATTCCGCTAACTATAAAATTAACGAAATCAGCATACCAAGGAAGGTTAGAAGACTTACCTGCTGCCATGGCTGTCGCGACAGCTAGTGCGGCAGCAAAGAGCTGCTCATCTGGGAAGGTCTCCAGTATGTGTGTCTCATCTGGCGGTAGACTCTGTCCCGTCTCCAACCTCGACAAGTGATCTGCCACCTGATTTTCTGTCCCCTTTTTATCTTTTATCTCAAGGTCGAACTCTTGTAATAGTAAGATCCATCGTATCAACCTAGGTTTTGCATCTTTTTTTGCAAATAAATACTTGAGGGCAGAGTGGTCGGTGTGTATTATAACCTTCGTTCCAAGTATGTAAGAACGAAACTTGTCGATGGAGAACACCACAGCTAACAGCTCCTTTTCTGTGGTGGTATAATTCACTTGGGCATCATTTAATGTTTTGCTGGCATAATATATGACATGAAACAGCCTGTCCTTGCGCTGCCCAAGTGCTGCCCCGACAGCATAGTCACTAGCATCACACATAATTTCAAACGGTTGTGTCCAGTCTGGTGGCTGTACTATGGGGGCTGTCACTAGCTTTTCCTTCAGAACCTTGAATGCTTCAGTACATTCTTCATTAAAGTCAAAGGGTCGGTTCTGCTCTAAGAGATGACATAGGGGTTTCGTGATTTTTGAGAAATTGGCAATAAATCTCCTATAAAAACCAGCATGCCCTAAAAAACTCCTAATGCCCTTGACTGTTGTTGGCGGCGGCAGCTTCTCTATGACCTCTATTTTTGCCCTGTCGACTTCTATCCCACGGCAGCTAATCTTATGGCCTAAGACTATCCCTTCATCCACCATAAAGTGGCATTTTTCCCAATTTAAAACCAAGTTGGCTTTTTCGCATCTTTCGAGCACCTTTTGTAAATTGCCTAGACAACTCTCAAAATCGTCTCCAAAGACAGAAAAATCATCCATAAAAATTTCTAGGAAGTCCTCAACCATGTCCGAGAATATAGCCATCATGCACCTTTGGAAGGTGGCAGGTGCGTTACAGAGTCCAAATGGCATCCTCCTAAATGCGTACGTACCGTAGGGGCATGTGAAAGTCGTTTTCTCTTGATCCTCTGGTGCAATAGCAATTTGGTTGTAACCTGAGTAACCATCAAGAAAACAATAGTAAGGTTTACCCGCTAATCTGTCAAGCATTTGATCAATAAAGGGTAAAGGAAAGTGGTCCTTTCGGGTAGCTTTGTTAAGCTTCCGATAGTCCATACAAACCCTCCAACCGGTCACAGTCCTGGTTGGGATTAACTCGTTGTTTTCGTTGGTTATCACGGTCATGCCTCCTTTCTTGGGAACACATTGCACCGGGCTTACCCATTTGCTATCGGAGATGGCGTAAATAATACCTGCATCTAACCATTTAATTATTTCTTTACGCACTACCTCCTTCATCGCAAGGTTTAACCGCCTTTGGGCATCAATAGTCGGCTTATGATCTTCCTCTAGGAGGATTTTGTGCATACAGATTGCCGGACTAATGCCCTGAATGTCTGCTATCGTCCATCCTATCGCCCTTTTATGCTGCCTCAGCATGTCGATCAGCTGTCGTTCCTGTTCTTGCGGCAGCTTAGCAGAGATGATTACAGGCAGTGTGTCATCACAACCAAGATAAGCATATTTAAGCTGCCCTGGCAGGGGCTTAAGTTCTAATACAGGTGGTTCAACAGTAGAGGGCTTTTGGATTAAATGGTTATCCGAAGTGTAATTCAAAGGTTCGAATAACTTACCTGGACGATGGTCTAACCAGTTTACCTCCTCATGACCTTCAGTATCAGATGTATCGGATTCAGAGGGATCGTTGTCGTTGGTGCTGTCGTCGTTGCTGTCGTCGTCACTGTCGTGACAGGCTTGTAGATGGCTGTCGCAGCAGTGACCAAATTTTATATCTCGGCAGCCCGACCTGATGCAGGGTTGATCAAAGGTCACCTCAATGATGGCCTTGCATTCCTCGTCCACATCGGCATGTTTCATTGCTTGGAGAACATTCAACTTAATTTCTTGATCGTTCACGCGCATGGTGAGTTCTCCTTTCTCCACATCAATCAATGATCTTCCCGTGGCTAAGAAGGGTCGCCCTAGGATGACTGGTGCGTTCTCATCTGCCTCACAATCTAAAATAAGAAAGTCAGCAGGAAAAATAAGTTTATCCACTCTTACCAAGATATCTTCAATTTTTCCCTCGGGGTGAACGTAAGAGCGGTCGGCTAGCTGTAGGGTAACTGTTGTGGGCCGCGCCTTGCCAATACCTAGTTTCTGAAAAACAGATTTGGGCATTAGATTAACACTAGCACCAAGATCACAAAGTGCCTTACCCACAAATTTATCGCCGATTACGCAAGGTATGAGGAAGCTCCCCGGATCCTTCTTTTTCTGGGGTGGTTGCCGATGAAGAATACTCATGCAACCTTTTTGCATCCTTACCGTTTCAAATTCCCCAAGTTTAGATTTTTTAGACATGACATCCTTGAGAAACTTAGCATAACCGGGCATCTCCCTAACAGCATCTAACAACGGAATGTTAATATGAACCTGTTTAAAAATATCATAAATTTTTTTGAGTTGAGATTCTTGCTTAGCTTGTTGTATCCGTTGAGGGAAGGGTGGTGGGGGACGATAATCAGCAATGCGTCCTTCCCACTGCATGCGAATCTGAGGACGATAATCTTCCTTTTTATCCTCTGTCGCTTCTGCTGTCGTGACAGGCTCATCGGCAGCAGTCTGTTTGTCACCTGTCGGGACAGCTTCCTCGGCAGGTTTGTTCAAAGCAGGGTCCTTTTCTGTTTCAGCTTCTTTTTCCGGCCCTGTTAACTTCTTCCCACTCCTAGTAGTAATTGCCTTACATTGCTCATGTGGGGGCGGTGTAGCATTTTCAGTATTGCTAGGGAAACCTCCATTCTGCCTTGGTTTAATATGCTGCGACACCTGACCCATTTGTGTCTCTAGAGATTTCAAGGTGGCCTCATGGTTTGTCATTCTCATCTTAGTTTCATCCATAAAATTTTCCGTCTTCTTGACAAACTGATTAATATTATCCATATACGTGCCAGTCTGAGACATAAAGGTGGCCAGAGTCTGCTCCAATACACTACTCGTGGCAGGTGGTGGCTGTTGTTGTTGCTGAGGTGGCAGGTTCTGCGGCTGCAGCTGCTGTCGCGTCAACAATCTAGGACCCCCTAATTCTGATTATATGCTTGCGGATTCAGGGCATTGTTAAGGTTACTCCAGGAAAATTTGGGATCCTTCCTCCAATTAGGGTTGTAGTTGTTGGAATTGTAGTTTGGCTTGTAATTTCCAACATATTTTCCCTCTTCTATATTTATAAGGCACTCTTCACTACTATGATTTCCTTCACAAGTAGCACAAATTTCCTCAACAGCAAACCCTCGTACTTCCTCTTCACTCAATAAGTGTTTCATGGCTTTAGTGAGGAATGCTACCTGAGATTTCATAGTGCTGTCGGCCTCATAATCCTTGACAGCAAGTACCCTTTTACCCCCTCTTCTAATTGTCGGAAACTGCTCCTCATTCTTGGCTAGATTTTTTAGAACTTGCAATGCCTCGTCCGGATCTTTATCCAATAACAGTCCATTTGCTGCAGAATCAATGCGAATGCGAGTTTGTAAGTTAGCAGCATTATAAAACTTAGTTACCTGATTCCAGACGGGGAATCCATGCATTGGGCAGTTCCGAAGAAGAGTAGTAAATCTGTCCCAGGCCTCGTGCATCGGCTCGTCATCTTCCTGTTGAAAAGTAGCAATTTCGTTACGTAATCGCTCAGATAAATGTGAAGGATTAAAACGAGATAAAAATTCACGAGTTAGATCTGCCCAAGTCATAATGGAACCCGGTGTAAGTTTATTCCACCAAGTTTTAGCTCTATCCCTTAATGAATGGGGAAATAACCGAAGCCTCAGTGTCTCCGGACTAACTCCTGGTAGTCTAAACGAACCACAGATCTCCTGGAACGTTTTGAGATGCTCCCTAGCATCTTCTGTCGCAGAACCACTAAACTGTCCGGCGTTGTTGATCATACTAAACATGACAGGTTTAAGCTCAAAGTTATCAACATCAATATCCGGCAGTGTGGTCTCCAGCTCTACATGGTCATTCAGCATGTAGTCACGACATGACCGTCGTCCATCTGCCCCAGGCGGGTCGCCGACAGGCGGTATGTCTCCTCCAGCAGGCTGGTTACGGGCCATCTGCTCTAGCTGTTCTTCAAGGTATTCGTTCCTGTCTAAAAGGTGGCGAATCTGTTTCTTGAGATTGAATGATCGTTCGATTTCCGGATCTAACTTATACTCAGGATCTTCGCCTCTTTTCGATCTGCGCATAAACAAGAGAACCTTGTGAAAAGCAAGAGTTGAAAACACAAAATAAAAATTAAAGAAAAACTAAAAATGAAAGCAAAAATAAAAATAAAAACAAAAAGTGCAATAAAAGAAAGATGTAGTTATGTTGCCAATCCCCGGCAACGGCGCCAAAAACTTGTTGCGTGTAAAATAGTCTATCGCAATGGTAGTGCAAGTGTACACGACGCAAGTAGTAAAGTGATACGAAGTATCGGATATCGTCTCCACAGGGATTGGGCTAATGACTTCACCTTGATTTACTGCACGAAGTAAAGGAAATATTTTAGAAAGTTGTCACGAATAATAAAGTAAAAACGTAAATAAAAAGATTGAATTATCAAGATAGAGAGAATGGGCTGGTATTGAATTGCTCGGTAGTGCAGGTATTGAATTGCTTAAGATCTCCAGTTCTGTCGTCGCTCCCGTCGCCGACAGCACCTGTCGCGGCGTCTGTCCGTTAGCTGTCGCGGCAGCAGACACTAACTCCGTACTTCAAGCTTGGCAAGAATCCCAGATCTACCTTGCCCTATCCCTAGGCACAAGTCTGTCGATGAACACGTCTTTGATGATACCTCCCGGCGTGAATCGAAGGATGAACACCGATGTGAATGAATTCTTCCTTAGCCACTTAACCTCGCCTTATCCCTAAGCACGAGATGGTTCAACTATAAACTAGAGAACGCGCTTTTATCTCTTTCGTATACTTAACTCTCCCGATGCTAAGTAAATAGATAACCTCACAATGCTCTCCCGATGCTCTTGCAAGATATTAAAACCAAGATAAAAGAACTTGAAGTTTATTTTATTGAACTTGAAAAAATCCTAAAACAAAGCAACCCTTGCAACTACTTTACAAAACAACCCGTAACCCTAGGAGGAATTTAGAACATGTCGGTGGCGGGAGGACGGCAGGGGTTTGGTTTCGGTTATAGGGTAATCGGTTCTGGGGTAATCGGTTATGCCCTAGGTTTAATCTATGCCCTTTATATAAGCTTTGGGCTCAAGTTATCTAAGGTAACAAGGATTACAACTTTAATTAAAAGTAAGATTCTAATAAAGACTAAATCTCTAAAGACTCCTACTTTCCAGCCGCATCCTTGCTTTTAGGGATTTCCTCTCCTTTGAGCTTTGGCTTGACATATCTTTTGATCCGGGGCTTGGAAAAATATTCGGCTTCCACACGACAGACGAACAGATTTTTCTCTATCTATCGAGGTCCACTTCACTTTTCCTCTTCGTAAATCTGCTGTCACCATGCTGTCACGACAGGTCCATGACAGGTTCGTCTTCTTCAGCTGCTTGTCCAGTTCAGCTTTCCTGCTTATCTGCCCTGCGCCTGCCTTCATCGTCAACCATGGCAGCTACCTGCAAAATACACCATCTTTTAGTAGAATCCGTGCCTTTTATATAATTGTGATGTTTTATTGAAAACTAACCTAAATGCAATGCAATGATGCTTGAATGCAGCAGAAATATGGGTTAAAAAGGGTGTAAATAATAGAACTTTTACACACTCAACATGTACACATGAGTCAAAAGTCGCGCGTGGCCTTGGTGGCGTTGAGTCACCAAGGAGGAGTACGGGTTCGCCCGGAAATTGTATTTAAATATAGTCGGTGATGAGTGGAATCCCATCTACGGGGCGTGAGGATGAGTGGAATCCCCTCCGCGAGACCGGTGATGAGTGTAATCCCACCGTGAGGTAATGTGGTTGTTGGATGTGAGTTCCAACATGTCTATCCGCGTATTCGGGTCATAGCTAGGTGCCAATGTTGTTTGATATGTGTATCAATGTGTTGAGGTTTATGATCTTTGATGGGATGCTTGAATGTGGTTACATGTATTGTGGAGTTGAGCTTATGATCATGGCATTTATATTGTATATTGCTCATGCATCTTTATCTTGTGACTCTTGTGGATCCTTAGTATATTTGTGTAATGCCTTGGCTAGATCGTGCTCGAACCCTGCAATGTTGAGGTTTGTTTTTAGAGCTTACCCCCACTAAGCATCATTGCTTACGCTCTCTTTGTTCAACATTGCAGATCCTTAGTTCGCGGGTTGCTAGAGCAAGTGGAGGGCCTCCAAGTGTGGTTGTTAGCCTTGAGTACTTCAAGTATGAGTTTTTAATGTTGAACATGTAATAGTTTGAGCAATGGGACATGTGTTGTTTTGATGGATAGTTGTTAGTTGTTTAGGAGCTTGTTTAGACTCCTTGATATCTTGCTTTTGTATGGCTTGTGTTGCCATGATTGAATTGTGACCCATGCCTAAATTGCTTATTATGAATGTTAGCCTTGAGCCTTAGAGGTTGCCTTTATGTTTGAATGTTGTTGTATGATTGCATGACGTGTGATGTCTTGCCTTAGTGTTTAGACTCGTCTTAATAATGTTGAAGCATGCTTTTATAGTTGGGTTGCCTTAGGTCTAATTGTTATAGAGTGGTAGGTGTTTTGGTGGTGTTTTGGGACACCCTTGTGCCTCAAAACAGTCAAAATGGAGTTTGCAGACAGGGGCGTATCGAAACGGGTCACCCTATTCCGATACGGTCCCTTTGCAATTGGCCTGCCGTTTCGAAACGGATGGGGGTCGTTTCGGAACATTTTTGCTACTGGAATTTTGAGAAATTGGCGAGATAAAGGCGTTCCGAAACGGGCCTTTGATGTTTCGAAACGATCAAATATCGTTGACCACGAGAAGTTGACCGTTAGGGTCGTTTCGATACGGGTCACCCCTGTTTCGAAACGGTCACCCTATGGTTGACCCTGGCCTGTTGACTAAGTCAAGGCGTTTCGGAACACCCTAAGGGCGTTTCGAAACGGCCTGCTGTAAAGGGCTAAAATGAGTTGTTTAATGTATTAGCTGATTGGAGTATGTTACATTGTTTGTATTTTCCGCTGCTGTGCTTCACATAGGATTTAATTATGCCTATAGACAAGATAAAATAAAAAGGAAATTTTCTGGGTCGTTAACCGAGGGGAAGCCTTAACGGGTTTCGCTTCGGTTTTCCCTGTGTGGCCCACTCGGATCGGTCATCCGACCAGACTGGGACGAGGGGGTTACATTAACCCAATACAATATAAACTTGTTTTTGACACTTTCAATTTTTTGTCAGGTCCCTCTTCCTTTAGGCGGGCAATCTTGCTGACATCCTTTTGCCCCCACGCATGTATGCGACCGCGCCCATCAGCAGACGCTGACGCTCTACTTGCAACTCCATTCCAGTAATCGAATAGCCTCACCTTCATTTAACAATAATAAAAACATACGATTACTATAAAGGTAAATCTTGCCTCAATCAACTATTACGTTCAAACAATACTCAATCTTAATAATACATTACCTCTATGATAGGAATGCAGCCCATCATATATGCCAACCCATCTCGAGTTTTAACTTTGGCTACTCTATCAAGTAACCTATCGTACGCATATTTACACCAATTTAACTTCCCCCTCAAACTGGGTTCGCACAACAACTTGAAATGTTCCATGGAAGGCACAAGGTTGGCATTCGGACTTAGGAACAAACCAACAACATACAACAGTACACGTGCTTTCAACTCCTCAGCCTCAAAACCTCCACTTAGTATCTCCTCTAAAAGTTCTTTATATGCAATCTTCGTGCTGATTTTGTACTTCTTTGCTAGTTCCTTTCCACTTACATTTCGCGTCGCCACTTCCACATCTAAACCTTCGTTCTTTAAACCCAAAATTGCTTCAATATCTTTTGCCAAAACATATATCTTGTGTCCACTAAATTCCATCGTGGACGTTTCAAGATCAAACTTCTCCGCTAACTCCCGACAAAGGTCTGGCTTAATTTCTCGCGAAATCATTCCCCGTAATGCTCCTAACCCGATGTCGTTAAGAACACCGTCAATTTTCATCTTCTCCACCTCTTTAAACAAGCTTGATACCTTCTTCATACTGCACCTCGATGACAACTCTAACATTTAATACAACAAATTTTCCCGTTATGTTACGCTTAAATATATCCAGCAAATGATTCATACAATAACCACTTTCAGTAAAAATAAATATAAACATCCACTTGCCTTTTTAACTTCTCTCTTTTCCACTAATTTCTTCGACTTCCCTTTCCTATTGCTTTCCATTTCAGATCTCTTTAGCTCCTTGTACCTATCCAAGTACGGCTTCTTTTCTTCATCAGTCATCTCCGACCATCTCTTCCCTAGTGCTTTCTTCGCCTGTACAATTCACACACTTATTAAATTTGAATAACATGAACACATTACAAACTAATACCAAAACACAATAACAATTTTGTCATCTTACTTACAATATTGTTCATTTTCTTTTTACCACCATTAAGTCTTCTACATTCACTGAAACTGTACAAAATTCATTTCGTAGTTAGAGTACAAATTAAATTATGCTTATCAACTTAGAATTTGAACAATGCCACCATCATTCAACTATAACTTACTAGAACAACATATATGTTGACAATTTTCTTCGTGTATCCTATCCACCATTTACCTCATCTTCACAAACTTTCTCCATTGCTACCAACTTCAATCTGCAAAATTATGTTAACGTTATGTACGTAACAACCAAACTTATACCATTAACAAGGAACATATCTAATAAACACAAAACAATATATTTTCTCATGTTTTATATGTCTGTCGAGAAGTACTTCAAATCACAACCGAAAATTTCCACAAAACCTTAAAAATACTGAATGAAATACGCAAATCGTTCATGATCCCACAAAACCCTAAAAACACAGATTACTCGAAAAATTCCTTACTTACATGATAAATGGAAACCTTTTCTTCCGAATACAGTATTTGTGTAAGAACACACAATTCCCCCACCTCTACCAAGCTTCGCGCGTTTTGCAGAATCTCCCAGAAAAGCTTCGCGTCTTTTTTTCGATGCCAAATGGAAAAATTTTCCTATTTTCGCTCTTAACGATGAGTTTTAATCTCCACCAATTTTAGTGTAACCGCTTAACCAAGTCACCCACCCTTTTTTCTTTTAATCCAACGATTTATATATATCTTCAGCTCCAATCGGCTTCATCCAACGATTTATATTAGTCCGTCGTTTTTTAGTTGTTTATTAAGCCGTTGGCAATTAGAATTTCCCACGTGGTTGAGAAACTCATTAGAAAATTCCATGTCTTCCTCTAGTAACAGGGTTATCGTTAGAGTGACTAAAAACGTTCAATGTCTAAAGTTTAGTGAGTAAATTGAACGTTTTGAAACTTTAGTGACAAAAAAAGTTATAGAACAAAGTTCAATGATGATTTACTTATTTTACCCAAAATAACATAACATCACCTAACATCTATAAAGGGTAAGAATTAATGAGTTTTACATTGTGTAAATGAATATTAATTCGATAGTTACTAATTGAAAAAAAAAAGTAACGCGTCATTAATTAAAAACAAAAGTCATCGTAGCTAACTATTGCTTAATTTTCTCAATTCTATCCCTATAAAATTTGGAATAAATAATTGAGATATTTCAATTACACGAAATCCATCAATTACAATTATTACACAAACATACTACATATGAGAAATTATATCATAGGCCCGGCTCGCCACGTCATTCATGGTCCCAACTAATAAAAAGCATCCATTTCATTAATTGTTTCCATATCACCTTTTTACCGAGTGAATCTTCACTCAGATTTACTGTAAATTAAATTAAAAAATATTTTTTACCAATTGTAGATTCACTCGGTAAAAAGGTGATATGGAAACAATTAATGAAATGGATGCTTTTTATTAGTTGGGACCATGAATGACGTGGCGAGCCGGGCCTATGATATAATATATGAGAAATTATATCATAGGCCCGGCTCGCCACGTCATTCATGGTCCCAACTAATAAAAAGCATCCATTTCATTAATTGTTTCCATATCACCTTTTTACCGAGTGAATCTTCACTCAGATTTAATGAGTTTTTGAATGCACCCTTAATGATTTAATGTGTTTTAATAAAATAGACGTTTCGTTTTAATAATAGGTCATTTTTATTTCTTTAGAAAATAGAAAACGTGGAAGAATTGAAAATAATTTTTTGGAAAAAAAACAAAATGAGTGAAATTAAAAAAATATAAAAATTATTTTTATTGAAAATGTTTTAGTAAACTGAAAATGTTGAGAACAAAAGTTTTAATTTTTAATTATATTAACTCGTGCTTGAATTCTTCTGATGACAAATTTTAAATTTTATTTAGTCGTATTATATTTTTATTGTAATAATATTTTGATTTAATTATTTAAGGATTAATTATTTGTTTAATTTTATTTTAAAAAAATTAGATATTAAATATATTTTCACTTTTTTATTACCCTTCCATTTTTACTGCTTCGCCATGACCAATCCGGACCGACTCGTGTGGCACACTTGATTTTGGTGAGTGAGTCTCCCAATGAGATTTTTTTGCATACACAACTTCTCGAGCTCGAGACCTGCTTAAACTGAACCAAGCTGCTTTCCACTTGGACCAACCGCGTTGGTTCACAATTTTTATTTTCGAAAACAAGTTTTCATTTCTATTAACCAAAAATATTTTCTAATTTTGAAAAAATGTTTTCTGAAAATAAAAACGAAAAATAAAAAAAATATTTTCTATAACCAAATCCTAATCATTCAATACTTAAATTCCTATATGCCCTATTTGGTAAAGAGAGGTTTGAGCCAAAATTAGAAGTTTGAGCTAAAATTATAGGTTTGACCGGTCAAATTTGCTAATTTAGATGTTTGGTAAAGAGTGGATTAAAATAGTGGATTGAGGTGAAGCCTCTAATTTAAAAAAAAAAACTACTAGTATGAGCTTTTTGAAATTAAAGGTTTTGACATAAGAGTTATAAAGACCTTTTATCCTTAACAATTATCAAAAATCTTCAAATAACTTAAATTTAATCATCTCTATTTTAATTCTTCAACCTCACGCATTTACATTGTGACATTTATAAACTAATATTTTTTTATTCTCAATACATTTGCATTTGTATTTAAATTTAATAATTAATTAAATTGTATTAAAAATAATATATAAATTATAAATTAATATTTAGATCATTCAAAAATGCTTAGTAATGTTATATTAAAAATTATTCTTTATAATCTACTTAATATTAATAGATACAACATATTGATAACTAATAAACTATTTAAATAAGTATCGAATATAATCATGTTCTTATATGTTATTTTGCTTGTTTAAATAATCAATCAGCTATCAGTTAATTTTACCAAACATTGTTATACAACCAGCTAATATAATTCGCTAATCAAATTAGCTAATGCAATCAACTATCCGCTAATGTAATCCACTATCAAGTATCAACAATCAGTATCCGATCTGAGTATCCGAAAAAATTTACAAACGGATCGGATCATCGAGAATATGGATCGGATTATTCGGATCGGATTTTTTGAACACCCTGGGCAGGGGCAACAAGGGCACCCGCCTAGGGCCCACCGCTCAAGGATGTTACACGTTTTTAATTTATATGAATTGTATTTATTTTTAATGATCTATTTTTTAATATTTGTTATTAGGGACACAATTTTTATAATATTTATTAATAGATGTTTATTTTTTCTCAATATTTATTATTAGGGGCATACTATTAAAATTCAACTTTTTATAATACTTAGGAGCCCGATATTTGTTATTTTGAGCATACTATCAAAATTCATTTTTTTTTTCAAATTTTGTTATTATGGGCTCAATTTTCAATACTTGTTATTATGGACTCACTCTTAAAATTAATTTTTTTTGTTACTTGTTATCATGGACAAAGATTTAAATAACGATATGCAGCCACAACAACGACCGTAATATGACGATAGCGATAGTGGCGGAGCCAAGATTTCTTATAGTGGGGTCATGAGTGAAGTATGGGGTATGGAGGATTTCTATACCACTAGAATAATCATTGTTGACCTCATACCCCAGCAAATTAAGTATGGTCAAATCTAATATTTCTTATGAAAAAAATCTATATTACCTCCTTGAAAACCTTATATCCCAACAAATCAAGTGGGGTCAATTGCATCCCCAATTTATATGCTACATCCTCCCATAGGTAGCTGCACCATTTGAAACCGCTATACCCACAATTGTTATGTCCACAATAACGTATGTTATTAAGAGATTTTACAACCGCGATACTCCTAGAGACCGAAATAGCATATATAATATCCTTAACCACAATAAAATCTAACATAACTGTAAATACGATTGCAATTACAATTTAAAATTCTAATTTAAGGTCTATTTTTTATGTTTGCTAGATGAAAATCTAATTTAGTATGCATTAATTTGCAGTTTAGAATAGGTAAACAATATAAAATGTATGCTAAAATCAAATATAATACAACGTTTTGAAAGAAAATTAAAGCCAAACACAGGATGGTTACACAAGGGAATGAATTTCTTTTCTACCTTGAACAAATAATTAATTTAAAACCAAATCAAAGAGATCTCCTTTTACTTCGGTTATTTTCTCATCTTTTATCGACAAAATAACATTCTTATTTCTTATGCTCCAAAAACGTTATTAAATTTTAACATATCAAGCAATGAAAATCACATTTCAATGAATTAAATTCTTTTAAAAAGTGAATAATTTTTCATTGTACCAAACAATACCTAATCAATTTTTTAAAAAAAAATGGACTAAAAACCTTCAGAAAAGTGTTAATCTGATAAATGAACCATTAAAAATAAATATTTATATTATTATTGAATCAAACAGAATAAAACAAAACAAATAGATTTGGAATTGAAATCAAAATAAGAACAAAATATAAATTTACTTGTATCCGAACAACAATTTAAATGAACATATTTCTTAAAGCATTTGAAAATAGAATTTCCTGTAATGATCAATTAACCGAAATCTCATTTTTTTTATTACCGAAAATATAATTTTAAAAACCACATAGTAAGACTGCAAAAATATATTCACAAACCAATGGTCCAAACATTCACGTTGCCCATGCTAAGAAAATGCGCTCGCAAACCCTTATAGGGTTTGACATGTTCCGATATGTACCTCACGTAGCACCTGCACACAAGGCACGGTCTTTGCTAAAGTTAATCAATAATTACCAAGTTGAATATTATATATAAACATACCTGACACTTGGTATTTCATCCATGCGGAATATAAGCTTCTCATTTTTCCTTCGCACAATTTATAAATAGGTCTATTTTGAGTATGAATTTCTTATTCACCACTCAACTGTTTTTAGCATATTAGATACTCTTTGTGATAACGGAGTCGCCGGTCCTTTTAAAATATAGGCAGATCGGAAACTTAAAACAAACCAGAAATTACTAAATCTCAAGGGTTCGGGGGCACGGTTACGTGCGAGGAAGGATTAACCCCTCACAACGCCCACAAGACGGTGCTTACTTGATCACTAATATTTTCTTTTGTAAACCGGATGAATACGTGCAAAGATTAATGTAAAAAATCACAAAGTTCTAAAGGTGATCTGAATTCACTCACGGCTGAGAGAATTAAGGTCAAACTTAAACACAATGGGGATTAAGGCATTAATCTCTAAAATTCGAAAGTATAGTTTTTTATGAGAATTTCGACCGTTCTCCAACTGCTAGGAGAAAGCCGAGATTAACCCTACTTGATAAAATACTTCATTTTTCGTGATGCAATGGAAAAGTTTTTGAACGGTGTTTTATTGATTTTTATTATCTTTTAGTTTACCTAAATTCTAAGGTTTTATTTCAAAAGGGCACATATTTGAGGAATCTAGTCCTAATAGGCACTATTTAGAGTTTTTTTTATTAAATTACCTAAAGGGATTACCAAGTTAATTAAAAAGAGTAAATTATTTAAGGAATCTAAACCTATAGTATTAATTACTAAATACTAAGTACGTCATTAGGGGACTAATCTACATGGCATATGTCAAAACTAAAGATCTCAAGAGATTTGCTTAACACTAATAAGGGATCTAATATGAGGATTTATATATATTTTAAGATATTTACCTAAGAGTTCCTATTTATTTTAAGTTGGACTGCATTTGAGAATTATTATCATATACTATTATTATCCTAGAATTATTAGATTGAAAGAAACAAATAATTAAATTAAATTTGAAAAATGAAACATGGCGGCTAAGGATTAAATTGCACAAAATAAAAATTGAGAAACTAATTTTTTGTAAAAAAAGACTAAAGTAGAAGAAATGCAAACAGTGGAGTTGGAGTTTAAATTTGGCAGAAGAAGGGCGCGAGTCACGTCTAAGTGCGGGTTGGTTCTCAGGTTGACTCTTTAAACTCTTCTAGAGATAAATGTTTATTGGAGATTTTTATTATATTTTGTGCATTAATAACATTGGTTTAACTCTTAAAGCTTTATATGAACTTGTTTAAATCTTATCTTTTAGTTCAATACATTATTATTAGCTTTCTTCATACTTCGATTGTTGGATCTGATTATTATTTGTATGAAAGTGTTGAACATAGTTACTGACATTGAGAGATGCAGTGACAAGTCAGGTTAACAAGACATTACAACGAAAGTTGATCCACTTGTTCAATGAGTTGTAGTTTTGGCTAACAACGAGAGTTGTAGTCGACCTACGTCTTTGCTTAAACAGTTCAGAATTGAATGGAAGTTTGTTGAGATAATCAATCGGTTGTGGAAGGCCAAGAGGGGGTGAATTGGAAAATAAAAATTTAAAGGGAAGCAATTTGAAATTGAAGACTTGAAGAAACAAGGATTTATAGTGGTTCAAGCTTCTAAAAAGCTCTACATCCACTACCTTAGCTCTCCACTAAGCATTTCAAACAATTCACTATGTAACACTCCAATTTCCCCCTAAAATTTAAAATCCTAATTCTGAAATCCCTAGATTCAAAACCCTAATATTTGGGGATTTTATATTTGTAACCCTAATTAAGAATTAGGAAATAAATTAAAAATTTAGTTATGAAATCAATGACCTAATTGTTAAAATTGGAAGTTCAATGACCTTTATGTAAAGTGAGTAAAGTTTAATGGCCTTTTTGAAAACCCTTAGCATTTCTAGTGACCTCTTGTGTAATTTACCCATTAGCTTGAGTTATTTAAACCTCACTTTCTCAGAACACCTCGCGGCTCCCATTTTAATTTCTCATTTGCAGCCTTTGCTCTCATCTCTCTCGATAATAACCATTTCCCCCACCCTTGTTTCCCGATGGTTCTCCGACCAATCTTTATCGGTCGTTCGTTTAGTGTATGGCCACCACCTTCACTACCAACATCATCTACCTAACAGACCCCAACCATCAGTTTTTTGTCATGTACCATTTGGGAGAATTGACATTGAAACCGTTCGGAAACCTTGTAGGTTTAGGCATTGAAACCATTCAGTTTCCTCACCGTGGCTCCTTGCGCCGCCGTGCTCCAGCATCATATTTCCTCATATTCGATTTTGGGCAGGGTAAGCCACGTTTTTATCTTAGTTTGTTTTAGTTTGGTGAAGTTTTTGCCATTTGTGGTTTTGACCCTTAATTGTTGTTTTCCTTATTGCACCGGCGTTGTTGTCCAACTTTCGCTACCACCGTCGTCATGGTTTCTCGCCGCCATGGTTGGTATCCTTGGCCGCCGCTGTTTGGCTTGCTTAGCCGCCATTTTCAAGTGAGTCAAAGAACCCTAGTTGCTTCAGATCTGATGAGAAGAGATAAGAATGTTGGGCTTGATTGAGTGGGTCATGCATGTGATTGGGTTTAGCCCAATTAGGAAACATTGCTCAGTTTTTTGTGTGAAGCCCAAAATCAAGTGAACCAATTTGAACTGGTTGTGTAAGCTAAACCGAATTGTGTGAACCGGCTGAACCGAACCAGTGAACTGGACAAGTAATCTAAACCGAATTAAGCTATGACCCGAACCAGATTAGTGAACCGGATTGACCTGTGAACAGTTGACCTGAACCGGTTTGACCTTGGACTCGTTGACCGAACCAGACTTATTGACCGTTTGACATGTTGACTTTTGACCAGTCAAGTTAACGTTGACTTTAACTTTTTGTTAGAGTTGACTTTGATTTTGACCGTTGACCAAGAGTTGACTTTTTTGGACAATCCTTATCTTGACTCTTTTCAATGTTGTGAGTTCGAATCTACCGCCCGTTTTATCTAATTCAAACCTGAAGACTCTATTTTGCTATTTACATTTAATATGTACTTAGTAAATTGATGGATATTAACTATGGGATGATCGATTATGCACTTCTCATGCTCAGGTATCGCTTTTGAGACCGTCAAGTTACCTCTTTCTATTCAGTTTAACCGTGCAAGTCTTCGAGGATCATGCGTGAGTGTTTCCCTTAGATTTTTTAGTTATATTTTTGTAATGTCTTAGTGATAATGTTAGATGCTAATAAAGAGTTTTACCTCGTAGGTCCTGATTCAATTAAACCAAGTGATATGTCTGAACGTGACACGTTCTTCTCGACGATAGAGCTATAGACCGCTAAAGGTGTGCCTCTTTTTGTGCTATAAACTTGTGTTTTCTTTGGTGCTATAAATAAATGTCTTTATACATTTTGTGTGCATTATTATGTTGTGATTGGTGAAAATTTTCAGACATCATGCATAACATGTCATACTATGATTTAACTAAAAAAAATTAGATTTACTGAACTATGAGATATCAAATTTCTAAAATTATGAAACTTTAGATTTATCAGATTGTAGAACATCGACTTTATAGATTTATGCAACTTGAGTTTTTAACAGTTCAAGTTTCGGATGAGACTCGAATTTTAAAATCAACATCATATCATTGCGTGTACATTGATTGGGATTTGTTCGGGGAAGTTCAGCGGTTTCACCCTTCGGGCTGAATTCTGCTTCGGATCAGTGGTTCCACCCTTCGGGCTGAGTTCCACTTCAGATGGTGACAATGGAGTGAGTAGGCTCTGGGGAACCTTACTTTTCGTTGTATCGAAGATTGGGTATTGTGTTTCATGTGCATCATACATCATATCACCATGATACGGTTTTGTTGTGTTTTCAAAAAAAGACTTTATCAAAAAATAAAATTTTTGTTTTGTTTTGTTTTGTGGTGGTTTGAATTTTTGGGACACACTAAGCTCTTTAGCTTACACCCTATAGTCTTTCTCTTTCAGTTATATACTCAGACTCTTAGGCGACTCGGTACTTGGAGCATCTCACCTTTTATTCAGATGTTTTTATCATTCAGTATGAACTCTTTTTCAAATATTTCAAATTATCATTTTGACATTAATTTTTTTGAAATATTTATGTAATTTGGACATTTGGACGGTTGCTATTTTGGCACTATTTTTGCATCTATTTCCATTATTTGTTCGGATATTTTATTGATTATCAGAACATTAATTTGATAGTTGTGTTATGACAAATGAAACATTTTGAATAATTATTTTAGATTTAAAAATACTTAAAGTTAAACTCAGTTTCTTGTGGGACATGTTTTCAAACGCGACTTCTTAGATTCGGCCCATTTCTTTTGGGTTGAGTTTAGGGGTTACACACTATGAATTATTTCCCTTTTCTAGGCTAATGAGGTAACTGTTACAATCAATTAGGGATATGTGTTTGCCTAATTACAAGTACACTCAACCCAATCTTGAATCAAAATATTACAAAAAAACTCTTAAGAGGTTTAAAAAGAATATGACTCTAATAGGCTCATAGTGTTGGATTTGTGCTTGAATGTTTTAGACTTGTTCAAAGGATGTTCAATAGTTGTTGTTGTAGCTTTGGAGACTTGATTTTATATCCCCTCATTGATTTCTAACCGTTTGGGTGGTTGGGGTCATCAATAGAACTGTTTGGTTGCTTTCTTCCCATATTGATTTCTATACTTACATCGGTAGTGTTTGGTTGCACTTAGCGTGTAACGATTATTCACTGATCATATATATATATATATCCTTATCAATTTCAAATTGGGTGTTTATAGGTGTCCTTCATAGATTTTCAAGATAAAATTTCGTATAGGGCATCTGTACTAATGGATAGCTCATAATTTTTTGATCTTATCCCGAAAGTTGTCAATGAAGCGACAATGACTATTTCATTGCGATGACATCATGTTCGGACAAAAGTTGTAATTAATTGTCATCTCATTCTCTTTTGATTTTATCTTCGCGCCAACGTCATTTGATCATATCTTTTTTTACAGCTGTCAATGCGGCGACAATCCTGGACGCAATCTAAACAATGATTATGAAGTGACATCCCATTGCGGTTGAGAGTCTTGGCTGCAATTTTGGAAGAACTCATGTAACGACATCAACATCAAAAATGAGATAAATTCAAGGATAATTGAAGAATGAGCTACCAAGTTATGAAAATGCAAAAACAAAGATAAAATGCTAAAATGTATGCAAATGTTAACTAAATGGGGACAAATTAACCAATGAATAAGGTGAAAACATATGCTCTTTAGAGTACCATCAATGATTTTATTTTCTTTTATTAAAATCATACGTCACCGAGCAAAAAAAGTTAATGACTTTATATTTTAGACTTTTAAAGATTATATTGTATATTAGTTGAAATAAGTGTTACAAAGCTTATTGATTATGAACAAATTAGTTTAGCACCATTTTGATTGAATCCCTCATTTTAATAGCTAAAGTACGAGAACAAAAAACATGTATTATCTATATGGTATTTTAAATATAGCATCACTTACCCGCATCAAGCCAATGAGTTATAATAATCTATCGATTATGATTGACTTTTGGTCAGAAGTCATATGTTTCCTATTTGTGAGTGTGCAATATATGTTTGAATTGTTCCGCCACAACATACAAAATGGGTACATGAAAATGGTTGAGAATATATATTGAAAATGAGTATCTTTTTATGTTTAATTAATTTTAACAAGTCTAAACTCCTAATTCATTTTAGATTGAATTACACTAGTCATTTGGGATCCTAGAGCCATTCGAATGGTTATCTCCTAAGCAAGAAACATTGCAAACATTCAAATAGTGCATACACAAGGCAAGACTCCATCTTATTGAGTTCCTAGTTTTGATTATCTAAGATGTTCATTCAAGCAAGTACCATTCTTGTAACTCTAGACAATTATACTAACACCTACCATTCGAATAGTGGTCTAAATTCAAGACTCTTAGTAATTCATTTAGATACAAGATTAGCAAGGAATACTCAAGCTCAATAATACCAAGTTTACACACACACACATATCAAAAGTGGCCATTAAGCCTTACAAGTCTTTACATTCAAGCTTTAGATACATATATACACCAAAAGTGCCATTACTTATATACATCAAGTGCCATTAAGATCATTACAACCATGATCAAGTTCTACATACATAATTAAAACTCAAAATGCATGAACTAACAACTTTAGGCACATATCTAATGCCACCATCTAGGATTTTTACAAAAAGTACCAAGTCATACAATAGGCTTTTCTTATGTTCTTCTCTGAGCTCAAG
This sequence comes from Hibiscus tridactylites, assembly GCA_958450335.1. Taxonomy (NCBI): domain Eukaryota; kingdom Viridiplantae; phylum Streptophyta; class Magnoliopsida; order Malvales; family Malvaceae; genus Hibiscus; species Hibiscus tridactylites. The sequence goes on from OY288279.1 coordinate 71,654,108, forward strand.
GAAAAGGTAGCTTTTGATTAAACTATACTTGTGATTTGGGAAGAAGGAAAACGAGAATGATAAGTACATAGTGTACTTAGTGAGGTAGCAACTACTTAGCAAGTTATCAAGATTATTAGCTTTAAGGGGGTTGCGTGTTCATTTTAAACAAGATTAACCTAACTAGGCTTCATTTAAGCAAAGTAAAGTCTTAGCTGGTTCATCATGTACCATTCGAATGCATAGGTTTAAGAAATCAAGGATTCATTTCAAGACTCACAACGTACATGTCAAGCAAGTAGCCAAATACAAGTTCTAGTAATCAATCAAGCAATGTTTGGCAAGAATCAAGCTTTTCAAACATAGAGATCAATTATTCCAATTTGAATATGGCATTCTTCCTTATGACTTATCTTCCAAGTAATAAGCAATTCAAGATGGTAGGTTTATCATTTGAATCATTATTTTACAAGTTCAAAAGCAAGTGTCAAGTTTGCTCATTCTTCATTCATGTTCACAAGTCTTTGTTTCATGTTTAATTAATCTTGTTTTGCCTTGGTTGTTAGTTAGGACTAGGTAATCAAGTCACAAGACAGTACACAAGGTACTTAGTAAGATGATACACAAAGTATCTAACAAGAAGGTGTCCAAGACACCACACAAGAGGGTACACAAAGTACCTAACAAGACGATACCCAAGGTATCTAACAAGAAGGTACCCAAAACACCAAACAAGATGGTACACAAATTACCTAACAAGACGAGATCTACACTCTAAAGCATGTCGTTCTACCTAGGACCAACTATCAACCAAGGGCTTGTTGATTCTTTTATTATCAAGCATTCATACATCAAGTAATTAAGAATCAACATATCAAGATCATGTTCTTATTAAACCCTAAGGCCATTTACACATTGGTTCATCAATAAAGTAATCAAGAGTTTTAAGCATCAAACAAGGTCATTTAGACATCAAGCAATTTGAATAGGCCATTCAAGACATAGGAGCACATTTCATTCATTTTCTTTATCAAGCTACATTACCAACTTATTAGATTATCAAGTCATTGTCACCTCATTTCTTCCCTTATTATCAAGTTACTGATATACTTTAGATTCATTTCAAGTATAGAGCACAAGAAAGAATTTAGACATGCAATTTTGGTTAGGACCTAAGTCCCAACCCTAAATAAAACTATACTCACAAAAATCCAAGCAAGCTTGGTCTTGTATAGCTATCCCCTTTTGCCTATCCTTTGATTGTCCAACTCTATCGTCCCCACCAATTTCCTCAATTCCTTGCTCTAGCAAGCCATTCACAAAAGCATGAAAACATCATTAGAATCAATTCATCAATATACTCATACAATCAAGCACATTTTTGCACTACTTTACTAAATTGTTTCTGTTTCTGGCAGTTTGCACATCCTTCACTAATCTGCTTATATCTTTTAATTTATATGTCATAATTTCAATTAGTCTACACCGTTAGAAAGCTAATTAAATTATCTTTTGAACCATATAAGCCATGCAATTTAAATTTTTGCCAATTACTACAGTTTTAACTAAAAGACATAGTATTTGCATTTCTGGGCAGTTTGCACTGTCCATGTATTTTCATTTTCCAGATTTCACTACATTATCCAGAATTCAAATCCGTTTGTTCCTAATGAAAATAGACATATTAAAGTTCATTCCAAATAAATTTCATCTCTAAATTCAATTTCTACACTTTATAACAAATTTTCAAATTTACTGCCCATAACAGAGTTTTCTGGGCAGATTTCATTAGGTCAAGTTTACTAGTTCATATTTCTACATGCTTAATTCAATCCATTTCATTCTAGTACTTTAAATCCTTAATTGTCCCGTGTTCCCTTGTGCTAATATGTTGATTTTTAGTCCCTAGTACATTCATTTCAGTCCATTAACTATCAAATATTCCAACTCAAGTCCCTATTTTTCATACATGTTAACAAGTTCATTAAAATAGTCCATTACTCTTTAATATAACAATTCAATCTAGCAAGCTTTCAATTTAGCTTCTTCCACTGTTTTTAGTCCAGTTTTCCAGCCTTAATTCTTTCTAGATCAATCCTAAATTTACTACTTTATTTAAAACAATCCCTATTATCCAATTAAACCATCTAGGTGATTAGTTTCATTACTAGTTCCATTTTCAGCAATTAAACACTATTTCCAATTGTTCAATGACCCATGTCATTTCACAAACATGATTTACAACATAATCATTCAATTCCAGTCCTAAATTATCATAAATTTCAGTTTATATCACTAATTTCATGAACTTCCAACCAATTGGTCACACGCATGGTTACATATTGTTCGGTCAAGCTAGATTTCATCCTATTTTCACTATCAATTTCACAAACTAACATGATTATATTCACGGATCATACTAGCATGATTCAAACACAACAATTCATGGATTTACAAGAATCAAACACATGAATTAAGACATACCAAACTTCCTAGATTTTGATTTCCATGTTAAATCTCCTAACATGCAAGCAATCCAAGCTCATCTATGGTGTTTTCTCTCAAAATCTCTCTCTCCCTCTATTGTTTTCTATCTATCCACCCATTTGAGAAAGGTTGGAGATGATAATGCATCTTAGTTATTCATGAGAAATGTCTAATTTAACCACTTTGATTATCCCTTAACTAATGATGGTGGCAAGGGCAAATTAGGAATTAAGGTTTGGGTAAACTAACCCAATGACCACCATACTATGGTAAATGTATTAAAATGACCACATTAAAAAAATCGACTCAATTGACCACCCAAACTATTGAAATTGGATCAATGTGACCACCAGCCGTTAATGGGCTAACAGAAGGTGATGTGGCAGTTAAAAAATTAAAGGTATAATCACACATTTAGTCCTTATTATTTACACATTCTTTCAATTTAGTTCTAATTTTAAACTAATAAAATAAATTAATTAGATGCTGACACGTGTCAACACCTTATTGGAGGAATTTAATTATTTATATTTGATTAATAAATTATTTTCCTTCTCCAATCAGGTGGTGACACGTGTCACCACCTATTTAGAGGAGAAAAACAAAATCCCCAAACTTGCTTTAGGTGGGAATCAAACTTGGGTTCAACAGGGACAAAGGCAACGCCTTAACCACTGCACCAAACACATGTTTGTGCTAAAAATCACCAATTATATTATATGTCTTATTGTTTGTTACCATTCAAATTCATCTTCTTCCTCATCACTTTTGTCATTGCACTGTTCACAATTACTTCTGTTTAAATTCAAGCAAACCCAGAATGCGGGAATGGAACAACTAGTGGCTACTGTGGACACCTCGAATCCGTCCAATATTAGACAGTGTAGCAACCATCAGCTATGAGCTATCATAGAGCGAATATGCTGAGAATGAGGTGAACGATCCATGGGTACAGAGACTTCTTCATGATGTTGAAATCAATGTGGCTTGGCTCCAACCCTTAATGACTACGAATAACTATGATTCATTCGTACATTTGGTGATTGATTTCATTGTGAAGAGATTGGAAGTGATAATGATGCAGAAGCGGTTTAGTCAACTTGGCGGCCTTCAACTAGACAGAGATACCCGAGCTTTGGTAAGCCATTTTTCAGGGATGGCACAGAGGACCGTGAGAGACAAGTTTGCTCGTCTTACGCAGATGGCAACCATCCTCAACTTGGAAAAGGTTTTGGAGATTCTGGATTTCTGGGGAGAAAACTCGGGACCAATGACATGGAGACTTACCCCAGCTGAGGTTAGGAGAGTTCTGAGTTTAAGGGTTGATTTCAAACCTGAAGCAATTGCTGCCTTGAAATTGTAATCCATACATCTTCATCATCTGAGTTTAAGGGTTGACTTCTGTTTCACGAATGAACCCAAGTGCTTGGTGCAAGGAAACAAAAGTAATTGTGAACAGTGCAAGGACAAAAGTGATGAGAAAGAATATGAATTTGAATGGTAACAAACAATAAGACATATAATATAATTGGTGATTTCTAGCACAAACATGTGCTTGGTGCAGTGGTTAAGGTGTTGTCTTTTTCCATGTTGAACCCAAGTTTGATTCCCACCTAAAGCAAGTTTGGGGATTTTTTTTTCTCCTCTAAATAGGTGGTGACACATGTCACCACCTAATTAATTTATTTTATTAGTTTAAAATTAGGACTAAATTGAAAGAATGTGTAAATAATAAGGACCAAATGTGTGATATACCTTTAATTTTTTAACTGCCACGTCACCTTCCGTTAGCCCATTAACGGCTGATGGTCACATTGATCCAATTTCAATAGTTTGGGTAGTCAATTGAGTCTATTTTTTTAATGTGGTCATTTTAATACATTTACCATAGTATGGTGGTCATTGTGTTAGTTTATTAGCATGCAAACTCTTAATTTGTTCTTTAATTCGGTTTAGTCACCTTAATTTAAACCTCAAATTTTTCACATTCTTTCAATTAGGTCCTTAATTATCATAATTAAAAAAATAGAATCAAGCTTAATTAAATTAGAAACTTAGATTAATAATCCCAATAATTCTAGGCTACGGTTTAGGGTATTACAATTCTCCCCCCTAAAAAGGAAAATACATCCTCAAATTTTTACCTGAATCGAATAGATGAGGACATTACTTTCTCATTGTATCATCAGGCTCCCAAGTTGCTTCCTCTATCTTGTGATTCCTCCACAAGACTTTTACTAGGGAGATATTCTTGTTCCTAAGCCTCTTGTCTTCTTTGTCAAGCATCTGGATTGGTTGTTCTTTATAGGACAAGTCAGGGGTTAGTTCAACCTCTTCAGATTCTAGAATGTGTGATGGATCTGAACGGTACTTTTTGAGCATCAAAACATAGAATACATTATGGATCTTATCGAATTTACTAGGGAGTGCTGATCGATAAGCCACTAGACCAATTCTTTCAACTACATCGAATGGTCCAATGAACCGGAGGCTAAGCTTTCCTCTTTTGCCAAATATGAAGACCTTCTTCCAATGAGAGACTTTGAGGAAGACCTTGTCTCCAACATTGTATTGAATGTCCCTTCGTTTCAAGTATGCATAGGTTTTTTTTGCCTATCAAAGGCTTGCTTCAATCGATTGTGAATGATTTGGACTTGCTCTTTGGTTTCTCTGAGTAATTGAGGTCTCAAAATTTTGTTTTCACCTAATTCGAAGCAACATAGGGGAGTTCTACATTTCCTTCCATATAAGGCTTCGAATAGAGCCATTTGGATTGAAGCTTGGTAGCTATTGTTGTAGGCAAACTCTACAAGGGGTAGAGATTTCTCCCAATTCTTCCCGAAGTCAATAACACAAGCTCTCAACATGTCTTCAAGGACTTGAATCACTCTTTCCGATTGGCCATCGGTTTGTGAGTGAAAAGCTGTACTTAGAATCAATTTGGTTTCAAGGGCTCGTTGCAAAGATCTTCAAAATTGAGCTATGAATCTTGGATCTATATTAGAGATTATTGAGGTGGGAACTTCGTGTAAACGAACTACTTCTCGAATGTACAATTCAGCTAAGGCATCCAAGCTTAGGCTCATTCGAACATGGATGAAATGAGCTGATTTAGAGAACCAATAAACTATTACCCATACAACATCATTCTTTCCTAGAGTGCAAGGAAGACCAGTTACGAAGTCCATTGTGATTCGATCCCACTTCAACTGAGGAAGTTCAATAGGTTGGAGCAATCCAGTAGGAGCTCGATGTTCGGGTTTGATTTTTTGGTAATTTAAGCACTTAGACACAAAGTCTGTGATGGTTGTTTTCATGCTAGGTGTAGAGCGTTTGGGTATTCTCCAATTATGAGCGCAAGTGCACACTCTTGTCAAGTTATAGTATAAAAGATATCATCTCCCACGAGGATTGGATAGTCAAATTCGAATGTAAATCCCTGTACAGAGAATATTTAAATGCACAATTAAATTTCAGTTTGTTTAAAAGATAAGTAAATAAACACAAGTAATTTAAGGAAGAGATCAGGTTGATAGAATGGGCCAGGTTATGCTGCTTCGTAGTGTGAAACTGCGTTGAATAGGTTAAGATGTATTGCGCTGCCAGATTGTGTTGCCTCAGCGGATGATGGCAGATTGGTGCTTCAACAACTTTCGCTATCTCGGTAGGTGAAATGGATGAATGGCTCGACGACAAGTTCGATAGTCCATCAAGGCTCGGCAGAACGCTTCTGAAGTAATTCTTCTTATGTCTAAGTCAGAATACTGTTGATGATCGCTGCAGATAATACCCGTCGGCGTGAATCATGAAATGAACATCAACCTTTGGTTCATCCTCTCTTAGCAGCTTTAAACCCAAACCTATGTCTAGGATGGATTGATCAACACCTGGTATGGATGAGATCGTGCTTACTTCTTTCGTGATTTTGACTCTCTCGATGCCAAACAAGTGGATTGCTCACAATCAATCTTTCGAACTTAATTGCAAATAATGAAGAACATGAAATAAGAAAACCTTGAATTTTTATTGCAAATACAAACTTTGATCCTAAACAATTGTTCTCACACTACCCTACAACACAACCCAAACCCTAAGAGAAATTAGAACATAGCGGCGACAAGGAAGCACAAGAAACATAAGCTATTTCCGACTAAGTAATTTAAGGAAGAGATCAGGTTGATAGAATGGGCCAGGGTATGGCTTAGGTTAAGTCCTCCTTGGAGTAGAAGTCTTCCTCATGATAAAGCAGCTTTTGCATTAAATGAAACCTTTAAATCTGACTTCTTTGTCTTTAATTTGGACTTCTCTTGTCGTTGCCTTGTGTCGCAAGCAAGCATTGATCTTCTTCTTTGGCGGCTATGTCCGCTGTTACCGGCATCAGTAAATTGAGTGGATGGGCTCGATGGACTCAGCAAATTATGCTCTACCGATCGCACTCTAATTCACCAATTCCTTAAGTTGCTGCCCTAGGCAGCAGATACTCGACAACATCTCTCTCTGTGTTAAATTGCTTCAGTACAACTCCTTAGTTTGTTGTCTTAGCATCCGCTCCTCTGATTTCTCCTCCTCTTGATAGCTTCTAGCATCTGAAACTAAAACTAAACTAAAACAATATCTTTTCTTACCAAATCAAAGATATTCAATAGAAACATGATAAAGTAAAGAATATTGTAAATAATGCATGCATGTACCTAAATATGCCTAAAATGCACTTAAGAATAGCAATAATATGAGATGGAATGCATACAAAATATAAGACTTATGAGCACTTTAAACTAGGCCACCAATACAAAGATTTAATATCATTATACATCTTGACAGATCCATGATGTATCGAGAATAGGCTTTGATGAGCTTCTTGCAAAATTTCATTCTTCAACTCACCATTGTTTGGAACACACACTCTATCCTTAAAATAGAGCATGCCATTCGAATGGATTGAGAAATCTTGGTTGGCCTTTGAATCAAGCTTCAAGATGATAGCTTGAAGTTCAGGGTCACTTTGCTGAAGATATTTGATTCTCGAGATTAAGCTAGATTGGAATTAAAGTTCAGACAAGAATTTCCGTCCCTTGGATAGACAAAAATGAGCATTGATAGCCAAGGAAGCTACAGAGAAGCAAACAAGATTATTAAGGATGATTTTCGAACAATCATTTGCAAGACATAAAAGGTTCAATTCGAATGGGTTGCTTGTAATCCAAGAAAGAATTCAAATAGTTGTTTATAAGACAAGAAAGGAGCATTTTGAGTCACTATTTGAAATTCAATGAGGGTTTTAAAAAGTTACAAGGCTTAGAATAACTTACCAAAGGCCGATTTATGGCTAAGAGCATCTGCAACCACGTTGGCTTTTCTAGGAAGATAGTCGATGACAAAGTCATAATCCTTTAGCAATTCCATCCATCTTCTTTGTCTCAAGTTAAGATCTTTCTAGGTTAAGAGATATTTGAGACTTTTGTGATTGGTGAATAGGTAGCACTTCTCACCGTACAAGTATTGTCTCCAAATTTTGAGAGAAAATAAAATGGCAGCAAGTTTGAGATCGTGAGCTAGATAGTTTAGCTCGTGAGGTTTCAATTGCCTTGATGCATACGCTACCCCATTGCCTCCTTGCATCAAAACACAACCTAGCCCAGAATGTGAAGCATCACTATACATAGTGAATTCTATACCCGATTCTGGTTGGATAAGAACCAGGGCATGAGTCAAGGCTTGTTTGAGCTGATCAAAACTTCTTTGTTTCTTTTCTAACCACTCGAATGGTTGATTATTTCGAAGGAGTTTAGTTAGAGGTAGGACAATGGTAGAAAATCCCTTAACAAATCTTTGATAATACCCGGCCAAACTGAGAAATCTTCGGACCTCACATACATTCCTCGGAGTTCTCCAATCGAGAATAGATTGAATTTTCTTTAGATCTACCTTGATCCCTTCGGCTGAGATGACATGGCCAAGAAATAAAACTTTTGATAGCCGGAATTTGCACTTGGAGAATTTGGCGAACAACCGACATTCTCAGAGGTTTTGTAAGATGATTCGAAGGTGCTTTGAATGTTCCTCCTTGTTTCAAGAGTAGACTAGGATTTCATCAATAAAGATGACCACAAATTTGTCGAGATAGGGCTTGAATACACGGTTCATGAGATCCATGGATGCAGCCAGGCATTGGTTAGCCCGAATGGCATTACAAGGAATTTGATATGGCCGTAACGAGATCGAAAGGCTATTTTAGGCATGTCTTCTTCTTTTACCTTCATTTGATAATAACCCGATCAAAGATTGATCTTTGAAAACACCACAACATTCTTAAGTTGATCAAAAAGATCTTCAATCCTTGGCAAGGGATACTTGTTTTTGATGGTAAGTTGATTCAATTGCTGATAGTCGATACAAAGCCACATTGTACCATCCTTTTTTCTTGACGAACAAGACGATAGCACCCTAGGGAGATGTGTTTGGCCAAATAAAGCCCTTGTCTTGTAGCTCTTGAAGTTGCTTCTTGAGTTCCTTCAACTCCACTTGTGCCATTCGATATGGTGTAATTGACACCGAGTTAGTTCTAGGTTAAACATCAATCCCGAATTCCATTTCTCTAGTTGGAGGAAGACCAGGTAGTTCCTCGGGGAAAACATCGACAAATTCAGATACAATAGAGATAGATGGCAAACCAAAGTCATACTCATCTTGTACGGTCATGGCAACAAAGATGGAAGTAGGTTTCTTATCTATAAGCAAGATGAATTTTTTACCTAAACCCCGGAGATAAAGTCTCTTATTTTGGCAATCTATCCATGCTTGATGTTTTCCCAACCAATCTAGTCTTAATACTATATCAAATTCACAAGTTTGCAGGACATAAAGATCACTTGGAAATGGAACATTTCGAATGAATACAGGACAAGATTTACAAAGCAAGTTGATTGGAATGTTTCCTCCTATAGGATTCAAAATTACAAGTCTAGATTTAACAAGTTCGGGTTTCAAGTTTGGCTTAACTATCAAGGAAAAACATATAAAGGAATGGGTAGACCCCGAATCAATTAGAGCACAAGCAGGACTTGAGTTTAGTTCAACGGTACCTGCGATCACATTGGGAGACTCATCATCCTCCCTACCATAAATGTGGTAAATTCGAGCAGGGGCTCGGGATTCTTGATGTGTAGTAGTTGAATGGTGGCCTTTCCCTTTGCCTTGGTTTTCGGACTGAGCTTGTCTCGGGCATTTGTTTCGGTTAGATGGTGCATGACTAGGATTTGCAAGAGTTCGAGCTCGGGCTTTATTAGGATTCTAGGGGCAATCTTTAATATAATGATCGACTCCATCACATGCATAGCGTAGGTTTGATTGAGATCGGCATTTACCAAAGTGGAGCTTTTGACAAAATTTACAAGTAGGGACTTTTCTAGAATTCCCCGTGTTGTTAATAGAGATAATCGGGGCTGAAAGCTTGTTCATCGACTGAGGTCTCGACATATAATTGCTCTTCGGAGAAGGAGTATAAGTCGAGGTGCTTTCTTTCTGATATTTGGTCTTCTTATATTGCTAATGGGGCTTGTCATCACATTTATGCTTCTTATCACTTCGATTACTACCCCTTCTTCTTATCACTTCGACATAAAATTTTTCTTTCTCTTTCCTGCAGTGCTTTTCTTCATTTTTTTTCCTTTTTTCTGTATGTTTTCTGTCGCGACAGTTTCCTGCAACCATGTTAGAATTTTATAGATAATACAAGCAGACAATGTTTATCAGAAATTTACTCAAATTTAGCAAGTAACAGTAGTGTTTTTTATTTTTGGCAATTATAGAAAAATTCTAAGTTTTCTTCATGATTTCCCCAAAATTAAGTTCATTTTTTATTATGGTGCGAAAAATTTAAAATCGGCTATCCTATCATAGGCACAAGTTCTAGCAAATTTTTTTCTTTTGATTAACTAAAGGCAAGTACATATGCAACTAAATGATCTAAATTATGCCAAAATAATAAATGAGTGCTAACCCCCCCCCCCCCCCCCAAACTCAAGATGAGCATTGCCCTCAAAGCATAAAACAAAAAAAGATAACATAAAAATATAACTTAAAATAAAAGATAAAAGGAAAGAAAACTTAAATGCTGGAAGATACAGGAGATGTAGAGGAGGAAGAGGTGGTGCTATTAAGGACAAGGCGGCAGCTGGCAGATCTCCTGGTGGCTGGACTCTTTGTTGTGCGCGGCAGCTGGATTCTAGTGTTAGGGTTTGAATCTGGATAAGTAGTTGTGAGACGGGAATAAATAATAATAATAATGCAACTGAAAATAAAATCTAGTCCTAAGTAATTAAAATATACTCCTAAATAAAATAAAGATGTGGAAAATAAAAACTTAAAAATCTTGCTACTCTTAAGAGTGCATTGGTATGCATCTCTTAAATTAACTACTCCTTTATCGATTTGAGCTTAAGAGGGTCATTTCTGATACTTTTTGTAATCCACCCACACCCTCCATCTAGTGACTATTCTCATGGTGGAGGATTCCTTCTTCCTCGTTCCCTTTTAGTTCATATGAACCTTCCTCATTGTTTCTATTCCTGAAGGCATGAACTTGTGATTAGGAAAAATTATATCACTACCTAACCATGTACTTACCTTATCTTTGTCGAAGTTCATTATGGTGGAAAGTTGCTTTTGCTGCCGAGGCAGCTGCTGCGACAACCAGTTGTTGCGACAATCTTCTGTCATGATGCTATGCAGGTCAAGGGAAAACTTAATTTTCAGAAAAACTTCATGACTACCAACATCGTTTTCTTTATGCCCCTCAAAAATCTCCATCAGTAGAGATTCTGGTGGCTTTAAATCTGTCAGCATTGACTCCTCTCGATATATATAGTCTATAGTTGCTGAGGCTTCTGTCGAGGCGGGCATCGTTGTCAAGGCTTCTGTCGAGGCGGGCATCGTTGTCGAGGCTTCTGTCATGGCAGACCTATTTGCCAAAGTATGTGATGTTGTCGTGGCCTCATCAATTCGTTTGTCGGCCTCACTAGGTGTTATTGTGGCATTGCTTTGTTCAGGTACTGTCCTTTCACTGCTCAGTTCGTCTCTTGGGCAGGGTTCTAGGTAGCTACCAAAACAGTTGTCAATCTTGCTATTCGGGCAGTGTTTTCATCCTCTTGGCTTGGAGGTTCTAATTGTTCCTCACACATCGAAGATCTTTCTTCGCATTGCTCTTCGTCCTCTTGTCCTGGGACATCAGTATCCCTCAGACTTAATTGTTAGGGATCACTAGTTGTCGAGGCAGAAGTTGCTTAGACATCGTGTTCAAGTTCATCTATGGCATTAATGAGGACTTAATTGCTTAGAAGTGCATCCATTTTAGCGATGTTGGCGTCCATAGCAATTGACACTATATGCGTGAGTGTGAGGAAAGTTTGAAGTGTGTCCTCCAAGGATTTTCATTGCTCTTAAGGATAACTATATTGCCAGGGCATGTCAATATCTGCAACAAAACTATTATGGTAAAAAATTTGAGATTCTTGATTATACCATGAAAAATCTTGTTGCTGCTGCGGCAGCGGCATCTGTTGTTCGTATTCAGACATCCACTCTCGAGTGGTTTTTCTTGACATGTCTGCTGCAAAAAGATGAGGGCAACTTTTGAACGCATGATTGCCTTCACAATAATCGCAAGAACTTTCCCACATGTTGATGCCCTTGACTTGTAGTGCACCTGAATATTCCTTTTTTCGAATAAAAAGGAAAAATAAAAACTGAAATTAAATGCAATAAAATAAGTGTAGAAAAATAAAGACGAATTTACTATTTCCAATCCCCAACAACGACGCCAAAAACTTGTAGAGCGTTTGGGTGTTCTCTAAATATGAGCGCAAGTGCACACTCTTGAGTCTTGTCAAGTTATAGTATAAAAGATATCATCTTCCACGAGGATTGGACAGTTAATTCGAATAGCAATTCCTGCATAAGGAAAATTAAATGCACAAGTAAATTTTAGTTTATAAAGGAATAAAAAGTAAATAAACACAAGTAATTTGATAGAAGAGATCAGGGTGATATAATGGATTAGGTTATGCTGCTCAGTAGTATGAAACTGCGTTAAACAAGTTAAGTTGTTTTGCGCTGCCAAACTTTGTTGCCTTGGCGGGAGATGGCAGATTGGTGCTTCGACGCTTTCTCTGCCTCAGAAGGTGGAACAAACGATTGGCTCGGCGGCAAACTCGGTCGTCCTTCATAGTTCAGCAGAACGCTTCGATAATGATTCAGCTTATGTCTAAGTCAGAATATTGTTGTTGCCCACTGCAGATAATACCCGTTGGCGTGAATCTTTCAACGAACATCAACCTTTGGTTCGTCCCTTTTTAGCCGCCTTAAACCCTAACCTATATCTAGGCTGAATTGATCAACACCTGGTATTGATGAGATCATGCTTACTTCATTCGTGAGTTTGACTCTCTCGATACCAAACAAATGGATTGCTCCCAATCGATCTCTCGACTCAATTGAAAACAATGAAGAACATGAAATAAGAAAATCTTGAATTTATTGCAAAAACAAACTTAAACCTAAACAACCGTTCTCATAACTACTTTACAACATAACCAAACCCTAGAGAATTTAGAACATAGTGGTGGCAAGAAAACACAAGAGAAACCTAAGCTATGCCGACTTTTTTGTTGTTTAAAATACACGGTATGATCGAATATATATAGGGCATGGCCTAGGGTAAGTCCTCCTTGGATTAGAAGTCTTCTTTATGTAAAGTAGCTTTTGCATTGAATGCATCCTTTAAGTTTGACTTCTTTAACTTGAAGTTGGACTCATTGTGGCACAAGTAACCTTAAGCTGCCTTGGATAATATCCCCTTGGGCGGCTCAGTCCGCTGTTTCCGGCATCAGAAAATAGCATGGATGGGCTCATTGGACTTAGAAAATTATGCACTTCCAATCACACTCCAATTCACCAATCTTCAAGTTGCTGCCCTGGGCGGCAGGTATGGCGGCGGCAGCTACTCGACAACATCTCTCTGTGTTGAACTGCTTCAGTACAGTTTCTTGGCTTGCTGCCTCAGCCTCAGCTCCTCTCTTCTTCTGACAGCTTCTAGCACCTGAAACTAAAACTAAACTAAAACAATATCTTTTCTCACCATATCAAAGATATTCAATATAAACAGAGTAAAGTAAAGAATATTGTAGATAATGTATGTATGCACCTAAATATGCCTAAAATGTACTTAAGAACATCACTAATATGAGATGAAATGCATATAAAATATAGGACTTATGAGCACTTTACACACCCCCAAACTCGAACTATTGCTTGACCTCAAGCAATGCAATCCTAAACATACTTCCCCTTACACTAATCAGAAAGAAAAACCTGTTTTAAACTTGATTTAGCATCTCAAGGCAGTGGCACCTATCATTAGATTAGTGAAAGGAAAATAGCATGAATTACCTCAGAATTAAACTATAATGCTAGTGCAGTGTGTGCAGAAAATGTGTATATGTTGAATCTGAAGAATATTATAAGTAAACAAATATGTTGTCAAGGTAATATAAGGTTGTTGTCGAGGCAACACAATTAAGCACATATTATAATCATGGAAGTAAGGGCTTCAGCTTATCACAACTACTCTTTAAGTTTGAAATTAAGATAGGAGTAAACTACAAAACCTCGAACCCATAGAGTAGAGTCATCCCGTGAAGACTTTCATTCACTCATGCTAATTTGTCCGTCACTTCAAGGATTTTAAGATTCATGGACTTTAATAGCAGCGGAGTGTCCTCGCACATGATTCTTCCTAGAGCCGATTTCGGGCACCTCTAGGAAAAGACAACATAACATTTTTCTTTCTCTTTCCTGCCGTGGCAGTGCTTTTCTTCAATTTTTCTTTTTTTTTCTGTATGTTTTCTGCCACGGCAATTTCCTGCAACCATGTTAGAATTTTACAAATAATTCAAGCAGGCAATGTTTGTCAGAAATTCACTCAAATTCAGCAAGTAACAATAATGTTTTTTATTTTTGGCAATTATAGAAAAATTCTAAGTTTTCTTCATGCTTTCCCCAAAATTAAGCTCATTTTTTATTATGGTGCGAAAATTTTAAAATTGGTTATCCTATTATAGGCACAAGTTCTAGCAATTTTTTTTTCTTTTGATTAACTTAAATGCAAGTACATATGCAACTAAATGATCTAAATTATGCCAAAATAATAAATGAGTGCTACCCCCCCCCCCCAAACTCAAGATGAGCATTGCCCTCAATGCATAAAACAGAAAAAAAATAGAAAAATAAAACTTAAACTAAAAGATAAAAGGAAAGAAAACTTAAATGCCGGAAGATACAACAAATGTAGAGGAGGAAGAGGTGGTGGTGTTGAGGACAAGGCGGCAGCCGGCAGATCTCTTGGCGGCTAGACTCTTTGTCGTGCGCGGCAGCTGGATTCTAGTGTTAGAGTCTGAATCTGGATAAGTAGTTGTGAGACGGGAATAAATAGTAATAACGCAACTGAAAATAAAATCTAGTCCTAAGTAATTAAAATCTACTCCTAAATAAAATAAAGATGTGGAAAATAAAAACTTGAAATTTTTGTTACTCTTAGGAGTGCATTGGTATGCATCTCCTAAAGTAACTTTTGAGTTTAAAATTTTTTTTATTGAAAACTTTTGAGTTTAAATACATAGAAGGAAAGTTAATCATAACTACAAAAATCTTAAGAAATAATCATTTAAATTAGGAGACTTGTTCAACTAGAAACAATCCGTACTTATTAATAGACTTATTTAATAGCAACAAAAATAACAAAATATGAAAAAAGATTCAGTCCAAAAGTGTTTACAAATCAGTGATGTTTATTTTTGATTTTATATTAAATTTGTGAATGTACTTGGGTATTGTTGTGGGCGTGGGTTTTGAACCGTAAACTGTGATGTTTTGCGAGTAGAATCATGTAATATCATGATTTTTTGTGATTTTTCTTTTTTCTTTTTTCGAAAGAAAAATATTGTACGATTTTATTAATGAAAAATTATACAAAACAATTAGAAACAAGGATTTAGGTCTCGTTAAAAAATTCTTTAAATTTAAGTAAAAAAAAAAGAGTGCGCCAAGTCCAAGCCAATACGACAATTAACCCCCTGAATCCAAACCACAGTAACCTAACCAAGTCCTGCTACCACATAAAACTAAACATCCAAGCAGACCATTTTAAACAAATAATCTCAGGGCCACATGCTCACTATTACAAAGACGATTCAACCCCACATACTAGACCTTACCGGATCCACCACACCAAGGTCCGGCCAATAAGTGCAGCGCTGTAACTTGCCAGAACATATCCAAGTAAGCAGATAATGAAGCCGAAACAGATTCAATTTATAACTCCTTTTGCTAGGATATCAACTTCTATATTACATACTCTCGGAATGTAATTTAAGGTAATTCCTCTAAAAATGAAATTTTTAGAGATGTTGATCGCCAAGTTTGAAAAACAAGAAGGGGCCTTGGAAGGGTTTAAATTCCATTTAACTGCATTAGCGCAGTCGTTTTCGACAATCAAATTAACTCTTCCAACCCACTGTGAATCCGCGAAAAGTTGAATAGCTCTATCAATCGGGAAGTTTTAGGGTGAAATCTGTTAAAATGAGACTAAAATGAGGTGTATACTTAAATCCTTACAAAAAATCGTAAAGATTTATGTACGTGTACCGAAATTATTACAAATTTTACTATTTTTATAATAATTTATGTACATGTAGCGAAATTATTACAAAAGTTATAATAATTTATGAACATACCGAATTTCTTACTATTTTTGTAAGAAATTCGGAACATGTACATAAATCCTTACGATTTTTGTAAGGATTTAAGTACAAACCTTATTTTAATCTATTTTAATGATTTTTTTAGACAAACCCCTATCAATTGCCAATAATTCAGCCAGAGCCGGAGAACCAGAACCTAGGTTTGAAGTAGAACACTACCCTCATAATCTCTTAGGATCCCCCAATGCTTCCCAAGCTGCCGTCCAGTTTTATTGCACTATCTACAAATTTAAATTTTAAAAATAATATTATTAAAAGCATACATTAAATATATCAACAATAAATTTTACATCCCATTTCTCTCTTATAAAAGTATAAAATAATGGGAAAGTGCTCTGGGTTGGTTTCTAATAGTTTTCAAAAAAAAAATATTTAGTCTGTATTTCATCTTTGTTGGCGGCGGCTGTTGTTGCCGGTTGTTGGTAATGCTTAAGGTGAGAACCAAAGGCAAAAGCCTATATCCTACATGGGTTGAGAAAAAAGCTTGTGGAGGGTACTTATACCAAAATTTCCTCTTCCCTTGTTGAGTGGGAAAGAACAAGGGACATCCTCGCACGCAGATATTATTTTTTTAGAAAAAATTCGTAAGGAATTTTCTTAAAAATAAAAGATAATGTGAAAGAATTCAGCTGCTGATTTGTTCGAATTTGTTGAATTTAGATTGCTTTCCAGTCAAGTTCATTTGTTTACAGCTGTTGTTATGGAGAGCTGTTACTCCAGCTTAATTCTGCAGTTATACAGATTAATATATGAATTAATTTAGACAGTAAAATGACGGTGTAAAATGGCGGTTATGTCCATGGTTTTCAGCCTATAAATGGATGGTTTCATGCAGTCTAAGCATGCAACAGACACACACAAAACATTCTAAAGTTCTCTGCATTCCTCCATCACCAGAAGCAGCAATACCACCGTTGTTCACTCCGGTGTCGAGTGTACGACTTTCAGAGCGTCCGTGTTCACCTCGGGGGACAATCTGCCTGTGAAACGACTACACTGATCGGGGCAAAATTGTTTCTAAGGCAGTGGCCTACATACCACGACACGATTCACTTGTTTATTTTCAGTTTTTGTTTATTTTTCCAGTCAGTGCTAACCAGGTCATTTTACAGTAGTTCAAACCAACAGCGGTAGGCTGATTTTATATTGTAAATAAATAAAATTCATCCTTTTGATGGATCTTCTCTTCTTAGTTTTGGTTTTTTGTTCTTTCTTTTATATTTTATCTGTTTTTTTGGCAATTTTTCGTCTATTTTTATGGTAGTTTATTCTTCTACTTTAATGGCAGTGTTAGTCTGTCTTTGTGACAATTTGTCTGCGTTTTCAGCAGTTTAACGTTCGTATGATGAGTATTAGCAAGCTTTCTTCCCAGCGAAGGTCAGTGCTCTATTATGGTCATGATCTCCTTTTGTAGTTTTGTCGATATGCAAGAACTAGCAGCGAAAATATTTATTTTCTTCAAAGAGTATTCTGATCAAAGTATATAATTGTTGTATTTCATTAAGATGATTGTGTAAGTCTTCCTAGAAGTGATGAGTTATGTTTTTCATGTCTTTTACACCCTCTAAAATTTATTATTGAATTTTCGATGTTTCTAGTGTGATCATTAGTAACCATTTACACTTTTAATATAATCCAATATACTTTTTTTTTGTTCTAAAATGTATAAAATAATATATATGGACCCAATTTTTTTAAAAAAATATAATTTAAAATAAACGATAGAAGCAGAAAATAAAAGTTTATATTTTCAATGAACTCGTAAACATTTTTCATCTTATACAGCAACTCAAAAAAATTCTTCCTTGTTCAAATTAGAGTTGAATAACATATTTAACAAGCCAGTTCCTTTTAGCTGGTTTAACAAAATTAGTGTCTTTAATTACCTTTTTTTTTTTATTTGTTCTCACTTAACTAATAGAAATATTTAGACATGGTTTAGAGTACTTACTTTATCGGTTTCAAACAAAATAACAACCTGCAGAGATTCATCTTTTAACACACATTTTATTATCTTTAAGTACTTCTTAATTTCTAAAAACATATATAAAAAAAGTTAATCAAACATTGTATCGCATATTGAATAATCCCAGCAGGCGAATAAACACATGGAGGAAATAATGGTTGTTATTGTGGGAGCTGGCCCTGCAGGCCTAGCCACCTCGGCTTGCCTCAATCGCCTTTCCATCCCCAACATTGTGCTGGAAAGAGAGGATTGCTACGCTTCTCTTTGGAATAAAAGGTCCTACGATCGCCTCAAACTTCACTTGGCTAAGCAATTCTGCCACCTTCCCTACATGGACTTCCCCTCCGATGCACCAACTTATGTGCCTAAAGACGGCTTCATAGATTACTTAGACAATTACGTCTCACACTTTGGCATAACCCCGAGATATCAACGGTCCGTAGAGTCGGCGGTTTACGATTCAGATGCCGGAAAATGGCGGATTGTGGTCACTAACATGACGGCCTCAGACGTGACCAAGTCCGAGGTGTATATCTCGAGGTTTCTCGTTGTAGCCACCGGGGAAAATAGCCAAGGATTGATCCCCGAAATCGACGGTCTGGAGAGCTATGGAGGGGAATGCATCCACTCTAGCCAATACGAAAACGGAATGAAATATAGAGGCAAAGAAGTTTTGGTGGTTGGTTGTGGCAACTCTGGCATGGAGATCGCTTATGATCTTTGGAGTTGGGGTGCCAACACTTCCATTGTCATTCGTAATCCGGTTCATGTGCTGACGAAGGAGATTGTCAAAATGGCGATGATCATGTTACAATACCTCCCAGTCACAGCTGTGGACAAAATCACTGTGGCGATTAGTAAATTGAAATATGGGAAGCTCTCGAAATATGGTATTCGAAGACCGATAGAGGGGCCATTCCATCTCAAGGAAATAACCGGTCGGTCCCCAGTTATCGATGTTGGAACCATTAGTAAGATCAAAACCGGAGAAATCAAAGTTTTACCTGGTATGAAATACATCCAAGACAAAGAGGTTGCGTTTGCGAATGGTGAGACGACTCGATTCGATGCCATTGTGTTTGCCACAGGGTATAAAAGCACAGTCAGGAATTGGCTCAAGGGAAGCTATGAGAGTTTTGATGAGAAAGGGATGCCCACAAAAGGCTTTCCGGATCACTGGAAAGGGGGAAATGGGATATACAATGCAGGATTTTCAAGAAGAGGGCTGCAAGGTATTTCCAATGATGCGCAGAATATAGCAAGGGATATATATATGGTAGCTGATCCTTTGGGTTTAAATAACTAATTACTCTTCTCTCCTATATATTATACAAGTGTTTGATGTAAAGAATAATGCATACGGCTTATTGTATTTCTATATTGGTGGTTCTCAGTGTTGGAATTGAACCTTATGTACTTATACTACTACTATATATTTTATTAATATTACTAACTATATATCTTGATGAACATTTATATTTTGCTTACTGAATTAATTAATACATGTTCCATTAGGATATAATTTCTAAACGATTAAATATAGGTATCTGAAATCAGGTAATCATTCAGCTTTTTAAGTCAGGTCATGCCAGGTCAAGTCAAGTCGGATACAGATTTTGTCAGGTCAATTTAATGGTCCGACTTGGATCAGGTCGGGTTCAGGCCGACTCAAATTCGGGTCATTGTCAGGTTGATTTTGAATCAGATTGGGTTTGGGTCGAGTTAATTTCAGGTCGGATAAGTTTCAGTTTAGGCCAAAA
The DNA here is from genome assembly GCA_958450335.1 of Hibiscus tridactylites. NCBI lineage: Eukaryota > Viridiplantae > Streptophyta > Magnoliopsida > Malvales > Malvaceae > Hibiscus > Hibiscus tridactylites. The sequence continues at coordinate 71,674,114 of OY288279.1, forward strand.
CGGTTTGGGTTTGAATCAGTTAATTCATGTTCGGATGGACTTCAGGTCGGGCCACGTTCAGGACGGGTAATATTGGTTTCAGAGTTCAAGTCAGGTCTTACGTGTACAAATAGACTTCGGTCTGGTAATTATGGGTAAATTTTAGAAGAAAAAATATATTTTTAGGGATTAGTATGAACCAAAATATTCTTTAGGATGTCGGAATATGTTACAATTTAATATATATATATATATATATATATAATTGTGACTAAATTGAATTAAACTAAAATTTAAAAGTGAATGTTACTATATTAGGACTAAAATGAAAAATTGTAAACGAGTGAGAACCTAAAGGGTAATTAATCACTGGGCAAAAAATTGGGCGGTAAATGCCAAATGAGCAATTAGACAACGCGGTCAAATTTAAAAGTAATTGTGACTAAATTGAATTAAATTAATTTTAGGGACTAAAATGAATCAAATTATAATGAACCATGTTAAATTAAATTTGGGAGTAAAATGAATCAAATTAAAACTAAAGAAAAAAATTGGGACTAAAATGAATTAAACCGTAAAACCTTAAACCCTAAATTTTAAACCCTAATTTATAAACCATAAACTATAAAATGAATAAAACATTCACTAATATTGGGACTAAACCATAAACCATAAACCCTAAAATGTAAACCCTAAAGAAACTTGTAAAACCGAAATTGATTTTGATATAACACATAAATATAAGGACCAATTTGCAAAACAATAAATTTTTAAGTACTCTTTAAAGTCTCACAATTGACAAGTATTCTTGAACAAAATTATATTTAAAGACTGGCTCTCAAACATATGTAATTCCCTAAGTCTTTTTCTATGTTTTTCAAGCCTAAGTATGCAAAAACGCCCAGGCGTATCGATACCCTCAGCGTATCGATACCCTATTTTGTCACTGGAATTTTATTGAACATACCGTACCGATACGCCCTGCAACCGTATCGATACGACATTCATCTGGGCAAATATTTTCATGAAACCGTACCGATACGCCTAGCAACCGTATCGATACGATAATCATATCTTTGAAAAATCTGAGCATTTAATTATTTGACCGTTACTTGTCAGTTGGTTGGTTTCCCAATTTTCAAAAGATCGTTATACCGTATCGATACGCTTGGTATGCGTATCGATACACTTTTTATACAAACATAGCTTGGGATTCCAGTAACTTTGGACCGTATCGATACTGACCTCCGTATCGATACGCCCCTTAAAACCGTACTAGTACGCCTTCTATGCGTATCGGTACTCTTTGTTTTTAGGCACAACGGCTCTTTCCTCTTTGATGCAGGTATCGATACGCCCTTCCCGAGTACCAATACGGTAGGCTGCAGAGCTGCATTTAATGCGGGAAAAATGTCCACAACGGCTCTATTGATGATCCCAACTACCCAAACGGCTAGAAATCAATGCAAGGGTATAAAAACAAGCTTCAATTGACCAAGCAATAGCTATTGAACATTCAAGCATCATCAAAGCAAAAAATCCAAACCTTTGAGCTATTCAAAGTCAAATCTTTGTACCCAACTCTAGTGTATTTCAAATTGTCAATTTGTATTGTGAGTTTGGGATTTTTTAAATTGTATTTGGGTAGACAATCATCCTTTGAGAGGAAACATTTGAGTTCACCAAAATCTTTCTTTGTATTTGAGTGGATTAAGCTTTGGGTAGAAAGCTTAATCGAAATTGTAAGGTTTCCTCCTCATCCAAGAAAAGGGGACGAATTCAATTAGTGAATTGTTTAAAAATCCTTAGTGGGAGCTAAGGTAGTGGATGTAGAGTTCATTTGGAGAACTTGAACCACTATAACCCCTTGTGTCATATTTATTTTCAATCTTTCTCTTCACCAAAAATTTTAATCGCCAATTCACCCCTCTTGGCCATTTGCAAGTGTTCGATCAACTCAACAAAACTAAACTAAAATTGAGAATAAAATGTAGTAAGAACTTAAAGTGCAAATAACCCCTTAAAATTAAAAATGGTTGTTTAATTTTGATTTGAATTATGAAATTGAATAATTAAAATGATGGCCTATGGCTTATGGTGGCCGGTGGGATTGGTCGATTGGACCGTTTGAGTATTAGGATCCTTTGGGATTTGGGCGATTGGGCGGGCAACCCTAAAATTTAGGCTGGATTTTTTTAACTTTGGACTAAATTTCTAAAAAAAATGAATAGGGATAAAATCTGATTAAAATTTTAATTTTAGGGACTAAAATAAATTAGGCTGAATTGCAAAAAATATAATTAAATATGGGGCAATTTTGACTAAAAATTAAATTGTAGAGACTAGAATAAACAAAAATAATATTTGACTAAATTACTAAAAATAGAAATATATACGATAAATTTGGACTAAAATAAAGTTGTAGGAACTATAATAAATAAAAATATCATCATATTTAAAACATTGGACTAGATTAAAAAAATTTGAAATAAATTGAGGTCAATCGGTTAAAAATTAAGGACTAATATCAACAAAAATAAACCCCACTCCATAAACTAACCCATAACCCCAAACACTCAACTTGACGCATTTGTCCCTAAACCCCAAACTTGAACCCCTAAATCTTATTATCGCTAATAATTAAAGTACAAGACTAATCCCTTAACTCCTAAACTAATCTCATGACCCTAATTTAAACACTCAATTTATTGTTTATACCTCTAAACCCAAATGTCAATCCCTAAATCTTACGATCACTAATAATTAAAGTGCAAGCCTAATCACATAAACCTTGAATCCCTAAACTAAATCCATAACCCTAAACTTTCTACTTGAAACATACTACATATACCCCTAAACCCTAGACCTCAACCCCTAAACATTACAATCTATCAATCACTGATAATTTAGAATGCAAACATAATCCTATAAACCATAAATCCCTAAACTATACCCATAACCCTAAACATTTAACTTGAAACATATATCACTAACCTCAAATCTAAAACTTTAAATCTTACAAATATTAATAAGTCATTTTAGATAATCTGCCCCTTAATGTATAAAGTTGTTATTCCATATTATTAGTATCACAATTCACAAGTTCACAATAAGTAAAATTTCGTTTAATTATAATTATATATATATTTTTTGAAATTATGAATTAAACTTATTAATATTTAAAGTAATATATAATCTATTTTCTAAAATAATAAAATTAATAATTATGAATTAAACTTATTAATTTAATGGTTATAAACTTATAATTAAAACATTAATATAATAATTATAATTTGTCTACAGAATAAGTTTATTAATTTAGTTAATTTTAATAACAAATAAATTAATGATCCTAAATAAATTTATTAATTTAATGATCATGTACCTTAAATTGTGAAGATATATTTTCTCACATTTTAATATAGTAAATTCATATTCTTACAACTTCATCAATTGTAAATTTGTAACTTATAACTTATAAGTCGGGTAAATACCAAGTTAGGTAAATATTAGATCAGTTTAGTGACAAGTCGGGTCATTAACAGGTTGAGTCAATTACAGATCAAGTCTATAACAAGTCATGTTGATAACAGGTCGGGTAATATCAGTTATTTACCAGATTAATCTCGGTTCGGGTTCATATCAGGTCGGATGTAGGTCGGGTTCGGTTATCATATTATCAGGTTGAATTCGGGTTCAGGTCGGGTGCATGTAGGGTTCATATCTAAAATTTCCAGGTCCAACTCGGGTTCAAGTCAAAACTAGTTCGGACTCGAATTGGTTTCGGATCACCAGTCCTTCGAATCACAAACAGTTCTGACTCAAGTCGATTTCAGTCAGTTTTGCAGGTCGAGTCATCTTTTTACATCCCTAATTAAATAACTCAATAACATGTCACATGTAAGTTTAAAATTTTCTCCATCTATATGTAAAACAACAGTGATCATTTAAAAAGGTAATATTTTTATACACATAACGTGAAAATTTTATTTTACACAACCTTATATATTTGCGCTATAAAATTTAAATTTTAAATTTATAGTTCTAACTTCTAAATTATGTATCCTAAATTTTAAAAACCGAGTTTAAATTTTAAACTTCTAAACTTTAAACCCTAAATTAAACTTTCAACCCTTAAAACTAAAAGGCTTGTTACACAACGAATGGTGTATCAAAGTTTTTTTTTCCTTAAAACCCTCTTCCATAGATTTTCATGGGCTGGCCACAGCCCAAATAATTTTGAAATTATTACCCAAGTTGTACTTGAGTATAGATCAATTCAAAAATTATAATTTTTTGTATTTAAGTATAATCATTTGGTATTCGGGAAACTCATTGGATTTTGCTGTCATAATTATACATCCTTGAAGATTCTTGAGAGAGAAATCTGTCCAGAATTGAAAGGATTCATCCATAAATCCATGACCAAATATACCCCTACTTAAGGAAAACAACCATTAAGTAATCTCTTAACCTCCAATCAGTTCGACAGTCTTCTTCATAGGAGAAAGTGTCGAATAAAACAGCGATTCGATTAAACAAGCGAAGAAAGTGTTTTTAGGGCGAGAGATTGAGAACGTTGTGCTATAAAATTAAACCGGCATAAGATAGTATAGTTTGACTAAATAGTCACTTTGTCTCAGTTTTTAAGTACTTCAACCTTTAACATTTTGTTTTATGTTAAATTATTCTTTATATAGATAAAAATTGTTAATCAACTAATGGTAAATAGCTTAAAATAACGTGACAAACCTATATTGCAGAGCATATTGACATAACAGTGTCATATAGACAAATATAATGATTTGATAGAAAGACATATCAGACAAAAAATAATTTTATTAAATATAAAATATTTTTTCTACTAACGTGTGTTATTCTGTCAAGTTATTTCAAGCTATATATTGTTAGTTGATTAATAATTTTTCACCACGGAATGATTATTTTTGACCCAAAATAAAACATTGAAGGTTAAAGTGCTCGAGAAAAAGAATAAGAGTCAAAGTAGCCATTCAATCAAACGTTATGGTCATTTTTAACGTTGTTCTAATTAAAAATTAATTATTTTGTTAATATGTCACATTACTAATTTGACGAAAATTAACGATTTAGTGTCTAAAACATAAAAAATCGATAACAAAAAATATTAAAACATTATTTTTTTAAATCGATGATAAAAAAATAAATATAAAAATTATATTAATTGTACTTCACTCATTATTTTTATACTGATAACTTGTATATATAATTAATGAATCAGGCAAGATTCAACATACTCGAATTAAGGGAAAAATTGTCCGAAAGCATGGTGATAAAATAATACTATATATGGAATCCCTATCCGAGAGCATGGTGTCACTGATGACATATGGAATTTGTTTGTATTCAGTTTGAAAACAGAAAGATTAGGCAAATATCCACGCAAATCTATGCATCTAAGTCCCATTTTTCAACAATTTTGTGATAAAATAATACTATATATATAAACATCACGCCTCCATCCCGGATTGTGTGTCCCCAAATTGATACATATTCCTTGAAATTTTCTGTTTAAAACAAAAATATGCGGACTGCCAAAGGTAAAGTTCAAGATTAAACGAATATTATTATGACATGAAATTCAGGCAGCAGCCACCTGTTGCTTGTGTCACGGGCCAAACTTTTGGGATCGAGTCATTGGCACAAACATTGAGCAGAGAGGTTGTGCGCGAAGTGATGGGTTCGCCAAGACCATCAGACTTAGTCTGGCACTAGGAGAAAGCTAGCAAACCATCAAGCCCACCAGACTTAGTAAAATTCATAGAGGATTTATCAGAGTAATTTGGGTGGTAAAATGTGATAAGTTATCCTACTTATCACTTATATTATTTATAATTATCTTGGAGATAATGTTTGCGATAATTAGAGATTTAAACTAAGAGATAGGGTAGATCTCGTCCGTCGATGTAATTTAAACTGTATCGTTGGGTCTAAGGGAGTTCAACTATAACTAGAGTCTCTGTTGCGTGCAAAAGAGTCTATCGCAATTGAGTGCAAGTGTACACGACGCAAGTAGTAAAGTGATACGAAGTATCGGATATCGTCTCCACAGGGATTGGGCTAATGACTTCACCTTAGTTTACTGCACGAAGTAAAGGAAATAGTTTAGAATTGTCACGAGAATAATAAGATAAAAACGTAAATAAAAGGATTGAAATATCAAGATAGAGAGAATGGGCTGGTATTGAATTGCACGGTAGTGCAGGTATTGAATTGCGTAGGATCTCCAGCTCTGTCGTCGCTCCCGTCGCCGACAGCACCTGTCGCGGCAGCAGACACACCAACTCCGTACTTCAAGTTTGGCAAGAATCCCAGATCTGCCTTGGCCTATCCCTAGGTCCAAGTCTGTCGATGATCACGTCTTTGATGATACCTCCCGGCGTGAATCGAAGGATGAACACCGATGTGTATGAATTCTTCCTTAGCCACTTAACCTTGCCCTATCCCTAGGCACGAGATGGTTCAACTATAAACTAGAGAACGCGCTCTTACTTCTTTCGTATACTTAACTCTCCCGATGCTAAGTAAATGAATAACCTCACAATGCTCTCCCGATGCTCTTGTAAGATGTTAAAACCGAAATAAGAGAACTTGAAGTTTATTTTATTGAACTGAAAAATCCTAAAACAAAGCAACCCTTGCAACTACTTTACAAAACAACCCGTAGCCCTAGGGGGAATTTAGAACATGTCGGTGACGGGTGGACGACAGGGGTTTTTAGTTTCGGTTATGGGGTAATCGGTTGTGCCTCCTAGGTTAAATCTATGCCCTTATATAAGCTTTGGGCTCAAGTCTTCTAAGGTAACAAGGATTACAACTTTAATTAAAAGTAAGATTCTAATAAAGACTAAATCTCTAAAGACTCCTACTTTCCAGCTGCATCCTTGTTTCTAGGAATTTCTTCTCCTTGAGCTTTGGCTTGACATATCTTTTGATCCGGGGCTTGGAAAAATATTCGGCTTTCACACGACAGACGAGCAGATTTTTCTCTATCTATCGAGGTCCACTTTACTTTTCCTCTTCATAAGTCTGCTGTCACCATGCTGTCACGACAGGTCCATGGCAGCTTCGTCTTCTTCGTCTGCTTGTTCAGTCCAACTTTCCTGCTTCTCTGCCCTGCGCCTGCCTTCTTTGCCAACCATGACAGATACCTGCAAAAATAGCCATCTTTTAGTAGAATCCGTGCCTTTACTCCATTTGTGATGTTTTACTGTAAACTAGCCTAAATGCAATGCAATGATGCCTGAATGCAGCAGAAATATGGGTTAAAAAGGGTGTAAATAATAGAACTTTTACACACTCAACACACCCCCAAACTCAAGTTTTTGCTTGCCCTCAAGCAATGAAGAAAGAAAAATGAAAATTTTTGTGTTGGCCTTCAAACAGTGAACTGTCCCTTACCCGTCGCTCATTCTCTATGGCGGCAGCAACCTGTCAGAAAAGTTAGGATCTGTCCGGAATCTCCCTATAGCTCTCGTGCGGTGTGTGCATGCTTGTGAACAGTTATATGCTAAGACTCTCTTAGTTTCACTAGAATATTCAACTTCTTAACTCGAATTTTTATGCCAAAGTTTATTTTTTTCGAAGGCACATTTTCATGCTTCTTTTTCTTCTATTTTCAAGCTAAATTTTTCTAGAGCCAGTTTCGGGCACCTCTAGTTAGCTTCCTAGAGCCAGTTTCGGGCACCTCTAGGTTTTTTTGATTTTCTTTTGCTAAACTTCTTTCCTAGAGCCAATGTTAGGCACCTCTAGGGGCTATTCAAGTTCTAAGCATCCTATTCTAGTTTGGCTAAAAGAAATCTAAGCAAAATAACAGTCACAAAGGTGTTTAAAGTTTTTCAGAACTATAGAAAGGCTCTAAACTTCTCCTTAAACTGTCCTAAAGATGCTGCCACGACAGAGCCGTCATGACAGGTAAGTTAACTTCACAGTTTTAAGCCAACAGTTTTATTTTTTTTAGGTTAAATCTTAAATAAATAAATAAATAAAAGACACAACAATTAATAAAAAGATGTAAGACTCCATTAATGATGGAGGGTTGCCACCCCCAAACTCAAGGGTTGCATTGCCCTCAATGCAAAATGACATGAAAAACAAAGAAAAAGTACATCACAAAATATAAAGGCAGGCAGCAATAAGAGGAAAATAAAAACTTAAATTTTAGTCACTGTCCTCGATGCTGCTGCTAACACGGATCTGCCGGCGGCGTCTGGGCTGTGGAGGCGGCTGGGCAGGTGCAGGGGCAGGTGCTATGGCAGGCTGCTCTACAAGTTGGACATCAGAACTGCTGCCACTGTCCCAAGAGCTGCTGGTGGTGGTGCTAGCTTTGGGCAGCCTTTTCTTGTCTGCCACGTGTTTGATCCTCTTGACCCTCGTGAAGTCACTCTCTAAATTCCTCTGGATAAGAGGGCTGTCATCAGTGGCAGGTCTCTTGGTTCCTCGAGGGGAGGTGTCTGCCGGTGGGCTGCCTGCTGCCGTCGGGGCAGGGGATGGTGTGGAAGCGGTAGAATGTGTATGGGGAGAGACAAGTGGTGTAGGTGTGGGGGAGGGGATATGGAAATAATGGGCGGGGAAGGTGGGGAAGATGACATCTGTATAATGTAAAGTGTTAGTAATGAAATTTACCGTTGCATTTGTGAAATCGCGAATGAAAGTCATCAATCCCATTTGCCGCTCCTCTACCCGTAGGATTGCAGCAAGGATGTGGGTCGACTGGTCTGTCGGAGCGGTGGCGGCGGCAGCTTCAGGGGCAGGCTCGGTGGCAGGTTCCTCATCTGAGTCTGCAGGTGGTGCATTTGGATCGAAGGCGTTGATGGGTGTTGCAGCTATGACCTCCATGAGGCTGGAGATGTTATTGTCTGTCCAACCATGACCTCGGAGTAGTTTGTCGGAGGGCGCCTCGGGTACAGCAGCACATCGGCAGAGGGAAGTGATGGTGAACGGCAGGCAAAGGCGAGAGTCGGAGCGGAAGGCACAATCGAGGATGTTGTCCCTCATATATCTGCCCACATTGATAGGCCTGTCGTGCATAATGGAGTGGATAAGGGCCAGCCGCTGTTGTTGACTGTCGTGTGGTGGGACGAGGGCAGGATACGCTTTTTGATAAAAGCGTTCCAAAGTTTTGCTTCGGGGAGGAGCTGCCCCCTGTTGACTGAGTGAGGATTCTTCTTGCTGGTTGTCCATGATGTACCAGCCTCTATCAATTCCACCATGACGGCATCATAGGCAGCAGCATCAAGAGTGTCGAGAAATTGTTGGTGGGCATCATCATCGGGGCCAAAGAAGAGGCCAAACATATGATTGATGCTGTTGGCAGTAAAGGGCACTTCCACTCCTCGGACGGTGACAGATGTCGCCGTTCTGCTGTCGATGGCCGCGTAAAACTCCCGGACCAAGGTATCATTTAGCTCTGCCGGCTGTTCGGCAAAGTCCTCCCATAACTGTGCCGTGATGGCCTTTACAATGAACGGCTGGAGTCCCATATGGGGAGCTTTTCTGTTGTATAAGAAGCCACGCTCCTCCCATAATTCCTTGTTGGCGAAGGGTGACGCTGCTGCTGAAGAAGAAGCGGCAGCAGCGTTACGACGGGTCTGCCTCGACGACATTTTGGTTGCAAGGGCTGTGAAAGAGAGAAAACAAATAAAACTAGAGGAGAAAACAAGAGAGAAAAATCAGAAGTGATGAAAAATGAAAGGGAAAAACGGGGTTATATAGCGGTCGGGTGTCTGCCCATTTAATGCCGCAACGGCAGGCGGGAATAACGGGGCGGCAGATTGGATGTAGCGTGTCTGACGCGTCTGACACGCATTTATGCGTCTGCTGTGCGTCTGCCGCACGCTTCTGCGTCTGCAATGTCAGTCTGTTGACAACCTGTCAAGTCCGTCTGCGGCGGCAGCCGAAACGACAGGTTACCATAAATGGGCTTTATTGGGCTGATGGATGGGCGGTGGGTTTGGGCCACTTCTTCTTTCCTTCTTGACTCCTTTATTTCCTAAAAACTGAAATTATAAAAACCAAACATTATTTAAATAAAATAAACCTAGATCCTAATAAATAATAATAATAAAAAAAGAAAAATTAGGTTAAATTAGGGGTGCCGTGTGGGGCATCTCCTAAAGTAACCACTTCCTGTATTCCTGGGGCTTCAGTCCCCTGATAATGCTTGAGGCGCTGTCCATTGACTTTGAATTGGTGCCCGTCTTTTAATGATTGAATTGTGATGGCACCATGGGGAAAAACTTGAACTACTTGAAACGGGCCAGACCATCTAGACTTTAGCTTTCCTGGGAAGAGTTTAAGTCTAGAATTAAAAAACAACACAAGCTGCCCTGGGCAGAACTGTCGTGGTAGCAGTTTCTTGTCGTGCCACTTCTTAGTCTTTTCCTTGTAAATCCTTGCGTTGTCGTAGGCCATTGTCCGTAATTCTTCAATCTCGTTCAAATCTAATAACCTTTTCTGGCCGGCCTTGTCCAAGTCCATATTCACTGCCTTGATTGCCCAATATGCTTTGTGCTCGATCTCGACAGGTAAGTGAAAGGTTTTCCCATAAATTAGTCGGAATGGAGACATGCCCAATGGAGTCTTGAAAGCTGTCCTGTATGCCCATAATGCATCATTCAGAAGTAAAGACCAATCTTTCCTAGTTGGTTTAACCATCTTTTCAAGAATGTTCTTCACTTCCCTATTGGATATCTCAGCCTGTCCATTGGTCTGTGGGTAGTATGCTGTCGCAATACTGTGCTTGACACCATATTTCTTTAAGGCGGTAGCAATTACCCTATTATCAAAATGTCTCCCTTCATCACTGATAATCGCCCTAGGGATGCCAAATCTAGAAAAAATGTTTTTGTGCAAAAACTTTTGGACCGTTTTGGCATCATTCTTTTGAGTTGCGATTGCTTCAACCCACTTGGAGACATAATCCACTGCTAGGAGGATGTACAAATTTCCACATGAAGATGGGAATGGTCCCATAAAATCAATCCCCCAAACGTCGAAGATCTCGACTTCTAAAATATTCTGCAGTGGCATCTCGTTTCTCCTCGAGATGTTACCTGTCCGCTGGCACCTGTCACAGTTTTTGTAAAATTCCTGTGCATCCTTATATAGTGTCGGCCAGTAGAACCCTGACTGCAGAACCTTGGCAGCAGTCTTATTGCCTCCTAAGTGACCTCCATATTGGGAAACATGACAGTGATGGAGAATGTCTTCTTGCTCTTCTTGTGGTACACACCTCCTTATAACCTGATCTGCGCACATTTTGAAAAGAAGAGGTTCGTCCCAATAATAATGCTTAACATCATTTTGGAACCTCTTCCTGGCTTGATAATTAAGATCAGAAGGTAATATTCCGCTAACTATAAAATTAACGAAATCAGCATACCATGGAAGGTTAGAAGACTTACCTGTCGCCATGGCTGTCGCGACAGCGATTGCGGCAGCAAAGAGCTGCTCATCTGGGAAGGTCTCCAGTATGTGTGTCTCATCTAACGGTAGACTCTGTCCCGTCTCCAACCTCGACCAGTGGTCTGCCACCTGATTTTCTGTCCCCTTTTTGTCTTTGATCTCAAGGTCGAACTCTTGTAATAGCAGGATCCACCGTATCAACCTAGGCTTTGCATCCTTCTTTGCAAACAAATATTTGAGGGCAGAATGGTCGGTGTGTATTATTACTTTCGTTCCAAGTATGTAAGAACGAAACTTGTCGATGGAAAACACCACCGCTAACAGCTCCTTTACTGTGGTGGTGTAGTTCACTTGGGCGTCATTTAACGTTTTGCTGGCATAGTATATGACATGAAACAGCTTATCTTTGCGCTGCCCAAGTGCTGCCCCGACAGCATAGTCATTAGCATCACACATGATCTCAAACGGTTGTGTCCAGTCTGGTGGCTGTACTATGGGGGCTGTCACTAGTTTTTCCTTCAGAACCTTGAATGCTTCAGTACATTCTTCATTAAAGTCAACGGGTCGGTTCTGCTCTAAGATATGGCATAGGGGCTTTGTGATTTTCGAGAAATTTGCAATGAATCTCCGATAAAAACTCGCATGCCCTAAAAAACTCCTAATGCCCTTGACAGTGGTTGGCGGCGGCAGCTTCTCTATGACTTCGATTTTGGCCCTGTCGACTTCTATCCCACGGCAGCTAATCTTATGGCCTAAAACTATCCCTTCATCTACCATAAAATGGCATTTTTCCCAATTGAGAACAAGATTAGCTTTTTCACATCTTTCAAGTACCTTTTGAAGATTGCCGAGGCAGCTCTCAAAATCGTCTCCAAAGACGGAAAAATCATCCATGAAAATCTCAAGGAAGTCCTCTACCATGTCGGAGAATATTGCCATCATGCACCTTTGGAAGGTGGCAGGTGCGTTACAGAGGCCGAACGGCATCCTCTTAAATGCGTATGTTCCGTAGGGGCATGTGAAAGTCGTTTTCTCTTGATCCTCCGGTGCAATAGCAATTTGGTTATAACCTGAATAACCATCAAGAAAACAATAATAAGATTTACCCGCTAATCTATCAAGCATTTGATCAATAAAGGGTAAAGGAAAGTGGTCTTTTCAGGTAGCTTTGTTAAGCCTCCGATAGTCCATACAAACCCTCCAACCGGTCACAGTCCTGGTTGGGATTAGCTCATTGTTCTCGTTGGTTATTACTGTCATTCCTCCTTTCTTTGGGACACATTGCACCGGGCTTACCCATTTGCTGTCGGAGATGGCGTAAATAATACCAGCATCTAACCATTTAATTATCTCTTTACGCACTACCTCCTTCATCGCAAGGTTTAACCGCCTTTGGGCATCAATAGTCGGCTTATGATCTTCCTCTAGGAGGATTTTGTGCATGCATATTGCCGGACTAATGCCCTGAATGTCTGCTATCGTCCATCCAATCGCCTTCTTGTGCTGCCTTAACATGTCGATCAGCTGTCGTTCCTGTTCTTGCGGCAGCTTAGCAGAGATGATTACGGGCAGTGTGTCATCACAACCAAGATAAGCATATTTAAGCTGCCCTGGCAGGAGCTTAAGTTCTAAGACAGGTGGTTCAACAGTAGAGGGCTTTTGGATTAAATGGTTATCCGAAGTGTAATTCAAGGGTTCGAATAACTTACCTGGACGATGGTCAATCCAGTTTACCTCCTCATGACCTTCAGTATCAGATGTATCAGATTCAGAGGAGTCGCTGTCGTCGGTGCTATCGACATCGCTGTCGTCGTCACTGTCGTGACAGGCCTTTAAGTGGCTGTCGCAGCAGTGACCAAATTTTATATCACGGCAGCCCGACCTGATGCAGGGGTAATCAAAGGTCACCTCAATGATGGCTTTGCATTCCTCGTCCACATCGGCATGTTTCATTGCTTGGAGAACATTCAACTTAATTTCTTGATCGTTCACGCGCATGGTGAGTTCTCCTTTCTCCACATCAATCAATGATCTTCCCGTGGCTAAGAAGGGTCGCCCAAGGATGACTGGTGCGTTCTCATCTGCCTCACAATCTAAGATAAGAAAGTCAGCAGGAAAAATAAGCTTGTCCACTCTTACCAGAATATCTTCAATTTTTCCCTCGGGGTGAACGTAAGAGCGGTCGGCTAGCTGTAGGGTAACTGTCGTGGGCCGCGCCTTGCCAATACCTAATTTCTAAAAAACAGATTTGGGCATTAGATTAACACTGGCACCAAGGTCACAAAGTGCCTTACCCACAAATTTGTCGCCGATTACACAAGGTATGAGGAAGCTCCCCGGATCCTTCTTTTTCTGGGGTGGCTGCCAATGAAGAATACTCATGCAACCTTCTTGCATCCTTACCGTTTCAAATTCCCCAAGTTTAGATTTTTTCGACATAACATCCTTGAGAAATTTAGCGTAACCGGGCATCTCCCTAACAGCATCTAACAACGGAATGTTAATATGAACCTGTTTAAAAATATCATAAATCTTTTTAAGTTGAGATTCATGCTTAGCTTGCTGTATCCGTTGAGGGAAGGGTGGTGGGGGACGATAATCAGCAATGCGTCCTTCCCACTGCATGCGAATCTGAGGACGATAATCATCTTTTTTCTCCTCTGTCGCTTCTGCTGTCGTGACAGGCTCATCGACAGCAGTCTGTTTATCACCTGTCGGGGCAGCTTCCTCGGCAGGTTTATCCGAGGCAGGTTCCTTTTCTGCTTCAGCTTCTTTTTCCGGCCCTGGTAGTTTCTTCCCACTCCTAGTAGTAATTGCCTTACATTGCTCATGTGGGGGTGGTCTAGCATTTTCAGTATTGCTAGGAAATCCTCCATTCTGCCTCGGATTAATATGTTGCGACACCTGACCCATTTGTGTCTCTAGAGATTTCAATGTAGCTTCATGGTTTGTCATCCTCATCTCGGTTTTATCCATAAAGGTTTCCGTCTTCTTGACAAACTGATTCATGTTTTCCATATACGTACCGGTCTGAGACATGAAGGTGGCCAGAGTCTGCTCCAATATACTACTCGTGGCAGGTGGTGGCTGCTGTTGCTGCTGCGGTGGCAGGTACTGCGGCAGGTTCTGCTGCGGTTGCTGTCGCGTCAACAATCTAGGTCCCCCCTGATTCTGATTATGTGCTTGCGGATTCAGGGCATTGTTAGGGATACTCCAGGAAAATATGGGATCTTTCCTCCAATTAGGGTTATAATTGTTGGAATTATAGTTTGGCTTGTAATTTCCAACATATTTTCCCTCTTCTACATTTATTGGGCACTCATCCCTACTATGATTTCCCTCACAGATAGTACAAACTTCCTCGACAGCAAATCCTTGTAATTCATCTTCATTCAATAACCGTTTCATTGCTTTAGTAAGGAATGCTACCTGTGATTTCATAGTGCTGTCGGCCTCATAATCCTTGACAGCAAGTACCCGTTTACCCCCTCTTCTAGCTGTCGGAAACTGCTCCTCATTCTTGGCCAGATTTTTCAAAACTTGCAAAGCCTCGTCCGGATCTTTATCCAATAATAGTCCATTTGCTGCAGAATCAATTCGAATGCGAGTTTGTAAGTTAGCAACATTATAGAACTTAGTTATCTGATTCCATACGGGAAATCCATGCATTGGGCAGTTCCGAAGAAGAGTAGTAAATCTGTCCCAGGCCTCGTGCATCGGCTCGTCATCTTCCTGTTGAAAAGTAGCAATTTCATTACTTAATCGCTCAGATAAATGCGAAGGATTAAAACGAGATAAAAATTCACGAGTTAGATCTGCCCAAGTCATAATGGAACCCGGTGTAAGTTTATTCGACCAAGTTTTAGCTCTGTCCCTCAATGAATGGGGGAATAACCGAAGCCTCAGTATCTCTGGACTAACTCCTGGCAGTCTAAACGAACCACAGATCTCCTGGAATGTTTTGAGATGCTCTCTAGCATCTTCTGTCGCAGAACCACTAAACTGTTCGGCATTGTTGATCATACTAAACATGAAAGGTTTAAGTTCGAAGTTGTCAACATCAATATCTGGCAGCGTGGTCTCCAATTCTACATGATCATTCAACATGTAGTCTCGACATGACTGTCGTCCATCTGCTGCGGGCGGGTCGCCGACAGGCGGGTGGTTATCTCCAAGGGGTGGTATGCGACCACCAGCAGGTTGGTTATGGCCCATCTTCTCTAGCTGTTCCTCGAGGTATTCGTTTCTGTCTAAAAGTCGGCGAAGTTGTTTCTTGAGACTGAAGGAACGTTCGATTTCCGGATCTAATGGATACTCAGGATCTTCACCTCTTTTAGATCTGCGCATAAACAGGGAAACCTCGTGAAAAGCGAGAGTTGAAAACACAAAAGAAAAATTAAAGAAAAATAAAAATAAAAACAAAAATAAAAATAAAAATAAAAGCAAAAAGTGCAATAAAAGAAAGATGTAGTTATGTTGCCAATCCCCGGCAACGGCGCCAAAAACTTGTTGCGTGTAAAAGAGTCTATCGCAATTGAGTGCAAGTGTACACGACGCAAGTAGTAAAGTGATACGAAGTATCGGATATCGTCTCCACAGGGATTGGGCTAATGACTTCACCTTAGTTTACTGCACGAAGTAAAGGAAATAGTTTAGAATTGTCACGAGAATAATAAAATAAAAACGTAAATAAAAGGATTGAAATATCAAGATAGAGAGAATGGGCTGGTATTGAATTGCTCGGTAGTGCAGGTATTGAATTGCGTAGGATCTCCAGCTCTGTCGTCGCTCCCGTCGCCGACAACACCTGTCGCGGCGGCTGTCCGTTAGCTGTCGCGGCAGCAGACACACCAACTCCGTACTTCAAGTTTGGCAAGAATCCCAGATCTGCCTTGGCCTATCCCTAGGTCTAAGTCTGTCGATGATCACGTCTTTGATGATACCTCCCAGCGTGAATCGAAGGATGAACACCGATGTGTATGAATTCTTCCTTAGCCACTTAACCTCGCCCTATCCCTAGGCACGAGATGGTTCAACTATAAACTAGAGAACGCGCTCTTACTTCTTTCGTATACTTAACTCTCCCGATGCTAAGTAAATGAATAACCTCACAATGCTCTCCCGATGCTCTTGTAAGATGTTAAAACCGAAATAAGAGAACTTGAAGTTTATTTTATTGAACTGAAAAATCCTAAAACAAAGCAACCCTTGCAACTACTTTACAAAACAACCCGTAGCCCTAGGGGGAATTTAGAACATGTCGGTGACGGGTGGACGACAGGGGTTTTTAGTTTCGGTTATGGGGTAATCGGTTGTGCCTCCTAGGTTAAATCTATGCCCTTATATAAGCTTTGGGCTCAAGTCTTCTAAGGTAACAAGGATTACAACTTTAATTAAAAGTAAGATTCTAATAAAGACTAAATCTCTAAAGACTCCTACTTTCCAGCCGCATCCTTGTTTCTAGGAATTTCTTCTCCTTGAGCTTTGGCTTGACATATCTTTTGATCCGGGGCTTGGAAAAATATTCGGCTTTCACACGACAGACGAGCAGATTTTTCTCTATCTATCGAGGTCCACTTTACTTTTCCTCTTCATAAGTCTGCTGTCACCATGCTGTCACGACAGGTCCATGGCAGCTTCGTCTTCTTCGTCTGCTTGTTCAGTCCAGCTTTCCTGCTTCTCTGCCCTGCGCCTGCCTTCTTTGCCAACCATGACAGATACCTGCAAAAATAGCCATCTTTTAGTAGAATCCGTGCCTTTACTCCATTTGTGATGTTTTACTGTAAACTAGCCTAAATGCAATGCAATGATGCCTGAATGCAACAGAAATATGGTTTAAAAAGGGTGTAAATAATAGAACTTTTACACACTCAATAGTCTCCCCAGCTCAGTTGTAATCACTTCATACCTCATTATTCATTCTTTCTTTGAGTAATAGAAGAAACATTTACTCTAAATTCTCTGAGCGTTCTTCATTGTTCTTAAGTGTTCTTCGTTATTGTGTTGACATCACTTTCAGTTGTTCTTTTATCAGCTTCCGCGTAGAACGATCTTTATGTTCGAGGGCTTTATGAGTGTTTGATCTTCTAAAGCGGGAATCCATTTTGACTTAGGCGTTTGTCAGGAGAACTTCGCCTAAGGTCGTGTGGTTTTGTTAGCAGGGGTCTAGCTCCGTGACAAGTAGATTTAGGCTTACTTAGTCGAACAAGGTTCCACGAGTCGACTAAGGTCGCACGTTCCAGGTAGCGAAAGTCTACGGGCGTGACACTTGCGTGACCCCCACGAAATAGGATCCCACAAAAAATAAATATGGTTACCTATTGTGGATCGCCTACCATTAGAGTCTGTTTCCCGATTTGCATCTACAAATCCTGTAATAGTCAAACATGAACGAGAACAAAATTTTAAAGCAAAGTCAATAGTACCCTGTAAATATCTAAGGATATGTTTTACAACTTGAAGATGACTATCACAACGAGATTGCATAAACTAACAAACTTTGTTGACTGCAAAGGCTATGACTGGTCGAGTGAACACAATGTGTTGTAGTGCACCAACAATGCTTGTAAGCTCAATAACATTCTCAATAGGTGTTGAGGGACCTTCGGTGACCGGAAACAACCAGATTCTTGACAGAACGGTGAACGAAGAAGAAAAGATAAGAAAAGAGAGAAACAGAAAACTCTCGAAGAGGGAGAAGAGTTTACCAGAATTGTTGGCCAAAAAAGACTATTGGGCTAGTTCCACAAATGTGGTTAATATAGCTCATAACCTCAACAGAAATTAGTTACAAGAAACTAATTTGTTACTGAAGTTAGTTGGGCCCATTAAAACGTTTATTATAGATTCATCATGTGTATCCTTTACATATCAATATTCACCCTACTTTCTCCATCTTTTGAAGTTGCTGGAATTGGCCAGACTTGCAAGGTTGTATTAGCTGTAGAAATCGATCAACTGGAAGCGGCTTAGTAAGAGTGTTAACTATTTGATCAATAGCTGGAACATAATTGACGTGCAGTTGTCGACGCAGAACCTTCTCACGCAAAAAATGTAGATCCAGCTCCACAAGTTTTGTTTTCGAATGAAGAACGTGGTTAGCCGCCATAGCAATAGTGCTGGTGTTATCACACAAAATCTTAGGGATATTTTCAAGGTCCACCCCATGTCTGATAGCACAACCTGCACCTACACAACTTCACAAGCTGTATAAGTAAGACTACGGTATTCGGCCTCGACTGTTGAACGTGGAGGAGTCACCAATAGAGAAAACAAAGCATTGACTGTTCAAGAACTCCTAAAGCTTCAAACACCAATTCCTGGGAGCTTGACGAAGCCCTTAAAGAACTTTTCTAAGCCTGCACACTAGAGGAGACCCATTTTCAGCATATTGAACAAACCCCCCAGGTTGAGCCATGTAAACTTCTTCACAAATGTCTCCCTTAAGAAATACATTATTAACGTCTACCCGTCGAACCTGCCATTGATTAGTGACTACAATAGACAACAAGACATTCACAGTGAAGAACTTAATCACTAGACTAAAAGTGTCAGCAAAGTCACTTCCTGGTACTTGAGAGTACCCTTTAGCAACCAACTGTGCCTTGTATCGTTCAACTGAGCCATTTGAATTTAACTTAATCTTGAACAACCACTTCGACCCAATTGCCTTACGATTGGGAGGTAGTTTCATGAGTTCCCAAGTGCCATCTGCCACCAGTGCATTAAATTCAGCTTGCACAGCTAGTTGCCATTGAGGATCCTCTAAAGCTTGCTTTATGGAAGTGGGTGTAGTGTGACCAGCTATGTTGTAGACCTTTGGCTTAAAAATACCAGCTTTGCTTCTGGTCACCATGGAATGAACATTTCTAGTGGCAGTGTCTACAACTTGTTGCTCCAGAACAACAGAAGGAATAGGTAGGGAAGACTCTGTCTCAATATGCTCAGGGTAAACATGAGTATTCATAGCAGGTTCTTGAGGAGCAAGTGCTTGAGGTGTAAATTCATCAGGTTGCTTTGCACTTGAAACTGAAGCCAAAGGAAAAGATGTTGAAGCAAGTTCCACAACCATAGGTGCACTAACACTCGTTGGAGCAGTAGCATTAACAGATTTTAGTGTGTTAGATTCCACATGAGCCTCATATGGATTGTCACTAGGTATAGAAACTTCAGGTTCGCCATCCCTGACAGCATTATCAGCCTCAATTGCATCATTATCACCATCAACTGCTTCAGCTGTAGCTGCATCAACTCTATTACCAGCAACTATAGATACATCATTAGTTGGTGCAGTAGTTTCACAAGTAAAACTTTTTAGAAATCTAAGAGACATACTAGGCACAGATGGGGGAGAAACTTGCTTAACATTTGTTCTTGTAGCAAAAAGAAAAACAGACTCATTAAATTTCACATGTCTTGATACGAAATTCTTGCCAGTATTATCCAAGCAGAGATAACCATGATGCTTTGGTAAGTAACCCAAGAATATACATGTCTTTGACCTAATATCAAATTTATGCTTGTTGTAGCTACGAAGACAGGAAAAACACTCACATCCAAATACCTTCAGAAAGTTAAAGTTAGGCACTTTACCATACAATTTTTGATGAGGAGAGATCCTACCAAGACTATCCATAGTCATTTTTTAATCAAATAAATAGCACTTAAAGCTGCAAAAGACCAATATTGAAAAGAAACCGAAGCATGAGCAAGAAGAGTCAGAGTGGTGTCAATAATATGTCTATGTTTATGTTCTACAACTCCATTTTGAGTAGAAGTTCTAGGACATGTCACCCTATATTGTATACCCAATTCAATCAGTTCAGATTCTAAAGTAGTGAACTCACCACCTCTGTCAGTCTGTAAAGCAATGAGATTAGTGGAAAATTGATTCTTAACAAGAGCATTAAAGGCTCAAAAAGCAAGTTGAACCTTAGTTTTATTGTGCAACAGAAAAATCCAGGTAGAATTAAAAAAATCAAGGTAGAGTACATGTCAATAAAAGTGATATAATATTGCCACCATGAGGACCTAAGGGATGCTGGGTCCCACACATCGGCCTCTACAAGTTTAAATGGCTTAGTGTAAACTGTAGTGGAATCAGAAAAAGGCAAAGAGTGATTTTTACCAAGTTGACAAGCAATACAAGTAGAATTATTCAACACAGACACAAGCTTATTTAATACTAAGCTAACAGTATGTGGAGATGAATGTCCCAAGCGCTAGAGTGAAGAAATACAAACCATCCTCTAAATGGCCTTGTAAAAGCACATCACCAGTCCGAATATCCTTCACAAAACAACCATCAGAATGAAATTCAAAGTATATTGTATTATCATGAGAAAACCTAGATACTAACAATAGGTTCCTAGTTATTTGAGGCACACACAATAGGTTTTTAATGAGCAGGGGACGAGATACAGTCTTGATAGTAGTGTTGCCAATATGAGAAATAGGAAGCATGGAACCATCACCCAAATAAACTTTGCCTTTACATGAATATTGATGATGCTGCTGTGCGGAATTGGATGAGTAGGCCACATGGTGAGACGCCCCAGAGTCAGGATACAATTTGTCATCAACAGAGATGACTCCCTTGGCAATTAAAAAGTTGATACGAACTTTGTCTTCAGTTGCTGCAATCTGCCCATCTTGAGTACCTGCAGATGCAATGATAAAAGGGTTATAACAAGGAACCTCAACTTCATCCACATACTGACAAAGATTAGCCTAAGTACTATCATTCAGAGTGGAGTCAACAACTTGTTGAGCAAAAACCCCTTTAAAACTTTGATCAAAACGCCTCCAGCATCGATCAACCTAGTGGCCAAGTTTTCCACAAAGTTGACATTGAATATGAGGTAGACCTTTGTAAGAAGTAGGTTGTTGTTCCTTGATTTGCTCCATTGGTCTGTTGTTAAAGGTAGGACGAGCACTCACTCTACTGGACATCCCTTCACTAGACTTGTTGTTGGTGAACCGAGTCATGTTAATCCCAATTGGCACTCGGAGAGGATCAAGTATCCTTGACTCAACATCAAGCAAGGCAGAAGTCACAGACGCCAAGGTATAAGCCTCATTGCTAACTGTCATGGCTGCAATAAATGGCTCGTATTCAGCTGGCAGACCATTGAGGATCGTAGCTATTTTCTCCACTTGGGCAATTGGACTCCCATTTGTTGCTAAGAGATCACATATCTCTTTTATCTGTGTAGTATACTCCCTAATAGACAGAGTGCCTTTCTTCAGAGCTCGAATGCGATAATGAAGGTTCATCACCTTGGTGGTAGAGAACTCGGAGTAAAGCTTTTGTACATCATTTCATATTGCAGCTGGCGTTTTGGCTCCTACCAACTGAGGCAATATGTTGGCACTGATAGTGGAAAAAAGCCAAGAGGCCAGAGAACTATCCTCCTTCTTGAAACGATGATAGGCTGGACTGAGAGGGATTTGTCCCGACGCATCTGTGATAACCTTTTGTGGTATGTGAGTGTCCAGATCCATGTAGTGCTCCATATCATAACCTCGAATCATCAAAATCACTTGTTGCTTCCAAAGCAGATAATTGTAATCATCAAGTTGTATATTGACGTGTTTGTTGACAAAATGTGAATCGGATTGAGTAAATGCTTGTTGCAACACTTAGGGTTCTTCAGTTTGAGAATTAGAAAAATCTGACAGTGTCATTACAGATGAACCAAAGAAGAGATCAAGATAGGAGGGGAAAACAAAAAACTAAGAACAAATTGGAAACCCTAAAAAAACCATATATTGGTGAAGGAAGAAATCAGTGGGAGTGGATAGCAAAAGCTCAATCAAAAGCGAACAACAGTAGCGTCGTGTTCTTGTGCCTCTGATACCATGTTGAGGGACCTTTGGTGATCGGAAACAACCAGATTCTTGATAGAACGGTGAACGGAGAAGAAATGATAAGAAAAGAGAGAAAACAGAAAAACTCTCGAAGAGGGAGAGAAGTTTACCAGAATTATTGGCCAAAAAGGACTATTGGGCCAGTTCCACAAATGTGGTTAATATAGCCCATAACCTCAACAGAAATTAGTTACAAGAAACTAATATGTTACTGAAGTTAGTTGGGCCCGTTAAACCGTTTATTATAGATTCATCATATGTATCCTTTACATGTCAATAAATAGGACTCCCATCATGTAGAGAAAGCTTACAGTTAGTGATCATTGGTGTTGGAAGGCTTCGAGCTGTATCAAAACCACACTTCCTTAAAAGACCAATAATATATTTCTTTTGACACAAATAGATACTACCAGTGGAGTCATAATGAACTTCAATGCCCAAGAAATATCGAAGCATACCCAGGGCTTTAAGAGCAAAAGCTTCATTCAGATTTGTTACTACGTATTGAATTTCAGCATCACTATCTCCAGTAATGATTATAGGCGGATGTCTCTTTTACCAGAAGGTATATTAAATAGTTGGATGTCTTTTTGACAAAGAGAGAAGCATCAAACTTGCTAAGGCTGAATCCAACGTACACTAAGTATTCTTTGAGCTTTTCAAGCCAAGTACTTGGTGCTTGTTTGAGTCCATAAATTGCTTTCTTTAATTTACAGACTAAAGGATATCATTCTGCACTATCTTATTCATAACCAGGGGTTGTGTCATGTACACCTCTCCCAATAAATCTCTATTTAAAAATACATTTTTTATGTCTACTTGCTTTAAATTCCACCCTCTTGTGACAACGAATGAAAAAAATGGTTCGAACTATAATAGGTTTTACAACAGGGTTAAAAACCTCATTAAAATCTATTCAACATTCTTGTAAATACCTTTTAGCAACTAATTTGGCCTTGTGTCTAGCTATTCTACCATATGTATTCTTTATTATTTTGAATATCCACTTACAATTGACAACCTTCATATCTGCAGGTAATTGAACTAAGCTTCAAGTGTTATTTTTAGCAAGAGCCTCATATTCAGCTTGGGAAATTGAGTGATGACCCGGATTTCAGAATCAGAGGGTCAGTTTAACCCAAAGCGTGGGCTTTGCGTTTGGGCCTTCGAGAGCCTTAGTGGGCTTGTTTATGGTTAATTGGGCTTGAGTTTTTTGTTTGGGGATGAGTTAGGAGGATGATGGGAGGGCAATTAGGTTATTGCCTAATTATTTGAATAGGGAAAGGTGAGCCTCTTTAATTTCTCTGCAGGAAGCAAGAGGAATGAGATCACAATTGTCCCATTGTCTTCATCCATCACCCATTTTCATCTCCCAACTTCCCACCTACAAGAAAGGTTGAATATTTATCATTTTAAGTGTGAATCTCAAATTTGTTGCTGAGATAAGGTTAGTCATCACTCAATTATCTATCTATCAAGGTAAGAATGGTTGGTTTTGGTGGAGATTGGAAAAAGGGTGTTTGGTGGGGGTTGTAGAGGAAGAACGGGAATGGAGGATTTGACTCCATTTCTTGTTGTAAAATTCTTCCTTTTTTACATATCCTAAGTTTCCAGCAATATTGTAACTTGTTCTACAATATTTTCTTGTAGTGAAAGAAGTTGGAAACTCTTTCAAGGAGCAAGGGAAGAAGAAAGCTTGAAGATTGGGCTAGGAGCATCATTCTCAGTTGTAGGAATAAGGTTAGTGCACTACTAACTCTTTTGTATTCCTGGAAATCACAAATTTGATTGCCTTGTTGCTTGGTTGATGTTTTCGTTGTTTGAATGCTTGAGACCTCTTTAATGGCTAATCCTAAGATTGGTGTTAAAATGTATTAAAATGGTATGAAACCACTTAAACCACCTCTCATAACTTGTAGGTTCATTTTGGGATCTTAACTTTGGGTTTTAGAGGCATGAGAGGTGATATGCGAACTCTAAAAAACGAACTCTGGTTCGAGTACCGATACGGTTTGAAAGAGTATCAGTACCTTGTGTTTTATTTGATGAACACGAGAAATCGTTGAAGAGCATATCAGTACGCTTCAGGTGGGTATCAGTACCCCTTATTTCATCAGATTTCCAATAGCAAAAAAGTGTACTAGTACGCTTGGAAGTGTATCGGTACTAGAGGGGTATCGGTATACGGCCATCGTGTATCAATAAGGGGTTGCTGGTTAAACCCCTATGTCTGTGAAGTTGAGTATAAGTATGCTTTGGATGGGTACTGGTACCCAGAGAGGTGTATCGGTACGCGTTGGTCGGTATTGATACTCATTGGGCAATCTGCCCGAAAAATGCGTTTTGAGTTCGAGGGGCCTATAATTCAAGGACTATGGCCTAATAGGATTCTAATATGGTGAAATAAGTAGTAAAATTGAGAAATCAAGATTTAAACCTCATATATGAGCTTAATTGTAACACCCGAGTTTAGGGGTCGGAAGAAAATAATATTTAAATAATATTATTGGGTCTCGGTTTATGATTAAATAATATTATATATTATTTGGACCTTGTGTCTTCCTTTATTTTCAAATAAACATTTTTATGTTTGGACTAATTTGAAACGAAACTAAAATTTCTTGGATTTGAAAGTAAGGGGGGAGTTGCCATCTCATTAATGGCAAAGTTGTAATATTGAGGATTTTTGATATAGCCCAAAAGATTAAAACAAAAATAAAACCCCCTTTCACCATCTTCTTCCCCTTTCCTTCTTTTAAAATGTGAAACCCTCTCCTTTTCCCCATTTTGATTTCCATCAAATCTTGCCTTCATTTTTTGAGCTCTTGCAAAGGTAACAACAAATTCTTTATGTCCTCAACTTTCCCTTTCTTCCCATGCCTTTAGTTTTCATTGAACTTCATGATTTAAAGTTGTGTTTTTAGGGTTTTGAAGAGAAAGATGTAAACTTTACCATCCATTGCTTGAGCTTTTGATTCCTTGTTAACATATAAATTAATATTAACCCAAGAGGTCCAATATATGTAATTTTTAAAGTGTTTTCTAAGGATTTCCGAAATTGGGTTTTGGTGGGGTTTTAGGAAGGTTTTTAGTTGAGTTTTGGGTATGGTTTGCGTTGGAAATTGAGGGTGGATGTTAGGGTAATGGTTGGGGGCTGTTTTGGGAGCATTTGGATGTGTTAAAAAGGTTGAAATCATGAGTTTTGGTTGGGGTTTGAGGGCTGCTCGGATCTAGTGTTTTGGGGGTTGTACATGGCTTGAATTAATGTGCTTGTTGCTTGAATTGTATTCAGGGTTGGTCTTTTGATGTTGGGATGATTTGAGGATTATTTGAATTGTGTTTGAGGTTGTTTAGAAGCGAGAATTCATGTTGGAGAAGCTTCGGGAAGAAATCCGGAAACTTGAAGGTGATGCTTGCTTTGTAGTTGAGCTTGGAAGCTTAGGTGAGTGGTTAAATACTTTTAAATGGTTTTCAAGTGTTGGTTCAAGCATGTGAACTAGGTTGGGATTGGTAGACCCACCTAGAGTTGGGATTGGGGTGGTGGCCTAATCCCAAACTTTAGTTAGAGACCTTGGTTGATCTTTAAAGTGTTGAATTATGCCTCATGTTTAATCATGCTTATGGTGGTTATGCTTATGTTGTTATACATGTATGTGGAGGCATGGCTTAATGCATTGTTACATGCATGTTGATGATAAATGTGATAGAGATATACATATGTACGAAATATGATGTGATATTTATGTTATTGAGATGCATGTAGTGTTGACATGTGTAATGATGTTATGAGGTGATTGTATGATCCGAGGATCATGGTGAGTACATGCTAGGCATGGAAATGTGGTTTGTGCATGACGGTGAGTCATGGTGAGTACGTGCTAAGCACGAAAGTTTTTATGGATTGATATTGTGATAGATTAATGAAATGTGTAGTATTGACACTAGTATGCTTGGGTACAATGATCGATCATTAGGATGTCTAGTGTGCACACGTGAGTCAAAATGCGCGCGTGGTCTTGATGATGGTAGTCATCAAGATGGAGTACGGGTTCGCCCGGAAATCTTCATATATATATATATATATATATATATATATATATATATATATATATATATTAGTCGGAGATGAGTGGAATCCCATCGACGGGCGTGAGGATGAGTGGAATCCCCTCCGCGTGAAATGAGGCGTGAGGATGAGTGGAATCCCCTCCGCGTGAACGATGATGAGTGTAATCCCACCGTCAGGTAATGGTTGTGTTGTTGGATGTGAGTTCCAACGGTTATCCGCGTATTCGAGTTATAGCTAGGTGCCAATACGGATTGTGGTTTATGTTGCCAATATGTGATTAATTGTGAGCCAATGTGATTTGGGATGTGTTGCTAACATGGTTTAATATATGTGAATTCATATGTTGTGGATTTAAACATGTTGAGCATGACATGATATTGAATATATGTGCATGCATCATTTATGATTATGGCTCGTGTGGATCAGAGGTGAGAACATGCATTTTATCTTGGTTGTAGCTCGTGCTTGGACCCTGCATTTTCGAGGTTTGTTTTACGAGCTTACCCTCACTAAGCTTTTATGCTTACGCTCTCTTTTGTTCGACAATGCAGATAAATAGCTTGTGGGTGGCAAGGGCAAGGAAAGGTCTCCAAGTGTTGCTTGGGTGAGCTCAATGTATGAATTTTAAGTGATAGAATGTAATAGTTAAGCAATGGGATAGGAATTGTTGTTTGAGTTTGGGTGTATGTTGATGTTTTGATTTGGCCTTGGTTTGTAAAACATGTTACGCTATGATGGATGCTTGTGTGTGGTGGCATGTCTTTAGATGTTTAGGTTGCCTTGTTATGGTGCAAACCTCTTATATGCTTATCTTGTGCCTTCATGGATTTGAGTTCCTTGTATGACCTTAAATGTTGATATGACTTTTGTTGGAATGCCATGCTTGAAAGATTATGTTGCTTGTATGGTTTGTGTATCATCTTGTGTTGGATTGTGCCTTTGATTTCAAGTTAAAGCATGCTTTTATGTTTGATTTGCCTTACGATTGATGTTAGTGTGTTGGTTGGGGTTTTAGAGGGATTTAAGGGCCTCCTTGTGCCTTAAATCAGCTCAAACCTGCAAGTTCGTAGCAGGGGTATCGATACGGTTGGTACGGTATCGATACCACCTTCTTGTTTCAGGCCTCGTGTATCGATACACTTGAGGGGTGTATCGATACCATTTTGGTCACAGGAGCTACTGTCCATTTCGGTATCGATACTGGCCTTTGGTGTATCGATACCGCTTGCAGTTAAAGCTTAAACCTAGTCAAGGGGTATCGATACACCCCGTAGGTGTATCGATACCGCCTGCAGTTTAAGTTTAAAATTGGGCTGTAACATGATTGTTTGAGTTCGTTTGATTTTTTGTATATGTTGTTCTGATGTATGATCACTTAGGGTTTAATATCCATCTAGACAAGATTTTAAAAAAAATAGGGTTGTTAACCGAGGGGGAACCTTAATGGGTTTCGCTTCAGTTTTCCCGTGTGGCCCACTCGGACCGGTCATCCGGCCAGACCGGGACGAGGGGGTTACATTTGTTGGTATCAGAGCCTAAGGTTTCCGAGACCTTGGGCAGGTAAGTGAGGTAAGTTGTGTTTTGTGATTGATATGCACGGTGTTTGCTTGCCATGTAAGCATGTTGCTTGTTATCCGTGTATGCTGTGATGTATGATTGTTTGATTGAGAATGTATGTTGTTTGATCGTACGCATATGTTTGCTTGTTTAGCAAGTAAGCCTTGTTATATGCTTAGTTGAGCACGTATGTGTGTTGATTTGTTTGAAACATGTTTAGTGGAGTCCCATTGCTACTATTACATCGAAAAAGAGATTTTTAGTGAGGGAAACATACTTGAGCCACTTGGACCCTTTCCTTTGCTAACCCAGTTTGTATGTTAATTTACTGTTGTTGTTGTTGTTGATTCATTGCTTTTCGGTAAGTAGAAGTTGTAGTTCCTAAAAAGGTGGACGATGTTGAGGGAGTCCATCATCTAAGTTAGGGAGGTATGGTTGTACCGGGATTGAGGTACGATTTGTCCGTTTGAGACAATGTGTATGTGGATTGATTCCTGTGGATGAGGGACGATGTGATCGATTCTGGCATTAGTTGGTAAGAAGAAGTGAAGGCCTATGAGTGGGAGTCAGAGTGGTGTCGATGTTTTATCAGATAAGCTCTTGGTATAGTATTAAGTTGTTTCCTCCAGTTGATTCTAAATCCGTGCTTTTGTATATCGTTAGCAAGTATGCAAGTTTGAATATGCCTGGTGAAGTGTTAGAGGTGGGTGCGAGTACTTTGGTTCTTTTAGCAAGATCAAGGTAAGGGTTTTGTGTGAGTAATCTGAGACTCGGAAATGCTAGTTTGTGATCGTTGGGGTTCGGCCTACGATATTAGTATAGGACAGCCGGTCAGTATCCGTGAGTGGGAATCAATTTGTGTGATTGGGCCAGTGTGCGTCTGAGTTGTTTTCCAGCATGGTTGTCTTTGTGTGCTCAGAACTACGTTTTTGAAGTTTCGAAATGCTCTAAGAACAATCTAGAAGAGTCAGATTTTGTTGAAGAATCAGTCTAGAAACAAGAGGACCGAAGACTAACAGCTGTGTACATGTGAAGTTGTAATTTCTGCAGATTTGTCCCTTGTGTGAGCATGCGAGGAAATTTGATGTACGTGTTGAGATTATAGACGTAGGAACACTTGTGGCTAGTCCTTTTTGGGAGATAGTAGTGATCAGAAAGATGTACAGAAGATGTTTGTTGGTGGTTCATAGTTACTAGTTTCTAGTAGATGTGAATTGATTGTCTTCCTACGGTTTCGATGTACCTTTTTGACATGGTTTGGCTTGTAGAGCACAAAGCTAGGATATACATTGAGACAGAGAGAGAATTGCCTTGAAGTCGCAGATTTTTGTGAGACTGTAGTAGTAGGTAAGGATGTGAACTCCTTATTGAATGTTGATCCAGCATTAGAGGTCAAAGATTGGTTGAGTTTAGTCAACAAACTTGCTTAGCAATTGTGATGAATTTGATTTTGAATGAAAATTAAACCACAGAATGTTAGAATAGTTGCGTTTTCTTTTCCTAGAAGTGTTTGGAAGAATTGTCAGTTTACCTCTTGTTAGAGGAGAAGAGTTTGTTATTGAGACCGTTTTCGAGGTTGCTTCTGTTTTGTTTGTTCTGTAACTTATGAATTCCGGAAGAATTGAGAATGTTGGAGAATTAACTTCGAGACTTGTTAGACCTTAGATTCATTAGGCCTAGTGCATCATCTCAGAGTTCTACAGTGTAATTTGTGAAGAAGAAAGAGTGACAGTACGAGATTGTGTTCAGATTACATACAGTTGAAACAAGTGACAGTGAATAATTAGTATCTGTTTCCGAGTGTCAGTGATTTGTTGATCAGCTAGTGTGTGCTTCAGTCTATTTGAAGATTAGTTTGAGATCCGTTTACTACCAGTTGAAAGTGAGAAAAGTTGAAGTACCGAAGACAGCTTTAGGGGCAAGATGTGATCACCTTGAGCTCTGAGTTATGCCGTTTTGTTTGACTAGTGTATTAGTTACCTTCATAGAGATGTTGAGCAGAATATTTTCCTGAGTTTCTTGATCAGTTGTAGTAGCTCTTCTAGATGTCACATGAGTATATTCAAGTACCGAAGAAGACCATGACAAGCTTTAGAGTTAGTATTGTAGATTCTATTAGAGAATCAATTGTATGCCAAGTTGTGCAACGCGAACTCCGAGTTAATGAAGATGTTCTCCTAGGACATGTAGATCAGCCGAGTGTGTTAGAGTAAATCCCAAGTAGTCAGAAGAAGATGTGAGTTGGAAGAAATTGAAGACTGTGACAGGAACCTATAGTTCTAAGTCTAGCAGTGTTACTACCGGAAGTTTGTAAATAGCCGTTCGAAGATAGCTGCTCTTTTGTCAGATTGCTACAGAAGAATGTTCAGTTGTGAGGTTAGATGCGAGACATTGAACCCTTGAGAAACCAAAAGAAACTTTGAAGAGAGCTTCGACCTTGATCCAGCCTATACTAGAGAAAGAGCTTGTGAACTATAGTGATGTGTTACATGTAGGGTTAGGTTGTGTGCTTATGCAAGACGGAAGATTGTTACTTGTTCATCGAGTTAGTTGAAAGACCGTGAGAAGAGTTATCCGATATGAGACATAGAGTTAATTACAGTTGTAATTGCTTCGAAGACTTAGAGACAAAGCTTGTATAGTAAGAAATGCACAGTGTGTACGTACATATTATCAGAACTTGAATTGTTAGACAACTTAGGAAGGGTTGAAACTTGAACAGCATAAAGTGTTAGAACTGCTTGAAGACTGTAATATCAAGATTGAGTACCATCCGAAGATAGTCAACGTAGTAACCGATGTTCCGAGTTGTAATTGTTGTTAGATTAGTAGTTGAGTTGCGAGTTGTACTTGCCGAATTCAGTTACCGAATGACAGTATTCTTGTGGCCGCGTTTCATGTTGAACCTACATTGAGTCAGAATGCTTGAAGAGAAACAGTTGCAAGACAGATTCTTGGCACCTCACGTGCGAGGCATAGTAAGAGGAAGACCTTCAGAATACAGTTTCAGAGATGATAGAGTTTTGCACTTCAGAGACAGAATAGTTGTACCGATTGACGTAGTGTTTTGAGACGTGTTGTTTTGGCCGAAGCACACGGTAGTTCATTTGTATTGCATCTGAGTAGTATGAAGACGTATTGTGGGTTGAAGATGATTACTTCTGGATTGAGTTGATAAATAATATGGTTCAGTATGAGAGTAAGTGTGTAAATTGCCAGCGTGTCAAGACCGAGTACCAGTCTTCTTCTAGTTGCTACATCTGTGGGAGGTACTTAATGAAAGTGGGTAACAGAGATTCGAGATTTCGACTGGATTTTTGGAAGACGTTTGCATAGTGTTTGGTTACCTGTTGAAGTCAGATGATCAGACAGGAAAGGTTATGGGTCAAGTGTTCGAACAGTGTTGTATGAGTTGTGAATCAGGCTAGTTCTGTTGTTTGTTTGTTGCGGTTGCCACCAGAGTTAGAAAGGGGTTTGAGATGTGTTCCGTGTATCTATGATTCAGAAAGGTGAGTCAGATCTGTTCCGTGCCGTGTGTGTAGAAGAGATTGTGTTCAGTTTAAAATCGACAAGCAATGGGGAACCAGTGGAGAACTTAGCATCAGATATCTAGTGTTGTGTAGTAAGTCTACCGAGTTGGTTAGTATGTTGTGGTGAGAGAGTAATGTGTGGAGGAGCATGTTTCAGTGGCTCTTCATGTTCGATGAATTTCGGGGACAAAATTTCCTTAAGTGGGGGAGAGTTGTAACACCCGGGTTTAGGGATCGGAAGAAAATAATATTTAAATAATATTATTGGGTCTCGGTTTATGATTAAATAATATTATATATTATTTGGACCTTGTGTCTTCCTTTATTTTCAAATAAACATTTTTATGTTTGGACTAATTTGAAACGAAACTAAAATTTCTTGGATTTGAAAGTAAGGGGGGAGTTGCCATCTCATTAATGGCAAAGTTGTAATATTGAGGATTTTTTATATAGCCCAAAAGATTAAAACAAAAATAAAACCCCCTTTCACCATCTTCTTCCCCTTTCCTTCTTTTAAAATGTGAAACCCTCTCCTTTTCCCCATTTTTATTTCCATCAAATATTGCCTTCATTTTTGGAGCTCTTGCAAAGGTAACAACAAATTCTTTATGTCCTCAACTTTCCCTTTCTTCCCATGCCTTTAGTTTTCATTGAACACCATGATTTAAAGTTTTGTGTTTTTAGGATTTTGAAGAGAAAGATGTAAACTTTACCATCCATTGCTTGAGCTTTTGATTCCTTGTTAACATATAAATTAATATTAACCCAAGAGGTCCAATATATTTAATTTTTAAAGTGTTTTCTAAGGATTTCCGAAATTGGGTTTTGGTGGGGTTTTAGGAAGGTTTTTAGTTGAGTTTTGGGTATGGTTTGCGTTGGAAATTGAGGGTGGATGTTAGGGTAATGGTTGGGGGCTGTTTTTGGAGCATTTGGATGTGTTAAAAAGGTTGAAATCATGAGTTTTGGTTGGGGTTTGAGGGCTGCTCGGGTCTAGTGTTTTGGGGGTTGTACATGGCTTGAATTAATGTACTTGTTGCTTGAATTGTATTCCAGGTTGGTCTTTTGATGTTGGGCTGATTTGAGGATTATTTGAATTGTGTTTGAGGTTGTTTAGAAGCGGGAATTCATGTTGGAGAAGCTTCGGGAAGAAATTCGGAAACTTGAAGGTGATGCTTGCTTGGTAGTTGAGCTTGGAAGCTTAGGTGAGTGGTTAAATACTTTTAAATGGTTTTCAAGTGTTGGTTCAAGCATGTGAACTAGGTTGGGATTGGTAGACCCATCTAGAGTTGGGATTGGGGTGGTGGCCTAATCCCAAACTTTAGTTAGAGACCTTGGTTGATCTTTAAAGTGTTGAATTATGCCTCATGTTTAATCATGCTTATGGTGGTTATGCTTATGTTGTTATACATGTATGTGGAGGCATGGCTTAATGCATTGTTACATGCATGTTGATGATAAATGTGATAGAGATATACATATGTACGAAATATGATGTGATATTTATGTTATTGAGATGCATGTAGTGTTGACATGTGTAATGATGTTATGAGGTGATTGTATGATTCGAGGATCATGGTGAGTACATGCTAGGCATGGAAATGTGGTTTGTGCATGACGGTGAGTCATGGTGAGTACGTGCTAAGCACGAAAGTTGTTATGGATTGATATTGTGATAGATTAATGAAATGTGTAGTATTGGCACTAGTATGCTTGGGTACAATATCGATCATTAGGATGTCTAGTGTGCACACGTGAGTCAAAATGCGCGTTGGTCTTGATGATGGTAGTCATCAAGATGGAGTATGGGTTCGCCCAGAAATCTTCATATATATATATATTAGTCGGTGATGAGTGGAATCCCATCGACGGGCATGAGGATGTGTGGAATCCCCTCCGCGTGAAATGAGGCGTGAGGATGAGTGGAATCCCCTCCGCGTGAACAGTGATGAGTCTAATCCCACCGTCAGGTAATGGTTGTGTTGTTGGATGTGAGTTCCAATGGTTATCCGCGTATTCGAGTCATAGCTAGGTGCCAATACGGATTGTGGTTTATGTTGCCAATATGTGATTAATTGTGAGCCAATGTGATTTGGGATGTGTTGCTAACATGGTTTAATATATGTGAATTCATATGTTTTGGATTTAAACATATTGAGCATGACATGATATTGAATATATGTGCATGCATCATTTATGATTATGGCTCGTGTGGATCGGAGGTAAGAACATGCATTTTATCTTGGTTGTAGCTCGTGCTTGGACCCTGCATTGTCGAGGTTTGTTTTACGAGCTTATCCTCACTAAGCTTTTATGCTTACGCTCTCTTTTGTTCGACAATGCAGATAAATAGCTTGTGGGTGGCAAGGGCAAGGAAAGGTCTCCAAGTGTTGCTTGGGTGAGCTCAATGTATGAATTTTAAGTGATAGAATGTAATAGTTAAGCAATGGGATAGGAATTGTTGTTTGAGTTTGGGTGTATGTTGATGATTTGATTTGGCCTTGGTTTGTAAAACATGTTACGCTATGATGGATGCTTGTGTGTGGTGGCATGTCTTTAGATGTTTAGGTTGTCTTGTTATGGTGCAAACCTCTTATATGCTTATCTTGTGCCTTCATGGCTTTGAGTTCCTTGTATGACCTTAAATGTTGATATGACTTTTGTTGGAATGCCATGCTTGAAAGCTTATGTTGCTTGTATGGTTTGTGTATCATCTAGTGTTGGATTGTGCCTTTGATTTCAAGTTAAAGCATGCTTTTATGTTAGATTTGCCTTAGGATTGATGTTAGTGTGTTGGTTGGGGTTTTAGAGGGATTTAAGGGCCTCCTTGTGCCTTAAATCAGCTCAAACCTGCAAGTTCGTAGCAGAGGTATCGATACGGTTGGTACGGTATCGATACCACCTTCTTGTTTTAGGCCTCGTGTATCGATACACTTGAGGGGTGTATCGATACCATTTTGGTCACGGGAGCTACTGTCCATTTCGGTATCGATACTGGCCTCTGGTGTATCGATACCGTCATCTTAGCGTTGACCGTGGGAAGTCAACCGTTGGGGAGGGTATCGATACACTCCTTGGGTGTATCGATACGGTCTCTACGGGTTGACTTTGACCAGTTGACCTAGTCAAGGGGCTATCGATACACCCCTTAAGTGTATCGATACCGCTTGCAGTTAAAGCTTAAACCTAGTCAAGGGGTATCGATACACCCCTTAGGTGTATCGATACCGCCTGCAGTTTAAGTTTAAAATTGGGCTGTAACATGATTGTTTGAGTTCGTTTGATTTTTTGTATATGTTGTTCCGTTGTATGATCACTTAGGGTTTAATATCCATCTAGACAAGATTTTAAAAAAAAATAGGGTTGTTAACCGAGGGGGAACCTTAACGGGTTTCGCTTCGGTTTTCCTCGTGTGGCCCACTCGGACCGGTCATCTGGCCAGACCGGGACGAGGGGGTTACATTAATGAGTAATAACTTGGTAAAACCTTGGGTGACTTATTGTAATATCAACTATAGGGATCCTTGGTGGATCATGTGACGTTGTATGCCAAGTAAGGTTACTTGTTTTATTGAGCCACCATTGATTGTTGGGATCCAGATACTTAGTGAGAAAAAGTGTGTGTTACAACACCTTGGTTAAAGATTTTCGAATGTATGATCTTGGCGCTTAGTGGTACCGGGCCTCATTCTAAGATGCTCGACGAGAGATTCTGAGCATGATTGTATGATCCTGAGGCTTAGTGGAACCAGGCCTCACTCAGAGTGTATAATCTCGAGGCTTAGTGGTACCGGGCATCACTCCAAGTTTGTTGGTGTGATGCTTATGATATCTATATGAGACTTCATGCATCCTTATTGATTGTGATGCGTTTAGGCGGCTAGAGGTAGCGCCAAACGTTATTATATTTCCCTGATATCATCTTTAGTTGCATGCTCTTATTTATGATTTGCATGAAGTATGGTTGAGTGGAAGTGTATCCAATGAGTTTTGTTAGCTTAGTGTTCAGAATTTTTGTTTTTGTTCACAAGTTAGTAGGTTGGCGTACATTGTTGGAGCACCACCGAATTAGAACTTCAGCATCGACCTGTGTCCGAGTACAGTACTTAGATTATTTAGGCCATGTATTCGTAAGACCCTATATTGTATTGTAACTCTTATTTTTGGGTTTTAAATTATGAGTCGAATGCTTTTAATTATGTATTTTAAATGGAGCTCTCATGTAATTTTTTAACTATTTATCTATATCAAATATTTGAACTTAATGAATTTTATGAAAATGAATGTGGTTTGGGCTAAACTAGGCTGGAAATTGTATGGTAATGGGTTGGGCTTGATAATCAAATATGATATCCGAGTTGAGGGTGTTACATTTAATGGTATCATAGCCTAGGTTTAGTCGGTTCTAGGAAGCCCCCGGGAATTGTCTAGAGTGGTGTATAGGTGTCTAACGAATACGTTGTCCATAAATCGAATTGTACTCGTTTAAGCAAAATATTCGATGGTGTAACCCTATTTCTTTTCTTATGTAGAAAGTAATCATTCTAAGAAGGGCACGAGATCGAGAGAAGAGTTAGGGCTCTCATGAGGGGATCTACGATGAGGATTATGTTCTCAACTCAGAGGAGATGTCGGAGGATTAAAGGGGTCGAGGGGCCAATTATTTCCCTCATCTGCATCAAGCTCTTCATCGGATCGTGAGGGTCTTACCTAGGCCTTAGGCTACCCCTCGTGAGGCACCAGATGAGAGAGTGCATCGCCATGGTGCCACAGATTTCCTTGGATCGAGACAAAACAATTCGGTTAAGGTAGATTATTGGCTGAGTGATACCCATTGGATCATGCGATAGATGAGGTTGAAACCCGAGGACAAGTTGACATGTATCATTTCCCCGTTAAAGATGAATGTTCTAGAATGGTGGGAGATTGTAGAGCTAGGGTAGTATTCTAACCAACCTACATGGGACGACTTCTTGGATGAGTTCAAAAAGAAATATGTGGGTGAAGCTCACATTAATAGTTTGAGGGATCGGGTCAACCACTTGGTCCAAGGGAATCGATCAGTCTTTGAATATAAACAAGAGTTCCTATAGTTGAGTAGGTATTCCCCTGAGTTGGTTGCTACCGAGAAGATGAGGTGCAAAAGGTTTCTAAAGGGTTTGAGGAAGGAAATTTATACCTACTTGACTACTACCCCACCGAAAGTGTTTTTAGAATTGACTGCTAGTGTCAAGTCACTTGAGCAAGTGCAAGGTTTGAAATATGGCCTGACTGGTGGGCATAGAGGTTTGAGTGGGAGGACTCAGAACTCTAACAACTTGAACTTATTCTGTGAGGAACAAAAATCGATGGAACCAAGGTAGAGAAGCTTCGAACCAGAATTCGAGATATGACCGTAGGTCGGAATCATCTGGCCATAGGAGGCTTTTGTCTTCGTCCATGATGAGCTCGAAGGGCTCATAGAAGAGCACACCAATTTGTGATCAGTGTGGATGTAAGCATAGAGGCGAGTGTTGGGGGACATCCAATGTTTGCTATGGTTGTGGGTCACCATATCATTATCTGAGGGATTGTCCGGCAGCTGTTGACACCACTTCGGTCCAAACTCAGAAGACTTCTTATCCAACTCAGAAGGGTCGAGGCTTTGCTAAAGAAGGAGCGAGCCACATGTTTGGACATCAGAGTGGGGGTACAATCCAGTCTACCACGAGGGCACCAGCGAGGCTGTTGCGACTAAAACAAATACCGGTGTCACTTAGAGGAACCGGGTTTTAATGGTTTTTGAAAAATTTAATCAGATTTATAAAAATAGAGGAGTCGCCACCGGCCATTTAAAAATGGTAGACCGGACACCGAAATAAAATCAGAGATTCTTTCCGAAAATGGGTTCGGGAGTCGGTTACACGCGAGGAAGGATGAGCACCCTCGTCGTGCCCGAAAATCGGTACCAAAAACATTATCGCTTAATTAATATTAAAATTTGCAAATTAAAGTGATGAATCGTATCTTAATTTGGTTATACGATCGAGTAAATTTTAAAGGTCTTAATATTCGAGAAAGAACGTCCGAACCACCAACACTACGACTGGTACTGGCCTCGTTCGTTCCCGAATAAAGAGACACTCGCATTGCAATTTAAAAATTCGGATGCAACTTAGTGTAACACATGACCGCATGTATAGCAAAAATAAATAAACAATGTATGTAATAATACGAATAAATAAATAAATAAGCGTATAAAATAAACATAGCATAAAAAAACAAGTATATAAGCAATAGTATTTAAATGCATGAACAAATATATACAAAATAAAGAAGTAAATCTGAAAGTGGCTAAAAATGAATTTAGGACTGTTTCCAAGGATGGACTAAGGAAATAAACCATAAAAAACAATGTTGAATCATCTAAACAATGACCAAAATGAAAGAACTCTGTAACCTGGAGGGACCGAAATGGACATTAAACCATTCGGCAAAGGCTAAAAACGCGTTTGGGGACGAAATTAAAAAAGGGTTTGAAGCAATAGTGACCAAAGACGTAATTTCAAAAAGCGGAAACCCCTTTGATGATATTTTCAAAGCACGGAGGGGTTAAAATGGCGAATAAACCAATTTTAAAACGCAGATTCATTATAAAAAGGTGTTATTCAGAATAGGTTTTCCCTTTTGCCCATTTTAAACTCAAACCCTAAGAAAAACTTCATCCCTTGTTCACAACCGGTTAGGGTTAGCTTCACCGGGGAAGTTTTCGGCGCCGTCGACCGTTCTCGGCGTCGGAAATCTTAGAGAAACGGAGAGCAACCCCCAAAAATCTCAAGCCATCGACGACGAAGGAAAGAAAAAGAAAAAAAGAAAAAACGTAACCCTTACCGAAATCCCTAAAACCAAAAAAATCTCTAAAACTCCCCTGTAAAACTCATTTGAAACCTTAGTGAGGGAAAACCTCTCCCCGTGGCTCCGATGGCTCACCCCGGTTGACTCCCTAAACGGGAACCGATGGGATTATCGCCAGCTCGAATCCAGAATGGAGGAGGAAAGAAAGCTTTCGAAAGGTAAAAAAACAAAAAACCCTTTTATTTCTCATGCATGCATCGGATTGAAATACTGAGATTTGGGTACCTCTGGAAATACTTGTTTTTTTCTATTGCTTTCTGAAAATCCTCTTCTTTTCGCTTCAGAAGAAGGGTTACAAGTTTTTCGGGCTACTCTTATACCCGGATTACATAGAGAAAAAACAAAACAAGATGAATCCTCTCTCTCCCTCTTTTTTCATTGTCTGGTTGACATTTTGCTTTTCTGTGTATCCGTTTACATTTTTGGTGTCTGATTCCTCTTTTTTTTTCTGTTGCATGACGAAACCACCCCAAAATGGTGTTAGCGTAGGGGCGGCCGAGGGTGCGCGGCGGGGACAGAAGGTCAGAGGCGTGCAGACGAGGGGTCACGGGACTGAGTTACGCGCGCGTGGAGGGGTTTGGGTCGTTATGGACGCGCGCGTGGAACTCGAACCGACGTCCGGTGTAGAGCACGCGCCAATATGGTCTGTTAGATCAGATCTTGATCTAACGGTGGGGGAGGCGTGCGGCGCGGATCAATACCCTCATTAGGGTTTCCTTCCGACACGATATGGGCCGTTGATCTCGCCCAGATCGGACGGCAGTGGGCGTGCGGCGCGAGGGATAAGAGGGCCTCCCTATGGTTTGTGCTTCTGGGCCTCATCTGGACCGTCAGATCTTAGGCAGATCTGACGGCTGTGGTGTAGCGGCGCGAGGGATAAGGAGAGCCCCTCTCTAGGGTTTATTCTTCGGGCGCGATCTGAACCGTTGGATCGCGGCCAGATCCAACGGTCACAGATGGGTGGCGGCTGCAGCTGCAAACCAAAGGATATTAGGGTTTTTTTTAATGTTGGGCTTTTTATTATTTTGGGCTTGTAATTTGTTTAATGGAATGTTTATTTAATGGACTTATGTATATATTTTTTAATCAAAGTGGGATGTGTTTATTTAATTCTAACATATTTTGGGTTTTTTATTTATCCATGTTTTTTATTTTTGTAATGATATTATCCAGAAATAATAATATACTAGTAATAATAAATATTAATAATAACTATAATAACAAATAATACTGAATAATAATTAGTATAACATCAATAATAGATAATAATAAAGACAAAGATGGTAATTAATATAGGATAATAATAAATGAATAAAGCAAGTGATGGGATGAAATAAGAAGAAGTTAAACATAGCAAACATTGATGCCAAACACATTAACACATTATGTACATGTAATCAAAGCACACATATATCTAAATGTCGAATACATATAATAATGATAATAGTATGGTAATAATATGCCATATATATATATATATTCTTTTTTTCTTTTTTTATCTTTTTTCCTTTTTTATTTTTAAATTTCATAACGCCCGTTAAGCCCATATTGACAAAAACTTGAAGGTGTTCAAGATTCGGACAAAATTAGTGATTACAGCTGCCCCTCTTTGCTTATACTTGTGTAACAAGAATAAAGCAAAGACCATAAGCACTAATTTTGTCCCACTTCCCTGTTGGTAGGCTTATTGCCGACCACCACGCATTTGACTAAGCAATTTTCTCTCTGAAGCCTTCAAGAATTCTCTCTCTGCGGAACTCCTTTTCTTGGCATATTCCTAGAGTGATAGTTCTTTCTATATAGAACTTCCGTCCTCGTATTTCAAGGGTCTCCAAGTCCTCTCTCTGTAGGACCCTCCGCTTTTGAGACCTAAGGCTTTAGGATTATGAGTTCTTTCTCCACAGAACTCCTCTTCCTTTGCATTCTATTCGAGTAGTCGTTCATTCTCTATCGAACTCTTCTCTAAAATCAAGGATTTACGAGTTCCCTCTCCGTGGGATCTTCCGCTTTCAAGATCCTGAAGCCATGGTTCCCCCTATACGGAACCTCTTCGGATCCTTTCTCTATAGGACCCTTCATTTTGGAATTTGAGGGTAAGCTTGAAAGCTTTGATCTGAAATCCTTGAGTGGCGAACATGAAAGCTTCACCTGACATTCTGGAGCGGCGGCTTGAAAAGCTTCACCTGAACTCTTTTTTAGTTCTCGCTTTATCGTTTTCTCCTCATCCCAAGAGGTAAAAATCTGTGAAGAGAGATAAAAATGCTATGATGGTATGAGTTAGCATGCTCCTAACCTAGAGATGCCTAATTACTCGTGATGCATGATTGGGGTTTGCAAGTCATTTAGTCATATTAATTCTATTGACATCGTGTCCTTTGGTGCTGCTTCTTGCTTTGATTGTCTCTCTTCTCGGTTCTCCCGGACCGTTGTTCTTGATCCTTTTTTACGGAATTATCTGCTTCAAAGTGCCCTTTCGGGTTTTCACTTTGGACCCTTCTCTCCTCTCTTTTTTTGACTGTCTGAATGGATAGGCGGATTTCAGTTCTCCGAGTACCCGAACGGATAGGTGGATTCTATTCTCTAAACGCTCAAATAGATGACCAGATGTCATATGTCTTTGTCTCGAGCTTTGAGTATCTGCCTCTTTTGCTCTAAAATCTCTTGGCTTTGAGTTTCTACCTCCTTTGCCGTGGTCTTGAAGTGTCCTTCTCATTTTTGCTTTACTCGCAAAGTGCTTTTCGGGTTTCCATTGCGTCTCCTCTTTTCTTTGCCCCCCTTTCTTCTATC
The DNA here is from genome assembly GCA_958450335.1 of Hibiscus tridactylites. Taxonomy (NCBI): domain Eukaryota; kingdom Viridiplantae; phylum Streptophyta; class Magnoliopsida; order Malvales; family Malvaceae; genus Hibiscus; species Hibiscus tridactylites. Next base: position 71,715,241 of record OY288279.1, read on the forward strand.
TTCGTTAGGGATTTTTTTTGCGTTTTCACTATGTTTGACTTTTCGTGGTGCCCCTATCCCTTCGGAGACGTTTTACTGACTTTTGCTAGAGCTCTCTTGATTACTTGTTCTGACTTGGACGTAATTGACGTTGGTGCTTGCCCTTGGACAATCTACTCTTTAAATGGTTAAATCATAATAATGCTAGGAAATCCTTCGCATGTTATAATCCCTACCTTAGTATACTCATGGAACACTTGGGCGAAAGATAAGAAAAGACATAATTTTATTGATAATTCCTGGATGATTTAAAAGTCATGGCAAACGGAAAAAAGCGAAAAACAAAACAAAAAAAGAATGAAAACAAAACAAGACTTCAAGTATTAGTTGCGTGAATGGTCGAGAACCCGTTGACTAAGCTGGATCTTGAAATTCCTCGCACTATACCGAAAGTTCGGGCTTAAGGGTATCGGAGTCCGTGATTTGTCTTGAACATGATCTTTCCCCACCTCCTTCTCCTTTTGTTTGTTTGTGAGCCCTTTTTTTAGAGGCGCCCTTTTAAGGGTTTTTGCCTTGGGTACTCTCTTCTTTAAGGAGTGCTTCTTCTTATACGTAGTACTTCTTCACCGCGTCTGAATTCACCGGGTATTTTAGCTCGTTTCCATCCATTTCTGTTAAAATTAACGCCCCTTCAGAGAAGGCCTTCTTGACAACAAATGGGCCTTCCCAATTAGGCATCCATTTTCCTCGAGAGTCCTTCTAATTAAGTAGGATTCTTCGAAGTACTAGGTCCCCTTCCCGAAATTCTCTCGGGCGAACTTTTTTATCATGGGCTCGCATCATTCTCCTCTGGTACATCTGACCGTGGTAGATGGCCTTCAGCCTTTTTTCTTCAATGAGGTTCAAATGGTCGAACCGTGTTTGCACCCACTCGGCATCCTCTAATTTTACTTCATTCAAGATTCGAAGCGACGGGATTTCTACCTCGATGGGCAGAACCGCTTCATAGCCATATACCAAGGAGTAAGGCGTAGCCCCCGTGGACGTTCGTATTGATGTCCGGTAAGCGAAGAGGGCGAACGGTAACTTCTCATGCCAATCCTTAAAGGTATCCGTTGTTTTTGAAATGATCTTCTTGATGTTCTTATTTGCCGCTTCCACTGCTCCATTCATCTTGGGACGGTAAGTGGTGGAATTGTGGTGAGTGATCTTGAATTGTTTACACACCTCATCCATCATTTTGTTGTTTAGGTTAGTAGCGTTGTCAGCGATGATCATTTCCGGCAAACCGTATCGACAGATGATTTCCTTCTTCAAGAATTTGCACACAGTTGCCTTTGTGATGTTGGCGTAGGAGGCCGCCTCTACCCATTTAGTGAAGTAGTCGATGGCCACGAGGATAAAACGATGCCCGTTAGAGGCTTTTGGGTGAATTTGCCCGATGACGTCCATGCCCCAGACAGCAAAAGGCCATGGTGAATTCATGGTGTGCAGTGGTAATGGTGGAGAATGGACCTTGTCAGCGTACACCTGACATTTGTGGCATTTCTTCGCATAGTCGATACAATCCCCTTCCATGGTCGACCAAAAATACCCGTATCTCATAATCTTGCGAGCCATAGAGAAACCGTTGGCATGGGTTCCACACAATCCGTCATGCACTTCGGCTAGAATATTCCTGGCCTCCTGAGCATTGACACATCTTAGCAATACCTGGTCTTTGCTCTTTTTGTAGAGAACCTCCCCGTCTAACACGTATCCCGCTGCCATTCTCCTGATGGTCCTCCTGTCATTTTCATTGGCTCCTCGGGGATAAACTTGGAGCTTGATGAATTGGAGGATATCGAAAAACCAAGGATTTCCGTCCGCCTCCTCTTCTAAGGCGCAACAATGGGCTGGTGAGTCAAAAGTCTGCATTTCGATTGGTCTCATTTCTGCTTCGGTGCTTGCCTTGAACATGGCGGCCAAAGTGGCCAAAGCATCCGCCATCTGGTTGTCTTCTCTAGGGAGGTATGCGAAGCTGATTTTCTCGAAATTCTGGATTAATCTTTGGATCAGGTCGTAATACTTGACCAACTTCGAATCTCTGGTTTCCCATTCTTTCCTAAGTTGAAAGATTACTAAAGACGAATCCCCAAAAACTTGAAGGACCCTGACCCTCCTTTCGATGGCTGCACGAAGCCCCATGACACATGCTTCGTACTCGGCTACATTGCTGGTACAAAAGAACTCTAATCGACTCGTGAAAGGATAGTAGACATTCTCGGGCGAGATCAGCACTGCCCCTACCCCATGCCCTAAGGCATTTGAGGCGCCATCGAAATAAAGCTTCCATGATCCCTCCTCTGTGACATCTTCTTCTATTGTGGAGGTATGCATTATATCTTCATCGGGGAAAGTAAAATCCAAAGGTTCGTAGTTCTCGGAGGCTCGGCTGGCTAGTAAATCAGCTACTGCACTTCATAAATTATCGTAAATTTTTAAAGGGTCCAACTTCGATATTAACCACGTGGTGTGGTATAACATATATTATCGTAGCCTTTTGGTAGCCCATACCAAAGCGCAACACAATTTATGGATGGGTGGATATCGGGTCTCACAATCAGTGAATTTCTTGCTCAGATAATAAATGGCCCTCTCTTTTCTTCCGGATTCATCATGCTGTCCCAATACACAACCCATTGAGTTATCGAACACCGTTAGGTATAGAATCAGAGGCCTTCCTGGCGCTGGGGCCACTAGGATTGGTGCCTTAGTCAAGTACTCCTTGATCTTGTCTAGAGCTTCTTGGCACTGTTCGTCCCATACTCCAGGATTGTTTTTTCGGAGTAATCTAAAAACGGGGTCACACTTGTCGGTTAATTGAGAAATAAACCGAGATATATAATTTAATCTCCCAAGAACCCTCGGACTTCCTTTTGTGTTCAAGGTGGAGGAAGGTCTTGAATCGCCTTGACTTTGTCTGGGTCAATCTCGATCCCCTTTCGGCTAACCATAAAACCTAGTAGTTTCCCAGACGTAACGGCGAAAGTACACTTGGCCGGGTTGAGCTTTAATTGATACTTCCTTAACCTTTGAAAGAGCTTCCTTAGGTTTTCGATGTGCTCCTCCTCGGTTTGTGACTTGGCTATCATGTCGTCTACATACACCTCGATTTCTTTGTGCATCATGTCATGGAAGAGGGTTACCATAGCTCTTTGATACGTGGCCCCGGCGTTTTTTAATCCGAAAGGCATCACCTTGTAACAAAAGGTTCCCCACATAGTGACAAAAGTGGTTCTTTCCATATCTTCGGGGTGCATCTTTATTTGATTGTACCCTGAGAAACTGTCCATGAATGAGAACCATGAGTGCCCCGCGGTATTGTCTACTAGAGTGTCGATGTGGGGTAACGGGAAGTTATCTTTAGGGCTTGCTCTATTGAGATCTCTATAATCGACGCACATACGAACCTTCCCATCTTTCTTCGAAACCGGGACTATATTAGCTACCCATTCGGGGTACTTGGCGACTTGGAGAAAGCCTGCCTCGGATTGCTTCTTCACCTCTTCTCTGATTTTTAATAGCATATCCGCTCTCATTCGTCGCAATTTCTGCTGAACCGGCCTACACTTGGGCTTTATTGGTAACTTGTGTACCACAATATCCGTGTTTAACCCTGGCATGTCTTGGTAAGTCCAAGCGAAAACATCCTTGAATTCTACGAGTAACTTGATCAACTCATGTTTATTCTTGGATGAGAACACGGTGCCAATCTTCACTTCTCTTCTTTCTTCGTCAGTCCCTAGGTTGATAACCTCTAGGTCCTCTTGATGGGGTAGAATTTGATTTTCTTCACTTTTCATTAATCTAAGCAGTTCATCTGGGACCTCACAGTCTTCATCCTCCTCCCCCTCATCGAACTCGACGGCGTACAAGGGCTGATCAAAATCTACCTTGGCCACGGATTCAAGGTCATTCACGTGACTGATCATAGGAGTCCTGAAACAAAATTTAAGAAAAACATATATAGGGAATTGAAAGAATAACGTGATTTCAAGATAAATAATGAAAGAATGTAATGAATGAGATGTTTGCCATTTGTGAAAACATTGGGAAGCGTCCCTTTCATTGAATAAGCTAAGATAGGAGCCCTTTACAAAAGATCCCTATCGCTCGCGGGCAAAAGCGGATAGGGTTGATTCCAAGCATTACTTTGATGCTGACCTAGAAACTAAAGGTAGGTCCATGCTAGTCCAATTATTGAGCGTCTCTCCTGGGCGACATGGGCGAATTCTGGCTAGCAGTTGGCCACTGTGCTTGTCATTGGTTATGACGTTAATGTCCATTTCTTCAAAAGCCTCATTGAGTCTTTCTTCCTTGAGGAGCTGGGCGACTTCTTGATCATTATCATTTATCTTCTGCTCCACGTTGACTATCCCTCCGGATAAAAAGATCTTTTCCAAATCAACATAAGTCATGGGCTCCCACGGGATGTTTGTGCCCCTGAGCCAAGCCTTTCTGCGCTCCTCTCTCTTCTTCCATTCTTGTTTCCTTTGCTGAAAATTGGGCTTGAAGCCCAGCCCGAACTTATCTTGCTTGTTAATCACACTTCTTGCACGCAGGCATCCTTGGAGATTTCTTCCGAGACCTTTTCCCTTCTTGGCCCCTCGTCCCAACGTCTCTTGAACTGTCATCTTGGTGCAGTTGGATAATCGATAGCGCGGAATTTGACTTCCTTCCGCCACAAAGGTGGCATTGATAAATTCTAAGGCTCTGAATGAACACTCCAAGGCCTCCTCGTCTGTTTGCACATAAGGTGCGTCAGTGGTTACGGATGCAATGATGTCTTGCTCAGCTCCCACGCTTACCAACTTTCTGTCGATGACGAACTTGACTTTCTGATGCAATGATGAGGGTACAGCGCCTGCCGAGTGAATCCAGGGCCTACCCAATAGACAGTTATAAGTTGGTCGGATGTCCATCACTACAAAATCAATAACATATTCGGTCGGTCCAATCACTAGTGGTACTTCAATCTTCCCAATCACTTCTCGTTGAGTTCCGTCAAAAGCCCTAACGGAGCTATGACAAGGCTTCATGTGTGAACTGTCTATTGGCAGCCTTTGCAAGGTGGCCATAGGCAATACATTCAAAGCCGATCCGTTATCGATGAGCACGCCAGGTAAAATATGCCCCTTGCAGTGGGTAGTGATGTTTAAAGCTTTAGTTGATCCCATACCTCCATCCGGGATCTCGTCATCACTGAAAGTAATAAAATTGTCGGCAGCGATGTGCCCCACTATTCGGTCCAGCTTTCCCACTGATATGTTATCTGGGACAAAGGTTTGATTTAACACCTTCAGTAGCGCATCCCGGTGCTTATCTGAGCTTAATAGTAACTCGAGTATCGAAATTCTGGCTTGTTGTTTCCGGAGTTGTTCCACGATACTATATTCACTATGCTTTAGGAACTTCAAGAATTCCTGAGCATGTGTCTCCGTGACGGGCTGATGGATCTTGGGCGGTGGATCCTCTCCGAAAATCTTATCGGGTTCACCTCCTTCTTTCTCGTCCTTTTGCTTCGGCTCTTCGGCAGCCTTAGCCATCTCCAGCGAATAGCACCTACCACTCCTTGTGAAATGTCCTACTTCATTTACCGGTCTAGAGTCACACTCTGTTGACTCTTCTTGCATTGATTCCTTCCCTTTTGATGTCTCTTCGCCCCCTTGCAACTTGGGAGCTTCTGGTATAGAGATTTGGGCGGCGTAATTCCATGGGACACTTCGGGTGTCCTTAAAAGGGAACGACGTTGGTGCCGTTATTACAATCTTGGGAGTCTCCTTGACACCTGTCTCTTGGAGTGATTCTTCCTTTGGTTTGACCGAAATTCTAAACGGTCTCTTGACTCCATATGAAATCTTGGGGATGTCTGAGGTACAGATTTCCCATTCTTTCTTTCCTTCAATTCTCTCAAAGAAAACGATTTCCTTATTGTCCATCATTTTCTGGATTTGTTGTTTGAAATCCTCACAGTCTTGGATGTCATGACCCTGATCTTGGTGATACTCGCAATAGGGGCCGCAACCTTTCTGTACGATCACCATGCCTCGATCAATTTGTCGGGCCATGCATAGTTGCTGAAAAACCCATCTCAACGGGGATTTGATTTCGGACACGCTTTGTTTTTCCTTCCTAGCGCAATCCTCTTCAACAGCGTTAACACCTCGTCCCCCGTGGTTGGGTAAGGGGTTGTTAGTTGCGCTTGGTTTGTCTAACTGTAATACTCCCGTCTTGATTAGGTTTTGCACAAATTTCTTGAACGCAATACAATTCTCAATTGTGTGCCCCGGGACACCAGCATGATATTCACAATTCACCTTTCCATCGTACCATGCGGGAAACGGGGGTTCAAATGGAGGGACATAATGAGGCCTAACCAAGTCGGCCTTGTGCAATTGCGAGTATAATTCGGCATACGAGACTGGTAGGGGAGTAAATGACATTTTCTCGTTTTCCTTCCTAAGAGGCCTCGAATCCTTATTGTTTGGGCCTGACCCTCCTCCACTCGCGTTTCTCGGCTGGGAGATAGTGAAGTTTTTCGAGGTATTGTAGGTCCCCACAGTATTTACTTCGCTATCTTTTTTCTTGTAGTTCCTCCGGGAATTCTCCCCGCTATCAATCCTGCCGCTCTTTATAGCTACTTCGATTGACTCGCCGGTCCTTACCATATCGGCAAAGTTTTGAGTGGTGTTGTTTATTAGGCGGTCAAACAAAGTGCCTCTCAAGGTATTCACGAACATAGGAGTAATCTCATACTCGGGGATCGGAGGCTGAATCTGGGTGGCCACATCACGCCATCTTTGTGCATATTGGCGTAGAGTTTCGTTCGACCTTTGCTCTATTCCTTCTAACATGATGCGATTAGGGGTCATATCCGTCACGTGCTTGTATTGCTCCATGAAGGCCTTTGAGAGATCCTTCCATGATTTTATGTTGGCTCGACTGAGCTGGGTGTACCAACAGGTTGCTGAACCTGTTAGGCTGTCTTGGAAGCAGTGGATGAGCAATTTTTCATCCTTAATGAAGGCCGCCATTTTTCGGCAGTACATGGTGACGTGGGCAGAAGGACAAGTCGTCCCGTCGTACTTAGCGAAGTCGGGAACCTTGAATTTTGGCGGTATTACCAGATCCGCCACGAGGCTTAGATCGCTAGCGTCACCCCTTGCTCATCCATTCCTTGCAATGCTTTGAACCTTTCTTCAAAGAAACGAAACCTCTCCTCGTATTTTCTTTCCATCTCGGCTCTAATTCGTTCCTCCACCTCGCTCATCATGTTCAAATCTGGGACTTCATGTTCGGGGCCCTCTCCTACGTCCAATGGTTGGTTAGCCGTGGAGCCCATGTGGCGATTTTGAGGGCCAACCGGGTTGGAGGTCCCTCCGAGATTGATGTGGACTCTCTTTCCCGTGGCAGGCAGTTCCGGCAGAATGTGTGACGTGGTTTCCTCTACTCCTTCCCCTGAGCCCCCTTCCTTACCGAACTTCTTTGTGAGTAGTTCGGTTAATTGGGCGATGATGCTAGTTTGTGACTGGGTGATTTGATCCTTGATGTTGTTTTCAATTCCGTCTAACCGAGTTTCGAGGTCCCTCTGTCCTTGTTCGCTTCTTGCCATTCTCTCCTCCATTGCTCTGGATTGGGAACGGGTATCGTACGAGCGCGGAATGATTGTAGATTGAGGTTCTTCTTTCTCTCTCTCTCTGAAAATATTTTTCGATTATCAACTTATTGATGTTAATCAGTCAATGCATGTAATGCTGTGGAATGAATGAGGGATGCAACGAATGTATGCAAACATGTATGTAACTAAGGTGTTGATCATAAGGGTGGCTCCTCATAGGCCACATTTCATTAATCGGGAAGTCCCTTTGGAATAAAGGTCATGACATAAAAGTTTTGCCAACGGGCCCCCCGCTTACTAACAAAAGACGTTATCCGATAGGTGGACCAACGTCGACAAAGGGGAGACCATTCTTACAAAATAGCTAAAATAGTCATTTAAAGATAGGTTGTTGCCCTAACTCCTAACTCTCCCACCGCCTGGAGTAGCTGGGTGAATCTCGAGGCTTCGGCCATATCGGGAGTGACAAAAGGGCGTAATGCTTCGGCTTCTGTAGACAAGTTCTTCACGTGCCGGGCCACCTCTTGTACCTGCACCATCAGGGTAGTAAAGTAATCGTCTCTATCTTGGATCATCCGGGTCGCGTCTCGGAGCCTCCGCCGCCAATAATCATCTCCACCCACTGCGGCTTCCTCGAGAACCAAAAGCTTAGCCTCGCAATCTTGTACCGTGGCTCTTAAGGTTTCGATTTGCACTTGGAGAGTAGCGTTCTCTGGCTGGGCATTCTGGAGCTCGAAGAAACCATTGCGTTCACGGTATTCGTGAAAGGCGACATCTAATTCCTCCACTCTTGTTTCTAGCTGAGTGATGTAATCTTGACTATGCTCTAAGCTCTCGGTGGTTAACTCATACAAGCTTTGCAGCTCCTACACTCGATTCTTGTGATCATGTGCCTTTCTCTTCCATGCAACTAAGTTCTCCCTTTCCCTTTCCAATTCTTGTCTTGCCTTTCCCCTCTCCCGGCTGATCACGCTGTTCAGAGCTTTTCTTTCCTTCTCTAACACCAATTTACTTCCCTCTCTCTCTTCTTCAACTTCTCGCTTACCCTTTTTCTTTTCTTCTTCAACCAATCGCATACCATACCTTCTTTCCTTTTCGACCGCCACGAGCTTCCTCTGACTTGCTCTTCTTAAGGAGGTTTGCATTCTGACAGCGTCTCGCTGATAAAGGGTAATCTTTTCTTTTAACTCAGCATTTTCCTTCCTCAAATCCTTGAGTGTACCTTCTTTAACGTCGATGTCCAAGCTCGACTGAAAAAGTTCGTCGGCATGCTTGGTTTGCAAAATTTCTAACTTTTTTCTCATTTCTTCGAGTTCTTGTCTTGCTATGTCCGCCTCGGAGGGCACAACCCTCATGTGTTCCTCCATAGTCATGATTGGCCCTTGATCGGGTCTCGGAATTTCATTGTTGGTCCTCCACTTCTTCTAAAAATCGTAGTCTGGGTAATCATACTGGTCGCATTCTCCTCAATCCGAATACGGTAGCAATGATCCCATGCCCGAGTGGCGTTCACAATTTTCGCCCTAAATTCACCTTTAAAAAGGAATTCGCTTTGGCTCAAACCAGAAGTAAAAGGTACAAATTGCCGGGACCCAAACTGCCTTGATACCAAGAGAGGGGCACAGCCAACTCCCCCGTAAAGCCCCAGAAGCATAAGCCAATCATAATCTCCACAACGATAAAGAAAGTAGGAAACCCGACCCAACCAAGGTGCCCTCCAAACTATATCACCTTCTTGGATATTCCTAAGGATCGTGACCCACTGCGCCTTTTCGATATCCTCCCGCCATTCTTTGCTCAAGTATGCTTGTAACGGAGAGAAGTTTTCGAACAACACACCTTGCAAAACCCTTTTTGGTGTTACCCAGAAGTGGATCTGAATCCAAACTTGGAGTAACTGAGCGCAACCTCTAAAGCGTCCTTCTTCATGCCTCCGGATTGCATTTAATGAGATGAAAGTTTCGGCTAAGATTTCCGTGGCAGGGTTTGCTCTTTTCTTCAGTCGTTCAAAAATATCTAAGACAGCCACGTCAATGCCGTTTAGGGCTCTTGGAAAGATGATCAAACCGTATACTCCTATGGCAAAAAGATCCATCTTCATTACTTCGTCTGGGTGCGACGGTATCAAATCTCGTATACATTCCCATGAGAAGACCATGTCGTCCCCTCTTTGCCGAATCAGACCTTTGACCCAATCCGGGCTCATTCCGGCCGCCTCCCGGAGCTTAGCTGAATAGTTTTGAGATCTGGAAGGTTTTGAATAAATCCAATCCCGGTTTACTCCCTTGTGATGAAGGAGGGCCGTATATTCCTCGATCGTGGGCATCAAATCTTCTTCATTAAAAGTAAAGCAACAGAAAGCGGGATTCCAAAATTCAAACAGAGCACGGAACAAAGGTTCATTGATCCTTACATACATTAGGTCTGCCACATCACCATAGTTACTTCGGAACAATCCTTGCAACCTCTCATCCCAACTTTCACAAATTTCTCTTAACTCGTACAGATCGCTTTGTTGGAGACTTACATATGTGTATCCTGGTACAACGCGCTCGCTTGGTGGGCTGTCCCCCTGAACTCTTTGATTCATCTCTGACCAAAGCCTGACTTGAGAGTTGACCTCTTCCTTTTTGAGTAACCTCCCGTCCATAATGAATGCCTTGGAACTGAGTAGAACCACCTTGATTCAACACCTCTAGAATATGCAATGCAAATGCCAAAGTAATGCAAAAAAAGAAAAGAAAAAAGAAAGACAAAGAGAGCGTGTCAGTACCGAATAAACATAATTTTACACATTAAGTAGAAAGGAAACAAAGTACGTAATAAACAAACAACCTTATTAATCTACGAAACCTAGGTTATCCGCTTGGCTCTAAAAGGGGTGGGCATTCTAGTTCTCTAAATGCAATTTTGGTTCTAGGAGGTACTCGAATTGTCCTTGATGTCCCCTTCTAAGGGTAGCAAGGCCCCCGGTCATCACCCATTATAGGCTCCTCTCAACCGAGTTCAATTCGAGGGGACCCTTTCGCTATATCTGCACGGAGAAACAATATTCTCACAAAGATATAGGGTATTCGAGCCCCGAAGGTACTTACTAGGCCTACACGGAGGAACATTATCCACACGAAAGCACTAGCGTTTTCCCCCCACTTAAACGAACGGGTTTAAATGCCAATTTTAAATGCGTTTAAAATAAACTCGCACTTATAAACAAATATCGATCGACTCGGTCACTTTAATTTGCAACTTCTAATATTAATTGAGCGGTAAAGTTTTTTTTTTGGCTTGACTCTCTTTTTTGCTTTTGAAAACAAAAATTTTTCCCTAGCGGAGTCGCCATCTGTTGCGACTAAAAAAAATACCGGTGTCACTTAGAGGAACCGGGTTTTAATGGTTTTTGAAAAATTTAATCGGATTTATAAAAATAGAGGAGTCGCCACCGGCCATTTAAAAATGGTAGACCGGACACCGAAATAAAACCAGAGATTCTTTCCGAAAATGGGTTCGGGAGTCGGTTACACGCGAGGAAGGATGAGCACCCCCGTCTTGCCCGAAAATCGGTACCAAAAACATTATCGCTTAATTAATATTAAAATTTGCAAATTAAAGTGACGAATCGTATCTTAATTTGGTTATACGAGCGAGTAAATTTTAAAGGTCTTAATATTCGAGAAAGAACGTCCGAACCACCAACACTACGACTGGTACTGGCCTCGTTCGTTCCCGAATAAAGAGACACTCGCATTGCAATTCAAAAATTCAGATGCAACTTAGTGTAACACATGACCGCATGTATAGCAAAAATAAATAAACAATGTATGTAATAATACGAATAAATCAAAAAAAAGCGTATAAAATAAATATAGCATAAAAAACAAGTATATAAGCAATAGTATTTAAATGCATGAACAAATATATACAAAATAAAGAAGTAAATCTGAAAGTGGCTAAAAATGAATTTAGGACTGTTTCCAGGGATGGACTAAGGAAATAAACCATAAAAAACAATGTTGAATCATCTAAACAATGACCAAAATGAAAGAACTCTGTAACCTGGAGGGACCAAAATAGACATTAAACCATTCGGCAAAGGCTAAAAACGCGTTTGGGGACGAAATTAAAAAAGGGTTTGAAGCAATAGTGACCAAGGACGTAATTTCAAAAAGCGAAAACCCCTTTGATGATATTTTCAAAGCACGGAGGGGTTAAAATGGCGAATAAACCAATTTTAAAACGCATATTCATTATAAAAAGGTGTTATTCAGAATAGGTTTTCCCTTTTGCCCATTTTAAACTCAAACCCTAAGAAAAACTTCATCCCCTCTTCACAACCGGTTAGGGTTGGCTTCACCGGGGAAGTTTTCGGCGCCGTCGGCCATTCTCGGCGTCGAAAATCTTAGAGAAACGGAGAGCAACCCCCAAAAATCTCAAGCCATCGACGACGAAGGAAAGAAAAAGAAAAAAAGAAAAAACTTAACCCTTACCGAAATCCCTAAAACCAAAAAAATCCCTAAAACTCCTCTGTAAAACTCATTTGAAACCTTAGAGAGGGAAAACCTCTCCCCGTGGCTCCGATGGCTCACCCCGGTTGACTCCCTAAACGGGAACCGATGGGATTATCGCCGGCTCGAATCCAGAACGGAGGAGGAAAGAAAGCTTTCGAAAGGTAAAAAACAAAAAACCCTTTTATTTTCATGCATGCATCGGATTGAAATACTGAGATTTGGGTACCTCTGGAAATACTGGTTTTTTTCTATTGCTTTCTAAAAATCCTCTTCTTTTCGCTTCAGAAGAAGGGTTACAAGTTTTTCGGGCTACTCTTATACCCGGATTACATAGAGAAAAAAACAAAACAAGATGAATCCTCTCTCTCCCTCTTTTTTCATTGTCTGGTTGACATTTTGCTTTTCTGTGTATCCGTTTACATTTTTGGTGTCTGATTCCTCTCTTTTTTTCTGTTGCATGACGAAACCACCCCAAAATGGTGTTAGCGTAGGGGCGGCCGAGGGTGCGCGGCGGGGACAGAAGGTCAGAGGCGTGCAGACGAGGGGTCACGGGACCGAGTTACGCGCGCGTGGAGGGGTTTGGGTCGTTATGGACGCGCGCGTAGAACACGAACCGACGTCCGGTGTAGAGCACGCGCCAATATGGTCCGTTAGATCAGATCTTGATCTAACGGTGGGGGAGGCGTTCGGCGCGGATCAATACCTTCATTAGGGTTTCCTTCATACACGATCTGGGCCGTTGATCTCGCCCAGATCGGACGGTAGTGGGCATGCGGCGCGAGGGATAAGAGGGCCTCCCTAGGGTTTGTGCTTTTGGGCCTCATCTGGACCGTCAGATCTGCCTCAGATCTGACGGCTGTGGTGTAGCGGCGCGAGGGATAAGGAGAGCCCCTCTCTAGGGTTTATTCTTCGGGCGCGATCTGAACCGTTGGATCGCGGCCAGATCCAACGGTCACAGATGGGTGGCGGCTGCAGCTGCAAACCAAAGGATATTAGGGGTTTTTTTTAATGTTGGGCTTTTTATTATTTTGGGCTTGTAATTTGTTTAATGGACTGTTTATTTAATGGACTTATGTATATATTTTTTAATCAAAGTGGGCTGTGTTTATTTAATTCTAACATATTTTGGGTTTTTTATTTATCCATGTTTTTTATTTTTATAATGATATTATCCGAAAATAATAATATACTAGTAATAATAAATATTAATAATAACTATAATAACAAATAATACTGAATAATAATTAGTATAACATCAATAATAGATAATAATAAAGACAAAGATGGTAATTAATATAGGATAATAATAAATGAATAAAGCAAGTGATGGGATGAAATAAGAAGAAGTTAAACATAGCAAACATTGATGCCAAACACATTAACACATTATGTACATGTAATCAAAGCACACATATATCTATATGTCGCATACATATAATAATGATAATAGTATGGTAATAATATGACATATATATATTCTTTTTTTCTTTTTTCTTTTTTATCTTTTATCTTTTTTTTTATTTTTAAATTTCATAACGCCCGTTAAGCCCATATTGACAAAAACTTGAAGGTGTTCAAGGTTCGGACAAAATTAGTGATTACAGAGGCAATATGCAGTCAAGGCTCAACAAGACTGTGAGGCTACCGATGTTATCTCAAGTACGTTTACCTTATTTTCAATTCTTATTGTTGCTCATGTAGAGAGCCTTAAGCTTCGTGGTTTGGATCAGGCCAAGTTGGTGGTGAAGGGTGAGAGAAATCCTTGCCTTTTCAATGTAGTGCCCGCCTTGGCGGCACAAAGGATAATCCAACAAGGTTGCGAAGCCTTCTTGGCTCGCGTGGTTGACACAAGTGTTGGGAGTCTGATGCGCTTGCAATGTCTCGACTGTGTTGGGCCGAGGGTAGGTGTGTGTTGGTCTTTTTCATCCAGTGCAACGTTGAAGTTTAATGTGGATGAGGCAGCTCGTGGTAAGCCAGACCCGGCTGGTTTTGGGGGCGTCTTGCGAGACGTGGAGACTATGATTCTTGGTGTGTTCTCGGGTCCCCTGAGGACTATGGATTTGAACGAGGCTGAGTCACGTGCCGTGGAGTATGCCTTATCGCTGGTTAATCATTCACAATGGCGTAATTGTCCTAGTTTGGTTGTGGAACCGGATTCAGCCATTGCGATTGGTTGGGTGTTAAATAAAGATCGTCGTCCATGAAAGCTTTGGGATGCTTTTGTGTCGATCGATTCTGTCTGTTCTTAGTTGTTGTGTGTATGTTTCTCTCATGTGTATAGAGAGACCAATGGTTTGGCCGATGTGTTGGCGAAAGATGGCGTTGATCGTGCGTCGGCGTTCGTGGCTGGTTTTTGAGTTGCGCGGGTGTTTGAAATGAGTCGGATGTTGATGTTGTGTGTTGGTTTGTGAGTGTTGGTTGTTGGGTGATATCCATTTGTTGTTTTGGCTTGTCCCTTAGGTTGCACTGCAACTTACTTCTTGGCCATGAGTGTGTTTTGAGACAATATGGCATGGGGTAGTGAGTGTAGAGTCTAGCGACCTTTCTTTGTGGGAGTTTTGTCGGTGTAATTTGGTCTTCTCGGTTGTTATGTTACATACATAGTCATGGTGTACTCTTTCTGTACATTTAGGTTTAAGGAAGTTTTTAATGATGCTCATGATTATTTGATTGTATGATTTCTATTCTTTTAATCATACAATTTACTGATAAAAGAATAAAGATCCTCTTAACATAAAGTTTATAAACTTGTAAATTTAGCTTCAGAAGTTTTAATCTTTTATAACTCGTGTATGTGAGAGTATATCATTCACATATATACACGTCATTAGGAGTATTTAAGTGGTCGTTTTGGTTAATAATCGATATGAACTATCTAAAATAAAATTAATCAAACCCTTATAATTTTCATCGTTAGGTGAATCAGTTTTTTTTCAAAAATTATTATCCAAATTGAACTAAATTCATATAATTTAGTCGATCTTCTAATTAATAAAAAAATATTTTTTTTGTTTTGATTCAAAATAGCAATTCAAGTAACAATAATTTAAAAATAGATTTCTTTTGTTAGATATTTATTGTTTCCAGTATTTATTTGTTTCATTTTGAATTGGACTTTAAATTAAGATTAAAACATAAATATTAGATTTTAAATATTATGAGTAATTAATATAATTTGAGTTTAAAATTAAAAATACATTTTTTATATATTAAAATGTTAATTAATTAATTAATCAGCTTCAAACTAAATTAATCTATTTTGAAAAAAAGAATATTTAACCACACCTCAATAATGAACCGATTAACCGAATTAAATTTTTTTACTCATTTTAACACTACAGTACAGAATTGATATTATATGATCATGCAACAATCATTACAAAAAAAAACAATATAAATATTTACGAGGTTGTACTTTTTTTGTTGTTTAAAAACGAGAAAGATTTGGGAGTTGTGGGCAGAAGAGGAAAATCAATGGAGAAGAAGCAGCAGAAACATGATGTCCTGGTTTTACCATTCCCAATTCAAGGTCACATCAACCCAATGCTTCAATTCTCCAAACGCTTAGCCTCAAAAGGCCTAAAGGTCACCCTCATCACCACTTCCAAATCCATGCAGCCCTCTGCATCCTCCATCCCCTTCCAAGAAGGCCAAGCAACCACCGACATCGACGAATATATCCGCCTTTACCAATCACTGATTCTGACAAGGCTAGCCCAGTTCATCCAGAAGTACCAGATTTGCTCTCAACATCGACCTAAAGTGTTGGTTTACGACTCGGGTATGCCGTGGGCGTTGGATGTGGCTAAACGCTTTGGTTTACAAGGAGCTTCGTTTTTCACCCAGTGTTGGGCGGTGAACGCCGTTTTTTATCATCTCAAACTGGGGACTCTCCGGGTGCCATTGGAAGAAGAGATTCGGACGAATGCCGTTGTTTCGTTGCCGTCCATGCCGGAGCTAGAGATCAGTGATTTACCGTCATTTGTGTGTGATAATTCAGGCTCGTATCCATCTTTGTGGAACCTTATCCAAAGCCAGTTCTCAAATTTTCAGGAAGCCGATTGGGCCTTCTGCAACACTTACGACAAACTGGAACACCAGGTTAGCTTAGATCCATTTTTACATTTTAAATATCTGTTTTCGCCCATTGTTTCATGGCGCTGATAAGTTGTTGCAGATAATCAAGTGGATGGCAAGCAGATGGCCAATCAAGACCATTGGTCCCACAATTCCATCCATGTATTTAGACAAACGATTGAAGGACGACAATGATTACGGCCTCCACCTCTTCAAACCCGACACCGACCTCTGCATCAAGTGGCTGAACTCGAAAGAAACCGGCTCGGTTATCTACGTATCATTCGGAAGCATAGCCGGTCTGACAGAGGAGCAGATGGTGGAAGTGGCCATGGGTCTGAAATCAACCAACAGAAACTTCTTGTGGGTGGTTCGAGAAACGGAGCAGAAGAAGCTTCATTGAAGAAACATCAGAGAAAGGGTTAGTGGTTTCATGGAGTCCACAGTTGGATGTTTTGGGTCATGGGGCGGTGGGTTGTTTCATGACTCACTGTGGGTGGAACTCCACGGTGGAGGCGTTGAGCTTGGGGGTTCCCATGATTGCTATGCCCCAGTGGACGGATCAGCCCACTAATGCAAAGTTGGTGGCTGATGTTTGGGGAGTGGGAATCAGAGTTACAAAGGATGGGGATGGGATCATCAGAAAGGAGGAGATTGAACGGTGTGTGAGGGAAGTCATGGAAGGAGAGAGAAGCTTGGATTTCAAAAGGAATTCAGAGAAATGGAAGAAGCTAGCCAAAGATGCAGTTGATGAAGGTGGAACCTCTGACAACAATATTCACGAATTTGTGGCTAAAATTACATGCAATTAGCTGCATATTCATACTACTTTATAAATAAAATAAGTAGGAGATTTAATAGGTTTATTCGTAATTTCATTAATAAGAATTTATGCGTTTGTGGCGTATGTTTTTTTATTTATTTTTGTGACACGTTTTTTTTATTCTTGTAACATATTTTTTTGTGATTTGTTTTATTTGTCCTTGTGAGTTGTGACATGATTTTAACATACTTTAGTGGTCGTTTGTTGCTCGCACAGAGATTTTAACGACGCTAATTTCTGATTATGATTTTTCGATTGTCATAAAAAGTTAGATCCTCACTCGATTAATAGTTATTTACCGATGTAATCAATCTTGGGTAGCGAAACATTCTGCATGATAGTTTGGGTCGCTCACCACTCTTTTTTCATCAGCTATGTGTCTTGATTGGATATAGACAATAAAATTTAGAGAAGCTTCTGGATTTTAATTGTATGCTTATCTCTATAAAAATATTTACTTTACTTTATATATTGATTGTAATAGATTTTGGTCTCTTTTCTGGATACATTGTAATTGTGATCTCTTTTATAATTTTAATAAAAAAAATTGAGCGGCTATTATAAAAAAGACTTAAAATGACCAAAACTAGAATACAATGATTAAATATATAACTTAAGTATATTTCAAAGACTAATGATAGAATTGAATTTATTGATAATATCTAAGAATGACAACGGTTGAATATCTGAATTTTTAATTATACAAATCTACAATTTTATTTTAAAATTTATATATTATATTAATTTTATTCATATATTTTTAATTAAATTTAACTTTCAACTTTACGGATGGCAAAATTACCCGAACCTGACCCGATGCGCCCCGGCCCGAGCGGGTTTTTTCTCTTAAATTTCGGGTTTGGGTCGGGTAGGTTCGGGTATAGGGATAAAAATCCCCGCCCCGCCCGAAATATTTTAATTATATATATATATTTTATTGTATTTACAAAACTGCCACTCCTATATATATACACTTAGTTAGGGTTCCCATTTTTCCTTTTTTTCATTTCTGCGTTGTTCCTCACCTTCTCCTTCACCTCATCTATCTATTTTCTTTTATTTTCTATTCTATTCTTCTACCGATTTATTTCTGATTCTTCTACCGACTGTTTTTTATTCTTCTACCACTTTTTCAGATTCATCACTGTATTCCTTTCAATCGTTTATCAGCAGTAAATTTGATGGTTATGATGTATTTATATATATATATATTGGGTGTTTTATATCCACTCTTTTCATTTTGTTTTAGATTTTTAAATTTAAAAACTCCTTGTTTTATTGCATTTTTTAAACTTTGTTCAAGATCTTTTACTGATATATGCTTTTAGATTAGGAAGATGAGATCTTATTTTTCATGTTTTGTGATATAGTTTGGGACGGGTCGGGTCGAGTTTAGAAATTAAATTTCGAGGCGAGGCGGGTTCGCGTAAAATATTAAAAAAATACAGGGCGGGGCAGGGCCGGTTCTTGATATTCCTTGATCGGGTCAAGGTCGGGTCGGCTAAAAACCCGCCCCGACCCGTCCCATTGACATTCCTATTCAACTTTTTCAAATAAAGTTAAATTCAAATTCGATCATCAATATTTTAAAAGGAGTTTGAGATTAACTAACCCATTAATTTGTTGTTGTTGGCATGACATCCCAGATAGCATGTAAGTTCAGTTATACTTAATGCAAAATTTAAACTTTTTATAATATCTTTTTAGTTTCTTTTCGAATATTTTTAAATTTTTTAATCTATTCCTTTGGCATAAGATAAATACAATTAAAAAATAATATTTTAGCTAACAACTCCGTTAAAATTACAATCTACTTTTTACATTTAAGAGTCTAATTTAACATAAAAGGAAAAAATGATATAAACGTTAAGAATTAAACTTTAATTACATCATCCACTTTTTTACTGAGATCATTTATTAGGTTCAGACCAAATTTATATTTAACGAGCTTTGTTATGTTTTGAAGTAGATATGGAATTTAGGTGATGTTGAACAAAATTCAAGCGAGTCTTTCATCTCAGCTATTTTCGTAAGAATTCCATCCTTTAAAGTTTGGGAATAAAAGTAATTACCAGGCAAAAACCATCATCAATTTAGATCATATAAACCAATATGGTGGCACTCTTCTCTTTTCAGCACACCAAGTCCAAATAAACCAACACCAAGGCTTCTATTCTTTTTGTGTGTTTGAGCATAATATAGATATAGTTGCTAACTAACAACTAGTAGTATTAAACCTATAATTTTTACACATCTTTCATCACGGGTTTCTTTATAAAATAAAAGTGGCCAGAGGTCTAGAAAAACTGACCCAATCTTCCATCAAGATTTAAGTCCTCCATCCATCCAAATGCATTCCACCAACTACAATGCTAAGTGCTCGCTCAGAATAATTAATGAAGCCCACTTGAAAACGAATTGCGATCTCTACATTCTTCCCTCCTCCGCGCTATTGTCATCTTCCATCAGACTTCCCAATTTGACGATGTCTTCCACCAGAATTTTTCCATCTGTTGCATTCAAACTATGATATAATTGTTTTCACCAGATAAATCAAATGTTTCACCCTAACAACATAAAAGTGATACAAATCCAAGGTTGTAAGTAACTTGAGCTTCTTTTGATAAAATTAATCTTTTCCATGCTATATAAAAACAATGAAAAGGCAGATGAATGACTAATAAATCCAATCAGATCGAGTTAAGTTAATAGTTTGCTCAATCATCTTGATCATCTCCAGATACGGATTCACCTTGTCCACTGTTAAGTAGAAACGCTTAAAAATGTCTAGTAAGAAATGTTGTTTCATCCAATGACTATTAATTGTGGAAGCCAAGGACAATCATAACTCATCATTTTCTGCTTAATCATAATGCTCTATGTCAGGAAATATGCGAATAAATTAGAGATTCTATGTATATTTAGATAGGATTCTGTAGATCCTTGTTAGTAGTTACAATCCCTAACTTTAAGGGATTTTAAGTTTCCTAGATTAATCTTTTTCCTAGCTTAAAAGCTACCTAAGTTAAAGACATAAGCTGTATATAAGAATGTAACCTCTTGTATAGAAATTAAGAGAGTTTTTCTAGTAAATTTCTTCACGTTTAACATGGTATCAGAGCCTTGTTAATCCTTTTCTGAGTTTTGCCAGTCTCGATTATTTCCTTAAAAATCCTTCCTTTGAGTGTTTAGTGAAGAGTCACGGTTAACCTAGCAAAACTATGGTTGAGGGAGGCGATGTAAGTAGTACTGAGACTGTGCAAGGAGTCACAGTGAGTGGAGGGAGCCATTCGAGTTAAATAAGTGACTTGCAAAGCATACAGACAGCCTACATGTTGAATGCGCAAGAACAGTCCTTTGAGTTCAACAGGGAAGAGATAGAGAAACTGAAAAGTTATACTTGGATCTTTGGAAAAACCTTCCTCTTCAGGTACATGTAGTCTGCCTTTTTCAGGTATATCCTCTTCTCAAAAATCTAAAGTCTCGGATTTTCCTACCCAAAGCTCTTGGGTGATTAACTCAGGAGCAACAGACCATATGACCAATTCCTCTCTACATTTTATCAATTATATACCCTATCCTAGTAATAAAAAGATAACAGTTGCAGATGGAAGTAGGATAACTGTGGCTGGTCAAGGAGATATTGTTATAAGTAACACCTTGACACTTAAAAATGTCCTTCATGTACCTAAACTGTTCACTAATCTCTTGTCTATCCAAAAAATCATCAAAGACACTAATTGTTGTGTTGTTTTTTATCCTACCCAATGTGTTTTTCAGGAACGGGGAACGAGAAGGATGATTGGGCATGCTAAAGAAGAAAATGGATTGTATTATCTTGAAAACTCTAGTGGACTAGTCAGTGATCCAAATCATCCATCTTTTTCTCTTGTGTCAGAATCTAAAACCACCAAAGACCAAATATGGCTTCATCACCTTCGCCTTGGTCATCCTTCATTTAAAGTTTTAAAGCTTATGTTTCCTTCCTTGTTCAAATCTTTAGATAATGAAGAGTTCCAATGTGACATATGTGAGCTTGCCAAACACAAACGTACTTCTTTTCCTATAAGTAATAAAAAGACATCTACACCTTTTACTCTCATTCATAGTGATGTTTGGGGACCATCCACTGTTCAAACTATAACTGGGGCTAGGTGGTTTGTTTCTTTTATAGACGATTGCACTCGGGTAACATGGATATTCCTTCTAAAATAAAAATATGATGTTAGTTCTACTTTTAAAACCTTTTACACCATGATTAAAACCCAATTTGGGGTTGGTATAAAAAGGTTTAGGTCAGACAATGCTAAAGACTACTTTAACCATGTTCTATCTTCCTATTTCTAAGAAAAAAGAATCATTCATGAATCATCTTGTGTAAACACCCCTCAACAGAATGGTGTAGCCGAAAGGAAGAATGGTCATGTTCTCCAAATAACAAGAGCCTTGTTGTTTCAAAAAAATGTTCCTAAACAATATTGGGGAGAAGTTGTGTTAACTGCTACCTATATTCTCAACAGATTGCCAACTCAAGTTCTTAATTCTCAGAGTCCTATTCAAGTCCTAAACAGTTTCTATCCTAACTTTAGCCCTTCACTTCACCTTAAGCCTAAAGTGTTTGGTTGTGTTGCATTTGTTCATATTCATTCTCAGAATAGGGGTAAGTTGGATCCAAGGGCATTGAAATGCATTTTTGTAGGGTACTTGTCTACTCAAAAACGGTATAAGTGCTATCATCCACCTACACGGAAACATTTCACTTCTGTGGATGTCACCTTTGTTGAGAGTGAAAACTATTTTACTCAACCTTATCTTCAGGGGGAAATTTTGTTCAGAGAAGATAAGGACAGAGATTATTTCCTTCTTCAGCCTCTTACCTTGCCTATCAAAAAGGGTTCTGAATCTGCCCAGCCTGTTCAAAATAATTCTGGATCTGTCCAAAATGATTCTGAATCTGCCCAGCTTGTCCAAAATGATTCTGGATCTGTCCAAAATGATTCTGAATCTGCCCAGACTGCACAATCCCAGCTTGATCTTACTCAATCTCTTTGTGAATTTGATCCTTAGCCTTCTTTTGACCAACAACAACCTGAACCCACCACACCTAAGACTAATTCAAGATATTGCTAGTCCTCTACAAGCTTACTCGAGGAAAAAGAGACCAGTGCATGTTCAATCATCACCCTTGTCTCCTCCACAAATTGAGGTAATTACTGCATCTATCTTTGATTCAAATAATATTGAGAATACTAATCCTGATTCTGATCATAGGGATTTTGAATTTCCTATTGCAATTAGAAAAGGGAAAAGAACTTGTACCACAAAAAACCCTCTTTATTTGTTCATATCCTACAGAAACTTGTCTCCCAACCATAAAGTCTTCCTTACTAGCCAAAATTCCATTGTCATTCCTAAAAATGTATCTGAGGCTTTAGAAAATAAGAATTGGAAGAGTGCTATGAAAGTTGAAATGGAAGCACTGGAAAAGAACAAAACGTGGGACTTGGTGAATCTGCCAAAAGGAAAGAAAACAGTGGGTTGTAGATGGATATTCACAGTGGGTACAAATCAGATGGCTCCTTGGAGAGATATAAAGCACAGTTGGTGGCTAAAGGGTATTACCAAACCTATGGTATAGATTACCTTGAAACTTTTGCCTCTGTTTCAAAGATGAATACTGTAAGGATCTTATTGTCATTGGCTGCCAATCAAGGATGGAGATTACAACAGTATGACATCAAGAATGCCTTTTTGCATGGAGATCTTGAAGAGGAAGTTTACATGGACATTCCTCTTGGATTTAGTCCAAACTGTGGATAAACAGTTTGCAAATTGAAAAAGGCCTTGTACGAGCTAAAACAATCCCCAAGAGCCTGGTTTGCCAGGTTTACCAAGGTGATGTTGAAGCTAGGTTACGGACAAAGTCAGGGTGATCATACTTTATTTGTAAAACATTCCTCAAGGGGAGTTGCTGCCCTAATAGTCTATGTAGATGACATCATAGTCACAGGGGATGACTCGAAAGAAATTGACAACTTAAAGAGGTGTTTGATCAAGGAGTTTGAAGTCAAAGATCTTGGAAGACTAAAATACTTCCTTGGAATTGAAGTTGCATATTCACAACAAGGAATCTTCATATCTCAACAGAAATATACTCTAGATTTGCTGACAGAAACTGGCAAACTAGGGTGCAGACCAGCCGAGACACCAATAGAGATTAATCACAAACTTGGAGATGCAACAAATGATGCAGTAGTGGACAGAGGCTCATATCAGAGACTTGTGGGAAGGCTGATCTATTTATCACACATAGACCAGACATTGCCTATGCAGTTGGGGTTGTGAGCCAATTCATGCATAATCCTGAAGAATCACACATCTAAGAGCAGTGAATTAGATTTTACAGTGCCTAAAGGGCACACCAGGAAGAGGAGTTTTATTTAAAAAGGGAGAAAATCTGACATTGGAAGCCTATACTGATGCAGATTATGCAGGGTCCTTGGTTGATAGAAGATCAACATCAGGCTACTGTACATTTCTGGGAGGAAACTTAGTAACCTGGAGAAGCAAAAAAACAAAATGTTGTGGCCAGGTCTTGTGCAGAAGCCGAGTTTAGAGCCATGACACTTGGGATTTGTGAATTATTGTGGCTGAAGATTATCTTAGAAGATTTAAAGGTCAAGTGGGAAGGTCCGATGAAACTATATTGTGACAATAAATCAGCAATTAATATTGCTCATAAATCATAATCCAGTTCAACATGACAGGACAAAGCATGTTGAAGTGGATAGACACTTCATAAAAGAAAAACTTGACAGTGGCCTAATTTGTACTCCCTATGTATCAACCGGAGATCAAGTTGCAGATATTCTTACCAAGGGGTTACCTGGGAAGATTTTTCAGAGATTAACTAGCAAGCTGAAAATGGAGGACATCCATTTCCCAGCTTGAGGGGGAGTGTCAGGAAATTTGCGCATAAATTAGAGATTCTATGTATATTTAGATAGGATTCTGTAGATCCTTGTTAGTAGTTACAATCCCTAACTTCAAGGGATTTTAAGTTTCCTAGATTAGTCTCTTTCCTAGCTTAAAAGTTACCTAAGTTAAGGACATAAGCTGTATATAAGAATGTAACCTCTTGTATAGAAATTAAGAGAGTTTTTCCAGTAAATTTCTTCACGTTTAACACTCTAAGGATAAAATGAACACATGGATCTTTCAACTATTTTACAGCCATAAAAGCAGACTAAGATGCTCCTCAAGAAATGGGTTACAAGTCGAAACTACTGAACATGGAAGGGAAAGCAATATGCATTAACAAACACTAAAAATACATTTACCTAAGCGTGAAGTATATTCTTGTCTATCTATTTATTAGGACAAATTTAAAGCAAAAAGGAAGAAGATTTGTGAAGTTGACCTCTATCTTTTGAAAGATTGCTAATGAGTTCTTGCACACCCTCCTTTGCTAGTGTATTCTTCAAGTATTGAGCAACAGCAGCCACCTCCTCGGGAGTGACTTTCCCGTCATGATCCCTGTAGGCATAGAACATTACTCATAAATCTGACTACATAGACCTTGCAGTAACTAATGCGGTGGTAAATGCGCTGGTGTGATGATTGAGGACATAGCCAAAACACAAGAAAAAGGAAAGAATCCAAAAACAAATTTTCACCTGTCAAGTACTCGCCATCGATCACCAATTTTTGCATCTACATCATCTATTTCCTTCTCAAGATTTTGGAGCATAGCATCAACCTAACAAGTGCAAAAATGGTAAATACTATTATTACTATCACATATGATAAGAAACGATGAATTTCCTGAAATACTTGGTCTGAACAAGTCTTACTTTTTCAATAAGTACTGAAGAAACCTCACTGCTATCAGACACTTCACTAGAATGGTCACTTTCCTCTCTTGCAGCTCTATATGCCTTAATGGCATCTTTTTCACCATCTGCAGCTTCTTTGTCTACCATGCTATTATAAAGTTCTATCTGCCAACATTGGCAAAATCCAGCATCAGCAGAAAATAAAGGTATACAAACAGAATTAGAAAGTTCATCATTTCCTTAACCATTTTTCCAAGTTAAAAAGAGTTGCAATTGAACCCAACAAGCGGTCCCAGTGGAAAAGCGGACAATGTTCATCCTAGGAGACTCGGGTTCAATCACTTTGTCTACAAGGTGAGTGTGGAAAATGACATTGCGCCGATACTATGTTTTGTCTAATTAAACCAGCTCCGTTGACTTCTGACAAAAACTAGTTAAAAAATAATAGGTTGACCTTATATGTATTAAAGTTTATAACATACCTCCTTATTGACAAGACCAAGGAACTCTTCACGCTCTCTGCTCACAGACTGCATGTTAGGGACAAAGTGAAGTCAAATCTACATTGCAAGTGGCAATGCTAGGAAGATAACAATAGAAGAACAGAACCAACAGAATAACAGTCGCAGACAAAAATCTTAAATCAAGTCCTTACAGATGCTGAAGCTAAAACAGCCAATGCACGACTGATTTCACAAAGCTGGTCTCTTTTGTCCAATGCTCTTGCTATAACCTGTTCTTGTGCTTCTCTAGCCGTTGGGATAGTCATCTCTTTCAATGCGACATCCTCTTGTCTTGTTTGAGATTCTTTCATCCTTGCCAGCTCTTCTTCTTCTTTCTCTTCCTCCTCCTACAAAGGTACCAATTTAAAACAACCAATGACATTCAAAGAACTGCACACCTGGGAAGCTGCTTTTGGGCTTTTTCTATTAAGCTAAGTAGAAAATTTCAAGACTATAGGACTCTTTATGCAGGGATTAAGATTATACCAAACTCCTCCACGACAAACATGGTCAACTGAGCCCCATAGGAGGCCTACAAATAGTAAACAACCTACAGTAAACTGTAAAGGATGCTATTCATATGAAAATAATATTAAACATCTTCATTTTTCAACCTTGATCAGTTCTTCTTGCATCTCAAGGTACTCCAGCTTCCTTCTCCTTTCTGAAACAGGATCTTCAGATGGTAAAGCTGTAACACCAACAGTATCCACAACTTCATCAGGTAGAGAAGAAAGCGTAGCCCGAACAGCATCTTCAGGCTTCAGCTTTCCTGATACAGTGAATGCCCTACAGAGGATATCACATCAGAAAAAATACAGATTAAGATTTGTATTAAAAAAATAGCAACGAGTATCAGCAATTGAACTTCAGCGCCAGTGAAACATTGAACACAACATAAAACACAACTACGAATCACCTTGAAAGGATCAAAAGAGAAGACGGGACTGCGTGATTGAGAGACAAATCCAGCCAATCCCGAAGCTGCACGCATATACTAACTATTTAAGGAGTCGCATCAAACGTATTTGATATTGCAATTAAAATACATAACCAATGTAGTTGAAGGAAACATGGAATCATGCAAATCCAGAATTCTATCAATATATGAGATCATGGCATATCTCGTAAACAACTTATCATTGCCAACATGGTGCAGATAGAGATTGCAAAGTCTCAAGCACTTAATTGACAAAGGGAAATGTAAATAAGCACATAAAAGAATAAAAAGGAACACCTGTTGACGCATTTCTTCTACTGAGAGTGCTCCAAGCATCCCCCGTTCCCTACAATCTTCACGAAGTTCAGCTTCTGATAGGGACTCAACGCCCTCTGCTTGAATCAGTTTGTCATCATTTTTAATCCTAAAATAAAAATAATAACTATTATAAGAAAACAGTTAACAATATCATTTTTTATGACTTAAAAGTACTGAAAAAGGAAAAATATAGACAGAGAAAGGATTTAGAAAAGAGAGCTTAGCTGGATTCTAAAAGTTAAAATGAAGGAGAAGATAACAAAAGTAACTTGCTTCAACTAAAATACCGTAAGAAAGAAAACCATGTTTCAAAAATTCCATTGCCTTTTATATTCCAACAATAGCGCACTTGCTTTCTAGTTCAACATATTCCATATATGAATGAAAGAATTGAAGGAGACATACCTACATTTAAATTCAAAAATAGATACTGTATATTACGCATTTCAAATCAGTCTCACTCAGTTCTCAAAATGAAGACCACCCCCTCCCAAAATCTAAATCAGAAAACTAAATAAATAAATAAATAAACACATAACATGAAGCCTCGTGGTTTTAAAATGCAATACAACAAGTTATGGTTTAAGGGATAAACTTAAATATGTTTAAACTTTATAAGTGGTAAAAGGGAACCATCAATAAATAGTAAGTAGATAACTCTACAAACGAAAAGAATTTCTCATGTGTTCATAAGCATCAAGAGAAAAAAAGGTCAGGAAAAAAACAAACCACCCAGGCAACCACAATAAGAAACAAGTTCAATAAGCAGATATTTTTTTTGAAAGGAAGGGTAGGGTCTCATTAAAAACCTTCATCAATTTTTTGCGAACCCGAACCAAAACATCAGTTACGGATTGCAGATGAAGGAAAAGAGTAAACAAAGTATTTATTTATAACGAGCATCAAAAACATTCATACTACCGGAAACAATAGCAGATCATATCCAAATTACATATAAACCTAACAAACCAAGTTACCATGACACAGCAGCCACAATAAACACCGGGAATTGGGAACAATTCCAACTAGATATACCAAAAAGCAGAGTCATACTCCTTTACATCCCCCTCGTAGGCCAATTAACAAGGCCACAAGCAAGCAGTTCAGTCACACGACACCAACCAAACAAACCCAACTCCTAACCATCATTGAAGGCAAGCCTCAAAACTCAAAAAGACCAGTTGAACACCCACAATTGATAAGATGGAGCTCAGGTAGGAGCCGCAGAAGAACACACAAGAACCTCCCAACCGATGTTCAAAGTTAAATCGCAGGAGGATCAAGAAATAGCCCCCTTAGCTAGAGAATAGTCCATTCACTCTTCTTGTATACATCAAACTCCATTGATGTGTTCTTCCAAAACAAGCTACACAACAGTTAATTAATTCAGATTGGATAGAGTATGTTTTACCTTTGGAGTCTTTTCCGAAGCATATAACGCAAATACGCATCTGTTCCAAAAGGGCTGATTCCCATGTATTTGCACATATTTACCAATCGAGGCCTGGTAGAGGAAAAATACAACATGAAAAAATCACACAACTTCACTTAATTAACAATTCAATTTTAAATCAAGTAGTCAAACGGTTTCATATACAAAAAAATATTTACAAGGACTGACCTGCTGATATTATCTAGAGTGAGTTCATCATTAAACAGCTTGGCAAAGCCAAGAATTTCATCATTAGATGCGCCAGCACCCCTTCTGACCTGCAAAATATCAATATTGTAATTGCTAAAGTTAAATAACAGAAGAAGGGAAGAGAGACAAGAAAAATCATAGGTGAGATAGGATCTTACCCTATTCAAAAATTCATCAAGATCTTCCGCAGTCTGCTTAATTTCTCCACTCCTTGAATTTTGAACCTCCTTTGCCATTTCTTTAACTGTATCTTGAAGAAACTTGGCATATTCTATTCTTGCATGGAGCCTCCTTTTCAGTGCTTCCTACATGTTCAGCAACTGAGAAAATGCATTGACCAAAGAAGGGGAGGCGAGCAGGGGCAAGCCACACACACAGAAAAAGAAATAGTACCAACAATAAACTTGACCTAAAGCACTCATTTGATAACACATCTCCAAATCCACAAATCTCCCTAATGTAGGACATAACATCAATAATGCAGACCATTCAATTGTCTAGATAATGTTCCTATCTGGAAAACATATACTTTGCAGATTACCCTATGATTAAATGCAAAAAGATGCAAGGATACTTTAAGATATTCCTGATTCACACTGCAGGGTCTATCCCTATCGATGTACATCACTCTACTTCAAATTATCAGCAATAGCCCAATAAAGATTATCAATTATACTAGATATTATAATCTCATCGTGTTTTATGATATTGATCCTTTTTCCCTACATTTTATTTATATCCCTCTTTGTTTTTTTTCCTGAGCAAGGTACTTCAACATCCCACCTGTTAAAATCTCATTTATATCCATACAAAGCTTAAATCAACGCGAACATAAAACTTGTTAAAAAGTTGGTTCACATATATGCTCTCAATCAAGTATTAAGATCCAACAGCATTTCTTTGAACAAACAACAACAATAATAATAACCAGAAAACTTCATGCAATGCATTTTTTTCACATATGCCGTCACAATAAAATTATGGTGAATAAGAAACTCTTGTTGCTTCAGAAGAAAGCTAAAAAAATAAAGAAATATCAGTTTAAGTGTGACAAAGAAAATGATGAACCCATTCTCACCAACGTTATGAATTCATGCATGAAAAAAGATAAACCAAATTTCAATGGATCTGGATTTAACATGAGAGTTTCTAAAAAGAGGCAAAAGAACTTAAAGAATAAAGCTTGAAAAGCAATGGTTAATAAATCAAAGTAACCAGAAAAGCAAGCAAAATTTGAAATAATGCCACTCTACCTGCTCTTTCATCTTGTCTTGAAAAGTAGATGGCAGCATGTTAGGGAACAGTTTCAAGAAAACAGGCAAAAGAAATTCCATGAATGGAACTATGATAAAAACTGCAAATGGAACTAGCCTAAAGATATCGGCAGTAGTTCGAGTCAATTGTTGCCTCTCCCTTCTAGATAAACTTTTACCACCAGCCAGCTTTAGCAGCAATCTTGAGCTGATCCTCACATCAGCCCAAAGTAGCTTAAAACCCAACCAGTAGTGTTGCAAAGTAGAGAGGATTTCATTTTTCCAATGAACAAGTTTCTTTGCCCAATCCTCCCTGTAAAAAGCATAGAATAACAAATATGCAGTAGATCAAAAATCAATATGAATCGTGTTAATTGATTTATTTATATTATTAAAAAAATAAAGGATAATTTTTTACCTGCTCATTGAAGATACAGCTCTTAAAGCAGGACCAATCCCAAGAACTGTGGCCCATACTCTTTGCAAAATGGATTTGGCAACCTTCTGAGAATCTTGCAGGCGTTTAGCTTTCGCTTTGGCTTTAGCAGTAGTCAAACCTTCAACAGCTTGATCACATTCTTCTGCAGATGCTTCCTTTCTCTTTTTTGCAACCAAATCCTCATTTCCCTCATCATCACTACCGGGTTCAGGTTGTCTAGCAGTAGAAGTTGAGGTATGACGAACACTCAATGATGAATTGAATTGGAATCTTCCACTTGTAGGACTCAAAACTGAAATTCCCAGAGATCTATAGCAAAAGTATCCTGATCCTGAAAACCCCAGTAAATCCTGTTTTGCAACTGAATTCACATCCAGTTTCTTCAGATGATTAATATCTTCAGATGAATGGTCCGCATTGGAGATATAACCACGTGATTCCAACTTCTGAGTTGGATGGCCAAGAAACTGGAAAGTCTGGACTGGGCGTAATGATGCATTCAGATAATCATAAACAAATCTTCTCCTTAAAATCGCTCTAGAAGCCATTATCAATTGTTTTTCTTGTCAACAGGGCATTCACCTATCTCGAACAACCCCTCAACTAACCTGATTCAGATAACATTTCAAATAAAGAAAAACATACCAACTATTAAGTTACAAAGCCCTACAAATTCTTAAAACAAAAAAAAACCCTCAAGAATAATGTCAATATCCAAAATAAAATTATAATTAACACTTGAATTGCATCGCGCCAATTATGGAGTCAAGACCAGGAGTTGCTCAAGTAAAATTAGACTTTTTATCCAGTTCATAAATATTTATTCAAATAAAAATATATCAGTGGATTATCTTTTCATTTACTATTTTCTGATATCACTTCAGTTCTCTTTTCGCCTCAAGGAAAATCATCCAAACAACACTGAAATGAATTTTCATTTGGTTCCAAACAGAAAAATTACAACGAGAAATATAGAAAACGATAACATATATCCGATATTCATAACATGACTAAAAACACTAAACGTTACAATAAACTTCGAAGCAGCAAAATTCAACAAAAACAAATGAACTGCTGATAGAAAGGCATTTTACTTACAGATTTTATGCGAGTGCTGAGAATATAATGTTTTGTATCGACAAAACGATACAAATTTAAAGCTAAAATGCAAGGAAAAAGGAGAATGAAGAAAGGCGAAATGAATTGGAGGGTTTAAGAGGGGGATGGCGAGTCGTGAAAAATAACTTTGCAACGCGGATGTATTTTAGGAGATTGTGAACCGTCGATGTTTTTGACTATTTGATATTGACTAGTGTGGCTGCTTTTGACACGTATTATTGATTTTTGGCATTCGAAAGCGAGACCGATTGAATAAAAAGATATTGGATAAACTATATAAATGATCAATCAACTATTAGAACGCTGAGGTTTTGGTCACCTAAAAACAAATCTTTTCAATTTAATCACTTCATTAAAGAAATTTGTCATTTTGATCACCCATGTATAGGGATGGTCATTTGACCCATACTCAATGGTTCCGACCTGACCCGATCCTATAGGGTCGAGTTTTTAAAGAAAATTTTGGGTTCAGGTTGGGTTCGGGTCTGATTTTTTGAGGATGATGTCGGGTCGAGTTTGGGTTTAAGGTGAAAAATACCCTACCCGACCCGACCCGGAATATATATATATATTTCAATTATCTCCCTATTATGTCTAATAAAAGTGGAATAATTATTATAATACCTCATCTCTATTTGTATTTTTACAATTAGCTCTTTATTTTATCGAATAATAATAAAATTTGATAATTTTTTATTTATGTCAGGTCAGATTCGAGTTTTTACTCTAAAATTTAAGTTTGGGTTCGAGTCGGGTGAAACATCATAAAATCCGTTTAAATGGAGTTGTTAAATTTTTAGGTCGGATGCGGATCAACCAAAAATCCGACCCAACCCAACCTATAGCCATCCCTACCCATGTAACACACGTAACTGCTAACACTCTTAGTACCAATAGATAATTTTTTTGACATAAATATCGGTTGCTTTTATAAATAAAGTGACTTGAAAATACAAAGCAATAAAACTTAAAAAAAACCAGCGAAATAAAAAAGTAGAGAACAAATGAAATAAAAAAAAATCAAGCGGCAACCGACCATTCTTCTTCCCACCACAAGTAAAACTTCGAGAGAAAACCAGAGGAGACCGAGAGAAGAAGAAAAATTTCATAGATGGAGCATCTGCGCAAAAAATGATATGAAAAAAGAGGGATTAAAGATGATCGATGCATCTCTTATCAAAAGACATCAGACTCACTACCGAAGGAAGAACTTCCTCGATCCAAAAACGGTCAATTAGTCCTTGAGAAACGTCAGCAATGATGGCATGGGCTACATGATTTTCGGTGCGAGGGACGAAACTGAACTAACATGCAAGAAGAGATTTTGCGCGTTCTTTCAATTTCCAAATAAGTGCACTAATTTCTGAGAAATTCTCATTTTTGGACTGAAGCTTTTATTTGCTGAGAAACAACCTCCCTCTAGGATTATTGATGTGAAACCAGTATCAATTGTGAACATAATCGCATGGATTTCTTCCCATGCTTCTACAACAAAAGAATTCAAGGCCCTATGAATCTTTCTACGACAAGCACCCAGAACATCCCTTTCGTGATTTCGAATCACAACCTAGACCATGCCTCACAGCTATCTGGTAAAAATTTAGCATCGAAATTTACTTTTACCAATTGGGTATTCGGTGGTGACCATTTGACTGTAATATGCTACGAATTATCTTTAAAACTTAGTAATGTTGCCTCCACTTCAATGTTGTATGCTCTAACAAATGCGATAATATCATCCTTGGTTTGAAAAATCCCCTCATGATATGTTTTGTTTCTAGCATACCAAAGAGACCATATGATAATGATAATCTCTCTATGTTTATGAGCTGTAGAATATTTAAAAGCTCATGATAACCATTCTTTAAAACTAAGGGCAACAATTGAACTAGGCTAAGAATAACAAAATGTACCCCAGACATATCTTGCTAGAACACAATCACAAATGGCATGGTAAACATCTTCATGAGCTGTAAAACATATTGGACAGAGAGGATCATGTGCTACTCTTCTTAGATATAGGTTACCTTTTGTAGGAATGAAATTTTGGTAGCACTTCTATGTTTGTAATTTGACCTTAGAAGGACAATTAATCGGCCACAATTGTTTATAACAGAGTTTTTCTTCTAGCTCCACTTGATTAGGGTCTAAAAGGAGTTTATAACCACTCCTTACTAAGTAAACACTTGAAGGTTTTCTAGACCAAATCATACGATCATTCTGAAAATAACTTGAAAGAGGTATAGATAAGATTTGCTCAACTTTTCTTGTTGTGAATAGATTACGAATTAGATTCTCATCACATTCTCTATACACCAAAGAGATAAGATTAGAGACCTTAGAAACCAAACTCGATTCTGGTGATTCAATTCTTTGCAAAGATGATCCCGTCAACTAATAGTCATTCCAGATCGAGATGGAATTGCCCGATCCCACATTCCATCTTATACCAATCTCTAACAACCTTTTGGAACTCTATATATTTCTCCAAATTAAGGATGGTTGTGATCCTAGTTTGGAAGACAAGAAAGTTTGACCAGCATAATATTTTTCCTTTAGAACACGGCCTACTAAAGATGCAGGTCTGATCATAAGATTCCACCCTTGTTTAGCCAGTAAGGCTACATTGAATTTCAAGAGATCTCGAAAGCCTTAGACCATTTCCTCCTTCAAATTACATAGCCTAGGCCAAGAACACCAATGAATACCTCTTCGATTACCATCCTTTTGCCACAAGAATTTTGCCATTATAGACTCCATGCCCTTGCAAAGAGTTTTCGGGTACCCGGGTAATAGAAAAACACCCATTCCGTAGACGGGGAGTGATTAAAGCACTGACTTTATGAAAACCTCTCTTCCTCCTTGAGATAAAGGACGGATACTCCAAGTGTGTACTTTAGAATTCATCTTGTCATATAGGTGACGAAAAGCCTTCATCTTATCTCTGCCCACTATTGTAGGGAGACCAAGATACTTCTCCGGGCTTGAAGAATTCTCAACCCCAAGAATCCTTTTAACCTCACTACGATTATCCTCAATCACATTAGACGAGAAAAAGAGGCTTGACTTGTCAAAATTAACAAGTTGTCCAGAATTGTCAGCGTACATGGCAAGAATGTTTTACAAATTCATCCCTTCTCTAGTGGTAGCCTGCCCAAAGATAAGGCTATCATCAGCAAATAAAAAGATGAGTCATCGTAGGAGCATATATGTTGTATGTGAAGGAGTCCTATTAAATTGGAGCGCAAGTGTACACCCGTGTCAAGTTATAGTATAAAAGATGTCGTCTCCATAGGGATTGGGACAACTTCAGAATTAATTTTCTTGCACAAGAAAAATAAAAACACAAATAATTGAGAATTGGTTGGATTTAAGTAAAACTAGAGTAGACTAGGGAAATAGAGGAGGGAATCAGATTGATAAAATAGGATGGTATTGATTTGTTCCGTAGTGCAGATATTGCACTATTCAGAGGACATATATTGCTTATGCCGTGGAACCTGTCGCGGTAGAGGTCTGCTATTGTTGCGGCAGTGATCAATAACTCTGTTACATCAAATTCAGCAAGAACCCCTGGTGTGACTTGTCATATCCCTAGGTCCAAGTTATGTCGGCGAACACGTCTTGGATGATACCTCCCGGGGTGAATCGAAGGATGAACATCAATGTTTGCGAATTCTTATTTAGCCGCTTAACCTTGTACCTATCCCTAGGTCAAGATAGTTTAACCATAAACTAGAAAACTATATTTACTCCTTTCTTATACTTAACTCTCCCGATATTAAGTAAATAGATAACCTCACAATGCTCTCCCGATACTCTTATGAGATGTTGAAACCAGAGTAAATAAACTTGAAGTTTTATTGATTGAACAGAAAAACCTAAGAAACAGTTTAACTCTTACAACTACTTTACAAGATCAACCCTTATCCATGGGGAAGATTTAGAACATGATGAAGAAGAGAACAACTAGGGTTTATGGGTGAAGACGGCTAGGAGCCATATTATCCTCCCTTGTCGAAATACAAGCATATATATATATATATATATATATATATATATATGCCTTGGGTGTAAGCTTTCTTAATGGCCAAGAATACTAGTTTGAATTAAAGTACAATTTATTGAAAGACTAAATCTCTGAATAAACGTCCCTTAGTTCGCCCTATCTTCTTGCTTTGACTTTCTCCTCAAACTTTAGGCAAGGCTTTCCTTGTGCTTTTGGGCTCCAAAAATTATGCGAGTGGTCTACAAAAATCAGGCTTGAAATCCTCTATCAGTCAAACTCCACTTCGCATTTTCCATCTCTGTTGTCTTCATTGTCGCCACTTCTGTCACGGTAACTGTCACGACAGTAATGTATGAGGCAGTTTTCTTCTTCACTGTCGCCACTTCTGTTACGGCAACTGTCACGATAGTGATGTATAAGGCAATTTTCTTCTTCACTGTCGCCACTTCTATCACGGCAACTGTTATGACAATGGTGTATGAGGCAGTTTTCTGCAAACCTTCACTCCAGCTCTGCGGTTATCTTTTGTTCCTCTGCTGCCCTAGATGCTGCCACGACAAGTACATGCAAGAGTTGATCGAAATCAGCAGCATCTGTGCGAAATTATCCATATGTGATGTTTATGCAAATTCTATCCTAAAATGCAACTAAACATGCTTGAGTGCATCAATAATATGGATAAATGAGGGCTAGAATATAGAACATTTATGCACTCAACACACCCCCAAACTCGAATTATTACTTGTCCTCAAGCAAATGCAATCTAACTAAGAATGAAACTTTTTGGCTTTGGCTTAACTCAATGAACCACCATTACTTATAACACCTTCACCATCAAGATCAATACCTTTTTAGATGTTTACGGACTTATCCGGAGCAATACTATAACTCTCGTGTGAGTGTGTGTAGGTTTTGTGAACAAATATGAGCTTAGACTCTTTAGCAACCAGAATAGTTACTCAACTCACTTGGGTTTTACTTCAAAATAAATTTTAACTAGAGCCAATTTCGGGCACCTCTAGTTTACTTCCTAACTTATATTGAAGGCTTTCTATTTTTACTAGAGCCAGTTTCGGGCACCTCTAGTTATCTTCCTAGAGCCAATTTTGGGTACCTCTAGTTTTCTTTCTAGAGCCAGTGTTAGGCACTTCTAGGAGTAAATCTGAGTCTAAGTTTTTTTTTCTAACTCAAATGGCTAAGCTTCCTATTCTAAGTTTACTAACAGAGTCTTAACAACATATAAGTCACAAAAGTGTTTTAAGTGTTCAGAACTATAGTAAGGCTCTAAATACTTCCTAAAACATTCTAAAGCTACTATCACGATAGTGAAGACCACGACAGGTAAGAGAAGTTCAAAAACTTAAGCCAAATTTTTTTAGACACAAAAATACATAGTTATAAACACAAAATATAATTAGTCCATTAATAATAGGAGGACTGCATACCCCAAAACTCGAGGGTTGCATTGTTCTCAATGCATGACAAACAAAAACATAAAGATAAAAAAACATCACAAATAGAAAATAGAGACACATAAGACAAAAAGAGTAAAAAACTTAAATTGAAGTGCCAGCACTGTTGTCGCCTATGCGGAGCTGTCGGCGGGCAGTTACTTTTGAGGCTGAGGCTACCTTTGTAGTTGGAGAGGATGAGGATGCCTTTTTCTTTGCCTCTCGAGATGGCTGGATTTTGGTAGGTGAAATTTTTGGAGCTTTGTCCATTTGCTCTGCTTTCTTCCTTTCAGTTGTTGCTGCCACATCCTGCTCTGGCAAGTATCTTTGCTTCCCTTGGCGGATGCTGAGGCGGTTGGGCGGCCGAGGGTGTTGCAACGGTAGATGCAGTTGGTGATGTTGGGGCAGCAGGATGGACATGTGATGTTGGGCGGCAGGCGCAGGGTGGCAGCATCAGTACTGCCAGGTGGCGGGTGCCAAGGTTGCCGATCTTTCAAAGGATGCCTCATCTACTGACAGGGCAGCGAAACTAGATATTGTCGAGGCAGAGAACACCATGTCTTGATGGCCTTGGGTTTTTAGGTTGCTGTCAGTTCTTTATTGGAAAAGACAAGAAAAACAAATAAAATAAAAAAGTTGAGAGTTCAAGAGGGAATTAATCCTTGAAACTTTTATCCTAAAATAACAAAATTTAAAGCTGAAACTAAATAAAATTTGAGGAGTGTCGTTTCCGATATTTCTTATGGTATGTTTTCACCCTCCATCGAGTTACAATTTTTCCCAAAAAGGGTTGGACCAATGTGCTCGTGGCTACTCTTTTTTGTTTTATCATGGTGGATGTGACTTTCTTTCCGGTTCCTTTGTAGTCCATAAAGTCCTCCAATCTTGGCATTGTTCCTGAACACATGAACATATGTTTAGGAAAAATTATATCTATATTAAACCATGCACTTATCTCATTCTCGTCGAAGTTCGTTATAGTGGAAAGTAGCCTTTCTTGTCGTGTCTACTACTGCGACAGCCAGTTATTTTGACAATCCTTTGTCAGGTTGCTTTGCTGGTCAATGGGACATTGGAAAGTGTCACGACTCATCATATCAATTTCTTTTGGCCACTCGTAGGTCTCCATCATTAGAGATCTCGATGATTCTAAATCCACCGGCGTTGGTTCCTCAAATACCTGCAATGGAATTAGTGAGTTTTCAAAGAATTCAAAAGGTTCGTTTATTACCTTCTCATATTCCATTGGCGAGGCATTATTATCGGATTGCTCTTGCATGTGGTTGTGCGAGTGCCATGGCGAAGGTGGATGTATGCAATCTTTTTCGGGCATAGCCGAGGCAGTGGGTTGGGGTTTTGCCTCGACAGTGGTTGTTGCTTCAGCATCAATCATTGCCGAGGCGGCGGTTGCCGCTTCGACCGGGGTTTCTGCCTCGGAAGTGGTTACTGTCGTGACATTCTTCTCAACTTCACTAGGTGTTGTTGTGATGTTGTTCCCTTCAGGCTCCTCGATCATTACCAAGGCAAGTTGCTGCTCATGATCATCATGTGTTGGGCAGGCTCTTTCAATGGCATCTTGCCTCGGGATTTCAGGTTCATCTGTGGCATGAATGAGGACCGGTGTGCTCAAGATTGCATCCACCTTGGCAATTCTTTTGTCTATAGAAGTCGACAATTCTTGAGTAAGTGCCATGAAGGCTTGCAGTGTGTCTTCTAAGGATTTTGACTGCTCTCGAGGATGATGACATTGGCAAGACATGTCAGGTTCTGCAGCAAAACTGTTATAGTAAAAAAATTGCGGGTTTTGATCATACCATAAAAAATTTTGCTGTTGCGGTAGCGGCATCTGTTGTCTCTGTTGCTGGTGTGGCAGCATATCTTGTTCTTGTTGGTTCCATCGTTGGTTGTCCATATATTTACCGAAAAAATAGGGACAACTTTCGAGTGCATGATTACCTTCACGGTAATTGCAAGAACTTTCCCACATCAGCTATCGAATGGTTTTTCCTGACATGTTGATACCCTTGAACCTGAGTTTTTTTTACAAAAGAAAAAAACCCGAATAAATCAAGGCAAGAAAATAAATATATGTACAGGAAAAAAACACGAAGTTGTGCGCCAATCCCCAGCAACGGCGCCGAAAAACTTGTTGCATGTGAAAGAGTCCTATTAAATTGGAGCGCAAGTGTACACCCGTGTCAAGTTATAATATAAAAGATATCGTCTCCACAGGGATTGAGACAAATTCGGAATTAATTTTCCTGCACACGAAAAATAAAAACACAGACAATTGAGAATATGTTGGATTGAAGTAAAACTAAAGTAGACTAGAGAAATAGAGGAGGAAATCATATTGATAAAATAGGTTGATATTGATTTGTTCAGTAGTGCAGGTATTGTACTGTTCAGAGGACTTTTGTTTCTTATGTCGTGGAACCTATCGCGACAGAGGTCTGCTGTTGTCACGGAAGCGATCAACAACTCTGTTACTTCAAGTTCAGCAAGAACCCCTGGTGTGACTTGTCCTATCCCTAAGTCCAAGTTCTGTCGGCAAATATGTCTTGGATGATACCTCCTGGCATGAATCGAAGGATGAACATTGATGTTTGTGAATTCTTCTTTATCCGATTAACCTTGTACCTATCCCTAGGCCAAGATAGTTTAACCATAAACTGGAAAACTATATTTACTCTTTTCATATACTTAACTCTCCCGATATTAAGTAAATAGATAACCTCACAATGCTCTCCCGACACTCTTATGAGATGTTGAAACCAGATTAAATAAACTTGAAGTTTTATTGATTGAACATAAAAACCTAAGAAACAGTATAACCATTACAACTACTTTACAAGATCAACCCTTAGCCATGGAGAAGATTTAGAACATGATGAAGAAGAGAACAACTAGGGTTTATGGGTGAAGACGGCTAGGAGCCAGATTATCCTCCATTGTCGAAATACAAGCATGTATATAGGCCTTGGGTGTAAGCTTTCTTAATGGCCAAGAATACTAGTTTGAATTAAAGTACAATTTATTGAAAGACTAAATCTCTGAATAAACGTCCCTTAGTTCGCCCTATCTTCTTGCTTTGACTTTCTCCTCAAACTTTGGGCAAGGCCTTCCTTGTGCTTCTGGGCTCCAAAAATTATGCGAGTGGCCTACAAAAATCAGGCTTGAAATCCTCTATCAGTCTAACTCTACTTCGCATTTTCCATCTCTGTTGTCTTCACTGTCGCCACTTCTGTCACGGCAACTGTCACGACAGTGATGTATGAGGCAGTTTTCTTGTCCTCTGTTGCCACTTTTTTCACGACAACTGTTACGACACTGATGTATGAGACATTTTTCTTCTTCACTGTTGCCACTTCTGTCACAACAGTGGTGCATGAGGCAGTTTTCTTCAAACCTTCTTTCCAGCTCTGCGGTTATCTTTTGTTCCTCTGCTGCCCTGGATGTTGCCACGACAAGTACCTGCAAGAGTTGATCGAAATCAGCAGCATCTGTGCGAAATTATCCATATGTGATGTTTATGCAAATTCTATCCTAAAATGCAACTAAACATGCTTGAGTGTATCAATAACATGGATAAATGAGGGCTAAAATATAGAACATTTATGCACTCAACAATACCGATTAATTCGAAAACCACTAAGAGATCCATTTTGAACTGCTTGTCTTAGAAATTATTGTCTTTGTATTTACGGTTTTTCTTGCACTTTAGAGACACACTAAGCTCTATAGCTTACTCCACCATAGTTTTCTTTTACAGATATCTTGGACTTTAGGCGACGTGGTACTTGGAGGATCTCACAGTTTAGGCAACATGGTACTTGGACTTTAGGTGACATGGTACCATTTTTAACACTCTATTTTAAATTCGATTTCAACATGAATTTACCATTAAGTCTAATTGGAATTAATGAGTCTAAAACGGACCTAAAATTGAGTGTTTAACTTAAAATCCAACTTATGAATTATTTAAATTTTATTCTCTAAACCTCGATTCGGTTAAATTTATTTCGATTTGAAGTTCTTATTAGCAAAACAAAGGTATATAATGTTTCTTATTATATTAAACTTTTATTTGAGTTTAGAATATTTTTTTGGGTTCAAATCTTGTAAAATTACTAATTTTATATTTTCTTATAAAAGTAATGTTTTCATTTTGAACATGAACCCAATTAATAATAAATGATTAAATTAAGGCTAAAGTATCAAATTTGCCTCAATAGTAATATGAAATCAGCAAGGTTGCCCCCACTTTTTATTTTTTGTAATTTTTTCCTGAAAGTCAGTTAATTGCAACAATGTTGGCCTTTGACCGACATTGACTGTTAAAATGCTTACGTGGCAGTTAACAGTGAAGTCATTCATGCAATATTGCCCTCAAAGTCATTCAACAGCAGCATTTTCCCCTCAATTTATTTAATTTTTGAATAAAATTGGATAAATAATTTAGTTTTTTGAGTTAAACTTTTACAAGCAGAAAAATTGATTAACAATTTATTGTAAATATCTTTTAGGTCCCTGGTAATTTTAAAAATAAGCAAAGTGATAAAATATAAATAAGATATTCAAAAAATTGTTGAAAATAAAAACTAATATAAAAGTTTAAATGTATTATAAATTATAAAATAATAAAATATAAATATAAACATTTAAAAGTATTAAAAAATTGAACAATCTCACCAAATTTTCTTTCGCTTTTGTACATTAAACTGATGCTCATTATATTTAATAAGTTTTATTACTACTCTAATGGAAGGATGATTCCATTAAAAATATGTTCAAGGAATATTAGTTGGCTTAGCATAACCAGAAACAATCGAAGACTTTTTCAACCGTTTTTATAAATATTTTGAAATTTTAATTTTTTATATTTCTAACTTTATATTTATGTTCTATCATTGGATGAAATTGTTCTTTTTTAATAATTTATAAATACTTTTAATTTTTGTATTTATATTTTTATCATTTTATAATTCTTAATAAATTTTTATTTTTATATCAATTTTTATTTTCAATAATTTTTTTGAATATCTAATTTATTTTTATTAAGTTTATGGATTGTTTTTTTTAAATGAAGAATATTTTCATTTTTTGTGAGTTCTCACTTTGCTTGTTTATAAAATTGTCAGGGACCCAAAAGATATTTACACCAATTTGTTGATCAATTGTTCATATATTCTGTTTGTAAAAGTTTAACTCAAAAAACTAAATTATTTATCTAATTTTATTTAAAAATTAAAATAAACCGAGGGAAAATTGCAGCAATTGAATGACGTCGAGGGCAAAATTGCATGAATAACTTCATCGTTAACTGTCACGTCAGTACTTTAACGGTCAAAGTCGATCAAAGGGAAACATTGCTGCAATTGACTGACTTTTAGGACAAAATTACGAAAAATAAAAAGTAAGGGAAACATTGCTTATTTTGGATTACTACAGAGGCAAATTTGACCCTTTAGCCTTAAATTAAGTTTGAATTGTTATTCCAAAATGCCACACAAAATTAAAGGTACCGATTTCGGGCATTTATGAGGGTGGGTGTTAATCCTTCCCCAAACGTAACCGACTTTCGAACCCCAATTTTTAAAAAAGAATCGCTAATTGTTTTATAGTGTCCAGTCTACCAAAGTGACCGATGGCGACTCCAATCTTTATAAGAATCAAATTTTAAAAAAACTCTAATTTCCAAAAAAATCGTCCAAACTATTTTATCGCGATCAAAAAGTAATTTCGACAACGACTTATTATTAGCATGTGTACTCACCAAGTGACATGATTTAACATCAATATTATTCCTCTAATATATATTATTTTTCAATCCCTTTCAAATTATCCTGGTTCCACAAAAAGTAATGACTTGTTTGAAAAGAGAGTAATTGAAAAACAAATTGTGGACACAACATCATTCATAAATGTTTTAGAATAACAAAACATGGACTATCTCAAGTACATAATTTTGGGATGATGATTAATACAAAAGTTTTGATGAATAAGTTGTTTCGAGACTTGTAGACCTTAAAGTAGTCCTAAAAATATTCTTTCATATTATCTATCATTCCTCAATGCATAAATAAGCACCAAATTAGATTTCGATCTCCAAGAAATGAAAAAAAAAATCTAAATGATTTTTATAAAAGATAACCAAGTGGCATGAGAGTAGTCCTCCAAAAATATTAAAGTAATAATGGTATATTTGCCCCAATACTATATAAAATTTGTCAATGTGGGGTCTATACTTTGAAAATGTTCAATCAACTCCATGTACTTTCCTTCCGTCATACAAAGTGTCCATTGCCCCTAGTGACGTTAAGGGCAAAGGGCATTTTGTATGACATAAGAAAAGTACATAGGCTGATTGAACCACTACAAAAAATGACATATACCGACGGACAGAAAAC
This sequence comes from Hibiscus tridactylites, assembly GCA_958450335.1. Taxonomy (NCBI): domain Eukaryota; kingdom Viridiplantae; phylum Streptophyta; class Magnoliopsida; order Malvales; family Malvaceae; genus Hibiscus; species Hibiscus tridactylites. The sequence continues at coordinate 71,758,204 of OY288279.1, forward strand.
CGTCAGTAAAACACCTAAAATCCGTCGGTATAAGGTTCAAAACTCTTTACCGACGGACAAAAGAATTATTCCGACAGACAAAATGTCGTCAGTAAAACGCTAGTCTGTATATCTCTATACCGACAGATACAACTGTCGCTATAGATGTAGGGACCCTATACTGACGGACAAATTCGTAGGTATAAGTATGGCCTACTCCGACATATTAGTGTATCTATTCCGACGGTAAATTTCCGTCCCAATTGATTTAAACTTTTACCGACAGTTTTTCCCGTTGGTATATGTATCATGTAGATTTGTTCAAGATACATATGGTTTTGTCCGTCGGTATATGTTCAATTGGCATTTATTTTTTAAAATATTAATAATTATTAGTACTATTATTATTTTTATTTAATATTATTTATTATTTAAAATATTAAAATTATTAATACTTGTAAAGTTGGATAAAGTTATAGCAAAAAATTTTCACTTTTAAAAAGGAAACTATTGTTTGATATTCGAATAAAAAAGTATGTAATACATAATCACTAAAACATGTACAAGTCTATTACAAGCACAAGAAATAAGCAAGCAAATATTTGTGTTCTTAATAATGTACATAATAAAAGCAAAAATAATTCGAAGATTCTCCTTTATTGTGTGCTCGAATCATTTTCATCTATATTCCGTTGATTTGTTGAAGGCAAGAATCGACTATTGCAATTGGCTTCAATTGTTGTGCTACCACAGAGAGAAATGCATTAGAATCAATTCCATACCTAATCAGTTAACAAATTGTTGTCACTAAACATTCCAAAAGAAACTGTTCATAGTATATAATAAATGCAAAGAACTGTGGATAGAGAAGAGCATAGCAAAGCCTCTAAACATAATATTTTACGCAAATTTTCAACTAAACTTCACAACATGGTTCTTTGAAAAGTTGATAGAGATCTTACTAGTATCTTCTTGTAGGCAATATGACAATGGCATGTGCCTTATTGGCTACTGCTGTTTGAAATGATTTTGTCAAACTAAGCCTACAATTGAAAAAGTAGAAGTCAATATTTAAGAAACGGTAGTAATTTATGAGAAACACTATCTACTAAGGTGGGAAAAAAGTAGCAGCTTATGAAAAACAAGATTTACTAAATTTTGACATGCAATCTTAGGACATTTATTTTAGCTCTCCAATCAGCATCTTTTAGGAGAATTTCTTCCATTACCACCAAATTTTCAAGTTCAAAGTGTAAGTTATTCAAATTTCAAGCTAGATCTGTAGCTTTCTAAAAGCTCCCTAACTTTCCATTGATGAGGGAAAAGAAAGATTAAGTATATGCTAAACAATAAAATAAAATTAAAAAGGGAACTAAAATTAAATTCTTCCTCGTCCATTTAAAAGAACAATTAATGCAAACTATTCTTGATAAAATTAAAGAAGAAATAAACTCGTAATTGGAAACCTTACTTCTTCTTTATATTATTAGCAGACATATTTAGGTTTGCTCCTATAACATTATACGGACTATCAGGTTCAACTCCCATAATTCTCGTGAACTGCTCAAGTAAAAAAAATAAGGGGCATTTGTATAGTACAAGGGGCATTTGTGTAGTACAAGAGGCATTTGTGCCACTATCAGGTTCAACTCCCATAATTCTCGTGAACTCCCATAATTCTCGTTAACGTTTAAAAGTACATATACCACATTGAAAAATTTTGTATAGTACAAGGGGCATTTGTGCCATTATCCCTTTTTTACATGTAAAAAACAAAATAACGTAAACTAGAGGACATGAGAACAATTTTTCCTTTTCATTTCTAGATTAAATTAGACAATATTTTTTCATTCATTTTCTTAAAAAAACCTGCAATTTTGCAATTCTTCTTTTTTACTATTGTTGTCTTCGCCATCAAGGATTCTTCTCATCATTCGGTCAATAACCACCGCCAATTTGAAGCGTTTTTCTCTTATATTGTTTTATTGCATTAACTTTCTCTAAAACATCCAAAAAAAATCTCTTGAAATCAAATCTAAAATTTCAACAAAATATCGATGAATCTCTGTGCATCACCGTTGAATCGATCCACAATTGAGTATGTTCTCCACCACGAGCTTTTTTCACTTCACATTGTCCGATTGAGTGGAACAACCTCAAAACTCAATGAACTAAAATGAGAAAAATAAAAACTTTTAATATGTATTTCTTTCAATTCCTTCTTCTTCTTTTTTCTGGGTTTAAAATAATGAGATATTTAATTTGATTTTCTAGTATTTTTTTATTGATGCAAGGCGATCCTTTTTTTGGGTTTAGAAGTGGACTCGAACCACTGACACAAGGATCTTCTTAGTCTAGTGTTTGGTTATTGCAACTCTTACTTATTTTTCTTAGTCCGAATTCAGATTGAAAAGCTAGTTTGTGTTTTGCGTTTCCTCTTGGTTGCATCCTTAACAAATTATGTGGATACCAAGGTTCGATCTCTATAGATTTTTTACAGATGTATCGGTGCTAAATTTCGTGTTAGAAGTCTAAGCTTGTTAGGACTTAGAAACGACGATAATGAGTGACGACTCTAATTTCGTTGTGGAGATGAAGGAAAGAGAAAGGGAAATTATTATTATTTTCGGCGTCCATGGCAACAGTGGAGGTGGAGAAGAGTTGGAAATCTTAGTGGAAAGAGATGAATAAAAACAAAACATTTAACTTTATGGATAAATTTTCTATACACAGGCGGTGGAAACTGAAAGTTTCCACAAGCGCCTTAATTCTAGGGTATAGATAGTTAGTTTAGGGTATAGGGTTTAGGGGTTTAGGTGGGGAGGGTTAGAATTTAGGGATAGTTGTTTCAATTTAAGGTTTAGGGTTATAATTTAGGGTTTATAGGTTAAAACCTAAATCCTCACCATATTACCCTAAAAACTAAACCCTAACCTATAAACCCTAAATTATAGCCCTAAACCTTAAATTGAAACAAATATCCCTAAATTCTAAACCCCTACACCTAAACCCCTAAACCCTATACCCTAAACTAACTCTCTAAACCCTAAAACTAAGGCGCTTGTGGAAACTTTAAGTTTCCACTGCCAGTGTATAGGATATTAATCCTAACTTTATTTGGACAAAAATAAAAAGAATGAATTTATTGCTATAAAGCCCATGAACTTCCTAGTTATTTCTTTGGGATAATGGCACAAATGCCCCCTATACTATATAGAATTTTTTAATGCGGTGTCTATACTTTGTAAAAGTTCAATCAACCCCATGTACTTTTCTTTCGTCATACAAAGTGCCCGTCACCCTAACGACATTAGGGGCAAGAGGCACTTTGTATGACGGAAGGAAAGTACATGGGGATGATTGAACATTTTCAAAGTACATGCCCCACATTGGTAAATTTTGTATAGTACATGGGGTAAATGTGCCATTATCCCAATATTAAATATCAAAATACTAAAATTCAAATTTAAACATAATTAATGCTTCAATAAAATAAACATAATTAGACAAGATCTCAAAACGTCAAAATGCATAATCTCAAAAACAATACTAATTTATTTATTAATTATAAGATATAAGAAACTACTATGATGTTTCATAAACTAACATGACTCATACCCAATAAAGATAATTTATTAAACTGCGGACGTATTATCTTCGACATAGGCTAGAAAGGGTATCCTAACAAACATTGCACATCAAACAACGATAAAACACTAAAACAAGTAACGGATTGTGCCACTGAAGTTTGATGGGATTGGAAAGTAGTAAAAAAATATTAGATTGCATGTTAAATCATTAATCAATGGTTCATTTATTGAGTATTTGATTTCAGAATTTCAGATTTAAGGATTTTGGATAAGAAGAGGTTAAAAAAATTGAAACGATCCATTATTCATAAAACATACTTTTACAATATTTAAAGTCTGTGCTTTATAATAATAAAGAAAAGATAAAAAAAACTAAAGAAAATAAAACTACCTAACTACCTATTCTAACTAATGATAGCTAATTAAAAATTTAATTACAAAATTTATATCTTAACAGCCCCCTCAAGTTGGAGCATACAAATTTTTGTATGTCCAACTTGGATATTGATGCTCTAAATAATGCAGGTGGGAGTGTCTTTGTAAAACAATCAGCAAATTGATTTGATGAAGAAATTGACAATAAGTGCAGAAGATCCTGTTGAAGCTTTTCCCTTATCAAATGCCAATCTATTTCGATGTACTTGGTTCTCTCATGTTGTATCGAATTTTCTGCAATATTAATAGTAGATAGATTATCACAAAAGAGATTAGCAGAATGAAAATGAACCTGTAAATCAGAGAGAAGAAAAACAAGCCATTGGATTTCACAAGTTACAACAACGAGAGCACTATATTTAGCCTCACTGGAAGATCTTGAAATAGTAGGTTGCTTTTTAGATTTTCATGAGATTAAAGTTGAACAAAGAAAGATACAAAATCCAGTGGTTGATTTTTTAGAATCTGGGCAAGATGCCTAATCAGAATTAGAAAAAGCATTAAGTTTGAAATCATTATTGGAAGGAAAAAATAAGCCTTGACTAGGGCTACCTTTTAAATACCTAAGAATTCTGTGAAGAACACTCAAATGAAGCTCAGTAGGTGCAACAAGAAATTGAGATAATTGATGTACAACAAATGTAATATCAGGTTTGGTATTGGTCAAGTAAAGAAGTTTTCCTATCAACCTTCGATAAGAAATTATGTCTTCTAAAGATGTATCATCTAACTTAAAAAAATTTTGTTTGACATTAAAAGGAGTAGAAGCTGGTTTGGAGCTAAAAAATCAGTTTTTTTTTCTTCTAGAAGTTCAAGGGTATACATACATTGACAAAAATTAATGCCATGTTTTGACCTAGCAACTTCAAAACCTAAAAAACATTTTAAATATCCTAAGTCTTTCATTTGAAAAGTATCGTCTAAAAATTGTTTAATAAATTTTATTTCGGTCATGCTTGGACTAAGAAGAACAATGTCATCAACATAGATTGCAAGGGCAATAAAATCAGTTCCTTTTCCTTTTAAAAACAATGAAGTGTCAAGAGATGCTTGAGAAAAACCTTGAGTTTTTAAAGCAAGTGTAAGTCTTTCATTCCATTGTCTGCTAGCTTGATTTAAACCATATAAATTTCTCTTTAACTTACAAACTAAATCAGGTTTACTAGGTACAAAATTAAGGGGAAGATTCATATAAACTTCTTCATTCAAGGAATCATGTAAAAAACATTATTTATGTCTAATTGCTGTAAGTGCCAATTTTTTTTGCGGCAACAACAAAAATAAGAGTCCTAATGGTTGTAATACGGACAACAAGATTATAAGTGTTAAGGAAATCCAGACCAGGTTGCTGAGTATATCCTTTAGCAATAAGTTTGGCCTTATATCTTTTTAAAGTTCTATCAGATTTAAGTTTTTTTCTTATAGACACATTTACATCATATTGTTTGTTTATCACTAAGTAAAGAAATCAAGTCCCAAGTTTTGTTTCTTTCTAAAGCTAATATCTCTTCATCTATTGTCTTATTCCAACAATCAAATTTAACAGCTTGCTTATAATTCTTAGGTTATTTTAAAGTATCAATATGATTAACAAAATTCTGATGCTGAAAGGAAATATGGTCATAAGAGAGAATCTGAAAAGCTGTTAAATCATTAAATTTGGAAATTTTGTAAAAAGGAAATTTTGTCTCTGAAAATGTAACATCTCTTGACACAAAACACTTTTATTTTCAATATCATATAACTTGTAACCTTTGATATTTTTCGGATATCCAATAAAGATACACTTAATTGCACGCAAATGCAACTTAATTTTTGGTTTAGGAAGAACAGAAGTAAATGCTAAACAACCAAAGACTTTAATATTATCCAATTGAGGCTTAGTGTTAAAAAGAATCTCAAAAAGAGTTTTTATCATGAAGGACAGGAGTAGGACTGATATTAATAAGATAGGTAAAGTGTAAAACACGATCTAACGAAAAATTTAAACGTAAATTAGCTTAAATTTCAAAGTCCTAGCAACAACAAGAAGATGTTGATGCTTTCTTTCAACAATGGTGTTTTGCTGAGAGGTGTGTGTACATGTATTCTAATGATTTATGCCTTTAGACCTATAAAAATCTGACATATCAAACTATTTTGCATTGTCTGTTCGAATGTACTTTATTTTTAAACAAAATTGGGTATTAACTAATTCACAGAACTCAATATTGACTCCCCGTACTCCAGACTTCTATTTTAAAGGAAAAAAATCAAAGAAACATACTTTTATCATAAAAAATAGTTAAGAAATAACTATGGCCATAAAGACTTTTAACAGGAAAAGGACCCCAAATATTCATATGTACTAAATCAAAGGCAGAAATAGAAACAAAGAAACTAACAAGAAAAGGTGGTCTTTTTTACTTTGCAAGGTGACAAATTTCACAATCAAATTTCACAGAATGAGAGCCACTAAGAATCATATTGTACAATTGGGAAAAGAATTTCATCATTCCTTAAAAGGATGTCCTAGCCTAATATGCCAAATATTCAAAGTACTAAAAATAGAATTACAAGTATTTAAGGAATCAAACTATGATACAAGAGAAGTGATGTCGAATTTGTACAAACCATGATCCTCACTAACTGTACCAATCGTCCTCCAGTGAACTACATCCTAGTTGGAGCAAAAATCAGAGGAGAAAATTAGAGAAATTCTATTGTCTTTTGTTAACTAACTGACAAAAATTAAAGTTAAGAATATGAAAGACATTCTCCACGACTAAAGAATTATAAATGTGAACAATATTTATATGGCTAATTCAAACAATATCATTATTAGGTAATTTAACAAATTTATCAAAAATAGGAGAATACTCCTGAAAGTAACATAAAGAATTGCATGTATGACCAGTAGCTCCAAAGTCAAGAATCAAAGGAATAGTAAAACTAGAATCATTAGAAAAAGAACAGTTAAGAATTGTACCTATAACATCACTCGGGGTAATGTCAAATGCAGAAGAAATCATGTTGACTTTTGAATCATTATGAGTACTGGTAGACACATAGTGCCCTTTTTCATTCAACAGGCTTAGCAAACTATCATACTGAGCTTTGGTAAAAGTCACATGAACTTCTTTAGGCAAAAACTCAGTTGACATGATTCCATCATTATTACAAGTGCCTATCAGATTTGATCTACTGTCTTGAGATCGACTCTTGTACCTAGGAGAAAAACCATGTTTCCTATAGTACTTATCTATAGTATGACCATACAAATTGCAACGAACACAAATAGATCGTTTTGACCCAGAAGCAAATTTCTTGGAACCAAATTTTTTATTTTCTTGTTTGTTCATATTGGAATATGACCCAGAAGCATTATGGGACGAAAATCGACCAGCCATTAAAATATTTGACTCATGAATAGTAATAGCAGACGTAAGAGAACGTTCGTGCTGGATAACAGTCGAAAAAACTTCATTTATTTTAGGCAGGGGTTTCATCATCAGCATTTGGGTTTTAGGAACAAAAAAGTTATCATTGAGACCACAAAGAAATTGAAAATCAAAATCTTGTTTTCGATATGTAGACACATGACATTCACAAGAAGCCAATGAACGCAAGTTGCATATTTCATCCCACATTATTTTCAATTGAGTATAAAATGCAGAAACTGAAAGGTTAACTTGACTTAAAGCAAAGAAATGCTTAAGCAAATTAGAGATGAGCGCCATTCGTATAGATCGAGCCCACTCATGGTAGTTCTTTCCATCTAACAGAGATGAAGTTAGCACAAACACCAGATTTTCATTGGATGTATATAGAAAGCATCAGACAGATCATCATTTTGGAAGGAAACACGAGTAGGATCATCGTTTCAAAAAGAAATGTGAGTTGGATTGAGGTAAACACAAGTTGGGTCGGCGGGACGAGGACGATAATTGGGAGAATCATCAACTGATACCATGTTGAGTATTTGATTTTTAATTTGGAAATTTCATATTTAAGAATTTTGGATAAGAAGAGGTTAAGAAAACTGAAACGTTCTATTATTCAGAAAATGGTAATTTTACAATATATAAAGTTTGTGTTTTATAGTAATAAAGAAAGGATAAAAGAAAATAAAAAAACTAAAACTACCTAACTACCTATTCTAACTAATTAACAACTTAATTATAAAATTTATATACTTAGTATGATTTGCATTGCTTTTCAAAAGTGCTTTCGGGGCCAAAAGTAATGTATAATTTGATTTAGCGGTTCTTTCTAAAAGGCGTGAATGTGAATAAAAAATCCCTGGGATAAACATCGCGTAACTTTTCAGTCCAAAAATGTTTTTCTGCTTGGTTTGAAAAATGCTTTTCAAATGCTGAAAATTCTAGCCTTTACCTTTTCTAATATATTTTGAGTATAATTACTTATTTATCACCGTTTATTTCACAATTTCTTTTTTATATTTTTAAAAAATAGTCTAAACTAGATATTTTATCTACTTAAAATATTTTTATGTAAAAGGGATATCACTATGAGCCTCGTTCTCATAGTGATAATTACAAACGAAATAATGTCTCACTCACAAGCCACAAGGAGCAAACCAACAAAGAAACCGAAATAAACTAAACATAGCATTAATCAGCAGCAAGCAGCGGAATAATCTCTGGTAGCGACTGCACGTGAATAACCTCTCCTCTCTACCACGAACCATTTGAGCCAACCCATCAACAAGGTCATTGAATAAGCTCTCGTAATCGCACAACCCACCCTTTATCAATAAGCTCTCGTAATCGCACTACCAAACAAGGTCATTGAATCACCGCGCAAAATCTACACACCAATTTTGTTATCGAGCTCCAAATCGATCCTTCTAAAACCAAGCCGCCACACATTCATAAGTGCATCATGAGCTGCCCAAAGCTCCATAACAAGCATCGAGAAAGAGCCTAGGCTCTTAGCAAACCCAAAAGCCATGCACCCGTATCATCCCTGAGAACCCCTCCTATTAATGCCCTATTACCAAGACAACCAACGGCTCTGTCCGCATTAACCTTAACCTATCCCCTGACCAGCTTGTACCAAACCGTCCTCGTCTTTCCGAAATCACCTAAAAAGATCAGTGAAGGCTGAGCTCCAACCAACTCATCCCACATCTTGCGGCAATAACCCACAATGTCCCCAAACACCTCACGACCCCTATTAAACACAAAAAAAAAACATCTATGTTTCTAAAGAGCCCAACAGGCAATCGCAAACAGAATTTTCCAATTCCTCCCCAGTAGTTGAGCATGGCTAACTTCTCTCAAATTCTCTTCAAACCAACCCGCAAAAGCACCCAAGTAGAAGTTCAGCAAGAGGTCTTGTCTAACCAGTTGTGACCACACAAATGTAGCTCGAACAAAGTCATGCAACACATGATTTAAATCTTCCTCACCTTGCGCGCAGACTAGGCAGGTTCCATCCATTGTAATGTGGCAACAACGACATTCTACATTCGTGAACAATCATTCATGCATGGAGAGCCAAAGGAACGTCTGCACCTATTATGGTACATTTTAGTGCCAAATAACATTCCAAAATTTTGAGGAACCTCCCATTACTGGGTTACTAACAGCTTTATAAGACGACTGTGTGGAGAAAACATGGATCTTGTCCCATCTCCACACTGGTCGGTCCTACCCAAGAGCCGTATGAGGTGGCACAACACATGCAATCCGAAGTAGCACTGGTTGCGGCAAAACTTGCATTAGTCGTGGCCAATCCCAATTGCCAGAAACGTCCAACATTGCTGCAACCAACAAGTGAGGAGGAGGCGAAGGCAGAAGACACTAGTTTGCCAACGGTTCAGCTCCATCGAGCCACAAGTCCCACCAGAAATCAATCTTCCATCCATCCCAAATCTTCCAGCTAACACTCCTACGAACGTCTTCCCAAATGTTTCTAAGCCCCTTCCACAAACGTGATGAGTTTGGACTTTGGATGATTAATATTCAAAGGAACCACCCAATTCCATTTATATTTCTCTTTGAGGACACGGACCCATAATTTATCCACATCACTCACAAGTTGGAACCCAACCTTCATCAAGAGAGCATTGTTATGCCGATGCAAGTCTCTGAAACTCAAACCACCCACATCAAGGGGCAACTTAACCGAGTCTCATTTCACAAGAGCAAGTGTGGCCGAGTCATTAGATGATCCCACACAAATCGATGTATCATTTTTTCCATCTCATCATAAATCCCCTTAGGTAACAAAGTGGGTTGCATAACGTACGTATGGATATCTTGCAACACTGCCTTTGCAAGTGTTATACGACATGCCAGAGAAAGAGTATTCACCGCCCATCCAAATAATCTTCGTTCAAAATTTTGCAACAGAAAACGATATGTATCCTTAGTAACCTGCTTATGTAATAATGGGACCCCTAAGTACTTTCTGAGATCATTTACAATCACGAATCCAAAACTATCAGCAACCAGTTGATAGTTGCCCAGTTTTTTTTTTTTTGAAAAACGCCAGCTTGAAACCCATCTACCACTGGTGCTTTCGAAGGTTCCATGCTAAAAACAACACGAGACACTTCCTCAGAAGACACCGGTTGCACAAGTTGTTGCAGATGCACATCCAAGATCAACTTGAACCCACCCTTGAAATCCTCCCTAGTTGCTTGCCTTGGTTCTGCCGTAAATAGGTTGGTAAAGAAATCAACCACATGATTTCGCAACATAGTCTCATCGAAGCACCAACTTCCATTTTCAACTCTAAGCATCTTAATGGTATTACGATGACGACAATGCAAATTGATCGAATGAAAGAACTTCGTGTAACAACGGGAGTCGCCACCAATCCTTTATTTACTTTAGGTGAGATTGGATCACTTGAAAACCCAATTATTTTAATAAAATTTATTTTTTATCATTTTTACTAAAATAACGAGTTTTGATCTCCGAAACCAAAAAAAATTCGGGAGTCTGTTAAATATGGGGAAGGGTGAGCACCCCACAACGCCCAAAAATTGGTACCTAGTCGATTACATGTTTTAACGATGCAAATTAGGAATTCAAATTTAATTTAAAAAAATATTTCTTTGTACAAAATTTTTTTTACACCCTATGCTCGGGGCATATTTTTTGCTAGATTCCCGACTGAAGGGAATCTATTTTAAAAATTATATTTTAGAATTAAAAATAATATTTTATAATAGAGATTAACGGAAAGCGGTACCCCTTACGGTTCGAGGTACGTTTTTCACGATAACCCTTAAAAGATTTTAACTTAAAATTTAATTAAACAATATATAACTATTTTATTCATATAAACAATTTATATGACTTAAAATATACAAACATAACATATCAAATATAAAAAACATACCAATAAATATAAGAATATTGTAAAATTCATACAAAAATATTTATTACAAAAAGTCGACACTAAAATAATACAAAAACAAAGATTAAAATGTACCCTATTAGAAACTTCGATCGACCCCTAGCAGGATCTTCGCATCATTTAGTCATAGAAACAACAACCCGAACAAATCTCAACAGAACCCTGATCGAACCATAAAAAAGCACTGCCCTTGAGGTTCAAAAGGGGCACTGCCTCTTGCGCCATTTCTCACGGCTTTTGTTTTGCCTCCATTTTTGTGTGCGTGGTCTGCAACCTTGCCTCCCCCCTTTTATAGTACTTCGGGAGAGGGATGAGTCAAAAGCAATTTCACATGGATGCCTTGCATGTCATCCACGGTTTTTACCCTCTCTTTTTTGTTTGCTTTTTTTTTTTGCTTTTTTATTATTTGTTTTTGCTTGTTTTAATAATAATATATAATAATAAAATTATAGCCCAAATATAAAATAAGTATTACAGCTGCCCCTTTGCATATTGCTGTGTAATAAGAATAGAGCAAAGATAAAAAAAAGATAATCATTTTATATCCGATCGGGTCCGGGTTCCTTTCTCTGGCTACCGCTTCTTCTTAGGCTTCACTTTATCTGCTCGGCCGTTCTTATTGACAAAATTTTTAAAATGGAATGATTTGTTGGAGGGAGAATCTTCAGATTATGGAGACCCGTGGGAGAAACAAAATGAGTTCGACTTGCTATGGCTCTGACGATGGCGTAATACCTGGAGAAAACTTGACCTAGCTGCAACACTGATAAAGAAGCAAGGTCTGCAAAATTTGATCCGGCTGAAACACTAACAAAGAAACATGATAGGAGGATGAAAGTTCTTACTGTTGATTTGAAAATATCTCTAGCTCAGCTTCCAGATTTGCATTTTTCCCAAATACACAAAGATCAACGGTTTTGATTTGCCTTTACCGGTAGCCGTTTGCTCTGGACTAGTTGTACCATTCTCCTGAGTACAATTATTTTATACTAATCATGAGATTGGATTTTCCCAAAAAATTTATTTTCATTTGACTATTCGTGAAAATAGATTTCCGATGGACATTTGAATTGTCCATAGTCGATTGGCCAAGTACCGACCTAGCGGGTATATATTTTTCTAATATAATAGGAAGAAGAAAAGAAGAAGAAAGTTAAAACAGTGTGGTAAATCGAGTTTAGTTTTTTTTTTTGTTGGCAATTCCAATCTTGCTTACAATTTTAATAACTGTCTGCTCCTTACTAATCCCATATCCTTTTCATTGTTTCTCTTACTCCTCTTTTCTTCCTCTGGTCTTCCATGGCAGTTCTCTCGACTTCTCACTTACTATTCCACCGTTCAAAGCCCGACTCAGGCTGTTCTTGGAAACCCATTTGTTTCCCAGTAAAGATAGGAACACCCAGCCGCAATGCTCCCAAGAAATTGGTGCTGTCTCCGAGGAGTGTCGATGAAAAGATCTCTAACTACAGTTTCCCGCCCAATGGCCCTCTTCCTTCGACCCCATCTCCACCAAAGTAACTTATCTTTTTCCTTTTGTCTAAAAAAACAAACTTATCTTTTCCATATTGGCATTTGATTTCGTACCCACTGTTACTCATGCTTTCCACCATTACATTTTAGTCTCATTGGTCCTTTTTCCTACCTAGTGTATTATCGTTAGTTTGGTTCCTCCCTAACTATTCACTTGACCTTGTATTTTGGCACTTGCTTCTTGTTCTAGGGAGGCGAAAAAACAAAACTAAAAGACTATTTGAAGCTTAGATCTAAGTTTTGGGTAAATACTAAAATGCATATTTTTATTTTACATGGAAGAATCATGTTTTAGATTTTACATTTTGTTATATTTGGCGGCGATGGCAATGTGTTATGGGGGTGTTCTGCAAAAGTATTTGGGACAAATTCTGCTTCTTGTTGTATTGGATCGTTTAGCTTATTTTGTGGAGGATAATTATGAAGGTTAGGAGACATCACACGCTCATGTTTGGTATATTGAACTATAGAGTTTGGGTTTTATGATTTAGATCACTATTCTTACCATTGTTTCTTCAATGGATGATATGAATACTTTAATGATGAAAGTCCAGCATTAGGCTGCTGCTGGGTTGAAGTAGAACGTTGGTTGCTTTGATTTTTCACTTTTCTTAAAGTACCGGTGTTTGTATTGTCCAAGTCTGACTGACATATATTTGAATACGGGTAGGGGAACATAAAACTACCCTTCAAATAGATGGAAGAACTTAGAAAAACGTGATTATATCCGAGTTGGAAAAATAACTACATGGGATACTCAAACTTGAGTACGGGTAACATAGTGTAGAACTTCAAGCAATTTCTCATGGTTTTGAATCTGTTACTAGTTGAACCTTCTTTTCAAAGACCTGGTTACTGTTGGATGATATTTGGATGTACTGGTGGGAGCTATGTGGCGATAGTTTGCCATCTTTCCTTATCCTCTTACGTATGTCTCCCTATTGCCTTTGCAGTGATGAGTCAAGGGTGAGGCGGCACACAATTTCAGTGTTTGTTGGCGATGAAAGCGGAATGATTAATAGGATTGCTGGAGTTTTTGCTAGGAGAGGGTACAACATCGAGTCTCTTGCTGTTGGTCTGAACAAAGATAAGGCACTCTTCACCATAGTTGTCTCTGGTACTGAAAGAGTGCTGCAACAAGTTGTGGAGCAGTTACAAAAGCTTGTAAATGTCTGGAAGGTACACAATTACCTTGATTTTTTTATAGGCTTCATATTATCTTCCCAAGAGGGGAAAGTTTGTTCTTTAAAAAATTTTCACTTCTGAAATTTATGTCTGACATCATAGTATCTGAAGATTATCTGTTAGAATTTATGTTACTCGACTTCCGGTGAGTGTTGGATGTTAGTATTTGTCCAACACGGGTATACTCAATTTTTCTAAGGTTTTCCATATATTTGGAGAATCATATCCCACAGTACCCATTCTTATTTCTAGATATGTGTGTCGGATATGGAAATTTTAGGGGAAATGAAGAGTTAGAACATAGGCTAGAATATATTAATGTGGTAGATGACATTCTTAAAATAGTACGTTGTGATCTCATTGTTTTCCCATCCATTCTTAGATGACTAAACCTTTCTACTTCCAATGAGGTATTAAGCCATTACTTCTGTCTGCCTCAGTTTTCACCTTTTTTCATTACCATCTTTATGGAAAATTGATTGTGTTACATGTAAATTTCTCAAATTACTTGTTTTAATCCAACGTACAGGTTGAAGATCTCTCAAGTGAACCCCAGGTTGAACGTGAGCTGATGCTAGTAAAAGTGAATGCAGATCCACAGTTCAGAGCTGAGGTAAATCATGCTATAACTTACGGAATATCTGTGTTTGGAAATATGAAATTGAGAATTTGTATTTAGATTTATTTTCTATATAAATTGAGAGAATGAAATGCTCATCTTATGTATAAATTAGATTTATTATTTTATATTTGAAAGGTATAAAAATCTGAATTTCAAATTCATTACTAAATAGGCATCCAACAAATCAACGGATTTGAAAAAAAAATTTATGGATGTTACATTTATATGTGTCTTACCACACGGATTACACTATTTTTGTAATTCAAATCTATTTTTTGAATTTCAAGTCCCCTATTGTATTCAAAGATTTCCTTCTAAATTCCATTCTCTCCCTATCTTTTTCTAAATGGCCAACCTTCTATTATCAGATCATGTGGTTAGTGGACATCTTCAGGGCAAAGATTGTGGATATCTCCGAACACTTGCTAACTATTGAGGTAATAAATGACAGAAATAACTTCTGTAAATGCCCTTTCTTTTCCTTTATTTTCCAACCCCAAATAGGTGGTGTTACATAAGTTGAATTTGTATATGTGGTTTTCTTATTATGTTGTCTCAGAAATATTATATGCTATGATACTTGGACTTGGGCTTGAGTACTAGGTACATGTGTATTTAGTTTTTCTATATATTTGGAAGATCCTTGAAGGGTTATATCGTCATACTCATGTCTGAATATGTATCTGACCGGGAGTTGGATACTTCAAAAAAAAATAAAAATGAAGAGTTTGTGACTATAGATAACATGATTGGGATTGTCACTCGATTATCTTCTTGTTGCTTCAGAATTTTGGGTGCTTGCCAACAGATGAGTTTCTTTGAGAGTCCATGTTGACTGAGAATGAAGAAATTTAATAGCCACATTGGTGCAGCCTAGAAAGTAAGAGTGACTCAATAAAGTACATATATAATGACCAGTAATTTGGTAAAAGAAACCTCCAATTTGCATTTCTATTTGGTGTGCCAACTTATCTTTTAGACCACTTAGAAACATTATTTACATGGTAGATAATTGTTTGTTTGGGGCAAAACAATTAGATATGGAGGTCTTGTATCCCTCTCTTTCCGTTCTGGTGTTTGACTGCGGAGTAGATCAGATCCTAGTGTTATTTCTAAAGTTGAGGCGAGGAACACGTTTTTGTTATTGATTTTCCCCATCATGGATCCTTAGATAGGAATATGGAGATGAAGAGAGAAACAAAGAATGTCACTATGGTGTAAAGAAAGAGTTTTAGATTTTAAGTATATCACAATCTCCCTGTTCTTGTTATCCATTTTAAGTGATATTCGCTAGAACTACTTATAGAGCTCTAGGATGAAGCCTTTTATATTTGTTTTGGTGTTTTGTGGGGGATGAAGGGATTCAATTGTATTCTTGCAGTTTGAAATCATAAGTTACTTATCATGTGTTGAACCCAGGTAACTGGAGATCCTGGAAAGATGGTTGCCGTGCAAAAAAATTTAAGGAAGTTTGGGATCAAAGAAGTTGCTAGAACAGGGAAGGTAATGACCTTTCCTATAATTATGTATAAAATTTTCTAGTTAGTATTTTACGAGTCTTTGATCAATCAACTTCTTTTATTCTCTATCTCCTATTAGATTGCCCTTAGAAGGGAAAAAATGGGTGCATCTGCCCCCTTCTGGAGATTTTCCGCAGCTTCTTATCCAGATCTTCAAGAAGAAGTACATGTTAATGGTCTTGCTGGTGCCACAGATAGATCTGTATTTAGTGAGGCTGATGTTTCTGGAGGGGTAAGCATATTTCTTAGCTTTCAGTTTGATTTTTTCCTTGCAAAGTATATTTTTAATTTTCTTTGTATTTGGAAGACGCCAAATCTATGGTTAGCTTAATAGAGATTATCCATCATGCTTTTGTGACTAAGTTCTACTTCTAAACATTGGAATAAAATCAAAATTAGGGCTTTTAGGTTGCACCATTTAGGATTATAGTAGAAAGATATATGGTTGTTGATGCTTCTGACTTTCATAGATTATGCTTTTCTATCCTTATATAACACTTGAATTCCTTACAATTTCTGATCCAAAATCTATAGTTTATGTATTTATCTGTTCATGCAGGGGGATGTTTATCCAGTAGAGTTGGCTGATGGTTTTACAATCAATCAAGTTCTTGATGCTCATTGGGGTGTTCTCAATGATGACAATGTAAGATTGCTTTTGCTGATCTGTACTCATCCATACTCATGCTTCTTAAGTATACACGAGCGAGCCATCAGTTTCATGACTTCAGAGAACGGTGTGTTTGACTTTGAGTTTGGGTTGGTTTTGAAGTTTTCTCTTTAGAGAACATAGCTGGCTTGCTGAGTATGAAGTTTTAATGGTATTGCTACCTCATCTTTTATGCATAAGATGAGTTATCCTGTGGAGCTTTCTTATGTCTTTTGATTAGAATCCACCTGTTCGCCTCCTAGTTATCACTCTTAGATCAACTCGGATCTTACCTCATTTATTTTGTTCCCAATGCTCTCCCTCAATGTCGTGCTGGACAATACTGATGTTGTAAACGTTTTGTTTCAAGAAAAGAATATCTAAACTTTTAGGCTCTTGGAATTTAGTAAAAAGGATAACCAGATATAAGCCAATTTAATGTTGGTTAACTTGTACAAGATCCAAACTCCCAGCTCATTGATACTGAATTAGTTTATAAAATGTATCATTTTGGTAAGTAGTGTACTTTAGCTTAAGAGAACAATACTTTTTGCTTATATTTTTTCAGACAAGTGGACTTCAATCTCACACTTTATCCATGACTGTAAATGACTCTCCGGGAGTTCTAAACAATGTTACAGGGGTTTTTGCTCGAAGAGGCTATAATATTCAGGTAGGTTTCCTCTTGTTATTTCTTATTTCTCTACTCGTTTTCTCATGATATGGTTTCTCACCTGCTGAATCGACATTACTATCACCAGAGTTTGGCTGTTGGGCATGCTGAAACAGAGGGGCTCTCTCGCATAACAACAGTTGTCCCCGGTACAGATGAATCAATTAGTAAGTTGGTGCAGCAACTCTATAAGCTTGCAGATGTTCATGAGGTGAGATTATCTGAAAGGGTGCACTTTGTAATTTTTCTGTTGCACTTGCTTGCAAATTGTCATTATGGATTCTAGCAGAATTATTTTGTTGGATGATAAACAAAGGCAAAATGACAAAAGATACCTCCAACGTTTGCATGTTTTGTCATTTGGCCCCCTATTTTTTTGGTCCAAATATGCTCCCAACGTTTCATTCATAGTCCAAATATGCCCCTGTTGGATGTAAACTGTCAATCAACTGACGGTCAATAGCTTATAAATTTTTTTTGACGTGGCATCAGCAGATCTTAATACGTGGCAAGTCCAGTCAACATCAATTGTTGAACGTCCATCTAACTGGGGCATATTTGGACCAAATTGAAACGTTGGGGCATATTTGGACTACGAATGAAACGTTGAGGGCATATTTGGACCAAAAGAAATAATAGGAGGCCAAATGACAAAACAAACAAACGTTGGGGGCATATTTGGACCAAAAAAAGAATAGGGGGCCAAATGACAAAACATGCAAACGTTGGGGGGCATCTTTTGTCATTTTGCCATAAATAGGGCTGTAAACGAACCGAACGAACACGAACGAGGGTGTTTTCATGTTCGTTCGTTTAACTTTAACCGAACAAATGAACGAACACGAACATAAACGAACACAAAATTTCTTGTTCGTGTTCGTTCATTAAGGAATGTAGCTTGTTCGTGTTCGTTCATTAAGGAATGTAGCTTGTTCGTGTTCGTTCATTAAGGAATGTAGCTTGTTCGTGTTCGTTCATGTTCGTTCGTTTAAATGGTAAACGAACATAAACGAACACAAACGAACATATATAATTTGTTAAATATTTAATATTTTTGGTTAGTTCGATTAATTCAATTAATTAACCGATTTTAAACTAAATTAATCGATAATTGAAATTTGAAAAACTCTTAATCATTAGCCGAAACCTAAAATTATCTGATAGATTAACCAATTTTGTTTTGGTTCGGTCGGTTAGTTCGATTTAACCGAATAATGAACACCCCTAGACATATGTGAATAAATTTAAATGAACATAAACGAACATAAACGAACGAACATAAATTAACATAAACGAACGAACATAAACGAACGAATTACCGAACGTTCACGAACATAAAAGAACGAACAAGCCTTTTGTTCGCGTTCGTTCATTTAATTAGACGAACAAAAAATCTTGTTCATGTTCGTTCGTTTAATAAATAAACGAACATAAACGAACTTCCCGCCGAACGGTTCATGAACGGTTCACTGAACGTTCGGTTCATTTACAGCCCTAGCCATAAACAAAATAGTTCGAGAACAAGAAATATGAATATTTGATGGGGCTGCATATGACATGATGCAACCTCAAGATTTTCCTTTTATCTTTTGCTGTTGATATTTGATAGAGACACATTATCCACCATGTTGTTCAAAAATATCTAAAGTGAATCAGCGACTGACAGTCATTCATGTCTTAGGTACAAGATCTTACCCACTTGCCATTTGCTGAACGAGAATTGATGTTGATAAAGATTGCTGTGAATGCTGCTGCTCGACGAGACGTCCTTGACATTGCCGAAATTTTTAGAGCCAAGGCTGTTGATGTTTCTGACCACACAATCACTCTAGAGGTAAATATCCTAGTTTCTGAGCTTTTGCTTTTATTTCCATCAAATACATAGCATTATAACTGCAACGAGACGTCCTTGACATTGCCGAAATTTTGATGCTTGTTCCAGTTGACGGGAGATCTAGACAAGTTAGTTGCACTGCAGAGATTGTTGGAGCCGTATGGCATTTGCGAGGTCGGTTTTCATTTCGAATATCTACCTGCATATGCTTACGTTTAACATGTTTTATCATTAGCATTTGGCTTCAGTGTATTGCAAAAACTTCAATGTTTACTCTTTTGTTCATGTTAGGTTGCTCGAACTGGCCGTCTAGCGTTGGTGCGAGAGTTGGGTGTGGACTCCAAATATCTCCGGGGATACTCTTTGCCATTATAAGTTTCAAGAAGCTTTAAGGTATTTTGGAGGATCAAGTCCAGAAAGTTTGAACAATCAAGCTCTGGTGCGTTGCTTGATTCTAGTTCTTTGTGAGAGAATTGTTTGTATTTATCAGTCAACATTTTATATAAAATTGATTATGAAAATGATGTCGAACAGCGTTGTTGTAACAGTAAAGTCTGAGTTTATGAACATTCCATTTATAAGAAACTATAACACCCTTGTTCTAAATCTCTTTGATTCGATCAAACAGTCATTTGTTCTTAAGGTAACACGGTTATTCGTGATGTCAATCATGGGAGACCACAATTGCAACCGGTGAAGAGGCCAATGAGGGCTGCCGGAGCGGTCTCAAGGCCTTTGGCTATGTCTTCAACGTGTGTTATTTCCCCTTTGATGTTTTATATCAAACATTGAACATCATCTTTGATAAAATTGAAAACAACTTGCCAAGAAGTCCGGTATAGTTGGTAAGAGGCAGATCTGTATGTTGAATCTTGAACAAGTGATCTGGTGCTGTTATGAGCTTGGGCCACTGGCTGCTCAATTTCAACATTCAAAGACAAATGAAAAAGAACATGCAAATGGGAGTTCTGATTCAACCAATATTGAGTATAAAATTTGATCATTACGTTGAAAATATCGGATACAGCCTCACAAAACCTCCTGGGTGTCTACAAAATATTTTCATTCAAGGTTAAATTTTTTCCACACTCAAATTGTTTTTCACAATTTAATCAACTCATTTACATTCTTGTTTGGGATTATCCAGAACTTTTTTTTTGAGAATAACCTGGCTTCTTTTATTATAATAATAAACGATCCAACACAAGGAATAAAAACACAGTGTCAACAGCCAAAAACTGAAAAACAAGGAAAGCTAAATCAAACAAACAAAAAACCAAATGACCAGAAAAACATCGAAGCCGGTAAAACGCAATCTTCAAACCAGGCCAAGCCAGAAATTAAACGATGCAGACACAGGAGGAAGATAGACCGTTGAGTGTAAAAAGATTTCTGAGAAGACCAATCTAAGATCGATTTAAAGTTTGACGATCGAAATTCGCCGCATGCAACGCTGAAGGAGGGATCTCTTCCACCCAGAACCGGTCAGACGGATTGAGGGAGAAATCCTTAGCAATCATGTGAGCAACCTGATTAGAAGCCCGATGAGTGAATTTGAAGAGACATTTCCTCATGGATCTTGCTCTCGCTAGCGCATCAAAGATAAGAGCACTCAAAACTGAAAAATCTGGAGAAGAAGCTTGGAGTTTTTTAATTACTGTTAACGAATCCCCTTTAATTATTGCAGAATCGAAACCCAGATTAATCACAAGGTCAATTGCATGGAGGGCCGCAAAAGCTTCCGCCATGAACGTCGATGCCACATGGGAGGTAAAACGTCGACAGGCTCCCATGATTTCCCCCGTAGAATTTCGTATCACAACCCCAAACCAAGAAGATTTATCAGTAATGAAAAAGGTAGCATCGAAATTAGCCTTAACCAACAATGGATCGGGGGCTTGCCAAAGCTACTGCTGCAAATTTGAAGTAACCTGCAATTTAGGTAAGAGCAAAACCAACTCTCGACAGTATGACTTTATAAATATACAAATCTGCTCTTGTGATCGATGAACACCTTCGTGTACTTTCTTATTACGTGCATACCATAGTGACCATAGGGTAATTACAATTGAAGCATGTTGATTAGATGGTAACGAGTCGAAAAGCCATGAAAGCCACTCCTTGAATGACATCAAATTCACCTGTTGTGACCAGAAAACCCCCAACATAGTCCAAACCATACTAGCAACATGAAAATCACGCATAATATGCTCGACAGACTCATTAGCTAGGTGACACACTGGACAAATAGGATCAAGAGCAATACGTTTATTGTATAAACAATATCGTGTAGGAACAAACTGCCAAATTAGTTGCCAAACCTGAATTTTAATTTTCTGTAGACATTGGATGACCCAAAGACATTTGAACAAAGATGAATCCGGATGAATATCTAAAGCATCACCCATGAGTAGTTGATAACCACTGCAAACAATATATACCCCTGTAGGATCCCCTCCCCAAACCAAGCAGTCATGAAACCTGCTTTGGACAGTGGGATACTCAAAATAAGCTCTGCTTCTGTAGCAGGAAAGTATTGAGGATAAGATCAATGTTCCAAGATTGTGTGCCTGGAATAATAAGATCGGAGACCCAATTCAACATTGGGACTGATGGAGTAGTTATACGCTTAGGAATCGAACTCGGAAGCCAACAGTCATTCCAGATAGATACAGAACATCCATTACCAACTCTCCATCGAATACCTTTCTCTAGTAGACCTCGAGAACTCCACACACTCCTCCAGATCAAAGAAGGATGGGAACCAAGACGTGAATTCAGAAAGGTGGAGTCAGGATAGTATTTAGCTTTAAAGACTCGACTAGCAAGAGATGTTGGATGAATCAGAAGCCGCCAAGCTTGCTTAGTCAACAAAGCTATGTTAAATTTAGCTAAATCTCGAAAGCCTAAGCCACCATTTTCTTTGGACTTGCACATGAACTCCCAAGTACACCAATACATTCCCCGTTTATTAAATGACTTCTGCCACCAAAACTTGGCAAAAAGTCTTTCTAATCCACTGCATAAAGATTTTGGAAGCAGGAAAACGCTCATAGTATAGACAAAGATAGATTGGAGAATGGATTTGATAAAATACCTCTTTACCTCCTTGGGACAAGGGATGATTACACCAATTCTGTATCCGAGATTGCACCCTATCAAACAAACTTTGAAAAGCCTCTCGCTTATTTCTCCCAACCATAGTCGGAAGACCCAAATACTTCTCAAGACAAGTAGTATAATCAACCCCTAGTATTCTCTTAACATCATTACGATATTCATCAAGAACATTAGAGGAGAAAAAACCCCAGACTTGTCATAGTTTATTACCTGACCAGAGCATGCACTATACTCATGAAGTAGCTGTTTAAGCTGTATTGCACCATTAATCGTGGCCTCCTCGAATATTAGACTATCGTCAGCAAACAACAAATGAGTGACAGTTGGGGCATATCTATTAATTCGGTAGCCTTTTAAGAGACCAACAACACAATTCTACCTCAACAATGAAGAGAGACCCTCGCTACAAACTAAAAACAAAAATGGACTAAGCGGATCACCTTGGCGTATCCCCCTCGATGGCGAAAATCTATCACCAACAACTCCATTGAGCACCACCGAATATGTAACCGAGGAAATGCAGCGAAGGACACAATCAATCCACTCATCAGCAAATCTCATTTTCTGTAAAACCTTCTGAATAAAACCCCATTCTACCCGATCGTACGCCTTTGACATGTCCAGTTTTAGAGCAAAATGTCCCAATCGGTCTGTACGTTTGAGTTGGAAAGAATGTAGAATTTCATATGCCACCATAATATTATCTGTAATCAAACGTCCAGGCACGAATGCACTCTGAGATTCATCAATACAAACTGGAAGGATAGACTGAAGACGATTGACAATCATTTTGGATACAATCTTGTACAAGACGTTACATAAACTGATAGGTCTGAAGTGACTCATAGTTATCAGATCTGAAATCTTAGGAATACGGGCAATGTGAGTATAATTAAGATCTCCCATATCAAATTCACCCGCCAAAACGCAAATGCAAAAAGTTGAGACATATTCCCCTACTATGTGCCAAAATCTTTGGTAAAATATTGCACCCAAGCCGTCTTCACCCGCTGCCTTAAGAGTGTAATCACTAATTTTGTCCGGGGTGTTAAACTCGCCCTATTTTCTTTTTACAATGGGCTTTGATATTTATGTTGTTATTAAAAAACTGAAAAAAAAGGAAAAAGGAAAAAATAAAAAAAACACTATATAATTTATTATTAAATATTATTATCTTATCCTCATATATTTATTATCATCATATTACCATACTTATCATCCATTATGTTATTACTTATTACCTAGTATTATCCTATCATATACTATATATTATTATCATTATTAGTATTATTTATTCTATTATTTTTATCTTACTATCCACTATACTATTACCACTATTCTATTTATCATTATCATTATTATTTTGATATTTGGTTATCTTATTATTATTATATATTAATGTTGCAGTTCGTATTATATTTACTATCATTCCTAATATGATTATCATTGAAATAAATCTGAAAACACAAAAAATATATAATAAATAATATAAATAATCCTTAACATAAATATTAAAGTCCATTGCATTATCAGAACCCAAAAACATTATACATATATTAATGGCCCGTTCTGGCCCAAATAAACCCTAAGCCCTAATCTGACATAAACCCTAATATGCTAAACAGAACCCTAATGCCCCTCTTATGTTTGCAGCCGCCCTCGTTTCCCACCGTTGGATCTGGGAACCAGATCCAACGGCCCAGATCACTCAGATGTAGGAAACCCTAGCAGGGTCCTCTCCCGGGTTGGCGCCGCGGCACAGGAGCCGTTAGATCAAGGTTGGATCGAATGGCCGAGATTGAGCCTCTCCCAAGCGCGTACGATGCACGCGCACCGCTTCAGCTTCCCACGCGCCCCGCGTGGACTTCACGCACGCTCAGATCGAGCCCCTCCAGCTTCCGACGGTCTGGATCGCTCTATGTCCGGCCACGTCCCGTCTTCTCTCCTCACGGGTCACATGCAACAAACAAAAAACGAAGGACGTCAGAAGATGCATGGAGCCAAAACCGCAACAGAAATCAGAAATCAGAAACGGAAATTGCAGACAAATCGTACAAATCAACAGCAATTATCAGCATTTTCATATATTTAGAAAAGGGGAAAAACATGTAATATTGCGGCTATAAAAGCCGAAGCAACATGCAATGTAGAGAGGAGGATTTTTAGAGAGGATTTTCAGAGAGTTTTTCGGAGAGAGCATTAGGATTTTCAGAGAGGATTTTTGAGAGAGTTATCAGAGAGACTTGTAATCGGAATTGCAGAAATCAATACGAAAAGATTCAGAGGTATCATCCTTTTATTTTTCAGTTTCGAATTGTAAAAAGAACAAAATAAAACAAGAGAGGGGTTAAGGTCTTACCCTCATCGTTTCTTTCTTCTTCTCCGTTGCCGGCGATAAGCCTTCTGGCTCCCTCGGAAGCCATGCATGGTGAGCCGGTGATGCGAAAGGGGTAAATTTGTGTTCTTTTTAGTTTCGGTTTTGGGTTTTAAACAAAAGAAAAACAGGAACGATTTTGATTTCAAGAAAAAGAAAGGGGTTTCCTGGTTTTTTGGCTCGGAAAAGGTTTTTTTTTAGGATTTCCGGCGCCGGAAACGGCGACCGGAACTCCTTGGCGGCGCAGGACTTTACAGAGAAAAGGGGGGGCTCGGTCTGGTTTAGGGTTATTAAACGAAAAAGGGGGCTGATAATGTTTTAATGTGATTTATATAGGGATTTAATTTTTTTAAACTGGGTTAATCGCGTTTTAAGGACCTCCGCGTCCTTCTAATTACGCGAAAGGGGCTTCCGCATTTTGAAATTACGTCCGTGATCCCCTTAGGTTTTTGTGTCTTTTCAATTTCGTCCTGATTTTCATTCCAGTTGATTTCCGAGTGGGGTATTCGCCCATTTAGTCCCTGTGGCTTTCCGCGTCTTTTCAATTTGGTCCCGTTTTGCTCTTTTGATTAATGTTTTATTGGTTAATTGCTATTTCGATCCCTGCCTGTTTGCATGTTAGTTGTATTTAGCATTTTTATATTATTCATGCATTTTATCCTTTTTTAATGTTTGCATCGAATATATGTTTTTGCCTTATTGTTTATATTAGTATGTGCATATTTTGTCTTCTCTTGTTCGAATATATATATGTTTTTGTGACATGCATTTTAATGTCATTTCATGTGATTTTTAATGTTAAGTTCGCATGCTAATGAATTTTAATTATAAAACGGAGATACTTATTAATCCGCGTATTCGGGTCGACTAGCCTAACTTATTGGATGTCCCACGAATATTCGGATTAATTCGAATCGTCTAAAGGTAAATCCGTAAATAAAAAGGACAAGACCATAGCATCATATTTTATCTGCTTGCATCATGCATAAAGGTGACGTACGGGATTCGAACCCTAAACTAACACGGCAGTCAGTCTTATATGATGTCGGTTTAGTCTTTGGTCCGGTGTACCGTCGTCCTTTTTAATTAAATGTTTAATTAAGTTGAAACCACCAGTTCGAAAAAGCTCGCATTATTAAAGTCCGATTTTCAATCAAGAACCCCCCAATTAAAGTCTTCTTAAATTTTAAATAATTTACATCAATTAAAGGCAACAATTGTTTTGGTACCGATTTCCGGGCGTGATGGGGGTGCTAACCCTTCCCCACGCGTAACCAACTCCCGAACCCTTTCAAAAGAATCTCTGGTTTTGTTTTTTTACGGTGTCTGGCCTACCTCAGTGGCCGGTGGCGACTCCAAACCGAGAAAAATACTTTTAAAAGGTTTTTTTCCAAAACCCGAACCGAATTAATTTTTAAAATTCCCCCTTTTTAAATCAAATTGAACATTTTTCAAAAAGTAGCGGGACGAAAAAAAAACCCGTTACAGCTTGGCGACTCCGCTGGGGACAAATTTTGTTTTTCAAAACAAAAAGAGAGTTAGGCCAAAGAAATAATTGTTGCCTTTAATGATGGAAATTTTTGAAATTTGATTTGACTTTAGCTAGATGGTTCTTCCTCGAAAATAGAACTTGAATTATACGAGCTTTGATAATTGGTGATCTTAAATTAATTCTTCATTTAATTTCAAAGGAATCACCGACATGTGTTGCATCACGCATTAAGCTCTATACCCGAGCTTCGTCCCTTAAGTGGGAGTGAAACGCCCATACCCACGTGAGTCTCCCTCCACGGGTCGGTAATTCACTTCCGGAATCCACGCCTTTGACATGTGAGCAGCCCTCCACGTCATTAGGTTGTGCTTTCCCCCGAACCGAAACCAATTCGCAAGCTTGTAATGGGCCAGAATTGGGGTTCTTGTTACCTTAGTAGGTGATGAGATAGGTTCGGGTACCCTTGTTAGAACTGAACCACATGAGTGAGAATTTAAGAAGCCTACCCCAGTTAGAGCCATGCGGTTAACCGTAGAATTAGAATTCATGCTAGTAGGTCTTGCTTTATTAACCTGCTTTGGTGTTTTCTGTTGACTTGTTTTATTCAGTCTTCATTATTGGTGTTACTAACCCAGTTGCCTTTTTGTCTTATTTTGATTATTTTTGCATACTCATCGCATTTTCATACGAAGTGTTGATTCGAGAACAGTCTAAGTTGAAAACTTTCACAATGGGAGAAAGAATCCATAGCAACGGAGTTTTCGAGACCCTAATTTGAAGGAAAGGGACGAGAAAAAAAGAGAGAAAAAAAATCGTACCTTGTGTATCTATTTTCTTACCTCGTTGTAACAAGATTTGATCTCCATTATGAAAAGTTGTTTAATGAGGATGTTCGTCGAATCAACACTTCATTGCACTCGATTTTGTGTTTTTTGATTTATTGCCTTCAATCATTTGTTTCTGTTTTGCATTCGACATATCATGCATTACATCATTAAGTCTTGGAATTAATTGTTCGAGGTCATGGCAGCATTCGTGACTATCGAAGATTTCGCACTCACACTTTACTCGCCGCCAAAGGAAGCAAATGGAGGAGGGTTTTGCTAAGTTGGAAGCTGATTTGAGAGGTCAGTTAGAGCGAGCCCAGCAAGAGTTGAGGGACACCATCATCAAGTCCCAACAAGATATGATGAACGAGATATCTCAGTTGCTGCAAGCCAATTTGAAAGGAAAGGGTGCTGTCGAAAACCCTAGTCAGGATAAGGGAAACCCTTCGTTTTCCCCGGGCTTTGTCACCGATACCCCTAAGCCCTCGCAAGGAGCGGCTACCCAAGGAGATGGGGCAACATCACACCAGGCGGGCGCTTCTACCCACGCTCCTTCGGGCCTAATTTTTAATGCGGAGAATGTCGGGCATAGTGTCCCGGACTTGGATGAGATCGAGAACTTAAACAAAGTGAAGGCCGAGTTCTCAAAACAACTAGAAGAGACCCGGAAAGACCTCGAGGAGAAATTCCGAACTAAAGAAGGAGAAGATGGGGCATACGGGATGAATGCCAGAGACCTCAGTTTGGTTCCGGATCTGATAATCCCGTCCAAGTTCAAGACGCCAGAGTTTGAGAAGTTCGACGGGACGACTTGCCCTACTGCTCACATAACCATGTTTTGTAGAAAGATGACAGGTTTCATCGACAATGAGAAGTTACTAATTCACTGCTTCCAAGACAGTTTAGTGGGGCCCGCGGTGAGGTGGTACAATCAGTTGACTCGTGCTCAAATTAGGTCGTGGAAGGATTTGGCCAAGGCTTTCACCGATCAGTATAGGCATATAACCGACATGGTTCCGAACCGACTCATGCTACAAGGTTTGGAGCAAAGGCACAATGAAAGCCTCCGTGAATACGCCCAGCGTTGGCGAGATGTGGCGGCACAAGTTCAACCCCCACTTCGTGAGAATGAGATCTCCCCTATGTTTGTTGACACTTTGAAAGGGACCCTCTATGACCGCATGATAAGCAACCCTATCGGTAACTTCTCAGATATGGTTATGACCGGTGAGCGGATCGAAGCAGCTATCAAGAGTGGTAGGATTGATGGAGGCGAGAATGCCCGAAAGCAGTTTAAGAAGAAGGACCATGATGTGAACAACGTCGGTACTTACGAGGCTTCTAAGCACTTCACAGTCTCAGCGCCTCAAGCCGCAGTCGGGAATGCGCAAGGCTCGAACCGAAGAGAGAATAGGGCTCCCAAGAAGGAACAAGAGAGAATGACCCTCACCCCTCTACCCATATCGTACAAAGAGATGTACAAGCACTTATACGAGGCTGATCTGGTTCGCCCGTATCATGTTACTCCCTTCCAACCGCCTTACCCTGCATGGTACGATGAGAAGGCACACTGTGAGTACCACGGCGGAGTACTGGGGCACACGATAGAAAATTGCACAGCATTCAAGAAGCTCGTGCAAAACATGATTAACACCGGCGTCCTCGAGTTAGAGAAGCCTAATGTGACGACCAATCCACTTCCGAAACATGAAGGTCGGGGCGTGAATGCCCTCGAAGAAGTAGATACGAAGAAGGTGAGGATGGAGGTGTCAGAAATCAAGTCCCCTTTGAGTTGGGTATACGAACAACTGTGCACGGCGGGCTTAATTGAGAAGGGTTCGAATGGGGCATGTGACGGCCATGAGTCATTTTGTGAGTACCATCAGACTGCGAGGCATCAGATTCAGAACTGTCCAGAGTTCAAACAGTTGGTCCAGGAATTGATGGACAATCGGGAGGTTGAGTTCCTCGAAGAAGCTTAAAGGGGTGGGATGGACGGCCAGCTTAGTCAAGAGTTCTAATGCATCCAAGTTTGTTTTCATTTCATTGCATTCTAGTTTTTTTTTCCCTTGAAGTGATGTGTGGAATCCAGTTTGCTACCCTTTGCCCGAAGGTAGCAAAGATCTTTTTGTAAGGGCCTCAGACTGCATTTTTTAGTTTCAATGAAAGGATGCCTTATGTTTCAATTGCCTTTTCATTTTGTGTGTATATTTGTCTATCGAGTCCCCATATATCAATTGCATAAGGGACATAGACTTTGACCCCAAAGGTTGACTTCGAGCCGCCTTTGTCTAGTAGAAATCGAAAGCTTTGAAGAGGATGAACGTGTGGCTTACACTCCAAGTTAATTTGGTTACCTAATTAAATACACACAGAATTAGTGCCTTCGGGAGAATAACCGGAAACCTTCCGTGCTAAAAGAAGAAAAAAAGAAAAAGAAAAAGAAAAAAGAGAAAAAAAAAGAAAAGAGAAAAAGAGAAAAAGAAAAAAAAGGAAAAAGAGACGAAAGAGAGAGAATACTGAAAGCCTAACAAAAGCACTCCAATGTTCGAAGCCTGGTAATAGGTATCTTCGAATACGAGTGTGGAATATTTGGGGCACTCCGCTGTAGCAAAAGACCAATAAGGTTGCTATGCACCATTCACCTTAGCTACATGAGTGATGGTAATATTTTCAAATCATGACAATGCCGAGTAGCTCGAGGTTTTGTTGTTTGCTCCATCATTTATTTCGAGCCAAAGGGATGTGATGAGTTGACTTCCCCAAAATTATAAAGAATTGAT
Organism: Hibiscus tridactylites; assembly: GCA_958450335.1. Taxonomy (NCBI): domain Eukaryota; kingdom Viridiplantae; phylum Streptophyta; class Magnoliopsida; order Malvales; family Malvaceae; genus Hibiscus; species Hibiscus tridactylites. The sequence goes on from OY288279.1 coordinate 71,788,191, forward strand.
AAAGGCAAAGCCTACAGAAGATAAGCCTAATTGATTAAAAACCGAAATAACTTGGAGAGTATGTCATATTTTCAGACATCAGCTCAGCTTTCGAGGTCTCCTAGACACATGATGCTTGAGGCAATCATTGGTAAGCCATAACAGTGTCGTTCGTGCACTTGATATTCAGGGTATTTGATCTAGCTTGATATATCCATGATTTGAAAAGAAAGTCTAGTTTTCAAAAACGCATCTCATGTTGAAATTAGAAGATGCAATCTAAATCTTTTGAACACAATACTTTTCCCGTTACTTCAGGAATAAAGTTTAGAATGCAATGCCATGAATACAAATGACAGCTTGTCAGTGGCTATGGTGAAGGTTGTAATAAGTTCCTACTTGCTATAGTTTAGGGACTTGAAGCCAAATTTTTGTCGAAATGTTTCAATTGCTTCAGAAGTTGAGAAGTGGTCCCCAACGAACTTAAGAGAAAAAGTTCAGGGACTTGGGGGGCATGTGTTCCCCCCATTATTGAAAAGAGATGAAGTCGTCATTAAAAGATTGAGATTTGGCAAGGAGAAAGCCAAGTTAGACTAAGAAGAAGAAGGAGAAGGTCAAGGTGGACCAATCCAAAGAGTGAAAGTGTCCGAGCGCTTCAGAAAATGAACTTAGGAGAAAAAGTTCAGGGACTTGGGGGCATGTGCTTCCCCTATTGTTGAAAGAAGAGAAAAGTCGTCATTTTGAGTTAAGACGAAGAGATGTTGAGCACCCAGTTTGAGTAGGGGGCAATGTTTTGAGAACGAGCACCACGAGAAGTGCTATGTCCAGCCTGACCAGTGGAAGTCAGCAGTTGTCTTTTGAGAAGAGACCAAGATTTGGCAGAGATGAGAATGCCAAGAGAGATTGAGAAGAAGAAGAGACAAGAAGAAGGTCGAGATTGACCAACTCGGAGAGTAAAAGCATCCGAGCATTTTGATGTCATAATTCATGCATCACTTGTAGTTAGGCATCCCTAGGATTAGGGGCATGCTAACTCACATAATCATATCATTTTTACCTATTTTTGACAGATATTTCAAAGCTTCTCCCATAAAAGGAAGCTCGCCTATCCGTTCAGGCTCGTGGAGAATGGAAGGAAGCTCGCCTATCCGTTCAGGCTCGTGGAGAATGGAATATCAAAGCTTTTCTCATACAAGGAAGCTCGCCTATCCGTTCAGGCTCGTGAAGAATGGAATATCAAAGCTTTTCTCATACAAGGAAGCTCGCCTATCCGTTCAGGGCTCGTGAAGAATGGAATATCAAAGCTTTTCTCATAAAAGGAAGCTCGCCTATCCGTTCAGGCTCGTGAAGAATGGAATATCAAAGCTTTTCTCATACAAGGAAGCTCGCCTATCCGTTCAGGCTCGTGAAGAATGGAATATCAAAGCTTTTCTCATACAAGGAAGCTCGCCTATCCGTTCAGGCTCGTGAAGAATGGAATATCAAAGCTTTTCTCATACAAGGAAGCTCGCCTATCCGTTCAGGCTCGTGAAGAATGGAATATCAAAGCTTTTCTCATAAAAGGAAGCTCGCCTATCCGTTCAGGCTCGTGAAGAATGGAATATCAAAGCTTTTCTCATAAAAGGAAGCTCGCCTATCCGTTCGAGCTCGTGAAGAATGGAATATCAAAGCTTTTCTGATAAAAGGAAGCTCGCCTATCCGTTCAGGCTCATGGAGGATGGAACCAGCCTATCTATTCAGGCTCTCGGAGAATAGAACCTGCCTATCTGTTCGGGCTTTCGGAGAATAGAATCTGCCTATCCGTTCGGGCTTTCGGAGAATGGAACTCGCCTATCTGTTCGGGCTTTCGGAGAATAGAACCCGTCTATCCGTTCGGGCACTTGAGGAATGGATCTTCTGCTAATTATCTGTTTGATCGGACCTCGAAGGGTTGAAGAGTGTTGAAATGAGAAAAACAGCTTCAAACCTTCGTGACCGTTGCAATTTTCCCGTACCGACTTTCGAACCGCCAGTAGTTCAAGTGCATGGTGACTCGGAATCCAAACAGGGAAGTCGGACAAAATTGGTGCTTATGGTCTTTGCTTTATCCTTGTTCTACAAGTATAAGCAAAGGGGGGCAACTGTAATCACTAATTTTGTCCGGGGTGTTAAACTCGCCCTATTTTCTTTTTACAATGGGCTTTGATATTTATGTTGTTATTAAAAAACTGAAAAAAAAGGAAAAAGGAAAAAAAAAAAAACACTATATAATTTATTATTAAATATTATTATCTTATCCTCATATATTTATTATCATCATATTACCATACTTATCATCCATTATGTTATTACTTATTACCTAGTATTATCCTATCATATACTATATATTATTATCATTATTAGTATTATTTATTCTATTATTTTTATCTTACTATCCACTATACTATTACCACTATTCTATTTATCATTATCATTATTATTTTGATATTTGGTTATCTTATTATTATTATATATTAATGTTGCAGTTCGTATTATATTTACTATCATTCCTAATATGATTATCATTGAAATAAATCTGAAAACACAAAAAATATATAATAAATAATATAAATAATCCTTAACATAAATATTAAAGTCCATTGCATTATCAGAACCCAAAAACATTATACATATATTAATGGCCCGTTCTGGCCCAAATAAACCCTAAGCCCTAATCTGACATAAACCCTAATATGCTAAACAGAACCCTAATGCCCCTCTTATGTTTGCAGCCGCCCTCGTTTCCCACCGTTGGATCTGGGAACCAGATCCAACGGCCCAGATCACTCAGATGTAGGAAACCCTAGCAGGGTCCTCTCCCGGGTTGGCGCCGCGGCACAGGAGCCGTTAGATCAAGGTTGGATCGAATGGCCGAGATTGAGCCTCTCCCAAGCGCGTACGATGCACGCGCACCGCTTCAGCTTCCCACGCGCCCCGCGTGGACTTCACGCACGCTCAGATCGAGCCCCTCCAGCTTCCGACGGTCTGGATCGCTCCATGTCCGGCCACGTCCCGTCTTCTCTCCTCACGGGTCACATGCAACAAACAAAAAACGAAGGACGTCAGAAGATGCATGGAGCCAAAACCGCAACAGAAATCAGAAATCAGAAACGGAAATTGCAGACAAATCGTACAAATCAACAGCAATTATCAGCATTTTCATATATTTAGAAAAGGGGAAAAACATGTAATATTGCGGCTATAAAAGCCGAAGCAACATGCAATGTAGAGAGGAGGATTTTTAGAGAGGATTTTCAGAGAGTTTTTCGGAGAGAGCATTAGGATTTTCAGAGAGGATTTTTGAGAGAGTTATCAGAGAGACTTGTAATCGGAATTGCAGAAATCAATACGAAAAGATTCAGAGGTATCATCCTTTTATTTTTCAGTTTCGAATTGTAAAAAGAACAAAATAAAACAAGAGAGGGGTTAAGGTCTTACCCTCATCGTTTCTTTCTTCTTCTCCGTTGCCGGCGATAAGCCTTCTGGCTCCCTCGGAAGCCATGCATGGTGAGCCGGTGATGCGAAAGGGGTAAATTTGTGTTCTTTTTAGTTTCGGTTTTGGGTTTTAAACAAAAGAAAAACAGGAACGATTTTGATTTCAAGAAAAAGAAAGGGGTTTCCTGGTTTTTTGGCTCGGAAACGGCGACCGGAACTCCTTGGCGGCGCATGACTTTACAGAGAAAAGGGGGGGCTCGGTCTGGTTTAGGGTTATTAAACGAAAAAGGGGGCTGATAATGTTTTAATGTGATTTATATAGGGATTTAATTTTTTTAAACTGGGTTAATCGCGTTTTAAGGACCTCCGCGTCCTTCTAATTACGCGAAAGGGGCTTCCGCATTTTGAAATTACGTCCGTGATCCCCTTAGGTTTTTGTGTCTTTTCAATTTCGTCCTGATTTTCATTCCAGTTGATTTCCGAGTGGGGTATTCGCCCATTTAGTCCCTGTGGCTTTCCGCGTCTTTTCAATTTGGTCCCGTTTTGCTCTTTTGATTAATGTTTTATTGGTTAATTGCTATTTCGATCCCTGCCTGTTTGCATGTTAGTTGTATTTAGCATTTTTATATTATTCATGCATTTTATCCTTTTTTAATGTTTGCATCGAATATATGTTTTTGCCTTATTGTTTATATTAGTATGTGCATATTTTGTCTTCTCTTGTTCGAATATATATATGTTTTTGTGACATGCATTTTAATGTCATTTCATGTGATTTTTAATGTTAAGTTCGCATGCTAATGAATTTTAATTATAAAACGGAGATACTTATTAATCCGCGTATTCGGGTCAACTAGCCTAACTTATTGGATGTCCCACGAATATTCGGATTAATTCGAATCGTCTAAAGGTAAATCCGTAAATAAAAAGGACAATACCATAGCATCATATTTTATCTGCTTGCATCATGCATAAAGGTGACGTACGGGATTCGAACCCTAAACTAACACGGCAGTCAGTCTTATATGATGTCGGTTTAGTCTTTGGTCCGGTGTACCGTCGTCCTTTTTAATTAAATGTTTAATTAAGTTGAAACCACCAGTTCGAAAAAGCTCGCATTATTAAAGTCCGATTTTCAATCAAGAACCCCCCAATTAAAGTCTTCTTAAATTTTAAATAATTTACATCAATTAAAGGCAACAATTGTTTTGGTACCGATTTCCGGGCGTGATGGGGGTGCTAACCCTTCCCCACGCGTAACCAACTCCCGAACCCTTTCAAAAGAATCTCTGGTTTTGTTTTTTTACGGTGTCTGGCCTACCTCAGTGGCCGGTGGCGACTCCAAACCGAGAAAAAGACTTTTAAAAGGTTTTTTTTTTCCAAAACCCGAACCGAATTAATTTTTAAAATTCCCCCTTTTTAAATCAAATTGAACATTTTTCAAAAAGTAGCGGGACGAAAAAAAAACCCGTTACAAAGAGAACCCATATATCAAACCACTTGAAAAACCTCATCTTTCGAGTAAGGCTGCGTGAGAAACCTGTTGGAGACATCAGAAACACAATGAGAGATCCCTTCAAGGATTGAAGTCGAGTCACCAACTTCACCAGAACTAAACAGAGACACAGAAGACTCTTGGGCTATATGAAGCATTTCAACAGATGTGGAACAAAGCTGACCAGACTCATTTTCAAGGTTTCTAATTCTATTATATCGTTTTCTTTGGGATGCATGTCGATGAAAAAAAGTCGTATTATTGTCCCCATTGCGAAGCCAATTTGCACGAGCTCCTTGTTCCCAAAATAATTCTGATTTATCGGCTTCCAAATTTAGAGCCCACTTCACTTCCAACATCTCCTCCAATACATCATCATTCGGCTGAAGTTCAGCAAGTTGTTCCAACCGTTTTGTCAGACTGTTGGTCATAAATTTCCTAGAAGCTTTCAATCGACAAAACCACAAGTCTAACCCATTACTTATATATCGCAATCGGTCCAGAAGTGAACCCGCAGTTTCAGCCCATAACCTTTGTACTTCCGGTTCACATGTTTCTTCAATAAGCCAGGCAACTTCAAACTTAAAATGCCATCTCGATTGGTTAGCTGGATTAGAACTTGTATTTAGTAAGAGTGGGCAGTGATCAGACAACGAATGCACCAAATGTGACAATGTAAATGATGGAAAAAGAGACCACCAATGTTCATTTGCAACACCGCTATCCAATCTCTCACGAATATTAGTTTCCACAAATTTGCCCTTGTCCCATGTGAACCAACTACCTTGATAACCAATATCAGTTAATGAACAATCTTCCAATGAAGACCTAATGTAACCCCCTTAACCCGGCCCAGACGGATGAACCGAATTAAGAAGTTTACACGGGGAAAACCAAAGTTAACCCGAAAGTCAACCTTGATTAACGACCCTTTTTTTTTTAAAACTTGTCTAAATGCATATTATCCCTAGACATGATCATACAACCAGCGTACTCAAAGATCATAACCATCAGAGAACAATCAGGGACCCAATTGCACAAATTACAACTTTAGGGACCAGATTGTAAATTCTGAAAATTACAGAGACTTAACCCAATTAAAAGTTACCAACTTGAAATTAATCATATTTCATGCTTCTCTGTCAAATTCCAGCTCAAACGGACATCTCAAACTCATTCAATTGCTTAAACAACATTCAGGACCAAAATGCAAAGGTTTCAAAACATTTAACCAACAATTTCAGTGCCCAACGCTTGAGTGTTTCGGAACAGGGAAGACCCGTTCCGAAACGCGGGACCGTTCCGCAACAGTGCCTGGCAGTGGCATATCCGTTCCGGAACAGCTCCTACCATTTCGGAACGCCCAGGCCATTTCAGGCCCCCGTTCCGATACGGTAGCACCTGTTCCGAAACAGGTTGCCCAGATTGCAGAAAAATTGCTGCTTTAACACTTGATTGTCCTATCAAACATGCTCCAAATGCAACCAAATTATACCAGCAAGTCATTCAACATACAAGGAACATAATTGCATCAACCAAACATCAACATGACATCAATTAAGAAAATCCCCAATTCTATAGGCATGCTTCCTATTTAGCAAACCATTCAAGCATCAAAATACCAAAACCACTTCATAAAGGCCAAATACAAGTTCCAACATTACTATCAACATTAAACCAACTTAGGGAGTCTAGAACATCTCCCAAAACAACAACATAGGTTCCCATTGCCAAATGCCAAAAGCTAATAGTGTTTAAGAAACCTTCACCATACTTGAGCTTAGTTCACCACTTGGTTTCTTCACCACCTTCCTGCACTCAATGCACTTTAATGCTCTGCATTATTGGTTTAAGAAAAGAGAGAGAGCGTAAGCAAATAGCTTAGTGAGGAATGCTCATTTAAAACCACACAATAATGCATTTATAAAACACCTTTATAAACCATACTTCAAAACAACATTTATACATGCTCTCAAGCATTTAAAACAAGCAATTCATGCTTCAAGTTCATAACATATCATATTGGCAACAAGTGATACATTCAACATAAGATCCACACATGGACTTTTAAATACCATTGTGATCTTACAATTTCCAAGGACCACACATGGACTTTTAAACACCATTGTGTCCTTAACAAGAACCATCCATGGACTTTTAAACACCATGACAAGGACCACACAAGGACTTTTAACCACCTTTGTGTCCTTAACAAGAATCACCCAAGGACTTTTAAACACCTTGGTGTTCTTAAATAACAAGGCTTACACAAGGAATTTTAACCACCATTGTAACACTTAACCAAGAACCAACCATGGACTTTTAAACACCATGTTGTTCTTAAAATATCCAAGATCCACACAAGGACTTTTAACCACCTTTGTGATCTTAACCAAGAACCAACCATGGACTTTTAACCACCATGTTGTTCTTAAATAAACAAGGCTCACACAAGGACTTTTAACCACCTTTGTGACCTTAACCATCACTTGCCAATATGCATCATTAACAACAATATTCCACTGTTTTAAAGCATTTAACAAAGCCATAAACATCATGCATCTTTAAGCATCAAACCACATTAAAACAATGTTCAAAAACAAGGATCTCTTACCTTGAGCATCTTTCAACACATGGCTTATAATCTCAGCAAATAAACATGCTAAATATGCTTTCAAAATAGGATTTAAAACATGCAAACAATCACATTGCACCCAACCATCTCATGGTTCATCAACAAGAGAGTTTTTCCGAAAACTTACTCTTGAGCTTAGCAAAGTTGTTTAGACTTAAACTAAGCTCCCAAACCTTCAAAACCTTGGTTTCAAAGCTGAAAACCAAAATCCACTCACCGATTCCGTTTCGCCACCTGCCGAAACACCAATCAAGCTTCCGGATCACCACCACTAGGATCCAAAGATGACTCCCCTGTTTTAAACACATCAAAGCAGAGGATTAATGCATCATCATGCATTAATATCTTCAATGAAAGCACCTAAACTCGCTGCTCTCATCCACACTCCATTTTCGGCTACCAAACACAACCGAAAATGCATCCAAACAACTCCACAACATTACCCAGCCAAGATCCATCAAAACTAATCATCTTTTAACATCAATTAACATCCAAAAAGGATCTAACCACGTCCTTATACCTCCAGCTATAACAGATCAACAAGATCACTCCAAAATCAACCAAGAACTCAAGCTAAACTTAGGAAAATCAACCTATTCGGGATTGCATTGATTAAACCTCAATTCCTCATCAATTTAACATTCATTTAACATCAAATTGACACCTCAAAACACTGCCCAAACAGATCATACGAAATTTAACCAAAATCAACCAAATCTTGCATTTAAAAGCCAAGATCAAGAACACAACCTTAAAACCTTTTATAAAACACAAATTAAGGATTGAGAACTTAGGAATTTCAGTAAAGAACTGAGAGTTTAGAGGAGAAGGACGTTCTTACCTCCAAACTTGAGTTTTCTCCCTTTTTGGAACCAAATTCTTGAAAATCCACTTAGCAAATGCAAAGGTTTTGTTGAAGAAATGATTGAAGATCAAAAGAGGATTGAAATGAGTTATTTAGATGACAAAATTAGAGGGAAAAGTTCTGGAGAAAGATGTTTGGTTTGAGAGAAAAGATGAGAGAAAATGAAAATGGAAAATATGGAAAGTTAGTTGGAAATTTAGGAAAATATCTTCCCTCCCTTTTCCTTTATTTTAAAACCATTAATTAATCATTTAATATTTTAGAAAAATCTGGAGAAACTCCCATTGGGTAAATAGCTCCTTAAAGATTCAAAGTTTCAATCCTTTTTAAAACAGTCTCACAGTTTTCGAAAATTACATTTTGGTCACTAACCAAAATGTCACACTTCCAAACCTTATTTTGTAAAATTGATTTCACCACACTCTTATATATAATAAAAGAGGATTTTAAGACATTTTTCCATATTTTTAATGCAACCCGAACTAGGCTTTCCTAAATTCACTCTTTTATATTCGATCCGCGATCCGACCGAACCGGTCCGAATCCCAAAACTCCTAAGCCCAAAATTGGGGCGTTACAACTCTCCCCCCTTAAGAAATTTCGTCCTCGAAATTTACCTGAAGGAAAGAGATACGGAAACTGCTTCAGCATGTCATCCTTCCGTTCCCACGTGGCTTCTTCAGCACCACGATGCTTCCACAATACCTTTACCAACTCAATGATTTTGCCTCGAAGAACTTTGCTATCCGAATCCAGAACCTTCACCGGTTCCTCATCATAGGTCAAATCCGGATTCAATTCCACTTCTTCCACAGGCATCACATGTGAAGGATCCGATCTATACTTCCGAAGCATAGAAACATGAAACACATCATGAATCTTCTCCAACTCTTGAGGTAACCTCAACTTGTACGCAACAGGACCCACACGCTCAACCACCTCGTATGGTCCAATGTACCGAGGGCTCAACTTACCCTTACGGCCAAACCTCATCACCTTTTTCCAAGGCGAAACCTTCAAAAACACACGGTCACCCACCGCATACTCAATCTCCTTACGCTTCAAATCCGCGTAAGACTTTTGCCGATCAGAAGTTACCTTCAAACGCTCACAAAAATGAGCTTCACCTTCTCGGTGGTTCCTTTCAACAAAGCCGGCATCGAAACCAACTTCTGACCCGTTTCAGCCCAACAAAGAGGAGTCCTACACTTCCTCCCGTACAAAGCTTCATAAGGTGCCATTTGAATACTTGCCTGATAACTATTGTTATAGGCAAACTCCACCAAAGGCAAATGCTTCTCCCAAGAGCCCTGAAACTCAATCACGTAGCACCTCAACATATCCTCCAAAACCTGGATAACACGCTCGGACTGACCATCCGACTGAGGATGATAAGATGTACTGAAATTCAACCGTGTACCCAAAGCTTGATGCAAACACTGCCAAAAACGCGATGTAAACCTCGGATCCCTATCCGACACAATCGAATTAGGCACACCATGCAGCCGCACAATCTCAGCAATGTACAGCTCCGCAAGCTTATCCAAGGAAAACGTAGTATGCACAGGCAAGAAATGCGCACACTTCGTCAGACGATCCACAATCACCCACACCGAATTCTTCTTCGATGGTGACAAAGGTAAACCAGATACAAAATCCATGGTAATCCTTTCCCACTTCCATTCAGGAATCTTCAACGGTTGCAACAACCCTGAAGGAAACTGATGCTCAGCCTTAACCCGCTGACACACCATGCACTTGCTTACAAATTCAGCAACATCTTTCTTTAAACCCACCCAATAGTACTCATCACGAAGATCACGATACATCTTAGTACTACCTGGGTGCATAGCAAAAGGACTACTATGACCTTCAGTCAGAATAGTACGCCTCAACTCAGCATCATTGGGCACTACTATCCGACTCCCAAAACACAACACTCCATCATCATTAAAACAGAAATCCGAAGGCCTACCCTCCGCGATATCCTGAACATGCGACACCAAGGAATCATCCAACAACTGCTTTTCCTTGATCAACTGAACCAAAGATGGTTTTACTTGCAACTCAGCCACAAGACCACCATCACGCGAAATACTCAAACTAGCAAACATAGCCCTCAACTCAACAGCTACTTTTCTACTCAAGGCATCCGCTACAACATTAGCCTTCCCAGGGTGATACTCAATCGTCAGATCATAATCCTTGAGCAGCTCCACCCAACGCCGCTGCCTAAGATTCAACTCATTCTGAGACATCAAATACTTCAAACTCTTGTGGTCCGTGTACACAGTACACTTCTCACCATACAGGCAATGTCTCCAGATCTTCAAAGCAAAGACCACCGCAGCCAACTCAATGTCATGCGTAGGATAATTGCGCTCATGCACCTTCAACTGCCGTGATGCATAAGCCACCACCTTACCCTCTTGCATCAACACACATCCCAAACCAACGTAGGACGCATCACTATACACCACAAACTCTTTCCCTGATTCAGGTTGAACCAAGATAGGAGCTTGTGTCAAAGCTGCCTTAAGCTTCTCAAAAGCCTGCTGTCTCGCTTCCGTCCACTCATACTTAACATCCTTTTGCAACAATTTTGTCAAAGGTGCAGCAATCTTAGAAAACCCATCCACAAACCTTCGGTAGTATCCCGCCAAACCAAGGAAACTACGAACCTCATGAACAGACTTAGGAACCTTCCAATTCATCACCGCCTCAATCTTCTGAGGATCAACACGAATCCCTTCAGCAGAAACCACATGACCAAGAAACACCACCTCTCTAAGCCAGAACTCACACTTGCTCAGCTTGGCATAAAACTGATTCTCCAACAAAGCTTGCAACACAATCCTCAAATGCTCTTCATGCTCCTCCTCAGTACGCGAGTACACGAGGATATCATTAATGAACACCACAACAAACTTATCCAAGTATTCATGAAATACACGATTCATCATGTCCATGAAAGCAGCAGGAGCATTTGTCAAACCAAACGGCATCACAAGGAACTCATAATGCCCATACCTCGTCCTGAAAGCTGTCTTTGGCACATCCACATCCTTCACCTTCAACTGGTAATACCCTGACCTCAAGTCAATCTTAGAGAACACAGCTGCTCCCCGAAATTGATCAAAGAGATCATCAATTCTCGGCAAAGGATACCGATTCTTGATAGTCAACTTGTTCAGCTGACGGTAATCAATGCACATTCTCATAGTGCCATCCTTCTTCTTCACAAACAAGACCGGTGCACCCCAAGGTGACACACTCGGCCGAATGAAACCACGATCAAGCAACTCTTGCAACTGCGTCTTCAGCTCTTTTAGCTCCTTAGGTGCCATTCGATAAGGGGTAATGGACACAGGAGTTGTATTTTCATACAGCTCAATTCCAAACTCCACTTCACGATTAGGAGGTAATCCAGGCAACTCCTCAGGAAACACACCAGGAAACTCTCGCACAATCCTGATATCTTGCACCCGCAACTCCTTAGAGCTAGGATTCATCACAAAAGCTAGATAAGCTTCACAACCTTGCCTCAGCATCCGGCTCGCCTCCAATGTAGACACCACATTGGCAAGAAACTTCACATTCTCACCAACCACAACTACCTCATAATCATCCGCAAGTTTCAACGAAACTCGCTTATTCTCACAATCCACAACAGCTCGATGCTCAGCAAGCCAATCCATACCAAGGATTACATCAAAACCATAGAAAGGCAACTCCATAAGATCAACAGGAAAAACATGATCTTGAACAACCAAAGACATCTTCTATAAAGCTTTCGAGTCACAACAGTCTCACCAAAAGAACTAGTGACACGCATACCAACATCCAAAGACTCAACAGGCAAACCAAGCAATTCAGCATGCTCACGCAAAATGTAAGAGTGCGTAGATCCAGAATCAATCAAGGAAAGTAATGACAAGGATTGCAGAGTAAAAGTACCTGCGATCACATCCGCGTCATTCCTCCCCTCTCTCTGAGCAAACACTCTAGCCTGGCCACCACCTTCAGGCTGAACAGCTACAACATGCGCTACATTCCGTACACCATCCTCCCTCCGCTGGAAATTACCACGACCGCGCCCACGACCTCTCTGTGGTGCAGCAACAACAGGAGCACGCACTTGGCCACCAGCCAACATAGGACACTCTCTCCTCATGTGATCTGTAGATCCACAGTTCCAGCACGCATTACCAGCTGCCATAACAGGAGCTTGCACCTCCCTCACAGCACGAGGACAATCACGTTTCATATGACCACGCGAACCACATGTCCAACATGCACTCGGATCAACTCTAGCGTTGCCTCCCCGAGCAGGCGCACCACCACCTCGCTTAACTGAGGACTGATACTTCTGATCACGTCCCCTCTTGTTCCGTCCACCACCGGAACTATACTCAACAGCTCGCTTACCAGTACTAGAAACAACACTCTTAGAAGATAAACCCAAGTTCATCTCAATGTCCTTTGCTCGGCCCACCAACACCTCAAAATCATCATACTCGGTAGCCAGCACATACATCTTTACATCCGTCACTAAACCATAACGGAACCTTTCACACCTCTCCCACTCATCCGGAACAAGCTCAGGTGCATACTGACTGAGTCGAACAAACTGGACCTCATACTCAGCCATAGACATGCTCCCCTGGGTAAGAGACATGAACTCCCTCTTCTTTTCATCTAGGTACCTCACACCTAGATACCTTCTCTTGAACGCGTTCTGAAAGAACGTCCAAGTTACATCAGCTTCCACCATCCCAGCGATAGTGGTTGTCCACCACGTGTATGCATCATTCTGTAGCAAAGATACTACACAGCCAAGCTTCTGCACATCAGTGCAACTCATCTGACCCAAGATTCTCTTGGTACTTTCTAACCAAGACTCCGAACCTTCAGCTGACAAACCCCTGAACTCAGTCCCTCCTAGACTGCACAAACGTTCCAAGGGTAGTCTAACTCCAGCATCTCCCTGATGCCCAGCTCCATGAGCTCCAGCTACCGCTGCTTGAAAAGCTCCAGCAATAGCTTGAATCAACACCGTCATGTCAGGAACAGCTTGCCCCTGACCAGCCTCAGGTCCAGCAGCCCCAGCACCAGCTGCAGCTCCAGCTCCTTCACCCCCAGCACCACCACCACCACCAGGTGGAGGAGGTAAATCCACCGCACTTTCAACATTCTCTTCATTCTCATTCTCATTCAGAGCCGTAGCTCGCACATTACTCCTTAACTCTCTACGAGGTGCCATACTCTAACAATGCAATCACAATGCAATAAAACAAAGTCAGGCCCAGCAAGGTAAGCAATCCAAGCACTCAAGCTCACTTCCAATTAAAAACAACATCATTTCATTAGCTTTGATTTGGCAATGGGTACCCACAACATGCTTCACCACAGCATACACCACAATTGCAACATATTTACAATTCACTCAACATGCTTTCACTCAACAAGCATACTAAGCATACATACTTTAATCACACACATAATCATTTCCAATTACTCGAGAACTCAGCTCTGATACCACCAAATGTAACCCCCTTAACCCGGCCCAGACGGATGAACCGAATTAAGAAGTTTACACGGGGAAAACCAAAGTTAACCCGAAAGTCAACCTTGATTAACGACCCTTTTTTTTAAACTTGTCTAAATGCATATTATCCCTAGACATGATCATACAATCAGCGTACTCAAAGATCATAACCATCAGAGAACAATCAGGGACCCAATTGCACAAATTACAACTTTAGGGACCAGATTGTAAATTCTGAAAATTACAGGGACTTAACCCAATTAAAAGTTACCAACTTGAAATTAATCATATTTCATGATTCTCTGTCAAATTCCAGCTCAAACGGACATCTCAAACTCATTCAATTGCTTAAACAACATTCAGGACCAAAATGCAAAGGTTTCAAAACATTTAACCAACAATTTCAGTGCCCAACGGTCGAGTGTTTCGGAACAGGGAAGACCCGTTCCGAAACGCGGGACCGTTCCGCAACTGGTTCCGGAGCAGTGCCTGGCAGTGGCATATCCGTTCCGGAACAGCTCCTACCATTTCGGAACGCCCAGGCCATTTCAGGCCCCCGTTCCGATACGGTAGCACCTGTTCCGAAACAGGTTACCCAGATTGCAGAAAAATTGCTGGTTTAACACTTGATTGTCCTATCAAACATGCTCCAAATGCAACCAAATTATACCAGCAAGTCATTTAACATACAAGGAACATAATTGCATCAACCAAACATCAACATGGCATCAATTAAGAAAATCCCCAATTCTATAGGTATGCTTCCTATTTAGCAAACCATTCAAGCATCAAAATACCAAAACCACTTCATAAAGGCCAAATACAAGTTCCAACATTACTATCAATATTAAACCAACTTAGGGAGTCCAGAACATCTCCCAAAACAACAACATAGGTTCCCATTGCCAAATGCCAAAAGCTAATAGTGTTTAAGAAACCTTCACCATACTTGAGCTTAGTTCACCACTTGGTTTCTTCACCACCTTGCTGCCCTCAATGCACTTTAATGCTCTGCATTATTGGTTTAAGAAAAGAGAGAGAGCGTAAGCAAATAGCTTAGTGAGGAATGCTCATTTAAAACCACACAATAATGCATTTATAAAACACCTTTATAAACCATACTTCAAAACAACATTTATACATGCTCTCAAGCATTTAAAACAAGCAATTCATGCTTCAAGTTCATAACATGTCATATTGGCAACAAGTGATACATTCAACATAAGATCCACACATGGACTTTTAAACACCATTGTGATCTTACAATTTCCAAGGACCACACATGGACTTTTAAACACCATTGTGTCCTTAACAAGAACCATCCATGGACTTTTAAACACCATGACAAGGACCACACAAGGACTTTTAACCACCTTTGTGTCCTTAACAAGAATCACCCAAGGACTTTTAAACACCTTGGTGTTCTTAAATAACAAGGCTTACACAAGGAATTTTAACCACCTTTGTAACCTTAACCAAGAACCAACCATGGACTTTTAAACACCATGTTGTTCTTAAAATATCCAAGATCCACACAAGGACTTTTAACCACCTTTGTGATCTTAACCAAGAACCAACCATGGACTTTTAACCACCATGTTGTTCTTAAATAAACAAGGCTCACACAAGGACTTTTAACCACCTTTGTGACCTTAACCATCACTTGCCAATATGCATCATTAACAACAATATTCCACTGTTTTAAAGCATTTAACAAAGCCATAAACATCATACATCTTTAAGCATCAAACCACATTAAAACAATGTTCAAAAACAAGGATCTCTTACCTTGAGCATCCTTCAACACATGGCTTATAATCTCAGCAAATAAACATGCTAAATATGCTTTCAAAACAGGATTTAAAACATGCAAACAATCACATTGCACCCAACCATCTCATGGTTCATCAACAAGAGAGTTTTTCCGAAAACTTACTCTTGAGCTTAGCAAAGTTGTTTAGACTTAAACTAAGCTCCCAAACCTTCAAAACCTTGGTTTCAAAGCTGAAAACCAAAATCCACTCACCGATTCCGTTTCGCCACCTGCCGAAACACCAATCAAGCTTCCGGATCACCACCACTAGGATCCAAATATGACTCTCCTGTTTTAAACACATCAAAGCAGAGGATTAATGCATCATCATGCATTAATATCTTCAATGAAAGCACCTAAACTCGCTGCTCTCAGCCACACTCCATTTTCGGCTACCAAACACAACCGAAAATGCATCCAAACAACTCCACAACATTACCCAGCCAAGATCCATCAAAACTAATCATCTTTAAACATCAATTAACATCAAAAAAGGATCTAACCACATCCTTATACCTCCAGCTATAACAGATCAACAAGATCACTCCAAAATCAACCAAGAACTCAAGCTAAACTTAGGAAAATCAACCTATTCGGGATTGCATTGATTAAACCTCAATTCCTCATCAATTTAACATTCATTTAACATCAAATTGACACCTCAAAACACTGCCCAAACAGATCATACGAAATTTAACCAAAATCAACCAAATCTTGCATTTAAAAGCCAAGATCAAGAACACAACCTTAAAACCTTTTATAAAACACAAATTAAGGATTGAGAACTTAGGAATTTCAGTAAAGAACTGAGAGTTTAGAGGAGAAGGACGTTCTTACCTCCAAACTTGAGTTTTCTCCCTTTTTGGAACCAAATTCTTGAAAATCCACTTAGCAAATGCAAAGGTTTTGTTGAAGAAATGATTGAAGATCAAAAGAGGATTGAAATGAGTTATTTAGATGACAAAATCAGAGGGAAAAGTTCTGGAGAAAGATGTTTGGTTTGAGAGAAAAGATGAGAGAAAATGAAAATGGAAAATATGGAAAGTTAGTTGGAAATTTAGGAAAATATCTTCCCTCCCTTTTCCTTTATTTTAAAACCATTAATTAATCATTTAATATTTTAGAAAAATCTGGAGAAACTCCCATTGGGTAAATAGCTCCTTAAAGATTCAAAGTTTCAATCCTTTTTAAAACAGTCTCACAGTTTTCGAAAATTACATTTTGGTCACTAACCAAAATGTCACACTTCCAAACCTTATTTTGTAAAATTGATTTCACCACACTCTTATATATAATAAAAGAGGATTTTAAGACATTTTTCCATATTTTTAATGCAACCCGAACTAGGCTTTCCTAAATTCACTCTTTTATATTCGATCCGCGATCCGACCGAACCGGTCCGAATCCCAAAACTCCTAAGCTCAAAATTGGGGCGTTACACCTAAAGACATCCATCTGTCGCTGATTGCGTAAAAGACCCCCTGATTTTTCAAAAAAAAAAAAATAACAGTTCATTGAAATCCCTTATTACAAGCCAAGGGATATCGGGAGAGTCATCAAGATGTCGAAGCAAATTCCAGGATTCACACCTATTTTGTTCTTCAGGTGCCCCATAGAAACCAGTACACCTCCACATTTTGCCATCACTATCTTGCAAAACTAAGACATCAATATGGTGATCTGAAAAAGAACGAAGTGAAACTTGACAATCATGTCGCCAAGCAAAACACAGACCACCACTCCTTCCACGAGCCCCAACGTCAATACCGTTAGGATAACCACACTTTTGATGAACTTTAACCATACTAGAAGACTGTAATTTAGTTTCAATAAGGAAAATTACATCCGGGTTTACATCCCGCAGACAATGCTGGAGACGTTTGACTGCCTGAGGCTTCCCTAAACCCCGAATATTCCAACTTAGGAGTTTCATGGCTCCCGGCGAGCCTGTTGATCCAGGCCGACAAATTTATAAGAGGAGTAATATTGGAAGGACAATGAAGCATCTTTACCTTCAAAACCTGAAATATTTCTCGGACCTTTAAGGCCCTCTGTATGTGAAATTGGCACTTTTTCATCCATAAAAACCATATCAGTATCGAAACACACAAGGCCCAAATTTGTAGAAACAACTGGCCCTAGACCAAAACCTGTTATTGCCCGATTTCTGTTGAGCAATGAAGCTGAATTTATAGACTTGCCTTTCCTAGAAGATTCAGAAACTTCTTTTGTAACTGAAGAATTTAAAGCCTCAGCAAGATTAGGGGAGATTGAGTTTTCTTTGCCTAATAAAGAGCTATTATTTAGGCAAGATAAGCGAGACTTGCCCCCATCCTCATTCCGAAGCCAAGGACTGGTTGGAATCTCTTTGCGTCTAACCGGAGCACATAGAGAAGCATCCCATTGAAAAGGAAGATCTTGGTATTCTTTCAAAACTCAAAGTGGACAGAACCCTTCTCCATGTCCCAATTTGCCACACCGAAAACAAAATAACTTGAGTTTCTCATATTTAAAAGACACATAGATATTACCTCCATTCAACAATAGTAACTTTTTCCGTCTCTTAAGCGATTTGTGAAGGGATACACGAACGCGAATACGCATGCAACCTTTTAAACCCAGAAGAACAGAGCTTGAATCATATTCCAAAAATTTTCTGATGAAATCACCAAGTTTCTTGGCAATGGCCTCAGATACAAAGCCATTGGGGAAATCATTGATACAAACCCAGAAATCCACATTATTAAGAGGAACAACAAGGGGCTCCTCTTCCTCCTGCAATCTGTGCAGAACCAAGAGATGAAGATTAAAATACCATGGACCTTCAGCCTCCACTCGATCAGCATCCACAGAATTATAAAAACGAAAAAGAAACCTTCCTTCACCCAACTCTGAAATAGCAATCCCCCAATCGGATGCCATACATTGGCTAATGTTTCTTTCATCGAAAGATAATTGACCATACTCGTCGTAAAAAAGGATCCACAAAAAAATACTCAAAGGAAATTGGCTCACTTGTTTGTTCAAGCCCCACCACAAGAGTCGATTCCTCCTCTTCTTCCTCAATAGACAGTTCTGCCAAGACCTCTTCCACTGTTGCCATTAAAGCACTTGAAAACCAGAAAAAGAAGAAGAGAAAAACTAGGGCAAACACTAGAGAAGAAAGCCAAAAGCGGGACAATTAAAAATATTATGATCAAAGAAAAAAACTAGGCATAAGCCACAGAGAAAACTAGGCATAAGCCAGAGAGAAAAGTTAGGGACAATTCTATCCAGAAATCTTTTATTCCATTTTAATTTTAATTTTATACATATTACATATGAATTTATTTTTTAATTTTTTGAACAACAATATAAACTATTCCATTTTAATTTAATATTATACATATTGCATGTTTTATATTATTATTTATACAAATCATATATTTTATGAAAGATACTTTGATACACAAGTTTGTGTAAACTAAACACAAGCCTTTCAATTTTAGGGTTTAGGGTTTATGGGGTTGGTATGTAGGTGATAGAATTTAAGATTTATTGTTAGAAATATAGTTTAGGGGTTTAGGGTTTAAGTTTTAGAGTGCTAAGGTTTGAGATTTAGGTTTTAAATTTTATAAAAGGATTGTGTAAACTTTTTTACACAACTTTTGTATCAAAATATGTTGAGTGGATCGATTGAATGGAAATTGCCAAGAGGGACTGAATTGGAATTTAAAAGTTTTGGACGAAATTGGAAAAATGAAAAATTGAAGGACAAAAGGATTTAGAGTGGTTCAAGCTTAGAACAATCCACTACCTTAGTCACCACTAAGGATTTTCAACCAATTTCACTATTGAAATCTTCCCCTTTTCTAGGCTTAAGAGGAAACCTTTTACAAAGATCAATCTTTCTACCCCAAAGATTGATCTTGAGACCCTCACAAGAACAAAAGAATACAAGGCAATAAAAGTATCTCTCAAAATACAAATTTGCCTAATTTACACTCAATTACACACCCAATTTGTGAAATAAAGATATACAATGAAGAATTATAAAATTAGGTACAATATATGACTATTTAGCACAATGGTTTGAATTGATTTGCTTGGATATTGCTTTTAGGTTCAATAGTTGTTGTTGGTGCGTAAAATGCTTCCTTTAATTCATTCTCATTAATTTCTAGCCGTTTGGGTGGTTAACATCATAATTATAATTGCTGAGACTTCATCTTCCCACAATAAATGCAGTTCCACAACTACCCGTATCGAAACGATACCTACCTATTTCGAAACATGACTAAAAAAGAAAGAGCCATTATGTGCATTAAAAAGGCGTATCGAAACGTTTGAAATCGTTCAAAAAAATAGGGGCTGTTTCGTGACTTGTATCGAAACGGTTGAGCTCTTAAAATTCTAGTAGCAAAACGTTTCAAGACCACACTAGGCCGTATCGAAACGAGTACTTTACCTTTAAAATTTTGGTTCTGACAAGCAACGATCAAAAACATTAAATGCCCAATTTGAAAATGTTTAACCCTGTATCGAAACAGATAATTGCCGTTTCGAAAAAAAGTCAAAGTTTGACTTGCCCAGATGAAGGTCGTGTCGAAATGATATGAAGTCGTTGTGAGACCTGTTCGATGTGAAAAATTCTAGTGGCAAAATGTTTCGAAACAAGCCTAAGCCGTATTGAAACGTCTGGGCAAAATCTACAAATTTGGCTTGAAAACACTTAGAAATTTTTTTTGGGGATTATTTTTAAACCTTAAAACATTTTGGGTTAAATTTTTACTTGTCAATTTTGATCTTTTTGAGAACTTAAAAATTTATTTACTTTTCAAAATAGTCCTTAAAGTATTTGTTATATCAAAATCAAGTTAATTCAAATTAAGGGTTTTACAATCTCCCCTTTTTGATATAACAAAACCAAAGTAAAATTTTTAAGTGAGCCACCCTTAGTTTAAGCTAGGTTTTGAAAACTTTAAAAATTTGCTTAAACACTTTTCTCATCCTTTTTGTTAGATCAAAATCATAACAAGCATAATTTAATGAGAAATAAAAAGATAGGCAAAATTAAACTAACCAACATAAATTATAATCCAAAAAGCATAAGTTCCAAAAGCAAAAGCATCAATCCAAACTTAAATCCTAAAAAGCATAATCCAAAATAATAAACGTAACTTAAATCCTAAAAAGCATAATCCAAAATAATAAACGAAAGCATAGGTCCAAAAATATAAAAGGTGCATAATAATAACGTCCTAGATGATATGAGGTGAATGCAAGCTTGTTAGGAGCTTTTGGAGCGACTTGAGCTTGAGGAGGAGCTTGAGCTTGATCACGTTCACCTCGAGGGACACAAACCTAATCATCACCATTGAAGCAAAAAACACACTTCATGAGTGTAGTCTTATTTAGCTTCTCCTTGAGAGGCCCCTCAATATCAAATGAGAAATCAATACCACTAAGAACAAAGATATAGCTTAAGACTGTACCATATGTGAAGGAGGAGACGTTGTTGCGATGGTTTACTAAGTGCACCATCTTCGCAAACATAATCTTCACAAGGTTCAGTTGTTGTTCTTGACAGAAGCACTTGAGCCAAAATTCACTGACTTCTCGAATGTTAGAAAACTTCAAATCGGATGGACGGAACCACCATGAGATCATAAGATGAAGAAATCAATCATGGACATCCAATGTAGTAACTTGGCCGGTATGGGGATCAAGTGAACTCTCATCTTTAATGCCCTCATCTTTGAGACCAAGGATATTGACAAGGGGAGATGGCCCAATACAAATTTTCTTCCGCAACAGGTAAGACTCAAGGGCGACAACTTGGGAACGGTTGATACTAAGGATACATTTTGCATTGTTGTAGAACAACACAAGATTTCGGTACATGACTCCGGGAATGCTTAAAAAGGCCATGAAACTCCAACAAGTTAAAAGGTCATGGTATCTAAAGTGAAAACGGTCAAAATCAAGGAAATCTACGTTAACTACACACTCAGGTCGAATTTTGATGGTTTGGTAGTATTTAAAAGCTTTTTGAGCGGTAGGGATTAGGAAACTTTTCTTGAAAAGATAGGCAAGATTTGATCTAGGGAGATTTTTCTCGGACGGTTCAGACCCTTGACCCTCTTCCGAAACTCTAGTTCTCTTTTTGGAGGAAGTCATCTTAAAAATATTAAGCAAGCAAAAATAAATATGTATGCATAAGAAATCCATATTCAATCCAATAGTAATCTTATAATCAAGGTTTGATAATGTACAATATAGGTTTAAAGAATATACAAAAAGGTTCAAAAACAAGTTTTTACAAGAGAATCACTGAAAACGGTTTTTGTAAAGCACAATTGAAGAATTTTATATTCGAATAAAAAATTTGGATTTTTAGATTTTTTTTTGTGCAAAAAACATCAAATCCCATAGTATATACAAGTGAAAGATTCAAAACAATAATTTTAAACTAAAGAAATCAAACGAAAATTGAAAAGAAAAAGAAAAAGAAAAAGGAAAATACCTTGAATTTGGGATTTAGGAAGAATAGATGGATGATAATGCACAAAGTTGTTGAAGCTTGCTTAGGATTGTTGTTTAGAGAAAAAACCCTCAATTTTGTGTGTAAAAACATTTAGGTTTAGTGGGAATTTATAGGAAAATTTAGGTTAGGGTTTGAGAGGAGTTTGAGTTTAGGTAAAGTTCATTTTAAAGATGGAAAGGCATTAAATAGACCTTATAGCGAGTAACCGTATTGAAACGGTTACGAGCGTTTCAGAACACTAATTTCAAAACCAAAGGTCGACCGTTTCGAAGCTCGGGGCCGTATCGAAACAGCCCTTACCCATTTCGATCACAAAGATTCCAGAAATATCCTTTTCAAGGGCCTGTTTGGAAACATATCCTACTGTTTTGAAACCCTTAAGGGCAAAAACCCTTCAGTAAGGTAGCCTGTATCGAAATAGGGTAACCCATTTTGATACACCTGTGCCAAAATGCGCAGATTTGGCACAAAATGGCAGAAAAGTTGATTTTCAATCAACTCTAAATGCATGAACATGATATATAAGCAAGTTCTATAGGCAAAAACATGTGCATACTCCCCTAACTATAAGTATTGCCTGCAAAAGTGATGCACAAATTGCGTGGAAGTATACACGGTGCCAAGTTATAGTATTTAAGATATCGTCTCCACAGGGATTGTGACAACCTTCGAAATTCACCTTTCTGCACAAATAAAAAAAAACAAGTATTAAAAGTTGTTTGGATTTAATTAAAACTAAAACTAAAGCAATTAAAATAAATTGAGTAATCAGAGTGAGAGAATGGGTCGATATTGGAATGCTTCGTAGTGTGGAGATTGGATGCACTGTCTTGGTATAGTTTTCTAGATCAACTTAACAACTTTTGGTAGCCGCCCAGGAGTATACCTCGACAGAAGCCCGCCTTGGCAGAGACCAATATGACTGCCTGGGCAGTTAAGCGATGACTCAAGGTTCGGCAAGGCTCCATTCAACGACTTCCTCTTATCCCTAAGCTTGAAGTACTATTGGCGAACATGTCTTGGATAATACCTCCCGACGTGAATCTAAGGATGAACACCGACCGATTATGAAGCCTCTCTTAGCCACTAAACATCTAACTTATCCTTAAGCCAAAGTAGATTTATCATATGGTTGGATAAAACTATGTTTACTCGTTTATTGAGTCCAACTTTCCCGATATTAAACAAATAGAGTGATGTTCTCTTCTCTCCCGATAAAGATTGCACACAATGAAGAACCAAGAGTAAACAAACCTTGAATTTTATTGCAAAAATTGAAACCCAAACAAATACAAGCAAAACTCTCACAACTACTAGGCAACCAACCCTTAGCCCTAGGGAAGGTTTATAACATAATGGAGATGGCGACACAAGGGTATTTTTCGACAAGAATGAGGGTTTCTCTCTAATTTCAATTGTGTTTTTCTCCTTCAAGTCGGTTTACTAGGTCTAAGTCGGTTTAGGGCAGGAATCCTAGTTATAATCTAATTACAACACATTAAAAGAACAAATTTAACATTAAATCTTCCTAAATTCCTGTTTAACTTTTTCCTCCCTGACTTTGACCATGACTTTTGTTTGTCTGCTGGGCTCCAATGCACGTGCAAGTGATCTACAAAAATCGGGCTTGATGAGCTCTTTCAGTCGCATACCACTTTGCATATTTCCACCCTTCCTCGAGTTGCTGCCTCGGCGACATACTGTTGTCTACCTCGGCAGAGGTCTGGGTTGGTGTGCAGGGGTTGGCACAACTCTTCATTTTGGGCTTCTCCTCTTTGTCAGTTCTCGATCAGCTCTCTAGATGGTCTAATAGCTTCCTCCATCAATTTCCAGCTTCTCCTCTTCTACCCTCTATGTTGCCTTGGCA
Source organism: Hibiscus tridactylites (assembly GCA_958450335.1). Classification (NCBI taxonomy): domain Eukaryota; kingdom Viridiplantae; phylum Streptophyta; class Magnoliopsida; order Malvales; family Malvaceae; genus Hibiscus; species Hibiscus tridactylites. The sequence continues at coordinate 71,812,372 of OY288279.1, forward strand.
GGTACCTACGCACAGAGAGAAAACGCACCTAAGCAATATATATTATATAAAAACAATTAAGTTCATCAAATAAGGCGGATTTTCTAATCTATGCAGTTTTGTGTATGTTTTCTTAATAAATGCAACTAAACTATGCTTAAGAACAACAATAATTGAGCTAGACTAGGGCATAAATATAGGACTTTTGCACGCTTAACACACCCCAAACTCAAACTATTACTTATCCTCAAGCAATGCAATCTAACAATAACATGCCAAAACTTAAAATCACATGTAAACTTAGTCGAGAGAGTACCTTGAGCAACCTTTACATATAGTGTAGATTTACGCCTAATAGCAACCTTTCGAATGACAATGGACTTACCCGGAACCAAACTATGTATCTTGTGAGTGTGTGCGGTCCTTGTGATAAGAATGATTCTTCAGCTTCTAAGTAAACTCCGATAAGCACCTTAATTCCCTTGGGTTTCCTCTAAGTTATCTTTACTAGAGCCAATTTCGGGCACCTATAGTTTCTTTTGCAAATCATAACATAATAAACAATAAAGGATTTGAACCACTAGAGCCGATGATAGGCACCTCTAATGATTTCATTTAGCACCATTTTTTTGCTAGAGTCGGTTTTGGGCACGTCTAGCTTATCTTAGAGCCAGTTCCGGCACCTCTAGGACATATTTTTTTCTCTCTTTTTTTATGTTCTAACCAAGTTTACTAGGTGAAATACCTAAGTTTCCTAGAAGTCATAAAATCAAACTAGTCACAAAGAGTGTTTCTTTAAGTTCAGACCATAGTAAGATTCTAAGTAAATCCAGAGTCATGCTAAGGTTACCGCCCATGCGGGAAATATGTCGTGGTGGGTAAAAACTACTCAAGAATTTTTCTCAAACTAAGATTTCATTAAATTTTAAATAAAGGCATGTTACATTAGAACCTATATGCAACTGCTAAAAAAAAAAACAGAAAAACAAAACATAAAAAACAAAAAATAAAAGAAAAACAAAAGAAAAAAATTAGAGGACTAATTCCCCCCCCAAACTCGAGAGGAGCATTGTTCTCAATGCATGCCTACATACACAAAATTTAGTATATATTAGACAAAAATAAAATAGAAGAAGGATATACAAGCTTAGATTGATGGTGATTCAGAGAAGGATTCATCCTCTTCATCGTCTAGGATCATCCTCTATCGAGCTGGTACTTTGAAGCGTTTTACCGCCCTCGGCGGCTGCTTGCGGGAAGGTAGATTTGGTTCTGCTCTTTGCATGACTTCCTGTTCGCCGCCGTCTTCGCTGTCTGGGCAGACTTCTTCGGTGGTAGAGTTCGTTCTTTTTATATTTGGAAGAACGACAGCTCAAGTTTCCTTGTTACCGACCGAACTATGTCTTCCCAAACCGAATCTTCTGACCATGTCTTGAAGAAGGTAGATTCAGACTCTCAGACTGTTGGGGCTCTGCCTTTGTCTGCCCTGGATGACTACCCTTCTTCACGGACTGGGGAGGCTACTGTGTCAACTCTGTCTTCAGACTCTAAAAGTACCACCGTGGCTTTCAGGGGTGGAGAAGCTTAGGGTTCTGTGGGGGCAGGATAAGTTTAGGGCACTACGGGCGCTGGAGAGGTGAAGGCGGCTGCATGGGTTGCCGAGGCAGAAGGCGCGACAAACGTTTCTGGTGAGGCTTGGGCAAAGATTTCAGCCGGAAATTCTGGAAATTGGGCCATCGGGAACTTCTCCATGATGGTAGTGATGGTTGCATTGTTGAAGTCCCGGATGTAGGTCGTGAAGGCCAGCTGGCGTCTTTCCATTATGTCCAGCTGTGCTTCCAAGCTACCTATTGTGGTTGCCGAGGCGGGTTGTTGGTATGGTTGCTGGCTGCCCATTTCCGATGCCTCACTAAAGTTTTTTTGAATGACCGCTGTTATTTCCATTTTCCGAAGGATGATGTCCCTCTTCCACCCGGTTTTGTCTGGCATCATGGTGTCGGTTGGATCTGCTGGAATGTGTGCCTTCTTGCACAATACCGTGATGAGGCTAGGAAAGTAGAGCTGGCCCTTGGATTTCTGCCCACATTAATATACCTTTTGTGCATGATGGAATGGATGAGTGCCAAGCGCGGCTTGTCGACGGTATGTTGGGCTCAATGATCACAACTAAAATGCTTGCCAAGTGGTGGAGAAGGTTGATTTTTGGGTGTTTATGGTGGTGGTAAAAGATAAGAAAAATTAACAAAATATTTAGAGTGGTTCGACTTTCTAACCCAAAGCCTACATCCACCACCTTAGCTTCCCACCAAGGATTTCACCAATTCACTAAGAATTCTTCCCCTTTTCTAGGCTAAGGAGGCAACCTTTACAAACCGGATAATCTTTCTACCCAAAGATTAACCAAGACACTCTTGTACAAAAAGAATTCAAAGCAAACATGAAATACCTCTTCTAGGTATTTGTTTGCACAATTAAGCCCTCACCCAAATCCTAAACACTTGAGAAAAATTGACAATGTAAAGCTTACAATTGTTGTCTATATTAGAAATGTACAATTAAGCTCTAAAGACAATCTCTCATCATAATGTTGTTGACAATTGAAGCATTAACAATCTATTGATGCTTGTAGGTTCCTTTTATACTCCTAATTAAGTTTGTAGCCGTTGAGGACCGTTGGGGTTGAATTAGAGCCATTGGAGCCTTTATTTCCCACCATAAATATAGTTATGTAGCTTGGCATATCGATACTCCTCAAATCATATCGATACGGTCTCGATAAGGAAATAGCCGTTGAGACTTCCAGATGGTGCGTATCGATACGCTTGGCTAGCGTATCGATACGATCCTGCAATTTAAAAGACCATTGGGAAAATGACCATTGGGGGTAGTTGGGCGTATTGGTACGCGAACTAGCCGTTGGCTATTTAAAACATACCGTATCGATACGACAAAGCGTATCAGTACGGGTTTTGGCTACTGGAATTTTACTGTAGCTGAAACCCTAGGGCGTATCGGTACAGTACCATACCGTATCGGTACGGGTACTTGAAAATCACTGGTTGGCTACTTTAAAATCATTTTAAGTTATTCCAAAGCCTTTTAAAAACCATTAAACATAATTTCAGGTTGTTTTGACTAAAAGCATATTTTAAATTCTTTTCAATTTAGTCCAAAACATTTTTCAATTAGTGTATCAAAACATTTAGTTCTACACTATATAAATATGGGATATGGGCAGTAGCCTTCTCTTCACGAACGTGTTCCACAATTTTGCCTCAGGCAGCAAGTTTCGTCGATTGACAGTGCCCCTATTTTTGCCTACATTCCAGACTGTCCCTGGAATGCAAAGCTCCTCCTTCATTGCTTCATAGCTTTCTGCCGTGAGGGAGGCGAGGAACTCCGTGTGTTGATCTTCTTAAATGTGAAGGCCATAGAAGATGTTGATCTTGTCTTCATCGATCAACACTGGCCGCCCGCGGACATTCACCGTTGGTTCTTCTGTTGTCGGCCTATGGGCATAATATTCACGCACCTTTGTCTGATTTGCTGGCTTTGGTTGTTGGGCAGAGATCTGCCATCTTTGGTGTGCTATCTTGGAGTATATGAACTGCTCGAGCCCAAATTTCCTCACCCCTCTATCATAGAAAAAACCTTGCTCCTCATCCACCAATCTCTCTTTAAATTTCTCGTTATGTTGAGCTTTGATTTCTGGTGTAGCAAAGCATTGGAGAGATTCCTCAGAATCTGCCCGGGCAGCACGATGGCGTGAGGTTCTCGCCATTCTTAATTTTGGGCTTTAGGGTTTTGATGCGAAGATGATTGTGAGAGTTTGTGAGAATCTGAAAATAAAAGGAAATCTTAAAGCAAAAGAGAATAATCGAAACAATATACAAAAGAGAGAGTAAGAAGAGTGAATAGTAAAAAATGAATGGGTTAAATAGGAGTGAAGAGGTTGTCGTTTCATCTATCGAGGTAGACGTTTCCCGGGCAGAGAGTCGTTGTAATGGCACGAGCGTCTGGGAACGACTAGTCTTCAACAATTATTTTTGGCGGAACGCAACGTCTGTTTTCCACGGTAGACTTCGCGGGCGGGTTGGAATGGTTGATTGGGTTGGGCTCGCTTCTTCTCTCTTCTCTTAGTCTACTGTTTCTCCTAAAATAAAAAAACTAAAATAAAAAATTATTGGTGCAAGAAAATAGATGCTTACTTTAAATTTACTTCCTAAAAATAGAAAATTTAAAAATTCCAAGTCTCCGAAAGCATAAAAATGTGGAAGATAAAATGAAAATTATGTTACTCTAGGAGTGCATGGGCATGCATCTCCTAAAGTGAAGACTCCCGCGTCTATTCGAGCTTGAGGGGGTCGTTTCTGATACTTCTTGTAATCCACCCGCACCCTCCATCAAGTGACTATTTTGCCCATAAAAGGGTGGACCACTGTGTTTGCAACTGCTTGCTTTTGCATTATCATTGTAGAAGTTTCTTTATTCCTTGTTCCCTTGTAGTCCATGTGTACCTTCCACCTTACTGTTTTTCCTAGAGGCATGAATATGTGATTAGAAAAAATCATATCAGTGTCCAACCATGTACTTACCTTATTCTCGTCGAAGTTCGTTATGGTGGAAAGTAGGCTTTGCTGCCGAGGCAACTACTACGACAGACAGTTGTTATGGCAATCTTCTGTTATGATGCAGTGCAGGTAAATGGAAAACCCAATTTTATGAAGAGCCTTGTGAACACCATTTTCTTTAAGTGTCTCAACCATCTCCATCAATAGAGATTTTGTTGGCTTCAACTCTATCGGTGTTGGTTCCACAGGAAATACCTGCAATGGAAAAGATGATTTTTCAAAGAATTCAAAAGGTTCAACTATTTTCATCTCATTCTCCGTTAGCAAAGTATTTCCATCGTGTTGCTCCTCTATGTGGTCGTTCAATTTCCCAAGCAAATGTAGAGGAGAGCAATCTACTGATTCCTAAGCTGCCGAGGCATAGCTCTGTTCAGGTTCCTTAGTCCTTGATAGGGCAATCTGTTGCATAGGCTCATTAATGTGTTCTTCGTATTGCTCCGCGTCTTCTTGCCTTGGGATGTCAGTGTCCATGGGACATATTTGTTGGTGATCAATTGTTGCCGAGGCAGAGGTTGCCGAGGCATCATGTTCATCCATGTTATCAATGGGGACCGAATTGCTCAAAAGTGCGTCCACCTTGGCGATTCTTGCATCCATAGAAGCTGAAAATTCTTAAGTGAATGCAATGAAAGCTTGGAGCATGTCTTCCAAGGATTTTGATTGCTCTTGAGGAGGACTACATTTCTAGGGCATGACTGCTGCTACGACATCAAAATTATTATGGTAGGAAATTTTTTGAGTTTGTTGGTCGTACCAAGAATAATCTTGTTGTTGATCCTATCTTGGTTCGTCCATGTATTCGCCGAAAAGATGAGGGCAACTTTTGAAGTCATGATTTCCATCACAAAAATTGAAAGAATATTCTAACATCAACTCTCGAGTGGTTTTTCTTGACATGTTGATGCCCTTGAACTTGTATTTCACATGAAATATATTTTTTTCAAACAAAAGAAAAACTGAATAATGCAAGAAAAATAAAGATAAGCGCAGAAAAATAAAAACAAAAGTTGTATGTCAATCCCCGACAACGGCGCCAAAAACTTTTTGCGTGCAAAAGTGATGCGCAAATTACGTGCAAGTATACACGGTGCCAGGTTATAGTATTTAAGATATCGTCTCCACAGGGATTGTAACAACCTTCAGAATTCACCTTTCTATACAAATAAAAATAGAAACATAAGTATTAAAAGTTGTTTGGATTTAATTAAAACTAAAACTAAAACTAAAGCAATTAAAATAAATTGAGAAATCAGAGTGAGAGAATGGGTTGATATTGGAATTCTTCGTAGTGTAGAGATTGGATGCACTGTCTCGGTACAGTTTTGCATATCAACTTAACAACTTTCGGTAGCCGCCCACGAGTATACCTCGGCAGAAGTCCGCCTTGGCAGAGACCAATGTGACTGCCTGGGTAGTTAAGCGATGACTCAAGGTTCGACAAGGCTCCTTTCAATGACTTCCTCTTATCCCTAAGCTTGAAGTACTATTGGGGAACATGTCTTGGATAATACCTCCTGGCGTGAATCGAAGGATGAACTGTAACGCCCCGGTTTTGGGTTTGGAGTTTTGGGCGTTGACCGGTTTGGTCAAAGTGCTGTTCGAATCTAAAAAGGTGAAATTAGGAAAGCCTAGTTCGGGTTGCATTAAAAATATGGAAAAATGTTCTAAAATCATCTTTTAATATATAAAAGTGAACTGTGAAATCAATTTTGAAAAATGAGGTTTGGAAGGGTGACATTTTGGCTAGTGACCAAAATGTAATTTGTGAAAGTTGCGTGACTGTTCTATAAAGGGTTGAAACTTTGAATCTTTAAGGAGCTATTATTCCAAAAAGAGTTTCTCCAGATTTTTCTAAGATATTTTAATGTATAATTCTGATTTTAAAGCTTAAGAAAAGTGGAGGGAAATCATTTTACTAATTTGTAACCAACTTTCCATTTTCTTCCAATTTTCCTTTTCTCTCATTTTCTCTCAACCCAAACACTTTCTCTCCAGAGAATTTCTTCTGATTTTGTCACTCAAATCTATATTTTCAATTCTCATTGGATTCCTAATCATTTCAACAACAAAACCTTGCAATTTGCTAATTGGATTTTCAAGCTTTTTGGCTCTAAAGAGGAGAAACTCAAGTTTGGAGGTAAGAACGTCCTTCTCCTCTAAACTAACAGTTCTTTACTGAAATTCCTAAGTTCTCAATCCTTAATTGATGTTTTATAAAAGGCTTTTAAGTTGTTTAATGGATCTTGGCTTAAAATGCAAGATTTGGTGATTTTTGATGAATTTTCGTTGGATCTGTTAAAGTAGTGTTTTAAGGTGTTAAAATGATGATTAATGAATGATAATTTGATGAGGAATTGAGTTTTGATTAATGCAATCCCGGATAGGTTGAATTTCCTAAGTTTAACTCATGATTCTAGGTTGTTTTTGGTGTGATCTTGTGGATCTGTTGTTGCTGGAGGTATAAGGATGTAGTTAAGCTCTTTTTAGATGTTAAATGTTGTTAAAGGATGTTAGGTTTTGATGGGTAATGGCTGGGCTTTGTTGAGAAGTTGTTTGGGGGCATTTTCGGTTGTGTTTGGTGGCCGAAAATGGAGTGTGGATTAGAGCAGCGAGTTTAGGTGCTTTCATTGAAGCTATTAATGCATGATGATGCATTAATCCTCTGCTTTGATGTGTTAAAACAGGGGAGGCATCTTTGGATCCAAGAGTTGTTGATCCGGAAGCTTGAATTGGTGCTTCGGCAAGAGGCGAAGTGGAATCGGTGAGTGAAATTGGGTTTTCGGCTTTGAAACCAATGTTTTGGGAGCTTAGTTTAAGTCTAAACAACTTTGCTAAGCTCAAGAGTAAGTTTTCGGAAACACTCTCTAGTGGTGGCCATGATTTTATTGTTATGTAATGTGGTTTAATTGCATGTTTAAAATTCTGTTTTGAAAGCATGATTTAGCATGGTAATTGCTGATTTTGTAAGCCATATGTTGAAGGAAGCTCAAGGTAGGAGTTCCTTGTTTTTGAACATTGAGTAAATGTGGTTTGATGCTTTTAAATGCATGATGAATATGGCTTGGTATAATGCTTTAAAACAGTGGATTAAATGATGATAATGATGTATATTGGCAAGTGATGTTTTGAAAAGGTTAAGGTCACTAAGGTGGTTAAAAGTCCTTGAGTGAGCCTTGTGGATTCTAAGAACTTCATGGTGGTTAAAAGTCCATGATGATTCTTGTTAAGGTCACTAAGGTGGTTAAAAGTCCTTAAGTGAGCCTTGTTACTTAAGAACATCAAGGTGGTTAAAAGTCCTTGGATGGTTCTTGTTAAGGACACAAAGGTGGTTAAAAGTCCTTGTGTGGTCCTTGCCATGGTGTTTAAAAGTCCATGGGCCAAGGTGTTTAAAAGTCCTTGGGGCCAAGGTGTTTAAAAGTCCTTGGGAAGAACACAAAGGTGGTTAAAAGTCCTTGTGTGGTTCTTGGAAAGTATAAGATCACAATGGTGTTTAAAAGTCCATGTGTGAGTCTTATGTTGAACTTGTTTTAAAATGATGAAACTTATCACTTGGGGCCAATATGACATGTTATGATATGAAGCATGAAATGCTTGTTTAAGTATGCTTTGAGCATGTGCAAATGATGTTTTGAAGCATGATTTATAAAGTGTTTTATAAATGCATTATTGAATGGTTTTATGAGCATTCCTCACTAAGCTTTTGCTTACGCTCTCTTTCGTTTTCTTAAACCAATAATGCAGATCATTAAGGTACTCTGAGGGCAACAAGGAAGGCAAGCAATCAAGTAGAAGTAAAGCTCAAAGTATGGAAGGTTTTCTTAAGTACCTTTTAGCTTTTGGTAATTTGACAATGGGGGACCTATGAGTATGTTTTGGGAGATGTTTTGAACTTCCTAAGTATGTTTAATAATGTTGATATTGCTGGATTCTTGTAATGGCCATTATGTTTTGGTTTGAAGGTTTTTATGCTTGAATGGTTGCTTGTGTAGGAAGCATGCCATTAGGATTGGGACTTTTTACATGGGATGCTATTTTGATGTTTGGATGATGCTTAAATGTCTTTTATATGTTGAATTTCATGCTGGTAAAGTTTGGTAGCATTTGGAGCATGTTTGGATGCTCAATTGTGTGTTTGAGTATGTAAAATGCAGCTTTTTGTGCAGGCTGTTTCGGAACAGTAGCCCTCGTTTCGGAACGAGTGCCCTGAACCAGCCCAGGCGTCCGAAACGGGTGACACCATTCCGAAACGGAATGGTCACTGCCAGCCCGCATTTCAGTACGCGTAGCGGAACGGTCCCGCGTTTCGAAACGGGCTCTCCCTGTTTCGAAACACGTGACCGTTGGGGGCTGACAATGGTAGTTATATGTTCTGAAATGTTTACATTTTGGTCCTGAATCTTGGTTGTGCAATTGTATGAGTTTGGAATGTCCGTTTGAGCTGAAATTTGGCAGTGAAGCATGAAACTTGACTAATTACAAGTTGGTAACTTTAATTTGGGTGAAGTCCTCATAATTATCAGAAATTACAATTTGGTCCCTAAAGTTGTAATTTGTTCAATTGGGTCCCTGTTTGATCTCTGATGTTTATGATCTTTGAGTATGTGTTTTGTATGATCATAACTAGGGTTAATGTGCATCTAGACAAGTTTTAAAAGAAAAAAAAGGGTCGTTAATCAAGGTTGACTTTCGGGTTGACTTTGGTTTTCCCCGTGTGACTTTCTTAATTCGGGTCAACCGTCTAGGCCGGGTTAAGGGGGTTACATGAACACCAACCGATTATGAAGCTTCTCTTAGCCGATGAACTTCTAACTTATCCCTAAGCCAAAGTAGATTTATCATATGGTTGGATAAAATCGTTTTTACTCGTTTCGTGAGTCCAACTGTCCCGATAAAGATTGCACACAATGAAGAACCAAGAGTAAACAAACCTTGAATTTTATTGCAAAAACTGAAACCTAAACAAATACAAGCAAAACTTTCACAATTACTAGGAAACCGCCCCTTAGCCCTAGGGAAGGTTTAGAAAATAATGGAGATGGCGGCACAAGGGTATTTTTCGACAAGAAGGAGGGTTTCTCTTATTCTGCCCTCTCTGTTGCCTCGGCGGCATCTTCCTGGGCGGGTACCTGCGCACAGAGAGAAAACGCACCTGAGTAGTATCTTTTATATAAAAACAATTAAGTTCATCAAATAAGGCAAATTTTCTAATCTATGCAGGTTTGTGTATGTTTTCCTAATAAATGCAACTAAATTATGCTTAAGAACAACAATAATTGAGCTATATTAGGGCATAAATATAGGAATTTTTCACACTTAAAAATAAGCATAGAAGCAATTAACATAAAAAACACATAAGCATGCAAATCAAAATGGATTCAAGCAATTTTGCATAAAAATGCCCTTAAAAGGTCAAGAAAGGCTGGTTAAACATAACTCTCTCTTAAGGGTCCAAAAACACTTTTTTTCTTCTTCTAGAGGTTTGGTAAAGATGTCCGCTATTGGTTTAAGGTGTCTACATATTCTAGAACAACATCATTCTTTAAGACATGATCTCTAATGAAATGATGTCTTATCTCTATGTGTTTTGTTCTAGAGTGTTGGATGGGATATTTAGAGAGACATATGTCACTAGTATTGGCACACTTAAGGGGTATGGTACCTACCTCAATTCCATAATCTAAAAGTTGTTGCTTCATCCAAAGGACTTGAGCACAACAACTTTTAGCCGATATATATTCCGCTTCGGTGGTAGATAAGGTTCACTATTTTGTTTCTTAGAGAACCAAGATATGAGCATACTTCCTAGGAATTGGCATGTTCCGGAGGTATTCTTTGTATCTATCTTACAACCCCCATAATCCGCATTCGAATAAGCATGAAGGTTAAAAGTGGAATCTCTAGGGTACCAAAGGCCTAAGAAAAAGGTATCTCTAAGGTACCTAAAAATTCTCCTAACGGTTATAATGTGCGATTCTCTAGGACTAGCTTGAAACCTAGCACACAAGCAAACACTAAACATAATATTCGGTCTACTTGTGATAAGATAAAACAATGATCCAATCATAGAACGATAAAGCTTGGAATCGACACACTTACCTCCTTCATCTTTTTTAAGCTTTATGGATGAGTTCATTGGTGTAGCTTGATGCTTTACATGCTCCAAGCCAAACTTCTCCAACATGTCCTTTATGTACTTAAATTGATTAATGAATATGCCATTTTTCATTTGTTTGATTTGGAGTCCCAAGAAGAATGAGAGCTCCCCCATCATGATCATTTCAAATTCACCTTGCATTAACTTAGAAAAATCTTGACAAAGAAGTTCATTAGTAGATCCAAAAATAATATCATCAACATATATTTGCACTACTAATATATATTTTCCATTGCTTTTAATAAATAATATTGTATCCACCTTTCCTTTTTCAAAACCCTTATTTATAAGAAAATTTGAAAGCCTTTCATACCAAGCTCATAGAGCTTGTTTTAAACCATATAAAGCTTTTTTTAATTTAAAAACATGGTTTGGAAATTTTGGATCTTCAAAACCCGGTGGTTTTTCCACATACACTTCTTCATTTATAAAACTATTTAAAAATGCACTTTTGACATCCATTTGAAAAGCTTGAAATCATTATAACATGCAAATGCAAGTAGCGTCCTAATTGCTTTCATTCTAGGTACGAGTGCATATGTTTCATCAAAATCAATTCCCTCTTCTTAAGTGTAACCTTGAGCAACAAGATTAGCCTTGTTCCTCGCTATGTTACCACTCTCATCTAGTTTTTTTCTAAGGACCCAATTTGTCCCCAGAGTAGATTTATTTCTAGGTGTATCAACTAATGTCCATACTTTACTTCTCTCAAATTGATTTAATTATTCTTGCATGGCCAATATCCAAAAATCATCATTTAATGCTTCTTTGATATTCTTAGGCTCAATGTATGAAATGAATGCAACATTATTAAAGAGTTTGAGAGAGGACCGAGTGGTTACCCTCTTGGATGGATCACCCAAGATTTCACCACCTTTGACACAGTTGTACTCCTTTGGGTAGCTCACTTCCTTTTCCTCAAGAGCCATGTCTTGCAAAGCTTCTAGAGGTGGTTCATGCGCTTCTTCCTCTTTGGTTAGAACCTCATTCACCTTTGATGATTCACCACCATCATTGGCTTCAATGATTCCTACATCATCATCATCACAAGAATCCTTCCTCGGAAGGAGGTTACATAAAAAACCACATGTATTGACTCTTTTACAACTAAGGTTCTCTTGTTAAAAACTCGACATGGTTTATAGTTTAAAGAATAACCTACAAAAATAGCTTCATCACTTTTTGCATCAAATTTACCTAAATTATCGTTTCCATTGTTTAGAACAAAACACTTGCAGCCAAAAGGGTGAAAATAACTAATGTTAGGTTTTTTAGATTTTAAAATCTCATAAGGTGTTTTCTTTAAAATTGACCTAATCATTACTCGATTTATAATGTAGCAAGCGATATTTGTGGATTCTGCCAAAAAATATTTAGGTAAATTATTTTCACAAAGCACGGTCTTAGCCATTTCTTCTAAAGTTCGGTTTTTCCTCTCAAGTACCCCATTTTGTTGAGGAGTGTGAGGTGCGAAAAAATTATGGTTAATCCCATTAGAGTTACAAAATTCTTCAAAACCTAGATTTTGAAATTCGGTTCCATGGTCACTTCTAATGTGGGAAATATTTTGACCAAGATTATTTTGAGTTATTTTTGAAAATGTGGTGAATTTTTCTAAAGCCTCATCCTCAGTTCTTAAAAATAGAACCCAAGTATATCTAGAATAGTTATCAACAAGAACAAAATGCATATGATTTTACACCCAAGCTAGTTGTCCTAATAGTCCCAAATAGATCCATATAGATTAGTTGTAATGTTCTACTTGTTGAGACATCATTAATAGGTTTAAATGAAACGCGTTTTTGTTTGCCCTTAGCACATGCATCACAAATTTTTATCTAATGAGAATTTAAGCTTAGGAAAACCTCTTACTAGATTTTGGAAAACTAATTTTTCTAAACACTAATGCTAACATGTCATAGTTTCCTTATCCACAACCATGCATTATTTTTATAATGAGCAACCAAACATGCATGGGGTGTATGAATGTCATCTAAATGCACCATGTAAATATTTCCTATGATATGACCTATGAGCATTATCTTATTTATTTTAATGTCCACTATTTTACACCCATTAACATAAAAAAGGACATTAAACCCTTTATCACATAATTGACTAATGCTCAATAAATTATGCTTAAGACTGTTGACATATAACACATTTTCAATAAAAATAGAAGAGTGGTTACCAATGGAGCCAATTCCTTCAATGTAGCTTTTGGAGTTGTAACCCCCTTAGCCCGGCCTAGACGCTTGAACCAAACTACGAAGATTACACGGGGAAAATCAAAGTCAACCCGTAAGTCAACCTTGATTAACGACCCTTTTTCCTTTTTATCTTTTCTAAATGCATTATTAAACTATGTGATCACTCAAAATTAGAGGAAGGAAAAGGCACATCGATCGGAAAACATTTAGGAGTTTAATCGTAAGAAATAGACTTTTAGGGACCAAAATGTAAATTTTGCAAATGACAAGGACTTTTTAGATTTTAAGTTTACCAATGTGCAATTTGTCATATTTCATGCATCTCTGTCAAAAATCAACTTAATTAGACATTTCAAACTCAACCAACTGCATCCACAATCATCAAGGACTAAAATGTAAGAAGCAAGAACTTGAAACAATTCAAAATGCAGTCCAACAGTCAGGTGTTTCAAAACGTTGACCCTTGTATCGAAACAGAGTTGACTGTTTCGGTACTCGGGTGCGTTCCGAGACACGTATTGAAACATGGCTCTCCAGTAGCTAAAGTGTTCCAAAACACTCTCACCCGTTCCGAAACGCTATGGCCATTTCAGGCCCCTGTTACAAAACAGTAAAGGGTGTTTTGATACACCCTGCCCTGCAACTATATATATATATTTTTGGTTTTTCATATCCATACACATTCAAACACATCCCAAATCATACCATATCACACTAACAACATGATTAAACATTAGAGATCACTATTATGAGGTTTAAGCTAAAGCATGGCATCAAACATATGATCATTGAGTCTATAGGCATGCTCCCTAGTCATAAAAACCATATAAAAGCCTCAAGCCTCAAACCAAACCAAATAGGACAATTACAATCCTCAAAAACCATATTAAACTTGCAACAACCATAGGGAGTTCAAAATACATCTCCCAAAACCAACCATAGGTCCCCATTGCCAAATATCACTACTAAAGCATATGAAAACATCACCATACATGAGCTTCTCACTTCCTTGGATGTCCTTAGCCTTCTTACTGCCCAAAAACGTCTCAATTATCTGCATTGTTGGTAAAAGAGTGCGTAAGCACATTTGCTTAGCGAGGCAAGCTCTAAGAAAACCAACACAACAATGCATCTTTAAAACTCTATCTCAAAAACCATTTTCTACAACATGCTCTTTCTATATCATGCTTGAAAACCATTTCAAAGCAACTCTCCATTTGAAAACACATGTACCTTTATTCTATCTCATGTATTAAACCAATGCAAATCTCATGGCAAGGCCAAACACATGCTTAATGAAAATAAAAGCATTTCATACCATAAATCTCATATGCATTTCTCATAGCATAAATCATCTCAACATTTGGTACATGTGAATCAAATACAATTTCATATATTGACATTTCACATTATATCTTTACTCGGATATGCGGATTAGCTTGACTCAAAGTCAAGTCCTACCCCGGTGGAATCTCACATCACCGGACTCTCATGGCGGTATCTTTCTTCGCCATAAAGCTTGGGTATTTCACCAAGCCCTACCCCGATAGTATCTCTCATCATCGAATTCTCACTTTGGATCGGGATGGCACTACCCCCATTGCCCGATTCCAAAGAGCACATACAAATTTTTAGTTTATAGTGCACTCTCATCCTATTGGTCGACCAATTATATCCGGTAATTATCTCATCATTTACGCTAATATATTATATTAAAATCATCATCTCACCTACTGTTTTGATGCAACATTTCTCAAATCTTTCTCATCTTATTTCAAAGCCATATCTCATGCTTTGCATTGAATCAAAATCTCAAAACTCTTCGATACCACATGATATCTCATGAAATCAAAACATGGCATCAACTCATGCTACAAATCATGCATAAAACAATAGGAATTTGTCTATCTCGAAACAAGAGCATGTTAAAAGCATTTAGGGGCATCAACCACATATTGAGAGCAAATCTAGCCATACTTACTTCCGGACTTAGGATGGTGTTTCAAACCAATCCTAAATCCTCAAACCTTGTTTCTTTATCCCTCAAGGACTTCAATAACCATTCGGACTCACCAATTATGTTTCGCTTGCTTGCCGAAACGATTTCTAGGCTTCCGGCACTTCTGGATCAACACCAAAAGCATCCGAATATGCCTCCCCTGTTTATTACACATAAGAGCAGATGATTAATGCATCATCATGCATTGAAATCACCAGCCACTCATCCAAACTCGCTGCACTACTCGAAAACACCATTTCTGCTACCCAAAACAACCGAAATCATCTCCAAACTTTCCCAAAACAAATCCCAACCAAGATCTATCAATTCTAATCATTTCTAAACCTCAATCAACACCAAAAATCACCATAAACACATCCTTATATCCCCAACAACAACAGAACACCAAAAACACTCCAAAAACAACATGTAAAACTTAGAAATCCAAACCTATTCGGGATTTGTTTGATAAAACCTCATTTATAACATCAATTATCATCCAAAATACATTAGAAATCAACCTCAAAACAGAGCCTAACCAAGAGTTACAAAAATCATCAAGATATCACCAAGAATCTTGGGCTTTACCACAATTTCATGTTTCTAACATTAAAGCAACTAAAAACTCATTAACAAAGGATTGAGAACTTGGGAATTCCAATAAAGAACTGATCATTAGAGGAGAAGGACAAAGCTTACCTCTAATGGCCGATTTCTCCTCAATTTGGGAAAGATTTCTTGAAAATCCAAAGTAAAAACAAAAGGATTTGATGAGATAAAGATTAGGAATCCTTAGGAGAATGAAATCTCAGCAAAAGAGATGAAAATCAAAGGTTATTTGGTGAAGGAAATGTGTTTGGTTGAGTGGAAGTTGAGAGAAAATGAACGTAAGGTAGTTTTGAAAAAATCAACTTAGATTTTCTTTTTAATTGTCCTTTATTCCTTAATTAAAACATTATTAAAAACTCCCAAATTAAAGAGAAATCTGATAAAAACATTTTGGTAAAAATTAGCTCTTTAAAGATTCAAACTTTCAATCATTTACAAAACAGTCACTAGTCAACTTTTGCAAAAACTACAATTTGGTCACTACACCGAAATGTAGTATTTCCAAATCATATTTTGTAAAATTGTTTTCACCATAACCATTTATATAATAAATGAGGATTTTTAGATATTTTTCTATATTTTTAAAGCATCCCAAACTAGGTATTCCCTAAACCTCCCTTAAAGATTGGAACCGTTCTCGACCGCCCCGATTCAACCTCTAAAACATCCAGGCCCAAAACCAGGGAGTTACAACTATCCCCCACTTAAGAAATTTCGTCCTCAAAATTTATCTAGAGGAAAAAGGTGAGGAAATTGCATCTTCATGTCATCCTTCCTTTCCCACGTGGCTTCCTCAACACCACAGTGTCTCCACAAGACTTTGACCCGCTCAATGGTCTTACCCCGAAGAACCTTACTATCCGAATTCAGAATCTCAACGGGTCCCTCATCATATGTCAAGTCTGGGTTGAACTCAACCTCTTCCACAGGCATAACATGCGACAGATCCGATCTATATCTCCGAAGCATGGATACATGAAACACATTATGTATCTTTTCTAACTCTTGAGGTAGTCTCAGCTTGTAGGCAACAGGACCCACACGTTCTATCACCTCGTATGGTCCAATGAACCTTGGACTCAATTTGTCCTTCTAGCCAAATCTCATCACCTTCTTCTAAGGTGAAACTTTCAAAAACACACGCTCGCCCACTGCAAACTCTATCTCTTTACGTTTCAAATCCGCGTAAGACTTTTGCCGGTCTGATGCTGCCTTCAAACGCTCACAAATGAGCTTCACCTTCTCAGTGGTTCCTTTCAACAAAGTTGGCATCGAGACCAACTTTTGTCCCGTTTCAGCCCAACAAAGAGGAGTACTGCACTTCCTCCCGTATAAAGCCACATAAGGTGCCATTTGAATACTTGCCTGATAATTGTTATTATAAGCAAACTCCACCAAAGGCAAGTGCTTCTTCCAAGAGCCTTGAAACTCAATAACACAACACCTCAACATATCCTCAAGCACTTGGATAACACGCTCCGACTATCCATCCGTTTGCGGATGATAAGAAGTACTGAAATTCAGCCGTACCCAAAGCTTGATGTAAACATTCCCAAAACCTTGCGGTGAACTTCGGATCTCTATCCGACACTATAGATTTTGGTACTCCATACAAACGTACAATCTCAGCAATGTACAACTCCGGAAGCTTATCCAAGGTATACGTAGTATGCACAGGAAAGAAATATGCACACTTCGTAAGGCGATCCACAATCACCCAAACATATTTCTTCTCTGATGGCGATAACGGTAAACCAAACACAAAGTCCATAGTGATCCTCTCCCACTTCCATTATGGGAACCTTAACGGCTGTAACAACTTGGAAGGAACTTGATGTTCAGCCTTAACTCGCTGACAAACCATTCATTTTCTAACAAACTCAGCGACAACCTTCTTCAATACCAGCCAATAGTACTCATCCTTCAAATCACGGTACATCTTTGTACTACCAGGGTGCATAGCAAAAGGACTAGTATGGGCTTTAGTCAGAATAGTGCACCTTAACTCAACATCAATCAGCACCACTCTCCGACTCCCAAAACATAAAACACCATAATCATTGAAACAGAAATCCAAAGGCCTACCTTCTGCGATATCTTGAACATGTGGTACCAAAGAATCATCCAACAATTATTTATTCTTAATCAACTGAACTAAAGATGGTTTCACTTGCAATTTAGCAACAAGACCACCATCTCGCGATATGCTCAAGTTAGCAAACACCACCCTTAATTCCACCGCCACTTTCCTGCTCAAAGCATCGGCCACAACATTGGCATTCCCCGGATGATACTCGATCGTTAGATCGTAATCCTTAAGCAACTCCACCCAACGTTGTTGCCTAAGATTTAACTTCTTCTAAGATATAAGGTACTTCAAACTTTTATGATCTATGTACATAGTACACTTCTCACCATTAAGATAATGTCTTCAGATCTTTAAAGCAAAAACCACCGCTGCCAGCCCAATGTCATTCGTAGGGTAATTGCGCTCATGCACTTTCAACTGTCGCGATGCATAAGCCACTACTCTACCCTCTTGCATCAACACACACCCCAAACCAACGTAGGATGCGTCACTATACACTACAAACTCTTTTCCTAACTCAGGTTGAACCAAGATAGGAGCTTGCGTCAAAACTGCCTTTAGCTTCTCAAAAGCTTGTTGTCTCGCTTTCGTCCACTCAAACTTAACATCCTTTTGTAACAACTTCGTCAGAGGGGCAACAATCTTGGAAAATCTATCCACGAACCTCCAATAGTAACCTGCCAACCCAAGGAAACTACGAACTTCATGAACATACTTAGGAGGCTTCAAATTCACCACCGCCTCAATCTTCTGGGGATCGACACGAATCCCTTCCGCCGAAACCACATGGCCAAGAAAAGCAACCTCTTTTAGCCAAAACTCACATTTACTCAGCTTAGCATAAAGCTGATTCTCTAACAGCGCTTGCAAAATGATTCTCAAATGTTCTTCATGCTCCTCCTCAGTACGAGAGTACATAAGGATATCATCGATGAACACCACAACGAACCTATCTAAGAATTCATGAAACACACTATTCATCATATCCATGAAAGTAGCAGGAACTTTCGTCAATCCAAATGACATCACTAGAAATTCATAATGCCCATATCTCGTTCGAAAGGCTATTTTTGGAACTTCCACATCCTTCACCTTTAACTGATAATATCCTGACCGCAAATCTATCTTTGAAAATACAACCGCTCCTCGAAACTGATCAAAGAGGTCATCAATCATCGGCAACAGATACTTGTTCTTGATAGTCAACTTATTCAGCTGACGATAATCAATGCACATCCTCATCATGCCATCTTTCTTTTTAACAAATAAGACCGGTGCACCCCAAGGTGACACACTAGGCCGAATAAAGCCTCGATCAAGAAACTCTTGAAGTTGCGTCTTCAACTCCTTCAACTCCTTGGGTGCCAAGCGATACGGAGCAATGGACACCGGAGTTGTGTTCTCAAAGAACTCAATTCCGAATTCAACCTCTCGACTAGGCGGCAAACCTGGTAATTCCTCCAGAAACACTCCATGGAATTCACACACGGTCTTTTCCTGTACATGAGCCTCCTTTGTACTAGGATTCATAACAAAGGCTAGATAAGCCTCGCATCCCTAATGCAACATCAAGCTTGCTTCAAGTGTCGACACCACATTAGACAGGAACTTCACATTTTCTCCCACCACTACAACCTTATAATCATCCGCAAGTTTCAGTGAAACTCGCTTATTTTCAAAATCCACAACGGTTCTATGCTCAACAAGCCAATCCATACCAAGGATTACATTGAATCCATAGAATGACAATTCCAGAAGATCAACTAGAAACACATGCTCTTGCACCTTTAAGGGGCATCTCCTATACAACCTCCTTATTACAACCGTCTCACCAAAGGAACTAGTCATACGCATACCCACATTCAAATACTCAATAGGCAAACCAAGAATTTGAGCATGTTTACGCAATATGTACGAGTGTGTAGATCCAAAATCAATCAAAGAAAGTAATGACAAGGATTGCAAAGTAAAGGTACATGCGATCACGTCCGTGTCATTCCTCCCTTCTCGATGGGCATACACTCTAGCCTGGCCACCACCTTCTAGCTGAGCAGCCACCACATGTGCTACATTTCTTACACCTTCATCTTTGCGCTAGAAGTTGCCACGGTCACGCCCACGACCTCTCTATGGATCAGCTGCTCTCACCGGAGCCTGGCCCTCTCTCATCGGCTGCAGACAATCCCTCTTCATGTGCCCACGATTACTGCAATTCCAGCATGTACCAAGATTGCCCCAACACTCACCAGTGTGCCTTCTACCACACTGATTACACTCAGGAGTCCGTAACAAAGCATTCGGTCCTTGATGACCTCTTTCAGGGTTACCACCCCACATCTAGCATCCACATGTGACCTTCTATCCTCATGTCTCTTGTACCGATATCTACCAAGATCATGATCCGCAAGTCGCTTCACTGAGCTAGACCCTTCTGCTCGACTCGCCAGACCAAGATTCAACTCAATGTCCTTGGCTCGAGGGACCAAGACATCAAAATTAGTATAGTCTACTGCGAGCATATATGTTTTCACATCAACCACTAGCCCATATCGAAACCGTTCACATCATTCTCGTTCGCTAGGAAACGGTTCAGATGCATATTGGCTAAGGCGTACAAATTGCACCTCATACCCCACCACTATCATACTCCCTTGCACCAGGGACATGAACTCCCTTTTTTTTTCTCATCCATGTAGCAGACTCCTAAATACTTTCGCTTGAATGCATTCAAGAAGAATATCCAAGTCACCTCATCATCATCCAACCCCGCTATTGTGGTTGTCCACTACGTATATGCATCACCGTGCAACAGGGACACAATACATCCCGATAACACCCAAAATTTGGGCCTAGATATTTAGAGTCTGAACCAGATCGGTCAGGAAAACGGTTCGAATCTAAAAGGGAGTTTTAGGGAACACCTAGTTCGCGAAGCTTTAAAAATATGGAAAAATATCTAAAAATCCTCATTTAATATATAAAAGAGAATGGTGAAATCAATTTTAAGTATAAGGTTTTGAAATACTACATTTCGGTGTAGTGACCAAACCGCATATTTTGCAAAGTTAAGTAGTGATTATTTTGTAAAGGATTGAAACTTTGAATCTTTAAGGAGCTAATTTTACCAAAAATATTATCATCAGATTTTTCCTTAATTTGAGTGATTTAATTAATGTTTTAATTAAAGAAAATGAAGGTGATTAAATGAGAAAAATCACCTTTGACTTTTCATAACTACTTTTCACAAATTTTCCCTCATTTTATTTTCTCTCAATTTCCTTTCAACCAAACACTTTCTCTCCAGCAAATTTACTTTGATTTCCACTGCATTTGATGAGATTTCAATCACTCTTTGATTCCTAATAAATTATTCATCAAATCCACTTGATTTCTACATTGAATTTTCAAGAAAACTCGCCCAAATCAAGGAGAAATCATCCATTAGAGGTAAGCTTCGTCCTTCTCCTCTAATGACCAGTTCTTTTCTGAAATTCTCAAGTTATCGATCCTTTATTAATGATTTTTAAGAGGTTTTAATGTTAGAAACAAGAAATTGGCTTAAAACTCAAGATTTTGGAAGAGTTCTTGAAGATTTTCGTGGTGATTGATTGGGCTCTGTTTTGAGATGGTTTTCTAATGTATTTTGGATGTTAATTTATGTTATAAATGAGGTTTTAACAATACAATCCCGAATAGGTTTGTTTTTCCTAAGTTTTGCTTGCCAAAATGATGATTTTTGGGTGATTTTGGTGTTCTGCTATAGCTGGAGGTATAAGGACGTGGTTGTGTTGGTTTTTGATGTTAATTGATGTTTAGAAATGATTAGAAGTGATGGATCTTGGTTGGGTTTGATTTTGGAAGAGTTTGGAGGTGATTTCGGTAGTGTTTGGTAGTCGAAATGTGGTTTTTGTGTAGAGCAACGAGTTTAGGTGTGTGGCTGATGATTTCAATGCATGATGATGCATTAATCCTCTCCTCTTATGTGTTTAAAACAGGGGAGACATCTTCGGACACCTTTGGAGTTGATCCGGAAGCTTAGATATCGTTTCAACGAGCAAGCGAAACGTAATCGGTGAGTGCGTATGGTTTTAGAAGTCCTTGAGATACAAAGAAACAAGGTTTGGGGATTTAGGAAAGGTTTAAAACACCTTCATAAGTCCGGAAGTAAGTATTGGCTAGATTGCTCTCTTGAATGTGGTGATTTCTCTAAAATGCTTTTACATGCTCATGGTTTTAGATTGATAAATTCCTACTGTTTTTTAGCATAAATTATAGCATGAGACGATGCTTGAAATGATTTCATAAAGTAACATGTTGCATAGTTGAGATTTGAGCTTTTATGTTAAAGCATAGAAAATATTATGATTTCGAAATGAGATGAGAATGTTGTGTTTTAATGCATGAAAAATAGTAGATGAGATGATGATTTGACATAATATATTGTCATCGATGTTGAGATACTTACTGGATATAATTGATCGATCAATAGGATGAGAGTGCACTATAAACTAAAAATTGTACGTGCTCTTTGGTTAAGCTAAAGGGAGAGAACCGATGATGGGCATTTCA
This sequence comes from Hibiscus tridactylites, assembly GCA_958450335.1. Classification (NCBI taxonomy): domain Eukaryota; kingdom Viridiplantae; phylum Streptophyta; class Magnoliopsida; order Malvales; family Malvaceae; genus Hibiscus; species Hibiscus tridactylites. The sequence continues at coordinate 71,834,612 of OY288279.1, forward strand.
TCGGGTAGGACTTGGTGAAATACCCAAGCTTTGTGGCGATGAGAGATTCCGCCATGTGAGTACGGTGATGAGAGATTCCACCAGAAACTATGTTGCTAGACGAGTGAGTACGGTGATGAGAGATGCCACCGGAATTGTGTAGTGAGATGTCCGCATATCCGAGTAATAAAGAGATGTGAAATTCCAATATAAAATATGTAATGGTTTTTGATTCACATGTATCTTTGATGAAATGGTTTATGCTATGAGAAATGCAGATGTGGTTTGTTTATGAAATGCTTTAGAGTACAAGCATGAGTTTGGCTTTGCCATGAGTTTTGCATTGGTTTAAATGCATGAGATAGAATGAAGGTACATGCGTTTTCAATAAGAAATTGCTTTGAAAGGTTTCCAAACATGAGATAGAATGAGCATGTTGTTTAAAAGCTTTTGAGAAAGTAATTTCAAGATATGCATTATTGTGTTGGTTTTCTTTAGAGCATGCCTCACTAAGCATTTGTGCTTACGCTCTCTCTTTTACCAATAATGTAGATAATTGAGGTGTTTTGGGGCATTAAGGAAGTTATGATCATCCAAGGAAGTCCAAGCTCATGTATGGTGAAGTTTTCACACAATTTAGTCTTGATTTATTGACAATGGGAAACCAAGAATTGTATTTGAGAGATATGTTGAACTCCCTATGGTTGTGACATGTTTGTTTTAGCTTGTTTGGGTTGTAAATGGCCTTAATTGTTTGATTTGAAGTTTGGATTTCTTATTTTGGGTTGTGATAGGAAGCATGCCTCTAGAATAATGAGATTTTGTGTTTGATGCTATGTTCGTGTTAGGATGTCCCAAATATGTCCCTTATATGTATGATGACTTGCTAGTATGATTTGGGAGTTTTTGGGGCATGTTTGAGTGAGTTATTGGATGAAAAACCAGCATTTGCTACTGATTCTGGGCAGGATGTATCGAAACACCCTATGGTGTTTCGAAACGGGGGCCTGAAATGGCCTTGGCGTTTCGAAATGTATGGGGCTGTTTCGATATATTTTGGCTATTGGAATGTTGTGTTTCGGAACATACCCGCGTACCAAAACGAGCAACATCGTTTCGATACAGCGTTTCGGTACGGTAGGTGGGTGTTCCGAAACGGGTGACTGTTGGACACAAATTTGAATTGTTTGATGTTTGCATGCATTACATTTTAGTCCTAAATGTTGTAAATACAATTGCTTGAGCTTGAGATGTCTTTTTAAGATGAAATTTGGCAGAGAAGCGTGTAACATGATTAAATTACTAATGGTAATCCTAAAATCAACAAAGACCCTCTAATTTACAAAAATTACATTTTGGTCCCTAAACATGTATTATGTGCAATTGAGTCCTTAATTGTTATCTGATCGCTGTGCCTTTCTCAATCATGATTCGTGAGTACTCACTTAGGGTTAACAAGTATCTAGACAAGATTAAAAATGAAAAAAGGGTTGTATGTGTTTGTAAATACATTTTAAAAAGACAAGATTAAAAATGTATCTAGACAACCCACCTTCTGCACATTGTTGCAGTTCATCTGACCCATAATCACTTATGGTTAACAAGTATCTAGAAAAGATTAAAAATGTATGTTACATGCACCAAGCAGATTCTGGGTCAGATGAACTGCAACAATGTGTAGAAGGTGGGTTGTGTTGTGTCACTGTTGCATGGTGATGTTTATACGTGATGGATGACCACTATCTCCGGGATGGAGGATGACGAGGTGACTTGGACGTTCTTCTTGAATGCGTTCAAGCAGAAGTACCTGAGAGTACGTTACCTCGATGAGAAGAAAAGAGAGTTTATGTCTCTCGTGCAAGGCAACATGTCAGTAGGTGAATATGAAATTTAGTTTGTTCACCTCAGTCAGTATGTGCCCGAGCTAATCCCTAGTGAGCAGGAGAGGTGCGAACGATTCCGTTATGAGCTAGTAGCGAATGTTAAGACTTATATGCTTGCGGCTGACTATACGTATTTCGATGTCTTGGTCACTAGAGCCAAGGACATTGAATCGAATCTTGGTTTGGCAAGTCGAGTTGGTGGATCTAGCTCTGGGAAGCGAGTGGCTGAACGCGATTATGGTAGAGATCGCAATAAGAGGCATAAGGATAGGAAGCCACATTATGATGCTAGGCGTGGGGGTGGTAACCCTGGTAGAGGTCAGCAAGGACCTAATGCTGTTCTGAGGACTCCTGAGTGTAACCATTGTTGTAGACGGCATGGTGGCGAGTGTTGGGGTAACCTTGGGACATGCTGGAATTGTGGTAACCGAGGAATTTGAAGAAAGATTTTCCTCAACCTCTGAGAGAGGGACATGCTCCGGTGAGAGCAGCTGAGCCACAAAGGGGTCGTGGGCGTGGCCGTAGAAATTTTCAGCGTAGGGATGATGGTGGCAGGAACATAGCACATGTTGTTGCCATTCAACCTGAGGGTGACGATCAGGCTCGAGTGTATGCCCATCGTGAGGGAAGGAATGATACGGATGTGATCACATGTACCTTTACTTTGCAATCCTTTTCATTACTTTCTTTGATTGATTCTGGATCTACACATTCGTACATATTGCGTGAACATGCTCAAATGCTTGGTTTACCTATTGAGTCTTTGGATGTTGGTATGCGTGTGACTAGTTCCTTTGGTGAGACGGTTGTAACGCGAAAGTTGTATAGGAGATGTCCCTTGAAAGTGCAAAATCATATTTTTCTTGTTGATCTCATGGATTTTCCATTCTATGGCTTTGATGTAATCCTTGGCATGGATTGACTTGTTGAGCATAGAGTTGTGGTGGATTTTGAAAGCAAGCGCGTTTCATTGAAACTTGCGGATGATTATGAAGTGGTGGTAGTGGGCGAGAATGTGAAGTTTCTTGCCAATGTGGTGTCTACATTGGAAGCAAGTGGAATGTTGCGGCAGGGTTGCGAGGCTTACATAGCCTTTGTGATGAATCCCAGTTCAAAGGAGTTGCGAGTTTAGGATATAAGAACTGTACGTGAGTTCCTTGGAGTGTTTCCGAAGGAGTTGCCTGGATTGTCGCCTAGTCGAGAGGTGGAGTTTGGGATTGATTTGTATGAGAACACAACTCCGGTGTCCATTTCTCCCTATCGCATGGCACCCAAAAAGTTGAAGGAGTTGAAGACGCAACTTCAGAAGTTGCTTGACCGTGGTTTCATTCGGCCTAGTGTGTCGCCTTGGGGTGCACCGATCTTGTTTTTGAAGAAGAAGGATGGCACGATGAGATTGTGCATCGATTATCGTCAGCTAAACAAGTTGTCCATAAAAAAAGGTATCCTTTGCCGAAGATTGATGATCTTTTTGATCAGTTTTGGGGAGCGGCTGAGTTCTCAAAGATTGACTTGAGGTCAGGGTACCACCAGCTTAAGGTAAAAGATGTGGATGTGCCGAAAACAACCTTTAGAACGAGGTATGGGCATTATGAGTTCCTTGTAATGCCGTTTGGCTTGACGAATGCTCCTGCTGCTTTTATGGACATGATGAATAGAGTGTTCAATGAATACTTGGACAAGTTTGTTGTGGTATTCATCAACAATATCCTTGTGTACTCTCGTACTGAGGAGGAGCATAAAGGTCATTTGAGAGTTGTCTTGCAAGCGCTTTTGGAAAATTAGCTTTATGCTAATCTGAGCAAGTGTGAGTTTTGGCCAAAGGAAGTTGTGTTCCTTGGTCATGTTGTTTCAGCTGAAGGGATTCGAGTTGATCCTTAGAAGGTTGAGGCGGTGATGAATTGGAAGCCTCCTAAGTCTGTTCATGAAGCCCGTAGTTTCCTTGGGTTGGCAGGATATTATCGAAGGTTTGTGATTGGATTTTCAATGATTGCTGCTCCTTTAACGAAGTTGTTGCAAAAAGATGTTAAGTATGAGTGGACAGAAGCGAGACAACAAGCTTTTGAGAAGCTTAAGGCAGCTTCGACGCAAGCTCCTATTTTGGTTCAACCTGAATCACGAAAAGAGTTTGTAGTGTACAGTGACGCATCGTACGTTGGTTTGGGGTGTGTGCTAATGCAAGAGGGTAAGGTGGTGGCTTATGCATCGCGGCAGTTGAAGGTGTATGAGCGCAATTATCCTACGCATGATATTGAGTTAGCTGCGGTGGTTTTTTGCTTTGAAGATCTGTAGACATTATCTTATGGTGAGAAGTGTGCCGTGTACACGGATCACAAGAGTTTGAAGTATTTGATGTCTCAGAAAGATTTGAATCTTAGGCAACGGCGATGGGTGGAGTTGCTTAAGGATTACAATCTAACGATTGAGTATCACCCGGGAAAGGCCAATGTTGTGGCTGACGCTTGAGCAGAAAAGTGGAAGTAGAGTTAAGGGCGATGTTTGCTAGCTTGAGCATATCGCGAGATGGAGGTCTTATTGCTGAATTGCAAGTGAAACCATCTCTTGTTCAGTTGATAAAGGATAAGCATTTTTTGGATGATTCTTTGGTGCCACATGTTCAGGATATTGCTGAGGATAAACCATCAGATTTTTGTTTTAATGATGATGGAGTTCTATGTTTTGGAAGTCGGATAGTAGTGCCAAATGATGTAGAGTTGAGGCGTACTATTCTGACCGAAGCTCATAGTAGTCCTTTTGCTATGCACCCTAGTAGTACAAAGATGTATTGTGATCTGAAGGATGAGTACTATTGGGTGGGGTTGAAGAAAGATGTTGCGGAATATGTGAGTACGTGCATGGTTTGTCAGGGGGTTAAGGCTGAGCATCAGTTTCCTTCGGGGTTGTTCCAACCGTTGAAAATTCCTGAATGGAAATGGGAGAGGATCACCATGGACTTTGTGTCTGGTTTGCCTTTGACGCCATCAAAGAAGAATTCGGTGTGGGTGGTTGTGGATCGCCTTACGAAGTGTGTGCATTTCTTACCTGTGCATACTACGTATACCTCGGATAAGCTTGCGGAGCTGTACATTGCTGAGATTGTACGTCTGCATGGTGTACCAAAATCTATAGTGTCAGATAGAGATCCGAGGTTCATGAAAAGGTTTTGGGAGTGGTTGCATCAAGCATTGGGTACACGGCTAAATTTCAGTACTTCTTATCATCCGCAGACGGATGGACAATCTGAGCGTGTTATCCAAGTGCTTGAGGATATGTTGAGGTGCTGCGTGATTGAGTTTCAAGGCTCTTGGGAGAAGCATTTGCCTTTGGTGGAATTTGCTTATAATAATAGCTACCAGACAAGTATTCATATGGCACCTTATGAAGTATTGTATGAGAGGAAGTGCAGAACTCCTCTTTGTTAGGCTGAAACGAGACAAAAGTTGGTCTCAATGCCGACTTTGTTGAAAGGAACCACCGAGAAGGTGAAGCTCATTTGTGAGCGGTTGAAGGCAGCTTCTGATCGACATAAGTCTTACGCGGATTTGAAGCGTAAGGAGTTTGAGTTTGCGGTGGGTGACTGTGTGTTCTTAAAGGTTTCACCTTGGAAGAAGGTGATGAGATTTGGCCGGAAGGGTAAGTTGAGCCCTAGATATATTGGACCATACAAGGTGATAGAACGTGTGGGTCATGTTGCTTATAAGCTGAGGCTACCGCAAGAGCTAGAGAAGATACATAATGTGTTTCATGTGTCCATGCTTCGAAGGTATTGGTCGGATCCTTCGCATGTTATGCCCGTGGAGGAAGTTGAGTTGAATCCGAATTTGACCTATGATGAGAAGCCAATTTAGATTTTGGATTCGGACAGGAAGGTTCTCCAGGGTAAGACCATTGAGCTGGTTAAGGTGTTGTGAAGGCATCGTGGTGTTAAGGAAGCCACGTGGGAAAAAAAGATGACATGAAGAAGCAGTTTCCTTACCTTTTCCCTCAAGGTAAATTTAAAGGACGAAATTTCTTAAGAGGGGGAGAGTTGTAACACCCCAAATTTGGGCCTAGATGTTTAGAGTCTAAACCATATCGGTCTGGAAAACGATTCGAATCTAAAATGAAGTTTTAGGGAACACCTAGTTCGGGATGCTTTAAAAATATGGAAAAAATATCAAAAAATCCTCATTTAATATATAAAAGAGAATGGTGAAATCAATTTTACAAAATAAGGTTTTAAAATACTACATTTCGGTGTAGTGACCAAATCGCAGTTTTTTGCTAAGTTAAGTAGTGACTGTTTTGTAAAGGATTGAAACTTTTAATCATTAAGGAGCTAATTTTACCAAAAATATTTTCATCAGATTTTTCCTTAATTTGGGTGATTTAATTAATGTTTTAATTAAAGAAAATGAAGGTGATTAAATGAAAAAAACCACCTTTGACTTTTCATAACTACTTTTCAAAAATTTTCCCTCATTTTATTTTCTCTCAAATTCCTTTCAACCAAACACTTTCTCTCCAGAAAATTTACTTTGATTTGAACTTCATTTGATGAGATTTCAATCACTCTTTGATTCCTATTAAATTTTTCATCAAACCCACTTGATTTCTACATTGAATTTTCAAGAAAACTTGCCCAAATCAAGGAGAAATCATCCATTAGAGGTAAGCTTCGTCCTTCTCCTCTAATGATCAATTCTTTACTGAAATTCCCAAGTTATCAATCCTTTATTAATGATTTTTAAGAGGTTTTAATGTTATAAACAAGAAATTGGCTTAAAACTCAAGATTTTGGAAGAGATCTTGAAGATTTTCGTGGTGATTGATTGGGCTCTATTTTGAGATGCTTTTCTAATGTATTTTGGAAGTTAATTTATGTTATAAATGAGGTTTTAACAATACAATCCCGAATAGGTTTGTTTTTCCTAAGTTTTGCTTGCTAGAATGATGGTTTTTGAGGTGATTTTGGTGTTCTGCTATAGCTGGAGGTATAAGGACGTGGTTGTGTTGGTTTTTGATGTTAATTGATGTTTAGAAATGATTAGAAGTGATGGATCTTGATTGGGTTTGGTTTTGGAAGAGTTTGAAGGTGATTTCGGTAGTGTTTGGTAGCCAAAATGTGTTTTTTGTGTATAGCAGTGAGTTTAGGTGTGTGGCTGATGATTTCAATGCATGATGATGCATTAATCCTCTGCTCTTATGTGTTTAAAATAGGGGAGACATCTTCGGACACGTTTGGAGTTAATCCAGAAGCTTAGATAGCGTTTCAGCGAGCAAGCGAAGCGTAATCGGTGAGTGCATATGGTTTTAGAAGTCCTTGAGGGACAAAGAAACAAGGTTTGGGGATTTAGGAAAGGTTTGAAACACCTTCCTAAATCCGGAATTAAGTATTGGCTAGATTGCTCTCTTGAATGTGGTGATTGCCCCTAAAATGCTTTTACATGCTCATGGTTTTAGATTGATAAATTCCTACTGTTTTTATGCATGAATTATAGCATGAGATGATGCTTGAAATGATTTCATAAAATAACATGTTGCATAACTGAGATTTGAGCTTTTATGTTAAAGCATAAAAAATGTTATGATTTTGAAATGAGATGAGAATGTTGAGTTTTAATGCATGAAAAACAGTAGGTGAGATGATGATTTGACATAATATATTGGCATAGATGTTGAGATACTTACCGGATATAATTGATCGATCAATAGGATAAGAGTGCACTATAAACTAAAAATTCGTACGTGCTATTTGGTTAAGCCAAAGGGAGAGAATCGATGATGGGCATTCCATCGGGTAGGACTTGGTGAAATACCCAAGCTTTGTGGCGATGAGAGATTCCGCCATGTGAATACGGTGATGAGAGATTCCACCGGAAACTATGTTGCTAGACGAGTGAGTACGGTGATGAGAGAGGCCACTGGAAGTGTCTAGTGAGATGTCCGCATATCCGAGTAATAAAGAGATGTGAAATGCAAATATAAAATATGTAATGGTTTTTGATTCACATGTACCTTTGATGAAATGGTTTATGCTATGAGAAATGCATATGTGGTTTGTTTATGAAATGCTTTAGAGTACAAGCATGAGTTTGGCTTTGCCATGAGTTTTGCATTGGTTTAAATGCATGAGATAGAATGAAGGTCCATGTGTTTTCAATGAGAAATTGCTTTGAAAGGTTTCCAAGCATGAGATAGAATGAGCATGTTGTTTAAAAGCTTTTGAGAAAGTAATTTCAAGATATGCATTATTGTGTTGGTTTTCTTTAGAGCATGCCTCACTAATCTATCTTTTACCAATAATGCAGATAATTGAGGTGTTTTGGGGCATCAAGGAAGTTAAGATCATCCAAGGAAGTCCAAGCTCATGTATAGTGAAGTTTTCACACACTTTAGTTTTGATATATTGACAATAGGAAACCAAGAATTGTATTTGGGAGATATGTTGAACTCCCTATGGTTGTGGCATGTTTGTTTTAGCTTGTTTGGGTTGTAAATGGCCTTAATTGTTTGATTTGAAGTTTGGATTGCTTATTTTGGGCTGTGATAGGAAGCATGCCTCTAGAATAACGAGATTTTGTGTTTGATGCTATGTTCGTGTTAGGATGTCCCAAATATGTCCCTTATATGTATGATGACTTGCTGGTATGATTTAGGAGTCTTTGGGGCATGTTTGAGTGAGTTATTGGATGAAAAACCAGCATTTGCTGCTGAATCTGGGCAGTGTGTATCGAAACACCATATGGTGTTCCGAAACGGGGGCATGAAATGGCCTTGGCATTTCGAAATGTAAGGGGCTGTTTCGATACATTTTGGCTACTGGAATGCCGTGTTTCGAAACTGGTCTCGAAACATACCCGCGTATCGAAACGATCAACACCGTTTCGATACAACGTTTTGGTACGATAGGTGAGTGTTTTGAAACGGGTGACCGTTGGACACAAATTTGAATTGTTTGATGTTTGCATGCATTACATTTTAGTCCTAAATGTTGTAAATGCAATTACTTGAGCTTGAGATGTCTTTTTAATATGAAATTTGGCAGAGAAGCATGTAACATGATTAAATTCATAATGGGAATTCTAAAATCAACGAAGACCCTCTAATTTTCAAAAATTACATTTTGGTCCCTAAACTTGTATTATGTGCAATTAAGTCCTTAATTATTATCCGATCGCTATGCCTTTCTCAATCATGATTAGTGAGTACTCACTTAGGGTTAACAAGTATCTAGACAAGCTTAAAAATGAAAAAAGAGGTTCGTTAATCAAGGTTTACTTTCAGGTTGACTTTGGTTTTCCCCGTGTAATCTTCTTAGTTCGGGTCAAGCGTTTAGTCCGGGCTAAGGGGGTTACAATCCCAATTTCTGAGTATTGGTACAGTTCAGTTGCCCAAGTATTCTCTTGGTACTTTCTAACCAAGACTCAGAACTTTTCGGGGTCAGCCCCCTGAACTCAGTCCCTCCCAGACTACGGAGTCACTCCAATGGCAACCTCACAACAGCACCTTCTTGAGGTGCAGCCCCATGAGCTCCTGCTACTGCTGCCTGAAAAGATCCAGCAATAGCTTGAATCAACACTGACATATCAGAAGAAGCTTGCCCCTGAACTCCTTCAGGTCCAACAACCCCTGCACCAGCTCCCGCAGCACCAACCCTTGCTCCACCACCACCGGGTTGTCCACCATGAGGAGGAGGCGGTAGACCCTCAACATTCTCATTCTCAACCGTAGCACGAGTATTAAATCTAAGCTCTCTACGTGGCCCCATATGAAAATAATACAACTGACAAAATACAATAAATTCAATTAGGCAATATAAGGCAAGTAATCCAAGTACTCAAGCTCATTTTTTTAAAACAATTCTTTCCAATAGTAATGATATGGCAATGGGATCTTTAACTATACCCCCAACATAGCATACTATCATAAATTCATCTCTTTAAAATTAGAACATCAACCATCATACATCATGCTTTCACCAAAAAGCCATAACCATTCATACTCACACACATTAACCACTTACCAAGCCCCAATTATTCATAAACCTAGCTTTGATACCAACAAATGTAACCCCCTTAGCCCGACCTAGACGCTTGACCCAAGCTACGAAGATTACACGAGGAAAACCAAAGTCAACCCAAAAGTCAACCTTGATTAATGGCCCCTTTTTTCCTTTTTATCTTTTCTAAATGCATTATTAACCTATGTGATCACTCAAAATCACACAAAGGAAAAGGCATAGCGACCGAAAAACATTTAGGGGGTTTATTGTAAGAAATAGACTTTTAGGGACCAAAACATAAATTTTGCAAATTACGAGGACTTTGCATATTTTAAGTTTACCAATTAGAAATTAGTCATATTTCATGCATCTCTGTCAAAAATAAACTTAATTAGACATTCCAAACTCAACCAATTGTATCCACAATCATCAAGGACTAAAATGTAAGAAGGAAGAACTTGAAACAATTCAAAATACAGTCCAACCGTTTCGGTACCCGGGTGCGTTCCGAGACCCGTATCGAAACATGGCTCTCCAGTAGCTAAAGTGTTCCAAAAAACTCTCACCCGTTTCGAAACGCTATGGCCATTTCAGGTCCTTATTCCGAAACAGTAAAGGGTGTTTCGATACACCTTGCCCTGCAACTATATATTTTTCTGGGTTTTCACATCCATACACATTCAAACACATCCCAAATAATACCATATCACACTAAAAACATGATTAAACATCAGAGATCACTATTATGAGGTTTAAGCTAAAGCATGGCATCAAGCATATGATCATTGAGTCTATAGGCATGCTTCCTAGTCATAAAAACCATATAAAAGCCTCAAGCCTCATACCAAACCTAATAGGATAATTACAATCCTCAAAAACCATATTAAACTTGCAACAACCATAGGGAGTTCAAAACACATCTCCCAAAACCAACCATAGGTCCCCATTGCCAAATATCACTACTAACGCATTTGAAAACATCATCATACATGAGCTTCTCACTTCCTTGGATATCCTTAGCCTCCTTGCTGCCCAAAAACGTCTCAATTATCTGCATTGTTGGTAAAAGAGAGAATAAGTACATTTGATTAGTGAGACAAGCTCTAAGAAAACCAACACACCAATCCATCTTTAAAACTCTATCTCAAAAACCATTTTCTACAACATGGGCTTTCTATCTCATGCTTGAAAACCATTTCAAAGCAACTCTCCATTTGAAAACACATGTACCTTTATTCTATCTTATGCATTAAACCAATGCAAATCTCATGGCAAAGCCAAACACATGCTTAATGAAAACAAAAGCATTTCATACCATGAATCTCATATGCATTTCTCATAGCATAAATCATCTCAACATTTGGTACATGTGAATCAAATACAATTTCATATATTGGCATTTCATATTACATCTTTACTCGGATATGCTGATTAGCTTGACTCAAAGTCAAGTCCTACCCCGGTGAAATCTCACATCACTGGACTCTCATGGCATTATCTCTCTTCGCCATAAAGCTTGGGTATTTCACCAAGTCCTACCCCACTGGTATCTCTCATCATCGGATTCTCACTTTGGATCGGGATGGCACTACCCCATTGCCCGACTCCAAAGAGCACGCATGAATTTTTAGTTTATAGTGCACTCTCATCCTATTGGTCGACCAATTATATCCGGTAATTATCTCATCATTTATGCCAATATATTATATTAAAATCATCATCTCGGCTGCTGTTTGATGCAACATTTCTCAAATCTTTCTCATCTCATACTTTGCATTAAATCAAAATCTCAAAACTCTTCAATACCACATGCTATCTCATGAAATCAAAACATGGCATCAACTCATGCTACAAATCATGCATAAAACAATAGGAATTCGTCTATCTCGAAATAAGAGCATGTTAAAAGCATTTAGGGGCATCAACCACATATTGAGAGAAAATCTAGCCATACTTACTTTTGGACTTAGGATGGCGTTTCAAACCAATCCTAAATCCCCAAACCTTGTTTCTTTGTCCCTCAAGGACTTCTAAAACCATTCGCACTCACCAATTACGTTTCGCTTGCTTGCCGAAATTATTTCTTGGCTTTCGACACTTCCGGATCAACACTAAACGCGTCCAAAGATGTCTCCCCTGTTTATTACACATAAGAGCAGAGGATTAATGCATCATCATGCATTGAAATCACCAGCCACTCATCCAAAATCGCTGCACTACTAAAAAATACCATTCCGGCTACACAAAACAACCGAAATCATCTCCTAACTTTCCCAAAACAAAGCCCAGTCAAGATCTATCAATTCTAATCATTTCTAAACCTCAATCAACATCAAAAATCACCATAAACACGTCCTTATATCCCCAACAACAACAGAACACCAAGAACACTCCAAAAACCACAAATCTAGCATGTAAAACTTAGGAATCCAAACCTTTTGTTGATTTGTTTGATAAAACCTCATTTATAACATCAATTATCATCCAAAATAAATTAGAAATCAACCTCAAAACAGAGCCTAACCAAGAGTTACGAAAATCATCAAGATCTCACCAAGAATCTTGAGCTTTACAACAATTTCATGTTTCTAACATTAAAGCAACTCAAAAATCATTAACAAAGGATTGAGAACTTGAGAATTTCAGTAAAGAATTGATCATTAGAGGAGAAGGACGAAGCTTACCTCTAATGGCTGATTTCTCCTCAATTTGGGCAAGTTTTCTTGAAAATCCAAAGTAAAAACAAAAGGATTTGATGAGATAAAGATTAGGAATCCTTAGGAGGATGAAATCTCAGCAAAAGAGATGAAAATCAAAGGTTATTTGGTGAAGGAAATATGTTTGGCTGAGTGGAAGTTGAGAGAAAATGAATGTAAGGTAGTTATGAAAAAATCAACTTAGATTTTCTTTTTAATTCTCCTTTATTCCTTAATTAAAACATTATTAAAAACTCACAAATTAAAGAGAAATCTGATAAAAACATTTTGGTAAAAATTAGCTCCTTAACGATTCAAAGTTTCAATCCTTTACAAAACAATCACTAGTCAACTTTTACAAAAACTACAATTTGGTCACTACACCAAAATGTAGTATTTCCAAATCATATTTTGTAAAATTGTTTTCACCATAACCATTTATATAATAAATGAGGATTTTTTAGATATTTTTCCAAATTTTTAAAGCATCTCGAACTAGGTGTCCCCTAAACCTCCCTTAAAGATTCGAACCGTTCTCGACCGGCCCGATTCAACCTCTAAAACATCTAGGCCAAATCCAGGGCGTTACAGGAGTTGTCACCGAAGGTTACTACTCAACCATTCTCTGTCTTGAGTTCCATGAATATACTCTTGTCACCGATCATGTGTCTTGAGCATCCACTATCAAGGTACCATGAGTTTTGACTTGAAGCTTTGGCCTTGTAGAAATGCTCCCCCTACAAACAAAGGATTAAACTTTGATTTTTGGTACCCAAATCACTTTGGCTTCATGTGTGTTAGCTCTTAAAATCTTGGTTCCTTTAGGAATCCAAAGAGACATAACAACATATTTTTTAGAAGTTAAAAGTTCCTTAAAAACCCCATACCCTTGTAACCTTTTTAGCTCTAGGATGCCTTTGAGAGTTACTTTGCTTGTAGTGAAATGGCTTTCTCTTTACATATTGGGTTTTTGAAGAACATCCTTTCTCAAAACCGTTTTCCCAATAGTAAGAGAAGTTTTAAGATTATCCACTTCCCTTGTGTGATAATCTTGAAAATCGGAAAGATGTTTTTCAACATTAAGATTTTTCTTTTTAAGATCATTTGAAAGAATGATCGTATACAAAACCTTCTTTTCCAATTTGGAGTTGGTTTTTGAAAGAGGGTCATTTTGAGTTTGTAAATTGGAAATTGTTTTCTTTTTTTTCAAAACAGATTCCTTAAAATTTTCAACCAACTCATCGTAAACTTCTTGTAACTCATCATAAGCATCATAGAGTTCATCATAAGTGAATTCAAATTAGATAAGTTAGAGTTTACCTTCGGATCATCCTCAATAGTCATGAGGCAAAAATTGACCACTTCATGTTCCTCGTCGGATGATGACTCCTCATCGGTCAAAGTGGCAATGTTGGCTTGGCCACTTCATCTTCACGAGGTTTGGAGCACCCTGAGCCATCATCAGTGATGAAAGAACTCACTTTGACAACAAACTTAATGCTAAAGCATTACATCGATATGGAGTCAGGCACAAGATTGCTACATCATATCACCCGCAAACAAACAGACATGCTGAAGTTTCCAACCGTGAAATCAAGCAAATCATGGAGAAGGTGGTTAACCCTAGGAGAAAAGACTGGTCCCCCAAGTTGGATGAAGCACTATGGGCATATAGACCAACCTTCATGGCGCCTTTAGGCATGTCACCCTTCAAGCTCGTATTTGGCAATGAGTGCCACCTACCCATTGAGCTTGAACACAAGGCTTATTGGGAAATCAAGAAACTCAACGTGGATGCCCAGCTAGCTGGTGAAAGAAGGTTGCTAAAGCTTAATGAGCTGGAAGAATTTCGAGCCCAAGCATATGAGAATGCCCGCATTTACAAAGAAAAAACCAAAAAGTGTCATGACAAACATATTTTTCCAAGGCATTTCTTAGATGGTCAACAAGTGTTTCTCTACAATTCCAGGCTAAAGCTTTTTCTTGGAAAGATGAAATCAATATGGTCAGGACCATTCATCATACACAAGGTGTACCCTAATGTCGTGGTTGATATCAAAAAGTTGGACGGTGGTGAAGTCTTCAAAGTCAATGGCCAACGCCTGAAGGTGTACAGTGGAGCCCCCATCCTCAGAGACAAGTCACACCTAGATCTACACAATTCTTGAAAGATTGCCTCTCTAAACCCTATTCTTTATGCTATAGCATGTTTATAAATAATGTTTTTCTTTTTAGTTTAGTTTTTTTGTTATCTTTGTCTTTATTTTCATATCTTTTCACGTGACCCTCGTACAAGCTTTCTCTTTCACAGTACCATGTCAGGTGCAGTGGCAAGAGAGCATGGCCGTCTATAGGGTTGGTAGCAAAAAGGCAAAGGACTTGGAGTTTTGTTTTTATCCACTTTAGGGAGTATAAAAAAATAGAGGAGCAAAAAAAAGAGAATGAGATGTTTTATCTGAAAAGTGGGGGAGGGTGAATTAAAAAAGAGAGAAAAAACAAAAAACAAGAGAGAGAATATTCACCATATTAATGTGGTAAAACCCTAGCCACTAAAACCAATTTGTTCTCTCTTCAGCTGTCACCCATCACATTAACTCCTAGCTTTTTCTCTCTCCCTTAAAGCCGACACACATCCCCATCACTCCCCTCTTCCATTTAATTTGTATGTTTCCCCTCACCTTTTTCAACTTCCCACACTTTCTCATCATCACCAGTCCCTTCACCTTCTTCGTCTTCTTCAACACTCAACCTTTTGTTCTTCCCCTTCATCTTTTCGATTTTCTCCCCAAAACACCAAAAAACCGTCACCACATCCCCTTCACATATTCACTCCTTCCCACTTTCACAAAAACCTCCATGGCTCGTTGCAAGAATGCCCCTGAAAGTTTCGACCGCCCTAAAAAACCCAGTCTTGGAAATCTGTAAATTTGTTGATGACGCAGTGAAGGAACGGTGGAAGAAACTAAAAGATAGAAACGTCCTTCCGAAGTTAGGGTTCAAGTACCATAAGGAGGGGAGGACCAATTAGACCAAGCAATCATGGACATAATTGGCAAGAATGAATGGAAGTGATTAGCTGCCCACCCTGAAGAAATCTACACCTCACTGGTAAAGGAATTTTATGCCCATCTCACAAGCCCTACGCAGTGCACAGTCCATATGCGAGGCGAGCAAATCAAGTTCATTGCTGCAACAATTAACAAGTACTATGGGCTAAAGCACACTATGGACCATCACACCACATTCGTGATGACTATGGACGCACAAACACATCGTGAGGTGTTGGAGGACATTTGTTTTGAAGGAACGTGTATTGGACAACAACAGGCCAGTAAAGAGAGGCTGCCTCAAGCCTGGGGCTAAGAAAGGACGTCTTTGTAGACGATCTTGTAGATGCAACAATTTTAGGAAAAACGAGTCTCACACCAGCCCTGGTCACTGAGCTTCGAGGATTCAACGAGGATGTCTGTCAGCAGACGGTGGAAAGAGGTGCTGAAAGTTTTGTTGCAGCAAGGGTAGTAGCATTGGTGGCCACAACAAAAGAATTGAGCGCTGAGCTCAACCTGATGAAGGCACATCAGTGGGCGTATTTTCAGTATGCCCACATCCTCCAGGACAAAAACGTGTCATTCCTTCTATTTCCCCTAAAGTTATTGCAAGCCCCCACCACTGCCACAACAAGCCCAGTGCCCCCAATCAAAGCAAAGTTGACCCTAGCTCAGTCCAGCCCACTGTTAATAAAAATACTGCAAGAAAGAAGACGCCTGCAACTCCTACTGCCTAACCAGAAAAAGAAACTCCCTCAGTTCCCCTCCTGTCGAAGAAACCACCCCTGCGCCCACCCTGTCCAAGAAAAGAAAACGCAGCATGAAGGCAACCAACCTTGCGCCTTCAGGACCAGATAACTCACTTCTTGAGCCAGAACATATATCGAGTGATCATGAGGACCCTCTTAAAAGGAGACAACCCAGTACATACGCCTGAGTCGGCACCAGCACAAACAAAGGATGCTACAACATCCAAACCAAAGACACACATCAAACATACCGATGGTCATGTCCGATGTTCACCTAGTGCTCAATCAGACTTCTCCGAGAGTGTGGATGATGTTGCAGATCCCCACCACTATCCGTATGAAACTTCCATAGACAACACCGTCATCACCACATAGCCTCTGCACCCAGGAGGTAACTTTTCTTTTCTTTTCATTTATTTTATTTTTCATCTTTCTTCATTGCATATAGTGTAGATTAGTTTATGCATTGAGGACACTGCATCCCTTATGTTTGGGGGTGTTGGTGTTCATAGTTAGTATTTTGCTTTAGCATATGCATAGTAGGAAAGAACTAATTTTTTACTATGGCATTATGTTTAGTCTAGAGACAACCTATGAATATATCTATGATGTCTGATGATGAAATCATAAAGGCGTGAACTAGTTTAGAAAGAACACAATTAGTTGAGATCTGTAGAACTGACCTTAGGTTCTAGCTATTAAAAAAATTTACACAGCTGCTCTCTTTTTATAAGTAAGTTCGTTAGAAAAAAATTCAAGAAGAACCCTAGTGAACTCTGATATGTGAACTCTAGAGAACTTAAGAAAAAATTAGACGTCCATGTGGTAAAACAAATGAATAAATGCTACGACATATCTGTAGAAGGACACTCCTCTTTGCTTAGCATACTACAATGTAACAAAAAAGAAAGAAGAAATAGAGTTTTGCTATAGCATACGAGTGAATGAAAGTTGTCATGGGATGACTCTACCTACTAGCTCATAGGTGAGAGGTTTGCTCCCTGCTCATCTAGAGCTAAGGACGGTAGGTGTAATGAGCTGACACCCTTCGTAGCAGAAAACCTATATCTTTGGGAGTCTGAAAATTAGAAAAGAGCTAGAGAACATAGCTAGGGTATAACTAGGGAGCTTCCTTGAAAATTTGTCTTACTATCTTAAATATAGGAGGAAGGCAACCACACACGCATACACACAGCTTAATCTTAAGGAATGTTCTTAAGGATCTCACTTCTAGTTGTTTATATTTTAATTGCCTATGTCATTTCTGAGGACTGAGATGTTGCCATAGCAATCCTCTAGGTTAAATATTTGCCATAGTAATTCTTTTGCTATGTTTTGTGTGTCAAAAGTCCTATCGGAATGTAGTGCAAGTGTACACGATGCAAGTAGTAAAGTGATACTTGGAGTATCGGATATCGTCTCCACAAGGACTGAAAATAGCTTTATCCTATAATTGCTGCACGAGAGAAAGAAAGAGTTTAAATTGTTTGGAAAATAATATTAGAGAATAAGGAATATAAAAGATAAAAGAATCAGGGCTAAGAGATAGGCTGGTATTGATTTGCTCAGTAGTGCAGGTGTTGCATTGAAGAGAAATTCATGTTCTGTCGTCGTCTCTGTCGTGACAGCACCTGTCGCGGCAGAAGTCGGTTGTTGTCGCGGCAGCGATCACACAACTCCGTACTTCAAGCTTGGCAAGAATCCTTGCTATGACTTGTCCTATCCCTAGGCCCAAGTGCTGTTGCTGAACACCTCTTAGATGATACCTCCCGGCGTTAATCGAAGGGTGAACACCAATGTTGTTGAATTCTTCCTTAGCCACTTAACCTCGTACTTATCCTTAAGTCGAGATGGTTTAATCATAAACTGGAAAACTCATATTTATTCCGTTCATATGCTTGACTCTCCTGATACCAAACAAATAAATAACCTCACAATGCTCTCCCGATACTCTTGCGAGATGTGAAAACCTAAAATAAATAAACTTGAAGTTTTATTGCTTTGAACAAAAATATTCCTAAAACAGTACAATCCTCGCAACTATTTTACAGAATCAACCCTTAGCCCTAGGGGAAGTTTAGAACATGATGAGAAGGGGGAAACGACAAGGGTTTTGGGGAAGATAGCCAGAGATTGAGATATCCTTTCCTAGGTCGAATTACATGCCTTTATATAGGCCTTGGGTCCAAGTTTTCGAATATGGCAAGAATACAAGTTTAAACTAAAGTACAACTCTATTTGAGATTAAATCTTCTGAGTATATGCCTTTAATTCGTCCTCTTTTCTTGCTTTGGGTTTTTTCTTGGACTTTGGGCTTGGCCTTCATTCTGCCTAGGGCTCAGAAAAATATAGGAGTGGTCCACGACAAACCGGCTTGAATTCCTCTATATGTCGAGCTTCACTTCACTCTTCCACCTCACTAATGTTGTCGTCATGGCTGCCACGGCAGTGGCCACAACATCATCTTGCTTCTCGACTCCAATCTTGTGTTCCAGATCTGCTCCTTTTGATGCCCTGAGTCTGTCACAACAGATACCTGCAAAAGCAAACAAAATTAGTAGCAACTGTACCATTTTATTTAATTGTGATGTACATGCAAAACTCTACCTAAATGCAATGAATTATGCTTGAATGCAGCAGAAATATGGGTTAAATAAGGGGTAAAACATAAAACTTTTGTACACTCAACACACCCCCAAACTCAAGTTCTTGCTTGCCCTCAAGAAAATATGACCTAACTAAAATTGAAAAACCTTTTTGGTTTGGCTTAATTCAGTGAAATTTTCATTACCTACCATACATGTCCTATCACGAGAAATACCTTGTCGGATGTTTCTGGATTTATTGGGAACCATGGTATAAGTCTTGTGCAGTGTGTGCATGTTTTGTGAACAAATATGTGCCTAGACTCCTTTAGTTTACTAGAATAATTAAGTTACTCACTTGAATTTTTATGCCAAATTTCATTTTTTTGGAGGCAATTCTTAGTCTCCTTTAGTTTTTTTTTTTTTTCTGAATTAGACTCAGTGTTTTATTTTGCATTGGCTAGAGCCTATTTTTGGGCACCTCTAGCTATCTTCCTAGAGCCGGTATTAGGCCCCTCTAGGGGTATTGAGTCTAAGTTTGTCTTTTCTTCTATTCTTTTCCTAGAGCAAGTGTTAGGCACCTCTAGGAGAAATTTAAGTGGTTAAGCTTTCCTACTCTACTTTATAAATAGAAGTCTAGACAACATATAAGAGTCACAAAGGATGTTTTAAAGATCAGAACTATAGCAAGGCTCTAAACAGTTCCTATAAATATCCTAAAGGCACTGTCACGACAGAGTATGTCGCGACAGGTAAGTTTAGTTCAAAGACTTAAGCCAAATATAATTAATTTTTTAAACCAAAAATAAACTTAATAATAACTAAAACTTAGACACAATTTTAAGACATAACTATGACTTCATTGTTGGAGGGATGCCACCCCTAAACTCGAGGGTTGCATTGCTCTTAATGCATGACAACACGAAAGATAAAACAGAAAAATAAAATACATCACAAAAGAAATAAAACATCAAAGACAACAAATATAAGAAAGAAACTTAAGTTGAGGAGTTGTCGTTGCTGTTGTTGCTGATCTGGAGCTGCCTGCGGGCAGTGACTTTCATGGCAAGGGTCAACAGTGTGCTGGGAGAGGCAGAAGATGTCTTCTTCTTTACTTCCCGAGGTGGTTAGACACGTGTTGGTGAAATGTTTGGGGGCTTGTCCAAAACCTCGACCTCATCGTCAGAGCTATTGTTGCTGCTGGCAGGTCTGCCTTGGCAGAAGGGTCCTTCTCCAGTCTCGTTGAGCTTCTTCCTTTTCATTAGCGTGAAGTCCTTAGAGATGTCTCGGGAAACTGAGGGTTCACCGTCAGAGTCTTGCCAGACAGAAGAGGAGGAGAACCCTTCAAAATATTCTGCGTCGAGTTCTGGCAGGGGGTTCTTTCTTTTCTTGCCTCTGGCAGTGGCAGATTGTCTCCCGCCTTCAGCTGTCGTGGACGGGGTATATGTGGAGACTGCAAATGGAGTTCTAGGGCTTTTAGCATGGGTAGGTGTAGGTGTAGGTGTGGGGGCAGCAAAGAACTGTTCTGGAAAAGAGGGGAACGATACATGTGTAAAATGTAAATCATTATGAATAAAGTTTACCATTTATGCCGTGAAATCCCTCATGTAGCTCATCAGTCCGAGCTGGCTTTCCTCCATTCTTTTCAGCGTCGACAGAAGCTGGGCAGAGATGTCTGATGGAGGTGCTGCTGCCGGCTGCTGTTGTTCTGTTGCGGCAGGTTCTAGGGAACTGGGGCCTGCCGTCTGGTCTGCCGTGGCAGAGGGATTGAAGTATGACAGCGGGGTGGAAGCTTTTAATTCCATCAGGCTAAAAATGTTCCGTTGCGTCCATCCCTTGCCTTTGACTTTAACATCTTCGGCAATTTCCGGTACATTGTGCGCCCGATAGATGGTTGTAATGAGGTATGGGAAGACAAGGGGACCCGACGGGCGGAGGGCACACTCAAGTATTCCCTCCCGTAGGTAGAAGCCGACATTTATTGATCTTTCATTTAAAATGGAGTGCACAAGGGCTAACCTTGGTCTGTCGACGGTGCTGTTATGGGAGGATGGCATGATGCGCTTCTTCACAAAGTGATTCAACAATTTGGCATGTGGAGTCAACTGAGTTCTCTTTACCATCCATTTGTGTTTAGGGTTGGTGTTCCATTCCGTCCCTTCCTTAGTGAGCTCTGCCATGACCGCGTCGTAGTCTGCCGGTGACATGCTATTGACGAGTCTTTTGTGAGAGTCCTCCTTACTTACATATAAGCCGTAGAGGGTGTTGATGTAGGAAGGCTCGAAAGAAAGTTGTTTACCTCGAACTGTTACTGTCGTGGTGTCTTTGCTGTCGACAACATCTTAGAACTCCCTAACTAGTGTGATGTTCATCTCCTCCGGTTGGGCAGCAAACTGCTGCCATTTGAGGGCATGGATTATTCTTGGTATGAAGCTTTCGAGCCCTAGGTCTCCCGTAGGTTCTGTGTAGAGAAACCCTCTTTCCTCCCACATGTCCCTCTTCTTGAAAGAGCTGTGGTACCTCGTGGCGGAGTCATTGGAGGCGAAGCGATCTGGAATGGTGTTATGGCTTGGGGTGGAGACTGCTGCGACAGAACTGGAGGCAGCACTACAGCGGGTTTGTCTGCTAGTCATTTTGCAAGGACTATAGAAAATGTAAAGAAAGTTTGTAAAGATCTAAACAAAAGAAACATGTTGAGAAAATGAGAATGATGTGAGAAATGAATAGTGAATGGGGGTTTATATAAAAGTGTGATTTTTTGCCCGTTGGAGCTGTAACGGTAGGCGCGAATAACGAGGCATGCTGTTACGCGATTTCTGACGCGTCTGTCACGTGTTTCCGTTTCTGTCATGACAGCTTGGTAAAAGGTTGTCTTCTCCGCGTCTATCGCGACAACTGATGACAGGCTATGATGACAGACTCGTTTGTTGGGCTTTTTGGGCTGCTTTGGGTATGTTGGGTTGGTTCATTCCTTCTCTTTGCACTATTTCCTTTGTTTCCTAAAAATAAATAAATAAAATATTAATTCCTAAAATAATTAAATCTTAATTCCTAATAAATAAATAAAATAACAAAAAATAAAAATTAAGTTAAATTAGGGATGCCTTGAGGGGCATCTCCTAAAGTATCTACTTTTTTCATCCTTGGGGCTTCATTCCCCTAATAATGCTTTAGTCTCAGTCCGTTGACTTTGAACTGGTGATCGTCCTTTAAGGATTTGATGGTGATGGCACCATGAGGGAAAACCTGAACGACTTGGAAAGGTCCGGACCATCTAGATTTAAGCTTTCATGGGAAAAGTTTCAACCTAGAATTGAATAACAACACCTGCTGCCCTGGGTAGAACTGTCGTGGCAGCAGTTTCCTGTCGTGCCACCTTTTGGTTTTATATTTGTAGATCTTGGCGTTGTCGTAGGCCATTGCTTGAATTTCTTCAATTTCATTCAAGTCCAGTAGCCTCTTTTGTCCTACCTTATCCCAGTCAAAATTTACTACCTTGATAGCCCAATAAGCTCTGTGTTCTATCTCAACAGGTAAGTGGCATGTTTTCCCATAAATAAGCATGTAGGGTGACATTCCCAATGGTGTTTTAAACGCTGTTCTGTATGCCCATAGTGCATCATTGAGGTGTAAAGAATAATCTTTTCGAGTGGGTTTAACCATCTTCTCAAGTATGTTCTTTACTTCTCTGTTGGATATCTCGGTCTGCCCATTGGTTTGAGGGTGGTATGCTGTTGCAATCCGGTGCTTTACTCCGTATTTTCTCAAGGCAATAGCAATTACCCTGTTATCAAAATGTCTCCCCTCGTCACTAACGATCGCCTTAGGAATACCAAATCTGGAGAAAATATTCTTGTGTAGAAACCTCTGAACAGTTTTGGCATCATTTTTCTGAGTGGTGATCACTTCTACCCACTTGGACACGTAATCCACTATCAGTGGGATGTACAGGTTCCCATGAGATGTTGGGAACAGTCCCACGAAGTCGATTCCCCATACATCAAAGATTTCAACTTCTAAAATGTTCTGCAATGGCATCTCATGCCTTCTCGAGATGTTCCCTGTCCTTTGGCATTTGCCACAACTTTTGTAGAAGGCTTGTGCATCCTTGAACAATATGGGCCAATAGAGACCAGATTGCAAAACCTTGGTAGCGGGTTTGTTTCCACCTAGGTGTCCTCCATATGAGGAAGCATGGTAGTGGTAAAGCACAGCTTCCTGTTCATCTTGTAGTACGCATCTTCTGATAATTTGATCTGCACAATGTTTGAAAAGAAGAGGTTCGTCCCAATAATAATGTTTTGCATCATTTTGGAACCTCTTCCTTGCTTGGTAATTAAGTTCAAGAGGTAGTACCCCGCTAACAATGTAATCAACAAAATCAGCTTACCAAGGAGTTTCAGAAAACTTACATGCCACCATGGTTGTCGCGGCAGTGATGGTGGCAGCAAACAACTGCTCATCCGAGAAGGTCTCCAATATGTTGGTTTTATCTGTTGATTGACTCCTTCCCGTCTCTAATCTAGAAAAGTGGTCTGCTACTTGGTTTTTTGTTCCTTTTTTATCCTTGATATCAATGTCGAATTCTTGCAGTAGCAGAATCCAACGTATCAGTGTCAGTTTTACATATGTTTTCGTGAATAGATACTTTAGTGTTGAATGGTCCGTATGGACCACCACCTTCGTTCCAAGTATGTACAGACGGAACTTGTCGATTGAGAACACCACTCCTAATAGTTTCTTTTCCATTGTGGTGTAGTTCACTTGGGCATCATTCAATGTTTTGCTGGCATAGTAAATCACATGGAAGAGCTTATCCTTCCTCTGCCCTAGTGCTGCCCCAACAACATATTCATTGGCATCACACATTATCTCGAATGGCAAAATCCAGTCTGGTGGCTGTACGATCGGGGCTGTTACCAGCTTCTCCTTCAGAATTCTGAATGCCTCAGTACATTCAATATTAAAGTCAAAGGGGCGGTTCTGCTCCAGTAGGTGGCATAGGGGTTTAGTGATCTTCAGTATTAAATCGTTGATAAAACCCGACCTGTCCTAAGAAACGTCGAATCCCCTTAACTGTGGTGGGTGGCGGCAGCTTTTCTATGACTTATATTTTTGTTCTCTCCACCTCTATGTCGCGGCAGCTTATCCATGGCCTAGTACTATCCCTTCATCCATCATGAAGTGGCATTTTCCCAGTTAAAGACCAAGTTCGCCTCTTCGCATCTTTCAAGGACCTTCTGCAAATTGCCTAAACAACCTTCAAAACTGTCTCCATAGACGGAAAAGTCGTCTATGAAAATTTCTAGGAAATCTTCCACCATGTCAGAGAATATGGCCATCATGCATCTTTGGAAAGTTGCTGGTGCATTGTAGAGTCCAAATGGCATTCTCCGAAAAGCATAAGTGTCGTCCAGGCATGTGAAGGTAGTTTTCTCTTGATCTTCCGGTGCAATCGCTATCTGATTATAACCTGAGTAACCATCAAGAAAACAATAGTAAGATTTTCCCGCTAATCTATCAAGCATTTGATCAACAAAAGGTATGAGAAAATGGTCCTTCCGGGTAGCTTTGTTAAGCTTCTGGTAATCCATACAAACTCTCCAACCGGTTACAGTCTCGGTTGGGATTTGCTCGTTATCTTCATTGGTTACCACGATTATTCCTCCCTTTTTAGCTACGCACTGCACCGGGCACACCCACTTACTATCTGAGATGGCATATATGATTCCGACGTCAAGCCATTTGATAATCTCTTTTCTCACCACTTCTCGCATAGCATCGTTTAAACGTCTCTGAGCATCAATAGTCAGCTTATGATCATCTTCCAGGAGAATTTTGTGCATGCATAATGCTGGACTGATGCCTTGGATGTCAGCAATTGTCCATCCAATGGCCCTCTTATGCTGTTGTAGCATTCCAATTAGTTTCTGCTCATGTTTCTGCATTAATTTGGAAGAGATGATTACGAGCAACATATCATTAAAACCAAGAAAAACGTGTTTAAGCGGCCATGGCAGGGGCTTAAGATCTTAAACAGGTGGCTCTTCAATTGAATGCTTTTGGATTATATGTTCATTCGAGGTATAATTTAGGGGCTCGAAGAACTTACCTGGACGATTGCCTATCCAATTTACCTCCTCATGACCTTCTATTTCAGATATTTCTGAATAGGAGGAGTCACTACCGTCGTTGTTGCCGTGACAATCTTCTAGATGACTACTGTGGTAGTGACTAAATTTTATGTCATGGCAGCTCGGCCTGATGTAGGGTTGGTCAAGGATTACTTCAACAATGGCCTTGCACTCTTGTTGGCCTCTAACAACGGTATATTAATGTGCACTTGCTTAAAAATATCATATATATTTTTGAGCTAGTACTCTTGTTTCTGTTTTTGTAACCGCTGTGGAAAATGAGGTAGAGGACGGTAATCTTCAAGGCGTCCTTCACGTGGTATTCGGATTTGAGAAGGCTTAAGTTCTTTGGCAATATTTCTTTCTCCTCTGTCCCTTCTGCTGTCATGACATGTGTGTCGGCAACAGGTTGCTCTTCTTCCGTCGGGGAAGTGTTCACGACAGGTGTATCTAGGGTCGGTTCCTCATTTGGTATGGTTTTCATCTTCGGCCCTTGCAGTTGTTTCCCATTCCCAGTTGTCATTGCCTTACACTGCTCATGTGTGGGTTTTCTAGTGACCTCAGTATCACTAGGAAATCCTAAGTTTTGCCTTGGCTTGATATGCTGGGAAACCTGGCCCATCTGTGTCTCCAGTGATTTCAGGGTGGCTTCATGGTTAGTCATCCTCATCTCTGTCTTATCCATGAATGACTCGGTTTTCTTGACAAAGTGATCCATGCTTGCAATGTAAGCTCCTGTCTATGACATGAATGTGGCCAATGTCTGCTCCAGTATACTAGGTGCGACTACCGGTTGCTGTTGCAGCTGCTGCTGTGGCTGCTGGCGCGACAGGATTCTGGGTGCCCCTTGGTTTTGGTTGTTCTGCATCTGAGGATTCAGTGCGTTGTTCGGATTGCTCCAGGAGATCTTGGGATCTTTCCTCCAGTTGGGATTGTAATTGTTGGAATCATAATTTCCTGGCTTGTTGTAATTTCCAATGTACATCCCTTCTTCTAACTGTAATGGACAGTCTTCCGAACTGTTATTCCCACTACAAGTCTCACATACCTTTTCTGTAGAGTAGACATGTTTAGAATCTTTTCGTAACAGATTTTCCACCGCCTTTGTGAGGTAAGCAACCTATGATTTCAGGGAATTGTCAGCTTCATAATCCGTTATAATTATCCCTCGTTTACCTCTCCTTGCTGTAGAGAATTGCTCGTCATTATTTTCTAAGTTTTTCAACACCACCATTTCTTCGTCTAGATCTTTATCCAACAATAGTCCATTTGTTGCTAAATCTATTCTCATACGAGTGTGTGTTGACAGCATTGTAGAATTTAATGACTTGATTCCACACGGGGAATCCATGCATCGGGGTTCCTTAGAAGAGTTGTAAACTTGTCTCATGCCTCGTGCATTGGTTCGTCATCTTCCTGTTGAAAAGTAGCAATTTCATTACGCAATCGCTCAGATAAGTGTGAAGGATTAAAACGAGATAAAAATTCACGAGAGATATCTGCCCAAGTTCGTATTGAACCCGACATTAGTTTATTCCACCAAGTTTTAGCTCTCTCTTTCTATGAATGAGGAAATAACCTGAGCCTCATTATTTCCAGATTTTTTCCTGGTAATCTAAACGTTCCATAGATTTCTTGGAATGTTTTCAGATGTTCTCGGGCATCCTCTGTTGCAGCACCACTAAAGTGGCATGTAGAATTTATCATGCTGAACATAATAGGTTTCAGTTCGAAGTTCTCAACTTCTATGTCTGGCAAGGTGGTTGTTGCATGTAAAAGTGTCTATCGCAATCTAGTGCAAGTGTACACGACACAAGTAGTAAAGTGATACGTAAGTATCAAATATCGTCTTTACAAGGACTGGGCTGATAGCTTCAACCTTAGTTTTCTGTATGAAGGGGAAAAGAAATAGTTTAAATGTTTGTCACGAGATAATAGAGAATACTGAAAATAAAAGAGTAAAGAATTCAGGATAAAGAGAATGAGCCGGTATTGAATTGCTCAATAGTGTAGGTGTTGCAAAGTCTAGGAATCTCTGTTCTTTCGTTGCGCCTGTCGCGGCAGCACTTGTCGCGGCAGCGGTCTGTTGTTTGTCGCGGCAGCGATCACACAACTCTGTACTTCAAGCTTGGCAAGAATCCCTGATGTGCCTTGGCCTATCCCTAGGTCCAAGTATGTCGATGAACACATCTTTGATGATACCTCCCGGCGTGAATCGAAGGATGAACACCGAAGTTGTTGAATTCTTCCTTAGCCACTTAACCTCGTCCTATCCTTAGGTCCGAGATAGTTCAACCATAAAATAGAGAACCCATACTTATTCCTTTTGTATACTTAACTCTCCCGATATTAAGTAAATTTGTAATCTCACAATGCTCTCCCGATACTCTTGCAAGATGTTGAAAACCAGAATAAGCAAACTTGAAGTCTATTTTATTGAACAGAAAAATTCCTAAAACAAATGCAATCCTTGCAACTACTTTACAAATCAACCCTTAGCCCTAGGGGAAGTTTAGAACATGATGAGAAGGGGAAAACGACTAGGGTTTTGGGAAGAAGGCTAGAGAGTAAGATATCCTTCCCTAGGTCGAATTACATGCCTTTATATAGGCCTTGGGTTCAAGTTTTCTAATATGACAAGAATACAAGTTTAATTTAAAGTACAACTCTATTAAAGACTAAATCTTCAGAGCATATGTCTTTAATTCGTCCTTCCTTTTTGCTTGGAATTTCTTCCTTGAACTTTGGGCTTGGCCTTCATTCTGATCTAGGGCTTAGAAAAATATAAGGGTGCTCCACGACAGACCAGCTTAATTTTCTTTTTCTGTCGAGGCCCACTTTACTTCTTCTCTTCACCATTGCTGTCGTCCTTGGCTGCCACGGCAGCGGCCATGGCAGCATCGTCCTTCTTGTCTGCAAATCCAGTTCCATCTCTGCTTCTTCACTGTTCAGCGTCTGCTTCTCTACTGCCCTCCATCTGCTACAGCAGCTACCTGCAAAAGCAACCAATTTCAGTAGAAACTGTGCCATTTGATATAATTGTGATGTATAAATGAAATATATCATAAATGCAATGAATTATGCTTGAATGCAGCAGAAATATGGGTTAAATAGGGGGTAAAATATAGAACTTTTACACACTCAACACACCCCCAAACTCAAGTTTTTGCTTGCCCTCAAGCAATTCAGACCTAAAAAAGAAAAAAAAAATTTTGTTTGGCTTAAAACAATGAACTTTTCCTTACCTACCATCCCTTCCCTATTGTGAGCAACACCATGTTGGATAATTTAGGATTCATCCGGAACCTTGCTATAATTCTCGTGTAGTGTGTGCATGCTTGTGAACAATTATATGCCACGACTCCCTTAGTTTACTAGAATAGCTATGCTTCTAACTTGAATTTTTATGCCATTTTTCATCTTTTTGGAGGCAATTCTTAGGCTCATTTAGTTTTTGTTTAGACTCGATTCTATTTTCTCAAGCTTAAGTTTGACTAGAGCCGGTTTCAAGCACCTCTAGGTGTATTGAGTCTATTTTTCTTACCTTCTTTTCCTAGATCCAGTGTTTGGCACCTCTAGGGGCAACTCAAGTTTTAAGCTTTCTATTCTAGTTTACTAGAAGAGTTCTAGACAATATAAAAGTCACAAATGGTGTTTAAGATTTAGAACTATAGTAAGGCTCTAAACTGCTCCTAAAACTATCCTAAAGGCACTGCCACGACAGAGGCTGTCACGACAGGTAAGTTTAGTTCAAAGACTTAAGCCAAATTTTCATTTTTTAAGCAAAAATAAACTAAGTAAAAGACACAATTTTAAACTTAAAGACACTTCATTAATGGAGGGAGGCCACCCCCAAACTCAAGGGTTGCATTGCCCTCAATGCAAATGACAGAGATGAAAAAGAAAAATAAAAACAACAGCACAAAATATAACAAAATGGCAGACATCAAAAATAAGAGAAGAAACTTAAATTTTCAAGTGTTGTCATCGCTGCTGCTGCTAATGATATGAATCTACTGGCGGGCAGTGACTTTCCTTGTCGGTGCTGACAGATGGATGGGTGAGGTAGAGGTGGTCTTGGTCTTGGCTTCTCGTGGAGGTTGGATGCGGGTAGGGGAGATATAGGGTTGTTTCTCCAATACCGGAACATCCTCGGAGCTGCTACTGCTGCTACCGCCGTTAGATTTTTCTTTGTCGGATGGATCGACTCCGGAGCCCTGTTTCTGCCATTTGACCGAAGTGAACTCCTTGGACAGATTCCTCTTGACAGAGGGCTCGTCATCGGATTCTGCCTAAATTTCAGAGGAGGAGAAGCCAACAATATACCTGTCGAGGTCTGACATGGGCTCTTTTCTCTTGGCTCCTCTGGCAGATGTCTCAGCTGTGCGACTGCCGCCTACAATTGTTGTGGCAGGGGTCGGAGTGGATGCGACAAATGGTGTTTTTGGTGTAATAGCAGGGGTAGGGGTATGGGCAGGGGTGGGGGTAGTAAAATACTGGTCGGGGAAGGCAGGGAACAGTACATCAGGAAAATTAAGAGTAGTTTTAATGAAGTGTACCGTTTCTGTGGTGAAGTCTCGGATAAAACTCATCAGGCCCAGCTGCCGTTCTTCCATATTCTATAGGGCAACAAATATTTGTGTTGAGGAGTCTGCTGGAGGAGCTGCTGCAGGGGCGTGGCAGCTTTTAGCTCCAATCAGGCTGAAGATGTTCCTTTCCGTCCACCCTTTTCCCTTGGACTCTCAAATCCTCGGCAGCTTCAGGTACGTTGTGGCCGCGGCAGAGGGCAATGATGAGGTATGGGAAGAAAAGTGGTCCTGACGGCCGATATACACAATCCAATATTCCCTCCCGAACGTATATGCCAACGTTAATTGGCCTCTCATTTAGAATTGAATGGATGAGGGCTAACCTTGGTTGGTCTACCCTTGTGTTGTGTGAGGAGGGCATAATCCTCTTTTTGATGAAGGCGTTCCAAAGCTTGGTTTCCGGAGTGAGTTGAACTCTTTTAACCGTCCTTGGATGTTTTGGATCGGTATTCCACTCGGTTCCTTCGTCTGTGAGTTTTGCCACAACAACGTCATAATCTGCCTGCTCCAAGCTTTCCACGAATCTCCGGTGGCCGTCTTCCTTTCTCCCAACAAAGAACCCATAGAGGGTGTTGATGTATTCAGGCTCAAAATGTACCTCCTTTACTCGGACCGTAACTGTTGTCGCTTCCCTGCTGTCGATGGCAGCATAAAATTCTCAAATGAGAGTTACATTCATTTCCTCCGGCTGCTCGACAAACATCTGCCACTGTAGGGCTATGATTTTGCGGGCTATGAACGGTTGTAGCCCAAGCTTCTCCGTTCTGGTGGTGTAAACGAAACCTTTCTCCTCCCACGTGTTTCTGACCTGGAAAGAGCTGGGAGTGGATGCTGCTGGGGCAGATCTTGAGGCAACACTACGACGGGTATTTCTGGTACTCATATTGCAAGGACTGTGGAAAAGAAAATGAAGCAAATGAAATTCTAGAGGAAACAAGTAGAGAGAGTAAAAGTGAGTGAAAAATGAATAGTAAAACGAGGTTTATATAGAGGGGGAGTTTGCTGCCCGTTAGAGTTGTAACGGTAGTCGCGAATAATGGGGCTAGCTGTTACGCGATTTTTTGACGTGTTTGTCACGCGTTTCCGTGTCCGCTGCATGTCTATTACGCGTTTGCGTGTCTGTCGCGACAGTGTGTTAACATGCTGGATTTTCCGCGTCTGTCGCGGCATCTGTAACGGCAAGCTCCTAGTTTGGGCTTTTTGGGCTGATGGAAAGATGGTGGGCTAAATTCCCTTCTCCTCTTCTCCTTGTCTCCTTTATTTCCTAAGAACAATAAAAATAAAAACTTAGTTCCTAAAAATAAAATAATTCTAATTACCTAATATATAAATAAATAATAAATATTAATAAAAATAAAATTAGGTTAAATCATGGATGCCAGGAGGGGCATCTCCTAAAGTAACCACTTCCTGCATTCTTGGGGCTTCAGTCCCCTGATAGTGCTTCAATCTTTGTCCGTTGACTTTAAATTGGTGCCCGTCTTTTAAAGATCTGATTGTGATGGCACCGTGGGGAAAAACTTGTACAACTTGGAATGGGCTGGACCACCTAGATTTCAACTTTCTTGGGAAGAGTTTCAACCTAGAGTTGAATAACAACACAAGCTGCCCTGGGCAGAACTGTCGTGGCAGCAACTTCTTATCATGCCACTTCTTTGTCTTGTCTTTGTAAATCCTTGCGTTGTCATAGGCCATTGCTCGAATTTCTTCTATCTCATTCAAATCAAGAAGCCTTTTGTGTCCTGCCTTTTCCAAGTCCATATTCACTGCTTTGATGGCCCAGTATGCTCTGTGCTCAATCTCGATAAGTAGATGGCAGGTTTTTCCATAAATCAGCCAGTAGGGTGACTTTCCCAATGGAGTTTTGAATGTTGTTCTGTAGGCCCATATTGCATCGCTGAGGTGTAGAGACCAGTCCTTCCGAGTTGGCTTAACCATCTTTTCAAGAATGTTCTTGACCTCTCTGTTGGGTATTTCAGTCTGTCCATTAGTCTAAGGGTGGTATGCTGTTGCGATCCGATGTTTGACA
This sequence comes from Hibiscus tridactylites, assembly GCA_958450335.1. Taxonomy (NCBI): domain Eukaryota; kingdom Viridiplantae; phylum Streptophyta; class Magnoliopsida; order Malvales; family Malvaceae; genus Hibiscus; species Hibiscus tridactylites. Next base: position 71,866,287 of record OY288279.1, read on the forward strand.
CCATACTTTTTTAAGGCAACAACTATAATCCTATTATCGAAATGCCTCCTTTCATCACTGATTATCGCTTTGGGGATGCCAAATCTGGAAAATATGTTTTTATTCAAAAACCTCTGAACCGTCTTGGCATCATTTTTCTGAGTAGCGATCGCTTCAACCCATTTTTGTAGAGTGTCTGAGCATCCTTGAATAGTGACAGCCAATAGAATCTAGACTGCAAAACCTTGGCAACAATTTTGTTACCACCTAAGTGTCCTCCATATTGTGAAGCATGGCAGTGATGAAGCACAGCTTCCTGTTCATCATGTGGTATGCATCTCCTGATAACCTGATCTGTACAATATTTGAAAAGAAGAGGTTTGTCCCAATAATAATGCTTAACATCATTTTGGAACCTCTTCCTAGCTTGGTAGTTAAGGTCAGGATGAGTTATTCCGCTAACTAAATAATTAACAAAATCATCATACCAGGGGAGTTCAGAAAACTTACCTGCCGCCATGGCTGTCGCGGCAGTGCTTGTGGCAACGAACAACTGCTCGTCAGGTAAGGTCTCTAGTATGTCTGTCTCATCTGTTGGGAGACTCTTTCCCGTTTCCAGTCTTGACAAATGATATGCAACTTGATTTTCTGTTCCCTTTTTGTTCTTGATCTCAATGTCGAACTCTTGCAGTAGCAGAATCCAACGTATCAGTCTAGGCTTTGCATCCTTTTTGGCGAATAGATATTTCAATGCAGAGCGGTCTGTGTGAACTATGACCTTCGTTCCAGGTATATATGAACGAAACTTGTCAATGGAAAATACCACAACTAATAGTTCTTTCTCTGTTGTGGTATAGTTTACTTGGGTGTCGTTCAGTGTTTTGCTAGCATAGTATATAACATGAAAGAGCTTGTCTTTCCTCTTCCCAAGTACTGCCCCAACAACATAGTCACTAGCATCACACATGATCTCAAATGGTAGTTTCCAATCTGGTGGTTGTACTATTGGGACTGTTACCAGCTTTTCTTTCAGAACCTTGAATGCCTCAGTACATTTAGTGTTGAAGTCGAAGGGACGGTTCTGCTCCAGAAGATGGCATAAGGGTTTGGTGATCTTCAAAAAGTTTGCGATAAACCTCCGATAAAAACCAGCATGCCTCAAGAAACTCCCGATTCCCTTGACTGTAGTGGGTGGCGGCAGCTTTTCAATTACCTTGATCTTAGCTCTGTCGACTTTTATGCCGCGACAGCTTACTTTATAGCCTAGGACTATCCCTTCATCCACCATGAAGTGACATTTCTCCCAGTTCAATACCAAGTTTTCTTTCTCACATCTCTCGAGCACTTTCTGTAGGTTGCCTAGGCAACTTTCAAAATTGTCTCCAAAGACAGAGAAATCATCCATGAATATCTCCAGGAAATCCTCCACCATATCAGAGAATATTGCCATCATACACTTTTGAAAGCTTGTTGGTGCATTGCAAAGTCCAAATGGCATCCTCCGAAAAGCGTAAGTACCGTATGGGCAAGTGAATGTCATCTTCTCTTGATCCTCCGGTGCAATGGCTATTTGGTTGTAACCTGAGTATCCATCAAGAAAACAATAGTAAGACTTTCCCGCTAATCTATCAAGCATTTGATCAATAAAAGGCAGGGGAAAGTGGTTCTTCTGGGTAGCTTTGTTAAGCTTCCGGTAGTCCATACAAACCCTCCAACCGGTCACAGTCCTGGTTGGGATTAACTCGTTTTCTTCGTTGGTTACCACATTTATTCCTCCTTTCTTAGGAACGCACTGCACCGGGCTCACCCACTTGCTATCTGAGATGGCATAAATTATTCCAGCATCTAGCCATTTGATGATCTCTTTATGCACCACCTCTAGCATAGCATCGTTTAGACGTCTCTGTACATCAATTGTCCGCTTATGATCATCCTCTAAGAGGATTTTATACATGCATAGTACTGGACTGATGCCTTGGATATGAGCTATCGTCAATCCAATAGCCTTTTTGTGCTGCTACAGCATCCCTATTAGCTGTTGTTCCTGTTCCTGCATCAACTTGGAAGAGATGATTACGTGCAACGTATCATTTAAACCAAGGAAAACATATTTAAGCTGCCCTGGCAGGGGCTTAAGATCTAGAACATGTGGCTCTAAAGTTGATGGCTTTTGGACGATATGTTCATTCGAGGTATAGTTTAAGGGCTCGAATAACTTACCTAGACGATTGCCTATCCAGTTTACCTCCTCTTGATCTTCAGTATCAGATATATCAGATTCTGAGGAGCTAATGTTGTCGTTGCTGCCGTGGCAATCTTCTAAATGGCTACTGGGGCAGTGGCCAATTTTTGATGTCATGGCAGCCCGACCTGATGTAGGGTTGGTTAAGGATAACTTCAATGATAGCCTTGCATTCTTCTTCTTCTTCTACATCAGCATGTTTTATCGTCTGGAGAACATTCAACTTGATCTCTTGATCGTTCACTCTCATAGTGAGTCAAGCTTTCTACAAGTGCTATGACAAATGCCAACGGACTGGGAACATCTCATGAAGACATGAGATGCCACTGCAAAACATCTTAGAAGTCGAAATCTTTGATGTATGGGGGATTGATTTCATGGGACCATTCCCAGCATCATGTGGGAACCTTTACATCCTACTAGCAGTGGATTATGTATCCGAATAAGTTGAAGTGATCGCCACGCAGAAAAATGATGCCAAGACTGTTCAGAGATTTCTGCACAAAAACATTTTCTCCAAGTTTGGCATACCTAAGGCGATCATCATTGATGAAGGGTGTAACACCCCAATTTTGGGCTTAGAAGTTTATGGTCTGAACCGGACCGGTCTGAGAAGCGGTTTGAATATAAAAGGAGGTTTTAAGGAAAGCCTAGTTTAGGATGCTTTAAAAATATGGAAAAATATCTAAAAATCCTAATTTAATATATATAAGAGAGTGGTGAAATCAATTTTACAAAATAAAGTTTGGAAATACTACATTTCGGTGTAGTGACCAAATTGCAAATTTTGCAAAGTTTAGTAGTGACTGTTTTGTAAAGGATTGAAACTTTGAATCTTTAAGGAGCTAATTACCCAAAATGTTTTTCTCTATATTTTTACTTAATTTGGGTGATTTAATTAATGTTTTAATTAAATAAAAGAAAAGGAAAACTACTTTTTTATTTTCATAACTACCTTTCTCTAATTTTCTCTCATTCCTTTTTCTCTCAAAATCCTATCATCCAAACACCTTTTCTCCAGCAACATTCGCATTTATTTTCACTTCAATTGATGAGATTTCCATCACATATTGGTTCCTAATCAATCTTGCATCAAATCCTTTTGATTTCCACGTTGAATTTTCATGGAATTTGGCCCAAATCAAGGAGAAATCATCATTTAGAGGTAAGATTGTTATTCTCCTCTAAATACTCAGTTCTTTACTAAAATTCCCAAGTTGGTAATCCTTTATTAAAGTTTTATAAATGGTTTTAATGTTAGAAACAAGATTTTGGCTTAAAACTCAAGATTTTGGAAGAGATCTTGAAGATTTTCGTTGTAATTGATTGGGCTCTGTTTTGAGATAGTTTCTAATGTATTTTGGATGTTAAATGATGTTAAAAATGAGGTTTTATCAATCCAATCCCGAATAGGTTGAGTTTCCTAAGTTTTTTGCTTATGAAAATGGTGGTTTTGAGGTGTTTTTGGTGTTCTATTATAGCTGGAGGTATAAGGACGAGTTTAGGTCTATTTCAGAGGTTAATTGATGTTTAGAAATGATTAGAAGTGATGGATCTTGGCTGGGTTAAGTTTTGGAAGAGTTTGGATGTGATTTCAAATGTTTTTGGTAGGCAAAATGTTGGTTTTGGGTAGATCAACAAGTTTAGGAGTGTTGGCTAAAGATTTTAATGCATGATGATACATTAATCCTCTGCTTTGATGTGTCTAAAATAGGGGAGACATCTTCTGACTCTTTTGGAGTTGATCCGGAAGCTTAATCGGCGTTTTGGCAAGCGAGCGAAACGAAATCGGTGAGTGCGATTGGGTTAGAAGTCCATGAGGGCAAAAATACAAGGTTTGGGGATTTTAGAGTGGTTTGAAACACCTTCTTAAGTCCGGACGTAAGTATGGCTTGATTTGATCTCTCTAAAGTGGTGTTTGCCCCTAAAATGCTTTTACATGCTCATGGTTTGAGATTGTTAAATTCCTACTGTTTTATGCATATTTTAGAGCAAGAGATTATGCTTGTAGAGATGTCACGAGATGGCATGATGCATTGAATAGATTTGAGCTTTTGTCTTAAAGCAAAAGTATGATTTATGATTTGAAATGTGGTGAGAAAACCTTTGAGTTATTTGCATGAAAAACAGTAGGCGTGACGATGTTTAAACACCTTATATTGGCATAGATGTTGAGAAACTTATCGGATATAATTGATCGATCAATAGGATGAGAGTGCACTATAAACTAAAAATTTGTACATGCTCTTTGGTTAAGCCAAAGAGAGATATTTTCTATGATGGGCATTCCATCGGGTAGGACTTGGTGAAATATCCAAGCTTTGTGGCGATGAGAGATTTCGCCATGTGAGTACGGTGATGAGAGATTCCACCGGAAGTTGTGTTGCTAGACAAGTGAGTACGATGATGTGAGATTCCACTAGAAGAGTCTAGTGTAGAAACATGTCCGCATGTCCGAGTATTGATGAGATGCTAAATGCCAATATAATTGATGAAATGATTTTGTTATACATGTACCTTTGATGAAATGATTTATGCTAAGAGGTATGCATATGTACTTGTTTAGAAATGCTTTGACAATACAAGCATGTGAATGGCCTTGCCATGAGTTTTGCATTGGTTTTAATGCATGAGATAGAATAAAGGTACATGTGGTTTCAGTGAGTTTGCATTGAGGTTTTCCAAGCATTAGAAAGAGATGAGCATGTGGTTTAAAAGCTTTGATGGAAGTGTTTTCTAAAATAATGCATTATTGTGTTGGTTTTCTTTAGAGCATGCCTCACTAAGCATTTGTGCTTACGCTCTCTTTTACCAATAATGCAGATAATTGAGGTGTTTAAAGGCATCAAGGAATCTAAGTCCATCCAAGGAAATCCAAGCTCACGTATGGTGAAGTTTTCATAAACTATTAGTTTTGATAATTTGGCAATGGGAACCTAAGACTTGTTTTGGGAGATGTGTTAAACTCCCTGAGGTTGTGGCATGTTTGCCTTGGTTGTTTTGAATTGTAAATGACCTTAATTGCTTGTTTGAAGGATTGATTTCCCCTTTTTGTTTGATATTAGGAAGCATGCCTCTAGACTTGTGAGTTTTCATGTTGTTGCTATAAAGGTAATTAGGAGTCCTAAATATGTTCCTTATATGCTTGATGACTTGTGGATATGCTTGGGAAGTCATTAGGATGTGGTTGAATGTGTTTATGCATGAAAAACCAGCAATAGTTACAGATTCTAGGCAAACCGTATCAAGACACCCTCTAGTGTTTCGAAACGGGGGCATGAAATGGCCTTCGCGTTTCGAAACGCCAAGATTTGTTTCGAAACGATTTGGCTACTAGAAAGCCTCGTTTCAGAACTGGTCTCGGAACCAACCCGCGTATCGGAACAATCAACGTTGTTTCGATCCACGTTACGATACAACAGGTCAAAGTTCTAAAATAGGTGACCGTTGGGCACTGATTTTAATGGTTCTGAAGTTTGCAAGCTTTACATTTTAGTCCCGAATGTTGAAGTTGCAATTGCTTGAGTTTGAGATGTTCTTTTAAGATGAAATTTGGCAGAGAAGCATGTAATATGACTAATTTCATATTGGTAACATTAAAATCAATAAAGATCTTCTAATTTACAGAAATTACATTTTGGTCCCTAAACTTATAATAAGTGCAATTGAATCTCTATTTGTTATCCGATCGTTGTGCCTTTCTCAAATAAGTTTTATGAGCACCCACTCAGGGTTAATGTGCATCTAGACAAGATTAGAAAGAAAAAAAGGGTTGTGAATCAAGGTTGACTTTCGGGTTGACTTTGGTTTTCCCCGTGTAATCTTCGTAGTTCGGGTCAACCGTCTAGGCCGAGATAAGGGGGTTACAAAGGGAGACATTTGGATAATAGGGTAACCGCTAATGCCTTGAGAAATATGGTGTAAAGCACCAGATTGCAACAACATATCACCCTCAAACCAATGGACAGGCCGAAATATCCAACCGGGAAGTAAAGAACATTATTGAGAAGATGGTTAAACCTACTCGAAAAGATTGGTCTTTACACCTCAATGATGCACTCTGGGCCTATAGAACAGCATTCAAAACACCATTTGGAATGTCACCCTACAAGCTTATATATGGGAAAACATGTCACTTACCTGTTGAGATAAAGCACATAGCTTATTGGGCTATCAAGGCAGTAAACATGGACTTAGATATGGCAAGACAGAAGATGCTACTTGACTTGAATGAAATTGAAGAAATTCGAGCAATGATCTACGACAATGCAAAGATTTGCAAAGACAAAACCAAGAGGTGGCACGACAAGAAGTTGCTGCTACGACAGTTCTGCCCAGGGCATCTTGTGTTGTTGTTTAACTCTAGGTTAAAATTTTCCCAGGAAAACTTAAATCTAGATGGTCCAGCCCCTTTCAAGTTATGCAAGTTTTTCCTCATGCTGCCATCACGATCAAATCCTTAAAAGATGGGCACCAATTCAAAGTTAACGAACAGAGACTAAAGCATTATCAAGGGACTGAAGTCCCAAGAATGCAGGAAGTAGTTACTTTAGGAGATGCCCCTCAAGGCATCCCTAATTTAACTTAGTTATTTTACTTTTTTATTTTTTTATTTATTAGGAATTAAGAATTATTTTATTTTTAGGAACTAAGGTTTTATTTGAATTATTTTTAGGAAATAAGGGAAACAAGGAGAAGAGAATAAGTGAACCAGCCCACCATATCAACAGCAGCCCAAAAAGCCCAACGGATGAGTCTGTCGTCACAGCCCGTCATCAGCTGTCGCGACAGATGTGGAAAATACAGCCTGTCACCACGCTGTCGCGGCAGGCACGCAAACGCGTAACAGACACGGAAACGCGTTACAGACGTTTCAGAAACCGCGTAACAGCTGGTCCTGTTTTTCGCGCCTGCCGTTACAGCTCCAACGGGCAGAAAATCATTCATCTATATAAACCCCCATTCACTATTCATTTTCACCTTACTTTTACTCTCTCAACTTGCTCTCTCTAGATCTCAAATTTCTCTTTATTTTCCACAGCCTTGCAACCATGACTAACAGACAAACTCGCAGAAGTGCTGCCTCCAGCTCTGCCGCAGCAGTGAGCACACCCAACCATAATGTCATCCCAAACCGCTTCACCTCCACCGACTCTGCCGGTAGACACTACCACTCCTTCCAGAAGAGGGAGATGTGGGAAGAAAGGGGTTTTCTCTACACCAAGCCCACAGGAGACCTAGGGCTTGAACCCTTCATCGCAAAGAAGATCCATTCCTTAATGTGGCTGTGGTTTGCTGCCCAGCCGTAAGAAATGAACGTCACGCTGGTCCGGGAATTTTATGCTGCCGTCGACAGCAAGGATACCACAACCGTGACGGTACGAGGTAAAGAACTTTCTTTTGAGCCTTCTTACATCAACACCCTATATGACCTCTATATCAGTAGAAAAGAGGATGCCCACAAGAGGTTTGTCGAAAGTTTGTCGTCGGCAGACTATGATGCGGTGATGGCAGAAGTGACGGAGGAGGGGACATAATGGAACACTGACCCAAAGCATCGGTGGACGGTGAAAAGAACTCAACTAACTAACGAGGCCAAATTATGGAACCACTTTGTGAAGAAGAGAATCATGCCATCCTCCCATAACAGTATGGTCGACCGACCCAGGTTAGCACTTGTACATTCAATTCTAAATGAAAGACCCATCAACGTCGGCCGATACATAAGGGAGGGAATTTTGGAATGTGCTCTCCGACCATCGGGACCTCTTGTCTTCCCGTACCTCATCACCACGATATGTCGAGGCCACAACGTTCTAGAAATTGCGGAAGACTTTAAAGTCCGAGGGAAAGGGTGGACGAAGCGAAACATCTTCAGGCTCATGGAGCTGAAAGCAGCAACCCCACTCTCATACTTCAACCCTTCTGCCACAGCAGAGGAGCCGGCAGGCCCCAGTCAGCCAGAACCTGCCGCAGCAGAGCAGCAGCATCCAACATCAACAGCCCCTCCACAAGACGCCTCCACCCAGATTCAGTCAACACTCAACAGAATGGAGGAAAGGCAGCTCGGTCTGATGAGCTTCATAAGAGACTTCACGGCAACCACGGTAACTTTTATTCATAACAATTTAAATTTTCCACATGTATTGTTCCATGTCTTCCCAGAACAATATTTTGTTGCCCCCACACCTACTCATACTCATGCTACCACACTGAAGACTCCGTCTACTGCTTCTACTCCTACACCGGTCGCGGCAGCTGAAGGTGGCAGCCACACTACCATTGCCACTGCCAGAGGTGAGAAGAGAAAGGATTCGCTTCCAGAACTCAACGACGATTACTTCGAAGGGTTTTTCTCTTTATCCGTCTGGCAGGACTCTGAAGGGGAGCCCTCTGTTGCTCGAAACCTTTCCAAGGAGTTCACTCCAATGAAGAGGAAGAAACCCAACAAAGCTGGTGAAGGACCCCCCGGCCAGGGCAAGTCTGCCAGCAGCAGCAGCTCCGAAGACGAGGTACAAGTGCTGGACAAGCTACCCCAAATCTGACCCACTCGTATCCATCCGCCAAAGGAAGCCAAAACGAAAACTGCCTCTGCTTCCCCTAGCACTCTGTCGGCACCCACAATGAAGGTCACTGCCCGCCGGCAGCTACAGATCAGCAGCAGCAGCAGCGATGACAGCTCCTCAAATTAAGTTTCTATCTTATTTTTGTTGTTTTGCAGTTTTATTTATCTTGTGATGTATTTTGTTTTTATTTCTTTTTAATCCATGTCATCATGCATTGAGGGCAATGCAACCCTCGAGTTTGGGGGTGGCATCCATCCAGTAATGAAGTGTCTTTTGTGTTTTAAAATTGTGTCGAAGTGTTAGTTATTATTTAGTTTATTTTTGTTATATAAAAAATAATAAAAAATCATTTGGCTTAAGTCTTTGAACTGAACTTACCTACTGTGACATACTCTGTCGTGGCAGTGCCTTTAGGATATTTTTAGGAACAGTTTAGAGCCTTACTATAGTTCTGATCTTTAAACACCCTTTGTGACTCTTATGCTATCTAGACTTCTATTTATAAACTACAGTAGGAAAAGCTTAACCACTTGAGTTGCCCCTAGAGGTGCCTAACACTGGCTCTAGGAAAAAAATATAAGAAAATTTAGACTCAATACACCTAGAGGTGCATAAAACCGGCTCTAGGAAGTTAGCTAGAGGTGCCTAAAAACAAGCTCCAGTCAACTTAAAGAAAAGAAAACCGAGTCTAATTCAGAAAAACTATAGGAGCCTAAGAATTGCCTCCAAGAAAATGAAATTTGGCATAAAAATTCAAGTAAGTAGCTTAAATTATTCTAGTAAATTAAAGGAGTCTAGGCACATATTTGTTCACAAAACATGCACACACTACACGAGACCTATAGCATGGTTCTGAATAAATCCAGAAATGTATGACAATGTGTTGTTCGTGATAGAGCATGTGTGGTAGGTAATGAAAAGTTCACTGAATTAAGCCAAAAAAAAATTTAGTTAGGTCATATTTGCTTGAGGGCAAGCAAGAACTTGAGTTTAGGGGTGTGTTGAGAGTGTAAAAGTTCTATATTTTACCTCATATTTTACCCATATTTATGCTGCATTCAACCATAATTCATTGCATTTAGGTAAAGTTTCACATATACATCACAATTATATAAAATGGAACAGTTGCTACTGATTTTGGCTATTTACTGTAGGTAGCTGCTGTGGCAGACTCAGGGCAGTGAAGGAGCAGAGTTGGAACTCAGGACTGGAGTCAAGAAGGGAGATGATGTCGTGACCACTACCGTGGCAGCCATGACGACAACGACGGTGAAAGGGAAAAGTGAAGTGGAGCTCGACAGATAGAGGAATTCAAGCCGGTCTGTCGTGGACCACTCATATATTTTTCTGAGCCCTAAGGCAGAATAAAAGCCAAGCCCAAAGTCCAAGGAAGAAACCCAAAGTAAGAAAAGAGGACGAATTAAAGTCATGCACTCAGAAGATTAATTCTCTAATTTAGTTGTACTTAGGTTTAAATTTATGTTCTTGTCATATTAGAAAACTTGGACCCAAGGCCTATATAAAGGCATGTAATTCGACCTAGGGAAGGATATCTCATCTCTAGCCTTCTTTCCCAAAACCCTTGTCATTTTCCCCTCTCATCATGTTCTAAACTTCCCCTAGGGCTAAGGGTTGATTTTGTAAAGCATTTGCAAGGATCGTATTGTTTTAGGAATTTTCTGTTCAATAAAATAAAACTTCAAGTTTGCTTATTCTTGTTTCAACATCTTGCAAGAGTATCAGAAGAGCATTGTGAGATTATATGTTTACTTAATATCGGGAGAGTTAAGTATACGAAAAAATAAGTATGGGCTCTCCAGTTTATGGTTGAACTATCTCGGACCTAGGGATAGGACGAGGTTAAGTGGATAAGGAAGAATTCAACAACATTGGTGTTCTCCCTTCGATTCACGCCGGGAGGTATCATCCAAGAAATGCTCATCAACATAACTTGGACCTAGGGATAGGACAAGTCACAGCAGGGATTCTTGCCAAGCTTGAAGAAATTGAGTTTCTTATCGCTGCCGCGACAGCAACGGACCGCTGTCGTGACACGAGCCATACACATGACAATTCTTTTATAGAATGCAACACATGAACTACCGAGTAGATCAATACCGACCTATTTTTTAACCTTGAATCTCCATTCTTTTATATTCAGTATTATTCAATATTATTTCCCAAACAATTTAAACTCTTTTCTTTCTCTCTTGTACATCAATCCAAGGATAAAGCTATTTCCAGTCCCTGTGGATTCGACATCCGACACTTTGAGATCACTTTACTACTTGCGTCGTGTACACTTGCACTACATTGTGATAGAACTTTTGACACACAACAAAGGGGAGATCAGAGTGATATGATGGGCCAAGTTATTGATGCTCAGTTGTGTGTTAACTACATTGTGAGGAAGTAAAGTTATTTTTGCGCTGCCACAATATGTTGCCTCGGCGGGTTTGGCGGGCGGCAAACTACGACTCTGTCATGCGGCCGCAGAAGGGGTGTACTATCTCAGCAAGTGGAATGAAAGAAGTCACGGCGGCAAGTTTGGTAGATATTCCATGTTCGACAGGATAGTCGACAGTGATTGCTCCTATTTCTAGGTTAGGATGCTCGAGAGCTAACTTGTGGACTATTGTGGAACCAAGTTAGTTAACTTGGTTGGTAATCTCTTTTAGCCGCTGAAACTTGTGGACTAGTGTGGAACCAAGTTAGTCACGCCTCAGCATGTTGTGACCGTACTTAACCCTTTCGTGAGCCTTGCACTTTTGTATCCGACAAATGGATTCTCTCAAACGATTGGTATAGAGTGATTGAAAGAATGAAGAACAATAGATTAAGTAAACTCGGAATATTTTATTGAAAAAATAAACTCATAAACTTTACAACCGTTTCTCCAACTACTTTACAAGCAAAAACCTAAACCCTAGGGAGTTTTAGAACATAGCTGACTCCCTCTCTCTATCTCTCTCTATATTTTTCTCTATGCTTGATTTGCTAAATACATGAGATTTATATAGGCAAAGATCTAGTCTAAGTCCTTCTTGGAGTAGAATTTGGACTTCTTTTCCCGTTTCCTTGTTCCACAAGTAAGTATAAGCCACCTTGCTTATCGATCTTCAATTAGCTCTATACACCGCTCTAGGCCTCAGAAAAATGCAATATTGGGCTCAATGGACTCAGAAAAATGTCCTCTATCAAACGAGACCCATCTTGACTATGTCGGAGTATTGCCCTATGGGCGGCATTCTGCGGTGACGGCGTCTTTGGTAGCAACTGGAACTGCTTCAGTACATCTCCTTCTACTCCCTGCTTTCATGTCCTCTCTTTCTTTGATCAGCAATTGTAAAGTGTCCAAAAGTCCTATATTTCATGCACATTCCAACTCTTATTATTACTTCTTTAAAGCATATTTTAGGCATAAGTAGGCTCATGCATAGCATTTTGTAGTATTTCATTGTTCTGCCTTACTATTATATCTTATCATTTATTTGGTGAACAAGAGATATTATTTTAGCGTATTATTGTATTTAGGTACTAACAACTGAATGAGAGAACCGAGGAGCGGAGGACACAATGCTGAGGAGCAAACCCATGAGCTGTACTGAAGCAGTTCTAGTAGAAGTTAGTTGTTGCCGAACACCTGCCAAGTAGAGTTGTCGCCGCCCTTGCTGCCCTCGGCAGCCGACTATGGAAGTTGGTAGAACCGGAGCGCGATCTGTAGAGCAAAAACTCCTGCATCTATCACCGACGCTCATGTGATTTTCCGACGTCTGTAGAAGCGGCTAGGGATGCCGAAGAAAAATTCTCAAGCTTACTTGCGGGTTAAGGCAAACGAGAAATAGTCCATATTCCAAGGAAAGAAGTTGACATTTAAAGCCATACTAAAGATGGAAAGCTACTTTTGAGGACTTCTACTTTAAGGAGGACTTAACCTAGTCTTGAGTCTATAAATACTCATTGTACTTCTAGTTTAAATCATCCTAGGTTTTCTATAGACTTTTCTTCTGTTCTTCACTGCCACCATGTTCTAATTTCCATTGGGTTAGGGTATGTTGTAACTAGTGAGAAACATTTGCTTTAAGTTAACATCTCGAGCATCCTAACCTAGAAATAGGAGGGATCACTGTCGACTATCCTATCGAACTTGGAGTATCTACCAAACTTGCCGCCAGGTGTAATGCCCTGGTTTTGGGCCTAGATGTTTTAGAGATTTAATCGGGCCGGTCGAGAACGGTTCGAATCTTTGAGGGTGATTTAGGGAACACCTAGTTTGGGATACTTTAAAAATATGGAAAAATATTTAAAAATCCTCATTTATTATATAAATGATTATGGTGAAAACAATTTTACAAAATACGATTTGGAAATACTACATTTTGGTGTAGTGACCAAATTGCAGTTTTTTGCAAAAGTTGACTAGTGACTGTTTTGTAATGGATTGAAACTTTGAATCTTTAAGGAGCTAATTTTATCAAAATGTTTTTCATCAGGTTTCTCTTTAATTTTGGAGTTTTTAATAATGTTTTAATTAAGAGAATAAAGGAGAATTTAAAGGGGAAAATCTATTTTGACTTTTCATAACTACCTTACGTTAGTTTTCTGTCATTTCATTTTCTCTCAATTTCCACTCAGCCAAACACATTTCCTTCATCAATCAACCTTTGATTTTCATCTCATTTTCCGAGATTTTACTCTCATAAGGATTTCTAATCTTTAACTTATCAAAACCTCTTGTTTTTACTATGGATTTTCAAGAAATCTTGCCCAAATTGAGTAGAAATCAGCCATTAGAGGTAAGCTTCGTCCTTCTGCTCTAATGACCAGTTCTTTACTGAAATTCTCAAGTTATCAATCATTTGTTAATGATTTTTGAGTTGCTTTAATGTTAGAAACATGAAATTGTAATAAAACTCAAGATTCTTGGATAGATCATAATGATTCTCGTAAATATTGGTTAGGCTCTGTTTTGAGGTTGATTTCTAATGTATTTTGGATGATAATTGATGTTATAAATGAGGTTTTATCAAACAAATCCCGAATAGGTTTGGATTCCTAAGTTTTGCGTGCTAGGTTTGTGGTTTTTGGAGTGTTTTTGATGTTTTATTGTTGCTGGAGATATAAGGACGAGTTTATGGTGATTTTTTTATGTTAATTGATGTTTAGAAAAGGTTATAATTGATAGATCTTGGCTGGAATTTGTTTGGTGAATGTTTGGAGGTGTTTTCAGTTATTTCGGATAGCCGAAATGCTTGTTTTGGGTAGAGCAGCGTGTTAGAGTGAATGGTTGGTGATTTTAATGCATGGTTATGCATTAATCCTCTACTCTTATGTGCTAAAAACAGGGGAGAGTAATCCGGAAGCAATTGAGGTAGCATTGGAGGTTTTAGATGCTTGGTTGGCTCGTCGGCTAGCGTAGTGTTGCATATCGGTGATTGAGAACGCTTTTCCCAGCTTTTTGTAATGATTTTTAAAAGAGGTTTGGGATCTTAAATCTAGGCTTGAAACGCCGATTTATGTTCGGAAGTAAGAGAAGAAGATTTCTCTCTGGGTTTGTGCTAATATTGTTTGAAAATATTAAAAATGGGTTTTGATGTGCTTGGTTTGGCAATACGATTTAATTTGATGTTTGAGCAGGGTTTTTAAGCATGAGAGTTGGTTATCAAACTTGGTTTGGTGATGGAAGCATGAAATTAATGACCCTTGAAAGTATGTAGTGTTAATTTGTGTTTTAAAGACATGGTTTAACATTTTGGGCCTTGTTATTGTTCCATGCTTTGAAAACATTAGACGTGTTAATGATTTTGATATGATATATTGGCATAAGTGATGAGAAGATTACTGGATATAATTGGTCGACCAATAGGATGTAGAGTTGCACGATAAACTAATAATTCGTATGTGCTCTTGGGATTCGTTCCAAAAGAGAGAGACCGATGATGGGCATTCCATCGGAGTAGGACTTGGTGAAATACCCAAGCTTAATGGCATTGAATGTTGTCGTCATGAGAAACCGATGATGGACATTCCATCGGAGTAGAACTTGGTGAAATACCCAAGCTTTGTGGCGAAGGTAGATATCGCCATGAGAGTCCGGTGGTGAGATCCCACCGGGGTAGGACTTGACCTCGAGTCAAGCAACTCACATATCTGTGTAAAGTAGAATATGGAAATGCCAATATATGAGAATGAAGTGTGTTTCACATGTACCAATGCTTGTAGTGTTTTTATGTTATGAGAAACGCATATGAGATTTTGAGATTATGAGATGCTTTTGTATAGCAAGCATGTGTGGCCTTGCCATGAGTTTTGCATTATTTGAATTCATGGGATAGGTAGATGGAACATGTGATTTACAAATGATGATTTGCTTTGAAATGATTTTCATGCTTTGAAATGATGATTTTCATGCTTTGAAATGCAGGGTGTATCGAAATACCCTATCTGTTTCGGAATGGGGGCCTGTAACGGCCAAGGTGTTTCGGAATGGGTAAGAGTGTTTCGGAACACTTTGGCTATTGGAAAACCCTGTTTCGATACGGGTTTCGAAACGAGTCCGAGTACCAAAACGGTCAATACAGTTTTGATATGGCTGTTTCGATACCAGGGTCAGCGTTTTGAAATGGTCGACTGTTGGACTGCATCTTGAATTGTTTCAAGTTCGTTTTTCTTACATTTTAGTCCATGTTGATTATGGATGCAATTGGTTGAGTTTGGGATGTCCAATTAAGCTGATATTTGACAGAGATGCATGAAAAATAATTAATTACATATTGGTAAGCTTAAAATCGGCAAAGTCCTCGCAATTTGCAAAGTTTACATTTTGGTCCTTAAAAGTGTAACTCTCACAATTGAATTCCTAATTGACTTCCGATCGCTGTGCCTTTCTCTCCTATGATTCTTGAGTAATCTCGTAGGCTTAATGTGCATTTAGAAAAGATAAAAAGAAAAAAAAGGTCGTTAATCAAGGTTGACTTTCGGGTTGACTTTCGTTTTCCCTGTGTAATCTTCGTAGTTCGGGTCAAGCGTCTAGGCCGGGCTAAGGGGGTTACATTTGTTGGTATCAGAGAAAGGTTTGCGAACATTTGAGGTAATGGTAGGTTTTTGGTAGGTCCTTATGGTAAGATTTGGATGTTTATCTCGGTGTATGATGGCAAGTTGGTTGAAAAATATGTTTTGGGTGAAATGTTGATGATCATATCATGCTCAATTGTTATGAACCATAGGTGAGTTAATGTGAACATATATTGATGATACGATGACGTTGTGAGCTGGTTTGATAATGAAAATTTTGATTAGTGTGATATGTTGCTATTATGATGTTGAAGGTATAGGTTGTTTGATGAGAGCATGATTGAATTTTGTTGTTTGATATACACGGTGTATGTGATATCAATGTTAATATTGATTATTATGTCATACAAGAGGGGGAAAATTCGGGATACCCATTGCCTTACTATTTTAGCAAATGTGTTAACTTGGAGTTGGAGTCTTGAATTAGCACAATGGAATCGATGAGAGAACTGCAATCGAGTACGATTGTTGTTGCTTTATAGCATGTTGTTGAGAGGTGGAATTCACCATCTGGTGAGGGTGTATCATTTCAGTCGTCAGTGTCTGGAGTTGAGGCAATGAGGCAACATGAGAGGGCTGGCCCTGTGATGAAAGATTTATCGTCCGTGGTTCAGGAGATGTAGGAAACATCCCAGACCGCGGTGAATATAGGGTCTGTGTATGTACCGGCTGTGGGACAAGCGAGTTTGTCAAAGCAGCGTTTACATGAATTAGGAGTTGTTGAGTATCATGGTTCGACACTTGATGTGTTTGAGGCTTGGTTAGCCAGTACGATTCCAATTCTGGGTCAGGAAGGGTGTGACAGCGCCTGTAAGCTAGGAAGCATTGTTTTGTTAATGTTGGAGGATGCTTGTGTTTGGTGGACATCTATGTCGGTTGCAACGAATATCCATGATGTGGATTGGGAGTTCTTTTTATCTGCCTTTAATAGAAGGTACCTTGGAGATAAGTTTCCAGGGGTTAAGCAATGTGAGAGTGTGGCTTCAGTTTATAAGGGTGAACAAAATGCACGCAAAAGAGCTGTGAGTTCTGGCCTCGAGAGTGGGCAGTGTAAGAGATTTCATGATAGAAGGATTCGCATGAATCAGAGTTTTAGAGGTAGAGCTGATGTGGGTCTAGTGAAACAAAGCCAAATAGTGGTAGTTCGTTTACCGGAGTGCAGCAGATGTAGAAGGCGTCACTTTGGGGTTTGCTGGGGTGTTGGAGCTTGATGGAACTGTGGTTCAATGGAGCATGGGAAGCGTAATTGTCCTCAAATAGTGAGACTAGCTTCAACGAGTACAAATGAGTCTCAAAGGGGTTATGAGCGCGGCCGAGATAGGGTTCGGAGGTGGCAAGCAGGGCAAAGAGGTGCGAGGTGTACGGTGGTTGAATCTTGTTGGAATTGCAGGTCCGCTGGAAATTTGAAGCGAGGTTGTCCAGAGTTATTGTTGAGTGTGTAAAAGTTCTATTATTTACCCCCTACTTAACCCATATTTCTGCTGCATTCAAGCATTATTTATTGCATTTAGGTCAGTTTACAACAAAACATCACAAATATATTAAAAGACATAGTTTCTACTAAAAATTGTTGTTTTTATAGGTTGCTAATGTAGCAGACGGAATGGGCAGGCGCTGGGCAGTGAAGCAGAAGAGCTGGAACTGGATGAGTAGGCAATGAGGACGATGCTTCCATGGTTGCCGCCGTGACAGCAGAGGACGAAGCAGTTTTGAGGAGAATAAGCAAAGTGGACCTCGACAGATAGAGAAAATTCAGCCCGTCTGTCGTGTGAAATCACCATATTTTTCCAAGCCCCCGATCAAAAGGAATGTCAAGCCCAAAGTTCAAGGAGAGAAAATCCCAAGCAAGAAAGATGACGGCTGAAAAGTAGATTCCTTGAAGATTTAGTCTTTATTAGAATTATACTTTCATTTAAAGTTGTATTCTTGCTATTTTAGAAAAATTGGACCCAAAGCCTATATAAGGGCATATATTTCGACCTAGAGAGGGATAACCGATTCCCTAGCTTCCTTCCCAAAACTCAAGCCCTTCTCCTTCCCTCAACATGTTCTAAATCCCCCCTAGGGCCACGGGTTGATTTGTAAAGTAGTTGCAAGGGTTGTTTTGTTTGAGGAATTTTCAGTTCAATAAAATAAACTTCAAGTTCTGTTATTTTGGTTATTAATATCTTGCAAGAGCATCGGGAGAGCATTGTGAGGTTATCAATTTACTTAGCATCGGGAGAGTTAAGTATACGAAAGAAATAAGAGCAAGTTCTCTAGTTTATAGTTGAACTATCTCGGACCTAGGGATAGGACGAGTTTAAGCGGCTAAAGAAGAATTCATCAACATCGGTGTTCATCCTTCGATTCACACCGGGAGGTATCGTCAAAGACGTGATCATCGATAGACTTACACCTAGGAATAGGCCAAGGCACATCTGGGATTCTTGCCAAACTTGAAGTACTGAGTTGAGTGTTCGCTGCCGTGACAAGCACCGGACTACTGCCGCGACAGGTGCTGTCGCGACGGGGACGACGACAGAACTAGAGTTCCGAGACTTAGCAATACCTGCACTACTAAGCAATTCGATGCCAGCCAATTCTCTCTATCTTGATTTCCCTACTCTTCTATTTAAGTTTTCTTTACTATTCTCGTGACAACTTTCTCAAATATTTTCTTTACTTTCGTGTAGTGATTTAAGGTGAAGCTATTAGCCCAATCCCTGTGGAGACGATATCCGATACTTCGTATCACTTTACTACTTGCGTCATGTACACTTGCACTATAATTTCGATGGAATCTTTTACACGCAACAAGGTTTTGGCGCCGTTGCCGGGGATTGGCAACATAACTCTACCTTTTCTTTTACTGCACTTTTCGTTTTTGTTTTTATTTTTATTTTTCTGTTTTTCTTTGTTGTGTTCAACTCTTGCTTTTCACAAGGTTCATTGTTTATGCGCAGATCAAAATGAGAAGAAGATCCTGAGTATCCATTAGATCCAGAAATTGAAAGTTCATTCAATCTTAAGAACCGACTTCGTCACATACTAGCCAGGAACGAGTAGCTTAAAGAACAGTTAGAGACGATGGCCCACCAAGGAAACAACCCGCTGGTTGGAGAGGTTATACCTCCTGTCGGCAACCCTGCTGCCGCTGCCAGACGACGGTCTTGTCGTGACTACATGTTGAATGATCATGTAGAACTGGAAACCACGCTGCCGGACATAGATGTTGACAACTTCGAGCTGAAACCTGTTATGTTTAGCATGATCAACAATGCCACTCAATTCAGCGGTGCTGTTACAGAGGATGCTAAGGAGCATCTAAAAACGTTCCAAGATATATGTGGTTTGTTTAGACTGCCAGGAGTTAATCCGGAGATACCGAGGCTTCGGTTATTTCCCCATTCATTGAGGGATAGAGCAAAGACTTGGTGGAATAAACGTACGCCGGGTTCAATTAGAACTTGGGCAGATTTGTCTCGTGAATTTTTATCTCGTTTTAATCATTCACATTTATCTGAGTGATTACGTAACGAAATTGCTACTTTTCAACAAGAAGATGACGAGCCGATGCACGAGGCCTGGGACAGATTTACCACTCTTCTACGAAACTGCCCAATGCATGGATTCCCTATATGGAATCATGTAACTAAGTTTTATAATGCTGCCAACTTACAAACTCGTATTCGAATTGATTCAGCAGCAAACAGATTATTATTGGACAAAGACCCAGACGAGGCAATGCAAGTATTGAAAAATCTGGCTAAGAATGAGGAGCAGTTTACGACAGTAAGAAGAGGGGGTAAACGAGTTCTAGCTTTTAAGGATTATGAAACCGCCAACACGATGAAATCACAAGTGGCATACCTTACTAAGGCAATGAAAAAGCTCTTGAACAATGATGCACAACATGGATTTGTTGTTTAAGAGGTATGTGAAATCTGTGAGGGAAATCATAGTTCGGATGAGTGTCCTATACAGTTAGAAGAGGGAAAGTATGTTGGAAACTATAAGCCGAATTACAACTCCAACAACTATAATCCCAACTGGAGAAATGATCCCAAGTTTTCTTGGAGTAATCCTAATAATGCCCTGAATCCTCAAGCACACAATAATCAGAATCAGGGAGGACCTAGATTGCTGACTCGAGAGCAACTGTAGCCGCAGCAGCAGCAACAACAACCACCAGCTGTCACGAACAGTATATTGGAATAGACTCCGGCTACTTTTATGTCTCAGACAGGTACTTATATTGAGAACATGAATCAGTTTGTCAAGAAGACGGAAACATTCATGGATAAAACAGAGATGCGGATGACAAATCATGAAGCTACTTTAAAATCTTTGGAGACACAAATGGGTCAGGTTTCCCAGCATATCAAGCCAAGGCAGACTAGAGGATTTCCTAGTAATACTGAAAATGCTAGGCATCCTACACATGAGCAGTGTAAGGCCATTACTACTAGGAGTGGGAAGAAATTACCAGGGCCGAAAAAGGAAGCAGAAACAGTAAGGAAACCAGCCTTGGACAGACCTTCCGAGGAAGCTGCCCCGATAGCTAACAAACAAACTGCTGCCGATAAACCTGGTACGACAGCAAAAGCGACAGAGGAGAAAAATGATGAACCCAAACCTCCTCAGATTCGTATGTAGTGGGAAGGACGTATTGCTGATTATCGCCCCCCACCTCCTTTTCCTCAACGGTTACAACAAGTGAAGCAAGAATCTCAGCTCAAAAAGATTTACAATATTTTTAAGCAGGTTCATATTAATATTCCGTTGTTGGATGTCGTGAGGGAGATGCCCGGTTACGCCAAATTTCTCAAGGATGTCATGTCAAATAAATCTAAACTTGGGGAGTTTGAAACGGTTAAGATGACAGAAGGATGCATGAGTATTCTTCATAGGCAGCCACCCCAGAAAAAGAAGGATCCGGGGAGCTTCATCATACCTTGTGTAATCGGAGATAAATATGTGGGTAAGGCACTTTTTGATCTTGGTGCTAGTATTAATTTAATGCCAAAATCTGTTTTTCAGAAATTAGGTATTGGAAAAGCTCGGCCCACGACAGCAATTCTGCAGCTGGCAGACCGCTCTTACGTTCATCCGGAAGGAAAAATCGAAGATATTCTGGTAAGAGTGGATAAATTTATTTGTCCTGCTGACTTTCTTGTTTTAGATTGTGAAGCAGATGAAAACGCACCAGTCATCCTGGGGCGACCCTTCTTAGTCACGGGAAGATCATTGATTGATGTAGAGAAAGGAGAACTCACCATGAGAGTGAACGACCAAGAGATTAAATTGAATGTTCTCCAAGCTATGAAGCATGCTGATGCAGATGAGGAATGTAAGGTTATCACTGAAGTTACCTTTGATCAACCCTGCATCAGGTCGGGCTATCACGACATCAAAATTGGTCACTGCCTCGGCAACCACTTACAGGACTGTCACGACAGCACTGACGACAACAACTCCTCAGAATCTGATACATCTGATACTGAAGATCAGGAGGAGGTAAACTGGATAGGCGATCGTCCAGGTAAGTTATTCGAACCTTTAAATTATACTTCGGATAACCATGCAATCCAAAAGCCATCTAATGTTGAGCCCCATGTTTTAGAACTGAAGCCCCTGCCAAGGCAGCTAAAATATGCTTTTCTTGGTTCAAATAATACATTGCCCGTAATCATCTCTTCGAAGTTGATGCAGGAACATGAACAACAATTAATAGGGATGCTGCACCAACACAAAAAAGCAATTGGATGGACGATAGTTGATATTCAGGGCATTAGTCCGGCGTTATGTATGTATAAAATCCTTTTAGAGGATGATCATAAGCCGACTATAGATGCTCAAAGGCGGCTAAACCATGCGATGAAAGAGGTGGTGCGTAAAGAGATAATCAAATGGTTAGATGCGTGTATAATTTACACCATCTCCGACAGCAAATGGGTAAGCCCGGTGCAATGTGTTACCAAGAAAGGAGGAACGACCGTGGTGACCAATGAAAACAATGAGTTAATCCCAACCCGGACTGTGACCGGTTGGAGGGTTCGTATGGACTATCGGAAGCTTAACAAAGCTACCCAAAGGACCACTTTCCTTTACTCTTTATTGATCAAATGCTTGATAGATTAGTGGGTAAACCTTACTATTGTTTCCTTGGTGGTTATTCAGGTTATAATCAAATAGCTATCGCACCAGAAGATCACGAAAAGACGACCTTCACATGCCCCTACGGAACGTATGCTTTTAGAAGAATGCCGTTTGGATTATGCAATGCACCCGCCACCTTCCAAAGGTGCATGATGGCCATATTCTCCGATATGGTGGAGGACTTCCTTGAAATATTTATGGATGATTTTTCAGTCTTTGGGGACGACTTTGAGAGCTGCCTAGGCAATCTACAAAAGGTACTTGAATGATGTGAAAAAGCAAACCTAGTCTTAAATTGGGAAAAATGCCATTTTATGGTGGATGAAGGGATAGTCCTTGGCCATAAGATTAGCTGCCATGGGATAGAAGTCGACAGGGCCAAGATAGAAGTGATCGAAAAGCTGCCGCCGCCAACCACTGTCAAAGGTATTAGAAGTTTCTTGGGACATGGTTGTTTTTATCGAAGATTCATTGCAAATTTCTCAAAAATCACCAAGCCCCTCTGCCATCTTCTGGAGTAGAACCGACCCTTTGACTTTAATGATGAATGTACTGAAGCATTCAAAGTTCTGAAGGAAAAACTGGTAACAGCCCCAATAGTACATCCACCAGACTGGACACAGCCATTTGAGATTATGTGTGATGGAGTTACTATGCTGTTGGGGCAGCACTTGGGCAGCAGAGAGACAAATTATTTCATGTCATATACTATGCCAACAAGACATTGAACGACGCCCAAGTGAACTACACCACCACAAAAAAGGAGTTATTAGATGTGGTGTTCTCCATCGACAAGTTTCGTTCTTACATACTTGGAACGAAGGTAATAGTGCACACAGATCATTCTGCCCTGAAGTATATGTTCGCGAAAAAGGATGCAAAGCCTCGATTGATATGGTGGATCCTGCTATTGCAAGAATTCGACCTTGAAATCAAGGACAAAAAGGGATAGAAAATCAGGTAGCAGATCACTTGTCAAGGTTGGAGAATGGACAGAGTCTACCAACATATGAGACAAACATACTGGAGACCTTCCCAGACGAGCAGCTCTTTGCTGCCGCAATCACTGCCACGACAGCCATGGCGGCAGGTAAGTCTTCTAAACTCCCCTGGTATGCTGATTTTGTTAATTTCTTAGTTAGCGGAATAATTCATTATGATCTTAATTATCAAGCCAGGAAGAGGTTCCAAAATGATGTTAAGCATTATTATTGGGACGAACCTCTTCTTTTCAAAATCTGTGCAGATCAGGTTATAAGGAGGTGTGTACCACAAGAAGAGCAATAAGACATTCTTCATCACTGCCATGCTTCACAGTATGGAGGTCACTTAGGAGGCAACAAAACTGCTGCCAAGGTGCTGCAGTCAGGGTTTTATTGGCCGTCACTGTATAAAGATGCACAAATCTTCTACAAGAGTTGTGACAGGTGCCAAAGGACAGGAAACATCTCAAGAAGAAACGAGATGCCACTGTAGAACATTCTAGAAGTCGAGATCTTCGATGTTTGGGGGATTGATTTTATGGGACCTTTTCCATCTTCATGTGGGAATCTATACATCCTCCTAGCAGTAGATTATGTCTCTAAGTGGGTTGAAGCTATCGCCACTCAAAAGAATGATGCCAAGACAGTCCAAATGTTTTTACACAAAAATATATTTTCTAGATTTGGCATCCCTAAGGCGATTATCAGTGATGAAGGGAGATATTTCGACAACAGGGTTATTGTTGCTGCCTTGAAGAAATATGGTGTCAAGCATCGGATCGCAACAACATATCACCCACAGACCAATGGACAAGCTGAAATATCTAATAGGGAAGTTAAGAACATTCTTGAGAAGATGGTTAAGCCAACTAGGAAAGATTGGTCTTTACTCCTCAATGACGCGTTATGGGCTTATAGGAAAGCTTTTAAAACTCCATTGGGAATGTCTCCATACCATTTGATTTATGGAAAAACATGTCACCTACCTGTCGAGATAGAGCACAGAGCATACTGGGCGATCAAGGTAGTGAATATGGACTTGGACAGGGCAGGGCAGAAAAGGCTGTTAGATCTGAACAAAATTGAAGAAAACCGAACAATGGCCTATGACAATGCAAGAATCTACAAGGATAAAACTAAGAAGTGGCATGACAAGAAGCTGCTGCCACGATAGTTCTACCCAGGGCAGCTTGTCTTGTTGTTCAATTCTAGACTAAAACTCTTCCCAGAGAAGCTGAAATCTAGATGGTCTGGCCCATTCCAAGTCATACAGGTTTTCCCCATGGTGCCATAACAATCTGATCATTAAAAGACGGGCACCAATTCAAAGTCAACGGACAGCGCCTAAAGCATTATCAGGGGACTGAAGCCCCAAGAATGCAGGAAGTGGTTACTTTAGGAGATGCCCCACCTGGCATTCCTAATTTAACCTAAATTTTATTTATTTATTTTATTATTGTTTATTATTTATTAGGAAATAAGGTTTATTTTATTTGAATAATGTTTTTATGTTTATTGTTTTTAGGAAATAAAGGAGTCAAGAAGAACAAGAAAAGTGAACTCAGCCCACAATCCATCCATCAGCCCAACAAAGCCCAATTTTTGAAGTCTGTCGTTACAGCTACCGCGATAGACGCAGAAAATACAGGTTGTCATCACGCTGTCACGACAGATGTGGAAACACGTCACAAACACGTAAGAGACGCGAAAACACGTGACAGACGCGTCAGACACGTTAACGCATAACAACTGGCCTCGTTATTCGCGCCTGCCGTTACAGCTTCAACGGGCAGCAAATCCTTCTCTATATAACCCGTTTCATTTTCATTTTCACTCACTTCTGCCTTTCTTACTTGCTCTCTCTTTCGTTTTCAGTTGCTTTCCTTTTATTTTCACAACCCTTGCATAAATATGTCTTCTAGGAAAACCCGAGGCAATGTTGCCTCCAGTTCCACACCGACAACAACTCCCCCACGTTCCTTTGCTAGCAGAGATATGTGGGAAGAGAGAGGCTTTATCTACACACCGACGGAGGAAATCTAGGCCTCAAACCATTCAATGCCCGAAAGGTTAGAGCTTTAAAGTGGCAAACCTTTGCGGAGCAGCCAGAGGAAATGAATGTCACGCTGGTTCGAGAATTTTATGCTGCCATCAGCAGCAGGACAACGAAAGCAGTGTCCGTTCGAGGGAAGGAAGTGTCGTTTGAAGCAGAGTACATTAACACCTTATATGGCTTCTACAGCGGTATCAATGACGACGCCCACCAACAATTCCTCAATACATTAGACACTGTTGCCTATGACGATGTCATGGCAGAGTTGACCAGTGCTGGGACTCAATGGAACACCAGCAGGAAGAATCCAAGGACAGTGAAGAGAACCTAGCTGCTACCGGAGGCAAAGTTATGGAATGCCTTCATAAAAAAGAGGATTATGTCGTCATCCCACAACACCACCGTCGACCAACCAAGGTTAGCATTGATACACTCTATTCTACATGAAAGGCCCATTAATGTGGGCAACTTTATTCGAGAGAGTATTTTGGAGTGTGCGCAAAGACCAACGGGTCCCCTTTACTTTCCATACCTCATCACCTCGCTCTGCCGCGGCTATAATGTCCCAGAAGTGCACTCTGATTTGCTAGTCGAAGGAAGAGGTTGGACTGAAAAGAACATCCTCAGCCTTATGGAGCTGACTACAGCCACCCCTCTGTCGTCATTTGACCCTGCTGCCGCCACAGCCGATACGACAGAACAGCCACACATTGAACCAGCTGCCGCAGCAGCTGCCCCGACAGACTCCTCCGCCCAGATATTAGATGCCATTCAAAAGCTAGAGGACAAACAGTTGGGCTTAATGACCTTCATTAGGGACTTTGCTGCCTCTACGGTAACATTTATACACAATTCTTTAAATTTCCCTGATGCTGCCTTCCCTACTTTTCTTGCCCATTACTTTACTGGCACTACCCCTGCCCACACTCATACACCTGCTGCTACCCCACGAACACCTTCTGCCGCCTCAACGCCATTGCCTGCCCCGACAATAGGAGACATCACCCATGCTGAACCATCTGCCCGAGGCACAAAACGTCGAATGACATCGGAGGATCTTGATGCCTTTGTTGTTGGGTTCTCCTCCTCTTCTGTTTGGGCTGCCAGCGATACTGAACCCTCTATCAAGAGGAATCTGTCAAAGGAATTCTCACCAGTGAAGAGGCAGAAGCGGATGGCAGATAAGAACAACATGCCAAGAGCCAGCAGCAGCATCAGTAGTGACAGCAGCAACGAGGAGTGCATCAGCAGCAGCTCGGAAGTTCAGGTTGTGGAGCAACCCCCTCACATCTCCCCAACCAGAATCCAGCCACCACGAGAGTCCAAGGCCAAAAACATATATGCCTCCCCCTTGCCCCAGCCAGCTCCGAAAGCCAGAGCCCGCCATCAGATCCAACTCAGCAGCAGCAGCGAAGACATTGATTAAAATTTAAGTTTCTTATCTTATTATTGCTGCCTGCTATATATTTTGTTATGTAATGCCTTATTTTTTGTTTTTTTTACTTGTCATTTGCATTGAGGGCAATGCAACCCTCAAGCTTGGGGTGGCAACCCTCCATTAATGGAGTACATCTTAGTTTAAAAACTGGTGTCTTTACTTAGTTTATTTTTGTCTCTTAAAAAAATGATGAAAATATTGAAAACTTTTGATGAAAACTGTGAACTAAACTTACCTGCCGTGACAGCCCTGTCGTGGCAGTGACTTTAGGATAGTTTTTAGGAGAAGTTTAGAGCCTTTCTATAGTTCTGAAAACCTAAACACATTTGTGACTGTTATACTACTTAGAACTCTTTTAGCCAACTAGAATAGGAAGCTTAGCACTTGAATAGACCCTAGAGGTGCCTAACACTGGCTCTAGGAAAGAAGTTTAGCAAAAGAGACTCAACAGCTCTAGAGGTGCCCGAAACTGGCTCTAGGAAGTTAGCTAGAGGTGCCCAAAACTGGCTCTAGTGAAACTCTAGCAAAAAATAGAGAAATCGAGTCAAAACAAAAAAAAAATCAAAGGAGCATGAAAAAGTGCCTACAAAAGATAAACTTTGACATAAAAATTCGAGTTAAGAGTTGAAATATTCTAGTGAAACTAAGAGAGTCTTGGCATATAACTGTTCACAAGCATGCACACACTGCACGAGGACTATAGTGAGACTCCATACAGATCCTAAATTATCCGAAAGGTTACTGCCGTCACAAGGAACGAACGACGGGCAAGGGAAAGTTCACTGTTTGAAAGCCAAAATAAAAATATTTCATTTTTCTTCCAAGTCTTAGTTGCTTGAGGGCAAGCAAAAACTTGAGTTTGGGGGTGTGTTGAGTGTGTAAAAGTTCTATTATTTACCTCCTACTTAACCCATATATCTGCTACATTCAAGCATTATTTATTGCATTTAGGTCAGTTTACAGCAAAACATCACAAATATATTAAAAGGCACAGTTTCTACTAAAAATTGTTGTTTTTGTAGGTTGCTGCTGTAGCAGACGGAATGGGCAGGTGCTGGGCAGTGAAGCAGAATAGATGGAACTGGATGAGCAGGAAATGAGGACGATGCTGCCATGGTTGCCGCCGTGACAGCAGAGGACGGCAGTAGTTTTGAGGAGAAGAAGCAAAGTGGACCTCGACAGATAGAGAAAATTCAGCCCATATGTCCTGTGAAATCATCATATTTCCCAAGCCCTCGATTGAAAGGAATGTCAAGCCCAAAGTTCAAGGAGAGAAAATCCCAAGCAAGAAAGATGACGGCTGGAAAGTAGATTCCTTGAAGATTTAGTCTTTATTAGAATTATACTTTCATTTAAAGTTGTATTCTTGCTATTTTAGAAAACTTGGACCCAAAGCCTATATAAGGGCATATATTTCGACCTAGGGAGGGATAACCGATTCCCTAGCTTCCTTCCCAAAACTCTAGTTGTTCTCCTTCCCTCAGCATGTTCTAAATCCCCCCTAGGGCCACGGGTTGATTTGTAAAGTAGTTGCAATGGTTGTTTTGTTTTAGGAATTTTTAGTTCAATAAAATAAACTTCAAGTTCTCTTACTTTGGTTATTAATATCTTGCAAGAGCATCGGGAGAGCATTGTGAGGTTATCAATTTACTTAGCATCATGAGAGTTAAATATACGAAAGAAATAAGAGCAAGTTCTCTAGTTTATAGTTGAAACTATCTCGGACTTAGGGATAGGACGAGGTTTAGTGGCTAAAGAAGAATTCATCAACATCGGTGTTCATCCTTCGATTCACGCCGGGAGGTATCATCAAAGACGTGATCATCGACAGACTTTGACCTAGGAATAGGCCAAGGCACATCTGGGATTCTTGCCAAACTTGAAGTACTGAGTTAAGTGTTCGCTGCCGCGACAAGCAACGGACTGCTACCACGACAGGTGCTGCCGCGACGGGGACGACAACAGAACTGGAGTTCCGAGACTTAGCAATACATGCACTACTGAGCAATTCAATACCAACCAATTCTCTCTATCTTGATTTCCCTACTCTTTTATTTAAGTTTTCTTTACTATTCTCGTGACAACTTTCTCAAATATTTTCTTTACTTTCGTGTAGTGATTTAAGGTGAAGCTATTAGCCCAATCCCTGTGGAAACGATATCTGATACTTCGTATCACTTTACTACTTGTGTCGTGTACATTTGCACTACAATTGCGATAAACTCTTTTACACGCAACAGTTATTTTGGGGTGGTCAAGGTGGGATGTCTGTCGAAGCTCCTTGTAAACGTGAGTGTAGTCAGGGTTCTTTACACTAAAGAGGCGATGATGACCTCAAGGTGTTGACTGATGTTGTGGTGGTGCGGCTGGAGAAAGGTGATTTTGCGGGGATGAGTGCTTGTCGGTTAAAGCTTGAGGACGATAATGTGATTGCAGGTATCTTTACTATGCAATCTTTGTTATTGTTATCTTTACTTGGTTCTGGTTTTTGGTCTTCTAGTGTGGTAGATAAGGTCATATAGTTAGTGAGTTTTGGTAGTAGTCGGTGTTGTTTTTGAGAACAACATTAGTGGCGAATGTGTAATAGTTGGAGTAGTTTGCTGTTGGCGAGTTGTTAGAATGGTGAGGTAGGAAAAGTTGGTAGTGGAGTTGGAGGTTGTCCTTGGGCGGATTCTGAGGACGTTATTAGTAAGTGTGAGTAAACATACATGCACATTTAAAATCATTTGTATATATATATATATATATATATATATATATATATATATATTGGTACATGCATACATATGGCACGGCATTAGAGGTTTGCATACATGTACACATGCATTGATAAGGGCATGTAGGTGACCATGCATACAAACGTTTACACTTGCGAATAGCTACTTGGATCCGTTAGTGATGTGGTAGGATTAGGGTAGTTCGTGGGTTTAAAGTGTTGTTTTAGTGCAAAGTAAATGTTAGATGCGATGGTGAGAAGTAAACAAGTTGTTGGCAGTAATGAGCGTGATCTAGCTAGGTTGACAAGAGGAAAGGTGTTTTAGGTGATTTAAGAGTCTTTGGCGGAGTGGTGGTAAGAAGGTGACTGTTGGGGTTAGAATTGATCGAGGTTGTTTGAGGTGTAGTTAAAAGCATTTTGGTAATAACAGTTAGATGTTGTAGTTTCTTTGTACTGGACGGTTGTTGTAGGCTCGCAGATGTGTTTTCGAAGTGTTGATGCATCTTTGCATAAATAGTTACAATAAATGGTTGCTCTAGGTGGGTTTCGGTTCGGCAGTAACCTTAGAGGAGTTCGAATGAGGTATTGATGGGAGCTTTAATTGAGGTTTCGCTTGAGATGGGTAGAGAATTCATGGTCCTAGTATGTTTTGTATGCGGGTGGAATGGGTGGCCAGGTAACTTGAAAAAGTTGTAGTGTATGTGTTTAGAAAGTTGTAAGTGTTTGGAATGAATTTTATGCATGACATGTTGCGATTGTTTTGTGTGAGGATTAAGACTTATCGTTGGATAACATCAAGGTAAGATTAGGATCATAGCCGAAGCTGGTGTTTGGAAAAGTAATGTAAGTTCAAAGGCCATGCTAGTTTGGCTGGGTCCTGGGAAGAGGGTGCTTTGTTAGCTGAATGTAAATAAACCTATCTTGAGACATTTGATGTAAGTGAAGCGATAGTTAGGGATAATATTATAGTCTCGTGACAAGGATTTTTGATGTGGTAGGGGCAAATTTTGATGAACTGTTGAGGCGTGTGATGGTGCTCTGGTTTTGTATCTTGATGGTTCAATGTATGGTGCAGATTGTAGCGGATGTGAAGGAGCATTTGTTGATATGTTGGGATTTTGAGTAAGCAATTGTTACCTAGGAAAATTTTGCTTGTCGTGAGGATATTGGAACTAGAGTTTGAGCGGTAAGTAAGAGGTTTTGGAAAGTGGAGTAGCTGTATATCACATGGTGGCTTGAGAATGGATGGGTTGGTGATACCATGTGTGTGTGTTGAAAGAATTATGAAGGAAGGCAGAGTATGTTGCGAAGAGTGAAGAGTTGTTTGGATTGTTGGAAGTCTTGCACAGTTTGGAGGTGTGGGAAGTTAAAGTTGATTTTGGTAATCATGTGATCTAAAAGTCTTACCGTAAGTGGTAATGTGGAAGTTTGTGTGTGGGGTAAGTTTAGTCCAAGGTTCATTGGACCATATGAGGTGGTACAACATGTGGGTCATGTTGCTTACAAATTGAGACTACCTCAAGGGTTGGAACATATACATAATGTGTTTCATGTATCCATGCTTCGGAGGTATATGCATGTGGAAGAGGTTGGTTGAACCCAGATCTGACGTATGTAAGGAGCCCGTTGAGATTCCGGATTCGGATAGTAAGGTTCTCCGGGGTAATACCATTGAGCTGGTCAAAGTCTAGTAGAGATATCGTGGTGTTAAGGAAGCCACGTGGGAAAGGAAGGATGACATGATGAAGCAAATTTTCTTACCTTTTCCCTCCACGTAAATTTCGAGGACAGAATTTCTTAAGTGGGGGTAAGTTGTAACGCCCTGGTTTTGGGCCTAGATGTTTTAGAGATTTAATCGGGCCGGTCGAGAACGGTTCGAATCTTTGAGCGTGATTTAGGGAACACCTAGTTCGGGATACTTTAAAAATATAGAAAAATATCTAAAAATACTCATTTATTATATAAATGATTATGGTGAAAACAATTTTACAAAATATGATTTGGAAATACTACATTTTGGTGTAGTGACCAAATTGCAGTTTTTGCAAAAGTTGACTAGTGACTGTTTTGTAAAGGATTGAAAATTTGAATCTTTAAGGAGCTAATTTTACCAAAATGTTTTCCATCATGTTTCTCTTTAATTTGGGAGTTTTTAATAATGTTTTAATTAAGGGAATAAAGGAGAATTTAAAGGGGAAAATCTATTTTGACTTTTCATAACTACCTTACGTTAGTTTTCTCTCATTTCATTTTCTCTCAATTTCCACTCAGCCAAACACATTTCCTTCATCAATTAACCTTAGATTTTCATCTCATTTTCTGAGATTTCATTCTCCTAAGGATTTCTAATCTTTAGCTTATCAAAACCTCTTGTTTTTTACTTTGGATTTTCAAGAAATCTTGCCCAAATTGAGGAGAAATCAACCATTAGAGGTAAGCTTCCTCCTTCTCCTCTAATGATCAGTTCTTTACTTAAATTCTCATGTTATCAATCCTTTGTTAATGATTTTTGAGTTGCTTTAATGTTAGAAACATGAAATTGTAATAAAAATCAAGATTCTTGGAGAGATCTTGATGATTTTCGTAATTCTTGGTTAGCCTCTGTTTTGAGGTTGATTTCTAATGTATTTTGGATGATAATTGATGTTATAAATGAGGTTTTATCAAACAAATCCCGAATAGGTTTGGATTCCTATGTTTTACATGCTAGATTTGTGGTTTTTGGAGTGCTTTTGATGTTCTGTTGTTGCTGGAAATATAAGGACGAGTTTATGGTGATTTTTGATGTTAATTGATGTTTAGAAAACGTTAGAATTGATAGATCTTGGCTGGACTTTGTTTGGTGAATGTTTGGAGGTGTTTTCGGTTATTTCTAATAGCCAAAATGCTTGTTTTGGGTAGAGCAGCGTGTTAGAGTGAATGATTGGTGATTTTAATGCATGGTGATGCATTAATCCTCAGCTCTTATGTGCTAAAAACAAGGGAGAGTAATCCGGAAGCATTCGAAGTAGCATTGGAGGTTTCAGACGCTTGGTTGGCTCGTCGGCTAGCGTAGTGTTGCGTATCGTTCAGTGAGAACGATTTTCCAGCTTTGGAATGATTTTGAAAAGAGGTGTGGGAACTTAAATCTAGGCTTGAAATGCTGGTTTATGTTCGGAAGTATGTGAAGTAGATTTCTCTCTCGATTTGTGCTAATATTGTTTGAAATGTTAAAAATGGGTTTTGATGTGCTTGGTTTGGAAATACGATTTAATTTGTTGTTTGAGCAGGGTTTTTAAGCATGAGAGTTGGTTATCAAACTTGTTTTGGTGATGGAAGCATGAAGTTAATGACCCTTGAGAGTATGTGGTGTTAATTTGTGTTTTAAAGGCATGGTTTAACATTTTGGGCCTTGTTAGTGTTGCATGCTTTGAAAATAGTAGATGTGTTAATGATTTTGATATGATATATTGGCATAAGTGATGAGAAGATTACCGGATATACTTGGTCGACCAATAGGATGTAGAGTGCACCGTAAACTAAAAATTTGTACGTGCTATTGGGATTCGTTCAAAAGAGAGAGAGAGAGAGATGAGGGGCATTCCATCGGAGTAGGACTTGGTGAAATACCCAAGCTTAATGGCATTGAATGCTATCGCCATGAGAAACCGATGATGGGCATTCCATCATTGTAGGACTTGGTGAAATACCCAAGCTTTGTGGCGAAGGTAGATACCGCCATGAGAGTCCGGGGGCGAGATCCCACTGGGGTAAGACTTGACCTCGAGTCAAGCTATCTGCATATCCGTGTAAAGTAGAATATGGAAATGCCAATATATGAGAATGATGTGTGTTTCACATGTACCAATGCTTGAAGCGTTTTTATGTTACGAGAAACGCATATGAGATTTTGAGATTATGAGATGCTTTTGTATAGCAAGCATGTGTGGCCTTGCCATGAGTTTTGCATTGGTTGAATGCATGAGATAGGTAGATGGAACATGTGATTTTCAAATAATGATTTGCTTTGAAATGATTTTCAAGCACGAGAAAGAAAGATCATGATGTAGAAACGGTTTCCAAGATAAATGGTTTACATTTTGCATGAGAAGTTTTAAATGGATGTGTTTACAAGAAGGGTGTTTATGATCGAGATGCGTGTGGCATTTGGGTTTAAATACTGGTTTTATATGTTGAGCGATGCATGATTTAAGGCAATGATGTTTTCAGAAGAACTTTTCGAACAACACAGAATTGTGATTTCAAACAAAGGATGTTTTATGGTTTCACTACATTGATGGTGTTTTGGTTTTGAGTATTCCACACTAAGCATTATGTGCTTACGCACTTTTTTGTCCATCAATGCAGATAGTTGAAGTGGGGACAACAAGAAGCAAGGGATTCAAGAAGAACTCCACTTGGGAAGTATGTTTTGTTTCATAGCTATAGATAATAAAGGCAATGGGGGAAATCCTTTACTTTGTTGTGTGACGAGATTGGTGACCTAGAACAAGTTGGTTTATGGTTTGAGACTTGTTTATGGTCATTATATGGTGTTTGGATCCTCATTTTGTATCCTAGTATTGTTATGCTTTATGGTTAAAAGTATGTTCATTCAAGCAGCATAAGATAAATGTGTTGTTGTGCTTAATGCTTGTAATGTGTCTAGCTTTTGATGTAAATATGATAGAGTTGATGCCTAAACATGTTGTGAATGTGCTGTGGTATGAGTTGGGACATGTTTGGATGTGTTTGAATGTGAAAAGATGTGAAAAACCAGAAAAACAAATAGCTGCAGGGCAGGGTGTATCGAAACACTCTTATCTATTTCAGAACGGGGGCCTGTAAAGGTCATGGTTTTTCGTAACAGGTAAGAGTGTTTCGAAAAACTTTGGCTACTGGAAGACCCTGTTTCGATATGAGTTCTGAAACTAGCCCGAGTACCAAAACGGTCAATACAGTTTCGATACGGCCGTTTTGATACCAGGGTCAATGTTTGAAACGGTCGACCGTTGAACTGCATCTTGAATTGTTTCAAGTTCGCTTTTCTTACATTTCAGTCCATGTTGATTATGGATGCAATTGGTTGAGTTTGGGATGTCCAATTAAGCTGATATTTGACAGAGATGCATGAAAAATAATTAATTGCATATTGGTAAGCTTAAAATCTGCAAAGTCCTCACAATTTTTAAAGTTGATGTTTTGGTCCTTCAAAGTGTAACTCTTACAATTGAATTCCTAATTGACTTCCGATCGTTGTGCATTTCTCTCCTATGATTCTTGAGTAATCTCATAGGCTTAATGTGCATTTAGAAAAAATAAAAAGAAAAAAAGGGTTGTTAATCAAGGTTGACTTTCGGGTTGACTTTGGTTTTCTACGTGTAATCTTCGTAGTTCGGGTCAAGGGTCTAGGCCTGGCTAAGGGGGTTACACCAGGACTTCTTTTCGTTGCACCTGCCGAGACAGTACACCCCTGCAGTGGTAGTGACCTGCTACGGCCGCGTGACAGGGTCGTAGTTTACCGCCCTCCGTACCCGCCGAGGCAACATATCGTGGCAACAAAGGATAACTCATACTTATTACAAAGCAGTTTTCACACTAAGTGGCAGCATAACCCTACCTGCTCTATCAATTTGATTCACCTCTTCTATTACTTGTGTTTTTTTATTTACTTTTCTTCTCTACCAAAAAATTCACTTGTGTTTGATTTTACCCTTGTGCAAGAATTACAAAACGGAACAATCTGTCCAATCCTCGTGGAATTCGACATCTTTTATACTATAACATGGTAGGAGTGTGCACTTGCGCTCTCACAAAAAGGGAACACCTACATGCCCTACACGTTTTTGGGGTCGTTGCTGGGGATTGGTAACAACGAATTTTTTTTTTAATTTCTGCACTTTTCATTTATCTTTTATTTTATTTTTAATCGAAAAAAATTATCGTGTCCTTTGCAAGTGTATGACCTTGGCTAACCCTAAAGGAAATTTCATTATTTACGACGATCTTGAGCATGAAACTAGAAGAATTAAGAGAGAGCTTAGGGAAGTCTTAAAGAACAAAGACAAGGGCAAAGCAAAGGAAAAGGCCATGGTAAACGAGGACCCCCAATTGATGCCATGAATGGCAGGGGGAGGCAGCATGACTTGCCGCCTAGAGGTCCACAAGTACAACAGATGCGGGATCCCCCTGATCCACCTCAAGTGTGGACAAGTAGAAACTACCTAGAACATGACTTTCAAAGGTTTGAGCCAATAGTGACAAAAACAGAGAGAAATCCACAGAAGATGTTCGGCAGAATCTACGAGGATTCCTGGACATTTGCCGAGCATTCAAGATACATGGTGTTCACCATGACGTACTACGGTTGAGGCTATTTCCCTATTCATTGAGGGATAGGGCAAAACAGTGGTTGAATAACCAGCCAGCCGAATCTTTCAATTCATGGGCGGAGCTCTGCAAGGACTTTCTAGACAGATTCAACCCGTCCAACGTCACTGATAGGCTGCGGAATGAGATCACAGCCTTTAGACAAGGGGATGACGAGCAGATGTACGAGGCATGGGAGCGGTACCAACAAATGTTGTACAATTGTTCGCTTCACGGTCTATCGGCTTGGACTTAGGTATCTTTATTTTACAATGAGGTTAACTACCCAACTCGGATGTTGATAGATGCCTCGGTCAATGGGATCATCCTAGACAGACCTCTAGAGGAAGAACTGCGGATGCTAAACAAAGCAGCTAAAACGATTATAAATACCCAACAGCCTGCCGAGGCGGCACAAGGCGGCTAGCAAATGCAAATGAGGTAGAAGCCTCAAATTCTGTGTGATGAAGATCGTGCAATCCCCTAGAAAGGCATATGAAGTAAAGACTGTTGAGCCATTCTGCGAAGAATATGGTGGCAACCATGATTCTGCCAATTGTGTCGAATATGCTAATTATATGGGAGGACATGAAAGGAATAGCAGACATGTGCCGCATAACTACAATCCAGGATGGAAGAACAATCCTAAGTACTCAAGGAGCAACCCCAGAGCTACTGCGAACTTGTCACAGCAACGAGGGGACCATCAACAGAACCTGCCACAACAGCTGCCCCTACAACAGAATACAAATACTTCCTCCTTAGAATCTACTATGCATAGTTTCATGTCCTATACTAAAGACTTTATTTTTAACACAACTAAATTCATGGATAAAACTGAATCTTTCATGTAAAGGACTGAAAATAGGATGAACAACCAAGAGTTAGTTTTAAAGAATCTGGAAACGCAGTTCGGGAAATTTTCCCAGATCATCAGCACTAGGCCAATGGGTGGCTTACCTAGTGACACTGAGTCAGCAAAAGGAAAAGCTCTTGAATAGTGTAAGGATGTAACAACCCGAAGCGGGATAAAACTAAAGGACCCATTCATGCCTGCTGCAAGAGAAACAACATCGGCCAAACCAATCCTATATGTCGAACATTCTACCGCGGCAGCACCAGAGAAAGAATCAGCAAACGGCACCAGGAATGAACAGACAGAACCTGAAACAGCTACTCAGAATAGGATACCCAACAAAGATAAAACTACCAACCTTGTACCACCACCTCCATTTCCTCAGAGATTAAAGAAACAAAAGCAAGAAACGCAATATAAAAGGTTCCTGGATGTGCTAAAACAAGTAAAAATCAACATTCCACTAATAGAGTTGATTGAACAAATGCCAGTTATGCCAAGTTTCTGAAAGATTTGTTCTCCAAGAGAACAAGGATCGGGGAATTTGAAACGGTGGTAATAACAAAAGGATGTATGGCTATGCTGCACAATAAAGCATCGGTAAAACAGAAAGAAACAAACGCAAGAAATGCAATATAAAAGGTTCCTGGATGTGCTAAAACAAGTAAAGATCAACATTCCACTAATAGAGTTGATTGAACAAATGCTCAGCTATGCCAAGTTCCTGAAAGATTTGGTATCCAAGAGAACAATGATCGAGGAATTTGAAACGGTGGCAGTAACGGAAGGATGTATGGCTATGCTGCACAATGAAGCACCAGCCAAACAGAAAGATCCAGACAGCTTTATAATTCCTTGCAAAATAGGCTGCAACCACTCTGTACGAGCATTGTGCGACCTAGGGGCGAGCATAAATTTAACGTCCAAATCTATCTTCTAGAAACTAGGAATATGAGATGCCCGCCCAACAACAGTGATGCTTCAGTTGACCGACATAACGTATGTCCAACCGGAAGGAAAAATTGAGGATATCCTAGTACAAGTGGAGGAATTTATTTTTCCTGCCGATTTCTTGGTGCTGGATTGTGAAGTAGATGAAAAGGCACCAATAATATTGGGGCGACCTTTCCTTGCTACAGGTAGAACACTGGTCGATGTGGAAAAGGTGAACTCACGATGAGAATAGATGATCAACAAGTAAAACTGAGCGTTTATCAATCCATGAGACATGCTGAAGATCCGGAAGAATGTCAGCTACTGAATATTGTCTCAGAGTTCAACCTGGAAGAAAATAACCCCTGCCTATAGCAAGACTGCCCATGTAGTAAACTTGGCAGCTGCCACGGTAGCCATTTAGAAAGCTGCCCGAAAGATGAGCAATACCACAAGTTGACAGAGTAGAAATCAGTGGAACAGGAAGAAGCCCACTAGATAACAAACAAGCAAGGTAAGTACTTTGATCCTCTAAATTACACATAAAAGGGGGCAAGATGTTCAAACCATCCATTGAACAACCTCCTACCCTCGAGTTAAAAACCTTACCTGCACAACTTAAATATATTTTTCTGGGATCTAATGATACACTGCCAATTATAATTGCATCCAAGTTGCAGTCTGAACAGGAACGTAAACTAACTGCACTGCTGCAGCAACATAAGAATGCGATAGGCTGGACCATTGCAGACATAAAAGGAATCGGCCATGCCATTTGCATGCATAAAATCCAGCTGGATCAGGACCAAAAACCAACTGTGGATGCCCAAAGGAGACTAAACGAAACCATGAGAGAAGTTGTCAAAAAGGAAATCATCAAATGGCTAGATGCTAGAATCATATATCCAATTGTAGACAACGAATGGACAAGCCCGGTACAATGTGTACCAAAGAAAGGTGGAATAAATATGGTAAGCAATGATAATAATGAATTAACCCCAACTCGAACAGTAACTGGTTGGCGAATATGCATGGATTACCGCAAGTTAAATAAAGCAACAAAAAAAATCACTTTCCATCACCTTTTATTGATCAAATGCTTGACTGCCTTGCTGGCAAACCCTTCTATTTCTTTTTGGATGGATATTCAGGGTATAACCAAATAGCCATCGCACCGGATGACTAGGCCAAAACAACCTTCACCTGCCCATATGGAATCTATGCCTTTTGAAGAATGCCATTTGCTTTGTGCAATGTCCCAGCCTCATTCCAGTGATACATGATGGCTATATTCTCTGATATGATAGAAGACTTTATGGAAATCTTCATGGATGACTTCTCTATCTTTGGCAGTAGCTTCGACAGCTGCCTCGGCAACCTTGAGAAAGTGCTGACAAGATGTGAGGAAACAAACCTAGTGCTTCACTGGGAAAAATGCCACTTTATGGTCGACGAAGGCATAGTCTTGGGGCATAAAATCTCCGCACAGGGAATAGAGGTAGACAAAGAAAAGATCGATGTCGTATCCAACTTGCTGCCACCGACCACTGTCAAGGGCATACTGAGTTTTCTAGGACACGCAGGTTTTTATCATAGATTCATTGAAAACTTTTCTAAGATTTCTAAACCAATGTGTACCTTGCTGGAACAGGACAAAGCCATTCATTTTCAGCGAGGCATGCCAAGAGGCGTTCAAAATATTAAAGGAGAAGCTCGTCACAGCACCTATAGTAGCTCCCCCTAACTGGAGTCAACCTTTCGAGCTCATGTGTGATGCTAGTGACACTGTCGTTGGTGTTGCCCTAGGGCAGCGCAAAGATAAGCTCTTTCACCCCATATACTACGCCAACAAAACACTAAATACCGCCTAGACCAACTACACCACCACAGAAAAATAATTGCTAGCAGTAATATTTTCTTTCGATAAGTTTCGACCTTACCTGATCAGCACAAATGTAATAGTTCACACAGACCATTCTGCCCTAAGGTACTTGTTTGCAAAGACAAACGCAAAGACACGCCTAATTTGGTGGATCCCACTGTTGCCAGAATTTGGCATAGAAAACCGAGATAGAAAGGGCATAGAAAACCTAGTGGCATATCATCTTTCCCAGCTTGAGAATAGACAAGAGAACACTTCCCACAACGAAATTCAGGATGAATTCCCTAAAAACAGTTGATACTAGTCTATACCCTGGGAGCCGCCCTAGAAGCTGAAGGACTACTACATTCCGCCCGCGTAGAAGCAGCGGCAGCAACCTCAATAGACACACCCCTGGTATGCGGATATTGTAAATTACCTTGGTATCTGGTGTTTTTCCTTATGGACTAAACTATTAAGGAAAGAAACGATTCCAACATGATTCTAAGCATTATTTTTGGGACGAGCCTTTCTTGTTTAAAAATTATGCAGACCAGGTCATCACGCGGTGTGTACTAGAGGATGAACAACAGACCATACTCTCACAATTCCACTCAGCACCATACGGAGGCCATTTTGGTGGGCAGCGCACAACATCAAAGGTGCTGCAATCAGGGTTCTTTTGGCCAACACTGCATAAAGACGCTCAGACATTCTACAAACAATGTGACAGATGCTAATGAACAGGAAACGTATCAAGAAGGAATGAGATGCCCCTGCAAACAATTATGGAGGTCGAACTATTCGACATTTGGGGGATAAATTTTATGGGACCATTCTCATCTTCGTGCGGAAACATGTACATCCTCCTAGTAGTTGATTATGTTTCTAAGTGGTTAGAAGCCATTGCAACCCCTCACAATGATGCAAAGACCGTTCATCAGTTCTTACGAAAGAACATCTTCATAAGGTTCAGTGTACTGAGAGCAATCATTAGCGATGAGGGCACCCATTTTGACAACAGACTAATTACAAAGGTCCTCCAGAAAGTGGGAGTGAAGCACATGATTGCTCCAGCCTACCATCC
This sequence comes from Hibiscus tridactylites, assembly GCA_958450335.1. Lineage (NCBI taxonomy): Eukaryota > Viridiplantae > Streptophyta > Magnoliopsida > Malvales > Malvaceae > Hibiscus > Hibiscus tridactylites. Next base: position 71,906,564 of record OY288279.1, read on the forward strand.
ACAAACAAATGGGCAGACAGAAATTTTCGAATAGGGAAGTCAAGACCATTTTGGATAAAATTTTCAACCCTAATAGAAAAGATTGGTCATTGAAACTAGACGGTGCTCTTTGGGGATATCAAACAACATACAAAACACTGCTAGGAATGTCCCCATATCGTCTAGTATACGGAAAGGCCTACCATCTCCCTGTCGAAATAGAACATAAGGCGTATTGGGCAGTCAAGGCAGTTTACATGGATTGGGAACAGGCTGGGAAAAAGAGACTACTTAATCTAATAGAAATGGAAGAATTTTTGCAGGAAGCATACGAGAACGACAAGTTGTACAAGGAAATAATCAAAAAATGGCACGACAACAAGATTTGACGGTGGCAGTTCTTGCAAGTTGAGCAAGTTCTGTTATTCAATTCCCGCCTCAGATTGTTTCCTGGAAAACTAAAATCCAGATGGTCAGGACCTTACGAAGTAGTCGAAGTCTTTCCACATGGTGTCATAACGATAAAATCCACAAAAGGAGGGAAAAAGTTCAAGGTCAATGGGAAACGATTAAAGCATTATACAGGGAACTCTGTCATCAAAGGACAAGAAGTACTCACATTGGGGATGGCCACCCCACTGTGGCATAACCTTATCTAGGACCTTATTTATTGTTTTAGTAGGAGTAGTTTTAGGATTGAGTTTCATTTGTTTTAATTTTTTTTCTTTATTCCCGTCTCACAACCCGTTTTGCAGATCCAAACCAAGGAGCAGAGGAACACAAGGCATCAACACCAAGCCCACTACTGGCACCTGTCATTCGCAGCAACCTCCGGTGTTTTTCCCCTCTCCTCGCTCTAATCCAGTTTTCTTATTGTTTTGTGCATTGAGGGCAATGCCCATCTCGAGTTTGGGGGGATAGCTCTCGCATCATTTGTTATGCATCTCTAGTTGCATGTACGTTGCATTGTGCTTGCCTTAGTAATAATCAGAAAAGAAAAGTTTTCTATGATCTTTGCCTATGATAGGGTAGCCGACTAGTTATTTTCACACCTAATAAAAATCGAACTTAATCTTGGGAAAAAGTATGAAATATGAGTTAGATTTTTTTTTCTTTTTTCCTGAAAATGTTAAACATCTATGTTACTTGCTAAATGCATTAGAATATTTGATGAACATTGCCTATTTGTTTTTAGAATACTTTGCGAAATTCTAACGATGATTGTAGGTAGCTGCCGAGGTAGGCAAAAGAAATAGAAAAATGTAAAACTGCCACGACAGTAAGATCAAAAATAAAGAAAACTGATGTGTTACCCTAGAGGTGCCCGCAACAGGCTCTAGGAAGAATCATGTGCGAGGACACTCCACTGCTATCAAAGTCCATGATTTTGAAAGCCTAAAAGTGACAGAAAAATTAGCATGAGTGAATGAAAGCCTTCACGGGATGACTCTACTCCAAGGGTTCAGTGTTCTGTAGTTTGCTCCTATCTCAACGTCAGACCTAGAAGAGTAGTTGTGATAAGCTAAAGCCCTCACTGCCATGATGAAAAATAATGTGCTTAACTGTCTTGCCTTGACAACAACCTTAAAAATCACAGCAGCATCTTTGTTTAATTACTTATTTTGCGTATTCAGATTGTTTACAGACATGCACACACCACACATGCATGAGAAATTTTATTCTGAGTTGTTTTGTGCTTATTTCTCGTTATTAAATCTTATATAGAGGTGCCACAGCCTTGAGGCAGTAAATCAGGTTAAAAACAAGTTTTTCTTTCTGATTATTACTAGAGCAAGTACTTTACATTGCATTGCTTGAGGACAAGCAATAGTTTGAGTTTAGTGTGTGTAAAGTGTCCAAAAGTCCTATATTTCATGCACATTCCAACTTTTATTATTACTGTTTTTAAGAATATTTTAGGCATAAGTAGGCTCATGCATAGCATTTTGCAGTCTTTCATTGTTTTGCCTTACTCTTATAACTTATCATTTATTCGGTGAACAAGAGATATTGTTTTAGTGTGTTCTTGTATGTAGATACTAACAACTGAACGAGGGAACCGAGGAACGGAGGGCACAATGATGAGGAGCAAACCCATGAGCTGTACTAAAGCAGATCCATTAGAAGTTAGTTACCGCCAAACACCTGCCAAGTAGAGTTGCCGCTGCCCTCGGCAGCCGACTATTGAAGTTGGTAGAACCGGAGCGCGATCTGTAGAGCAAAAACTATTGAATCTATCGTCGAAGTTCATGTGATTTTCCGATGTCTGTAGCAACGGCTAGGGCTACCCAAGCAAAATTCTCAAGCTTACTTACGAGCTAAGGCAAACGAGGAAGAGTCCATATTCCAAGCAAAGAAGTGGGCATTTAAAGCCATATTTAAGATGGAAAGCTACTTTTGAGGACTTCTACTGTTGCGTGTAAAAGAGTCTATCGCAATTGTAGTGCAAGTGTACACGACGCAAGTAGTAAAGTGATACGAAGTATCGGATATCGTCTCCACAGGGATTGGGCTAATAGCTTCACCTTATTTCACTGCACGAAGTAAAGAAAATATTTAAGAGAATTGTCACGAGAATAGTAAAGAAAAACGTAAATAAAAGAATTGAGATATCAAGATAGAGAGAATGGGCTGGTATTGAATTGCTCAGTAGTGCAGGTATTGCAATGCTTAGGAATTCCAGTTATGTCGTCGCGCCTGTCGCGACAGCTGTCCGTTGGTCGTCGCGGCAGCAGACACACCAACTCTGTACGTTCAAGTTTGGCAAGAATCCCAGATCTGCCTTGGCCTATCCCTAGGTCCAAGTCTGTCGATGAACACGTCTTTGATGATACCTCCCGGCGTGAATCGAAGGATAAACACCGATGTGTATGAATTCTTCCTTAGCCACTTAACCTTGCCCTATCCCTAGGCACAAGATAGTTCAACTATAAACTAGAGAACTTGCTCTTATTTCTTTCGTATACTTAACTCTCCCGATGCTAAGTAAATGGATAACCTCACAATGCTCTCCCGATGCTCTTGCAAGATATTAATAACCAAAATAAGAGAACTTGAAATTTATTTTATTGAACTTGGAAAATCCTAAAACAAAACAACCCTTGCAACTACTTTACAAAACAACCTGTGACCCTAGGGGGAATTTAGAACATGTCGGCGACGGACAGACGGCGGAGGGGTTTAGGTTATCGGTTATGGGGTATGATCTATTCTTTTTACCTAGGTTAAAATCTATGCCCTTATATAAGCTTTGGGCTCAAGTATTCTAAGATAACAAGGATTACAACTTTAATTAAAAGTAAGATTCTAATAAAGACTTAATCTCTAAGTATCCTACTTTTCAGCCGCCTCCTTGTTTCATGGGATTTCCTCTCCTTGAGCTTTTGGCTTGACATATCTTTTGATCCGGGGCTTGGAAAATTGTTTGGTTTTCACACGACAGACGAGCAGATTTTTCTCTATCTATCGAGGTCCACTTTACTTTTCCTCTTCATAAGGCTACTGTCAACTTGCTGTCACAACAGCTCCATGGCAGCTTCGTCCTCGTCGTCTGCTTGTCCAGTTCAGCTCTTCTGCTTCTCTGCCTTGCGCCTGCCTTCTCCGTCTACGATGGCAGCAACCTGCAAAATAAGCCATTTTGAGTAGAATCCGTGTCTTTTACAAATTTGTGATGTTTTGCTGAAAACTAACCTAAATGCAATGCAATGATGCTTGAATGCAGTAGAAATATAGGTTAAAAAGGGTGTAAATAATAGAACTTTTACACACTCAACACACCCCCAAACTCAAGTTTTTGCTTGCCCTCAAGCAATTAAACCTAAAAGAAAAATGATTACTTTTGTGTTGGCCTTCAAACAGTGAACTGTCCCTTACCCGTCGCTTATTCTCTGTGGCAGCAGCAACCTGTCGAAAAGGTTAGGATCTGTCCGGAATCTCCCTATAGTTCTCGTGCAGTGTGTGCATGCTTGTGAACAGTTATATGCTAAGACTCTCTTAGTTTCACTAGAATATTAAACCTTTTAACTTGAATTTTTATGCCAAAGTTTATTTTCTTGAAGACACGTTTTCATGCTTCTTTTTCTTCTATTTTCAAGCTAAGTTTTACTAGAGCCAGTTTTGGGCACCTCTAGTTAGCTTCCTAGAGCCGGTTTTGGGCACCTCTAGGTTTTTGAGTTTCTTTTGCTAAACTTCTTTCCTAGAGCCAGTGTTAGGCACCTCTAGGGGCTATTCAAGTACTAAGCATCCTATTCTAGTTTGGCTAAAAGAAATCTAAGCAATATAACAGTCACAATGGTGTTTAAGTTTTTCAGAACTATAGAAAGGCTCTAAACTTCTCCTTAAACTGTCCTAAAGATGCTGCCACGACAGAGCTGTCATGACAGGTAAGTTAACTTCACAGTTTTAAGCCAACAATTTTAGTCTTTTCTGATTTTTTTAGAGAACTTAATTAAATAAAAGACACAACAATAATTTAAAGATGTACTAAGACTCCATTAAAATGGAGGGTTGCCACCCCCAAACTCGAGGGTTGCATTGCCCTCAATGAAAATGACAGATAAAATGAAAATAAATGATGGCAGTATATCACAAAATATAAGTAAGGCAGGCAGCAATAAAAAGAAAATAAAGGACTTAAATTTTAAGCGCTCTCTTCGTTGCTGCTGCTGACACGGATCTGGCGGCGGCGTCTGGGCTGTGGTGGAGGCTGGACAGGTTGCTCCACGAGCTGGATGTCGGAGCTGTTGTCGCTATCCCAAGTGCTGCTGGTGGTGGTGCTGGCCTTGGGCATTCTTTTTCTGTCTGCCACGTGTTTCTGCCTCTTGACAGGCGTAAATTCTCTCTCCAAATTCCTCCTAATAGGAGGGCTGTCATGTGAGGCAGGTCTCTTCGTTCCTCTGGCAGAGGTGTCAGCCGGAGGACTGTCGGCTGCCGTTGGGCAGGTGATGGGGTGGCAGCAGTAGAATGGGAATGTGGGGAGGCAGGTGGTGTAGGTGTGTGGGCAGGGGAGGGGATGTGGAAATAGTGGGCGGGGAAAGTTGGGAAATTAACATCGGGATAATTTAAAGTGTTGGTAATGAAGTTTACCGTCGAGTTGGCGAAATCCCGGATGAATGTCATCAGCCCCATTTGTCTCTCTTCCACCTGTTGTATCGCAGCAAGGATGTGCGCAGATTGGTCCGTCTGAGTGGTGGCGGCGACAGGTTCAGGGGCAGGCTCCTCGGATGATTCTGCTGGGGAGCCGGCTGGGTTGAAGGAAGAAATAGGTGTTGCCACTATCAGCTCCATGAGGCTGGTGATGATGTTGTCGGTCCAGCCTCGACCTTGGACTAGTTTGTCGGTGGATGCCTCGGGGACAGCAGCGCAGCGGCATAGGGAAGTGATTGTGAACGGTATGCAAAGGCGGGATGCCGAGCGGAATGTGCAATCCAAGATGCTTTCCCTCATATAGCGGCCTACGTTGATAGGCCGGTCGTACATGATCGAATGAATGATGGCGAGCCGCTGCTGGTTCACCGTCGTGTGATGGGAGGACGGCAGGATACGCTTTTTGATGAAAGCGTTCCAAAGTTTGGCTTCTGGGAGTAGCTGCCCCCTTTTAACAGAGTTGGGGTTTTTTTGCTCGTTGTCCATGTTGTTCCTTCCTCTGTCACCTCCGCCATGACAGCACCGTAGGCGGCAGCATCGAGGGTATCTAAAAATTTCTGGTGGGCATCATCGTCGGGGCCAAAATATAGGCCGTACATGTGGTTGATGCTGTCAGGTGTAAATGGCACCTCTACTCCTCGGAAGGTGGCAGATGTTGCCGTTTTGCTGTCGATGGCAGCATAGAACTCCCGGACTAATGTATCATTCAGTTCTGCCAGTTGTTCGGCGAATTGCTCCCATAGTTGAGCCTTGATTATCCTTGCAATGAATGGTCGGAGCCCCATGTTGGCTGCCTTGCGGACATAGATGAATCCTCTTTCCTCCCATAATTCCTTGGTTGCGAAGGGCGACGCTGCTGCTGAAGAAGAGGCTGAGGCAGCACTGCAGTGGGTCTGTCTAGACGACATATTAGTTGCAAGGGTTGTGAAAATAAAGAAAGAAAAGAAAAATGAGGGGAGAAAGCAAGTAAGAATAAGCAGAAGTGATGAAAAATGGAAGTGAAAACGAGGTTTTATAGCGGTCGAGTTGCTGCCCATTTAATGCTGTAACAGCAGGCGTGAATAACGGGACGGCTGTTGTGATTTGGCGTGTCTGACGCGTCTGACACGCATTTACGCGTCTGTTATGCGTCTGCCGCACGCTTCTGCGTCTGCCGTGACAGTCTGTTGACAGCCTGTCTTATCCGTGTCTGCGCGGCAGCTGAAGCGACTGGCTTCAATAAATGGGCTCTGTTGGGCTGATGGATGGGTGGTGGGCTTGGTCCACTTCTTCTTTTCTTCCTGACTCCTTTATTTCCTAAAAACAAAAAAAAACATAAAAACTTTATTTGAATAAAATAAACCTAATTTCCTAATAAATAATAAAAATAAATAAAAAATAAAATATAGGGGTAAATTAGGGATGCCTTGTGGGGCATCTCCTAAAGTAACCATTTCCTGTATTCCTAGGGCTTCAGTCCCCTGATAATGCTTGAGGCGCTGTCCATTAACTTTGAATTGGTGCCCGTCTTTTAATGATTGGATTGTAATGGCACCATGAGGAAAAACTTGTACTACTTGGAAAGGGCCAGACCATCTAGACTTTAGCTTTCCTGGGAAGAGTTTCAGTCTAGAATTAAACAATAACACAAGCTGCCCTGGGCAGAACTGTCGTGGCAGCAATTTTCTGTCATGCCACTTCTTAGTTTTCTCCTTGTAAATTCTTGCATTGTCGTAGGCCATCATTCTTAATTCTTCAATCTCGTTCAGATCTAATAGCCTTTTCTATCCTGCCTTGTCCAAGTCCATATTCACTGCCTTGATTGCCCAATATGCTTTGTGCTCGATCTCGACAGGCAAGTGACAGGTTTTTCCATAAATCAATCTGTATGGAGACATGCCCAATGGAGTCTTAAAAGCTGTCCTATATGCCCATAATGCATCATTTAGAAGTAAAGATCAATCTTTCCTAGTTGGCTTAACCATTTTCTCAAGAATGTTCTTAACTTCCCTATTAGATATCTCAGCTTGTCCATTGGTCTGTGGGTGGTATGCTGTCGCGATCTTGTGCTTGACACCATATTTCTTCAAGGCGGCAGCAATTACCCTATTATCAAAATGTCTCCCTTCATCACTGATAATCGCCTTAGGGATGCCAAATCTAGAAAAAAATGTTTTTGTGTAAAAACTTTTGGACCGTTTTGGCATCATTCTTTTGAGTTGCGATTGCTTCTACCCACTTGGAGACATAATCCACTGCTAGTAGGATGTATAGATTTCCACATGAAGATGAAAAAGGTCCCATAAAATCAATCCCCCAAACATCGAAGATCTCGACTTCTAGAATGTTCTGCAGTGGCATCTCGTTTCTCCTCGAGATGTTACCTGTCCGCTGGCACCTGTCACAGTTCTTGTAAAAGTCCTGTGCATCTTTATACAGTGTCGGCCAGTAGAACCCTGACTGCAGCACCTTGGCAACAGTTTTGTTGCCTCCTAAGTGACCTTCATATTGTGAAGCATGGCAGTGATGTAGAATGTCTTCTTGCTCTTCTTGTGGTACACACCTCCTTATAACCTGATCTGCGCACATTTTGAAAAGAAGAGGTTCGTCCCAATAATAATGTTTAACATCATTTTGAAACCTCTTCCTGGCTAACTATAAAATTAACAAAATCTGCATACCATGGGAGTTCAGAAGACTTACCTGCCGCCATGGCTGTCGCGGCAGCGATTGCGGCAGCAAAGAGCTGCTCATCAGGGAAGGTCTCCAGTATGTTTGTCTCGCCGATTGGTAGACTTTGTCCCTTCTCCAACCTTGACAAGAGATCTGCCACCTGATTTTCTATCCCTTTTTTGTCCTTGATCTCAAGGTCGAATTCTTGTAATAGCAAGATCCACCGTATCAATCTAGGCTTTGCATCCTTTTTCGCGAACAAGTACTTAAGGGCAGAATGGTCTGTGTGCACTATTACTTTCGTCCCAAGTATGTAAGAACGAAACTTGTCGATGGAGAACACCACAGCTAACAGCTCCTTTTCTGTGGTGGTTTAGTTCACTTGGGCGTCATTCAATGTTTTGCTGGCATAGTATATGACATGAAACAGCTTATCTCTGCGTTGCCCAAGTGCTGCCCCGACAACATAGTCACTAGCATCACACATAATCTCAAATGGCTGTGTCCAGTCTGGTGGCTGTACTATGGGGGCTGTTACTAGTTTTTCCTTCAGAACCTTGAATGCTTCGATACATTCATCATTAAAGTCAAAATGTTGGTTCTGCTCTAGAAGATGGCATAGTGGCTTGGTAATATTTGAGAAATTTGCAATGAATCTTCGATAAAAACCAGCATGCCCTAAAAAACTCCTAATGCCCTTGACAGTGGTCGGCGGCGGCAGCTTCTCTATTACTTCTATTTTAGCCCTGTCGACTTCTATCCCACGGCAGCTAATCTTATGGCCTAGGACTATCCCTTCATCTATCATAAAGTGGCATTTTTTCCAATTTAGAACAAGATTAGCTTTTTCACATCTTTCAAGTACCTTTTGAAGATTGCCGAGGCAGCTCTCAAAATCGTCTCCAAAGACAGAAAAATAATCCATGAAAATCTCCAGGAAGTCCTCTACCATGTCAGAGAATATGGCCATCATGCACCTTTGGAAGGTGGCAGGTGCATTACAGAGTCCAAACGGCATCCTCCTAAACGCGTATGTTCCGTAGGGGCATGTAAAAGTCGTCTTTTCTTGATCCTCCGGTGCGATAGCAATTTGGTTGTAACCTGAATAACCATCAAGAAAACAATAGTAAGGTTTACCCGCTAATCTATCAAGCATTTGATCAATAAAGGGTAAAGGAAAGTGGTCCTTTTGGGTAGCTTTGTTAAGCTTCCAATAGTCCATACAAACCCTCCAACCGGTCACAGTCCTGGTTGGGATTAGCTCATTGTTCTCGTTGGTTATCACGGTCATTCCTCCTTTCTTTGGAACGCATTGCACCGGGCTCACCCATTTGCTGTCGGAGATGGCGTAAATAATACCAGCATCTAACCACTTAATTATCTCTTTACGCACTACCTCCTTCATCGCATGGTTTAGCCGCCTTTTGGCATCTATAGTCGGCTTATGATCTTCCTCGAGGAGGATTTTGTGCATGCATAACGCCGGACTAATGCCTTGAATGTCTGCTATCGTCCATCCAATCGCCTTTTTGTGTTGCCTTAGCATGTCGATTAGCTGTCGTTCCTGTTCCTGCGGCAGCTTAGAAGAGATGATTACGGGCAACGTATCATTTGAACCAAGAAAAGCATATTTAAGCTGCCCTGGCAGGGGCTTTAGTTCTAATGCTGGGGGTTCAACAGTAGATGACTTTTGGATTAAATGGTTATCCGAAGTATAATTCAAAGGTTCGAATAACTTACCTGGACGATTGCCTATCCAGTTTACCTCCTCCTGATCTTCAGTATCAGATGTATCGAATTCAGAGGAGTTGTTGTCGTCGGTGCTGTCGACTGTGCTGTCGTGACAGGCCTGTAGGTGGCTGCCGCGGCAGTGCCCAAATTTAATATCGTGACAGCCCGACCTAGTGCAGGGTTGATCAAGGGTAACATCAGTGATAGCCTTGCATTCCTCGTCCACATCAGCATGTTTCATCGCTTGGAGAACATTCAACTTAATCTCTTGATCGTTTACTCGCATGGTGAGTTCTCCTTTCTCCACATCAATCAGTGATCTTCCCGTGGCTAAGAAGGGTCGCCCAAGGATGACTGGTGCATTTTCATCTGCCTCACAATCAAAAACAAGAAAGTCAGCAGGGAAAATAAACTTATCCACTCTTACCAGAATATCTTCAATCTTTCCCTCTGGGTGAACGTAAGAGCGGTCTGCCAGCTGCAGAGTTACTGTCGTGGGCCGCGCTTTCCCAATACCTAATTTCTGAAAAACAGACTTTGGCATTAAATTAACACTAGCACCAAGATCACAAAGTGCCTTACCCATGAATTTATTTCCAATTACGCAAGGTATGATGAAGCTCCCCGGATCCTTCTTTTTCTGGGGTGGCTGCTGATGAAGAATACTCATGCAACCTTCTGTCATCTTTACCGTTTCAAATTCCCCAAGTTTAGATTTTTTCGACATGACATCCTTGAGAAATTTAGCATAACCGGGCATTTCCTTAACATCATCTAACAATGGAATATTAATATGAACCTGCTTAAAAATATCATAAATCTTTTTAAGTTGAGATTCATGCTTAGCTTGCTGTATCCGTTGAGGAAAAGGTGGCGGAGGACGATAATCAGCAATGCGTCCTTCCCACTGCATGTGAATCTGAGGACGATAATCATCTTTTTTCTCCTCTGTCGCTTCTGCTGTCGTGACAGGTTCATCGGCAGTAGTCTGTTTATCACCTGTCGGGGCAGCTTCCTCGGCAGGTTTATCCAAGGCAGGTTCCTTTTCTGTTTCAGCTTCTTTTTCCGGCCCTGGTAGTTTCTTCCCACTCCTAGTAGTAATCGCCTTACATTGCTCATGTGTGGGTGGTCTAGCATTTTCAGTATTGCTAGGAAATCCTCCATTCTGCCTCAGCTTAATATGTTGCGAAACCTGACCCATTTGTGTCTCTAGAGATTTCAATGTAGCTTCATGATTTGTCATCCTCATCTCTGTTTTATCCATAAAGGTTTTTGTCTTCTTGACGAACTGATTCATATTCTCCATATACGTACCGGTCTGAGACATAAAAGTGGCTAGTGTCTGTTACAATATGCTGCTCGTGGCAGGTGGTGGCTGTTGTTGCTGCTGCTGCGGCAGGTGCTGCGGCAGTTGTTGTCGCGTCAGCAATCTAGGTCCTCCCTGATTCTGATTGTGTGCTTGCGGATTCAGGGCGTTGTTAGGATTACTCCAGGAAAATTTGGGATCCTTCCTCCAATTAGGATTGTAATTGTTGGAATTATAATTCGTCTTGTAATTTCCAATATATTTTCCCTCTTCTATTTGTATTGGGCACTCATCCCGACTATGATTTCCCTTACAGATGGTACAAACTTCCTCAACAGCAAATCCTTGTAATTCATCCTCATTCAATAACCTTTTCATTGCTTTAGTAAGGAATGCTACCTGTGATTTCATGGTGCTGTCGGCCTCATAGTCCTTGACAGCAAGTACCCGTTTACCCCCTCTTCTTGCTGTCGGAAACTGCTCCTCATTCTTGGCCAGATTTTTCAAAACTTGTAATGCCTCGTCTGGATCTTTATCCAATAATAATCCGTTTGCTGCAGAATCAATTCGAATGCGAGTTTGTAAGATGGCAGCATTATAAAACTTAGTTACCTGATTCCAGATGGGAAATCCATGCATTGGGCAGTTCCGTAGAAGAGTAGTAAATCTGTCCCAGGCCTCGTGCATCGGCTCGTCATCTTCCTGTTGAAAAGTAGCAATTTCGTTACGTAATCGCTCAGATAAATGCGAAGGATTAAAACGAGACAAGAATTCACGAGATAAATCTGCCCAAGTTATGATTGAACCCGGCGTAAGTTTATTCCACCAAGTTTTAGCTCTGTCCCTCAATGAATAGGGAAATAACCGAAGCCTCAGTATCTCCGGATTAACTCCTGGCAGTCTAAACGAACCACAGATCTCCTGGAACGTTTTGAGATGCTCTCTAGCATCTTCTGTCACAGCACCACTAAACTGCCCAGCATTGTTGATCATACTAAATATGACAGGTTTAAGTTCGAAGTTATCAACTTCAATATCCGGCAGCGTGGTCTCCAATTCTACATGATCGTTCAGCATGTAGTCTCGACATGATCTTCGTCTGTCGGCGGCAGGGTTGTCGACAGGCTGTATAACTTCGCAGACAGGCGGGTCATTCCCAACGTGGGCCATCTTCTCTAGCTGTTCCTCAAGGTACTCGTTCCTGGCTAAAAGGTGGCGAAGTTGTTTCTTGAGATTAAAGGAACGTTTGATTTCCGGATCTAATGGATACTCAGGATCTTCACCTGTGTTAGATCTGCGCATAAACAAGAGAACCTTGTGAAAAGAAAGAGTTGAAAGCACCAATGAAAAACAGAAAAATAAAAATAAAAAATAAAAATAAAAACGAAAAGTGCAATAAAAGAAAGGTGTAGTTATGTTGCCAATCCCCGGCAACAGCGCCAAAAACTTGTTGCGTGTAAAAGAGTATATCGCAATTGTAGTGGAAGTGTACACGACGCAAGTAGTAAAGTGATACGAAGTATCGGATATCGTCTCCACAGGGATTGGGCTAATAGCTTCACCTTATTTCACTTCACGAAGTAAAGAAAATATTTAAAAGAATTGTCACGAGAATAGTAAAGAAAAACATAAATAAAAGAATTGAGATATCAAGATAGAGAGAATGGGCTGGTATTGAATTGCTCAGTAGTGCAGGTATTGCAATGCTTAGGAATTCCAGTTCTGTCGTCGCGCCTGTCGCGGCAGCTGTCCGTTGGTCATCGCGGCAGCAGACACACCAACTCCGTACGTTCAAGTTTGGCAAGAATCCCAGATCTGCCTTGGCCTATCCCTAGGTCCAAGTCTGTCGATGAACACGTCTTTGATGATACCTCCCGGCGTGAATCGAAGGATGAACACCGATGTGTATGAATTCTTCCTTAGCCACTTAACCTTGCCCTATCCCTAAGCACAAGATAGTTCAATTATAAACTAGAGAACTTGCTCTTATTTCTTTCGTATACTTAACTCTCCCGATGCTAAGTAAATGGATAACCTCACAATGCTCTCCCGATGCTCTTGCAAGATATTAATAACCAAAATAAGAGAACTTGAAATTTATTTTATTGAACTTGGAAAATCCTAAAACAAAACAACCCTTGCAACTACTTTACAAAACAACCTGTGACCCTAGGGGGAATTTAGAACATGTCGGCGACGGACAGACGGCGGAGGGGTTTAGGTTATCGGTTATGGGGTATGATCTATTCTTTTTACCTAGGTTAAAATCTATGCCCTTATATAAGCTTTGGGCTCAAGTATTCTAAGATAACAAGGATTACAACTTTAATTAAAAGTAAGATTCTAATAAAGACTTAATCTCTAAATATCCTACTTTTCAGCCGCCTCCTTGTTTCATGGGATTTCCTCTCCTTGAGCTTTTGGCTTGACATATCTTTTGATCCGGGGCTTGGAAAATTGTTTGGTTTTCACACGACAGACGAGCAGATTTTTCTCTATCTATCGAGGTCTACTTTACTTTTCCTCTTCATAAGGCTGCTGTCAACTTGCTGTCACGACAGCTCCATGGCAGCTTCGTCCTCGTCGTCTGCTTGTCCAGTTCAGCTCTTCTGCTTCTCTGCCTTGCGCCTGCCTTCTCCGTCTATGATGGCAGCAACCTGCAAAATAAGCCATTTTTAGTAGAATCCGTGTCTTTTACAAATTTGTGATGTTTTGCTGAAAACTAACCTAAATGCAATGCAATGATGCTTGAATGCAGCAGAAATATGAGTTAAAAATGGTGTAAATAATAGAACTTTTACACACTCAACATCTACTTTAAGGATGACTTAACCTAGTCTTGAGTCTATAAATACCCATTGTACTTCTAGTTTAAATCATCCTAGGTTTTCTATAGACTATTCTTGTGTTCTTCACTGCCGCCATGTTCTAATTTCCATTGGGTTAGGGTTATGTTGTAACTAGTGAGAAACAATTGTTTTAGGTTTTTGAGTTATTTCTTCAATAAAATATTCCAAGGTTACTTAATATATTGTTCTTCATTCTTTCAATCTTTCTACACTAGACGTTTGAGAGAATCCATTTGTCGGGCACGAAAGTGCAAGACTCGCGAAAAGGTAAAGTACGGTCACAACGTGCTGAGGCGTGACTAACTTGGTTTCACACTAGTCCACAAGTTTAAACGGCTAAATGGGATCACCAACCGAGTTGGCTAACTTGGTTACACACTAGTTATCAAGTTAACATCTCGAGCATCCTAAACTAGAAGTAGGAGGGATTAATGTCGACCATCCTGCTGAACTTGGAGTATCTGCCAGACTTGCCACCAGGACTTCTTTTCGTTCCACCTGCCGAGACAGTACACCCCTGCAGTGGTAGTGACCTGCTGCGGCCACGGGACAGGGTCGTTGTTTGCCGCCCGCCATACCCGCCGAGGCAGAAGAGGATAACTCATACCTATTGCAATGAAATTTTCACACTAGGTGACAGCATAACCATGCTTGCTCTATCAATCTGATTCACCTCTTCTATTACTTGTGTTTTTTTATTTACTTTTCTGCTATACCAAACATTTCACTTGTGTTTTATTTTACCCTTGTGCAGGAATTACGAAACGGAACAAGCTACCCAATTCTCGTGAGATTCGACATCTTTTATACTATAACTTGGCAGGAGTGTGTGTAACACCCCAATTTTGGGCTTAGAAGTTTTGGGTTTGAATCGGACCGGTCGGATTTCGATTCGAATATAAAAGGTGGTTTTAGGGAAAGCCTAGTTCGGGATGCATTAAAAATATGGAAAAATATCTAAAAATCCTCTTTTATTATATATAAGAGAGTGGTGAAATCAATTTTACAAAATGAGGTTTCGAAATGTGACATTTCAAGTTAGTGACTAAATTGTAATTTTTGAAAAGTTGGTGACTGTTTTAAAAGGATTGAAACTTTGAATCTTTAAGGAGCTAATTTACCCAAGAAGAGTTTTCTCCAGATTTTTCTTAATATTAAACATTTATTAAATGATATTTAATAAAAGGAAAAAGGGGGAAATTGATATTTTTTAGTTCATAACTAACTTTTCTCAAATTTTTTCCACTTCATTTTCTCTCCATTTTTCTCTCAGCCAAACACATTTCCCCAGCCATTTTTCCTCTGATTTTAACATCTAAAAGATGAGATTTCAATCTCTAATTGATCTCTAATCATTCCTACATCAAATCCTTATCATTTGCTTATTGAGTTTTCAAGAATCTTGGCTTTAAATAAGGAGAAACTCACATTTAGAGGTATGAACGTCGTTCTCCTCTAAATGCTCAGTTCTTTACTGAAATTCCCAAGTTCTCAATCCTTAATTTGAGTTTTATTAAAGGTTTTAATGATGTGTTCTTGATCTTGGCTTTAAATGCAAGATTTGGATTTAATTTTGAAGAAATTCGTATTAAATGATTGGGCTCTGTTTTGATATGTCTTTTTGATGTTTATTGGATGTATAAATGATGTGTAATTGAGGTTTAATCAATGCAATCCCGAATAGGTTGATTTTCCTAAGTTTTTGATTGAGTTAATGGTGGTTTTTGGGGTGATTTTGATGATCTGCTATAGCTGGAGGTATAAGGACGTGATTAGACCCTTTTTGGATGTTAATTGATGTTTAAGAATGTTTGGAATTGATGGATCTTGGCTGGGTAATGTTGTAGAGGTGTTTGGATGTGATTTCGGTTGTGTTTGGTAGCCGAAATGTGAGTGTTGATGAGAGCTGCGAGTTTAGGTGTCTTGGTTGAAGATATTAATGCATGATGATGCATTAATCATCTGCTTTGATGTGTTTAAAATAGGGGAGACATCTTTGGATCCTTGTGGTGTTGATCCGGAAGCTTGAGTGGTGTTTCGGCAAGCTTGCGAAACGGAATCGGTGAGTGAAGTTTTGTTTTCAGCTTTGAAACCAATGTTTGAAGGTTATGGGAGCTTAGTTTAAGCCTAAACAACTTAGCTAAGCTCAAGAGTAAGTTTTCGGAAAAACTCTCTTTTTGATGAACCATGAGATGGTTGAATGCAATGTGTTTTATTTGCATGTTTAAATTCTGTTTTGAAAGCATATTTTAGCATGCTTAATGCTGGTTTTATAAGCCATGTGTTGAAGGATGCTCAAGGTAAGAGATCCTTGTTTTGAACATTGATAAATGTGGTTTTGATGCATAGTAATGCATGATGGTTAATGGCTTTGATAAATGCTTTAAAACAGTGGATTAATGATGTTAAATGATGTAAATTGGCAAGTGATGTGATTGTTTAAAAGTACTTGAATCGGATATAGTTAGTCGGCTATAGGATTGGGTGCACCGTGAATAAAGTCGTCTTGGATGTTGAGGGGTTGTGATTGTACCGTAAACTCCATCCAAGTACACTAACGAGATGGTTAAGATCACCATGGTGGTTAAAATTCCATGAGTGGATCTTGTGTTAAGATCACAATGGTGGTTAAAAGTCCATGTGTGGATCTTGTGTTGCGTGTCCCGTGTTCTCGTTAGTCATGTTATACAACTACTAATGAGTGATGTGGAGGGGTTGTGATTGTACCATGGTCTCCATCACGGGTGTTGAGGGGTTGTGATTGTACCGTATACTCCACCTTGATATTGGTAGTGTGTATGAAGCGTACGGGACAACGCTTGTAATCCGCGTATCCGATTGTGTTTTGAGTTGTTAAAATGGTTATGGTTTATCACTTGAAAGCCAATATGACATGTTGATGATTTGAAGCATGAGATGCTTGGTTGGTATGCATAATTGCATGATAAATGTTGTTTTGAAACTAAAGGCCTTGAAAAGGTGTTTTTACAAATGCATTATTGTGATGTTTTACTTGAGCATTCCTCACTAAGCTATGTGCTTACGCTCTCTCTTTCTTTAACCAATAATGCAGAGCATTGAAGTGCATAAAGGGCAGCAAGGAGGTCAAGGATCGAAGTGAAAGACTAAGCTCATGAATGGTGAATGTTTTCCTAACACTATTAGCTTTTGGCATTTGGCAATGCGAACCTAGTTGTGTTTTTGGGAGATGTTTTGGACTTCCTAAGTTGGTTTTATGCTTTTGATGATGTTGGAACATGTAAATGGCATTTTGGTTTCTGGTTTGATGTTTTGATGGTTGCATGATTTTCAATATAGGATGCATGCCTATAGAATTGGGATTTTTTTTCTTGAATGTTGCCATGATTGAGATTAGACGATGCTAATATGTTCCTTAGGTGTTTGATGACTTGTGTGTATGATATGGAGGTCATATGGATGTGTTTGATGGGTTGAAAGAGTAATAAACCAGCAAAAATCTGCAATTCTGGGCAGCCCGTATCGGAACGGGTGCTACCGTTTCGGAACAGAGGCCCTGAAATGGCCTTAGCGTTCCGAAATAGGTAGAGTTGTTTCGAAACAAATTTGCCACTGCCAAGCCTCGTTCCGCAACTTGTTTCGGAACGGTCCCGCGTTCCGGAACGGATCATCCCCGTTTCGGAACACTCGACCGTTGGGCACTGAATCTGATGGTTAAATGTTTTGGAATTCTCACGTTTTGGTCCCAATCTTTGTATATGCAATTGGTTGAGTTTGAGACGTCCGTTTGAGATGAAATTTGGCAGAAAAGCAAGAAATATGATTAATTTCATATTGGTAACATAAAATTCGGTAAAGTCCTCACATTTTTCAGAATTTGCAATTTGGTCCCTAAACTTGTATGTTGTGCAATTGAGTCCCTAAATGTTTTCCGATTGCTGTGATTTTTGAGTATGTTCTTCTCAAGAATACACTTAGGGTTAATATGCATTTAGATAAGATTAAAAAGAAAAAAGGGTCGTTAATCAAGGTTGACTTTCGGGTTGACTTTGGTTTTCCCCGTGTAATCTTCGTAGTTTGGGTCAACCGTCTAGGCCGGGCTAAGGGGGTTACAGTGTGAACTTGCGCTCTCACAAAAAGAGAACACCTACACGCCCTACAACAACCAGCACCTGAAATATAAAACTAACTAAAACAGTACCTTTTCTCTACCAATTATAAGATATTCAATAAAAGCATGGTAAAAGAAGAAATATTGTTATAATGCATGATATGCAGCTAATTATGCCTAACTAAGCTTAAGAACAACAATAATAAGGGCGAGAATGTGCATAAAATATAGAACTTCTAGACAATCTACATACGTTGGATGATATTGCCCAGCCATAAACCGTTTTAGGTGCCTTGGGTTTGATGGAATATTTTATTATGGGTACTTTTTAATGCATGCTATAGCTTTTTCAGTGTTTATCATGTTCTATGCTTTGCTTATGCGCTTTATTTCCTTAAAGTTGTAAGAGCCCTCGAGAGTTGGTCGTTCTTTAAGTGTGTATTGAGGTTAGTAATCGAGAGAGCTAGCCTTAGAACCCTCATAATAAATTGAGTGGTTGTCGAGAGGCAGACTCTAACCTACCTTAGAGATAAGTGATAGGTTTCGGGGGCTAAAAAGGATAGTTCATGAAGGGTAGGGGAGTGTTAAGAGTTTATGCCGAGAGGTATTGCTGTAGCATTTCTTACTCCTAGTTTCCTGGCTAGAGATAGTTTAGGAACACTTTTAGAAAATGATTGTGGGCGATACGAAGTATTGAAGTTCAACCAAGTCCCCAAGGCACGATGCAAACACTCCCAAAATCTAGCTGTAAATCTTGGATCTTGGTCAGACACAATTGACTTCGGCACACCATGTAGCCTCACAATCTCGCTGATATACAACTCGGCCAACTTGTCTAAGGTGTAAGTAGCATGAACATGTATGAAATGGGAACACTTAGTGAATCTGTCAACTATTACTCATACTGAATTCTTCTTCGAAGGAGTCATCGGTAAACTTGACACAAAATCCATTGTGATTCGTTCCCACTTCCATTCTGAAATCTTCAACGGTTGTAACAAACCTGAAGGAAACTGATGCTCGGTCTTAACCCGCTGACAAACCATACATCTACTCACGTACTCGACCACATCTTTCTTGAACCCAATCCAGAAGTATTCATCTTTCAACCCACGGTACATCTTCGTACCACCCAAATGCATAGCAAAAGGACTGTTATGAGCTTCGTTCAAAATAGTACGTCTCAACTCAACATCTTCTGGAACAACTATTATATCCTTCAAACATAAGATTTCGTTCTCACTAAAGCAGAAATCTGTGGGTCTACCCTCGGCTATATCTTGCACGTGAGGTGCCAAAGATCTGTGCTGCAATTGTTTCTCTCGAATAAACTGGACTAACGAAGGTTTAACTTGTAGCTCGGCTATCAAACCACCATCTTGAGACACACTCAATCTAGCAAACATAGCTCACAACTCAACTACCACTTTTCTACTCAAAGCATCAACCACTACATTCGCTTTACCCGGATGGTACTCTATTGTGAGGTCATAGTCTTTAAGAAGCTCTAACAACCTACGTTGTCTAAGGTTCAACTCTCTCTGAGTCATCAAATAATTCAAACTATTTCGGTCGGTGTAGACTGTGCATTTCTCACCATAAAGGTGGTGTCTCCAAATCTTCAAGGCAAAGACCACGGTCGCTAACTCTATATCATGGGTGGGGTAATTCATCTCATGAACCTTCAACTGTCTCGAGGCATAAGCTACAACTCTTTCTTCTTGCATAAGCACACAACCTAAACCTACATATGAGGCATCATTGTAGATCATGAAATTTTTCCCTGGTTAAGGCTGAATAAAGATAGGAGCTTCCGTCAATGCTTTTTTCAACTTCTCAAACGCTTGCTGCCTTGCATCTGTGCACTCATACGAAACATTTTTCTGTAACAATTTAGTCAAAGGTGCAGCAATTCTCGAGAGCTTCTCAACAAACCTTCAATAATACCCGGCCAAACCTAGAAAACTATGGATCTCGGTCACTAACTTCGATTGTTTCCAGCTCACTCTTTCTTCTATCTTCTTGGGAACCACACTAATCCCATTGGCTGAGATCACATGACCTAGGAAGACTACTTCCCTAATCCAAAACTCACATTTACTCAACTTGGCATACAATTGATTTTCAAGCAAAGTCTGTAGCACTAATCGCAAATGCTCATCATGTTCTTCCTTGGTCCCGGAGTACATTAAGATGTCATCTATGAACACTACTACAAACCTATCCAAAAACTCATGAAACACTCGGTTCATCATGTCCATAAATGCAGGTGGGGTATTAGTCAAACCGAAGGGCATTACCAAGAACTCGTAGTGCTCATATCGCGTACGGAAAGCCGTCTTCGGTATGCCCAAATCTTTTACCTTCAACTGATAGTACCCTGATCTCAAATCAATCTTTGAAAACATTAAAGCACCCCTCAACTGATCAAGCAAATCATCAATCCGCGACAAGGGATATTTGTTTTTCATTGTTACCTTGTTCAACTGTCTATAATCTATGCACATCCTCATACTGCCACCTTTCTTCTTCCCAACCAAAACCGGAACACCCCAAGGTGAAATACTAGGCCTAATAAAACCTTTATCTGACAGTTCCTGAAACTTTGTCTCCAACTCTTTCAACTCTTTTGGTGTTATTCTATACGGAGCAATCCATACGGGAGCAAAATTTGAATACGTCTCAATAGCAAACTCCACATCTCTATCTAGAGGCGAACCAGGCAATTCTTCTGGAAAAACACTCGGGAAGTCACAAATTGTTCTGATATCTTGTGGTCTAACTTCACTCATATTCGGATTCATCACATAGGCTAAGTAAGCTTGACAACCCAAATCCATCATCCTCTGAGCCTCTAAAGCTGAAACAATATTAGACAAGAACTTAACATTCTCGCCAACTACCACTACCTCGTAGTCATCAGAAAGCCTCAAGGAAACTCTTTTAGTCTCAAAATCTATCCTAGCTCTATGCTTCACAAGCCAATTCATACCCAGAATTACATTGAAACCATAAAAAGGCAACTCCATCATATCAACGGGAAACACGTGACCTTGAACCATCAAAGGACATCTCCGGAACACTTTCATAACTACAACTGTCTCACCGAAAGAACTCGTAACATTCATACCTATATCTAACAACTCAAAAGGCAAACCTAAAGATCTTGCGTGCTCACCCAAAATGTATGAATGTGTCGAGCCAGAATCAATCAATGAAAGCAAATATAAGGACTGTACCACAAAAATACCTGCGATCACATTTGTGTCATTCCCAGCCTCACGATGTGCATGAACTCTAGCCAGTCCACCTCCATTGGGTTGTACCGCGACAACATGAGCCACATTCCTTTGGCCATCATTCCTCGGCTGAAAGTTACCTCGGCCGCGCCCACGACCTCTCTGATACTCAATAGCTCTAGCAGGTGCCTGACCATCGCTAGCTGGATGAGAACACTCACGCGTCAAATGTCCTTGAGATCCACAGTTCCAACAAGCACGAAAACTACCCCAACACTCTTTGAAATGGTTCCTCCCACATCCAGCACACTCAGGTGTGCAAGAAACAAAACCTCGACCCTGATGGCCTCGTCCCATGTTACCACCTTCACGCCTAAAGACAGGTTGGTGCCTTCTATCCTTGTGCTTCTTGTTACGGTCTTGCTCCCACTTCACAGACCTTTTCCCGGAACTACATCCACCTGATCGAGCAACCAAACTTAGACTTTGCTCAATGTCCTTAGCCCTAGAGACCACGACATCAAACACGGTGTAATCAGAATCAAGCATGTAGGTCTTCACCTCCGTAACCAACCCATAACGTAACTGTTCACACCTTTCCCTCTCAGTGGGAACCAACTCTGAAGCATACTGACTCAGGCGCACAAATTGTACCTCATACTCGGATACAGACATATATTGCCTTGCACTAAAGCCATGAATTCTCTATTCTTCTCATCCTGATAACGAGCACTAAAGTACTTCTTGTGGAATGCGCTACGGAAGAATTCCCAAGTAACCTCGGCCTCGAGTATATCGGAGATAAGTGTGGTTCACCAAGCATACGTATCTCCCAGAAGCAACGAGACAATACAACCCAATTTACGAGTGTCCGAGCACTCCATCTAACCCAAGATACGAGTAGTGCTCTCAAGCCATGCCTCCGAACCCTCGGGAGACATACCACGAAACTTGACTCCGCCTAAGCTATGAAGTCACTCAAGGGGAAAACTAGTAACCCCCTTAGCCCGGCCTAGACGGTTAACCCGAACTGCAAACATTACACGGGGAAAATCAAAGTCAACTTGAAAGTCAAAATTGATTAACGACCTGTTTTTTTTTTTCTTTTTAATCTTGTCTTGATACATGTTAACCCTAGGTGAACACTCAAGAAACATATATAAGTAAGGCGCAACGATCGGATTTCAGAAAGGGACTCAATTGCACAATATACAAATTTTAGGGACCAAAACGTAATTTCTGTAAATTAGAATGTCGTAACTGATTTTAAAGTTACCAATATGAAATTAGTCACATTTCATGCTTCTCTGTCAAAATTCAACTTATTTGGACATCTCAAACTCAAGCAATTGCAACATCAACATTTGGGACTAAAATGTAAAGCTTGCAGACTTCAGCACCATTCAAATCAGTGCCCAACGGTCACCTGTTTCGAAACGTTTACCTGATGTATCAGAATAAGGACCGAAATAGTGTTGACCGTTCGAAAACGCGGGTTGGTTCCGAGATTGGTTCCGAAACAAGGCCTTCCAGTAGCCAAAACGTTTCGGAACGCCCCTTAGTGTTTCGAAACACGAAGGCCATTTCATGCCCCCGTTTCGAAACACTAGAGGGTGTTTCGATACGGTCTACCCAGAAACTGCAGATTTTGCTGGTCTTTCATACATAAATCCACTCAAACACTATCTAATGACTTTCCAAACATACCTACAAGTCATCATACATTAAAGGTGCAAGATTAGAACTCTTAAACACATTCATAGCATCAAACATGAAGTTTCACATGTCTAGAGGCGTGCATCCTATTTTCCAAAACCAAGTAAACAAACAAACTTCAAAAAAATCATTAAAAGGCCATTTATAAATTCAAACCATCAAAAGCAACATGCCACAACTTAGGAAGTTCAACACATCTTCCAAAACACGTCTTTGGTTTCCATTGCCAAATTACCAATACTAATAGTGTATGTAAACATCACCATACATGAGCTTGATTTCCCTTGGACACTCTTGGCTTCCTTCTTGCCCTTTAACACCTCAATTATCTGAATTATTGGTAAAAGAGAGAGAGCATAAGCATAAATGCTTAGTGAGGCATGCTCTAAATAAACCAACACAATAATGCATTTTTTTAGAAAACACTTTCAACAAAGCTTTTAAACACATGCTCATCTCTTTTCATGAAACCTTCCATACTTTACAAGCATCTCATGCTTCATTACATTCAATACATTATATTGGCTTTCAAGTGATAGTTCATAACCATTTACAAACACAAAACACAATCGGATATGTGGATTACAAGCGTTGTCCCATACGCTTCATACACACTATCGGCTTAACAAGGTGAAGAATATCGGTACAATCACAACCCCTCAACACCACTCATCGGTAGTTGTATAATTCCACTAATGAGAGTACGGGACACATAACACAAGATCCACACACGGACTTTCAACCACCGTTGTGATCTTACCTTACTCGTTAGGGTACTTGGATGGATTTTACGGTACAATCACAACCCCTCAACATCCAAGGTGACTTTACTTACGGTGCACCCAATCCTATAGCCGGCTAACTATATCCGATTCAAATACTTTAAAACCAATTCATCACTTGCCAATATACATCAAATACCATAATCAATTCACTGTTTTAAAGCATTAATCACAGCCATTAAACATCATGCATCTCCATGCATCATTACCAATTTAATATCATGCCAAAACAAGGATCTCTTACCTTGAGTATCCTTCAACACATGGCTTTCAAAACCAGCATTAACCATGCTAAAACATGCTCTCAAAACAGAATTTAAACATGCAATTTATAACCAATGCATCAAACCACTTCATAGCACATCCGAGGAAGTTTTCTGAAAACTTACTCTTGAGCTTAGCTAAGTTTTTTAGACTTAAACTAAGCTCCCAAAACCTCCAAATACATGTTCCAAAGCTGGATACCATCTCCACTCACCAATTCGTTGCGCTAGCTTGCCGAAATGCCAACCAAGCCTCCGAATCAACTCCAAAAGTGTCCGAAGATGTCTCCCATATTTTAGACACATCAAAGCAGAGGATTAATGCATCATCAAGCATTGAAATCTTTAGCCAACACACCTAAACTCGTTGCTCTACTTAAAACCAACATTTCAGCTACCAAACACAACTGAAATCACCTCCAAACTCTTCCAAAACTTAACCCAGACAAGATCCATCACATCTAACCATTTCTAAACATCAATTAACATCCAAAATAAACCTAAACTCGTCCTTATACCTCCAGCTATAACAGACCACCAAAAACACCTCAAAAACCACCATTTTCATAAGCAAAAACTTAGTAAATACAACATATTCGGGATTAGATTGATAAAACCTCATTTCAACATCATTAGACATCCAAAATACATTAAATAATCATCTCAAAATAGAGCCCAAACAATCACAACAAAATTCTTCAAGATTTCTTCCAAAATCTTGAGTTTTAAGCCAAAATCATGTTTCCAACATTAAAACCATTTATAAAACTTAAATTAAGGATTGACAACTTGGGAATTTCAGTAAATAACTGAGTATTTAGAGGAGAAGAACAATCTTACCTCTAAATGGTGATTTCTCCTTGATTTGGGCCAAATTCCTTGAAAATTCAATGTGGAAATCAAAAGGTTTTGTTGCTAGATTGATTATGAAACAATGAGTGATGGAAATCTCATCAAATGAGGTGAAGATCAAAGTGATTTGTGCTAGAGAAAATGTGTTTGGATGATGGGATTTTGAGAGAAAAAGAAATGAGAGAAAATTAGGAAAAGGTAGTTCTGAGAATCTAAAAGTAGTTTCCATCTTTATTTTATTTAATTAAAACATTAATTGAATCACCCAAATTAAGGAAAATCTGGAGAAAAACATTTTGGGTAAATTAGCTCCTTAAAGATTCAAAGTTTCAATCCTTTACAAAACAGTCACCACTAAACTTTTCAAAAATTGCATTTTGGTCACTACACCGAAATGTAGTAATTCCAAACCCTATTTTGTAAAATTGATTTCACCATTCTCTTATATATATTAAAAGAGGATTTTTAGATATTTTTCTATATTTTTAAAGCATCCTGAACTAGGCTTTTCCTAAAACCTCCTTTTATATTCGAACCATTTCTCAGACTGGTCCGACCAAAACCCTAAACTTCTAAGCCCAAAATTATAGTGTTATAACTCTCCCCCTCTTAAGAAATTTCGTCCTCTAAATTTACCTGAAGGAAAAAGGTAAGGAAACTGCTTCTTCATGTCATCCTTTCTTTCCCACGTGGCTTCCTCAACACCATGATGCCTCCACAACACCTTAACCAATTCAATGGTCTTGCCCCGAAAAACTTTACTGTCTGAATCCAGAATTTCAACTAGTTCTTCATCATAGGTCAAGTCTGGATTCAACCCCACCTCCTTCACAAGCATAACATGCGAAGGATCCGATCTATATCTCCGAAGCATAGAGACATGAAACACATCGTGAATCTTTTCCAACTCTTGCGGCAACCTCAGCTTGTACGCAATAGGACCCACACGTTCAATCACCTCGTATGGTCCAATATACCTAGGGCTGAGCTTACCCTTCCGGACAAACCTCATCACCTTCTTCTAAGGCGAAACCTTCAAGAACACATTGTCACCCACCGCAAACTCGATCTCCTTACGCTTCAAATCCGCGTAAGACTTTTGTCGATCAGAAGCTGCCTTCAATCGCTCACAAATGAGCTTCACCTTCTCGGTGGTTCCTTTCAACAAAGTCGGCATCGAGACCAACTTCTGACTTGTTTCAGCCCAGCAAAGAGGAGTTCTGCATTTCCTCCCATACAAGGCTTCATAAGGTGCCATTTGAATACTTGCCTGGTAGCTATTGTTATAAGCAAACTCCACCAAAGGCAAATGCTTCTCCCACGAACCTTGAAACTCAATCACACAGCACCTCAACATATCCTCAAGCACTTGGATAACACGCTCAAACTATCCATCCGACTGTGGATGATAAGAAGTACTGAAATTTAGCCGCGTACCCAAAGCTTGATGCAAACATTCCCAAAAACGCGATGTAAACCTCGGATCCTTATCCGACACTATAGACTTTGGCACACCATGCAGTCGCACAATCTCAGCAATGTACATCTTTACAAGCTTATCCAAGCTATACGTAGTATGCACATGTAAGAAATGCGCACACTTCGTAAGGCAATCCACAATCACCCACACCTAATTCTTCTTCGATGGCGACAAAGGCAAACCAGACACAAAGTCCATGGTAATCTTTTCCCACTTCCACTCAAGAATCCTCAACGGTTGCAATAACCCTGAACGAAACTAATGCTCAGCCTTAACCCACTGACAAACCATGCACTTACTCACGTACTCTGCAACATCTTTCTTCAATCCTTCCCAATATTACTCATCCTTCATATCACGATACATCTTTGTACTACCAGGGTGTATAGTAAAAAGGACTACTATGAGCTTCAGTCAGAATAGTATGCCTCAACTCCGCATCACTCGGCACTACCATCCGACTTCCAAAACATAGAACTCCATCATCATTAAAACATAAATATGATGATCTATCCTCAACAATATCCTGAACATGTGGCACCAAAGAATCATCCATCAACTGTTTATCCTTTATCAACTTAACCAAAGATGGTTTCACTTGCTACTCGGCCACAAGACCTCTATCTCGCGAAATACTCAAGCTAGCAAACATAGCTCTTAGCTCTACCGCCACCTTCCTACCTAAGGCATCTGCTACAACATTAGCTTTTCCCGGATGGTACTCGATCGTCAAATTATAATCTTTAAGCAACTCCACCCAACGCCGTTGCCTGAGATTCAACTCTTTCTGAGACATCAGATACTTCAAACTATTGTGATCCATGTACAGAGTACACTTCTCACCATATAGATAATGTCTCCAAATCATCAAAGCAAAAACCACCGCAGCTAACTCAATATCATGCGTAGGATAATTGCGCTCATGCACCTTCAACTAGCGCGATGCATAAGCCACCACCTTACCCTCTTGTATTAGCACACACCCCAAACCAACATAAGATGTGTCGCTGTACACCACAAACTCTTTCCCTGATTCAGGTTGAACCAAGATAGGAGCTTGCGTTAAAGCTGCCTTAAGCTTCTCAAAAGCTTGTTGCCTTGCTTCTATCCACTCATACTTGACATCCTTTTGCAACAATCTTCGAAAATCCATCCACAAAACTCCGGTAATATCCCACCAACCCAAGGAAGCTACAGACTTCATGAACAGACTTAGGAGGCTTCCAATTCATCACCGCCTCAACCTTCTGAGGATCAACACGAATCCCCTCAGCAGAAACCACATGACCAAGGAAAACAACTTCCCTAAGCCAGAATTTACATTTACTCAGCTTAGCATAAAGTTGATTCTCCAACAACGCCTGCAATACAATCCTCAAATGCCCCTCATACTCCTCCTCAGTACGAGAGTACACAAGGATATCGTCAATGTACACCACAACAAACTTGTCCAAGTATTCATGGAACACTCTATTCATCATGTCCATAAAAGCTGCAGGAGCATTCGTAAAGCCAAACGACATTACAAGGAACTCATAATGTCCATACCTCGTCCTAAAGGTTGTTTTTGGCACATCCACATCTTTCACCTTAAGCTGGTAGTAACCTGACCTTAAGTCAATCTTAGAGAACACAGTCGCTCCCTGAAATTGATCAAAAAGATCATCAATCCTCGGCAAAGGATACCGATTCTTTACAGTCAACTTGTTCAGTTGACGATAATCGATGCACATTCTCATAGTGCCATCCTTCTTCTTCACAGACAAGACCGGTGCACCCCAAGGTGACACACTTGGTCGAATTAAACCACGATCAAGCAACTCCTGTAGTTGCGTCTTCAACTCCTTGGGTGCCATGCGATAGAGAGCAATGGACACTGGAGTTGTGTTTTCATACAGCTCAATTCCAAACTCCACCTCTCGATTAGGAGGCAATCCAGGTAACTCCTCCGGAAACACTCCAAGAAACTCACGAACAATTATGATATCTTGAACACGCACCTCCTTCGAACTTGGATTCATCGCAAAGGCTAGATAAGCCTCACAACCTTGCGTCAACATTCGGCTTGCTTCCAACGTGGATACCACATTGGCAAGAAACTTCACATTCTCACCAACCACCACTACCTCATAATCATCCGCGAGTTTCAACGAAACTCGCTTATTCTCAAAATCCACTACAACTCGATGTTCAACAAGCCAATCCATACCAAGTGTAACACCCATGTCTTGGGCCTAGGAGTTAACCGGGTTTATAGTTCGAGTCAATAAAATTTAATTAAGTCAATTCAACCTTAAATGGGACCTAATTGAACTTTAGTAAAAAGGGGGGACCAATGATGTAATTTGACCCAAACTATTTAAAAAGCAAGACCACTTTAAGGAAAAAGTTGTCATCTTCTTTCTCACCCTCCCTTTCCAACGTGAATAGCCCCCATCCCCATTTTCAAACTCTCCCAAAACACAAGTTACTATTCCATCCGATTCCAACCTCGTTTTAAGGTGTTTTTGAAAGGTAAATATGTTTTCTTAACCTTCTCTTTACCCTCTACCTATCTATGGTCTTAGATTTCAAAGTTATGCGGTTTTGAAAATTAGGGTTTATATTAAAGTTTGGATTTTTAAGGGGGTTTTCCAATTTTTTTGATAAATTGTGTTGGGGTTTTGTTTAAGCATAATGAAATACACAATATATATCAATTTGGGTGAATTTGGATGAAAATTCGTAGTGGGTCCTTAGGGCAAATTTTAAGGTATTAAAATTTGGGTTTTTGGTGGGTTTAATTTTGAAATTGAAGGTTTGATGGTCTACCTATGTTAGGAGGGTGATTTGGGATGTTTTGGAGGTCATTTGGGTGTTTGGAAATGGGTGTTTCAGACAAGCGTTGTTGGAGTACGAAAATTTGGTTTTTGAGATATTAGGTGGTTTGGGAAATTGTGGAAATTGGGTTGTGTTTGCAAAGTAAGTTGATGGTTGAGTTTAGCATTGAATTGGGAAGTAATGTATGTGTTTTGTTTGACTAGAAGCAAGAGGAAACGTTGAGGAGGCTTTGGGACCGAATCCGGGTTCGTAGGAGGATTGGTTCGAATTGCTAAGGAAGGGCGGTGAGTGGTCTTAACTTGTTTTAAAGTTTGGTTCGAGCATGAGTAGTGTGTGTGTGTGTGTAAAGTGTGCTTGGTAGGCCACTTCCTTATAATCCAAGTAGTTAATTTAGTCTTGTTTTCCTTAGATGCCAATGTGCTTAATGACTATGCTCTTGTACTTGTGATTATATGGTGCATGTATATATATCATGTTGTGGATATATGTGATGAGCATGAGTGTGGTTGATGATATGTGATTGATGATGATAATTGGCACTAAAATAATTATCGGTTGTAAATGATCGATCATTAGGATAGTGTGCACACAAATTGAGTCAAAACGTACGTGGCCTTGATGGCGTTAAGTCATCAAGGAGGAGTACGGTGATGTAACATTCCACCGGAAGCTTTAATTTATTTCTACGGGATGATGAGTGGAATCCCATCCGTAGGGCATGTGGCGATGAGTAGAATCCCGCACATGCAAGGTCCGGTGATGAGTGAAATCCCACCGAGGTAAAGTGTTGTTGAGGTTTATATCCGCACAATCGGGGTAATTAAAGTGGCCAATTAAACTTGTTCATGTATTGTGATATATGATGGTGATATGTGATTGTGGTACATGGTGTTGTTGCATGATGTGGATGTTGATGCTTAAACTTGATAGGATTGAGAGACCATATATGCCACTTGAAAGACTAGCTAGGTCTACTTGATTTTATGCCTATGCTTGATGTATGTAAGACTAGGATTAACATGCTTGAACCCTGCATTGTTGATGTTTTTCGTTTTAGAGAACCCTCACTAAGCTTATAGCTTACGCTCTCTATGTTCAACAATGTAGATCATTAGCGTGGTGTTAGCTCGAGGCAAGGCAAGAAGGGCTTTCCAAGTTGTTGCTCAAGTATGGTTAATTTTGTAGTAGTTAAGCAATGTGGCAATAGGGTGTGTTTGTATGAGCCTTGTATGACTCTTTCAAATGATGTTGTTTTAGATTGATTATGGATTGTAAGCATGTTATACTTTGATGAATGTTGGTGTGTATGATGGCATGCTTTAGGATGTTTTAGGTTGCCGTATGCTGAGTGCAAACCTATTTTGATTGACTTGTGGCTTTATGACCATTTGAGCCTTTGAGTATGCACATTATGGCCTAAATTGCTCTCTCATTAGAATGTTATGTATGAATGCTTTAATACATGTTTGAGTGACACCCTTGGCTTAAATATGTGTGCTTGCATGTTCGTGTATGCTTAGGTGAGTCGAGAAATGCATTTAGAGTCGTGTTGTGGTCGTTTAAGTTGAAATTGAGGAATTGCAGTGCAGGGGGTAATGATACCCCTAGCTAGGGTATCGATACTGTCTTGTCCAAAGGCCTCAGATTTTGCCTGGGGTATCGATACCCTCCAAAGTTACTGGAATTTGGAGTTTTGAGTGAGAGTAGAGCGTATCGATACGGGGTTCCCGAGTATCAATACGGGTCTACTCTGTCGACCAAGGAGGGTTGACCGAGAAATGGGGTATAGATACCCCTTGTAAGGGTATCGATACGGTCTTCTCGTGGTTGACCTAGAAAGGAGGTACCGATACCCCTGGCAAGGGTATCGACACTGTCTGCCTGTAAGCTTAAAAATGGACTGTTTATGCATGGCCGGGGTTCGATTGTGTTTTCCTTGTATGTTTCCGCTATTGTGAATCACTTAGAATTTAACCATCATCTAGACAAGATTAAAATAAAAAGGAAAAAAATAGGGTTGCTAACCGAGGGGGAATCCTTTGGGTTTCGCTTCGGTTTTCCCCGTGTGACTCACTCGGACCAGTCATCCGGCCAGACCGGGACGAGGGGGTTACATTTGTTGGTATCAGAGCCTGAGGTTACCGAGACCTCGGGCGGGTAAGTGAGGTAATTTTAAGGTGTTAAATGCTTACGTTGTTCGATGCATGTTTTGCCATGAATCCTTCATGTTTGATTGATTGTATGCTGTTTTGAATGCATGAACTGTTGTGTCTGGTGTAGAGTGAGTGCCCATTGCTACTATTACTTAATTTAAAAAGATTTTTGGAAAGAGGAGTACTTGAGCACTATTGGACCCTTGCTTTGGCTAACGTAATCCTATTTGTTTGTTGTTGTAGTTTAAACCTTGCTAGCTAAAGCATGAGACCACGTGGGAGGCCTAGGATGGTTCGACTGGAACCACGGGCATAGGCTCCGAGAGTTGAGCCAGTAGTGAGAGTTGAGGCTCAAGTGGGAGAGCCTATGGTTGGAGTTGGAGCTCCTCCACCACCTCCACCACCACCACCTCCTCCACCCGGAGTAAGAGGTGAGGCCGGGGCCGAAGAAGATGGGCCACAAGGAGGCCAAGGTGGCCAGGGTGGCCAAGGACCGGCCGGGATTGACTTAGCTCCGTTGGTTCAAGCGATAGCCGGGGCGTTTCAGGCTGCTGTAGCTGGAGGTCAGGCAGCACACCATCAGGGTGAGGGCACCGGATTACCTTTAGAAAGACTTCGGGGCCTTGGAGCCGAAGAGTTTAGAGGTGCTACTCCAGAGCGGTCAGAGTTATGGTTTGAGAAGATTGTCCGTATTCTTGCTCAGATGGGATGTACTAGTCAGCGCAAGTTGGGATGCGTTGAGTCTTTGCTTCAGGGTGATGCCTACACTTGGTGGGTCACCGTTACTTCGGGGATGGATGAGACCGAGATCACTTGGGAGTTCTTTGAGACAACTTTCCGGAAGAAGTATCTAGGTCCGCGATACCTCGATGAGAGGAAGAGGGAGTTTATGACATTGCTTCAGGGGAGTATGTCTGTGACTGATTATGAGATCCGGTTTGTCAGATTGAGTCAGTATGCACCTGAGCTTGTACCTACTGAGGTGGAACGTTGCAACCGCTTTCGATATGGGCTGAGTGAAGAGATCAAGATGTATACTCTAGCTTCAGACTACACTAATTTTGATGTCTTGGTCACGAGGGCCAAGGACTTAGAGCACAGCTTGAGTTTGACCTGGCGGTCAGGTGGATCTAGTTCGGGTAAGAGGTCCAGTAACTTTGATAGAGGTGATGCCAAGAGGCATCGGGACAATAGGCATCAGTATGATCATAGGCGTGGTTGCGGTAACCACGGTAGGGGCCATCAGGGTCAGAGAGCTGGTGGGAAGTTGCCCACATGTGCTACTTGCGGGAGGAACCACACCGGTGAGTGTTGGGGGAATTACCATTCTTGTTGGAGTTGTGGTGCTAGAGACTACATTAGGCGTGACTATCCACATCAGGTGGGGTAGGCACCAGCTCAGGCTCCTGCTAGAGCCAATGACTTTCAGAGAGGCCGCGGGCGCGGTAGAGGAAACTTTCAGCCGAGGAATGATGGTCAGAGGAACATAACACATGTAGTTGCAGTTCAGCTAGAGGGCGAAAGTCAGGCCAGAGTTTATGCTCAGCGGGGAGATCAGCATGACATCGATGTGATTGCAGGTAACTTCTCGATACAGTCTTTGGGTTTGCTTTCTTTGATTGACTCTGGATCTACACATTCCTACATATTGAGTGAGCATGCACGGTCTTTGAATTTTCCTTGTGAGATGTTAGAGGTAGGAGTTAGTGTTACTAGTTCCTTTGGGGACACGGTAGTAGTTAGGAAGATGTACCGAAGGTGTCCGTTGATGGTTCAGGGGCATGCGTTTCCAGTGGATATGATAGAACTTCCTTTCTATGGTTTTGATGTGATTCTGGGTATGGATTGGCTCACGGAGCATAGAGCTAGGATAGATTTTGAAACTAAGCGGATTTCTTTAAAGCTCACAGATGATTATGAGATCGTAGTGGTGGGTGAGAACGTGAAGTTCTTGTCCAATGTGGTTTCAGTGTTAGAGGCTAAGAGATTAGTTGAGTTGGGATGTGAAGCATACTTAGCGTATGTGATGAACCCTAACATGAGTGAGGTTAGACCTCAGGACATCCGGACAGTATGTGATTTTCCTAGTGTGTTTCCGGAAGAGCTGCCAGGGTTACCACCGGACAGAGAGGTAGAGTTCAGCATTGAGACTTATTCTGATTCAGCTCCTATTTCGATTGCTCCGTATTGTATGGCACCGAAAGAATTGAAAGAGTTGAAGACTCAGTTGCAAGAATTGACAGATAGAGGTTTTATTCGACCTAGTTCTTCACCTTGGGGTGCACCGGTTTTGTTTGTGAAGAAGAAGGACGGGAGTATGAGAATGTGTATAGATTATAGGCAGTTAAATCAGTTGACAGTGAAGAACAAATATCCGTTGCCTAGAATCGATGACTTGTTTGATCAGTTGAGAGGAGCATCTGTCTTTTCGAAGATTGATTTGAGATCAGGTTATTACCAGCTAAAGGCAAGAGAAGTTGATGTACCGAAGACAGCCTTTAAGACTAGATACGGTCACTATGAGTTTTTAGTCATGCCATTTGGGTTGACTAATGCACCGACAGCTTTCATGGACATGATGAATAGGATTTTTCATCAGTATCTAGATCAGTTTGTGGTTGTATTTATAGATGACATTTTGGTGTACTCGCGAACTGAAGAAGACCATGACCGACATTTGAGACTTGTCTTGAAGACTTTGCTAGATCATCAGTTGTATGCGAAGCTCAGCAAGTGTGAGTTCTGGATCCGTGAGGTAGTCTTCTTAGGACATGTAGTGTCAGCCGATGAGATTAGAGTTGATCCGAAGAAGATTGAAGCCATTGTTGAGTGGAAGCAACCAAAGTCTGTGACAGAGGTACGTAGCTTCTCAGGCTTAGCCGGATACTATAGGAGGTTTGTAGAGGGTTTCTCTAAATTAGCCGCTCCATTGACACAGTTACTTCAGAAGAGTGTTCAGTTTGAGTGGACAGATGCAAGACAGAGAGCCTTTGAGAAATTGAAAGAAGCTTTGACCCAAGCTCCGATTTTGATTCAGCCTGAGTCCGGGAATGACTATGTAGTCTACAGTGATGCTTCTTATGTAGGGTTAGGATGTGTAATGATGCAAGACAAGAGAGTGGTGGCTTATGCCTCAAGACAGTTGAAGACCCATGAGCGCAACTATCCGACCCATGACATAGAGTTAGCTACAGTGGTGTTTGCTCTGAAGATTTGGAGGCATTATTTGTATGGTGAGAAATGCACAGTATACACCGACCACAAGAGTTTGAAGTACATTATGACTCAGCGAGATTTTAATCTCAGACAGCGTAGGTGGTTAGAGCTGCTAAAAGACTATAACCTTACTATTGAGTACCATCCGGGTAAGGCCAGTGTAGTGGTCGATGCATTGAGTAGGAAGGTGGCCGTGGACTTGAGAGCGATGTTTGCTAGATTGAGTTTGTCCGTAGATGGTGGTTTGGTAGCCGAGCTTCAGGTTAGACGTACTCTAGGTCAGATGATTAGAGAGAAACAACTCTTAGATAGATCTTTGGCACCTCACGTGCAAGATATAGCCGGGGGTAGATCTTCATACTACAGTTTCAGCACTGATGGGGTTTTGTGTTTCAAAGATAGAATAGTTGTGCCAGAAGAAAGTGATTTGAGACGTACGATTTTGACTGAAGCCCATAGTAGTCCGTTTGCTATGCATCCTAGAAGTACGAAGATGTACCGTGATTTGAAGAATGAGTACTTTTGAGTTGGCTTGAAGAGAGATGTAGTCGACTTTGTGAGTAAGTGCTTAGTGTGTCAGAGAGTGAAGGCGGAACATCAGGTTCCCTCAGGTTTGTTACAGCCGTTGAGAATTCCGGAATGGAAGTGGGAGAACATCACCATGGATTTTGTTTTGGGTTTGCCTTTGACTCCTACGAAGAAGAACTCAGTTTGGGTGATAGTGGATCGCTTTACGAAGTGTGCTCACTTCTTGGCAGTCAACACTACCTACACTTTAGATAGATTGGCCGATTTGTATATTGGTGAGATCGTTAGACTGCATGGTGTGCCGAAGTCCATTGTGTCAGACAGAGATCCGCGATTTACTTCTAGATTTTGGGAGTGTTTGCATACAGCTTTGGGTACCCGTTTGAACTTCAGCACTTCTTATCATCCTCAGTTAGATGGTCAGTCAGAGAGGGTTATTCAGATCTTAGAGGATATGCTGCGTTGTTGTATCATAGACTTTTAGGGTACTTGGGAGAAGCATTTGCGTCTAGTAGAGTTTGCGTACAATAACAGTTTTCAGTCGAGCATTCAGATGGCTCCGTATGAGGCCTTGTATGGCCGGAAGTGTAGGACTCCAGTATGTTGGGCCGAGGTAGGACAGAAACTGTTACCTATGCCTGATTTGCTCAAGGGGACAACCGACAAGGTAAAATTGATTTGTGATCGTTTGAAGGCTGCTTCGGATAGGCAGAAGTCCTATGCCGATTTGAAGAGAAAGGAAGTTGAGTTCTCAGTGGGTGAGAAGGTATTCTTGAAGGTGTCTCCGTGGAAGAAAGTGATGAGATTTGGCCGAAAAGGAAAGTTGAGTCCGAGGTACATAGGACCGTATGAGATTGTGAAGAGGGTTGGTCCGGTTGCTGATCAGTTGCGTTTGCCATCCGAGTTAGAGAAGATACACGACATGTTTCATGTTTCGATGCTTCGCAAGTATAGGTCTGATCCATCACATGTTATACCCGTAGAAGAAATCGAATTGAATCCGGATTTGACTTATGAAGAAGAGCCCGTTGAGATCTTAGCTTCTGACAGTAAGGTGTTGAGGGGAAGATCGATTGAGTTAGTGAAGGTACGGTGGCAACGTAGAGGTGTGGACGAGGCCACTTGGGAGAGGAAGGAGGATATGGAAAAGTAGTTTCCGTAACTCTTTCAGTCAGGTAATTTCGGGGACGAAATTCCTTAACTGGGAGAGAGTTGTAACACTCGTGACTTAGGCCTAGGAGTTAACCGGGTTTATAGTTTGAGTCAATAAAATTTAATTAAGTCAATTCAACCTTAAATGGGACCTAATTGAACTTTAGTAAAAAGGGGGGGACCAATGATGTAATTTGACCCAAACTATTTAAAAAGCAAGACCACTTTAAGGAAAAAGTTGTCATCTTCTTTCTCACCCTCCCTTTCCAACGTGAATAGCCCCCATCCCCATTTTCAAACTCTCCAAAAACACAAGTTACTATTTCATCCGATTCCAACCTCATTTTAAGGTGTTTTTGAAAGGTAAATATGTTTTCTTAACCTTCTCTTTACCCTCTACCTATCTATGGTCTTAGATTTCAAAGTTATGCGGTTTTGAAAATTAGGGTTTATATTAAAGTTTGGATTTTTAAGGGGGTTTTCCAATTTGTTTTGATAAATTGTGTTGGGGTTTTGTTTAAGCATAATGAAATACACAATGTATATCAATTTGGGTGAATTTGGATGAAAATTCGTAGTGGGTCCTTAGGGCAAATTTTAAGGTATTAAAATTTGGGTTTTTGGTGGGTTTAATGTTGAAATTGAAGGTTTGATGGTCTACCTATGTTAGGAGGGTGATTTGGGATGTTTTGGAGGTCATTTGGGTGTTTGGAAATGGGTGTTTCAGACAAGCGTTGTTGGAGTACGAAAATTTGGTTTTTGAGATATTAGGTGGTTTGGGAAATTGTGGAAATTGGGTTGTGTTTGCAAAGTAAGTTGATGGTTGAGTTTAGCATTGAATTGGGAAGTAATGTATGTGTTTTGTTTGACTAGAAGCAAGAGGAAACGTTGAGGAGGCTTTGGGACCGAATCCGGGTTCGTAGGAGGATTGGTTTGAATTGCTAAAGAAGGGAGGTGAGTGGTCTTAACTTGTTTTAAAGTTTGGTTCGAGCATGAGTAGTGTGTGTGTATGTAAAGTGTGCTTGGTAGGCCACTTCCTTATAATCCAAGTAGTTAATTTAGTCTTGTTTTCCTTAGATGCCAATGTGCTTAATGACTATGCTCTTGTACTTGTGATTATATGGTGCATGTATATATATCATGTTGTGGACATATGTGATGAGCATGAGTGTGGTTGATGATATGTGATTGATGATGATAATTGGCACTAAAATAATTACCAGTTGTAAATGATCGATCATTAGGATAGTGTGCACACAAATTGAGTCAAAACGTACGTGGCCTTGATGGCGTTAAGTCATCAAGGAGGAGTACGGTGATGTAACATTCCACCGGAAGCTTTAATTTATTTCTACCGGATGATGAGTGGAATCCCATCTGTAGGGCATGTGGCGATGAGTGGAATCTCGCACATGCAAGGTCCGGTGATGAGTGAAATCCCACCGAGGTAAAGTGTTGTTGAGGTTTATATCCGCACAATCGGGGTAATTAAAGTGGCCAATTAAACTTGTTCATGTATTGTGATATATGATGGTGATATGTGATTGTGGTATATGGTGTTGTTGCATGATGTGGATGTTGATGCTTAAACTTGATAGGATTGAGAGACCATATATGCCACTTGAAAGACTAGCTAGGTCTACTTGATTTTATGCCTATACTTGATGTATGTAATACTAGGATTAACATGCTTGAACCCTGCATTGTTGATGTTTTTCGTTTTAGAGCACCATCACTAAGCTTATAGCTTACGCTCTCTATGTTCAACAATGCAGATCATTAGCGTGGTGTTAGCTCGAGGCAAGGCAAGAAGGGCTTTCCAAGTTGTTGCTCAAGTATGGTTAATTTTGTAGTAGTTAAGCAATGTGGCAATAGGGTGTGTTTGTATGAGCCTTGTATGACTCTTTCAAATGATGTTGTTTTGGATTGACTATGGATTGTAAGCATGTTATATTTTGATGAATGTTGGTGTGTATGATGGCATGCTTTAGGATGTTTTAGGTTGCCGTATGCTGAGTGCAAACCTCTTTTGATTGACTTGTGGCTTTATGACCATTTGAGCCTTTGAGTATGCACATTATGGCCTAAATTGCTCTCTTATTAGAATGCTATGTATGAATGCTTTAATCCATGTTTGAATGACACCCTTGGCTTAAATATGTGTTCTTGCATGTTCGTGTATGCTTAGGTGAGTCGAGAAATGCATTTAGAGTCGTGTTGGGGTCGTTTAAGTTGAAATTGAGGAATTGTAGTGCAGGGGGTATCGATACCCCTAGCTAGGGTATCGATATTGTCTTACCCAAAGGCCTCAGATTTTGCCTCGGGTATCGATACCCTAAGGGTATCGATACCCTCCAAAGTTACTGAATTTGGAGTTTTGAGTGAGAGTAGAGCGTATCGATACGGAGTTCCCGAGTATCGATACAGGTCTACTATGTCGACCAAGGAGGGTTGACCGAGAAAGGGGTATCCGATACCCCTGGTAAGGGTATCGATACAGTCTTCTCGTGGTTGACCTCTTGGGTTGACCTAGAAATGGGGTATCGATACCCCTGGCAAGGGTATCGATACTGTCTGCCTGTAAGCTTAAAAATGTACTGTTTATGCATGGTCGGGGTTCGAATGTGTTTTCCTTGTATGTTTCCGCTGTTGTGAATCACTTAGGGTTTAACCATCCTCTAGACAAGATTAAAATATAAAGGAAAAAAATAGGGTTGTTAACCGAGGGGGAATCCTTTGGGTTTCGCTTTGGTTTTGCCCGTGTGGCTCACTCGGACCGGTCATCCAGCCAGACCGGGACGAGGGGGTTACACCAAGGATTACATCGAAACCATAGAATGGCAATTCCATGAGATCAACAAGAAAAACATGGTTTTGCACTTTCAAGGGACATATTCTATACAACTTACGTGTTACGACTGTCTCACCAAAGGAACTAGTCACACGCATACCAACATCCAAAGACTCAACAGGTAAACCAAGCAATTGAGCATGTTCTCACAATATGTATGAGTGTGTAGATCCAGAATCAATCAAGGAAAGTAATGACAAGGATTGCAAAGTAAAGGTACATGCGATCACATCCGTATCATTCCTCCCCTCACACTGAGCATACACTCGAGCCTGGCCACCAGCCTCAGGTTGAACAGCCACCACATGTGCCACATTCCTCCCACCATCATGTCTGCGCTGGAAATTACCACGGCCGCGCCCACGACCTCTCTATGGTGCAACTACCCCAGGAGCACGTCCCTGACCACCACCGGCCAACAAAGGACACTCGCTCCTCATGGGATCTGCCGAACCACAATTCCAGCATGAATTACCTGTCACTACAATAGGATCCTGAACCTCCCTCGCTGCTCGAGGAAAATCTCGCCTCAAATGGCCACGAGATCCACATGTCCAGCACGTGTTCTGATCAGCCCTCATCCTATCTCCCATAACAGGCGCACCATGTCCTCCACTACCACGCCTAGTAGAAGATTGATACCTCTTATCTCGTCCTTTCTTGTTCTGTCCACCTCCAGAACTATGATCAGCAGCTCTTTTTCCCGAGCTAGAACTAACGCCTCTGGAAGACAAACCCAAGTTCTGCTCGATGTCCTTCGCTCTACTCACAAGCACATCAAAATATGTATACTCAGCCGCTAGCATAAAAGTCTTCACATCCGTTACCAATCCATAACGGAAACGTTCACACCTCTCCCGCTCATCAGGGATTAGCTCATGTGCATACTGACTAAGGCGGACAAATTGGATCTCATACTCAGCTACCGTCATGCTTCCTTGAACAAGAGACATAAATTCTCTTTTCTTCTCATCTAGGTATCGCACACCCAGATACTTCCGCTTGAACGCATTCAAGAAGAACGTCCAAGTCACATCATTGTCCTCCACTCCAGAGACAGTGGTTGTCCACCACGTATAAGCATCGTCATGCAGCAGTGACACCACACAACCCAACTTCTGCACATTATTGCAGTTCATTTGCCCCAAAATAATCTTGGTGCTTTCCAACCAAGATTCAGATCCTTCCAGAGATAAACCTCTGAACTCAGTCCCTCCCAGAATGCAAAGACGTTCCAAAGGTAATCTCACATTAGCATCACCCTGGTGCGCAACTCCATGAGCTTCAGCTACTGCTGCCTGAAAAGCTCCCGCAATAGCCTGAATCAACACAGTCATGTCAGGAGCAGCTTGCCCCTGCACACCTTCAGGTCCAGCGACCCCAGCACCAGACCAACACCAGCATTATCACCTCCAGCACCACCACCGCCGGGTGGTCCACCACTAGGAGGAGGAGGTAAATCCACAACATTTTTAGCAATCTCCTCATTCTCATTCTAAGCCATAGCTCTCGTATTCATTCTCATTTCTCTACTCGGCCCCATTTACAAGCAAACAATGCACTGACACAAATGCAATAAAAATAATTAGGCCTTCCAAAACGAGGACCAAAACAAGGTCACATGTTTTGAAACGTTCACCTGATGTATCAGAACGAGGACCGAAACGGCGTTTACCGTTCCGAAACGTGGGTTGGTTCCGAGACTGGTTCCGAAACAAGGCCTTCCAGTAGCCAAAACGTTTCGGTACTCCCCTTAGTGTTTCGAAACACGAAGGCCATTTCAGGCTCCCGTTTCGAAACACTAGAGGGTGTTTCGATACGGTCTGCCCAGAAACTACAGATTTTGTTGGCCTTTCATACATAAATCCACTCAAACACTATCTAATGATTTTCCAAACATACCAACAAGTCATCGTACATAAAATGTGCAAGATTAGAACTTCTAAACACATTCATAGCATGAAACATGAAGTTTCACATGTCTAGAGGCATGCATCCTATTTTCCAAAACCAAGTAAACAAACAATAAAACAATCATTAAAAGGCCATTTACAAATTCAAACCATCAAAAGCAACATGCCACAACTTAGGAAGTTCAACACATCTCCCAAAACACGTATTTGGTTCCCATTGCCAAATTACCAAAACTAATATTGTATGAAAACATCACCATACATGAGCTTGATTTCCCTTGGACACTCTTGGCTTCCTTGTTTCCCTTTAAAATCTCAATTATCTGCATTATTGGTAAAAGAGAGAGAGCGTAAGCATAAATGCTTAGTGAGGCATGCTCTAAATAAACCAACACAATAATGCATTTTTTTAGAAAACACTTTCAACAAAGCTTTTAAACACATGTTCATCTCTTTTCATGCAACCTTCCATACTTTACAAGCATCTCATGCTTCATTACATTCAATACATTATATTGGCTTTCAAGTGATAGTTCATAACCATTTACAAACACAAAACACAATCGGATATGCGGATTACAAGCGTTGTCCCACACGCTTCATACACACTACCGGCTTAACAAGGTGGAGTTTATCGGTACAATCACAACCCCTCAACATCACTCATCGGTAGTTGTATAATTCCACTAACGAGAGTACGGGACACATAACACAAGATCCACACACGGACTTTCAACCACCATTGTGATCTTACCTTACTCGTTAGGATACTTGGATGGAGTTTACGGTACAATCACAACCCCTCAACATCCAAGGCAACTTTACTTACGGTGCACCCAATCCTATAGCCGGCTAACTATATCTGATTCAAATACTTTAAAACCAATTCATCACTTGCTAATATACATAAAATACCATCATCAATTCACTATTTTAAAGCATTAATCAAAGCCATTAAACATCATGCATCTCCATGCATCATTACCAATTTAATATCATGCCAAAACCAGGATCTCTTACCTCGAGCATCCTTCAACACACGGCTTTCAAAACCAGCATTAACCATGCTAAAACATGCTTTCAAAATAGAATTTAAACATGCAATTTATAACCAATGCATCAAACCACTTCATAGCACATCCGAGGAAGTTTTCTGAAAACTTACTCTTGAGCTTAGCTAAGTTGTTTAGACTTAAACTAAGCTCCCAAAACCTCCAAATACATGTTCCAAAGCTGGAAACCATCTCCACTCACCAATTCGTTGCGCTAGCTTGCCGAAACGCCAATCAAGCCTCTGGATCAACTCCAAAAGTGTCCGAAGATGTCTCCCCTATTTTAGACACATCAAAGCAGAGGATTAATGCATCATCATGCATTGAAATCTTCAGCCAACACACCTAAACTCGTTGCTCTATTTAAAACCAACATTTCGGCTACCAAACACAACCGAAATCACCTCCAAACACTTCCAAAACTTAACCCAGACAAGATCCATCACCTCTAACCATTTCTAAACATCAATTAACATCCAAAATAAACCTAAACTCGTCCTTATACCTCCAGCTATAATAGAACACCAAAAACACCTCAAAAACCACCATTTTCATAAGCAAAAACTTAGTAAATACAACCTATTCGGGATTAGATTGATAAAACCTCATTTCAACATCATTAGACATCCAAAATACATTAAAGAATCATCTCAAAACAAACCCCAAACAATCACAACAAAATTCTTCAAGATTTTTCCAAAATCTTGAGTTTTAAGCCAAAATCATGTTTCCAACATTAAAACCATTTATAAAACTTAAATTAAGGATTGACAACTTGGGAATTTCAGTAAGGAACTGATTATTTAGAGGAGAAAAATAATTTTGCCTTTAAATGGTGATTTCTCCTTGATTTGGGCTAAATTCCTTGAAAATTCAATGTGGAAATCAAAAGGTTTTGTTGCTAGATTGATTATGAAACAATGAGTGATGGAAATCTCATCAAATGAGGTGAAGATCAAAGTGATTTGTGCTGGAGAAATGTGTTTGGATGATGGGATTTTGAGAGAAAAAGGAATGAGATAAAATTAGGAAAAGGTAGTTATGAGAATCTAAAAGTAGTTTCCATCTTTATTTTATTTAATTAAAACATTAATTAAATCACCCAAATTAAGGAAAAATATGGAGAAAAACATTTTGGGTAAATTAGCTCCTTAAAGATTCAAAGTTTCAATCCTTTACAAAACAGTCACCACTAAACTTTTCAAAAATTGCATTTTGGTCACTATACTGAAATGTAGTGATTCCAAACCCTATTTTGTAAAATTGATTTCTCCATTCTCTTATATATATTAAAATAGGATTTTTAGATATTTTCTATATTTTTAAAGCATCCCGAACTAGGCTTTTCCTAAAACCTCCTTTTATATTCGAACCGTTTCTCAGACCAGTCCGACCAAACCCTAAACTTCTAAGCTCAAAATTGGGGTGTTACAATACTTGTCCCCGCACCCTGATGTGGTGATATAGCTTGAAGACCAGCAATAGCCGTCTGAAACGCTCCGGCTATAGTCTGAAGTTTCTGAACCATGTCTACACTAGCCTGACCCTGGCCAACCTAAGGCTCATTGCCATCACCTCCAACATTGGCAGCCGCCTGAGGTGCATTACCTCCGACATTCGCCCCATTACCATCGGTAGCAGGAGAAGGAAGAGGAACATTCTCGGGTGCCTGGTCACCTGCTCTAGGTCATCCTCTCAGTCTCACCATAACAATAAAACAATCTAAAACAACAAACACAAATCACAAGATAAATATTGGGTCTGCAAAGGCAGGGATCCATACGTTAAGCTCTTTTAAATCAAAACCACCTTTCCATAATAATACCTAGCAATGGGAATGCTTAACCAACCTTCAAACATCAACAGAAACACAAAGTCATGCTCACAAACACCGTGCAAATCAGACAAACATACACAGAAACAACTTACCTGACTTACCTTCCTGGGGAACCTCGTAGCCGAGGCTCTGATACCACTAAATGTAACCCCCTCGACTTTGTCTAGTCGCAAGACCGAATCGGGAGTGTCACGCGAGGATAATCAGAGAAAAATCCGAGAATTTCCCTCTGATTAACAACCCTAGATTAAGATTGATCTTGTCTAAATGCAATTTAACGGTCCTATGGCGTTAAGAGTGACATCGGTAAAACAATGACTCAATCGGACATCAATCAGATGTCCAATTGGAGCCTAATAGTCACGAAGGACCATTTTGCAAAACCACACCAAAATAGGGGCAAAAGGTAATTTAATCTTTACCAAATAGTTTATTAGTCATATTTCAAGCACACGAGGCAAGACTAACACAAATGAGACATTTAAAATCACATAGGAAGCATACATGCATTAGGGAATAAAACATAAAATTTGGGAACCTTCAAAGATGTCTTTTAACCACTTTAACTGCTTGTGTTACGAAACAGGGGTTGCCCGTTTTGAAACGCGGGCTCTCAGCAAAAACTAAAAACTATGTTGTTCTGAAACAGCTCCTCTTGGTTTCAAAACAGAAGTCTCCAAGGGAAAAATGTACCGAAACGACACCACCATGTTCCGATACGGGTGCTCCAAAAGCATGTTCATTCCGAAACCATACCAGGTGTTTCGAAACTCCTAGGAACATATTGGCCCGAAAATGAATTTTGGCATCCCCAAACGTCCCCAAACTTACCCCGAAAGAGCACAGACCACAAAGCAACATATTGAGCAAACATTCTAGAGGCAAGACACCCTAAGATCATGTTTCAAACATGCATACAAACAAGCATGGATCTCAAACTTAAAAGAGCAAAAGAACACTTTAGCTCAAAACACAAGGCATTTAACTAAAAGCCAAGGCAAGCCTCAACGTAACATGGTTTCAACATTTAAAACATGTAGCAACATGGTCAAACACATGGGAGTTTACGACCACCTCCCTAACCACAAAAGCAAGTATTCACATTGCTAAATTATTATTACAACCTAAAATCCATACTTGAGCTTAAGCTATGATCATCA
Source organism: Hibiscus tridactylites (assembly GCA_958450335.1). Classification (NCBI taxonomy): domain Eukaryota; kingdom Viridiplantae; phylum Streptophyta; class Magnoliopsida; order Malvales; family Malvaceae; genus Hibiscus; species Hibiscus tridactylites. The sequence continues at coordinate 71,951,330 of OY288279.1, forward strand.
GAGCCTTTCCCTCGCCTTCCTTTGCTTCCCGGATCGCTAATGATCTGCATTGTTGGAAAGGAGAGCGTAAGCATAAAGCTTAGTGAGTGGTACTCAAAACCACAACAACAACAATGCAGTTTTAGTAAAAACCATTTATGAGTTGAAAACAAACCACAAGCATGAATTCCATCAACACGATTATCAACATACTTACATGTGCTTGGCATCTTACATCAAGAAATGCAACAACATATAACAACAAGGCATGAGTCTCAACATCTACCAGGATAACTTTCAACCTTCCACACAAGAGTATTATGACAATTATGGTTACATTACTCAGATACGCGGATTGAATTCGATGGCATCTCACATCACTGAATCTATAAGAACAACAAGACTCAAGATGGCATCTTACATCACAGTGGTCTAACAATAAAGCTTCCGGTGGCATCTTATATCATCGTACTCCTCCCTAATGGCATCTTACATCACTAGGGCCACACGCGAATTTTACAAGTACACTTTAATCCTATGGTTGACTAATTATACCCGATAAGACTCTCATATTTGTAAATATTCAACATCATATAAACCAACATAACGATAACACGCTCAATAATCAATTACACACATTCATCTCATATCAACAACGCATAACAAGATTGAAATATAAAATTCTGGAAAAGTAAAACGTAACCATTAAATACTTACTCTTGAGCTTAGGTTGGCCTTTCAAGCTCAACCTAAACTCTAAAAAATATTTCCACTCACGGGTAACACGCCACACTAGTCGAACTCCCTCTTAAGCTTTTGTGACTTCTGGTAACACGTCTGAAATCCTCTAACTCGATTCCACTGATTCAAACCAGACCAAAGAAGAAGATTAACATACTTTCTAATCACAAAAACCCACTATTATCAATATAGCAAATATCCCACAACACATATTTCACGATTCAAGCCCGAAAGTAGACAAAACCCATCTTTAACGGAAATCCATCTATTACAAAATCAAATCATCAACCGAAACATACCCAAAAAGCTTCAAAACCATTAACATACATCTACAAACCCTTTAGGAACCATTTCCAACCATAAACAACCCAGAACCCATATTTCCCTAACTCAAATTTTTACCCATTTATTCCATTTCGGGATTTTAGGTTTAACCCGCCACTTAAACACTTATAAACCCCCAAAAATTAGGTTATAACCTACCCAAAATGCCATTTACCAAAAGCTTGCTTAAACCCTTCAAAAACCCATTTTACCCAAAATGAGGAATCTTGAGAAATCTTCAAAACTTTGAAAAGAAAATGTCAAAGACAAGAATGGAAAGAAAAGAAGAATAAAACCAAGTTATTTACCTCTTAAAATCCTTCAAGATGGTGAACATGGTGGAGAATGGAAAGAAAAGAAGAATAAAACCAAGTTTTTGACATGAAAAGGAAATGGAAAGGGGAGAAGAAAGGGGATATCATATTCTTTTTTTTTGAAATATAATATTTTACTTCCCTTTTATCTTAAAAACCGCTTTTTAACTAAAATCCATTATTTTGCTTTATTATTATTACTATCTATTTCTTAAAAATCCGATTTAGTTTAAAACTCCTTTATGAAACCATTTTAATTTAAGTCAATCTGAACCCCAAAACTCGATTTACAAACCTTGCCCGGGTCTCGATCTGAACTCCTAGACCCAAAACTCGGGGCATTACAATTAGCTCGATAATTTTGTTGATTTTAAAGCTTAGAAACGTAGTATTGGAACTTATCTTCTGTAACTACCTCGTCCCGGTCTAGGCGACAGACCGTCTGAACAGATTACACGGGGAAAACCGAAGCGAAACCCGTTAAGGATCCATTTCGATTAGCAACCCTAGAAAATCTTTTCATTAATTATCTTGTCTAAATGCATCGTTTAGTCTTATGTGCGAAAATGAGAATGAAAAGATACAAACGAGGCGTAAGGTAATATAAATTTACCAAGTGTCAAGTTAGTCCGATTGCATTCTTACAAAAGAAATATCACACATAAACGATGCATATAAACTTAACAAGGAAGCATACAACCAACGAGACTAAAACTCGACATCCGAGAACCCTTGAAGATGCTAAAAAAAGCCCAAATACAAGCATGTGTTTCGAAAAAGGCTTGCCCGTTTCGATACGCGAGCTCCAGTTCAAAAGTGAGACCATGAAGAACCGATACGGTCCACTCTGTTCCGATACGGGGGTCTCCAGTAACAAAACATTCTGGAACAGGTTCCGAAACGGGCACTCACAAAGGCATATTGTACCGAAACGCGTGCCGAAATGGGGGCTCGCAGTGTCCAGTCGTATCAATATGGCACCACCCCCGTTCCGATACGAGTATCCTAGGAGCTACACATGTTCCGAAACCACCACGAGCGTTTCGAAACTCCTGCACTCCGTATGACCCTAAAATCAGTTTTCTGCATCTCCAAATGTTCCCAAACATGCCCCAAAACAACAAGAATCAAGAAACAACCATCATACACTTAATTTAGAGGCATTTCACCCTACTACAAACATGGTAAAGCACATAAACATACATGGCAAGGTCATTCATTCAAAGAAACATACATTCATATCACATAGCATAAAACATAGTTAAAAGCCTTCAATACAAACACTTAGGCATTCATGAAGCAAGATTTACATGCTTTCAAACAACACATAAACATCTCATAAACATGGTTTACAAATCCACAACATAAAGGCATTAACAAAAATAGGAGTCTACTCATGCTCCTACAACACGTAGCATACCTATTGCTAAACTACTACATTATTTACTAAAAACATACTTGAACAACCACAAACGAGCTTGGATGCTCTTTCCTTGCTCCTTGCTAACTCCACACTAGTGATCTGCATTGTCGAAAATGAGAGCGTAAGCTAGAAGCTTAGTGAGGGACCTCTAAAACAAAACAATGACAATGCAAGGTTCAAAGCATGTTATCCTTAAGACATTCACAAGGCATACATATACGCTAACATAGCAACATGGTGAAACATTAAGAGAATGCATGAACATGGCATCTTACATCATGTTATGCTAAACAAAGATATAACAAATATCTTACACAACAACCACACATGAACAAGTATATTGGTAACTATTAACTTACTCGGATATGCGGATAACTTCCGTTGGGATTTTCACCCCCAACGTACTCAACAACAATTACCTTCCGGTGGGATTACACTCATCGCCGTTTTCACTAATGAATGAGATTACACTCATCATCACATGCTAACATTTTCCGGTGGAATATTACCTCACCGTACTCCTCCTTGATGACCACACGTCACCAAGGCCACGCGCGAATTTGACTCATACCATGTGCACACTCATCCTAGTGATCGATCATTTATACCCGGTAATTAACTAGTGCCAATCATACTATACAAGTCTCACCATGATTTCAAAATCATGCACACAACATATCATCACCATATACCTCATTAATATATATCAACATACATAACGAACACATACTACACAAGTTCACATCTATGCACATTAAGCAAGAACTCATAAAGCAAACAAGAGATTAAGCTACCAACTTAATCTCCACCTTGGATTGGCATGCCAAGCACAATCCAACACCTCAATCACACACTTGAACCAATTTAAAACCATTTGAATAATCCACTCACTGAACTCCTTTAACCAAACCGAGAAAGCTGAATCAAGCCTCCAAACTTCCTGGAATCGAGCCCGAAGCTTCTCCAATGATTTCCCTTGATTCTAATCAATTAAAAACAACATTTTACTACACAAAGTATCCACAAAACCCTCGTCACAAATCATATTACAACACAAAGCCATTTCTCAACATTTCCAAGCCAAGGCTAACATAAAAATCCCCATTTTCGAGCTCACACACAACCCAATAGAAAACTATCGAATCCAACACCCAAATCATCATTAAACACCTTCAAAACAACCCTCAAGCATCATTATATCATCAGCCCCACTCTCCTACACCAAACTACCTCAAAAACCCAAGTTTTCAACCTTTTAAAATACCCACAAAAACCCATTTCGGGATTTTCATCAAAACCCCACCATTTTGAAATATAATGCACTTAAGGGCAAGAGTTTAACATATCTTAACTCTACAAATCGAAAATCAAACAAAAACCCATCAAAGCTTAAACATTTTTCTTAAAACTTGAAGACTTGAAAAACTTCAAAGATGGTGTTTATGCGAAAATAAAACCATAGAAATGTTTGGGATGATGAGGAGAAGTCAAAATGATTTTACCTTGATGAAAACACTTGAATTTGATGAAGGAACGAATTGAACAGTGATTAGGGGTTAAGGGGAGGTTTTTGTCGTGAAAAGCCAAAAGAAGAGGATGAAGAGAACATTTCAAAAGCTCATTTTTACACATCTTTTTCCTTTATTTTAAATTTACTATTTTGCCATTAATGATATCTCAAGCCTCTTTTTGATTAAAACCAAGCCCAAATTAAATTAAAACGAGCCAATGACTCGAACTCGATTTAACTCTCCTAACACTCGACCCCTAAACTCGGGATTTACAACTCTCCCCCAGTTAAGGAATTTCATCCTCAAAATTACCCGACTGAAAGAAATGCGGAAACTGCCTTTCCATATCCTCCTTTCTCTCCCAAGTGGCCTCGTCCACACCTCAAGGTTGACACCTCACTTTGACCAACTCAATTGATCTACCACGCAAATCTTTGTTGTCTAAGGCTAAGATCTCAACTGGTTCCTCATCATACATCAAATCTGGATTCAACTCAATCTCTTCCATAGGTATCACATGCGACGGATCTGACCTGTACTTACGAAGCATCAAAACATGGAACACATTGTGAATCTTCTCTAACTCAGATGGCAAACGTAACTGATAAGAACCCAGACTGACTCGCTTCACAATCTCATATGACCTAATGTACCTCGGACTCAATTTCCTTTTTCTTCCAAACCTCATAACCTTCTTCCACAGAGAGACTTTCAATAACACTCTAACTCTCACAGTATACTCAACTTCTTTCCTCTTCAAATTGGCGTAGGACTTCTGCCTATCTGAAGCTGTCTTCAAACGATCACAAATCAACTTCACCTTATCGATAGTCCCTTTAAGAAAATCTGACATCGGTAACAACTTATGACATGTTTCGGCCCAACAAACCAGAGTTCTACATTTTCTACCATACAATGCCTCATATGGAGTCATCTGGATGCTCGACTGAAAACTGTTATTGCATGCGAACTCGACCAGCGACAAGTGTTTCTCCCAAGTACCCTGAAAATCAATGATGCAACAACGCAACATGTCCTCTAAAATATGTATAACCCTCTCTGACTGACCATCTGACTGAGGATGATATGAAGTGCTAAAATTCAATCGGGTACCCAAAGTTGTATGTAAACACTCCTAAAATCTGGCTGTGAATCTTGGATCTCTATCAGACACAATCGACTTCGGCACACCATGCAGTCTCACAATCTCACCGATGTACAAATCGGCTAATCTATCTAGTGAGTAAGTCATATTAACAGCTAAGAAGTGGGCACACTTCGTGAAACGATCAACTATGACCCAAACTGAGTTCTTCTTCGAATGAGTCAAAGGCATACTCGAAACGAAGTCCATGGTGATATTTTTCCACTTCCATTCCGGAATCCTCAATGGTTGCAACAAACCTGATGTTATGCCTTCACTCTCTGACATACCATACACTTACTCATGAAATCGGCTATGTCTCTCTTCAAACCAACCCGATAGTATTCATTCTTCAAAACACGATACATTATCGTACTACCGGGATGCATAGTAAACACGCTACTGTGTGCTTCAATCAAGATAGTACGTCTCCAATCACTATCATCTGGCACAACTATTCTATCTCTGAAACACAAGACCCCATCAACACTGAAATTGTAGTCTGATGGTCTACCCTCGGCTATATCTTGCACGTGAGGTGCCAAAGATCTATCTAACAAATGTTTCTCTCTAATCAACTGGCCTAAGGTAGGTCTAACCTGAAGCTCTGCCACTAGACCACCATCACCATACAAGCTCAAACTAGCAAACATGGCTCTCAACTCAACGACCACCTTCCTACTCAAAGAATCTGCTACTACATTGGCTTTACTCGGATGGTACTCAATCGTAAGATCATAGTCCTTGAGCAACTCTAGCCACCTACGTTGTCTAAGGTTCAACTCTCATTGTGTCATTATATACTTCAGGCTCTTGTGATCTGTATACACTGTGCATTTCTAACTATACAAATAATGTCTCTAAATCTTCAACGCAAACACAACTACGGCTAGCTTTATGTCATGCGTCATATAATTACGTTCACGAGTCTTCAACTGTCTCGAGACATAAGCTACCACTCTACCGTCTTGCATGAGCACACAATCTAAACCTACGTATGGAGCAGCATTGTAGATCACATAATCCTTCTCCGACTTTGGCTTAATCAAAATCGATGCATTAGTCAAAGCTTTTTTCAATTTCTCAAAGGCTTGTTGTCTTGCACCTGACCACTCAAACTGAACATTCTTCTGAAGCAATTTTGTCAAAGAAGCGGCTATCTTCGAGAAACCTTCCACAAACCTCCTATAGTAACCTGCTAAACCTAGTAAACTACGAATCTCTGTCACAGACTTCGGTTGCTTCCACTCGACAATGGCTTCTATCTTCTTCGGATCAACTCTAATCCCCTGGGCTGGCACTACATGTCCTAGGAAGACTACTTCTCTAGTCCATAACTCACACTTACTCAACTTAGCTTGCAATTGGTTTCTAGCAAAGTCTGCAAAACTAACCTCAAATGTCATTCATGATCTTCCTTGGTACGTGAATACACCAAAATGTCATTTATAAAAACAACCACAAAACTAATCTATGTACTGATGGAAGATTCGGTTCATCATGTCCATGAAAGCAGTCGGTGCATTTGTCAACCCAGACGGTATAACTAAGAACTCATAGTGACCATATCTAGTCCTAAAAGTTTTCTTTGGTACATCAACCTCTTTTACCTTCAACTGGTAGTAACTGGATCTCAAATCAATCTTCAAAAAGACTGATGTCCCTCTCAACTGATCAAACAAATCATCGATACGCGGCAAAGGATACTTGTTTTTCACTGTCAACTAATTCAACTATCTATAATCAATGCACATTCTAATACTACCGTCTTTCTTCTTCACAAACAATGTCGGAGCACCCCAAGGCGAAGAACTCGGATGGATAAAACCTCTATCTGACAACTCTTGTAACTGAGTCTTCAACTCTTTTAGTTCTTTCGGTGTCATACAGTACATAGCAATCAAAACAGGAGCAAAATCTGAATATGTCTCTATAGAAAACTCTACCTCTCTATCAGGCGGTAAACCGGACAATTCTTCCGGAAACACACTCGAAAAATCACACATTGTTCTGATATCCTAAGGTCTAACTTCATTCATGTTCGGATTCATCACGTAGGTAAAGTACGCCTCACAACCCAACTCAACTATCCTCTGAGCCTCTAAGGCTGAAACAACATTTGGTAAGAACTTCACATTCTCACCTACTACTACAATCTCATAGTCATCCACAAGCTTCAAGAAGACTCTCTTAGTTTCGAAATCTATCCTAGCTCTATGTTTGGTAAGCCAGTCCATACCTAAAATCACATCGAAACCATAAAACGGTAACTCCATCATGTCCACTGGAAATACATGTCTCTGAACCATTAACAGACACCTTCTATACATCTTCCTAACCACTACTGTATCCCCAAAGGAACTAGTAACACTAACACCTACCTCTAGTACCTCACAAGGTAAATTCAACATCTTCGCATGCTCACTCAAAATATAAGAATGCGTAGACCTGGAGTCAATCAAAGAAAGCAAACTCAGAAACTATATCGAGAAATTACCTGCAATCACATCTGTGTCGTTCTGTCCGTCTCGCTGAGCATAAACTCTAGACTGACCTCCGCCCTCTGGCTGAACCGCAACTACATGTGCTACATTCCTCTAGCCATCATTTCTTGGTTGAAAGTTACCTCGACCGCGCCCACGACCTCTTGGATAATCAATAGCTCTAGCAGGAGCCTGAACCTGAACGGGTGCAAACCCAGCCTAATGTGGACAATCACGTCTAAGGTGATCTCTAGCTCCACAGTTCCAACACGAATAGAAGTTCCCCCAACACTCACTGATGTGATTCCTCCCGCATCGAGCACACTCGGGCAAACGCCCACCAGCTCTCTGACCCTGATGGCCTCTTATGTGGTTACCACCACCACGTTTGTGATCAAAATGATGCTTGTTGTCCTGATGCCTCTTGGCATCTCCTCTATCAAAGTTGTCGGACCTCTTTCCGAAACTAGAACCACCAGAACGTTTGGTCAGACCCAAACTGTGCTCTATGTCTTGGCCCTGGCGACCAAGACATCAAAGTCCGTGTAGTCCGTAGCCAAAGTGTACCTCTTTATCTCCTCACTCAACCCGTAACGGAAACGGTCGCAACGTTCTCTCTCAGTAGGAACTAGCTCAGACGCATACTGACTCAATCTGACAAATTGTATCTCATACTCGGTCACTGTCAAGTTCCCCTAAAACAAAGGCATGAACTCTCTCTTCTTCTTGTCAAGATAACGGGGACCCAGATACTTCTTGCGGAAGGCCGATTCCAAGAACTTCCAAGTGATCTCGGCATCTGGCATGCCTATAGTGATGGTGACCCACCAAGTGTAGGCATCACCATGGAGCATAGAAACAACACACCCAAGTATGCATGCTTCAGTACAACCCATCCGAGATAAAATACGGACATTCTTGTCAAACCAAGCCTCGGATCTCTCGGGTGCCAACCCTCGAAACTCTTCACCTCCCAAACTACGAAGCCTTTCAAGTGCCAACTCGGTGCCGTCACCATAAGGTTGTGCCACTGCCTATCCCCCAGCCACTACTGCCTGAAAAGCCCTAGCTATCGCCTGAACTAACGGAGCCAAATCTATGCCAGCCAGACCCTGGCCAACCTCAGGGCCTACAACGTCAGCTCCCGCCTCACCTCCCTCTTGACAAGGAAGAGGTGGAGGAGCATGCGCCTCAACAACCAGCCCAACCTCTGGAGCTACTACCCGTGGTTCCGGGTGAACCATCCTAGGCTTGCCTCTATGTCTCATCTTACGGCTAGCAAGATAACAACTACTACAAAACAAACACACAAGGATTAAGTTAGCAAAGGCAAGGGTCCAACGTGCTCTAGTATATTCCTTTACAAAATCTTTTCAAATAAGTAATAGTAACAATGAGAACTCAACACTAAGCCTCGACACTACAACCATGCTAACACAAGCTTTCAAACACCATGCGAACAAGCAAACAACAAGCATACATAGAAAAACATTCACAGTACAACATACACCTCAAACTTACCTCACTTACCTACCCGAGGTCGCGGAAACCTCAGGCTCTAATACCAACAAATGTAACCCCCTCGTCTCGGTCTAGGCGATAGACCGGTCCAAACAGGTTACACAGGGAAAACCAAAGCGAAACCCGTTAAGGCTCCACTTCGATTAGCAACCCTAGAAAAACTTTCATTAATTATCTTGTCTAAATGTATCATTTAGTCCTATGTGCAAAAACGACAGCAGAAAACAAGAACGGAAAGATACAAACGAGGCGTAAGGTAATATAAATTTACCAAGTGTCAAGTTAGTCTGATTGTATGCTTACGAAACCAAGATCATACATAAACGATGCATATAAACTTAACAAGGAAGCATACAACCAACGAGACTAAAACCCGACATCCGATAACCCTTGAAGATGCTAAAAAAAGCCCAAATACAGGCTTGCCCATTTCGATACGCGGGCTCCATTTCAAAAGCCAGACCAGGCCGTACCGATACGGTCCACTCCATTCTGGTACGAGGGTCTCCAGTAACAAAACGTTCCGGAACAGGTTCCGAAATGGGCACTCACAGAGGCAAATTGTACAGAAACGCGTAAAAAAATGGGGGCTCACAGTGTCAAATCGTATCGAAACGGCACCACCCTCGTTCCAATATGAATATCCTTGGAGCTACACCCGTTTTGAAACCACCACGAGCGTTTCGAAATGCCTGCACTCTGTGTGACCCTGAAATCAGTTTTTTGCATCTCCAAATGTTCCCAAACATGCCCCAAAACCACAAGAATCAAGAAACATCCATCATACACTTAATCTAGAGGCATTTCACCCTACTACAAACATGGTCAAGCACATAAACATACATGAAAAGGTCATTCATTCAAAGAAGCATACATCCATATCACATAGCATAAAACATGGTTAAAATCCTTCAATACAAAAACTTAGGCATTCATGAAGCAAGGTTTACATGCTTTCAAACAACACATAAACATCTCATAAACATGGTTTACAAATCCACATCATAAAAGCATTAACAAAAATAGGAGTCTACACATGCTCCTACAACACGTAGCGTCCTCATTGCTAAACTACTACATTATTTACTAAAACCATACTTGAGCAACCACAAACGCGCTTGGATGCCCTTTCCTTGCTCCTTGCTAACTCCACACTAGTGATCTGCATTGTCGAAAATGAGAGCGTAAGCTAGAAGCTTAGTGAGGGAGCTTTAAAACAAAACAATGACAATGCAGGGTTCAAAGCATGTTATCCTTAAGACATTCGCAAGGCATACATATACGCTAACATAGCAACATGGCCAAAAGTTAAGAGAATGAATGAACATGGAATCTTACATCACGTTATGCTAAACAAAGATATAACAAATATCTTACACAATAACCAACAGAACTTGTCACGATAGCAACCTCAGCAGCAACAGAATACGAGCAACAATTCACTAGAATCTACCCTACATACTTTTATGTCTTGAACTAGTATTTTTATTGTTTGTACTAATAAATTTATTGATAAGACTGAGTCTTTTATGGACAGGACAAAGATAAGGATGAACAACCAAAAGTCTGCAATAAAGAATTTTGAGACTCAGTTCGAAATATTTGCCCAGATTGTAAATATTAGGCCAATGGGTGGATTACCGAGCGATACTAAAAACACAAAAGGAAAACCCCAAGAGCAATGTATAGCTATAACATCTAGGAGCGGGACAACGTTACAAGTGCCCTCAAACCCTGCTGCAAGAGAAACAGAACATGTCGATCCAGTTTATGCCGCCAGAAACCCTACCGCGATAGCCTCTGAGACGGGAACCACGAGAACACAAACAGAGCTAACAAATGACACTGTGGAGAACCAGACAGAATCTGAACCGGATATTACTCCCTAGGATAAGCTTTCTTCCAAGGCAAAAAACCGTAGATACTACACCTCTACCACCATTCCCACAACGATCGAAAAAATAGAAGCAGGACATGCAATTCAGAAAATTCTCGGATGTTCTGAAGCAAGTAAAAATCAATCTTCCAATGGTGGAATTGATCGAACAGATGCCTAGCTATGCTAAGTTCCTAAAGGATATAGTATCCAAAAGAACAAGAATTGGGGAATTCGAGACAATGGCAGTAAAAGAGGGATGCATGGCAATGTTGCACAATAAGGTGCCGCTCAAACAAAAAGATCCAGGCAGCTTCATAATTCCTTGTAAAATAGGCAGCAACCATTCCGTAAGAGCCCTATGTGACCTAGAGGCAAGCATCAACGTAATGCTCAAGTCTGTTTTCCAGAAACTGGGAATAGAAGACGCCCACTCAATAATAGTAATGTTGCAGTTAGCCGACAGAACATATGTGCAACCGGAAGGGAAAATTGAGAACATCCTGGTAAAGGTGGACAAATTCATTTTCCCTACCGACTTCCTGGTACCAGACTATGAGGTAGATGAAAGGGCACCGATAATCCTAGGGTGACCCTTCCTAGCTATGGGCAGAACATTGATCGATGTTGAAAAAGGTGAAATTACAATGAATGTCAATGATCAGTAAGTAAAGTTGAACGTCTTCTGAACCATGAGGCAAGCTGATGATCCGAAAGAGTACCAGCTAATAAAGGCCATCTCAGAATTCAATTTCGAAACCAATAGAGCCTGCCTACAGCATGACTGTTGGGGCAGCATCCTCGACAGCTGTCTCGACAGCCATTTGAATACTTGCTCAAAAAATGAACAATGTAGTAAATGGACAAAACAGGAGCCGAAAGAGCAAGAGGAGGCATACTGGATAGCAACCAGGCCAGATAAGTATTTTGAACATTTAAATTATACATAAAAGGGTGGTAAAATGTTCAAACCATCTATTGAAAAACCTTATACCCTTGAATTATAAAAACCTTACCTACGCAAATTATGTATGCTTATTTGGGACCAAATTATACGATGCCCGTAGTAATTTCCTCCAAGTTGCAGCCTACACAGGAACATAAATTGATAGCTGATAACTGCGTAAATATCCTTGTTTTCATACCTTTTTGCTATAGCATTTGTCTGTTCTTTGGTTCATACCATAGCATTTAGACTGCATTTAGGTTGCATTTTCTTCTTCTAGGTGCATATTTATCTTTGTTGGTTGTTGGTCCATATTGAGGGATACTGCTTGGAAGGTTGGTTTTTAGTTTTATGGTGCGTAGGAAAGGAGTTAAGAGAAAGCCGGTGCCGGGAATTGCTATAGCATGATGGAAGCGAACATTGGCCAGCACGTGAGATGCACGTGAGCAACAAAAACATGTGAACATGCAGAAAAGGATGATCTAACATGTGCAGTAGCTGATGCCCGCCTGCAGACTGTCTCCCTTGTCCCCTCGAAGCAGACCTTGTTAGTGGATATTCCTTGGGAATATCAAGGTATCTTTAGGGCATCAAACCCTAGAATCCTCCATTATATAAAGGGGAGAGAAACTTGGAGCAAAAGGGTGGTATTCTGAGCATTGCAAAAAGAGAGGCAGAAGAGAGAGAAAATGAGAGAGAAGTTTCCACCTTCATCTTCTCTATAGCTTGGTGTCCTCCATCGTTGAAGCTCCAAGGAGTGGCCTCACCGGCCTCGAGAGAGGGGGTGATCCTAATACAGTCGGGTTGTCCATGGCGGAGAGGGAATTCACCTTTCTTTCTGTCGCTATAGCAATTTCTTGTTATCGCAATGATACGTTGGATGATATCGCAATGATACGTTGGATGATGTTGTCGCAATGATACGTTGGATGATATTGCCCAGCCATGAACTATTTTAGGTGTCTTGGGTTTGATGGATGATGTTATTTTGAGTAATTTTTAATGCATGATATGGTGTTTTTAGTGTTTATCATGATTCTATGATTTGCTTATGCTTTATCATTTCCTTAAAGTTTTAAGAGCTTACGGTTGTAAGTGCTTCGAAAGTTAATCCCTACCTTAAGCGCCTTCGAGAGTGGTCGTTCTTTAAGTGTATGTTGAGGTTAGTAATCGAGAGAGCTAGCCCTAGAACCCTCTTAAGCAATGAAGTGATTGTTGAGAGGCAGACTCTAACCTATCTTAGAGATAAGTGATACGTTTCAAGGGCTAAAAAGGACAGTACGTGAAGGGTAGGGGAGTGTTATGAGTTTACACCGAGAGGTATGGTTGTAGCATTTCTGACTCCCAGTTTCCTGGATAGAGATAGTTTAGGAGCACTCTTAGTAAGTCTCGCCTAGCATAGAAGATAGCTGAAAAGCCTTAGTATCGTTAGGAAGCTTGAGTTAGGTTGTCCATCGTTCCCAGCCAGTCATTCCGTAGTGAGTTTCGTATACGAAAGATGACATGTCTATCATATTGTTATCTCATCTTTCTCTGCATTGTTTTGTTTCAGCATTATTATACACCATCTTTTTTACTATAGCATTGTAATATGCAAAAGTTCAAGCTTTATTCTTACAGCAACCGTGAATACCTCCAATCCATGTTGAGACGATACTCACTAATCACTTTATTACACGTTCGACGTGTATACTTGCACCATTTTCGTATTAATTATAGTCATTGCATGAACGCAACAAGTTTTTGGCGTCGTTGTTGGGGATTGGCAATTGGTTGTTTACGGTTTTTGTTTTTATCGTTTGTTCTTTTGTTTTAGTATAATCTTATTTTGGTTTTTCGTTTTTCTTTTCAGGTGTCTTGCTAGTGTATGACCAGAAGGCGACCTAGAGGACCCTTGCAATCACCTATTTCTGAGATCGAGCATTTCTTGAGACTTAGAAGACGTGTTCGACAAGAAGAGACTAGAAACATGGATGAAGAAATACCACCACCTCAAGGTAACAGATATGCTATGGCAAATGGCCAGTGAGCAGCAGCTCGACCACGAGCTATTATGGATCATTTAGCTCCTATCTTGGATGATCTCTATCCTGGAATAGTATCTCCAGAAATTCAGGCAGCCCAGTTCGAGCTTAAACCTATTATGTTCAACATGTTGAACACTATTGGTCAGTTTGGAGGTATGCCTCACGAAGATGCAAGACAACATATACGTGCTTTCTTGGAAGTATGTGACTCATTCAGACAGCAAGGAGTGCACGAGGATGTGCTAAAGCTTAAATTGTTTCCATATTCTTTACGTGATCGTGCTAGAGCATGTCTAAGTGGAGTGCCAGCTGGATCAATAGAGACTTGGACAGATCTATGCAAAAGTTTTCTACTACGGTATAATCCACCAAATAGAAACACTCAGTTGAGAAATGATATAGATTCTATTCGTCAAGCCGATGATGAATCCATGTATGAGTGTTGGGATCGATTCAAAGGATTATTGAGGAAGTGCACAAATCATGGTTTTCATGACTAGACCCAAGTGGTTATGTTTATAATAGGGTAAATGCTCCTACAAGGATGATGCTAGATGCTTCAGCAAATGGGACCTTGTTAGACAAATCACCGGAGGAAGCATTTGACATTCTTGATAGTGTTGCCAACAATGATTACCAGTTTCCGACCACAAGGCTTAGAACGGAAGGAGAACGCAAATAGCTCGAGACAGTGAAGCTGATGACTCGGTAGCCACCCAGTTAGCCGCTATCACAAACATGCTAAAGAACCTCCAACGTCCCAACGAATTCAAGGAAGTGAAGTTCGCAACCTCATGTCTTAGATGTGATGGCAATCACCATTTGAGTGAATGCCCTGACAATCAAGAGTCGGCAAACTATTTGGGGAATTATAACCGCAACAACAATCCATACTCCAATACCTACAACCCAGGATGGTGTCAGCATCCAAATTTTAGTTAGGGTAATCAAGGGCACAGTAATTTTGCACAGCCAGCGCCACAGCAAAATCTGATCGAAGCACCATCTTCTAACCAGACGATGCCTTGGCAAGGTCACAAGGGAGCAGCATCTTCATCGAATAGTTCGTTGGAGACTACATTCAAAGAATTTATGGCTATGAAAAAAGACTTCATGAGAACCACAAAAGTTTTGCTACAGGATCATGCAGCAAACATAAAAAATCTATGAGCCTTATTACAAAGCCATAGTTCATCTCTTCGAGCCCTAGAAACACAAGTTGGCCAGATAGCCCAGACCTTTCATGCAAGTCCACAAGGAAGTCTGCCTAGTGACACTGAAGCCACTAAGCACCATAGCAAGGAACAATGCAGCGCACTCACATTAAGGAGTGGCAAAGAAATTAGCAAGGAAAACAAGTTTGGGGGAAACGAGAAGGAGGACTCTCAGTCCAGCTTGCCTCAGGAAGAAGAAAACTTACAAGATCCTCCAGTTGAAGAGAAGGATGAGGATGTCATAGCAAAAGAAACACTAGAGGAGGAGCCTGCTTTTGCTACAGCAAAATATGTAACTCCACCAGTTCAGACAGATGAAGTTAGACCCCCTTCTCCTTTTCCTCAATGATTCAAGAAGCAGAAAGAAGACCTTCAGTTCCAGAAATTTATGAATATCCTGGACAAACTTCATATCAATGTCACATTTTTGGAGGTCATTGATCAGATGCCAACATATGTCAAGTTCCTCAAGGATATAGTCACGAAAAAGAGGAAGGTCGAGAAACAAGAGACTGTCGCTATAGCAGAAAAATGCTATTCTATGTGGAGCAAGCTGCCACCTAAGAAGAACGACCCAGGTAGTTTTACTATCCCATGTTATATTGGCGACAAGTTTGTTGGAAGAGCACTTTGTGATTTGAGATCAAGTGTTAATTTAATGTCACACCCCAAATTTGGGCCTAGATGTTTAGAGTCTGAATCGGACCGGTCTGAAAAACGGTTCGAATATAAAAGAGAGTTTTAGGGAACACCTAGTTCGGGATGTTTTAAAATATAGAAAAATATCTAAAAATCCTTATTTAATATAAGAAAGACAATGGTGGAATCAATTTTTCAAATAAGGTTTGGAAATACTACATTTCGGTGTAGTGACCAAACCGTAGTTTTTGCAAAGTTAAGTAGTGACTGTTTTGTAAAGGATTGAAACTTTGAATCTTTAAGGAGCTAATTTTACCAAAATGTTTTCATCAGATTTTTCCTTAATTTGTGTGATTTAATTAATGTTTTAATTAAATAAAATGAAGGGTGATTAAATTAGAAAACCACCTTTGACTTTTCATAACTACTTTTCACAAATTTTCCCTCATTTTATTTTCTCTCAAATTCCTTTCAACCAAACACTTTCTCTACAGAAAATTTACTTTGATTTTCACTTTATTTGATGAGATTTCAATCTCTCTTTGATTCTTAATCAATTCCTCATCAAATCCACTTGATTTCTACAGTGAATTTTCATGAAAACTTGCCCAAATCAAGGAGAAATCATCCATTAGAGGTAAGCTTCGTCCTTCTCCTCTAATGATCAGTTCTTTACTGAAATTCCCAAGTTATCAATCCTTTATTAATGAATTTTAAGTGGTTTTAATGTTAGAATCTAGAAATTATCTTAAAACTCAAGATTTTGAAAGATATCTTGAAGATTTTCATGGTGAATGATTGGGATCTATTTTGAGATGGTTTTCTAATGTATTTTGGATGTTAATTGATGTTACAAAAGAGGTTTTATCAATCAAATCCCGAATAGGTTTGTTTTCCTAAGTTTTTCTTGTTAGAATGATGGTTTTTGGGGTGATTTTGGTGTTCTGTCATAGCTGGAGGTATAAGGTCGTGGTTGTGTTTATTTTTTATGTTAAATGATGTAACCCCCTTACCTCGGCCCAGACGGTTGAACCGAATTAAGAAGTTTACACGGGGAAAACCAAAGTCAACCCGAAAGTCAACCTTGATTAACGACCCTTTTTTTCCTTTTAAAACTTGTCTAAATGCATATTATCCCTAAACATGATAATACAATCAGCATACTCAAAGATCATAACCATCAGAGAACATTCAGGGACTCAATTGCACAAATTACAACTTTAGGGACCAAAATGTAAATTCTGAAAATTATAAGGACTTAACCCAATTAAAAGTTACCAACTTGAAATTAATCATCTTTCATGCTTCTCTGCCAAATTTCAGCTCAAATGGACTTCTCAAACTCATACAATTGCAATAACAAGATTCAAGACCAAAATGCAAACATTCCAAAACATATAACCAACAATTTCAGTGCCCAACGGTCGAGTGTTTCGGAAAAGGGAAGACTCGTTCCGAAACGCGGGACCGTTCCGCAACAGGTTCTGAAACAGTGCCTGGCAGTGGCATATCCGTTCCGGAACAGCTCCTTCCGTTTCGGAACGCCCAGGCCATTTCAGGCCCCCGTTCCGATACGGTAGCACCTGTTCCGAAACAGGTTGCCCAGATTGCAGAAAAATAGCTGGTTTAACACATAATTGACCTATCTAACATGCTTCGAATGCAACCAAATTATACCAGCAAGTCATACAACATGCAAGGAACATAATTGCATCAACCAAACATCAACATGGCATCAATTATGGAAATCCCCAATTCAATAGGCATGCTTGCTATTTAGAAAACCATTCAAGCTTCAAAATACCAAATCAACCACATAAAGGCCAATTACAAGTTCCAACATTATTAACACCATAAATCCAACTTAGGGAGTCCAAAACATCTCCCAAGGCATCAACATAGGTCTTCCATTGCCAAATACCCAAAAGCTAATAGTTTGAGAAAATGTTCACCATACATGAGCTTAAAACCTTCACTTGGATGCTTGGCTTCCTTGCTTCCCCAAAATGCACTTCAATGCTCTACATTGTTGATTTAAGAAAAGAGAGAGCGTAAGCAAATAGCTTAGTGAGAAATGCTCATTTAAACCACACAATAATGCATTTATAAAACACATTTATAAACCATTCTTCAAAACAACATTTATACATGCACTTAAGCATTTAAAACAAGCAATTCATGCTTCAAATTATTATCATGTCATATTGGCCACAAGTGATAATCATAGTCTTTTCAAAATTCGTTCAACATAAGACTCACACATGGACTTTTAAACACCATTGTGATCTTATAATTCACAAGGACCACACAAGGACTTTTAACCACCTTTGTGTCCTTAACAAGAATCATCCATGGACTTTTAAACACCATGACAAGGACCACACAAGGACTTTTAACCACCTTTGTGTCCTTAACAAGAATCACCCAAGGACTTTTAAACACCTTGGTGTTCTTAAATAACAAGGCTCACTCAAGGACTTTTAACCACCTTTGTGACCTTAACAAGAATCACTCATGGACTTTTAACCACCATGAAGTTCTTAGAATCCACAAGGCTCACACAAGGGCTTTTAACCACCTTTGTGACCTTCAAGGCTCACCTAAGGACTTTTAACCACCTTAGTGACCTTAACCTTTTTCAAAACATCACTTGCCAATACGCTTCATTTATCATCAATATTCCATTGTTTTAAAGCATTTAACAAAGCCATTAATCATCATGCACCTTTATGCATCAAAACCACATTTAATCAAATGTTCAAAACAAGGATCCCTTACCTTGAGCATCCTTCAACACATGGCTTATAAAATCAGCAACAATCATGCTTAAATATGCTTTCAAAACAGAATTTAAAACATGCAAACAATCACATTGCACCCAACCATCTCATGGTTCCTCAACAAGAGAGTTTTCCGAAAACTTACTCTTGAGCTTAGCAAAGTTGTTTAGACTTAAACTAAACTCCCAAACCTTCAAAACATTGGTTTCAAAGCTGAAAACCAAAATCCACTCACTGATTCCGTTTCGCCACTTGCCGAAACACCAATCAAGCTTCCG
Source organism: Hibiscus tridactylites (assembly GCA_958450335.1). Lineage (NCBI taxonomy): Eukaryota > Viridiplantae > Streptophyta > Magnoliopsida > Malvales > Malvaceae > Hibiscus > Hibiscus tridactylites. The sequence continues at coordinate 71,970,530 of OY288279.1, forward strand.
GATCACCACCACTAGGATCCAAAGATGACTCCCCTGTTTTAAACACATCAAAGCGGAGGATTAATGCATCATCATGCATTAATATCTTCAATGAAAGCACCTAAACTCGCTGCTCTCATCCACACTCCATTTTCGGCTACCAAACACAACCGAAAATGCATCCAAACAACTCCACAACATTACCCAGCCAAGATCCATCAAATCTAAACATCCTTAAACATCAATTAACATCCAAAATGGATCTAACCACGTCCTTATACCTCCAGCTATATCAGATCATCAAGATCACTCCAAAAACAACCAAGAACTCAAGCAAAACTTAGGAAATTCAACCTATTCGGGATTGCATTGATTAAACCTCAATTCTTTATCAATTTAACATTCATTTAACATCAAATTGACACCTCAAAACACTGCCCAATCAGATCATACAAAATTTCATCAAAATCAAGCAAATCTTGCATTTAAAAGCCAAGATCAAGAACACAACCTTAAAACCTTTTATAAAACACAAATTAAGGATTGAGAACTTGGGAATTTCAGTAAAGAGCTGAGAGTTTAGAGGAGAAGGACGTTCTTACCTTCAAACTTGAGTTTTCTCCCTTTTTGGAACTAAATTCTTGAAAATCCACTTAGCAAATGCAAAGGTTTTGTTGAAGAGATGATTGAAGATCAAAAGAGGATTGAAATGAGTTATTTAGATGACAAAATCAGAGGGAAAAGTTCTGGAGAAAGATATTTGGTTTGAGAGAAAAGATGAGAGAAAAATGAAAATGGAAAATGTGGAAAAGTTAGTTGGAATTTTAGGAAAATATCTTCCCTCCCTTTTCCTTTATTTTAAAAACCATTAATTAATCATTTAATATCTTAGAAAAATCTGGAGAAACTCCCATTGGGTAAATAGCTCCTTAAAGATTCAAAGTTTCAATCCTTTTTAAAACAGTCTCACAGTTTTCAAAAATTACATTTTGGTCACTAGCCAAAATGTCACCCTTCCAAACCTCATTTTGTAAAATTGATTTCACCACACTCTTATATATAATAAAAGAGGATTTTAAGACATTTTTCCATATTTTTAATGCAACCCGAACTAGGCTTTCCTAAATTCACTCTTTATATTCGAACCGCGATCCGACCGAACCGGTCCGAATCCCAAAACTCCTAAGCCCAAAATTGGGGCGTTACAAATGATGTTTAGAAATGATTAGAAGTGATGGATCTTGGCTGGGTTTGGTTTTGGAAGAGTTTGGAGGTGTTTTCGGTAGTGTTTGGTAGCCGAAATGTGGTGTTTGTGTAGAGCAGCGAGTTTAGGTGTGTGGCTGATGATTTCAATGCATGATGATGCATTAATCCTCTACTCTTATGAGTTTAAAACAGGGGTGACATCTTCGGAAACCTTTGGAGTTGATCCGTGTAACCCCCTCGTCCTGGTCCAGACGCTTAACCAATCCGAGTGGGCTACACGGGGATAACCGAGGCGAAACCCGTTAAGGCTCCACTTCGGTTACCGACCCAAGAAAAACTTTTCATTTATATTATCTTTTCTAGATGCAATATTATACCCTATGTGAGAAAAAGCAACAGCGGAAGAAACATTGAGGTAAACAACCAACAACCCAATTAAAAAAGCCCATTTTTAATCTTAAACAACAGGCCATATCGAAACGCCCATAGGGTGTTTCGATACGCCTTGACCAGGTCAATTGGTCAAAGTCAACCTGAAGAGACCGTTTCGAAACAGGGGTGGCCCATATCAAAATGCCCTCAACGGTCAACTTCTCGTGGTCAACGATACGAATGTCGTTCCAAACACTAAAGCTCGTTTCGATACGACATTTTATCGTCAAATTATCAGATTTCCAATAGCAAAATCATATCGAAACGGCTCTTTGCGTACCGAAACGCCTGGCCCGAAACAAAGGGAACGTACCGAAACGAGACCAACCGTTTCGAAACGCCCTCTGTCTGCATATTGGTTTTAGCTGGTTTATGGCACAAGGATGTCCCAAAACCCCACTAAAACCTCTCTCAACACACATACAACAACTCTAAGGCAAACCAAACATCTACAAGCATGCTTAACACTCCAAACATAAAGAACCATACATTAAAGGAATCAACACATGCTTCATACATAACACTTAAGATTCATGCTTCAACAAACATACACTTAGGCATTTAAGGTAGGCAAATTAAACATGATTTACAATCCAAACATGGCATCCAAAAATCCAAACCAACATTAATATATAAAGGAGTCTAACATGCTCCTAAAAAACCAACACCAACATACTTCAAAAGCTATAAGCAACAAATACATATCCCATTGCTTGACTATTACACCTTATAACTTAAAAGTCCATACTTGAAAGCTAAGATAGCACCAAGAAGCACACTTAGAGGCCCTCTCCTTGCACAAGCAACCCACGAACTACGGATCTGCATTGTCGAACAAAAGAGAGCATAAGCATAAAGCTTAGTGAGGTTAAGCTCATTAAAACAAACCTCGATAATGCAGGGTCCAAGCACAAGCACAACCAAGGTAAAATGCATGTTCTTACCTTCAATCCACAAGAGCCCAAATATGATATGATGCATGAACATAAACTCAACATTATGCCATGCTCAACATGTCCAAATCCACATCATATGCAACCACATATATTAATACATATAGGTAACACACATCAAATCATATTAGCACCTAGCTATGACTCGAATACGCGGATAAAACGTTGGAACTCACATCCAACAACAACCATTATCTTACGATGGGATTACACTCATCACCGTTCACGCGGAGGGGATTCCACTCATCCTCACGCCCCGTCGATAGGATTACACTCATCATCGACTAACATATATAAGAAGGTTTTTCGGACGAACTCGTACTCCATCTTGATGACTACCATCACCAAGACCACGCGCGCATTTGACTCGCGTGTGCACACTAAACATCCTAATAATCGATCATTGTACCCAAGCATACTAGTGCCAATACTATACACAATTCACAACATCATTTCATATCAACTTTCATGCTTAACACGTACTCACCATGATCACCATCATGCACAACCCACATGCATATCACAATGCATCACAACCATGACTCAACATACATGTATAACACATTTATACATAGCCACCATAAACACAATTAAACATGAGGCATAACAACAATTAGAGTTCAACCAAGGTCTCTAACTAAAGCTTAGGATTAGGCTACCACTCTAATCCCAACTCTATGTGGGTCTACCAAGCCCAATCTAGTCCACATGCTTGAACCAATACCCAAAACCATTTAAAAACATTTAACCACTCACCGACTATTCCAAGCTCAACACACTAGCCGATCAAGCTTCCAACGATTCCGGATTTGTTCCCGAGGCTTCACCAACACAAATTCTTTCTTCTAATCAACTCAACACAATCAAAACAACCCCAAATCAGTTCACACATAAATGTATCAAACCCGGAACACTACTAAAGCATAAAACACATGATTTTCAAGCTAAGAACAACCCCAAAACCTCAATCCCGAGCAGCCATCAAACCCAGTCCAAAACTCATGATTTCTACCTTTTTAACACACTTAAATGCTTCTAAATCAACCCCTAACTATTACACTAACATCAGCCCTCAATTTCCAACACATAGCAACCACAAAATCAACCTTTAAACCCTTCAAAAACCCCTCTAAAACCCAAATCCGAGAATCATTGTAAAACTCTTTAAAATTCACATATGTTGGACCTTAAGGGTTGTAAACAACTTTTCTAACAACTATAAATCAAAAGCTTTGTTAAAATTTCATAAAGCCACAACCTTTAACAAAATCCTTGAAAAACCCAAAATATAAAATACATGGTTTTAATGAAAACTAATGGTACCAAAATGAAGAGGGAGATAAGGCCAAGCCAAAAACGAAATTACTTTCGAAAAGCACTGAAGATGAAGATTTAAGGTGATGGAATAGTTAAATGGAGGGGAGAGCTCTCTAATGTCGTGTGATAGGAAAATGGGAGAGTGGGGAAGATGATGACAAAAGGTTATTTTAATAAAAAGGGAATTGAAATTGAATGTCTATTTAATTACTCTTTTTCCATTAATGAGGATAGCCATTTAAATTTCCAAATTCCATGGAATTGGGCTTTAAAACCAAAACATGTCCAACATAAATTATTTATTTGAAAACTCGAGGCCCAAAATAATATCTTATTATTTTAATTATGAAACCAAAACCCGAACATTATGTTAATATTATTTTCACCCGACCCTCAAACCCGGGTGTTACAACTCTCCCCCGCTTAAGGAATTTCGTCTCGAAATTACCTTACGGAAACAAGTACGGAAACTGCTCAAGCATATCAGCTTTCGTCTCCCACGTGGCCTCTTCCACACCTCTATGTCTCCACAACACCTTGACCAACTCTATGGTCTTGCCACGCAACACATTGCTATCAGAAGCAAGTATTTCAACAGGTTCTTCATTGTAAGACAAATCCGGATTCAACTCTATCTCCTCAACAGGCATAACATGAGACGGATCCGATCTATATCTCCTAAGCATCTACACATGAAAAACATCATGGATCTTCTCTAACTTAGAAGGCAATCTCAAACGGTAAGCTGCAGGCCCAATCCGCTCAACTATCTCATACAGACCAATAAACCTCGGATTCAACTTGACTTTCCGGCCAAATCTCATTACCTTCTTCCACGGAGATACTTTCAGAAACACTTTCTCACCCACTGAGAACTCAATCTCTTTTCTCTTCAAATCCGCCTAAGATTTCTGACGATCGAAAGCTGCTTTCAAACGCTCACAAATCAACTTCACTTTTTTAGTAGTCCCCTTAAGCAAATACGGCATAGGTAACAATCTCTGACCCATTTCAGCCCAACAGATCGGAGTCCTACATCGTCTACCATACAAAGCCTTATAAGGAGCCATTTGAATACTAGCCTGGTAACTGTTGTTGTAAGCAAACTCAACTAAGGGCAAGTGCTTCTCTCAAGAGCCTTGGAAGTCAATCACACAACAACGGAGCATATCCTCTAATATATGTATCACTCGCTCTGATTGTCCATCGGAATGTGGATGATATGAAGTACTGAAATGCAAACGGCTACCTAGGGCACTATGCAAACAACTCCAGAACCTCGAAGTGAATCTCGGATCTCTATTTGATACAATAGACTTTGGAACTCCATAAAGTCTCACAATCTCGCGAATGTACAATTTCGCCAAATTATATAAAGAATATGTGGTGTTCACTGCTAAGAAGTGAGCACACTTAGTGAATCTATCCACTATTACCCGAACAAAGTTCTTCTTCGAAGTAGACAACGGTAACCCTAACACAATGTCCATAGTGATCCTCTCCCATTTCCATTCTGGAATCTTCAAAGGCTGTAACAAACCTGAAAGAACCTGATGCTCTGCCTTCACTCTTTGACAAACCATACAACATCTCACGTACTTGGTTACATCCTTCTTCAAACCAACCCAGAAATAATCATTCTTCAAATCACGGTACATCTTGGTACTACCCGGATGCATCGAAAAAGGACTCGAATGTGGTTCACTCAGAATGAGACGTCTCAACTCAACATCTTCAGGTACTAAACCTCTATCTCTGAAACATAACACATCCTCACCACTGAAACTATACTCGGTCGGTCTACCTTCGGCTATGTCTTGAACATGAGGAACTAAAGACACATCTTGCAACTTCTTCTCTCTAATCAACTGAATCAAAGAAGGCTTTACTTGCAACTCTGTGATCAAACCACCATCACCGGATACACTCAATCTAGAAAACATAGCTCGCAACTCAACTACAACTTTTCTGCTCAAAGCATCGGCTACTACATTTGCCTTACCCGGATGGTATTCTATGGTCAAATCATAATATTTCAATAGCTCAAGCCATCTTCTTCGTCTCAAGTTTAACTCTCTTTGAGTCATCAAATACTTCAAGCTCTTATGATCGGTGTAAACTATGCACTTCTCACCATACAAGTAATGACGCCAAATCTTCAACGCAAACACAACTGCGGCTAACTCAATATCGTGAGTAGGATAGTTCTTCTCATGCACTTTCAACTGTCTCGAAGCATAAGCAACAACTCTTCTTTCTTGCATTAGGAAACACCCTAAACCTATGTAAGAAGCATCACTATAGATCACAAACTCTTTACCTGAAACTGGTTGTACTAATACTGGAGCATTCGTCAAAGCTTCTTTCAATTTCTCAAAAGCCTTATGTCTCACATCTGACCACTCGAACTTCACTCCCTTTTACAACAATTTAGTCAAAGGAGCAGCTACTCTAGAGAAACCATCAACAAATATCCTATAGTAACCAGCTAATCCTAGGAAACTCCTAATCTCGATCATTGACTTATGTTGTTTCCACTCAACAATAGCCTCAATCTTCGACGGATCAACACGGATACCTTCAGCTGATACTACATGGCCAAGAAACACAACTTCTCGAATCCAGAACTCACACTTACTAAGCTTCGCATACAACTGATTACTCATCAACCTTTGTAAAACAAATCTTAAGTGCTCATCGTGCTCTTCTTCTGATTTCGAGTACACAAGGATATCATCTAGGAAAACAACTACAAATCGGTCTAGATATTCTCTGAAAACTCTATTCATCATATCCATTAATGCTGCAGGTGCATTTGTGATCTCAAATGACATCACAAGGAACTCATAGTGACCATATCTAGTCCTAAAAGTTGTCTTTGGAACATCACACTCTTTTACTTTCAACTGATAGTACCCTGACCTCAAACCTATCTTCGAAAACACTGAAGCACCCCTCAACTGATCAAACAGATCATCTATACGAGGCAATGGATACTTGTTCTTTACGGTCAACTGATTCAACTGCCTGTTGTCAATACACATTCGCATGTTGTCATCTTTCTTCTTTACAAACAACACAGAAGCACCCAAGGCGAACTACTAGGCCTGATAAAACCACGACCTAACAACTCTTGAAGCTGACTCTTCAATTCTTTCAACTCTTTCGGAGCTATACGATACGGAGCAATAGAAACTGGAGTAGACCCTGAAACAGTCTCAATCACAAACTCTACATCTCTGTCGGGAGGCAAACCTGGTAACTCTTCTGGAAACACATCCGGAAAATCACAAATTGTCCTGGCGTCTTTCGGTCTGACCTCACTCATATTCGGATTCATCGCATAAGCTAAGTAAGCCCCACAACTGGAATCCATCAACCTATGAGCCTCTAAAGCTAACACAACATTCGACAAGAACTTAATGTTCTCGCCTACTATTACTACCTCATAGTCATCAGAAAGTTTCAAAACAATTCTCTTCGTCTCAAAATCTACACTACCTCTATGCTCAACCAACCAATCCATACCCAGAATAATGTCAAACCCATAGAACGAAAGCTCCATCATATTAACAGGAAACACATGACCATGAATCTTCAGCGGACACCTCCTATACATCCGTCTAACTACAATTGTCTCACCAAATGAACTAGTCACAAGCATACCTACATCTAAGACCTCAACAGGTATGTCTAACTTCTTTGCATGCTCACTCAAAATGTAAGAATACGTAGAACCTGAATCAACCAAGGAAAACAAAGACATAGATTGTAACTCAAAATTACCTGCTATCACATCCGTGTCATTTCCGGCCTCCCTCTGAGCGTAGACTCTAGCCGGTCCACCAGCCTATGGTTGTACAGCTACAACATGAGCAAGGTTCCTCTGAGCCTCTATCCTAGGTGCATCAGCCCTAGGCTAGAAGTAGCCACAACCGCGCCCACGGTCTCTCTGATAATCAATGGCCCTCGCAGGAGCCTGAGCAAGATTCGGTGCTTGTGCCGCCTGATGCGGGCACTCTCTCCTAAAGTGGTCCCTCGAACCACAGTTCCAACAAGCATGGAAGTTACCCCAACACTCTCCATAATGTTGTCTCCCACAACGTGTTTACTCGGGCAAACGCCCTCCAGCTCTATAGCCCTGGTGGCCTCTACCATGGTGGTCACCGCCACGCCTACGGTCAAACTGTTGTCAACCACCCCGATGCCTCTTGGCATCACCACAGTCAAAGTTTTTATGTCTCTTTCCAGAACTAGATCCTCCTGAATGCTTGGTCAGCCCCAAGCTATGCTCAATGTCCTTGGCCCTAGCAACCAAGACATCAAAATCTGAATAATCTGAAGCTAAGGTGTGCCTCTTAACTTCCTCATAAAGCCCATATCTGAAACGGTTACAATGGTCCCTCTCAGTAGGAACCAACTCTGGAGCATACTGACTCAAACGAACAAAACAGATCTCGTAGTTAGTCACTGAAGCATCTTCCTGAACAAGAGCCATGAACTCTCGTTTCTTCCCATCAAGATATCTCGGCCCCAAGTACCTCTTTCGGAAAGCAGACTCAAAGAAATTTCATCCAATCTCAGCCTCAAGAACCCCAGTAGTAAAGATGACCCACCACGTGTAGGCATCACCCTGAAGCAACGAAATCACACAGCCCAACTTGCGAGCTCCCACACAACCCATCTGAGCTAAGATGCATATTGTCTTCTCCATCCACAACTCGGATCTCTCAGGTGTAGACCCTCTGAACTCTTCTACTCCTAGGCTATGGAGCCTCTCTAACGGTAAACTAGTATCATCACCTCTCGGCTGAGCTGCAGCCTGAGCCCTGGCAACTGCGGCCTGAAACGCTCCCGCTATAGCTTGTACAAGCGGAGCCATATCTATTCCCGCAGGACCTTGGCCACCCTAACCAACTTGAGGTCCCGCTCCCTCAACTCCAGTCTCACCTCCTACTTCCGGCTGAAGAGGTGGTGGTGGAGGAGCTCCAACTCCAACAGCAGGCTCTTCCACAAGATCCTCTACTCCAGCCACTGGCTCATTAACAAGAGCTGCAACTCGTGGTTCCTGACGAACCAACCTTGGTCTACCCCTAGGCCTCGACATTCGTGCACACTGATAACAACAACAACAACAACAAAGCACAAAAAGATAGGGTTAGCAAGGCAAGGGTTCCAAGTGGCTCAAGTATGTTCCATCACTTAAAAATCCTTTTTTCGATGTAATAGCAGCAATGGGACTCTACACAACATGCTTCAAACAAAACAACATGCATACACGCTCAAACAAGCATACAACAAGGCATACTTGATAAACAAGAAACATACTTACATGGCAAGCAAACACCGTGCATTTTCAAAACAAGAACTCAACTTACCTCACTTACCTGCCCAAGGTCTCAGAAACCTTAGGCTTTGATACCAACAAGATTAACCCCCTCGTCCCGGTCTGGACGCTTGACCGGTCCGAGTGGGCTACACGAGGATAACCGAGGCGAAACCCGTTAAGGCTCCACTTCGGTTACCGACCTAAGAAAAACTTTTCATTTACATTATCTTTTCTAGATGTGATATTATACCATATGTGAGAAAAAGCAACAGCGGAAGAAACATTGAGGTAAACAACCAATAGCCCAATTAAAACAGTGCATTTTAATCTTAAACAGCAAGCTGTATCGGAACGCTCATAGGGTGTTTCAATACGCCTTGACCAAGTCAACTGGACAAAGTCAACCCGAAGAGACCGTTTCGAAACAGGGGTGGCCCTTATCGAAATGCCCTCAATGGTCAACTTCTCGTGGTCAACGATACAAAGGTCGTTCCGAAACACTAAAGCCCATTTTGATACGTCATTTTATCATCAAATTCTCAGATTTCCAGTAGCAAAATCGTATCGAAACGGCCCTTAGCGTAACAAAACGCCTGGCCCAAAACAAAGGGACCGTACAAAAATGGGACCAACCGTTTCGAAACGCCCTCTGTCTGCAGATTCGTTTTAGCTGGTTTATGGCACAAGGATGTTCCAAAACCCCACTAAAACCTCTCTCAACACACATACAACAACTCTAAGGCAAACCAAACATCTACAAGCATGCTTAACACTCCAAACATAAAGAACCATACATTAAAGGAATCAACACATGCTTCATACATAACACTTAAGATTCATGCTTCAACAAACATACACTTAGGCATTTAAGGTAGGAAAATTAAACATGGTTTACAATCCAAACATAGCTTCCAAAAAGCCAAACCAACATTAACATATAAAGGAGTCTAACATGCTCCTGAACAAACCAACACCAACATACTTCAAAAGCTCAAAGCAACAAATACATATCCCATTGCTTAACTATTACACCTTATAACTTAAAAGTCTATACTTGAAAGCTAAGATAGCACCACGAAGCACACTTGGAGGCCCTCTCCTTGCACAAGCAACCCACGAACTACGGATCTGCATTGTCGAACAAAAGAGAGCATAAGCATAAATCTTAGTGAGGGTAAGCTCATTAAAACAAACCTCGACAATGCAGGGTCCAAGCACGAGCACAACCAAGGTAAAATGCATGTTCTTACCTTCAATCCACAAGAGCCAAAATATGATATGATGCATGAACATAAACTCAACATTATGTCATGCTCAACATGTCCAAATCCACATCATATGCAACCACATATATTAATCCATATTGGTAACACACATCAAATCATATTGGCACCTAGCTATGACTCGAACACGCGGATAAAATGTTGCAACTCACATCCAACAACAACCATTACCTTACGATGGGATTACATTCATCATCGTTCACGCGGAGAGGATTCCACTCATCCTCACGCCCCGTCGATGGAATTACACTCATCATCGACTAACATATATATAAAAAGGTTATCCGGGCGAACCCGTACTCCATCTTCATGACTACCATCACCAAGACCACGAGCGCATTTGACTCACGTGTGCACACTAAACATCCTAATGATCGATCATTGTACCCAAGCATACTAGTGCCAATACTATACACAATTCACATTATTTCACATCAACTTTCGTGCTTAGCACGTACTCACCATGATCACCATCATGCACAATCCACATGCATATCACAATGCATCACAACCGTGACTCAACATACATGTATAACACATTTATACATAGCCACTATAAACACAATTAAACATGAGGCATAACAACAATTAGAGTTCAACCAAGGTCTCTAACTAAAGCTTGGGATTAGCTACCACTCTAATCCCAACTCTAGGTGGGTCTACCAAGCTCAACCTAGTCCACATGCTTGAACCAATACTCAAAAACCATTTAAAAACATTTAACCACTCACCAACTATTCCAAGCTCAACACACGAGCCGATCAAGCTTCCAACGATTCCGAATTTGTTCCCGAGGCTTCACAAACACAAATTCTTGCTTCTAATCAACTCAAAACAATCAAAACAACCTCAAATTAGTTCACACATCAATGTAGCAAACCCGGAACACTACTCAAGCATAAAACACATGATTTTCAAGCTAAGAACAACCCCAAAACCTCAATCCCGAGCAGCCATCAAACCCAGACCAAAACTCATGATTTCAACCTTTTTAACACACTTAAATGCTTCCAAAACAACCCCTAACTATTACACTAACATCAGCCCTCAATTTCGAACACATAGCAACCCCAAAACCAACCTTTAAACCCTTCAAAAACCCCTCTAAAACCCAAATCTGAGAATCATTGTAAAACTCTTTAAAATTCACATATGTTGGACCTTAAGGGTTGTAAACAACTTATCTAACAACTATAAATCAAAAGCTTTGTTAAAATTTCATAAAGCCAAAACCTTTAACAAAATCCTTGAAAAAACCCAAAATACAAAATACATGGTTTTAATGAAAACTAATGGTACCAAAATGATGAGGGAGATAAGGCCAAGCCAAAAACGAAATTACCTTTCAAAAAGCACCGAAGATGAAGATTTAAGGTGATGGAATAGTGAAATGGAGGGGAGAGCTCTCTAATGTCGTGAGATGGGAAATGGGAGAGTAGGGAAGATGATGACAAAAGGTTATTTTAATAAAAAGGGAATTTAAATTGAAAGTCTATTTAATTACTCTTTTGCCATTAATGAGGATAGCCATTTAAATTTCCCAATTCCATGGAATTGGGCTTTAAAACCAAAACATGTCTAACATAAATTATTTATTTGAAAACCCGAGGCCCGAAGTAATATCTTATTATTTTAATTATGAAACCGAAACTTGAACATTATTTTAATATTATTTTCACCTTACCCCCAAACTCGGGTGTTACAATCCAGAAGTTTAGATTGTGTTTCGGCGAGCAAGCGAAACGTAATCGGTGAGTGCGTGTGGTTTTAGAAGTCTTTGAGGGACAAAGAATAAAGGTTTGGGGATTTAGGAAAGGTTTGAAACACCTTCCTAAGTCCGGAAGTAAGTCTGGCTAGATTGCTCTCTTGAATGTGGTGATTGCCCCTAAAATGCTTTTACATGCTCATGTTTTGAGGTTGATAAATTCCTATTGTTTTTATGTGTATTTTATTGCATGAGATGGTGCTTGAATGATTTCATGAAGTAACATGTTGCATAGTTGAGATTTGAGCTTTTATATTAAAGCATAGCAAATGTTGTGGCTTTGAAATGAGATGAGAATGTTGAGAATTGTTGCATGAAAAACAGTAGGTGAGTTGATGTTTTAACATAATATATTGGCATAGGTATTGAGATACTTATCGGATATAATTGATCGATCAATTGGATGAGAGTGCACTATAAACTAAAAATTCGTACGTGCTCTTTGGTTAAGCCAAGGGAGAGAACCGATGATGGGCATTCCATCGGGTAGGACTTGGTGAAATACCCAAGCTTTGTGGCGATGAGAGATTCTGCCATGTCAGTACGATGATGTGATATTCCACCGGAAACTATGTTGCTAAACGAGTGAGTACGGTGATGAGAGATGCCACCGGAAGTGTCTAGTGAGATGTCCGCATATCTGTGTAATAATGAGATGTGAAATGCCAATATAAAATGTGTAATGATTTTTTATTCACATGTACCTTTGAAGAAATTATTTATGCTATGAGAAATGCATATGAGATTTGTATTAGAAATGTTTTGGTGTTGCAAGCATGAGTATAGCTTTGCAATGAGTTTTGCATTAGTTTAAATGCATGAGATAGAATGAAGGTACATGTGTTTTCAACGTGAAATTGCTTTGAAAGTTTTTCAAGCATGAGATAGAATGAGCATGTGGTTTAAAAGCTTTTGAGAAAGTGTTTTCTATATATGCATTATTGTGTTGGTTTTCTTTAGAGCATGCCTCACTAAGCATTTCTGCTTACGCTCTCTCTTATACCAATAATGCAGATAATTGAGGTGTTTTCAGGCATCAAAGAGGTTAAGGTCATCCAAAGAAGTTCAAGCTCATGTATGGTGAAGTTTCATACACTTTAGTTTTGATATAATGGCAATGGGAAACCAAGGATTGTAGTTGGGAGATATGTTTGAACTCCCTAAGATTGTGGCATGTTTGTGTTGGCTTGTATGAGTTGTAAATGGCCTTAAAAGTTTTGTTTGAGGTTATATTGCTTATATTGGTTTTGTGATTAGGAAGCATGCCTCTAGATTATGAGAATTTGTGTTTGATGTTATGTTCGTGTTAGAATGTCCTAAATATGTTCCTTATATGTATGATGGTTTGTTGGTATGATTTGGGAGTCTTTGGGGCATGTTTGAGTGTGCTAAAGGATGAAAAACCAGTATTTGTTGTTGGTTCTGGGCAGGGTGTATCGAAACACCTTCTAGTGTTTCGAAACGAGGGCCTGAAATGGTATTCGTGTTTCGAAACGCCTGAGGCTGTTTCGAAACATTTTGGCTACTAGAATGTTATGTTTCGGTACTGGTGTCAGAACATACCCGTGTACTAAAATGGTCAACACTGTTTCGATACAGCGTTTCGGTATGGTGGGTAGGTGTTCCGAAACGAGTGACCGTTGGACACATATTTGAATTGTTTTGAGTCTGCATGCTTTACATTTTAGTCCTAAATGTTGTGATTTCAATTGCTTGAGCTTGAAATGTCCTTTTAAGCTGAAATTTGGCAGAGAAGCGTGTAACATGATTAATTTCATATTGGTAATCCTAAAATATATGAAGTCCCTCTAATTTACAAAATTACAATTTGGTCCATAATCTTGTATTAAGTGCAATTGAGTCCCTAAATGTTATCCGATCGATGTGCCTTTCTCATTCATGATTCATGAGTACTCACTTAGGTTTAATATGTATTTAGACAAGATTAAAATGAAAAAAAGGGTCGTTAATCAAGGTTGACTTTTGGGTTGACTTTGGTTTTCCCCGTGTAATCTTCGTAGTTCGGGTCAAGCGTCTAGGCCGGGCTAAGAGGGTTACAACTTTGTGATTTGGGATCAAGTGTTAATTTAATGCCCAAGTCGATTTTTTTGAAACTGAGAATTAGAGAGGCACAGTCCACCAAGGTTATGCTACAGCTAGCCGATCATTCTCATGTTCGTCCAGAAGGGAGAGTTGAAGATGTTGTAGTAAAAGTTGACAGATTTATCTTTCTAGTCGACTTCTTGATCATCGAATGTGAAGCTAATAGCAACACGCCCATTATTTTGGGAAGGCCATTTTTAGCCACCAGGCGAGCTTTGATCGATTGTGAGAAGGGTGAATTCACGATGCGAGTGGCTGATCAAATAGTCACGATCAATATTCATGACACCCTCAAGTATGCAGACAACCCAGAAGTATGCCAATATGCAGATGCTACAGCACAGAGTATGATTGATGAGTTTTGTTGTAGCAATGAGATGAAAATGGAGGAGTTTGAAGCACTATGCAAGGATGATGATTCTGACCAAGAAGAGCTCTCAAGGGAACTAGAGCAGTCTAGTCGACTCGAGGCTAGACCAAGTACGCACTTTGAACCTCTTATTTTTCAGAATTTGTACCTCCTAAACCTTCCCTTGAGCATGCACCTTCTTTAGAACTAAAGCCTTTGCCATCGCATCTTAAATATGTTTACTTAGGGAACAATGAAACTTTTCCTGTGATAATTTCATCTAGTCTCACACCTAAGCAAGAAACTAGTTTAGTAAATATGTTGTTACAACATAAAAAGGCAATAGGGAGAACTATGGCTGATTTGAAGGGTATAAGCTCTGCTATTTGTATGCACAAAATTTTGCTTGATGATTGTCACAGCAATTCAGTTGAGCCCCAGAGAAGACAAAACCCAATTATGAAGAAAGTAGTGATGAAAGAGATAATCAAGTGGCTGGATGCTGGAGTAATCTACCCGATATCCGATAGCTCATGGGTTAGCCCGGTGCAATGTGTACCGAAGAAGGGAGGCGTGACCGTGATAAGCAACAAGGAGAATGGGCTATTGCCTACTAGAACCGTCACGGGATGGAGGATTTGCATGGATTATAGGAAGCTCAACAAGGCGACCAAGAATGACCATTTTCCTCTCTCATTCATTGATTAGATGTTGGATCGACTAGCGGGCAAGGCATTCTACTGCTCCCTCGATGGGTATTCTGGGTACAATCAGATTATTATAGCACCCGAAGACTAAGAAAAGATGACTTTCACATGCCCTTATGGAACTTATGCTTTCAGGAGAATGCCTTTTGGTCTCTGCAATGCTCTAGCAACATTTCAGAGATGCATGCTGGCTATCTTTTCAGACATGGTCGAGGATTTTTTTTAGAAATTTTCATGGATGACTTCTCGATCTCTAGAGATAACTTCAACACATGCTTGGGAAATCTCGCCAAGGTCCTAAAGAGGATTGAGGAAGCTGACTTGGTGCTCAATTGGGAAAAGTGTCATTTCATGGTAACGGAAGGAACGATCTTAGGCCACAAGATTTCGAAGAAAGAGATAGAAGTTGACAAAGCAAAGGTCGAGGTCATTGAAAAACTGCCTCCTCCCACTACTATCAAGGGAGTAAGAAGCTTCCTAGGGCATGTTGGCTTCTATCAAAGATTCATCAAGGAATTTTCGAAGATCTCAAAGCCACTATGCAGTTTGCTACAGCAAAACCAACCATTTGTATTTGAAAAAGATTGCCATAGCGCATTTGAAGAACTGAAGAAGAAGCTTATCTCAGCACCAGTTGTTATTCCACTTGATTGGAACGAGCCGTTCGAGCTGATGTGTGATGCAAGTGACTACGCAGTTGGTGCAGCACTTGGACAGCACCGAGGTAAACTCTTTCATGTCATTTATTATGCTAGTCGCACTTTGAATGATGCACAAATCAATTACACCACTGCTGAAAAAGAATTTCTTGTTGTAGTATTTGCCTTTGATAAGTTTAGGTCATACTTGATAGGCACTAAGGTCATAGTTCATACCGATCACTCGGCCATTAAGTACTTAGTGACTAAAAAGAATGCTAAACCTAGACTTATTAGGTGGATGCTCTTGCTTTAGGAATTTGACTTAGAGGTTAGAGATAGAAAGGGATGTGAGAACCAGGTAGCTGACCATTTGTCTAGGCTAGAAAATGTTGTCACGCAAGGTAGTGAAACTGAAATTAAGGAGGAATTCCCTAATGAGAAACTATTAGCTACTACAGCAATTATGTGGTATGCTGATATTGTTAATTATCTTGTTAGTGGTATTTTGCCTCCTGATTTATCTAGCCAACTCAAGAAATTCAGACATGATACAAGATTCTACTATTGGGATGAACCCTACTTGTTCAAGCAATGTCATGATCAGATTATAAGGATATGTGTTCTAGAAGAAGAATACCATAGCATTATGTACCACTGTCATTCATCACCATGTGGAGGGCATTTTGGTGGTGCTAGAACTGCTGCAAAAGTTCTTCAAGCAGTTTTCTTTTAGCCTACACTTTTTAAGGACGCACACGAGTTCTACAAGACTTGTGACAGATGCCAAAGAACGGGGAACATCTCCAAGCGGAATGAAATGTCGTTGCAAAATATTCTAGAACCTGAAATCTTTGATGTATGGGGAATTGACTTCATGGGTCCATTTCCTGCATCATATGGAGATCTATATATTTTGCTAGCAGTCGACTACGTGTCAAGATGGGTGGAAGTTGTTGCCACCTCAAGGAACGACTCCAAGACAGTCATGAGGTTTCTTCACAATAATATCTTCACTAGATTCTGAGTACCCCGAGCCATCATCAGTGATGAAGGAACTCACTTTGACAACAAGCTTATTGCTAAAGCATTACACCGCTATGGAGTCAGACACAAGATTCCCACAGCATACCATTTGTAGACAAATGGACAAGCTGAAGTTTCCAACTGTAAAATCAAGCAAATCTTGGAGAAGGTGGTAAATCCTAAGAGAAACGATTCGTCCCCCAAGCTGGATGAAGCATTTTGGGCATATAGGACAGCCTTCAAGACGCCTTTAGGCATGTCACCCTTCAAGCTTGTATTTGGCAAGGAGTGCCACTTACCTGTGGAGCTTGAGCACATGGCTTATTGGGCAATCAAGAAACTCAACATGGATGCCCAACTTGCTGGTGAGAGGAGATTTCTAGAGCTTAACGAGTTGGAGGAATTCATAGCCCAAGCATATGATAATGCTCGCATTTACAAGGAGAAAACCAAGAAATGGCATGACAAACACATTTTGCCAAGGCATTTCTCAGAAGGGCAACAAGTGCTTCTCTGCAATTCCAGGCTAAAGCTTTTTCGTGGAAATCTGAAATCAAGGTGGTTCGGGTCATTCATCATACACAATATGTACCCTCATGGCGCAGTGGATATCAAGAAGTTGGACGATGATGAAGTTTTCAAAGTCAATGGCCAACGCCTGAGGTGTACAGTGGAGCCCCTATCCTCAGAGACAAGTTTTACCTGGATATTCACGATCCTTGAAAATTTGCATCTCCAACCCTATCTTTTATGCTATAGCATGTCCTTAAATAATGCTTTTCTTTTTAGTCTAGTTTTATGTTATCTTTGCCTTTAATTTTCATATCTTTTCATGTGACCCTCGTACAAAGGCTTTCTCTTTCCTAAGTACAAGGCCAGGTACAAAGGCAGGGGAGCACGTCGTCTACAAGGTTGGTAGCAAGGGGAGAAGGACATGGACTTTGTTTTTATCCAATTTTGGAGGGACGCAAGAAAAGGGGAAAGAAAAAGATAAAGGTGGTGTTATCCAAAAAATGGGGAATTGAATTAAAAGAGAGAGAGAGAGAGAGGGAGAATACAAAAAGCTTGAGAGAGAACATTCATTTACTTAATGAGGAGAAACCCCAGCCACATAAACCTATATTCTCTCTCCAACCGTCTGCCATTGCATTAACTTCAAAAAAATTCTCTCTCCCTTAAAGCCAACACACGTCCCCATCACTTCCCATCTCCCATTAACTCATTAGTTTTCCCCACCTTTTTCAACTCCCAACATTTTCTTCATCATTTGTCTCCTCACCTTCTTCGTCTTCTTCAAACACTCAAACACTTTCCCCCCTAACTTTTTGATTCTCTCCTCAAACACAGAAACCCCTCACCATTTTCTTTCCTATACACATTCATTCCTCCCAACTTCTCAGAAAAAAACATCATGGCTCGTTGCAAAAATGCCCCTGAGACTTCTGACCGTCCCACACAACGTCTAGTCCTGGAAATTCCCAATTTTTTTGACGAGGCATCCAAGGAGAGATGGGCAAAGCTCAAGGACAGAAATGTTCTTCCAGAAATAGGGTTCAAATACCCTCAAGAAGAAGAAGACCAGTTCGACCAGTCCATAATAGACGTCAATGGCACCCATGGATGGAAAAACTTTGATGCCCATCCTGAAGAAATTTTCACTTCACTGGTGAAGGAGTTATATGCCCACTTGATGAGTGCAACCCAGATCACGTACGCGGAGAGCAAATCAAATTTACTGTTAAACAATCAACAAGTTCTATGGAATGAAACATAATGTGGACCGTCACACTTCTTTTGTGATGACAATGGACGCGCAGACGTAACGAGAAGTGCTGGAGGACATTTGCTTTCAAGGAACAATGCTGGATAATAACAAGTCGGTTGAGAAAGGACACCTCAAATCAGAGGATAAGGTATGGAATCACTTTGTGATGCATAAGCTCATGCCCACACTACACGCTGCTACCATCCATATTTCTCGATTGTTTCTCATTCATTCTATAATACATGGTAGACAAATTGATATAGGAAAGATAGTAGTGGATGAGGTATATGCTTGTTTAAAACGGCCTCGTAGCCCCCTTGTTTTTCCTAATCTAATCACTGTGTTGAGTGGATCGCAAGATCGATATTGACCAAGAGGGGGGTGAATTGGAAATTTAAAGGTTTTGTGGTGGAAATTGCAAATTGAAAATAATAGAGAAGGAATTTAGAGTGGTTCAAGTTCCAAATGAACTCTACATCCACTACCTTAGCTTCACTAAGGATTTGCAACAATTCCACTAATTGCTCTTCCCCTTTTCTAGGACAAGGAGGCAACCTTTACAATTTTCGGTTGATTTTTCTACCCAAAAATCAACCCAAACCTCACACAAATGAACAAAGAAATTTGATGGCTAATAAGGTATCTCTCAATACAAATGATAGCCCAATTACAAGCACTCAACCCAATTGAACAAGATATGAATGAAAATTACAATTGGGGTTTTAGACAAAATGGGATTTTTGCACAATTGCTTGGATTTGATGTTTGGATGTTTGCTTTTGAATCAATAGTTGTTGCTGGAGCTTTTAGAAGTCTCTTTTATACCTTCTCATTGATTTCTAGCCGTTGTGGTTGTTGCACTCATCAATAGAGCCGTTGGGGATGTTATCTCACCACCATAAATGCAGTCTGCAACAACCCATTTCGAAACGCGGGGTACCTGTTTCGGAACGGACTAAAATAGAAAGAGTCGTTGGGGTGCATTTAAGAGCCTGTTTCGAAACGCCTTAGGGCCGTTTCGAAACACTTTTGCCACTGTCAAGGGTCGTTTTGAAACGGTCTTTGCCCGTTTCGATACACCTTAACGGTTTTCAGAAAATCAGTTAAAAACAACTTCAACGGTCATATTTTTCAATTTAGACTTAAGAGCTGTTTCGAAACGCTTGGCTTCGTTTCGAAACGGTTTTGCTACTGTCAAGGGTCGTTTCGGAACGGCCTTAGCCTGTTCCGAAACACCCTTTTTATCTTTAAATATTCAGCAAAAATATTGCAACCGTTATGCCTTTTCAAATCAAATATGAAGAACAGTTTCGAAACGTGAGAGATCGTTTCGAAACACTTGAACCCGTTTCGATACGCGTTTCGGAACAGGGGTTGACAGTGATGAAAACGTTTTGAAACGCCTTAGGGCCGTTTCGAAACAGGGACTTGAAAATCACTGTTTTGGCTTTAAACACTTAGAAAAATGTTTGAAAAACTTTGTTTTTAACTTGGGCATATTCTTAAAATTATATGGGATATTTTGAGGACTTAAAATTCGTTTTGACATTTTCAATTTAGTCCTTTGGTTTTTAGTTATATCAAAATTAAAATATTTGTTTCACACACTGCCTTGTGCAAAAGGAAGGACGTCTTCATAGACAATCTTGTAGATATATTTGTTTAAGGAAAGACGGGTTTGACCCCAGCACTTGTTACGGAACTCCTAGGATTTAACGAAGACATTCCTCAGCAAGCATTTGAGGGTGCAGCTAGAAGTTTTGCTGCAGCAAGAGTGGCAGCATTGGTGGCAACTACAAAGGAACTGAGCTCTGAGCTCAATTTGATTAAGGCACATCATAGGGTATACTTCAAATACGCCCAACACCGTGACAGTGCCATAGCATCATGCTTGAGCAAACTACTGCCGGATCATAATGTCTTTTTTCCATTATTTCCAACAGAGTTATTGCAACCCCCCCCCCCACTGCTACAGCACAAAAAATGTCTCCCAGTGAACCCAGCTCTGTCCCATCTGCTGCAAAGAGAAAGGCCCCGCGAAAGAAAGCATCGGCAACTCCAACTTCCCAGTCAGATCAAGAAACTCCATCTGTCCAGCCTACTGTTGAAGAAACCGACCTAGCAACCTCTCCATCCAAGAAGAGGAAACGCACCCGAAAGGCAACAAATCCTAAGCCTTCAAGACCAAAAATCCCACTCCCAAAACCAGAGCACGCACCAAATGACCTTGAGGAAACCCCTCAGAAGGAAGCTACTACAGCACACGCAACCGAGCCGACTCTAGCACAATCAGAGGATGCTACAGCATCTAGACTGAGAACCCGCATCAAGCAACCAGCTGGACGTGTCAGGCCCTCGTCTAGTGCTCAATCAGTCTCATCTGAGAGTGTGGATGATGTGGCAGACCCACACCACTACTCCTTCGAGACGTCGATAGACAACACCAGTAGCACCACTTAGCCTCTGCACCCAAGAGGTACTAACTTTTTTTCTGTTTCTTTCTTTTTCATTTTTCATGGCATATAGTATAGATTAGTTTATGCATTGCGGACACTGCATTTCTCAAGTTTGGGGGTGTTAGTGTTCATAATTAATATTTTGCTTTAGCATATGCATTGTAGAATAGAACAAAATTTTTACTATGGCATTCTGTTTAGTCTAGAGTCATCCTATGAACATATTTATGATGTCTAACGATGAAATTGCTAAGGTCTGAGTTAAAGTAGAAAAAACACAACTAGTTGAGATCTGTAGAACCAACTTTAGGATCTAGTTGTTAAAAAAAATTGACACAGCTGCTCTCTTTCTATAAGTAAGTTTGTTCGGAAAAAAATTCAAGAAGAACCCTAGTAAACTCTGATATGTAGACTCTAGAGAACTTAAAAGAAAATTTAGACGACCCTGTACTAAAACAAGCAAATAAATGTTACGGCATATCTGTAGAAGGACACTCCGCTTTGCTATAGCATGTTAATATATATATATAAAGCATTGCTATAACATATGAGTGAATGAAAGTTGTCACGGGATGACTCTACCTACTAGCTCGAGGTGAGAGGTTTGCTCCCTGCTCATCTAGAGTTAAAGACAGCGGGTGTGATAAGCTGACACCCTTCATAACAGAAAACTTATTTCTTTGGGAGTCTAAAAATTGGAAAAGAACTAGAGAACATAGTTAGGATATAGCTAGGGAGCTTTCTTGAAAATTTGTCTCACCAGCTTAAGTATAAGAGGAAGGCAGCCACGCACACACGCACACAGCTTAGTCTTAAGGAATGTTCTTAAGGATCTCGTGTATGGTTGTGTATATTTATTTATCTGCCTAAGCTATTTCTGAGGATTGAAATATTGCCATAGCAATCTCTCGGTTAAATCTTTGCCATAGTAGCTCTTTTGTTCTATTCTATTCATTGCTTGAGGATAAGCAATAGCTTAAGTTTGGGGGTGTGATAACTGCGTAAATATTCGTGTTTTCATACCTTTTTGCTATAGCATTTGATTGTTCTTTGGTTCATACCATAGCATTTAGGTTGTATTTTCTTCTTCTAGGTGCATATTTATCTATGCTGGTTGTTGGTCCATATCGAGGGATACTACTTGGAAGGTTGGTTTTTGGTTTTGTGGTGTGCAGGAAAGGAGTTAAGAGAAAGCCGGTGTCAGGAATTGCTATAGCATGATGGAAGCGGACATTGGCCAGCACGTGAGATACACGTGAGCTGCAGAAACATGTGAACTTGTAGAAAAGGACGATCTGACATGTGCAGCAGCCGGTGCCCGCCTGCAGACTGTCTCCCTTGTCCCCTCGAAGCAGACCTTGTCGGTGGATATTCCTTGGGAATATCAAGGCATCTTTAGGGCACCAAACCCTAGAAGCCTCCACTATATAAAATGGAGAGAAACTTGGACCAAAAGTGTGGTATTCTGAGCATTGCAAAAAGAGAGGCAGAAGAGAGAGAAAAGGAAAGAGAAGTTTCCACCTTCATCTTATCCAGCTTGGTGTCCTCCATCGTTGAAGCTCCAAGTAGTGGCCTCACCAGCCTCGAGAGAGGCGGTGGGCCTAAGACAGTCGGGCAGTCCATGGCGAAGAGGGAGTTCACCTTTCTTTTTGTCGCTATAGCAATTTCTTGTTATATCTTTATATTTGGTGATGTTATCGCAATGATACCTTGGATGATATTGCCCAGCCACGAACTGTTTTAGGTGACTTGGGTTTGATGGATGATGTTATTTTGAGTACTTTTTAATGCATGCTACCGCTTTTTCAGTGCTTATCATGATTCTATGCTTTGCTTATGCTTTATCATTTCCTTAAAGTTGTAAGAGCTTACGGTTGTAAGTGCTTCGAAAGTTAAGCCCTACCTTAAGCGCCTTCGAGAGTGGTCGTTCTTTAAGTGTATGTTGGGGTTAGTAATCGAGAGTGCTAGCCCTAGAACCCTCATAAGCAATGGAGTGACTGTTGAGAGGCAGACTCTAACCTACCTTAGAGATAAGTGATAGGTTTCAAGGGCTAAAAAGGATAGTACGTGAAGGTAGGGGAGTGTTATGAGTTTACGGCGAGAGGTATGGGTGTAGCATTTCTGACTCCCAGTTTCCTGGATAGAGATAGTTTAAGAGCACTCTTAGTAAATCCCACCTAGCATAGAAGATAGTTGAAAAGCCTTAGTATCGTTAGGAAGCTTGAGTTAGGTTATCCATCGTTCCCAGCCAGTCATTTCGTAGTGAGTTTTCCAAACGAAAGGGGACATGTCTATCATATTGTTATCTCATCTTTCTCTGCACTGTTTTTTTAGCATTATTATACACCATCTCTTTTACTATAGCAATGTCATATGCAAAAAAGTTCAAGCTTTATTGTTACAGCAACCGTGAATACCTCCAATCCCTGTGGAGACGATACTCACCCGTCACTTTATTAATCATTCGACATGTATACTTGCACCATTTGCGTATTCATTATAATCACTGCACGAACGCAACAATAGCATTGTTGCGGCAGCACAAGAAGGCAATAGGATGGACCATTGTAGATATAAAAGGGGTAAGCCCTACAACCTGCATGCACAAAATACTGCTGGAGGAGGATCAAAGGCCATCAGTCGATGCTCTGAGGAGATTAAACGATGCCATGAGGGAAGTTGTCAAAAAGGAGATAATCAAATGGTTAGATGCCGACATCATATATCTTATATCTGATAGTGAATGGGTGAGCCCGGTACAATGTGTACCAAAGAAATTAGGTATAATTGTGGTAAGCAATTATAATAATGAGTTAGTTCCAACTAGGATAGTAACCGGTTGGAGAATATGCATAGATTACCACAAGTTAAATAAAGCAACCAAAAAAGATCACTTTCCTTTACCTTTTATTAATCAAATGCTTGACCGACTTGCTGGAAAACCTTTCTATTATTTCGTGGATGGATATTCAGGTTATAACCATATTGTCATTGCACCAGAAGACTAGGCCAAGACAACATTCACATGCCTCTATGGCATCTATGCCTTCCGAAGGATGTCGTTCGAATTATGCAACGCCCGTGCCACATTCCAACGTTGCATGATGGCCATTTTCTCTAACATGATAGAAGACTTCATGGAAATATTCATGGACGACTTCTCTGCCATAGGTAGCAACTTCGACAACTGCCTCGGTAACCTTGAAAAAGTACTTACCAGATGTGAAGATGCATACCTCGTGCTCAATTGGGAAAATGCCACTTTATGGTCAATGAAGGCATAGTCTTGGGGCATAAGATCTCGGCACACGGAATAGAAGTAGATAAGGCTAAGATCAAAGTCATCGCCAACTTATCGTCGTCAACCTCTAACGGAGGCATTCGAAGTTTTCTCGGACACACAGGTTTTTACCGTCGATTTATTGAAAATTTTTCTAAAATTTCTAAACCACTATGTACCTTGCTGGAATAGGATAAGCCATTCAACTTCAACGAGGCATGCCTGGAAGCATTCAAAACCCTCAAAGAGAAGCTCGTGTTAGAACCTGTAGTAGTCCCCCCAGATTGGAGCCAACCTTTTGAGTTAATGTGTGACGCTAGTGATACTGCCTTCGGCGCCGCCCTCGGACAGCGCAGGGACAAAATCTTCCATCTCATATACTATGCTAGCAAAACGTTAAATCCCACTTAGACCAACTACACCAGCACCAAGAAGGAACTGTTGGCAGTAGTGTTCACCTTTGATAAATTTCGGCCCTATCTAATTGGAACAAAAGTGATCATCCACATGGATCATTCAGCCTTAAAGTACCTGTTCACAAAGAATGATGCCAAACCTCGCCTAATCCGTTGGATCTTTCTGCTGCAAGAGTTTGACTTAGAAATTTGGGACAAAAATGGCACAGAAAACCAAGTAGCGAACCATTTATCTCGGCTTGAGAACGAACAAGGAAAAACACCCAATAGTGAAATCCATGACGCATTCCCTGATGAACAGTGTTACTTGCCTCTAGCCTGGTAGCAGCCTTGGAAGCTGAAGGCATCTCACTTGCCGCCCATGAAGATGTCGCGGCGGCAATGACAACAGCCACACCCTGGTACACAGATATTGTTAATTATGTGGTAACTAGTGTTTTACCTTATGATCTTAACTACCAAGGAAAGAAACAGTTCCAGTATGATGCTAAGCATTATTTTTGGGACGAGCCTTTCTTGTTTAAAAACTGTGCAGATCAGGTCATTAGACGGTGTGTCCCTGAGGATGAACAACAAGCCATAATGTCTCAGTGCCACGCAGCACCATATGGAGATCATTTCGGAGGGCAGCATACGGCAGCAAAAGTACTTAAATCAGGCTTTATCTGGGCAATATTGAATAAAGATGCCCAATCCTTCTACAAATAATGCGATAGATGCCAAAGAACATGAAACATTTCCAGAAGAAACGAAATGCCCTTGCAAAAAAAAAAATCTTTGAAGTTGAATTATTCGATGTTTGGGGAATTGATTTAATGGGACGATTCTCATCCCCTTGTGGCAACATGTACATCCTTCTAGCAGTTGATTACGTTTCCAAGCGGATATAAGCCATTGCAACCCCTCACAATGATGCAAAGACCGTTCATAGATTCCTACAAAAGAACATAGTGTTTTAGTGTATTTTTGGTTTTAGGTGCTAACGACTGACAGAGGGAAAGAGGAGCTGGGGATGCAATGCTGAGGCAGCAGACCATGGAGCTGTACTAAAGCAGTTCCAGCTGAAGACAATAGTTGTCGAGTAGCTGGCGAGTGTTGCCACCGCTGACCTTGCTGCCCACAGCAGCAAACTATGGAGTTGGAGATCAGAGTGCGGTTTGTAGAGCCAAAAACATTGATTCTATCGATGACAACCACTTGATTTTCTGACGTCTGTATCAGCGGGAAAAGCCACCAAAGTGAAATCTCAAGATTACTTGTGGGCTAAGGCAAACGAGATAAAGTCCACATTCAACTCAAAGAAGTCAAAGTTTAAAGTCATATTAAATGTGGAAAGCTACTTTTGAGGACTTATACTTTAGGGAGGACTTAACCTAGTTATTTGTCTATAAATACTCATTGTACTCCTAGTTAAAATCATCTTAGGTTTTCTATAGACATAGCTTGAGTGTTCTTTGCCGCCGCCATGTTCTAAACTTATCTTGGGTTAAGGGTTATGTTGTAAATTAGTTGTGAGACGGTTGTATTAGGTTTTTAAGTTGTTTTCAATAAAATATTCCAAGTTTACTTAATTCAAGTTCTTCACTTCTTCAATTAGTTCCAAAAGTCCAGTTGAAGAAATCCATTTATCGGGCACGAGAGTGTCAAACTCACGAAAGAATTAAGTATGGTCTTACCATGTCGAGGTGTTGACTAATTTGTCTTAGACATAAGTTTAAGTTTCAGGGGCTAAAAGCAGCAACCAAACATCGACTGCCTGTGTTAGGTTTACGCTGAGATTTCTAGGTATTGCCTACATAACGTGGTGATAGAATCCTTGCCTAGACATAGGAAGGATCACTTAAGAATTGCTCTGTCGAACTTGGAGTATCTGCCAGACTTGCTGTCAGGACTTCTCTCCATTCCACCTGCCGAGACAGCAAAAGTTGTAAGAGCAGAGATCCGTTGCGGCGGTGAAAGGGTCACAGCCTCAATCCACTAGTACCCACCGAGGCAGCATATCGTGGCAGCGCAAAACAACTTAGCCTATTCAACGCATTTTCACACTAAGTGGCAGCATAAACTTGCCCTCTTTATTAACCTGGATCACTTCTTTTATTACTTGTGTTTTATTTTATTTTACTTTTCATCTCAACAATCACCTTACTTGTGTTTTTACTTTACCTTGTGTAGGAACTACAAATCAAACCAAGCTGACCAATCCTCGTGGGATTCGACATCTTTTATACTATAACTTGGCAGGAGTGTGCACTTGCGCTCTCACAAAAAGGGAACACCTACACGACCTACAAGTTTTGGCGCTGTTGCCGGAGATTGGCAACAGTGACCATCGGTTTTACTTTTTTTGCACTTTTTTCTGCCTTTATTTTTTGTTTTTAATTTTTCTTTATCTAATTATATAAAAACGAAAAAAAATGTAGGAAAGCTCTTATTCAGGTGAATTACAAGTCAAAGGCAGCCACATGTGGGAAGATTTCTGCGAATTATTTGAAGGCAATCATGCGTTCAAAAGTTACCCTCAGCTGTTCGCAGAAGACATGTCGAGAAAAGCCACTCGAGAGTGGATGGCTGACTACGAACAACATATGCCACTACCGCAAATGTTGCCATCGCAGCAGCAAGACTTTTCATGGTATGGTCAAAAATCCCAAAATTCTTTTTACCATAACAGTTTTGCTACAGAAATCGACATGCCCAAGCAACAATCAATATCCTTGGAGGACACACTTCAAGCTTTCTTTGCGCTCTCGGACAAAGTGTCAATTGCTATTGATGAAAGCATCACTAAGATCGATGCGCGTATGAGCAATTCAGTCTTCAGTAATGCAATAAATGAACTTGAACAATTAAGCCAGGAAGGATCACTAAAGTGTGAAGAGCATCTAGAACCTCCAGTCCAGGAGAATGCAAAATGCTGCCCGAACAGCGAGATTGACAGCCATCCTAACAGCCACATAGAACATTGTATTGAAGATGAACTGACAGCACCTGAACAAAGCAACACCACATCGACAACAAGAGAGGCCGACAAAGAAATTGATGACACGACATCATATGCCTCGACAACCATGCCCGCCTCGGTAAAAACCTTAACAACCATGGACTACATATATTTAGAGGAGCCGAAGCTAGCAGCTTCAAAGACACCGAAATCCCTACTGGTGGAGATTTTCGAGGAACCTGAGGAAAGCAATATGGGGAATCATGAAGTGTATGAGCTTTCCCTTGACCTACACTGCATTATGACAGAAGACTGCCGCAGTAATTGGCTGCCACAGCAGCTGCCACGAGAGAAAAAGAAACTTTCCCCTATGACGAACTTCGACAAAAAGGGGGTAAGTTCATGGTTAGGTAGTTATATAATTTTTCCTAATCACGTGTTCATGCCTTCAGGAATATGAACAAGAAGGAAGGTTCACATGGATTATAAGGGAACAAGGAAGAAGGACTCCTCCACCATGAGGATAATCACTAGATAGAGCGTGCATGTAGATTACAAGAAGTATCAAAAACAACCCTCTTGAGCTAAACCGATAAGGGAGTAGTTATTTTAGGAGATGCATATCAATACACTCCTAGAGTAACAAAATTTTGTATAAGTTTTTAATTTTTCACATCTTTATTGTTTTATTTAGGAGTAGATTTTACCTACTTAGGACCATATTTTATTTGCGTTTTATTATCGGCTCACAACTACTTACCCAGATTCATACCCTAAATAACCGAGCCGTCGAACACAATCGACAGCACTGCCGTAACCCGCAACTGGTGGAAGAGCATATAACTCCTCAACATCTTCTCCACCATCTAACAGCAACTAGGCCTGAGTTTTCTTTCCCTTTCTCATATTTATTTTTCAATTTTAGTTTTATTTTGTGCATTGAGGGCAATGCCCATCTCAAGTTTGGGGGGGTAGCTCTCGCATCATTTGTCTAGGCATACTTAGTAGCATATAGGTTGCAATGTACTTGCCTTAGAATTTTTTTTTTTCTTTTTGAATAAAACTGTCAACACATCTATTACTTGCTGAATGTGTTAGAATATCTGATGAATATTGCCTGCTTATTTTTAGAATTCTTTGCAAAGTTCTAACAATGATTGCAGGTAGCCGCCGAGGTAGGCAAAAGAAATAGAAAAATACAGCACTGCCACGGCAGCAAAGCAAACACAAGGAAATATGTTGTTTTACCCTAGAGGTGCCCGCAACAGGCTCTAGGAAGAATCATGTGCGAGGACACTCCGCTGCTATCGAAGTACATGAATCTGAAAGCTTTAAAGTGACGGACGAATTATCATGAGTGAATGAAAGTCTTCACGAGACAAATTAGTAGTTGTGATAAGCTGAAGCCCTCACTGCCATGATTAAAATATTATGCTTAATTGTGCTGCCTCGGCAGCAACCTTATATCGTAACAGCATCTTTCTTTATTTATTTATTATGCATATTCAGTCTATACATAGACATGCACACACTGCACTTCCATGAGAAATTAAATTCTGAGTTATCTTCTTGCTAATTTCCCTTTATTAAATTAATATAGGTGTCACGGCTTTGAGGCATAAAATCAAGTTGAACACAGGTTATTCTTTATTATTATTATTAAAGCAAGTATGTTAGGTTGCATTGCTTGAGGACAAGCAATAATTCGACTTTAGGGGTGTGTAAAGTGTCCACAAGTCCTATATTTCATGCACATTCCATCTCACATTATTGCTTTTTTAAGCACATTTTAGGCATAAATAGGATTATGCATAGCATTTTACAGTATTTCTTCGCTTTACCTTGTTTCCATGAGATTATCCTTTATTTGGTGAAGAAAATAATTTTTTAGTGTATTTTTGGTTTTAGGTACTAACGACTAATAGAGAGAAAGAGGAGTTGAGGATGAAATGCTAAGGCAGCAGACCATGGAGCTGTACTGAAGCAGTTCCAGCTAAAGAGAGTAGTTGTCGAGTGTTGTCGTCGCCGACCTTGCTACCCACGGCAGCAAACTATGGAGTTGGAGAATCGGAATGCAATTTGTAGAGCCAAAAACCTTGATTCTATAGATGTTGACCACTTGATGTTCCAATGTCTGTAGCAGCGAACAGAGCCGTCGAAGTGAAATCTCAAGATTACTTGCGGGCTAAGGCAAACGAGATAAAGTCCACATTCAACTCAAATAAGTCAGAGTTTAAAGTCACATTAAATGAGGAAAGCTACTTTTGAGGACTTCTACTTTAAGGAGGAATTAACCTAGTTATTTGTCGGCCAGACTTGCTACTAGGACTTCTCTCCATTCCACCTGTCGAGACAGCGAAAGTTGCAAGAGCAGAGATCCGCTGTGGTAGCCAAAGGGTTGTAGCCTCAATCTGCCAGTACCCGTCGAGGTAGCATATCATGGCAGTGCAAAACAACTTAGCCTATTCAACACAGTTTCACACTAAGTCGCGGCATAACCCTGCCCTCTTTATCAACCTAAATCACTTCTTTTATTACTTGTGTTTTATTATATTTTACTTTTCATCTCAACAATCACCTTACTTGTGTTTTTACTTTACCTTGTGCATGAACTACAAATCGAACCAAGCTGACCAATCCTCGTGGGATTCGACATATTTTATACTATAACTTGGCAGGAGTGTGCACTTGCGCTCTCATAAAAAGGGAACACCTACATGCCCTACACCTTCCCACGTGGCGTCATGACAGTAAAGTCAATAAACAAAGGGGCATAATTCAAGGTTAATAGGCATCAGTTAAAACATTATGCAAGGGATTTTGTGTCGAGAGAACAGGAAGTATTCACTCTGAGGGATGCCCACCTCACTGTGACATAACTTTTATTTCTCTATATCTTTATTACTTTTCTAGTTAGGAGTAGATTTTGAGTACTTAGGACTAGATTTTATTTTTAGTTGCATTGTTATTTTTTAATCTCGTCTCACAACAATTTCTCCAAACTCAGACACTAAGGAATCAAGCCACCACACACAACAGAGGGCAGCATTGTTCAATCAGCTGCCACAAACCAAAATTAAGGGCATCATTGATAACTCCTCCGAATGATCTCCATCGTCTGACAGCAACTAAGCCTAAGTTTTCTTTCCCTGTCTCATATTTATTTTTTCAGTTTCAGTTTTTAATTTTTATTATTTTGTGCATTGAGGGCAATATCCGTCTTGAGTTTGGGGGTAGCACTCATTTTGTTTAGGCATATTCTAGTGCATATAGGTTGCATAATGTACTTGCTTTAAAAATTAATCAAAAAATTTGTTAGAACTTGTGCCTATGATAGGATAGACGGCTTTAAATTTTTCGCACCATAATAAAAAGAACTTAACTTTGGGGAAAGCATGAAGTAAACTTAGATTTTTTTCTATTAATGACAAAAACTAAAAACACTATTGTTACTTGCTGAATTTGATTGAATTTCTGATGAACATTGCCTACTTGAATTATTTGTAAAAGTATAACATGGTTACACGAAGTTGTCGCGGTAGGCAACAAACAGAAGGAAAAAAGCACTGCCGCGGCAGGAAAGAAAAAAATTTATGTTGTTTTTCCCTAGAGGTGCCCGAAATTGGTTCTAGGAAGAATCATGTGCAAGGAAACTCCACTGCTATCAAAGTCCACGAATCTAAAAATCATTGAAGTGACAGACAAATTAGCATGAGTGACTGAAAGTCTTCACAAGATGACTCTACTCAATGGGTACGAGGTTTTGTATTTTGCTCCTATCTTAATTTAAGACCTAAAAGAGTAGTTGTGATAAGATGAAGCCCTTATTGCCATGATTATAAATTGTGCATAAATATGCTGCCTCGGGAGCAACCTTACATTACCATGACAAAACCTTTGTTTACTTAGAATATTCTTCAGATTCAGCATGTACACAGTTTCTGCACACACTGCACTGGCATTGTAGTTTAATTCTGAGGTAATTCATGCTATTCTCCTTTCACTAATTTAATGATAAGTGTCACGGCCTTGAGATGCTAAATCAAGTTTAAAATAGGTTCTATTTTCTGATTAGTGCAAGGGCAAGTATGTTTAGGATTGTATTGTTTGAGGACAAGTAATAGTTCAAGTTTGGGGGTGTGTAAAGTGCTCATTAGTCCTATATTTTATATGCATTCCATCTCATATTATTGTTGTTCTTAAGTACATTGTAGGCATATTTAGGTGCATACATGCATTATTTATAGTATTCCTTACTTTACTTTGTTTATATTAAATATCTTTGATTTGGTGAGCAAAGGTATTGTTTTAGTTTAGTTTTAGTTCCAGGTACTAGAAGCTGGTAGAAGGAGAGAGGAGTTGATGCTGAGGCAGCAAGCCAAGGAGCTGTACTGAAGCAGCTCAACACAGAGAGAAGTGTTGCAAATAGCTGTCGTCGCCATACTTGTCACCCAGGGCAGCAACCTAAGGAATTGGTGAATAAGAGTGCGATTGGAAGAGCTTAATTTTCTGAGTCCAGTAAGTCCATCCATGCAATTTATCAATGCAGGGAATAGCGGACTGAGCTACCCAAGGGGAGATTATCCAAGGCGGCTTAAGGTTACTTGTGCCACAAGGAGTCAAATTTCAAGTCAAATAAGTCAGAATTTAAAGGATGCATTCAATACTAAAGCTACTTTATCAGAAAGAAGACTTCTACCCCAAGGAGGACTTACCCTAGGCCATTCCCTATATATATATATCTAATTCTACCTTGTATTTTAGACATCTTACAACACATAGTTGGCATAGCTTAGGTTTCTCTTGTGTTTTCTTGCCGCCACTATGTTCTAAATTCTCAAGGGTTTGGTTTATGTTGTAAAGTAGTTTTGAGAACGGATGTTTAGGTTTTAAGTTTGTTTTTGCAATAAATTCAAGGTTTGCTTATTTCATGTTCTTCATTGTTTTCAATTGAGTTGAGGGATTGATTAAGAGCAATCCATTTGTTTGGTGTCGAGATAGTCAAACTCATGAAAGAAGTAAGCATGATCTCATAAATACCAAGTGTTGATCAATCCAGCCTAGACATAGGTTATGGTTTAAGGCGGCTAAAAAGAAATGAACCAAAGGTTGTTGTTCATTGTACGATTCACGCCGACGGGTATCATCTGCAGTGGGCAAAAACAGCATTCTGACTTAGACATAAGCGGGATCATTATCAAAGCGTTCTGCCGAGCCTGAAAGGACTGTCGAGTTTTTCACCGAGCCAACCGTCTGTTCCACTACTGAGGCAGTGAAAGCGTTGAAGCAGCCAATCTGCCATCTTCCACCGAGGCAGCAAAGTCTGGCAGCGCAGAACAACTTAACATGTTCAACGCAGTTTCACACTACTAAGCAGCATAACCTGACCCATTCTATCACCCTGATCTTTGTTTTTGATTTTTTTAACCCACCTATTTTTTTGACAAAACGGTTCTAAACATTATGTTTTTGTTCTGTTTTGATACCCTGACCGTTAAAATTTAATGAAAATGATGACGTGGCTCATTTTTAATTTGGAAATTAATAGTTTTAGTCCATAAAATCTATACATTTTATCAATTTGGTCCAAAATCAAACAATTTAATCATCTTAAATATTTGATTAAAATTGTAATTTTTCCTTCTTCTTCAAAAACCCGTCCCCAACCATTTTTTCCCATCAATCCTAACTCACATCATCATTGATTGTCATTTTGCACTTTACCGTTGTCAACAATTTTTTTTCATTTTCACCTTTATAATCTTCGATCATATTTAGGGACGGAGCCAAGATTTGGATTTTGGAGTAAACTATAAATGTGGGAACAAATTCATGAATAAAGTAATTTAAAAAATTAAATAGAAGAACAAAGGTGAAAAAAATTCTTCAGGAGGGGGGCAATTGCCCCACCCCACCCCTTAATAGCTCCGCCCCTAATCACATTTGAACTAAAAAAACACTACACTTGTTGGAGTACTTTATGAATTGTCCCCATCACAAGACACAAGTATGCAAAACCTCTTTTATATTCATTGCTCCAAAAGCTTATGCCTCCCCAAAAATAAAGATATCGTCAGTAGATAGGGCGGATGGTGGTGAGGGCCTGAGGGAACAATGGCCCCCAAAATTTTGAACAATTTATATTTAACCCCTCAAATTTGAAAATTTTTAAATTTGGTCCCTTTTAAAATTTCCATTAAGTTCTCGTTTGTTTAAATATTTTTAATTAAGTTTCCTTTTAATTTTTTGAAAATTTTTGAAAAATTTAGTTTAGGCTTCTAAAACTTTTGAAAATTATAAATTGGCCCCCTCAATTTGTTATACCAAGATCAACCCCTATACTAGATAAGATGTAAGTTGTAACACATTGATCCGACCCAAATATCCGAAGTGTCGCATTGGACTGCCAACTCGACCCGTCAAATTTCCAACCCATAAATTGTGTCATAATTAAAAATTATTATCATTGTAAATTATTTACATTAAAATAATTAGCATTTAAATCACAAAACACAAGACTTCAATTTCAAGCAGATTATAAATAAAGGGTTTGAATATTTAAAACAATTACAAACTCCACTTGGTAAGGTCCTATGAATACACAACCCACTAAATACAAGTATCGTACTCTGGTAATCACCACTTGATGGAATCTTGTACTGATAGTGCTCCTTCATCTCGTGATCAATCAACCGACACGATTCTGAATGATGAGCTTATAAACTCAGTGATACAAATCCACTCTACTATACTTCATGCTAATCATAAATATGAGCATGCAAGCTAGTACGAGCAATAAGAATAATAATGTGACACTACCACTAGTCGCCTAAACACATGCTCACAACACGAAAATCATCATACATGGCTAACAAAGCCCAACTATACCTGAGATCTCATCCGATCATCAAGGAAAATCATACAATGCAAAACTACAACCCTAGAGTGAGGTCTGGTATCACACGGACTTAGGGACGTACACTCTGAGTAAGGCCCAGAGTCACACAACCTCAAGAACATACACTCTAGGTGAGGCCTGGCATCACACAGCCTTGGGAATGTACACCCTTACTCGGAATCTCCCTTGAGTATCTTCGAACAAGGCACAGGGTCACACAACATCGGGAATGCACATTTGGTGTCTCTAACCATAGTGTTTCAACACTCTCTTTGGGTATTTGGATCCCATTAATTAATGACTCCAGCAAAAAAATGCCTACCCAACATACAAGCAACGTGATTCCAAGGATCTACATATTGTTGCTAATCGCTAACACGTCATTAATTTTACATTACCGAGTAGTTAATAAGTTATGGAGGAGTGCATAATTATTCTAATTAATTATCTTCATTAATCCATGTTATCACATCAATTAAGGCATTAATCAAGTTACTAATCATATAAGTCAATTCTCATTTTTAGCTAGCATTATAGAGTATTTAGCATAGTGAGTATCGGTACTCACACGTGTATCGATACAAAAATTGCTTACTGAAAATCTTAAATTCCCCAAATAGCATACCGGCAGTGGTCGAAGCCTATATCGATACCCTACTCATGAGCCTATACCATCTTAAATAAATACAATGTTTCACGGTTTTATTCGATTCCTAAAGCTTATAAAAGTCATTAAAGTTTGATGTTAACGCGTTTGATAAATTAATCAAATTATTGGTATTTATTCCATTTAACATGGTTTTCATCCAAAACATCAACTTATTCGAACAAGCACAAAAGGCATCATATTATAAAAAACCATCCATCAATCATTTATTAGTATTTACGTGCATATTGAGTGACCTTACATGGTCTCTAAAGTCTCTATGAGTCTCCTTATATTCATAACAATCATCACGCATCTCATAGATATCAAGCCAAGTAATATCAGTCTCTAAACAAGATTATTACTCTTCTACCTATTTTACAGACACTAACCATCAAAGCAATTACACTTATGATGCTTATGAAGTAATTCGGAGTTCAAGGTTTACTAAGCTCAAGCAATGACTGACAATTTCTCGCTCAAGCTTCCCAATCGTTCATCTTGATCTGATATTCGAGCATGAATAATCCTCATATAAATATGAATGCAATGTATTCTAATTAATCACATTCTCTATCTAATTCGTCGGGTTAAATGCGAGAAAATAGCTTATCGGGTTCAAATTTGGCGAAACGGGTTGTAGAAACGAACTCATGACGTTGAAACCCCCCGAGTAGGTTCTCTTTAAAAGTCAACCCTAGTAAAAAAAAGAGTCATCGATCAACATCCTAGTCAAAGTCAACGCGGCTCGGCAGATCGATTTGGATCGAGTTGACAGTCGAGCTCGGCCCTCGACTTGGATTAGCTCAACAAGCCAGCTCGACTCAGCCCAATAGCTCAGCCCAAAATACTAGAGGCCTGCTCTCGTCAGTCCGTTGGTGGCGTCGAATTTTGGCAAAGAAAGACAAAGGGTGGTGTTTTAAAACTTAAACTTGACTAGATCTTTCCTCATCTTATGTCGGAGAACGACAACTCCAATGGCCATGAAACAAAAACCAATCGAGTCATCTTGGAGAGAAGAATCCAACGGTGCAAGCGATGTCGAATGTAGACCATCAGACGACAACAAATCGAAGCTTTCTCTTTCTAACTATAACATTTCTATTTTCTTCCTCTCTTTATATTTAATTTCTTGTGATTTCCCCATTTTCACGTAGATAAACAACTCATTTAATGCCCTCCAAACCTTGATGGGTAAATCATCAACACTGCAATTGTGCATTTTAAAACATGTCACTTTAGGCACCAAAATTTTCCCTTTTACAAAATAGTCACTAAATTCATTAGATTGAACTTCTAAGTTAGTCCTCAGTTTAAATTAATAAAAACCCAAACCAATTTACCAATAACCCGAATCCACGATCTAAACTTTCACCCGATATTTGGGTCGTTATATGAGTGATCAAAGGAGAACCTCATATTGTACCCTTACATTTCCATCATATGTTGTTTAGGGTAATAATGAGAACAAATCCTCACTACAGATAAAAAAAATAAGTATATGTTTATAGGTCTCCTTGTTGAAGCCCTCTAGTTGAATGAAAATTTTCTCTTATATCCTCATTTAAAAACACTAAATAAGATATCGAGGAAACATTATCCATCATCCAATTAACCCATTATATGGAAAAACCCAACTTGAGCAATATAGTTTTTACGAAACCCAATTCTACTCGACCATAAATCTTGCTCATGTCTAAATTTAAAGAAGATGAACCCACTTTTCCCACGTGTCCTTGTTTGAACGAGTGAAAAATCTCATATGCATTACTATATTGGTCGAGATAAGACAACCCAGAACAAAGACACTCCTACAAAAAGCAAGAAAGGTTAGAGTAAAGTAAGGAAAAACTTAAAAAGAAGAAGAAAAAGAACGAGGAAAAAAAGTTTAACTCTTGACTATCAGTGATCAGAGTGTGGCTTAGGAGATCTAAACAGAGGGAAGAATCACAACATGCCCCAAAACTAGTTCGATTCAACGTTGGACTTGACTGGATCAAAGAGAAGGAGCCGAGGAGTTTTGAACCAGATCTATCACTTTTAGGTTATTTTCTGGCAAAATGGAGATCGAATTTAGAATCATGAGACTAAGGAGAGTCTCCCACTGAAATTTAGATTTCATCAACAATCGAAGGTGACGGTTGACACGGTGACTGACATATGATGACATTGTATTCAGGCGACGGAACGTGGTTGAACTTCTAGAGATAAGTTAGAAAGAAAGAGTCTAGAGAGGGGATAAAAATGAAAAAGATACTAAAAAATCCCTTATAAATGATAATTAAAGCATTCCAAAATGACATAGTTTGGGAGGGTTGTCTAGACCCCAAAACGATGTCATCTTGGGACATACAACTCACGACCTGACTTAGAACCAAGCAAGACTCGCCCTTTTATGATGTTTTGGGTAAATTTTATCTGTAGTCCTCTCGCCCTTCATTTGTTGTAATTTAGTCTTTTTTCTATGATTAATTGTTATTTTGACCCATTGAATTTTTAATTTAGTCTTCTTATAGATTTATTTTTATTTTAACCCTATAAATTTCATTTCTTTCGATTTGGCTCAACTATGCCTATTTCTTTATTTTTTGCATACTTTATTATTATTATTATTATTATTATTATTATTATTATTATTATTATTATTATTATTATTATTATTATTATTATTATTATTATTACTATTATTTGTCATTAAATGGTGGTTAAAGCTCACAGTTGACACTTTTTTTCCTAGGTTGTGGGTTCAAGATCCAGTAGGAACAAAATTTTCCTTCCCCCTCCCCTAAGTAGAAATTGTTAAAAAAAAGCCAACATGTTTAAAAATGTTTTCTTGAAATAAATTTCTATTTGAGAAGGCTATAAGTGATGGCAGTTGGATTCAATCGAAGTGAAAATGAGAAGATGAAGCATTGAATCTCTATTTGTGATCATTATTTCTAACTGCGGCAATGTTAAATGGGAAGAGGAAGAGTTTATGTTGTTTAGGTTTTATACAAACTAAAATTTTAAATTAATGGGTAT
Organism: Hibiscus tridactylites; assembly: GCA_958450335.1. Lineage (NCBI taxonomy): Eukaryota > Viridiplantae > Streptophyta > Magnoliopsida > Malvales > Malvaceae > Hibiscus > Hibiscus tridactylites. The sequence goes on from OY288279.1 coordinate 72,009,043, forward strand.
TGTAATATCCAAAATTTGTCCAGGTACATATATATATATATATATATTGTCACGGTCCGTTTGCGTGATAGGCAAGACCGTGACGAGATGCTTGTTGGTCGTGCTTAAGTTGGGATACGGGATAGCATTAAAGGTATAGTATGTGTCGTACAGCCGTTCAGTCCTAGGGACGGGCGTGCTGGTTAGGCACCACACTGGTCGGGAGCTGTCCCCGCTTCCCTGATGAGCCCATGGGAGGGCGAAACTAGTAAGCATCGAGTGGAAAAGACTGAGCCTCGGGCTGGTGAGAGCCCTGGGTTGCTGCATGGGGGATTTGTCCCTGCGTGAAGACTCTGACCCCATGACAGATGGTATCAGAGCAGGTCTGTGTGCTAATTGTAAGCTTACCAAGCGCTCCATGTGCTACGCGTAGCGAGTCAAGTGGACGATCGTATGTCTCGCACCCGAGTGAAGTGGTGTTCGCGAGTGGGGCCTCTAGAAAGAGATTGAGACGAGGTCGGATAGGCATGAAGCTACAGCGAAAGTTCGCCAAGCACTCGCAGAACCTCGGTGAAGAGGGCGAGCAGGCAGGGAATTGCACACTAGATCTGTGTTAGTTCCCCATAGAAGTGGGAACGAGTTTTCTCCCCATGCACGAGGGCGTGCATGAATTGAGTGGGGGAGATTGTCACGGTTCGTTTGCGTGATAGGCAAGACCGTGACGAGATGCTTGCTGGTCGTGCTTAAGTCAGGATGCGGGATAGCATTAAGGGTGTAGTACGTGCCGTACAGCCATTCAGTCCTGGGGACGGGCGTGTTGGTTAGGCACCACACTGGTCGGGAGCTATCACAGCTTCCCTGATGAGCCCATGGGAGGGCGAAACCAGTAAGCATCGAGTGGAAAAGGCTAAGCCCCGGGCTGGTAAGAGCCCTGGGTTGCCGCACGGGGGAGTTGTCCCTGCGTGAAGACTCTAACCCCATGACAATATATATATATAACCAAAATAAATAAATAATGTAAACCTAATAATAAAGTTCAACAATCTAGAAATCCAATACAAGTTTCCAAATACATATAAAATGCTTGAAGCCCAGTTAAAGCCTAAAATCTCAGTTTTACAACTATATTCCCCAAACAAACATACATTCAGTCTAAAAATAGTTTTCCCACCCAAAACGAGCCCACGTGGCAGTATCTCATCTGTCCAGATAAGTATCACACGGATAAAGGTTTTCTCCCTTATGATCTCAATACAGTTGGCTCTGTTGACATCATCAATGATTTCATCCTTCTGACCCACTATAAATACCTATGAGAGAGAAAAGTCAAATCATTAATTACCCACTATTAAGTATTAATGACTCATTATTAAACTAATATAATAATAAATAATATAATAAAAGTGAGTGAGAGAGAGAAAGGGTAATTTGGGGAAGTTTACCTCTTTGGAGTTAGAACTGATGCGGTAATCGAAGAGCCGCCAAAGCCTGATCGTCGTCAGAGTAGACCAAGAGACACCAGAGTTACTAAATCGCCACGAAGCTGCCAATGAAATACGAGCGGCCACCGAAAGTTGAGACGACACTAGAAAGCTTAGATCGTCGTTGGAAGTTGCGATCAGAGTGTTATCAATGCCATGGATAAGGTAATTTCTTCTCGTCTTTTTGATACTACGGGATAAACACTGAATAAGTTAGAAAATTGAAACAAAAAAAATAAATAAATAGATCTGAAAATGGAGGCTTAGATCGGAATTCTTATCTTGCGGTGGTCGAAGATGGTTTTAGGTCACTGGTCGGAGTTGAAAATGGGCCGAGACGGTAGTTCTAGGCCGGGGAAGGTGGGGATCCTGCCGGATCTGGTAGATTTACGGTTGAAATTGGAATTTTTCGGGTATTTGATGTTCGGACGATGACAATGGCTGGGAATCGTTTGCGGCCGCCGACGGTCGCCTATGGCAGCCGGCTAACGACTGAACCTGCTCGGAAGGCGGTAGATTTAGATCAAACGGGGAAAACATGAAGAACATTGATGAAAAATGGTGTTTTGATCCATTTTGGATCTCTTTTCTGGGTTTCAAGATGTTTGTGGCAGAGCATTTCTATATATATATATATATAGAGAGAGAGAGAGAGAGAGAGTGGAAAATGAATGAGTTGACTCAGTTTTGGGCTTATATAGCGAGTGAAAATGGTGTCGTTTGTGGAGCCAAGTTTGGGGCGTGCCAATTCGGGCGGAAAGATCAGCGCCCTACTCTTGCCTCCTTACGCTTTGGGATATTTAGTTTTACAAGTGTTTCAATTTAGTCACTAATGTTTTGTAATTTGGCACCATAGCTTGAATTTAATTCAATTTGATCCTTGTTTAAGCTTTAATTGTAATTACTTTATTTAATTGTCTTTTAATTGTATGTGTGCATATTTAAAAATGAGCCTATAGTATATTTGTTTAGGTGATTAATTCACTTAGTGTAAATAATTTGAGCCATTAAACTTAGGTTCTTTAATTAATTTGAATAATTTAAATAGAGAGAAAATTGTAGAAAATAAATGAATATTAAATGGAAACTTTAATGTTCTAAGTTGATTAGTATCTCATTGCAATGAGATGTTAATTAAGGGAATATTTTAGTTGAATATTTAATATTTCATTTGACCTAGAACAATTAAATCACATTATTAATTTAATTAAAATAAAATTAGGATTAGAATAAAATAGTTAGAATCATTAAATGATTATGAATATTATTGATTTAGAGCCTAGTATGGATAGTGCCCAATTGTTTGGGTGTTATCACATAAACCCCTAAACTTTGTAATATTCATACTTTTCTTAATTAATTAAATTAATTTGAGCCCTAATTAGGTTTGAACTTAAAATTGACAAGAAAATAAATAGACATGCATTTAAACCTTTTGTGTTGAGATACATTTTGAATATAAATTGAAGCATCCTAAAGTAACTAAATGTCTCAAAGTTTATATTCGCTTTAAATGTATTTTCTTGCAAAATGATATCTCCATCGAAATGAAATTCAATTTAACAATTAAAAAATTTAATTAAATTCAAATTATTGCTCGAAATACTAAAATGCCACGTGAAATGAATAAGATTCCGATAACAGGCATTTGTGGGGTGCTAATCCTTCCCCACATGTAACCGACTCTCGAACCCAAAATTGTGATAAAAGAATCTTTGGTTCATATTTATGGTGTTCGGCCTACCAAAGTGATTGGTGGCGACTCCAAATTAATTTTCGATAATAAATAAAAGAAAACTCGATTTAAGATGGAAAATCCTAATTTTCAAGATTAAATGAATTAAATGGATAAAAACCCTAATTTTCAAAAAGAATCAATTGTCGGGTTATTTTTACACTCGGTTTTAAAAATAGTCGCGACAAGTATAAAATATATAGTAAAAATAAAAAGAGGAAAGATTTAGTCATCCCTTTCATTTAAAATATAGTTAATTTTCTGTTGAGCCTCTAAAAATTCTAATATTCATTTAAAAGACATTAAAAAATAGTCAACAATCTTTAGAGTATGTGGCTAAAAGCTCTTAGTTGACATATTCTATTATTTTCTAAGTTGTGAGTTCAATATATATTATGAGTAAATTTCTCCTTCCCTAAATAAGAATTGTCAAAAAAACAAAACATCAAAAAATAGTGTCTAGCAATCTATACACGTGTCAAACAGTCATAGCTTGCGAACTCATAACGCGGACGAACAACAGCAACTCGTATCTGCGAAACCACCACAGGCAGATGAGTAGGAACGACCACGCGTCAAACAATTACGGTTCGTGAACGTACTGGGCGAATAACAATTAGTTGTACGTGTCAATACACATAACCTCTATTGATGACAACCCTGATCTAAGACGTCACTTCCTAGTCGATCTAATCACAATGCCACGATGACTCCATGATAACACATGTCTGAGTAGTATAAAAGAGAGTATACAACATAGAGAAAACACACAAGATCTTTCACCTCTAGACTTAATCGAAAAAAATCACCTTCAGCAACCACCATACCACCGTTATTTCTGATTTTTGTCCACTTAATCAGTCAACATATATAAGTTAGAAAAAATAGAATTTGTTAGATTTAACAGTTTTGTAATTATATAAAATATTGATAAATAACATAAAAGTAAAATATTCTATGACAATTTATGTATAACGCATAATGTTACCCTATTTTCTCCGATGTTTTTTTTTTTTTTTTGCACAACAATGAAAATATAATTTTATTAAAGTTAGTGTTACGCAAATAACCAACATTACCTACGTCACGAGAGGAACCGCAAAAACCATGGAAGTCAGGTTCAACTATGCATGCACTTAGTTGAAAATTGGGTAGGAAATATCCAAAAACGGTGAAAATTTAAATTGACTGGATGAAGAATAACTGAAAATTTCACCTACAAGGATGAGGACAAAGATTGTTATATCTGAATTGTGGGGATAACCGAACCGTAACTGTATAAATAATTGTGGGGATCCCCGGAAAATATCCACAAGGATCTCTGATATTTTACAATTTTTTTTTAAAATATATAAAATTAACTTTCATTACATGTATAAGGTATAGCTATCTATCTTATTATTAATATATTTGTGTATTTTGTTTAAACTTTATTAAGTTTGGGTGACCTCTCTAGTAATTTATCATTTTTGTTAATTATATAATCTATTTATCTATGTATTTCTGCCGTTCATTTTAGACAAAAAACCTTGTTCCCCTTGAGTCATATGTTTAAGTGTATTGAGTATATGGCATGTAAATTGAAATCGGCCATATGTTTTGGTTAGTAAAATAGTAAATTTTGTTTAACTTTTAAGGATTAGAATTCTCCAAAAATCGTGGGGATATGATTGGTACGAAGATGGGACAAAAAATTCACTGAAACATATAACAAATTTATCCAAAATCGTACCTACAAGTATTGGAAACATAGTAAAAAATACAAAATAATCTTCGAACTGATCGATTCCCACCCCTAGCACGCATCACAACAACAAAGAAAAGAGATAGTAATAAAAATTCGTTTAATCAGTTGGGTAATTTATGTTTGATCAGTTAATTAAGCTTTTAAAAATCCATGTTGTCGATTAATTTAGTTCAAAACCTATTCATTAACTGAACTAACAAAAAAATATTTAATATTTAATATTTAATACATTATTCATGTATTCATTAGCTGAGTCTATCCAGACCCGTTAAGGATCTAACTTTTTTAAGAGATATATTTTGATACACAAGCTGTGAAAAAAATTACACAACCGTTCATATTTAAGCTATAAAATCTAAAACTTAAATCTCTAGCCGTAACACCCTAAAACCCAAATTTTAAATCATAAACCCTAAATTCTAAATTCTAACCATGAACCTTAAATTTTACACCCTACAACTCAAACCCCAATACTCTAAACCACAACCTAAATATGTAAACTTTAAAATTGAGAGGCTTGTGTAAACTTTACATAAGTTTGTGTATCAAAGTATTTTTCTTTTTTTAATTCTAGTAGTTAATTTAAAATGTAACACCCGGGTTTAGGGGCCGGGAGAAAATAATATTTAAATAATATTTTGAGTCTCAGTTTTCTAATTAAATAATAAAATATTTTACATGGGCCTTGGGATTTCAAAATGGTTAAGGCTATGTTGGGCCTATCTCTTGGGTCCAAAATCCATGGACTTTAAAAGATGTGGGTTTTGGTCATTCATTAATGGCATTTTTGCAATAAAATGGTCTTCCAAATTAAAAACCCTATTTTTGGTTTAAAACACAATTTGTCATCTTCCTTCCCCATTTTCACCATTTGAACGACAAAGAAGAGAGCTTCTCTTCATCTCACTTTTTCATCCCCTTTCACCTTCATCCTTAGAGCTTTTTGAAAGGTAAATATAGTTTTGACTTGGCCTTGCTATCCTCTACATTTTGGTATTTTTAGATTTCACTAAAACTATGTATTTTACATTTGGGGTTTTCAAAGTTTTAAGCTAAAGGTTAAAGCTTTATGGGTTTTTACTAAAGCTTTTGATTTGTTATTGTTAGATGTGATGTTTATGAATCAAATTGTCCAACATATATAATTTTTAGAGTGTTTTATAAGAATTCCCGAATTTGGGTTTTGGTGGGGTTTTGGAGGGTCTTGAGTTGAGTTTTGGGTGTGTTCTATGTTGGAATTTGAGGGTTGATGTTAGGGTAATAGTTGGGGGCTATTTTGGAAGCATTTGAGTGTGCTAAAATGGTTGAAATCATGAGTTTTGGTTGGGGTTTGAGGGCTGCCCGAGTTTGGTGTTTTTGGGGGTTGTTCTTGGCTTGGAATCTTGTGTTGATTGCTTGAATAGTGTTCCGGTTTGCTACATTAATTGGTGAATTGATTTGAGGTTGTTTTGATTGTGTTGAGGTGATTAGAAGCGAGATTTTGTGTTGGTGTAGCCTCGGGAACAAATCTGGAAACTTGAAGACCTTGGTTGCTTGGTAGTGGAGCTTGGAGGTGAAGGTGAGTGGTTAAATGTTTTAAATGATTTTGAGCAATTGGTTCAAGCATGTGGACTAGGTTGGGATTGGTAGACCCACCTAGAGTTGGGATTAGGGTGGTAGCCTAATCCCAAGCTTTAGTTAGAGACCTTGGTTGATCTTTAAGGTGTTGATTTATGCCTCATGTTTAATCATGTTTATGGTGGTTATGTATATGTTGTTATACATGTATGTTGAGGCATGGCTTAATGCATTGTTATATGCATGTTGATGATAAATATGATAGAGATATACATATGTATAAAATATGATGTGATATTTGTGTTAATGATATACATGTGGTGTTGACATGTGGAATGATGTTATGAGGTGGTTGCATGATTCGAGGATCATGGTGAGTACATGCTAGGCATGAAAATGTGGTTTGTGCATGACGGTAAGTCATGGTGAGTACGTGCTAAGCATGGAAGTTGTTATGAAATGATATTGTGAAAGATTAATGAAATGTGTAGTATTGGCACTAGTATGCTTGGGTATAAATGATCGATCATTAGGATGTTTAGTGTGCACACGTGAGTCAAAATGCGCGCGTGGTCTTAATGATGTTAGTCATCAAGATGGAGTACGGGTTCGCCCGGAAACCTTCTTATATATATTAGTCGGTAATGAGTGGAATCCCATCGACGGGCGTGAGGATGAGTGGAATCCCCTCCGCGTGAAACGAGGCGTGAGGATGAGTAGAATCCCCTCCGCGTGAATGGTGATGAGTGTAATCCCACCGTCAGGTAATGATTGTGTTATTGGATGTGAGTTCCAAAGGTTATCCGCGTATTCGAGTCATAGCTAGGTGTCAATATGGATTGTGGATTATGTTGCTCATATGTTGGTTATATGTGTTTCTATATGTTGTGGTTATGAACTTGTTGAGCATGGCATGATTTTGATAACATGTCCATGCATCATCTTTTATTTTTGGCTCTTGAGGATTGGAGGTAAGATCATGCATTCTATCTTGATTCTTGCTCGTGCTTGGACCCTGCATTGTCGAAGGTTTGTTTTATGAGCTTACCCTCACTAAGATTTTATGCTTACGCTCCTTTTTGTTCGACAATACATATCAGTAGCTTGTGGGTGGCAAGGGCAAGGAAAGGTTTCCAAGTGTCGCTTTTGGTTAGCTCAAGTATGATCTTTGAATTGTAGAGTGTAATAGTCAAGCAATGGGATAGGTGTTGTTTATTTGAGCTTTTATGTATGTTGATCTGGTTTGGCTCTTGGTTGACTTGTTTTGAATTGCAAATCTTGTTTATGTTGTACGCCTTGATTGCCTATATGTTTTGTTTCTAAGGCATGAGCCTTTAAGTGCTAAGTATGTCTCTTTTGAGTGAATGCATGAATCCCTTGAATGAATGATCCTTTTTTGTTTTGGATGCTATGTATGTGGATATTGTTGCGTGTAAAATAGTCTATCGCAATGGTAGTGCAAGTGTACACGACGCAAGTAGTAGAGTGATACTAAGTATCGGATATCGTCTCCACAGGGATTGGGCTAATAGCTTCACCTTGTTTACTGCACGAAAATAAAGGAAATAATTAAGAGTTGTCACGAGAATAATAAGATAAAAACGTAAATAAAAGGAATGAGTTATCAAGATAGAGAGAATGGGCTGGTATTGAATTGCTCGGTAGTGCAGGTATTGAATTGCTTAGGATCTCCAGTTCTGTCGTCGCTCCCGTCGCCGACAGCACCTGTCGCGGCGTCTGTCCGTTAGCTGTCGCGGCAGCAGACACTAACTCCGTACTTCAGCTTGGCAAGAATCCCAGATCTGCCTTGCCCTATCCCTAGGCAAAGGTCTGTCGATGAACACGTCTTTTATGATACCTCCCGGCGTGAATCGAAGGATGAACACCGATGTGTATGAATTCTTCCTTAGCCACTTAACCTCGCCTTATCCCTAAGCACGAGATGGTTCAACTATAAACTAGAGAACGCGCTTTTATCTCTTTCATATACTTAACTCTCCCGATGCTAAGTAAATAGATAACCTCACAATGCTCTCCCGATGCTCTTGCAAGATATTAAAACCAAGATAAAAGAACTTGAAGTTTATTTTTATTGAACTTGAAAAATCCTAAAACAAAGCAACCCTTGCAACTACTTTACAAAACAACCCGTGGCCCTAGGGGGAATTTAGAACATGTCGGTGACGGGTGGACGGCAGGGGTTTGGTTTCGGTTATGGGATAATCGATCCTGCCTCTAGGTTAAATCTATGCCCTTATATAAGCTTTGGGCTCAAGTTATCTAAGGTAACAAGGATTACAACTTTAATTAAAAGTAAGATTCTAATAAAGACTAAATCTCTAAAGTCTCCTACTTTCCAGCCGCATCCTAGCTTTTAGGAATTTCCTCTCTTTGAGCTTTGGCTTGACATATCTTTTGATCCGGGGCTCGGAAAAATATTTGGCTTTCACACGACAGACGAGCAGATTTTTCTCTATCTATCGAGGTCCACTTGACTTTTCCTCTTCATAAATCTGCTGTCACCTTGCTGTCGTGACAGGTTCATGACAGGTTCGTCTTCTTCAGCTGCTAGTCCAGTTCAGCTTTCCTGCTTATCTGTCCTGCGCCTGCCTTCATTGTCAACCATGGCAGTTACCTGCAAAATACACCATCTTTTAGTAGAATCCGTGCCTTTTATATAATTGTGATGTTTTATTGAAAACTAACCTAAATGCAATGCAATGATGCTTGAATGCAGTAGAAATATGAGTTAAAAAGGGTGTAAATAATAGAACTTTTACACACTCAACACACCCCCAAACTCAAGTTTTTGCTTGTCCTCAAGCAATCAAGACTTAAAAGAAAAATGAAAATTTTTGTGTTGGCCTTCAAACAGTGAACTGTCCCTTCACCTGTCGCTCATTCTCTATGGCAGCAGCATCCTGTCGGAAGGATTAGGATCTGTCCGGAATCTCCCTATAGCTCTCGTGCAGTGTGTGCATGCTTGTGAACAGTTATATGCTAAGACTCTCTTAGTTTCACTAGAATATTCAACTCCTTAACTCGAATCTTTATGCCAAAGTTTATTTTTTTTAGAAGGCACATTTTCATGCTTCTTTTTCTTCTATTTTTTTTTAAGCTAAATTTTTCTAGAGCCAGTTTTGGGCACCTCTAGTTAGCTTCCTAGAGCCGGTTTCGGGCACCTCTAGGTTTAATTTTCTTTTGCTAAACTTCTTTCCTAGAGCCAGTGTTAGGCACCTCTAGGGGCTATTCAAGTTCTAAGCTTCTTATTCTAGTTTGGCTAAAAGAAATCTAAGCAATATAACAGTCACAAAAGTGTTTAAGTTTTCAGAATTATAGAAAGGCTCTAAACTTTCTCCTTAACCTGTCCTAAAGATGCTGTCACGACAGAGCCGTCATGACAGGTAAGTTAACTCCACAGTTTTAAGCCAACAGTTTTAGTTTTCTGATTTTTTTTAAGATAAACTAAATAAATAATAAGACATAAAAAAATAATAAAAGATGTACTAAGACTCCATTAGAATGGAGGGTTGCCACCCCCAAACTCGAGGGTTGCATTGCCCTCAATGCAAAATGACACAAAAATTAAAGAAAGACAAGATAAATAAAAGTACATCACAAAAATATAAGGGCAGGCAGCAATAAGAGGAGAAAAAGAAATAAAAACTTAAATTTTATTCGCTGTCCTCGCTGCTGCTGCTGACGCGGATCTGATGGCGGCGTCTGCGTTGTGGAGGTGGTTGGGCAGGTTCCGGAGCAGGTTGATTAGCAGGTTCTTCATCCGGTTGGGGGACAGGGTCGTCATCAGGTTGAAGGGCAGGTGGCTCCACTAGCCTGATGTCGGAACTGCTGTTGCTGTCCCATGAGCTGCTGGTTATGATGGCTTTGGACAGCCTTCTCTTGTTTGCCACGTGCTTAATGCGTTTGACTCGCGTGAAGTCGCTCTCTAAATTCCGCCGGACAAGAGGGCTGTCATCAGTGGCAGCTCGCTTGGTTCCTCGAGGGGAGGTGTCTGTCGGTGGGCTGCCGGCTGCCGTCGGGGCAGGGGATGGTGTGGAAGTGGCAGATTGTGTATGGGGAGAGACAGGTGGTATGGGAGTGGGGGAGGGGATATTGAAATAATGGGCGGGGAAGGTGGGGAAGATGACATCCGGAAAATTCAAAGTATTAGTGATGAAGTTTACCGTTGCATTTGAGAAGTCACGGATGAAAGTCATCAAACCCATCTGGCGCTCCTCTACCCTCAGGATGGCAGCAAGGATGTGAGCGTTCTGATCTGCCGGAGCGGTGTTGGTGGCAGCTTCTGGGGCAGGTTCGGTGGCAGGTTCATCATCGGACTCAGCAGGAGGGGCGTTTGGATCGAAGGCGTTGAGGGGCGATACGACTATGACCTCCATGAGGCTGGAGATGTTGTTGTCTGTCCATCCGCTGCCCGTCTTGATTTTGTCTGAGGGCTCCTCCGGTACGGCAGCGCAGCGGCAGAGGGCGGTGATAGTGAACGGCAGACAGAGTCGTGAGTCGGAGCGGAAAGCACAATCGAGGATGCTGTCCCTCATGTATCTGCCCACATTTATGGGCCTGTCGTGTATAATGGAGTGGATGAGAGCCAACCGCTGTCTGTTGACTGTCGTATGGTGGGACGAGGGTAGGATACGCTTTTTGATGAAAGCGTTCCATAGTTTTGCTTCAGGGAGTAGCTGCCCCCTATTGACAGAGTGGGGGTTCTTCTTACTGGTGCTCCATGTCGTTCCAGCCTCTGTCAGCTCCCTCATGACAGCATCATGTCCAGCAGCGTCGAGGGTGTCCCAAAATTGTTGGTGAGCATCATCATTGGGGCCAAAGAAGAGGCCGAACGTGTGGTTGATGCTGTTGGCGGTGAAGGGGACTGCCACTCCTCGGACGGTGACAGATGTCGCCGTTTTGCTGTCGATGGCCTCATAAAATTCTCGGACCAAAGTATCATTAAGCTCTGCCGGCTGCTCGGCAAAATCCTCCCAAAGTTGTGCTGTTATGGCCTTCACAATGAACGACCGGAGTCCCATATGGGGGGCATCTCTGTTTTAAATGAAGCCGTGCTCCTCCCATAGTTCCTTTTTAGCGAACGGTGAGGCTGCTGCTGAAGAAGAAGCGGCAGCAGCGGTCTGACGGGTTTGTCTCGACGACATTTTGGTTGCAAGGGCTGAAAAAGAGAGAAAATAGATAAAACTAGAGGAGAATAACAAGAGAGAAAAAATCAGAAGTGATGAAAAATGAAAATGGGAAGGGGTTTATATAGCTGTTGGGGAGCTGCCCATTTAATGCCGCAACGGCAGGCGGGAAGAACGGGGCGGCAGATTGGATATAGCGTGTCTGACGCGTCTGACACGCATTAATGCGTCTGCTGTGCGTTTGCCGCACGCTTCTACGTCTGCGGTGGCCGTCTGTTGACAGCCTGTCAAGTCCGTCTGCGCCGGCAGCCGAAACGACAGGTTTCCATAAATGGGCTTTAGTGGGCTGATGGATGGGCGGTGGGCTTGGGGCACTTCTCCTTTTCTTCTTGACTCCTTTATTTCCTAAAAACTGAAATTATAAAAGCAAAACATTATTCGAATAAAATAAATCTAATTCCTAATAAATAATATTAATTATAAAATAGAAATAAAAATAAAAATTAGGTTAAATTAGGGATGCCTTGTGGGGCATCATCTAAAGTAACCACTTCCTATATGCATGGGGCTTCAGTCCCCTGATAGTGCTTGAGGCGTTGTCCGTTGACTTTGAATTGGTGCCCGTCCTTTAATGATTGAATTGTGATGGCACCATGGGGAAAAACTTGAACCACTTGGAACGGGCCAGACCATCTAGATTTGAGCTTCCCTGGAAAGAGTTTCAGCCTAGAATTAAACAACAACACAAGCTGCCCTGGGCAGAACTGTCGTGGCAGCAATTTCTTGTCATGCCACTTCTTAGTCTTTTCCTTGTAAATCCTTGCATTGTCGTAGGCCATTGTCCGTATTTCATCGATCTCATTTAAATCTAACAGCCTTTTCTGGCCTGCCTTGTCCAAGTCCATGTTTACTGCCTTGATTGCCCAATATGCCTTGTGCTCTATCTCGACAGGCAGATGACAGGTTTTCCCATAAATCAAACGGTATGGAGACATGCCCAATAGAGTCTTGAAAGTTGTCCTGTATGCCCATAATGCATCATTCAGAAGCAAAGACCAATCTTTCCTAGTTGGTTTAACCATTTTTTCAAGAATGTTCTTCACTTCCCTATTGGATATCTCAGCCTGTCCATTGGTCTGTGGGTGGTATGCTGTCGCGATCCTATGCTTGACACCATATTTTCTCAAGGCGGCAGCAATTACCCTGTTGTCAAAATGTCTCCCTTCATCACTGATAATCGCCCTAGGGATGCCAAATCTAGAAAAGATGTTTTTGTGCAAAAACTTTTGGACCGTTTTGGCATCATTCTTTTGAGTTGCGATTGCTTCTACCCACTTGGAGACATAATCCACTGCTAGGAGGATGTAAAGATTTCCACACGAAGATGGAAAAGGTCCCATAAAATCAATCCCCCAAACGTCGAATATTTCGACTTCTAAAATATTCTGCAGTGGCATCTCGTTTCTCCTCGATATGTTACCTGTCCGCTGGCACCTGTCACAGTTCTTGTAAAATTCCTGTGCGTCCTTATACAGTGTCGGCCAGTAGAACCCTGACTGCAGCACCTTGGCAGCAGTTTTATTGCCTCCTAAGTGTCCTCCATATTGTGAAGCATGACAGTGATGGAGAATGTCTTCTTGTTCTTCTTGTGGTACACATCTCCTTATAACCTGATCTGCCGCCATGGCTGTCGCGACAGCTATTGCGGCAGCAAAGAGCTGCTCATCTGGGAAGGTCTCCAGTATGTGTGTATCATCAATGGGTAGACTCTGTCCCGTCTCCAACCTCGACAAGTGATCTGCCACCTGATTTTCTGTCCCCTTTTTGTCTTTGATCTCAAGGTCGAACTCTTGTAATAGCAAGATCCATCGCATCAACCTAGGCTTTGCATCCTTCTTTGCAAACAAGTACTTAAGGGCAGAATGGTCGGTGTGCACTATTACTTTCGTCCCAAGTATATAGGAACGAAACTTGTCGATGGAGAACACCACAGCTAACAGCTCCTTTTCTGTGGTGGTATAGTTTACTTGGGCATCATTTAATGTTTTGCTGGCATAATATATGACATGAAACAGCCTGTCCTTGCGCTGTCCAAGTGCTGCCCCGACAGCATAGTCACTAGCGTCACACATAATCTCAAACGGCTTTGTCCAGTCTGGTGGCTGTACTATGGGGGCTGTCACTAGCTTTTCCTTCAGAACCTTGAATGCTTCAGTACATTCTTCATTAAAGTCAAAGGGTCGGTTCTGCTCTAAGAGATGACATAGGGGTTTCGTGATTTTTGAGAAATTGGCAATGAATCTCCTATAAAAACCAGCATGCCCTAAAAAACTCCTAATGCCCTTGACTGTGGTTGGCGGCGGCAGCTTCTCTATGACCTCTATTTTTTCCCTGTCGACTTCTATCCCACGGCAGCTAATCTTATGGCCTAAAACTATCCCTTCATCTACCATAAAATGGCATTTTTCCCAATTAAGAACAAGATTAGCTTTTTCACATCTTTCAAGTACCTTTTGAAGGTTGCCGAGGCAGCTCTCAAAATCATCTCCAAAGACGGAAAAATCATCCATGAAGATCTCGAGGAAGTCCTCTACCATGTCGGAGAATATTGCCATCATGCACCTTTGGAAGGTGGCAGGTGCGTTACAGAGGCCGAACGGCATCCTCCTAAATGCGTATGTTCCGTAGGGGCATGTGAAAGTCGTTTTCTCTTGGTCCTCCGGTGCAATAGCAATTTGATTATATCCTGAATAACCATCAAGAAAACAATAGTAAGGTTTACCCGCTAATCTGTCAAGCATTTGATCAATAAAGGGTAACGGAAAGTGGTCCTTTCGGGTAGCTTTGTTAAGCTTCCGATAGTCCATACAAACCCTCCAACCGGTCACAGTCCTGGTTGGGATTAACTCGTTGTTTTCGTTGGTTATCACGGTCATGCCTCCTTTCTTGGGAACACATTGCACCGGGCTTACCCATTTGCTGTCGGAGATGGCGTAAATAATACCTGCATCTAACCATTTAATTATTTCTTTACGCACTACCTCCTTCATCGCAAGGTTTAACCGCCTTTGGGCATCAATAGTTGGCTTATGATCTTCCTCTAGGAGGATTTTGTGCATACAGATTGCCGGACTAATGCCCTGAATGTCTGCTATCGTCCATCCTATCGCCCTTTTATGCTGCCTCAGCATGTCGATCAGCTGTCGTTCCTGTTCCTGCGGCAGCTTAGCAGAGATGATTACGGGCAGTGTGTCATCACAACCAAGATAAGCATATTTAAGCTGCCCTGGCAGGGGCTTAAGTTCTAAGACAGGTGGTTCAACAGTAGAGGGCTTTTGGATTAAATGGTTATCCGAAGTGTAATTCAAGGGTTCGAATAACTTACCTGGACGATGGTCTAACCAGTTTACCTCCTCATGACCTGCAGTATCAGATGTATCGGATTCAGAGGAGTCGCTGTCGTCGGTGCTGTCGTCATCGCTGTCGTCGTCACTGTCATGACAGGCTTGTAGGTGGCTGTCGCAGCAGTGACCAAATTTTATATCTCGGCAGCCCGACCTGATGCAGGGTTGATCAAAGGTCACCTTAATGATGGCCTTGCATTCCTCGTCCACATCGGCATGTTTCATTGCTTAGAGAACATTCAACTTAATTTCTTGATCGTTCACGCGCATTGTGAGTTCTCCTTTCTCCACATCAATCAATGATCTTCCCGTGGCTAAGAAGGGTCGCCCTAGGATGACTGGTGCGTTCGCATCTGCCTCACAATCTAAAATAAGAAAGTCAGCAGGAAAAATAAGTTTATCCACTCTTACCAAAATATCTTCAATTTTTCCCTCGGGGTGAACGTAAGAGCGGTCGGCTAGCTGTAGGGTAACTGTCGTGGGCCGCGCCTTGCCAATACCTAGTTTCTGAAAAACAGATTTGGACATTAGATTAACACTAGCACCAGGATCACAAAGTGCCTTACCCACAAATTTATCGCCGATTACGCAAGGTATGAGGAAGCTCCCCGGATCCTTTTTTTTCTGGGGTGGCTGCCGATGAAGAATACTCATGCAACCTTCTTGCATCCTTACCGTTTCAAATTCCCCAAGTTTAGATTTTTTAGACATGACATCCTTGAGAAATTTAGCATAACCGGGCATCTCCCTAACAGCATCTAACAACGGGATATTAATATGAACCTGTTTAAAAATATCATAAATCTTTTTAAGTTGAGATTCATGCTTAGCTTGCTGTATCCGTTGAGGGAAGGGTGGTGGGGTCGATAATCAGCAATGCGTCCTTCCCACTACATGCGAATCTGAGGACGATAATCATCCTTTTTCTCCTCTATCGCTTCTGCTGTCGTGACAGGCTTATCGGCAGCAGTCTGTTTGTCACCTGTCGGGGCAGCTTCCTCGGCAGGTTTATCCAAGGCAGGTTCCTTTTCTGTATCAACTTCTTTTTCCGGCCCTGGTAGCTTTTTCCCACTCCTAGTAGTAATTGCCTTACATTGCTCATGTGGGGGTGGTCTAGCATTTTCAGTATTGCTAGGGAAACCTCCATTCTGCCTCGGTTTAATATGCTGCGACACCTGACCCATTTGTGTCTCTAGAGATTTTAAGGTGGCCTCATGGTTTGTCATTCTCATCTTAGTTTCATCCATAAAATTTTGTCTTCTTGACAAACTAATTAATATTATCCATATACGTGCCAGTCTGGGACATAAAGGTGGCCAGAGTCTGCTCCAATACACTACTCGTGGCAGGTGGTGGATGTTGTTGTTGCTGAGGCGGCAGGTTCTGCGGCTGCAGTTGCTGTCGCGTCAACAATCTAGGACCCCCCTGATTCTGATTATATGCTTGCGGATTTAGGGCATTGTTAGGATTACTCCAGGAAAATTTGGGATCTTTCCTTCAATTAGGGTTGTAGTTGTTGGAATTGTAGTTTGGCTTGTAATTTCCAACATATTTTCCCTCTTCTATATTTATAGGGCACTCTTCACTACTATGATTTCCTTCACAAGTAGCACAAATTTCCTCGACAGCAAATCCTCGTAAGTCCTCTTCACTCAATAAGTGTTTCATTGCTTTAGTAAGGAATGCTACCTGAGATTTCATAGTGTTGTCGGCCTCATAGTCTTTGACAGCAAGTACCCGTTTACTCCCTCTTCTAGCTGTCGGAAACTGCTCCTCATTCTTGGCTAGATTTTTTAGAACTTGTTATGCCTCGTCTGGATCTTTATCCAATAATAGTTCATTTGCTGCAGAATCAATGCGAATGCGAGTTTGTAAGTTAGCATCATTATAGAATTTTGTTACCTGATTCCAGACAGGAAATCCATGCATTGGGCAATTCCGAAGAAGAGTAGTAAATCTGTCCCAGGCCTCGTGCATCGGCTCGTCATCTTCCTGTTGAAAAGTAGCAATTCCGTTACGTAATCGCTCAGATAAATGTGAAGGATTAAAACGAGATAAAAATTCACGAGTTAGATCTGCCCAAGTCATAATAGAACCCGGTGTAAGTTTATTCCACCAAGTTTTAGCTCTATCCCTCAATGAATGGGGAAATAACCGAAGCCTCAGTATCTCCGGACTAACTCCTGGCAGCCTAAACGAACCACAGATCTCCTGGAACGTTTTGAGATGCTCCCTAGCATCTTCTGTCGCAGAACCACTAAACTGCCCGGCGTTGTTGATCATACTAAACATGACAGGCTTAAGCTCGAAGTTGTCAACATCAATATCCGGCAGCGTGGTCTCCAGCTCTACATGATCGTTCAGCATGTAGTCACGGCATGATCGTCGTCCATCTGCCCTCGGCGGGTCGCCGACAGGCGGTATGTCTCCTCCAGCAGGCTGGTTACGGGCCATCTGCTCTAGCTGTTCTTCAAGGTATTCGTTCCTGTCTAAAAGGTGGCGAATCTGTTTCTTGAGATTGAATGATCGTTCGATTTCCGGATCTAACTTATACTCAGGATCTTCGCCTCTTTTCGATCTGCGCGTAAACAAGAGAACCTTGTGAAAAGCAAGAGTTGAAAACACAAAATAAAAATTAAAGAAAAATAAAAATAAAAATAAAAATAAAAAGTGCAATAAAAGAAAGATGTAGTTATGTTGCCAATCCCCGGCAACGGCGCCAAAAACTTGTTGCGTGTAAAATAGTCTATCGCAATGGTAGTGCAAGTGTACACGACGCAAGTAGTAGAGTGATACTAAGTATCGGATATCGTCTCCACAGGGATTGGGCTAATAGCTTCACCTTGTTTACTGCACGAAAATAAAGGAAATAATTAAGAGTTGTCACGAGAATAATAAGATAAAAACGTAAATAAAAGGAATGAGTTATCAAGATAGAGAGAATGGGCTGGTATTGAATTGCTCGGTAGTGCAGGTATTGAATTGCTTAGGATCTCCAGTTCTGTCGTCGCTCCCGTCGCCGACAGCACCTGTCGTGGCGTCTGTCCGTTAGCTGTCGCGGCAGCAGACACTAACTCCGTACTTCAAGCTTGGCAAGAATCCCAGATCTGCCTTGCCCTATCCCTAGGCACAAGTCTGTCGATGAACACGTCTTTGATGATACCTCCCGGCGTGAATCGAAGGATGAACACCGATGTGTATGAATTCTTCCTTAGCCACTTAACCTCGCCTTATCCCTAAGCACGAGATGGTTCAACTATAAACTAGAGAACGCGCTTTTATCTCTTTCATATACTTAACTCTCCCGATGCTAAGTAAATAGATAACCTCACAATGCTCTCCCGATGCTCTTGCAAGATATTAAAACCAAGATAAAAGAACTTGAAGTTTATTTTATTGAACTTGAAAAATCCTAAAACAAAGAAACCCTTGCAACTACTTTACAAAACAACCCGTGGCCCTAGGGGGAATTTAGAACATGTCGGTGACGGGTGGACGGCAGGGGTTTGGTTTCGGTTATGGGATAATCGATCCTGCCTCTAGGTTAAATCTATGCCCTTATATAAGCTTTGGGCTCAAGTTATCTAAGGTAACAAGGATTACAACTTTAATTAAAAGTAAGATTCTAATAAAGACTAAATCTCTAAAGTCTCCTACTTTCCAGCCGCATCCTAGCTTTTAGGAATTTCCTCTCTTTGAGCTTTGGCTTGACATATCTTTTGATCCGGGGCTCGGAAAAATATTTGGCTTTCACACGACAGACGAGCAGATTTTTCTCTATCTATCGAGGTCCACTTGACTTTTCCTCTTCATAAATCTGCTGTCACCTTGCTGTCGTGACAGGTCCATGACAGGTTCGTCTTCTTCAGCTGCTAGTCCAGTTCAGCTTTCCTGCTTATCTGTCCTGCGCCTGCCTTCATTGTCAACCATGGCAGTTACCTGCAAAATACACCATCTTTTAGTAGAATCCGTGCCTTTTATATAATTGTGATGTTTTATTGAAAACTAACCTAAATGCAATGCAATGATGCTTGAATGCAGCAGAAATATGAGTTAAAAAGGGTGTAAATAATAGAACTTTTACACACTCAACAGATATCTTGGTATTTAAAGGTTGTATGTATGTTGTTTGTGGTTAGGGGAGTCGTAAATCGCATCTAGAGTCGAGTCTTAGGTCGTTTTGCTAAAATTTGGGGACTTGCAGTGCAGGGCGTATCGATACGCCTGAGGTTCGTATCGATACGGTCTTGCCCTTTAGGCCTCAGTTTTAGCTGGGTGTATCGATACTCGGGGGTGTACTGATACGCCTAATGCTCAATGGAAATCTAATATTTTGGTGAGACTTTGGCGTATCGATACGGGCTCCAAGTGTATCGGTACGGGTTTATCTCGTTGACCACGAGATGTTGACCGAGAAGAGCGTATCGATACGCTCAAGGGCTGTATCGATACGGTCTTCTTGTGTTGACCATAGGGTGTTGACCTTGGTCAAGGCGTATCGATACCCTCTGCAGGTGTATCGATACGGCTTGCTTAAAAAGGGAAAATGGGTTGTTTTAAAGTGTTGTTTGGATGGTCGTTGATATGTTGCTTGTGTTTCCGTTGTCGTGTCTCATATAGGACTTAATAATGCATTTAGACAAGATATAAATAAAAGAAATTTTCTAGGGTTGCTAACCGAGGAGGAACCTTAACAGATTTCTCTTCGGTTTTCCCCGTGTAGCCTACTCGGACCGGTCATCCGGCCAGACCGGGACGAGGGGGTTACATAAAAACCGACCGAATCAACTAAAATCTATTGGGTTCGGTTAATAAGTTTAAAAAAATCGATTCGGTTAATAGTTAAAGAAAAATAATATTTTTAGTTAATTTAATTTTGGCTAATTTTATTGGGTCGCCGACCGAATTAACTGATTAAACACCCCTAAATAACAATTCAAACACTACAACAACATAATTTGAAAAAATAGAACAAAAAAAAAACTACTCAACCAAGCAAAAAAATCGATATAAAAACCAAGAAACCAACCTACCGCTAAGGGTGTACAAAAATATTCGATTTGATTGATCTGATTCGTTTATCCGTTGATTCGATTTAAAATTTTAGATATTTGATTTTTTATTATTTTTTATCGGATCACATTATTTTAATTTTCAGATTATCTGAAAATCCGAAATACCCAGAAGTCTAAAATTTCTAAAGATATGATCGTCTAATCCGAAAAACACTTAAACCAAACCATACATTCAAATACTCGGATACTCAAATATTTGATATATAAGTAATCAAATATCTAATTTTACCGATTAAATATAAATAGTCAGGTTACCGATCAGAAATTTCATATATCCTATTTCTGGATCATATCTGATATCCGAAAGTATACATCCATACTTACCACTATGAGTTAAATATATAGACTCTCTTCGGACCCGCTTTCACAAAATAATTTGTCATTCCATTACCATAACAAGCAACTCAGCTTCATTGGGTCGGAAGCTACAACTGGTCCAGAAAAATAGCTCCACCCTCACCAAATTGATTCATCAGTCACATCCCACAACCAACTTAAAATCACCATCAACAGTAAATCTGGCCTAACCAACCCTTATGAATTGGGGAAATAGGGGTGTTTATTTGGGGTGAGTATTTGATAAGTTGAGTCAAAAAATTTAAGTTATTCGAACTGACGCATCATATTTTATAATTTAAATTTTATTTGAATTTTTTTTTATTTGAGTCGAGTTTATAAAATTCGAGTCGAGTCAAATTTTTGAGTTTCTATACAAATTTAATTATAATTATTTATCATGTTATGTACGATTTGATTCCAATTTAAACGACATTCTCTAATCATATGACACATACATATATATTTCTTCATATATTTTTCATATGTGGCATATATTTCTTCATATATTTTTTATATCGGTATATATATATATATATCAAAAAATGAGGGACTTGATGCAAATTTAAAAACAAGTATACTAATTACTGAAAATTTCGAGTTTTCTGAATTTCCATTTTACAACTTAAACTTTATTTGGAATTTTTCAGAATTCAGTCGAGTTTATGAAATTTTGAATCGAGTCAAACAAATCGAGTTTTTCGCTTCGAGTCCAGTCGAAAATTTCAGTTTTTTCGAGTCGAGTTTTGTTCACCCCTCCGAACTATCTAAAAATACAAATTTGCATGGATATGAATCTTGTTATATTTAACAATTTAATGCTTGTTGTATCCGAAAATCCAAAAATTCTAAAGATATGACCGTCAAATCCGAAAAAAAAATACTTAAACCAAATCATACATTCACATACTCGGATACTCGAATATCCGATATACGAGTAATTGTGTATCTAATTTTTTCGATCGGATATAAATCGTTAGGTTACTGACATGAAATTTTATATATTCGATTTTCGGATCAGATTTGATATCCGAAAATAAACATCCCTACCTACCACCATGTGTTGAATATATCGACTAGTCTAATTGTGTAATAACATAAAATGTTATAAAAGTTAAAACTTTCGTAATATTTCCGTAATTAATTATATTGTCTCCTAATTTATTCGATAACAGTTTTTACATTCAGGAACAAAATTAAGATTAAGGGTGGAAAAAATACAATACAAAATATTTGAAACTAGGGTCCGTAATAAATTCATAATTTATCTATTTTTATAAAACATATATGGTTAAAAGGTAAAAAGAAATATTGTTGTTTGGGGCTGCCCCACTTATTTATAGCTTAGGTCCGTCACTGTTTACACTATATTTCAAATGGCATTTTGGTCCATCTAATAAAACTGGTAAAGTGGTCCTTATACATTTCAAAAAGAATAAAATGGTACGTTCGTTAAATTTTCAATCCATTTTCTTGTTATTTGCTGGCTTGTCAAAAATAAAAATAAAATTTTTATCCTTTGCATTTAATTTTTCTTATCAATTTAGTCCATAATCATTACAAATACAAAAAATTATTAAAATTATTTGAAAATTATAAAATATAAATATCACTAAAATTCTTAAAAATTATAAAAAAAATTACATTCAATTGATTCAAAATAATAAACAATGAAAACAAAAATGACATTTAGTAGAATATTATTGAAATAGAAAATATAATTATTTTTGATAAATCCGATATAATCATAATTTTACTTATAAAAAAAAAGAAAAGGCGACTTGAAAGAAATGTGTATTCTTAATGCGCCTAGAACTCCTAACTTAAAAAAATAAGGAAATAAAGATGAAAATTTTGGCGAATCGGCCAATAAATTTTTTTTTTTTTTTTGAAAATCCTATTCTACTTCTACCTAGAGGGAGAGGCAATGCTCCGGAGGGGTATTGAACCCGGGTCCTAAGGGGAAGGGAGTGGAGCAGGTGAGCGTGCTCTGACCACCAGGCCATCATCGCATGCTCAATCGGCCAATAAATTTTAAATTTAAAGCATGTCATAACATATATTTATGGTTCTGAGTTTTATCACGAACCCCGTTGGTTGCTGGCTTCAAGGTTCACGCCAACATATGCACCGCTTTATTGCTCATCTCCAATTGAATGCTCATTAATATGATGTTGGACTAAAGAATGCTCCACCGACATCAATATTTATGTTTGGACCTGTACAACCAAATTCCTATCTCAGCCTAATCGTGTACGGTTCAAATATATATATATATATATATAATAATAGAAGTAGTTTGTTTTATTAAAAAATACTCAAAATTACAATAACGGTATACAATTATCATCGTAAATTAAAAATATAATTTGGATATTTTCTTAAAAGTAGGCACTTTAGATCATATAAGGTCGTACATGAAAAATGTTAAAAACTCATCCAAAAGACTCAAACGAAAAAGTGACACAAACAAATCTGACTGCATCAGCAAACAAATACAAAAGGAAATTAAGTTATTGAAATACCACTGAGAACCGCAAATCAGAGCTAAGCGTCGTGAGAAACTATCTACGAGCGCAAACCGCGTATTCAAATTCAATCTGAGAGTCCAGAGCAGAAAAAATCAACATGATTACAAATAAGCGTCATCTTGATCAGTTGTTGCATCGTCAAATCCAACCCTGAGAATATATAAAATAAAAAAAACGGCTAAACGACCGAATAAGAAAAAAAACATGCCAAAACATATAGAAAAACGTGCCATAAAGATAGAAAAAAACGTGTCACAAAGACAATTATTTTTATTAAAAATTATAAAATATATATATATATATAAAATAGATTTGATGGTCGGCAGACTAATACCGCCGCCGGCTAAATAAAATGAAAAGACCAGCTAGGGTTTTCTAAGTGTATATATTAATTATAATACATTTATAGTTTTGAAAATTATTTACTATGACAAATCAATACGTTCAAATTTTAATGTATATGACAAATTAATAAGTTAAAATTCTAATAACTATTTTAATATATAATTTTTAAAATAATAAATGTAATACAATTAATACATTTTTTACAATAAATAATTTTTAAAATTATAAATGTATTATAATTAAAATTTTATTTTTTTAATATAATTAGAAGAGAAACTAAGTTAACTTAAATACATTTTAGTCAGTCATACTATTATGATGGAATTCTTTCAAAATTCTAGCATGTTACTATTTTTTAATCAAATTAAAATAAAATATCATATATGAACCATGAAAACCTATGATTTAAATCTTTGTCTCCCCTCAATTTCTATAAAAACACAACCCCTTAGACTTATTGATTTTGTTTATCTACTATTGGCTATGAATGGAGGGACAAATTTAATTAGTTTCTTAATAAAATTTTATCTTTACTACCTTTTTATGTTTCTCAAATTCTCATAATACTATAAGATAATTATTTTTCGAATTAAGTATTTAAATTTAAAAATTAGGAGGAGAAATGTCTTAAATAATTTAAATTAAAAATTACCTAAAATGTCATTATACTAAAAAGTTTTGGAGGGAAAACAACCCCTCCCGCCTCATGAGTGGCTACATCCCTGGTAACAAGGGTACCAAGACTCAATTGATAACGACTGTACTTTTTTATTTAGTGTAAGACATTTGAGAATCCAAAAGAAATTTCAATATCAATATAATTGATATTGTGTCAATATCAATCCAAAAAATATTTGAAAATTCAAAAAAAATACCTAATTTAGTATAACACAACTTTTTGTATGATGTATATGTTAAATGTTAATATTTTAATTGTTGTATTTAAAAACATGATGTTATCTTTTATATACATGATGTTTGAATCAAGATAATTATCGATTCAAAATATTATTTATATTAAAATATACTTATAGTTGAATTTTTTACACCCAATAAATAGTTAAATAATTTTAATTTATATAAAATTTTACGCGTATAATACGTGAATAAAATATAAATTAAAAAATTAAAGGGTTGAAATTAAAAAAATTATCATTTAAGGTTAAAATGATGAATTTGAAAAATTATCTTTTAGAATTTTAAATGGATGAAGCAATTGCAATTACCACTTAAAATTTAGTGTGAAAAAATTTATGTTGATTTTAAAGGAGTCGTTAATTTATTGATTTCTACACTAAATTTAGGCATTATTATATGGAAAACCTTTTTTAATAGTTATTTATGAAAATGACCTCTAAATTGTCCACGTAAGGCGACCTCGTGTTCTGGTAAACTCGCATCATGACCTCGCGTTGTACACGTAGCGAGGTTCGTTCGACGTGGGCCGCCTTTTCATATTCTGTAATTTAAAATTACTGGATAAGACCTCGTGTTTTCCAATACGCGAGTCTACAAGGTTTTGAAGGGGCACATTTATGTATCGCGGTAATTACTGTAGGGACCTCGCGCTTTAACATAGTGAGGTCCTCGAAATCTAGGCTGAAATACAATGGTGTAGAGGCATTTTCTCGTGCCATTAGCCCGATAATTTTGGTAATTTTCAAGCTTAGAGACGTAGTATTGGAACTTATCTTCCATTTGAGATTGATATTGACACGTAGGAGACATTGCACACTGTATAAAAAGCGCATTGAAAATGGTTCGAACGCTAGTTTTTGTCCAAGAATAAGAAATTAAAATGACTTGGTAAGCATGTTGGAGGTGTTTTCCCGGGTTATTATTAGAATAATCTTCGTATTACTTTAGGTTAGAGGCATAGTATTGGAACTTATCTTTCATTTGAGATTGATATTGGCACATAACAGACATTTTAAACAGTATAAAAATGGCACTGAAAATGGTTCCAATGCTTAGTTTTGGGCATGAATAAAAAAGTAAAATGCATTGAGAATCATGTATGATGGATTTTTTCGGGAACTTAATTATCGCATTCGCGTAATCCTTGAGAACTATGTAATATTTTTTATTAAAAAAGCAAAAAAAAAAAATGACCCCACTCGCTGTAGGAAGGGAGGTCATTTTTTGAACGTTTTAATTAATTTCCTAATTATTTTGATAATTATAACAAAATTAAGAATAAGTTGACAAATTTGTCCATATTTTCCTTTAATAGAACCTCGCGCTTTGCATATAGCGAGGTCCGTTAAGCTTATAAATAGAGGACGACGATTCCGAATATTCTCATAACTCATCTCCATTCTTCGTTCTTCTTAGTCTACTATTCGATATTATTTGTAAATAGTTCAATCGATATAATATGTCAAGACAAGAAATTATTACAGCTTTGGTATACTACGATGGACAGATAGTCGATGATGCATCTCTCGACGTCGTATTTCAGTCCTCAAGTACTATATTGCTTCCACTTCCATACAACTTATCATATAAAAAGTTGATGAATGAAGTGTAGAAACATGTTCCATATGGTCATGGGAAAAAGTTAGAACCGTTGAAGTTTCGACTATCGACGTCATTAGAACCATTAACGTATTCATTATACCACGTTGTAGACAACACTGATATGGAATTGATGGTGGAATCTCACCTATAGTTTTCTTTAAGCGGGACGCTTGAGCTTGAGCTGTAAGTAATGTTTTCTGATGATGATGATGTTATCAGAGTCCCAAAATAATATGTAAAATTTATATTTTTAACGTTCTTTAAAGCTTCATTAAAACACGCCAATTTTACCACCGACTACTAGGACATCGAATATGAATTATTTTCCTAGATTTTAATTAGGCTTAGTAATTTCTTGTTGGTGTACTTATGTCAATTAACAATCTTGTTGTACGTTTCATTAATATAATTTTCTGCATCTAATTGATTACATTTTCAAATCGTTAAAAATCACAAAATATGTAATTAACAGAACATATTATTTAATAATATTACATTGTAACAACTATCATGTATGAGGTTCGTCGTATCTTGTTATATGCCACACTTTGTTCAGCCTCTTCTTTCTTGATACACTTATCCTCCAGTTATAGTCGTGGTCCTTTTGACACATTATGCATATAGTTATATGCACTCGTTTTCTTCACTGTTGAAAGAACTGATCGATGTATGTTGTAGTTTTTAATTGCATCCTCCGTGATTTTCTTAGTAGTGAATATCATCCGGATTTCTATTTCACCGTCAGTATCGACATTAGCATCACATGAATGTCTCCCAATAGATGGGAAATCATCTACGCTTGCAGCATTATAGCACTAGAACGAATGAAATGGACTAAGAGAAATTTTGAGCGAATTAAAACGAACTGAACGTGTGAGTTTTTAAAGAAGCATATGGGTTTATTTATAGGGGGTGTAAACGAACCAATGTTCTTTCATGTATTTTAGAAACTGTTCGTTCATTTTTTTTTTCAAAGTATAGTATTTATAGTAGACATGCATTGAAACACGTAAAATATTACATAAATAAACACGTAAATTTGTTACAATGAAATTATACAATTGTATCCCTAAATATGTAGACAAAATAAATTACATATGAATTGATTTAGATGAGAGGTGCAATAGTTTGTCCGAGTTTTATGGCCGCAGAGAGATGCGTCGTTGATGTAGACAAATGGCGTCATAGTTCGTCCTAGTTGTTGGTGTCCTAATGCTTCGGGGATTTCGCGAGTATGCGATAATCATCATCATCCACGACACAGATGTCACCAATAACGTTACATGTGGTGGACTTCAAAAGGACCACCCATTCCCTGATATTGCGATTTGTCGTAGATATTGAACTAAAACAAGGAAGATATATATCGCCAAATATTATTAACCAACCAAAATAGTATAGCCATCGTATACATGCAACTACTTATACCAACATGTCACAATATTAAGGAAATTAATTTGTAAAACAATTTTCCTGATACGTGATCTGTTGCCGATAGAAGCAACAATTGTATCTTCTCTTTGAATCTAACACAAATTTGAATGGACCGATAGCAAATGCTGGTGGGTTTTGTAAAGTGCTCATAAGTCTTATATTTTGTATGCATTCCATCTCATATTATTGCTATTCTTAAGTGCATTTTAGGCATATTTAGGTACATGCATGCATTATTTACAGTATTATTTACTTTACCATGTTTCTATTGAATATCTTTGATTTGGTAAGAAAAGATACTATTTTAGTTTAGTTTTAGTTTTAGATGCTATAAGCTGTCAGGAGGAGGAGAAATCAGAGGAGCAGATGCTGAGGCAGCAAACCATGGAGCTGTACTGAAGTAGTTCAACACAAAGAGAGATGTTGTCGAGTAGCTGTCGCTGCAATATTTGCCGCCCAGGGCAGCAACTTGAGGAATTGGTGAATTGAAGTGCGATCGGTAGACTATAATTTCCTGAGTCCATGGAGCCCATCAACTCAATTTACTGATGCCAAAAACAGCGGACATAGCCTCTAAAAGAGAAGATCAAGGCTTGCTTGTGGCACAAGGCAACGACAAGAGAAGTCCAAATTAAAGTCAAAAAATTCAAATTTAAAGGTTGCATTTAATGCAAAAGATGCTTTATCATGAGGAAGACTTCTACTCCAAGGAGGACTTAACCTAGGTCATGCCCTATATATATTTGATCATATTTTGTATTTTATGGGGGAGGATTTCTTAGTCCGCAATAGCTTAGGTTTCTCTTGTGCTTCTTTGCCGCCACTATGTTCTAATTTCTCTTAGGGTTTGGGTTGTGTTGTAGGGTAGTGTGAGAACGATTGTTTAGGATTAAAGTTTGTATTTGCAATAAAAATTCAAGGTTTGCTTATTTCATGCTCTTCACTGTTTGGAATTAAGTTTGAAAGATTGATTGTGAGCAATCCATTTGTTTGGCATCAAAAGAGTCAAACTCACGAAAGAAGTAAGCACGATATCATCCATACCAGGTGTTGATCAATCCAACCTAGACATAGGTTTGGGTTTAAAGCGGTTAAGAGAGGATGAACCAAAGGTTGTTGTTCATTGCACGATTCACGCCGACGAGTATTATTTGCAGTGGGCATTAACAGTATTCTGACTTAGACATAAGCAGAATCACTTCAAAAGTGTTATGTCGAGCCTTGAAGGACTACCGAACTATGTAGTTTCACACTACGAAGCAACATAACCTGGCTCATTCTCTCAACCTGATCTCATCCTTAAATTACTTGTGTTTATTTACTTTTTTTAAAACAAACTGAAATTTAATTGTGCATTTAAATATTCTCTGTACATGGATTTACATTCGAATTTGGCTGTCCAATCCTCTTGGGAGACGATATCTTTTATATTATAACTTGACAAGAGTGTGCACTTGTACTCATAATTGGAGAACACCCAAACGGTCTACAAGTTTGTTTGCCCCTGTTTCTGCCTTATATATGCAAACATTCGCGCTCTCCAAAACGCGAGGTATTCGGTAAGGTTTTAAATGTACCTCGCGCTCTGCAGAACGCGAGGTCTGGAGAGATTTCTGACGCGGTAGGACAAGTACATAGTGTAATGTCAATGAACCTTGCTATATACAGAGTGTGATGTCCATTTTTTGTATTATAATTGAAATCTTAAATTGTAGATGTAATCTTCATATGTTAAGCAATTACAATTATAACTGATCAGTAATTCTAGTTAGCAGGTGTAACAAGCCCGTGAAAAATGGGTTTGAAGCTTTTTTAGGGTAAGAATAATAATATAAGTTTATTACATTTTAAACAAATACATAAAATGAAAAAATAAGTTATGATAGTTAGGCCATTGATCCCGATCAAAGATGGCATCTTGTACATAATCGGGTCGAGGTCAGCGACGTTCTAACTGGTCAATTGTACCCCTAAACATGATTTATACAAATGGTGTCATAGTCAATTAATTGATATGAGGGCCTTAGTGATTATTCAGTTCCTCAACTTGTCTTGGTACTCACTTTGCATCGTAATTTGAGGAGAAGTTTGCATATGCAATCCTCACCCTTTCCAAAGAGGGCATCTTAAACATTACTCCCCTAAACATGTACGGATGTTGAGGTCTTGCAATAGTCGTCCAATCCAACCCCTACAATGCGAACGTCCTTTTTTCGGTAGAATTTTTAAGGCTGGTATTGACACATACAAGACATTGTAACCGGTCAATTGTACCCCTAAACATGCTTGCTTTGATAAAGTGAACAATTTGAGGTACCCCGAAGGTTGCAACTGTTACCCACTTTCATCATTATATGCAATGGTAAGGGCTTTAACTACGGTTACATGTTGTGGTCTTCACCTAGCTGGCACTCTATGAAGACCACACTTTTCTTGATATTGTGATTTGTCGTTCATCTTGAACAATAACGCAGAACACCCGTCTCACGAAAATTGTCAACCTATGAATAGCAAATACGTTTGAAACTCGCGTTGTTTGTTTTCATTACTAGTTGAATCTCAATTATTTCTTCGGATATGATGGCAAGCAATTGCTGGTGGGCATGTATTTTATATAGGCCAGAACTCACACTATGCAAACCGCGCGTTCCACAGAGATTCGTGACAGAGATTCTTACGTGGTAGTCCGTAGATCTGACAGAGATTCCTATCAAGAATCTTTGTCAGGAATCCCTGGGGAACACACAGTTTGCATAACACGAGTTTTGTCCTATATAAAATACATGACCACCAGTAATCGCTTGCCATCATATCTGAAGAAAATATTGAGTTACAGCTAGTAATGAGAACAAACAATGTGAGTTTCAAATGTATCTTTTATTCATGAGTTAACAGTTTTCGTGAGACGAGTGTTCCGTGTTATTGTTAAAGATGAACAATATATCACAATATTAGGAAGAGTGTGCTCTTCATAGAACGTCGACTAGGTGAAGACCACAACATGTAACCGTAGTTGTAGAGCATTTGGGTGTTCTCTAAATAAGAGCGCAAGTGTACTTTTGTCAAGTTATAGTATAAACGATTGCTCATAAATATGATTATAAAGTATAAAAAATATTTATTTAACTTTTTTATTAGGGAAAAAATAGTCTATAAAGTAAGAGCATCATAGCTGAAGTCTTTATCAAGGGAATAAAAATCTTTTATTTTTTTCGTTGTTTTTATTTATACTTACACTAAAATTTAAAATATAAAATTTAGAGTTAATATTTAAAATTAAGATTTAATATTAAAGTTTATAAAATTAAAGTTAAGAAATATTTTCTAAAATTTAAAAATTTAAAATTAATATTTAAAATTAAAACTTAAAATCTAATTTTAACATTTTAATATAAGAGAGGACACTGAAAAAGAAGAGAATTCTTGTCCTCACCGGGGACCGCCCAAAAGAAAGTGTGAATTTAATCTCATTCCAACCTGACATTGGGTGTATAAAGTAAGCGCATTATAGCTGAAATCTTTCAGCAGGGACCGCCCAGATCTCACGAGTTCCAACACTTGAAAACTCTCTCAAGGTTTGAATATTCTACCATATCATCCTCTTCTTGTTTTAATCAAAGAAATCACTACTTTCTCGTCTTCCAAACATATAAGAGAAAGCTGATGGCATTTTGTTAACTCATTTTCAGTCATGGAGGTTACCATAAAAGAGTCTAGTATCGTTCGTCCCGCTGAGGACACTCCCAGGAGGAGTCTATGGAGCTCCAATTTAGATGTACTGATGGCTAGATACCATGTCCCTACTGTATACTATTTTAAGCCGAATGGTTCTTCTGATTTCTTCGATACCGGAAGGCTTAAGGAGGCTTTAAGCAAGATTCTTGTCCCCTTCTACCCCATTGCTGGAAGGTTAGGGTTCGATGAAAATGGAAGGCTTGAAATAATATGCAACGCTCAAGGAGTTTTGTTTGTGGAAGCCGAAACTAGTTCAGTTATGGAAGGTTTGATTGGTGATTTTACCGACAACTCTCAAGTTCTGCAACTGGTTCCTACGGTCGACTATTCTAAAGGAATTTCTTCTTATCCACTCGTTTTATTGCAGGTAATTTCCAAGTTCAAATGTGTGCATATTTTACTAGGTAACCAGGTTTTAATGTGTGCATATTTTACTAGGTAACCACGTTCAAATGCGGCGGGGTTTGTCTTGGCGTTGGGATTCAACATACGCTAGGAGATGGGACATCGGCTCTTCATTTCATCAATAGTTGGGCTGACACTGCAAGGGGTTTGTCGCCTGCGATTGCTCCGTTCATCGATCGAACTTTTCTTCGTGCCCGAGACCCGCCGACGCCTAAATTCCACCATGTCGAATACGACCCTCCTCCGTCGATGAAGTCTACACCGGATGACCCGAAGTCATCCGTTGTATCCACTTTTATGCTCACGGTTAATCAATTGAATACCCTGAAAGCCAAAGCAAATGCAAACGGTGGTACAAAGTACAGTAGTTTCAACATCTTGGCCGCACACATATGGCGATGCGTAAGTAAAGCAAGGGGTCTCCCAGAGGATCAAGCTACGAAGCTACAATTCCCGGTGGATGGTCGATTTAGGCTGAATCCTCGTCTCCCACCGGGTTACTTCGGCAATGTAATCTTTCTAACTGCGCTAGTTGTTCAAGCCCATGATCTCGAAACCGAATCGTTTACGGATACTGTAAAGAGGATCCATGAACGATTAAAGCAGGTGGATGATGAGTATTTGAAATCGGCTCTGGATTACATTGAACAAGTATCTGATTTGAGCACTCTGGTTAGAGGACCCCATACATACCGGTGCCCGAACCTTGCAGTTATTCCCTGGATATGGCTGCCCATATACGATGCCGATTTCGGATGGGGTCGTCCGATGTACATGGGGCCAGCCAATGTGGTCCAAGAAGGTAAAATTTACATAATACCGACTCCAATTAATGATGGGAGCCTGTTACTGGTAACTCGATTAGAGACGTCTCACATGCAACTTTTTCAGAAACTCCTTTACGAATTTTAATACTCTATCCACGTTACAAGTATGGATGTAATAAATGATTATTGTCATTTGTCTTTTGTTGTTTTTGCATTACCCTATCACGAGGTAAGCATAATGTATTGGTTGCTTTAGAATGTTAGACGATTTCTCTCGATGTGTGAAGCTAGATCGCCTTCAATTTAATAATGGAAATGATCTTTTTAAATTGTGCCATCTACTGTTGAGGCGATATCAATTCCTTATGGATGTTAATGATCTAATTTGGACAGGATGTACATATGACTAAGCTAGGGGTAGGGATGTAAAAAAATTACCCGGCTTGCAAAATTGATTGAAATCGACTTGAGTCAAAATTGTTTGTGAGTAGAGGTGGTGGTGATTCGAAAGTCTGAACTGGTGTTGACCTGAACCCTAGTTGTACCTGGAAATTCTGGATTTGAACTCAACCTGCACCCGACCTAAACCCGAATTCAACCTGATTATGTGATAATTGAACTCGACTTGCATCCGGCCTGATCTGAACCCGACCTGATATGAACACAAACTCGAAATTAATTTGGTAAATAAATGATATTACCCGAGCTATTATCAACTTGACATATTATCAACCTGATCTGTAATTGACTCAACCTGTAAATAATATGACTTATTTATTGAACTGATATGACATTTCTTGCTATTTATTTAACTTGTAGTAACTAATAAGTTACAATTGATGAAATTGTGAGATTATAAATTTATTATATTATGGTGTGATAAAATACATCGTACATAATTAACTATGATCATTAAAGTAAAATGTTTATTTTTTTATATTTATAAATTAGAATATTTAATTTTTTTATTAAATTAATAACTTGATATCAATAAATTTAATAGAAAATATTTTTTTTGAATTTAAAATAAATTATATTAAATCAAATTTTAATAATAATAATAATAATAATAATAATAATTGAATTAACTTATTAAACCTAAGATCTAATTGATCTAAATTAAAACTTAGAAGCATAATTATAGACCTAATTAAAATAATTCTAACACTAAATATCGAATTTTAATTAAATTAACTTAAATTAAGATTCATTTGAATTAAACTAAAATTTAAAAGTGAACATTACAGGCTTAAATGAAAAACTTTTAAAGTTGGAAGGGCTAAAAAAGCAATTGCCCCTAACCTGAAAATTCAGGCGGGTTTTTCCCTCTCCCTCTGCCACGCATTTATTTTAATTAAAAGAAAAAAAAGGGAAATGACGACATTTTGGAAGGAAATTAAAAAAAGGAAATGACGGCATTTTGGAGGAAAAATATGCCGCCTATTTTTAGGTAAGAGGTTAATTACCTTTTAGGTCCTGCTACGTTTAAAATATTTTATTTTAGTCATAACATTCACTTTTAAATTTTAATTTAATTCAATTTAGTCACCAGTACCCCATAGTTTGGACTTCGAATACAGCAATCCCTTCCCCACAGTGATATTTAGTCATTAAAATTTTACTTTTATATGAAATTGACCCCTTATTTCTAATTTAGCTAATAATTTCAATATGTTGATTTTTTGTTCATTATAGTTCCTAAGATTTAATTTTAGCCGAAATTGACCCCTATTGAGTTCTATGGTAAAATTGTGAAATTGGTCATTAGACTCTCAAATTTCTCCACTTTCAAATTGTTAAATTGGTCCCTAATTTTGGTTTTAGGCTATATTTTATGGTAAAATTATGAAATTGGTCCTTAATTTTGGCTTATGGCTTAGAGTTTAGGCCTTAGTGTTAATAGTTTAGGGTTTATGGTGTAGTTTAAGATTATTGGTTAATGAGATTAATTTCCATGGCTTAGGTTATGTTTTAGGTTGTAGTTTTTAGTATTAATGGCTAGAGTTTGTGGTGTAGTTTAGGGTTATTGGTTTATGGGATAAATAATATTAACATATAAATATATATTATTTGCATATATATATAATATTATTTTTATATATTATTGATAATATAAATATTTTTTTTTAAAACCCTTAAAAATTATAAAAATAATATATTTATATTATTAATAATATATAAAAAACCCTAATCCTAAATTGTTAATCTACAAACTCCAAATCTCAAACTTAAATTCTAAAATTTATATATTTTATATATTTTAAAATAAATTTTTTATTTAAATTATAGAAACTTATCTATTTGGTTTAACCAAATTATTTTATAAAAAATAATTCTATAAATAATATAAAATATATCATTTTTAAATATATCAATAAAATATATATTATTTTTTAAAAACAAAAATATTCATAAAACAATATATTTATATTATAAATAATATATAAAAAACTATAAACCCTAAACCCCAAATCATAAAGTTTAGGGTATAAGGTTTGGGCGTTGTAGTTTAAGGTTTAAGATTTAAAGTTTAGAGTTTTTATATAATATTTATAATATAAATATATTATTTTTATGAATATTTTGAGTTTTTAAATAATATATTTATATTATAAATATTATATGCAAAATAAAAACAATACAATAATTTTATTTATACATATTTTATATATACAAATGATATATTTTGTTGAGTGATCGAAAGATCGATATGAACCAAGAGGGGGTGAATTGGAAATTTAAAGTTTGTGTGGTGGAAATTGCAAATTAAAAAGACTGACAAGGGATTTTAGAGTGGTTCAAGTTCCAAATGAACTCTACATCCACTACCTTAGCTTCACTAAGGATTTGCAACAATTCCACTAATTGCTCTTCCCCTTTTCTAGGCTAAGGAGGCAACCCTTACAATTTTGGTTAAATTTTCTACCCAAAATTTAACCCAATCCTCACAACAAGGTAACAAAGAATTTGATGGCTAACAGAGTATCTCTCAATACAAATTGTAGCCCAATTACAAGCACTCAACCCAATTGAACAAGATAAGAATGAAGATTACAATTGGGGTTTCTAGACAATATGAGATTTTTGCACAATTGCTTGGATTTGATGTATGGATGTTTTCTTGATGATCAATAGTTGTTGTTGGAGCTTTTGGATGTCTCTTTTATACCTTCTCATTGATTTCTAGCCGTTTGGGTGGTTGAGAACATAAATGGAGCCGTTGGAACCCTCTCTTACCACCATAAATGCACTTCTGCAGCTATGTGTATCGGTACGCGGGGAGGTGTATCGATACCTGTCTCAGAAAAGAAAAAGTCATTGCGTGCAATAAATAAGGGGTATCGATACGCGCGTAAGCGTATCGGTACGGGGTATCGAAACGGGGGTTTGCCGTATCGATACCTTTTTCTCAACTTAGCTCACTGTCGATTTCCGTATCGGTACGAGGGTTTGGCGTATCGATACGGGTCAACGACCATTTAAAATTTGGTTACCAACCAACTGACACCAACGGTCAAATTATTTAAACCGACTTGCATTTAAAAATTTATTAAGGCCGTATCGATACGAGGGTTTGCCGTATCGGTACGCCATTCAAACTCTTTAGACTTTAACACATGGGCATATCGATACGAGGGTTTGCCGTATCGATACGTGTTCCTCCAGTAGCCAACTTTGGTAAAAAGGTATCGATACGCTTGGGAGTGTATTGATACACCTGAACGTTTTTCAATAGTTTGGCCTTAGAACACTTAGAAAATATTTTGAGTTTGAGTTTTTCAAATCAGTTTTAAAGAGTTGGTGATTTAAAACTTATTAAGGGACTTACAAAAACAAATTTAAGTTTTTCAAATTGATCCTTAAAGATCTAATTATATCAAAATCAAACATAGGTTTTACAATCTCCCCCTTTTTGATATAACAAAATTAAAACTTAAAATTTTTGACATTTTGAAAAATCTTTACAAAGTTAACTCCCCCTTAATATAAGCCCGATAACCTTTGAGTTAAAATCAAAATATTTGAAGTGTTGAGCTAGTTTCTCTCCCCCTTTTTGTTAGATAAAAAATATTGAGACAATTAAGTGCATAAACATAGGCAAAGGTATAAATAAGCAACATTTATTATTGATCATAGCATCAAACTTAAAATCCAAACAAAAACAGAAAATCAAAGCATAGGTTTAAACATAAAGCAAACTTAATCCTAAGAACATAAATCAAAGGTGCATAAAAAAGAAAATCCTAAATGATATGCAAGAAGAAACGTCTAGGCATCGTCTTCGTCGTCTTCATCATCTTAATCATCAACTCCCATTGGCTCATTATCCCGCATGCTATTGCGCCACTCATCATGGAAAACGGAGATGGAAATATTCAAAGAATGGTGACCGCTTTCAAGGGATGTGAGGCGATTCTCCATACTCGTCATCCTTGTATCAAAAGATGTTTCAAGGGAGGTAAGACGAGTGTTCATGTCCGTGCGCAACCCGGTAAATTGCTCATTGAGGTAAGTCATGAGAGCATCCATTGAGGGTTGTGGAACTTGAGGAGCTTGAGGTTCTTCAAATACGGCGGCGGCCTCGGGTGGTAGCTCGGCAAGACGTGCCCATTCACCATTAAAATATTGGAACTTTGCCCGTGCAAGAGATCGCTCATCAATGGGATCAGTGAGGAGAGTTGGGTAGTCAAAAGAGCAATCAATATCCTTTTTAACAAAGAAATAACTTAAGGTCGTACCATATGTAAAGGAGGTGACGAGAGTTGTGTGACGATTTTGCACAAGGTAGACGATCTCCGCGAACATGAGTGGAGCAAGATTTGGGCGCTTTCGCTCACGGAATCAACGGATCCAAAAATCATCCACTTGACGGATGGTGGAATATTTTCCTCCAGAGGGAAGAAACCATCAAGACACCATCAAATGTAAGATCCGGTCTTGAGCATTTTGGGCGGTGACGGATCCACTAAGAACATGCCCCAAAGCATGCTCATCATCAATGCCTTCATCCTCTAATTTAAAAACTTCACAAATGGATTTGACATCAAGGATGATTTTCTTTCCCATGAGATAAGAGCTAATGGCAAGAACTTCCCCATTACGAGTAATACATTTGGTTTAGTGTAGAAAATCAAAACCAAAAGACGATAATAAAAACTGGGAATATATATGAAATCTATGAAATTCCAACGTCGAAACAAAGGAAGATATTCAAACTTAAAACGCTCCAAGTTGAGAAAAGGAACGGATATTACCCTTTCCGCACGAATCTTATAATTCTCAAATTGACGAAAATAAGCTAGACCCGTGGGACCTTCAAAGGATTGCTCATAGATGGAAGC
The DNA here is from genome assembly GCA_958450335.1 of Hibiscus tridactylites. NCBI lineage: Eukaryota > Viridiplantae > Streptophyta > Magnoliopsida > Malvales > Malvaceae > Hibiscus > Hibiscus tridactylites. Next base: position 72,046,583 of record OY288279.1, read on the forward strand.
ATAGTTCGGACGTGCAATCGCTCCAAGGGTGGATGATTCACCGGTTTGAGAAACCCTTGTACGCTTCCTCGATGGTTCCTTTGGTGCCATGATCTAAAAGAGAAATTATGCAAAAGGATTTCTTCAATTTTGAGTAAAAACCAAGGTAAAAAAATTTTTAAGTAAAATTTGAAGAACAAAAGTTTTTAAAAAAAGATGAAACAAAACAACAAAACAAAACAAAAAAATTGAAAAAGAAAAAGAAAGAAAAGATTACCTTGATAGAAACTTAAGAGATTGAAGAAAAATTCTAGCACAATTGTGATGAGAGAGAGCTCAAAGCTTTGCTTGATTGAAAAACTCTTTTAGATTTGAGTTGAGGTGTGAAAAATATGAAGGAGGAAGAGCCTTTTTATAGGAAAAAACGGCTAGGGTTTTTAGGTTTTGAAGAGTTTTAATTTTGGTAAAAGTTGAACACATTAAAAGCCAAATTTAAAGCTGTCTGCGTAATCGAGTATCGATACGCCTGAGGGTGTATCGATACGGGGGTAGAATCGTCATTTCCGCAAAAATGCCCGTTGGAGAGTCGTATCGAAACGGATGAGGTCCGTATCGATACCCGTGTAAGCAAAATAAATTCTGGGAAACAGAATGAAGAACACATATCGATACGCGTAGATCCGTATCGATATCGTATGCCCAGAAATGCATATTTGGTTCTAAGAACAACCATAGGCTCGAATTTAACATCTCCTAAAAGTATGCAAATGATGAATGAACAGTTCTAAGCATATTTTAATAGAAGCATACTCCCCCTAACTATAGGCATGGATGAAATTAGGAGTCTAAACACATAAACATGGCATTTCACAAGATCAAGCAAATTTAAGCACAAAAGAGGTCCTAAAAGGTCAAGATAGGCTAGCTAGACCTAACTCTCTCCTAAGGGACCAAAAATGCTCTTTGTCTAAAGGTTTTGTAAATATGTCCGCTAATTGATTTAAGGTGTCTACATACTCTATAACCACATCTTCTTTAAGGACATGATCTCTAATGAAATGATGACTTATCTCTATGTGTTTGGTTCTAGAGTGTTGGATGGGATTTTTTGTTAGGCATATTGCACTAGTGTTGTCACATTTTAGGGGTATGGTTTCAACTTTAATTCCATAATCTAAGAGTTGTTGCTTCATCCAAAGGACTTGAGCACAACAACTCCCTAAGGATATGTACTCGGCTTCGGTGGTAGATAAGGCTACACTATTTTGTTTCTTAGAGAACCAAGATATGAGCATACTACCTAGGAATTGACAAGTTCCCAAAGTACTTTTCCTATCGATTTTGCAACCCCCATAATCCGCATCTGAATAAGCATAAAGGTTGAAGGTAGAGTCTCTAGGGTACCAAAGACCTAAACAAGGAGTATCTCTAAGGTACCCAAAGATTCTCTTAACGGCTATAAGGTGAGACTCTCTAGGACTAGCTTGAAACCTAGCACACAAGCAAACACTAAACAAGATATATGGTCTACTTGCGGTAAGGTAAAGCAATGATCCAATCATAGAACGATAAAGCTTAGAGTCAACACACTTACCTCCTTCATCTTTGTCAAGCTTTGTAGATGAACTCATAGGAGTGGCTTGAGGCTTTGCATTCTCCAAGCCAAACTTCTTGAGCATATCCTTTATGTATTTTGCTTGGTTGATGAAGGTTTCATCCTTCTTTTGCTTGATTTGGAGTCCCAAAAAGAATGAGAGCTCCCCCATCATGCTCATCTCAAATTCACCTTGCATTAACTTAGCAAACTCTTGACAATGACATTCATTACTAGAACCAAAAATAATATCATCAACATAAATTTGAACTACTAAGATGTCATTTTTATACATTTTTATAAAAAGTGTAGTGTCCACCTTACCTTTTTCAAATCTTTTTTCAATTAAAAAGTTTGAAAGTCTTTCATACCAAACTCTAGGAGATTGTTTTAAACCATAAAGAGCTTTGGTAAGTTTGAAAACAAGATTTGGAAATTTTGAGTCTTCAAAACCCGGTGGTTGTTCCACATACACTTCTTCATTTATAAAACCATTTAAAAATGTGCTTTTAACATCCATTTGAAAAAGCTTGAAATTATGATAACATGCATATGCAAGCAACATCCTAATGGCTTCCATTCTAGCTACGGGTGCATAGGTTTCATCAAAATCTATTTCCTCTTCTTGAGTGTAACCTTGTACTACTAGTCTAGCTTTATTTCTTACAATGTTACCACTCTCATCTAGCTTGTTCCTAAAGACCCATTTAGTTCCTATTGTAGATTGATTACTAGGCCTATCAACTAATGTCCAAACGTTACTTCTCTCAAATTGATTTAACTCTTCTTGCATAGCCATAATCCAAAAGTCATCTTTAATGCTTCTTTAATATTCTTAGGCTCTATGCATGAGATAAATGCAACATAATTCATTAATCTAAGAGAAGATCGAGTGGTTACCCCCTTGGATGGATCACCTAAGATTTCACCATCTTTGACATAGTTCAACTCCCTTGGGTAGCTCACTTCCTTTTCCTCAAGAGCCAAGTCCTTTAAGGCTTCAAGAGGTGGATCTTGTGTGTCCTCTTCTTTTGTTGGAATCTCATCCTCCTTTGAAGTTTGTCCTCCATCAAAGGCATTTATGATTCCTACATCACCATCATCACAAGAATCCTTCATAGGAAGGAGGTTATCATCGAATACAACATGAATAGATTCCTCTACTACTAAAGTTCTTTTGTTAAATACTCGATAGGCTTTAGAGGTTAAAGAGTAACCTATGAAAATAGCTTCATCACTTTTTGTATCAAATTTACCTAAGTTGTCTTTTCTATTATTTAAAACAAAACACTTGCAACCAAAAGGGTGAAAATAGCTAATGTTAGGCTTTTTAGATTTTAAAATCTCATAAGGTATTTTCTTTAAAATTGGCCTAATCATTACTCGATTTACAATATAGCAAGCGATGTTTGTGGCTTCCGCCCAAAAATATTTAGGTAAATTGTTTTCACAAAGCATAGTTCTAGCCATTTCTTGCAAAGTTCTATTTTTCCTCTCAACTACCCCATTTTGTTGAGGAGTTCGAGGAGCCGAAAAATTATGGCCAATACCATTTTCATTTAAAAAAATCTTCAAACCCTAAATTTTGAAACTCGGTTCCATGATCACTTCTAATATGTGAAAATTTAAGTTCAAGATCATTTTGGCTTGGTTTTGAAAATGTGATGAATTTTTCCAAAGCCTCATCTTTAGTACTTAAAAATAGAACCCAAGTAAATCTAGAAAAATCATCAACAAGTACAAAAGCATAAGACTTACCACCCAAGCTCATAGTCCTAATTGGCCCAAATAAATCCATATGGATAAGTTGTAATCATCTACTAGTACAAACATCATTAATGGATTTAAAGGAAGATCTATGTAGTTTACCCTTTGAGCATGCATCACAAATTTTATCATTTGAAAATTTTATCTTGGGTAAACCTCTAACTAGATTAAGGGAGACTAGTTTTTCTAAAACACTTATGCTAGCATGTCATAGTTTCCTATGCCACAACCATGCATCATTTTCATTTTGTGCAACTAAGCATGCATGAGATGTATGAATGTCATCTAGATGCACCATGTATATGTTCCCTATGCGATGACCTATGAGCATAATATTATTAGATTTAATGTCTACAATTTTGCATTCATTTTTATCAAATAAAACATTAAATCCTTTATCACACAATTGACTTATGCTCAATAAATTGTGTTTAAGATCATCGACATATAAGACATTTTCAATGAGAATAGTAGAGTGATTACCTATGGAGCCAATACCTTTAATGTGGCCTTTGGAGTTGTCACCAAATGTCACCACTCCTCCACTTTTTGGCTTTAGATCCATGAATCTACTCTTGTCTCCGGTCATATGCCTTGAGCATCCACTGTCAAGGTACCATGAGTTTTGACTTTGTGCTTTGGCCTTGTAGCAATGCTCCCCCATGGAGGAATCTTCCTCAAGTGCCATGAGGCAAAGGTTAGCCACTTCTTGTTCGTCATCCTCCGATGACTCCTCATCACTCCAAGTAGCAAGCTTGGCTTTGAGCTTCTTCTTCTTCTCAAAGCCCTTCTTGAGTTGAGGGCACTCCGAACGTATGTGGCCAGGTTGTTTGCACTCAAAGCAAATGATAGGATCCCTTCCTTCTTTTTTGTTCTTGCTTTTGAAGTCCATCTTTCTTTGGATTTTTCTTCCCCGGTTGGACCTCATAAAACGTGAGAATCGTTTGGCTATCATAGCCAATTCTTCTAGTTCATCCTTCTTACTAGAAGAGCTCTCTTCATGTTGTGAAGCTTTGAGAGCTATTCCCATCTTCTTCTTATTCTCAACCTCAAGCTTCTCTACCCTTTTATCTTCTTTCTTCTTCTCTTCTTCCCTTCCTTGCTTCATGATCTCATGAGTAAGGAGAGAACCCACAAGCTCATCAAGCTTTAAAGTTTTCAAATTCTTAGCTTCAATGATAGCGGTTCTCTTCCCATCCCAAGACTCGGGAAGTGAATAGAGTAGCTTCCGGACAAGCTTGTCTTCCGGTATGATTTCTCCAAAACCTTTGAGCCCATTGACAATAGTGGAGAAACGATCAAACATCTTGGATACCGTCTCATCAGGCTTCATCTTGAAATTCTCATAACTAAGATTGAGAATTCCAATCTTAGTTTCTTTAACATCGTTGGTGCCCTCGTAAGTAGTCTCAAGAGTGTCCCATACTTCTTTGGCACTCTCGATGGATCAGACCTTAGAATAGATGTCCGGACCGAAGGAACAAAAGAACATGTAGAGAGCTTTATCATTGATTTGAATCTTTTTCCTTTCTTCTTCACTCATCTCCATCTTTTTCTTCAAGACCATCTTGCCTTCACCATCTTGCTTCAATGGAATATAAGGGTCATCTTCAATGACATCCCACACTAGGTAGTCATTTGACTTGATGAAGAGACGCATTCTATTCTTCCAAAAAGAATAGTTATCACCATTAAAGAATGGAGGCTTTGTAGTGGATTGAGACTCATACATGCCCGAACCAGAGGTTGAAGCCATCTCTTGATATATTATGATCACACTCTTCCAAGGAACTCCTCTTGTGGTTGTTAATCCTCAAAGAGGTAGACTCTAATACCAATTGTTGAGTGGATCGAAAGATCGATATGAACCAAGAGGGGGGTGAATTGAAAATTTAAAGTTTGTGTGGTGGAAATTGCAAATTAAAAAGATTGACAAGGGATTTTAGAGTGGTTCAAGTTCCAAATGAACTCTACATCCACTACCTTAGCTTCACTAAGGATTTGCAACAATTCCACTAATTGCTCTTCCCATTTTCTAGGCTAAGGAGGCAACCCTTACAATTTCGGTTAAATTTTCTACCCAAAATTTAACCCAATCCTCACAACAAGGTAACAAAGAATTTGATGGCTAATAGAGTATCTCTCAATACAAATTGTAGCCCAATTACAAGCATTCAACCCAATTGAACAAGATAAGAATGAAGATTACAATTGGGGTTTTTAGACAATATGGTATTTTTGCACAATTGCTTGGATTTGATGTATGGATGTTTTCTTGATGATCAATAGTTGTTGCTGGAGCTTTTGGATGTCTCTTTTATACCTTCTCATTGATTTCTAGCCGTTTGGGTGGTTGGGAACATAAATGGAGCCGTTGGAACCCTCTCTTATCACCATAAATGCACTTCTGCAGCTATGCGTATCGGTACGCGGGGAAGTGTATCGATACCTGTCTCAAAAAAGAAAGAGTCGTTGTGTGCAATAAATAAGGGGTATCGATACGCGCGTAAGCGTATCGGTACGGGGTATCGAAACGAGGGTTTGCCGTATCGATACCTTTTTCTCAACTTAGCTCACTGTCGATTTCCGTATCGGTACGCGGGTTTGGCGTATCGATACGGGTCACCGACCATTTAAAATTTGGTTACCAACCAACTGACACCAACGGTCAAATTATTTAAACCGACTTGCATTTAAAAATTTATTAAGGCCGTATCGATACAAGGGTTTGCCATATCGGTACGCCATTCAAACTCTTTAGACTTTAACATAGGGGCGTATCGATACGAGGGTTTGCCGTATCGATACGTGTTCCTTGAGTAGCCAACTTTGGTAAAAAGGTATCGATACGCTTGGGAGTGTATCGATACACCTGAACGTTTTTCAATAGTTTGGCCTTGGAACACTTAGAAAATATTTTGAGTTTGAGTTTTTCAAATCAGTTTTAAAGAGTTGGTGATTTAAAACTTATTAAGGGACTTACAAAAACAATTTTAAGTTTTTCAAATTGATCCTTAAAGATCTAATTTTATCAAAATCAAACATAGGTTTTACATATTTTAATATTATTTATAATATTATTTATTTTATAAAATAATTTGAATTAATCTAAAGTAGTTTGAGATATATAATATTTGTGGTAAAATATTACATAATGTTATGTTGGTTTAGTGGTTAAGGCTGAGCTTTTTCTCCTAAAGGACTTGAATTTAAAACCTCTCAAACACATGGTTTTAATAATTTTTCCTTTAGCAAAACGACGTAGTTTTGGGTTGAATTAGGCTTCAAAACAGCTGTACCAAAACGACATCGTTTTGATTTAACGAGAAGTTAACGTCAGAGTGAAATTTTCGACTTCATATTAAAGTTCAATGACATTTTCAACTCAGAAGCCATAATTGAGTGATATGTGGTGTAGTTTACCCTATAAAAATTTATAATTTTTTTGTCTAACTACTTGTGTTTACTTGGACGAAAAGGAAAAGTGGGGTCACGATCACGAAGGCACCTACCCGCTGAGGCTATGGTCACAACTTCGAGGTGTTGATTGCTAGGTAATGAACGGTTATGAATTGAAGATCCATTATCTTATTTTATTTTTCACTCAAATTATTTTTTAAAATTTAGAAAATCAATAATATGTTTTTTGATATTGTGATACGATTATATGGTGACATATGTTTTTTGCTTTTATTTTTTTAAAACGTAGTGGGATCATGCAAATAAACTACTCAAATTTGAATGGTCTAAAAATAATATCACTTCATTTTATAGTGGAATGGTTTTAAAAATATCAGTAATAATTAAAGGGAAAATTACATCGGTGGTTTCCAAACTATTACTATTTTCTTATTTTGGTCCCCAAACTATGTTTTTCGGCAAAATCGTCCCTTCTGTTACAATAGTTCTCCTGTTTTGGTCTCCGGCGTTAAATAGCTAACGGTTTTGCTGACGTGACATTTTTTTAAGAGGAGAGAGAAATAATTAAAAATATTTAAAAAATGCCACGTCAGCAAAACTGTTAGCTATTTAACGTCGGGGACCAAAACAGGAGAACTATGTAACAGAATGAACGATTTTACCAAAAAACATAGTTTGTGGATCAAAATAGGAGAACGGTAATAATTTGGGGACCACCGGTGTAGTTTTCCCATAATTAAACATAGAGCCATGAATGCAAATTATTCCTAGTTCACGGACACGATTTTTCCACAGCAAAACTGATTGTATTCACTCAATGCAAATCTATCTCATCCTGTGTGGCCCCGCAAGGTCATATTAAAATTATGTACTATTGTACGCAACGTATGCATGCTTTAAATAACATCATTTTACTTTTACTTTTACTTTTATTTAATATTTAATTTTAACTTATTGTTTTAATAATCAGGTGATTATAATAAAGTATTTGTTCATAATTTTAAAATTAATTTTAAAAAATTTATTTTATTTGGTATAAAAAATAAAAATGAAAATTATTAAAATTTTGTTAGTTAAGTGATTTGATTAATGTTTTTTTATATTTTCTCATAGCGTAATTTTGGACATGTGCGAGATGAGCGACTGCACAAGCCTCCAAAAAAAAGAGTCCAAATGAGTTGAATTAAATGTTTATAAGAAAAAAATAAAAAAAAATTAAACTGATAAATTACAAAAAAATAACTTTAAAGAGGGCCAATAATATTTTTTTAATAAGATAAAAATATCTTTTAAATAAACCTTATTTTGTCCTGCATTGAACCTCAAGGTAGTGTATGATAATAGTTGTATTTTTTCAATCAAAATTGAAGTTTGACCTGATTTTTAAGATCTTTGGACCATTAAATTTGTAATTCTTTTAGAACTTTATTAAATTTTAATGGGGGGAGATCTTTTTTATTTTCAAACCCCTTTAAAATCTTTTGAATGAATGATTCTAAAAGGGTACAAGTTCACATGCCAGCACTAGCTTTGTACTTTTCCACATGCTTTTTTAAACCAAATAATATTTTTCAATGTGAACCGTAAGCTAAGCATTTGGTTAGATCTTCGGAACATACTATGCATATGCATATTTATTATAGACTTTGAAGTATTTATAATTAGATACAGAGTCAGAAATCAAACTCAAAAGGGATAAAGTATAATTAATGATATAAAACGAAGAATAAAGTTTAAAATTAGAGGTTCAAATATGTATGTATATATCAATTAATATTAATAAATTTTTTATATTTTTAATATAAAATATAAGAGAGACGACCGCCCCTTTATCTATACATAGTTCCGTCTCTGTTGGGTTATCCAATAATAATGGGCACATATGTATAATGTATGTTGCTATTATAAAGTTTAACACGAAAATTAAGTGACCAATTATGTTACACGTGTTATAGGTATTAAATTGTCATGGAATTAAAAGTGTAGATACCGTAAGTTATATTTATAACTCAATGAGGGGCAGAGTTGTAAATATTAATAAACTGATTTTAATTCAGTTTATATAAAGGGTAGTGGTCCCCGAGATCTAGGTTAACTTGCATATCTCTCCTTCCCCGTCAGAGAGTTGTGTGGCAAGAGGTAACCTATCATCTTGGAAGATCAAACCCTCTCTGGAAAATCTCCGTCAATGAATTCAGGTACGCTTCCGCAAATCTAATCTTTATTCTTAATGATTTGGCATGTATGGATCTTGGGTTTAATATTCGTATGAATATATTTTTTGGTTCTAACAAGTGGTATCAGAGCCAGGTTTTGGCCGAATCATTAAGAATCGTTTATGGATTGAGGGTTTGATATTTTTCGAAAGTTTTTTTTCTTCTACTGTGCGTTAATGTGTGATTGTTTGGTAAATTGAAGTTGATTCTTGATTCATCTTGTTTTCATGATTTTTGTTTTTTTTAGTTTTGCGGCGATTGTTGCTTTACAATCTTAATTAGGGTTTACCCGTATATACAATATTAGTCATTCTGTTATTATGCCAATATAATAATATTAGTTTTTGCTTTGGATGTTTGTATGCAATTTCAAAGTAATTACGTTTGAATGCATAATAATTAGTTTGATTTAGGTTACAAAGATTTCCAGATTATGGGTTTGCCTTATTTTTTTTTGTTTTTTTTTGTTTTAGTAAATACATACTGTAATTAAAGTTATGAAATATATATTTGATTTAAAATATATATTTAATTCAGTTGGATCAAAATTTTAGTTTTGATCCTTGGGTATTAAGATAAATCTTTAGAAACGAATAAAATTCATGTTTTGGCTATGTCTAATATTTTAGTGGGTTAATTGAAACACAATGTCACCAAAGTGACCGCTTCTGCGTAGATTAACTTATTTAAAATATCAAGATGTTTGTGTTTTTGTAATTCATGCGTTTATTAATTGGCCCAAAGGAAAATTAATATTTGGCCGAATTTCAACGACACCTGTGGTAATAAATGTGTGACAATTATAAGGTATTTTATGTGTGTAATACATTAGTCCAAAGATTAATCTGTTGTTCGACATAATTTATTGTCAATGTTTGATTACTACAACAAGAGTACCGCTTACTGTTAATATTACTGTCCAAAGACTTGATATTGATGTTGTGTTTGGTATCTTGAGGGGAATTAGTCACTTCTTTGAATTTATTTGTTTACTTATGGAATATTGATGTGAGCCTGTTTATTTTTTATTTTGTTCTATATTCAGCTAGTTCTTCTGCTGCCACAATATCTGCTAATATCAGTTCTATACCCATGCTTAATGGGACAAATTTCAAGGAATGGAAAAGACATGTACTTATAGTACTTGGCTGTATGGACATAGACCTTGCATTAAGGCAAGAACAACCTGCACCTCTCACTGCGGATAGCACCCCTGATGCTAAAAGGGATTTTGAGAGCTGGGATCGTTCTAATCGCATGAGTCTGATGATCATGAAACACAGCATTCCGGAAGCCTTTAGGGGCACTGAATCTGAAGAGATTACTCAGGCTAAGTCTTTCCTTGACGATCTTGAGCAACGTTTTGCTAAAAACGATAAGGTTGAAATGACATCACTTCTGAATTCTTTGATGTCTATGAAGTATAAGGGTCAAGGAAATATAAGGGAGTACATTATGGAGACGTTCCATATCGCTTCAAAACTTAAGGCACTTAAAATCGAGCTTTCTGAAGACTTGCTCGTTCTTATGGTTTTGGTATCGCTTCCTGCACAGTTTAGCCAATTTAAAATTAGTTATAACTGTCAAAAGGAGAAATGGACTCTAAATGAGCTCATTTCTCATTGTGTTCAAAAGGAAGATAGGTTGAAGCGTGATAAAACTGAAAGTGCTCATTTGGCCAGTGCCTCTAAGGATAAGGGCAAGAAAAGAAACAAGAGCGAGATCCAATTAATTGTTACTTTTGTGAGAAGCCTGAACATTTGAAGAAAGATTGTACCAAGTATCACGCATGGCGTGCTAAGAAAGGTATGAATCTTACTTTGGTCTGTTCTGAGGTTAATTTAGCTTCAGTACCTAGAAACACTTAGTGGTTAGATTCTGGTGCTACTACTCACATAAGTGTTTCTATGCAAGGTTGCCTGAGCTACCGAAAGCCAAGTGATGGTGAAAGAAACATCTTTGTGGGCGATGGAAAATCGGTAGAAGTTGAAGCAATTGGGCATTTTAGGTTGTTATTAGGAACTGGTTTTTATTTGGATTTGAAAGACACTTTTGTTGTTCCGTCTTTTAGGCGGAATTTAGTTTCAGTTTCTTTATTGGACAAATTTGGATATTCTTGTTCATTTGGAAACAATCAGTTTACTTTGTCTTTAAATTCAAGTATTGTCGGAACTGGTTATTTAAATGCTTATGACAACCTTTATTTGCTAGATACAGTTGCATCATATAATGAAACCTTGCACGTGGAATCACGTGGTACTAAACACAAATTAAATAAGGAAAATTCGGCATCATTATGGCATAAGCGCTTAGGTCATATCTCAAAAGGTAGGATTGAGCGACTTATATCTAATGGTATTTTAGAGTCTCTTGACTTTTCAGACTTTAATGTTTGTGTTGACTGTATCAAGGGAAAATAGACCAAAACTAAGAGATTAGGTGCCAACAAATCTACAGACGTCTTAGAATTAATTCACACTGATATTTGTGGGCCATTCCCTACGGCATCTTGGAATGGTCAACAATATTTCATAACATTCATAGACGATTACTCACGTTATGGGTACCTATATCTCATTCATGAGAAATATCAGTCTTTGGACGTGTTCAAATCTTATAAGGCTGAAGTTGAGAATCAACTCAACAAAAGAATTAAGAAAGTTAGATCTGATCGTGGTGGTGAGTACTACGGTAGATATGATGGCTCAGGTGAACAACGTCCAGGACCATTTGCGAAATTCCTAGAGGAATGTGGTATTGTCCCACAGTACACCATGCCAGGATCACCTAGTATGAATGGTGTAGCTGAGAGACGTAATAGGACTCTTAAGGATATGGTAAGGAGTATGATTTCTCATTCTACCTTACCCGAGTCCCTCTGGGGAGAAGCATTAAAGACAACAACGTACATTCTGAATAGAGTACCAACTAAAGGAGCTGAAAAGACACCTTATGAGCTTTGGATGGGTCAAAAACCTAGTCTAAAGCACTTTCACATTTGGGGATGTCCAGCTGAGGCAAGGCCTTATAGGCCACATGAAAAGAAATTGGACTCCAAAACTGTGAGCAACTACTTTATTGGATATTCTGAGCGATCTAGGGGCTATAAATTTTATGATCCCACAATTAAGAATATTTTTGAGACGGGAACTGCAACATTTTTTGAGGATGTTGAATTTGGAGGGAGAAATAAGGTTAGAGACATTACTTTTGAGGAGGAATTGAGTTCCAACTCATTTCCTACTATCACTTTTGATAATATTCAGGTTCTCATACCTGTCATTAATCAAGAAGTGAATCCGGAACCTCAACAAGATAATGTTGAACAACTTCCTCCTATTCAGGATGAGGTAATTGTTCCAGAAGAACAAATTCAACAACCTCAACAACAAGTGCCATTAAGGAGATCCACGAGAGAAAGGAGAAATGTTATTCCGGATGATTATATTGTATTTCTCCAAGAAAATGAGGATGATAATGGAATGATGGAAGATGACCCAATCAACTTTCATCATGCCATGCAAAGTGTTAACTCTCAAAAGTGGATTGATGCCATGCAGGAAGAGTATAAATCCATGCAAGACAATAAAGTTTGGGAACTTGTCCCATTACCTGAAGGTGCAAAACCAATTGGTTGTAAATGGATATTTAAAACCAAGAGGGATGCAAATGGTAATGTGGAGAGGTATAAGGCACGTCTTGTAGCTAAAGGATATACTCAAAAAGAAGGCATTGACTTTACAAAGACTTTCTCTCCAGTTTCATCGAAAGACTCTTTTAGGATAATCATGGCACTTGTAGCTCATTTTGATCTTGAGTTGCATCAGATGGATGTTAAGACTGCGTTTCTTAATGGAGACATTGAAGAAACAATTTATATGGTGCAACCAGAAAACTTTGAGTCGGGAGACCCAAAGCGTATAGTTTGCAAATTAACAAAATCCATCTATGGACTCAAGCAAGCTTCTCGTCAATGGTACCACAAGTTTCATCAAGTAATTGTCTCATTCGGTTTTGAGATGAATATCGTTGATGATTGTGTGTATCATAAGTTCAGTGAGAGTAAGCATATATTTTTGGTTTTATATGTAGATGACATTTTGCTTGCCACGAATGATATAGGCTTATTGCACGAAACCAAGAGATTTGTATCTAAGCATTTTGAAATGAAAGATCTTGGGGACGCTTCTTTTGTCTTAGGAATTCAGATACATCGAGATCGATCTCGAGGTATTCTTGGATTATCACAAAAGAACTATATCGATAAAGTACTTAAAAGGTTTGGCATGCAAAATAGTAAACCAATGGACACCCTTGTCGCTAAAGGAGACAAGTTTTATCTTGCCCAATGCCCTAAAAATAACCTTGAAATTCAAGAAATGCAGAAGATTCCCTATAGATCAGCTATTGGGAGTTTAATGTACTCTCAGGTTTGTACGCGTCCGGATATTGCGTACATTGTTGGGATGTTAGGCAGATATTCAAGCAACCCTAGTATGGACCATTGGATAGCAGCCAAGAGGGTTATGAGGTATCTTCAGAGAACAAAAGATTACATGCTCACTTATAGGAAATCAGATCATTTGGAGGTCGTAGGGTATTCGGATTCTGATTTCGCTGGGTGCCAAGATAGCAGAAAGTCTACATCAGGCTATATTTATCTATTAGCTGGAGGAGCTATATCCTGGAAAAGTGCTAAACAAACACTTGTAGCTTCTTCCACTATGGCAGCAGAGTTTGTAGCATGCTATGAGGCATCCAATCATGGAATATGGTTGCGGAACTTTGTCACTGGGCTGCGTATTTTGGAGAACATAGAAAGACCGCTTAAATTGTTTTGTGACAATAAGTCAGCAGTACTGTATTCCTACAACAATAGGAGCTCGTCTAAGTCAAAGCACATAGACATAAAGTTCCTAGTTGTAAAAGAAAGAGTGCAAAGTGGACAAATATCCATAGAACACATTGGGACAAACTCTATGATAGCGGATCCGCTCACAAAAGATTTACCACCCAAGGTCTTTCATGAGCACACTGCTCATATGGGTGTTGTATCATTTGAGGATATTATTGTTTGAGTGGGAGTTTGTTATTTGTTTGCTTTATATTTGATTTTGGACATTTATGTATTCGGTTATTTTTCTGATCAGAAATTAAGTATTCAGTTTATTCACTCTTTTCTTATTTTGATAAGGACCTCACTTAAGTTTAAAGAGGACCAGTTGGAAATAGGCATGTTCGGTTCACATTTACATGTAATTTCCATGCTACGCATCCATGATTGATCTATGTCATTTGATTGTGTTTGTATACGTGACCATTGATGGGTCCAGTCATGATTGATATGGCGAAGACCGCTTTGATCCTATATAGATATAGTTGATGGACGAGATTGTTAAAGAATACATATTGTATGATAGCAAATTTTGAGCTCATAAGGTTATACATTTGTCAGAAAACATATGTTGCCCAAGTGGGAGATTGTTGGGTTATCCAATAATAATGGGCACATATGTATAATGTATGTTGCTATTATAAAGTTTAACACGAAAATTAAGTGACCAATTATGTTACACGTGTTATAGGTATTAAATTGTCATGGAATTAAAAGTGTAGATACCGTAAGTCATATTTATAACTCAATGAGGGCAGAGTTGTAAATATTAATAAACTGATTTTAATTCAGTTTATATAAAGGGTAGTGGTCCCCGAGATCTAGGTTAACTTGCATATCTCTCCTTCCCCGTCAGAGAGTTGTGTGGCAAGAGGTAACCTATCATCTTGGAAGATCAAACCCTCTCTGGAAAATCTCCGTCAATGGATTCAGGTACGCTTCCGCAAATCTAATCTTTATTCTTAATGATTTGGCATGTATGGATCTTGGGTTTAATATTCGTATGAATATATTTTTTGGTTCTAACAGTCTCAACTTGTAGCTATTTCAAAATTTTATTTAAATTAATATTAACAAGCTATATTGAATGCATATTATTATATATTTACCATCATTTTTATGTTAAATTATTAGCTGGCTTTTTACAATCCGATTGAAAACGGAGTTTACACAATAATCGGATGTAAACCTCTAATCACTGAAGAAAATTCGATTTCAAATTTGATTACTTAATCCACGTCATGCATGATCAATACAGATCAATCTAAAGCAAATCGAATGCTTAATCCATGGTTCAACAAGAGTTCAATTACCAACTTTATGATTTGAGTATATGGATAGCATAAAGTCACAAGTCGTTTATCGAACACAAGTCCAAACTTTTTAACTTCGGTTTAATTTTATAATCGATTAAACTCTACTTCTGACATCACAAAATATGAAACGATTAATTATTTTGAAATTTTTTAAAAGATTTTAAATTAGTCCAATTTTCGTTCAGATTCATGAAAATAATGTACCTTGTCCTTGTAAGGCTATTGGACCAGAAAGAGCATGTTACACGACACTTGCCCCCCAAATTTCAATTATCACTCTCTTCCCATCAAGATGTTTCATGTTTCTTTAAAGGAGATTGAGCGGAAAAATACTTCACCAATAAGAGTTATTTCTCGTGGAACATGTGCTTTTGCACAATCCTTGAATGGACCATGTACCATTAGAATGGTATCTGTGATCATAATTAACTGTAATACAGGTTAATTAATTTAATCGTTAAAGATTAAAGGATTTAAATTAACGAAACCACTAAAAATGATGATTAATAATTAACATATAGGTTAGCCGTTATTAAATTATTTATACATATATTTTGTTCACAAGATTGACTACATCAATCTTGAGAACCTCTTATAATATAATATTTATCGGAGAAATAATTTTACTATTCTCAAAAGAAGTAGTGAACATATAAAAAAAATTATAATAGATTACAAGTTAACATTTAACTGAACCGTTAATAATGGTTAACTGTTAGTGGTTAAAACAATTGTCTGTTTTTATTGGTTAGATTACAATTCATTAAACGTTATAATAATTAGCTAACTATTTTAATTAAACGGTACGGTTAAACAACTATCTACCTCTAATTCTGAATTGAAGAATCTTCGACATAAACTGCAGTCATAGCAACTTCTTGTTTAATTATTTCATCGACTTTTCGTTGGTCTTTGTGGATGATACGTGGTTGATCTTTCTTCACCCATATTTCTCTTGATTGAGACATTGTATTATCAGGTGTCCCAACATGTGGTGGAACAGTATTGAATTCATAACATGTCAGAAACGAGACCTGTCAATTTTTATCCTAGACCTGATACTATTTATTCGATCTAAGACTCAATATAAACCTGAAAAATGATGGTATAAATTTGACTCGAATTCGAACCAAAACTAACTCGAATTTACTTAAATAAAAAATCAACCCGAATAAAAATAAAAAATATAACCGAAACTGAAAACAACCCGAACCGAAAGCAACTAAAATCGAAATTCAACCGAACCAAAAGAAATCCGAACCGAAAATCAACCGAACCAAAAGCAACCCGAACCCGAAAATCAACCAGAACAGAAAACAACCCGAATTTAATTTCCTCAAATATGTATGTTTTATTCTCATTTTGTATTATATTACTAATTAACAACTACCTTTAGTTATAATTTAATATCATTTTTTTCTCCTTTAAAAGATCATTTTCATATATTGACTCAAATTGAAAGCCAGTCGGTCTCATATTGACCAGACCCGAAAAGCATCAGATCTGATATTGACTCGACCCGAAAAGTCAACTGACCCGAAACAAAAGTCAACTGATCTGATATTGATCCGACTCGAAAATTAATCAATCCGATATTAACCCGACCCAATACTCGACTCGATACGAAATAACATAAACTCAAACTAAATCTGAATTAGACATGGTTCGACTCGAATCAAACCTAAATAAAAAATAACTCAACCTAAAATGACCTGACGCGAACCCGATCCAAACAAACCAATTGCCACCACGACCAGAAATAAAGTGTAGTTGATGGTACATTAATTGTTCCCCAAACAAGGCCCACACTGATGAGCTTGGCAATTAGAAATTTTGTTTTACCCCATCTCTTCCTATTTCTTGAATAAAGTGCGGTTTTTAAATATACAATTTTATTATTATATATTTAATAGTCTAAACAGTGATTAGTCCCGTCAAAACGTATAAAATTACAAGAATATTAAAGTTCTCTCATCAAATCTTTAATCATGTTGCATTCTTAAGGTTTCAAATCTAATACCTCAAGGGTACATTTGTGTAGGTTAGAGGCGTGTAAAACTTAGTTCTACTGTTGTAAATCCTATCCTAATCAGTAATCAGTAGTTTAATTGTATCTCTTCAGGAGATAAAATACTAACTCTAGAAATAATCTAACGTAGCTCAAACTCTTGTACTGAGTCTATTAAAGGACTCTGCCTATGTAAAATATTTTTTATTAAATATATTACTTTATTATTTTCTAGGTGGTATTATCTTAGTGTCAATCTTTTTCTCAAATTTCTTTAGAAAAAACCCCTCGATCCTTTCTCCATTCTTAAAATCCATGGTCACATCGGAAAATTCTTAGGTCAGTTCTCAACTGGCCCTCGTGCATCTGCTTTCAGTTTATCAAATGCTTCCCTTCCTCCCATTACTTCCTAGAGACTAAATGGAAACAATTACCTTGATCCAGCTTACAACAACTGGTTGAGTGATAACACCATGATCATGTCATTTTATGCTCTACAAATTAAACAACAACTGAAATATGAAATGCATCAAGGGACAAATATTCAAGCACATACAACACATCATAATTTTTTGGGGTTGAAAATCAGATCAAGGATCTCCGACAAGCAGACATGAGAATGGCTCAGTATTTTAAGATTTTGACTAGGTGCTGGTAACAGATAGATCTTTATGAGGCCAATGAATGGAAGTGTCCAGATGATATCACCTTCTACAACAAACTTAAGAATTGGAAGAGGGTATTCCAATTTTTATCTAGATTGAATGAAAAGTAGGATCTTGGATACGAAGCCTTTTCCACTTCAGAAATTAGAAGAGAGGAAAACATGCTTATACTAATGGTTCCTTCCTGCTGCAGTACAACCAGAAGGCTATGCTCTCTTCACCGATGTCAGTTCTAACAACAAAAAAGGAGGGGAGACTATGGTGTGCTCATTGTAAGACGGGTGGGCACATGATGGATCAATGTTGGAGGCTACATGGAAAACCAGTAGATTGGAAACTTTAGAGGTTCAGAGTTCAAAGAGATGAACATGAAAATGTGGCTATTCCTGAGGGTGCTACTGCTACTAGTACTTTTAGTAAATCAACAATTTTTGGTCACTTGTCCCCTAAACCTGAATCCTCTAGATTCAATGCTTGGCTACAGTTGGTTCTTCTTGTTGGATTGTGGAATCTTCTGCACCTGATCATATGATAGGAAACCTCAGTATTTTTCATACTTACAAGGCTGCATCTTCTATCAAGATAGCAGATGGATCTCTTTCAATTATTGAAAAGAGTGGTTCAATCAGAATCAATGCAAAATTGGTGTTATCCGACGTGCTTTTTGTGACAAAACTTGCATTCAATCTGTTATCTATTACTAGAATTATCAGTGATTTAAAATTCAGTGATTTTTCATACTCAAATTTTTAATACATTACAAAGTTGTTTCCTCAATTATTTCTCAATATAAATCCATCTTCTTATTCTTGTGATATATGCCAAATAACACAAGACATACCTATGCTCCATTCACTTTCAAATATTCTGCACCTTTCTTAATCATACATAGTGACATTTGGGGACCTTCTAAGGTTAAAAATATTTTTGGTTTTATTTCATTCATTGATGATTATTCTATGACAACATAGACCAATCTAATTAGGGAAAAATCTGAGGCTGAAAATATTTTAAAAACTTATATAAGGGAAAAATTAAAATCTAAAAGAGTGACAATGACGGTGAGTACCTTACTAAGTTCCTTGGGTCATTCTTTAAAGAAACAAGCATCTTTCATATTACTTTTGTGTAAATACTCCTCAACAGAATGGGATGGCTGAGAGAAAAACACATACATCTATTAGAGGTTAGAGGTTACTAGTTCCATTCTTTTTTCTTCTAATGCACCTAAACACTTTTAGGGAAGAAGCTCTTCTTACTTCTAAAAATTTGGTTAATAGAATGCCTAGTGAGACTTTTAGGTTCAAAGTCCCTAGATATGTTATTCTTGATAAATGTTCACATTGTAAGCTTCTGTCCTCTACTATGTCTTCAAGTGTTTGAATGCACAACTGTTGTTTATATACATAGTACTGGTAGGGGTAAACTTGATCTTAGGCCCCTAAAGTGCGAGTTTCTTAAATACTCCTTGAGTCAGAAGGCTACAAATGTTACTCATCCAATGCAAGGAAATTTTATACCTCTCTTAATTTTACTTTTTTGTTGTTGAAAATAAGCCATATTTCAATGAGACTGAATTAATTCAGAGGGATAGAATTAAAGAATTTCAACCTTTACACAATATTCACTCCTCTCTTCCTTTACCTTCTCAACTTATCCTGAATGACGTCCATGACCAAATCTCTCAAACACAACCTACTATAGTTGGTGATCTAGTGGACATGTCCTCACCAGACCCTAAAACTCTCAACAGTCACAGTTCTTCTAGTCCAACACCTAAATATGTACCAAACACTCCTTAAAAAACCTTGACCCTACGACTTGAAGGTAAACAACTTAGTGTTTTTAAAAAGGGAAAAACATGTTACCTAAGCTATTACTCAACCTAATATTTGCCGAAAGCTGAAATTGGATTATGTTGCCTTGAAGAAAATGATACGTACTGGTATTTCTCAAGTTTATGTTCCTTTTATTGATACGGAAGGTGTGCAAACTGAATAAGTCCTTGTATGGCTTGCAACAGTATCCAAGGGAATGGTTTGAGAGATTTGCCAAGGTAGTTGTGAGGAATGGATACAAACAATATCAGGCAGATCACACTTCGTTCAAAAAGATTGCACCAGTTGGTAAGAAAACCTTTCTAATTGTTTATGTTGATGACATACTTATCATTGATGATAATGCAGAAAAAATTGAAAGGTTGAAAATATTCTTGGCAAAGGAATTTGAGGCAAAAGACCTTGGAAGTATCATATATTTTTTGGGAATGAAGGTTGCTAGATCCACTGTAACACTCTCGACCCGAAAGTCACATTTGGGCCTCAAGCCCAACCCAAAACCATATGATAGCGCAACTAGATTTAAGACAAACCACATTCACTCATTAAATCCATTAAGTTTCAAACATTTCAAAATAGAAACATAGTTAAAACGTTACATGGGAGCTCTATTTAAAATACTTAGTTAAAACATTCATCAGTTAATTTGAAATCCAAAATACGAGTTACAATACAATATAGGGTCATACGAATACATAGCCAAAATAAATCTAAGTACTGTACTTAAACACAAGTCGATGTCAAATTCTTACTCCGATGATGCTTTGACGATGCACGCTAACCTACGAACGAAAACAACAATTCCGAACGCTGAGCTAACGAAGCTCAGTGGATAAACTTCCACTCAACCGTGCTTCATGTAAATCAATAGTGTTGCAACACTCTCTATCCTCATGGGTATCTAGAACCCCATCAAACAAGGTAACCCAACCATAATAATGCATTTACATGGCATGCAGTCATTATTCAATTCACCAAGGATCTTTAGCCATACAACGCAACAAGTCACCGAAGGTTTTAATTAAGTTATTATCCATTAAGCTCATATGCGATGTTTAAATCCTAGTTTCTCAATTTTACATTCATTTTACCAGTTTAGAAACCCATTGGGCCTTAGTCCTCGAATTATATGTCCCTCAAACTCAAATCTTATTTTTCGAGCAGATTGCCCAATGAGTATCAATACTCACATACAAATATTGATACGCTCCAAGGGGTATCGATATCAACCTATGAGAATCGATACACGGGGACTGTGTACTGATACCCTAGGTGTATCGATACTCACCCGAGCGTATCGGTACCAATTTTGGCTACTGGAATTTGGGTGGGAAAAAAGGTATCGATACCCACTTTAGGCGTATCAATACACCCTTCACTTTTTACTTAGTTTTAGTCGTTTTTAACACTGTGTATTGATACATGTTCAACCCGTATCGATACTCGAACATAGAATTCGTTTTCTAGACTTCGAAAATCCATTCCCCAACCCCAAAA
This sequence comes from Hibiscus tridactylites, assembly GCA_958450335.1. Lineage (NCBI taxonomy): Eukaryota > Viridiplantae > Streptophyta > Magnoliopsida > Malvales > Malvaceae > Hibiscus > Hibiscus tridactylites. Next base: position 72,067,777 of record OY288279.1, read on the forward strand.
CCCAAAGGTAAGATCCCAAACCGAATCTATACATTATGGGAATTGGTTTAGGTTGTTCCCTACCATTTTTAAGCCATGTTAACATCAATTTTAATATTTACCATTTTAGAGGTTTTAAGAACTCAAGCAACCAAATGTCAACCAACCACAAAGCAATCAAATTCATGATTTCCAAGAATACAAAGGATTTAGTAGTGTACTAACCTTGATCTCTAAGCTGAAAAAATGAGCCTCCAACCACATCCCTTCAAGCTTTCTTCTTCCCATGCTCCTCAGAAGAATTTCCCAATTCTTTAACTATAAAGAAACATTGTAAAAAGAATTACAAAATTGTTAGAAGTGTAAAACCTATGTTTGATTTTGATATAATGAAATTGTTAAGGATCAAATTGAAAACTTGAAATTGATTTCTAAGTCCCTTTAATAAGTTTTAAATCACCAACATTTTAAAACTTATTTGAAAAACTCAAACTCCAAATATTTTCTAAGTGTTCCAAGGCCAAAGTATTGAAAATCGTCCAGGTGTATCGATACGCTTCCAACCGTATCGATACCTTTTTTACAAAGTTGGCTACGTGAAAGACGCGTTTCGATACGCTCTTAACCGTATCGAAACTGCGTATTGAAACAGATTCCATCTGTATCGATACACCCCTCTGCAAAACTGAAGGAGTTTGAATGGTGTACCGATACGGCTTAACCCGTATCGATACAATTTTAATTGAATTTTTAATTCGAAGTGTTTTAAATGTTTTCAACCGTTGTTGTCAGTCGTTAGGTAACTAACATTTAAAGTGGAAGTTGACCCGTATCGATACGGTAAACCCTCGTATCAAAACGGAAACTTCTAGTGAGCTAAGTTGAGAAAAAGGTATCGATACAGTCTCTTCCGTATCAAAACGGTTCTTGTCTCGTACCGATACACTTACGTGTGTTTCGATACCCCCTCTTTATTATGTAAAATGACTCTTTCTATTTTGAGACAGGTATCGATACGGCTCCCCGTGTACTGATACAGATAGTTGTATAAGTGCATTTATGGTGGAAAGAGAGGGTCCCAACGGCTATAATCAATTCTCTAACCACCCAAACGACTAGAATTGATAGAGAATGTATATATTGAAGCTCTTTGAAGACCAGCAACAACTATTGCATTAAAGATAAACATCCAAGCAAAAATCCAACCTCAAGTGTGCCTATTTTCCAATCTCTTGTAATTCCCAAATTGAGTTGTATTCAATTCTTATTTTATCTTCAAATTTGGGTTGAGTGTTGTACTTCAAGGGACAAATTTGTATTTGAGAGATATACTTCTTGTCCAATTTCTTCTTTGTTTATTTGTAAGGGTTTGGTCAAATTTTGGGTAGAAAATTTGACCGGTTGTGTAAAGGTTACCTCCTAAGCCTTGAAAAGGGGAAGAACAAATAGTGAATTGTTGGAAATCCTTAGTGGTAGCTAAGGTAGTGGATGTAGAGTTCATTTGGAACTTGAACCACTCTAAAATCCTTTGTTCTTCATTTTTAATTGTCCATTCACTCCCACAAAGTTTTAAAATCCCAATTCACCCCTCTTGGTCTTGATCATTCAATCGATCCACTCACATGAAGATTAAAAGAGACTAAAGGAATGATTTAATTGCAAGGAATGGAGTCAAAACTCCCATTCCCGTTCCTCTTTTTCAACCCCCCACCAAAACCCATCTTCAACCAAACTTGATGATTTTTACCTCAAAATGTAGACCCTTGAATGGAGGTTACACGATCCTCAACTTAAATTATGAAATTCTAACTCAAATAAACAAAGGTTGAGCCTTTAACATTAAGTTCTTGGATGGAAGATGAAAATGAGAGAGATGGGGGAAAGCAAAGAGACAAGGTTGGGAATATTAAGAACCCCAACATTTTCTCTCTTTAAAAAGAGGAAAATTACCTTTTTACCCTCCCATCAACGCACAAAGATGGGTCCTCAAAGAAGGTTGGGAATATATTTCGAATTTAGATTTCCCTCGATAATTAAATATCTTGAGCTTCATATGAAGAATTTATTTACAACTCGATTTACTGACTGTCATTTAATAAGTCAGTTTTTCCAACATTAGGGGGAGAAAATACACAGCTGGGTAAAGAAATAAGTTGGGATGAATTATTATTATGAACAACGTACCCAACAATGTCAATGTGAACTGGAAGTTCAAAGGATAATTCATGTGCAAAACTTAGCAAATAAATTGCCAAATGATTTTGCCGACCCTAAAAGAGTGATTAAATTACATATACCAGCTATAAATGCTCTGATTAAATTTGATGTCCCAAAAGGACAAACTCTAGTTGCTAATGAGTCTAACTTACGTCTGTAGCGTAGTAGACAAGTAGGTTCCGAAGATAAAATTCCTCAAAAAAAGAAAAAGAAGCTATATTTTATGATGGTCTGATCGAGGAATCAACGTATTATGAAAATCTCTAGAAGAGATTAAAAGGTCATCAATAGAGACATTGGTATGACTTAGGTACCTGATGATAAAGAAATCTTAATAGATTATGTCATGTCTGGTAATAAGTGGAACCGAAGTCAAATCGACGTTGATAATACATTTGCATGCAATATAACACTAGAGTTTTTGGATGATAATGTGGATCATTAACCATTGTCAATTGGACAATGTAAACAAAGAAATGATTGGCCAAAATGGAAAGAGGCAATTGATGTGAAACTAAAATCTCTTTCGAAATGAGAAGTATTTGGGCCTATAGTTCATACACCGAAAGGTGTAAAGCCCATGGATATAAACGACTATTTGTGAGAAAGGGAAATAAAAAAAATGGGAAATTGCAAGATAGTATAAACTCGTTTGATTGCACAAGGATTCTCACAAAGACCTATAATCGATTATGAGGAAACACACTCCTTAGTGGTGGATGCAAAAGATTTTTGGGTAAACTATCTGGTTGACCACCAATCTTTAGGTAAAGTTTTAAAATGACCACCTTAAAAAACGCGTCAATTGACTACCCAAACTATTAAAATGGGATCAATTTGACCACCAGCCGTTAATGGGCTAACGGAAGGTGACGTGGCAGTTAAAAAATTAAAGGTATAATCACACATTTGGTCCTTATTATTTACACATTCTTTCAATTTAGTCCTAATTTTAAACTAATAAAATAAATTAATTAATTATTTAGATAGTGACACGTGTCAACACCTTATTGGAGAACTTTAATTATTTATATTTAATTTAATAAATTTATGTATTCCTCCAATCAGGTGGTGACACTGTTTAAAGGAGAAAAAACGATTTTGAGCAATTTGCTTGCCAAGGGAATCGAACCCAGGCAACAAGGGAAAATTGGCAGCAGCATAACCACTGTGCCAAACCCAATCCATTGTTTAAAATTACTCCATCATATATATATTGCTTATTGTTTTTACATTTATTCTTTTAATTCAACACGTATAATCATCGAACTAATTTCACATACTTTCAATAAACTGTAAACTGAATCAAACGTGATCATCTCTATTGAATCAATCAACAACGACAGTCTTTGGCCGGCGGTGACGGTGGCGACAACGGTGAATCAAAAGACCGAGTCTTATCCTTCATCGTCTGCATGATTTCTGCTGCAGATGGCCTAGCAGTAGGTGACTGTTGAAGACAAAGTCCAACAATTATAAGCATGGCTTTAGCCTCTTCCAAGTCAAACTCACCACCCAGCGTCGGATCCACCATTCCCGCCACCATCTCCGCTACCCTGCCACCACCCTCAGCAATCTCCTTCAACTTCGGCGCCACCATCCTCGTCAACAATTGTCTCCTTTCGGGACAAAAGGCTTCCAATCCGGTCACAAGCTCCAAAATAATAACACCCAAACTATAAACATCGTTCTTCTTGGAAGCAACACCGGTCCTCAAATAATGAGGATCAGTGTACCCCGGTGAGCCTACCATTATCTGCTTCGTCCTCGGTGGCACCACTGTCGACGAAAATCCCATCTTCGCTGACCCGAAATCGCAGAGTTTGTAGTTGAAACGCTCGTCTAACAAGATATTCGAAGCTTTGATATCGCCGTGAACAATCTGGAGATTGCATTTGTCGTGCAAAAACTCTATTGCTTCAGCAAGCTGAAAAGCTATGCTCATTCGAATCTTCCATGGAAGCAATTCCCTTTCCTTTCCATGGAGTTTTTCTTGTAAATTTCCATTCGGAACGTACTCAAACACAATCGCACGTTCCTCTGTAAAACAAAAATTAACCAAAAAAACAATAAAAAAACAATCTTTTTTCCTTTTTTTTCCCTTCATTTCTTGAATTTAAGGTTTAGGACTAAATTGAAAGAATGTGTAAATAATAAGGACCAAATGTGTGATTATACCTTTAATTTTTTAACTGCCACACCACCTTCCATTAGCCCATTAACGGCTGGTGGTCAAATTGATCCCATTTTAATAGTTTGGGTAGTCAATTAACGCGTTTTTTAAGGTGGTCATTTTAAAACTTTACCTAAAGATTGGTGGTCAACCAGATAGTTTACCCAAGATTTTTATTAGTCTGGAAATAAAAGAATTAGTTTTTGCCTAATAGATATTGTTACATCTTATTTGTATGAGCCTCTTGATAATAACATTTACATGGAACTTCTAGAAGGGTTTAGGCTGCAGAATCAGTTAATTCAAGTTCTCGAGAACATTATTCAATCAAATTGAACATATCTATTTATGGAATAAACAATTTGGGCGCATGTTGTATAATCGCCTTAGTGAATACTTATTAGCGACATGCTATAAGAATTATTCAATTTCCCAGAGCATTTTTATTAAGAGGTTTAGCTCCGGATTTATTATTATTGTGTATATTGATGATTTGATTATCATTGGGGCTCATGAAGAGATCTCTCTAACAATAAAATTCTTACGCATCAATCGACATACATAGAAAAGTGCTTAAAGAGCTTTACATGCATAACGCACATCCGTTGAGCACGAGGCAAAGTCAAAAAATAATTGCTACGAGGTCATTACTAAGATTTTTCAAAATTCAGTGCCTTTCCAAATCATGTAAATAGTTGCTATGCACGAGCCAATGCCGAAATCTGTGTTTGGCTAAACATATCTAGAACATATGTGAATTGCTTTCACAAGATAAGATGTAAGCTATCTTGTGTAAAGATAATGCAAAATTTACATCTCAAGGTGGATACAACAAATGTGACAAAAACTAAACATATTTCTTCAAAGTTTCGTCCTTCATGATCTTCAAAAGAATAGTATTCGATGAATCTTTTCAAGCAGTAATTTGAAAGATCTATTTATTAGTGCATAGTCTACTTCGACATTTGAAGATTATATTCGAGATTGAATTATGAAGATTCAAAGATCTTATGTAATATTTTCATGTGGGGGAGTAAATACGCGTTGCAGTCTTTTTCTTTTAACTGAGGTTTTGTCCCAATGGGTTTTCCTGGTAAGGTTTTCAATGAGACAACATGTTATGCGTATCAAAGATGTGTGTACTCTTTTTCCCTCACTAAAGAAAAAAATTTCCCACTAGGTTTTTATCTTAGTAAGGTTTTAACGAGGCACATTATCTATGTGGATGAAGGCATTGTACAAAATTTTAATTTTTTGAGAATAATATGAATCTCCCTCTTTCTCTCATCTCTTTGTTCTTTTATTGTTCTTTATTCTTATTCTTGTTGTTCTTTATTTTTTTCACAAGAGACCAATATTTTTAATTGATGATAATTAATAATATTTTTAAAAGTTAACATTAAAAATAAATTTGGTAAACATTTTTTTAAATATTTTTTCTTTCATAAAATTCATATTTTATCACACTCGGGATGTGGATGAAGAATATTATATATATAAATATTTAAATAAATAATTATTGGTGAAATGATAATAATTTGCATGTAATCTTTGAACCTTAACAATGGTTCTTGGTTGTCTTATGCATAAACAGAACTTTGTGGGTCCTGGAAGGAGCTCGTGTCCACAAGCATGAGAATTTTTTAATCTTTGTTTTGCATTTTTTTTAAAGTTAGATTAATTATAAATTTTTCTCTTATACTTTTTAACAGTTATATTTTGCGTTTTATCTCTGGTCTTATGTATAGAATCTATTATATTGCGAAAGGATAAAAACATCATTTAAAAATGTGTTATTTATCATTTACCAACAATAAGTTGATCTAGTAAAATGTTGCACTAAATCCCTTAAACAAGATTAGGAGATCGAGCCATAATGTTGTGAATAAAGAAAATTGAGTTGAAACGCTCCATAATGAGCCTTTACAGTAATCAATCTGAATTAGTTAGACAATAAAATGATTACTGATGTTAAACAAAAAAATTCAACCTTTTCACAACTAAATTGACATTAGATTAATCAATAATATAAATTTGATCAAAATAGTATAAATAAAATATTATTAATTATGTAAAATAGAAAATAATATACCGATATAATAAACATATTTTCATATAATTAAATTTATTTATACATTATATCCACCTACATACAACATAAATTTCCCCACCATAATCCAACGAGTAGTCTCAGTGAAAAAGAGAATGGTGATGTTCATCCTAGATGATTCAGGTTCAAAGAGCTTTATTCGCAAGATGTGTGCTTTATCAATGAGTTAAAAAAATATAAAACAGCTTTATTCGCAAGGTGTGCGCTTTATCAAAGAGTTAAGAAAAAAAATATAAACATATACTATCTTGTAATCTGTGGTCTTAGTGAAAAAGAGGATGATGTTTATTCTAAAAAATTCGGGTTCAAACAACTTTATTTGTAAGGTATGCGTTATAAAGAGTTAAAGAAAAAAATATGAAAATATATTTTGTGATTACTTTAATAATATTAAAAAAAATTAGCCGCCCATGTCATTGTTTTGAATCCTTATTTGACGGTTTGAAATCAATTGAGGAGTCAAATACTAAATCTACCTAGGCAGCCCACGTCTGTATTCACCCCAAATTACTTCCACCATTGTCGCTTGGAATGTTAGAATCATTTGACCCCTAACCTGTGGAATTAGCCTCATCTCACAATCAATATTAGAAAACACGCCACCGGTAGCCACTCAACCGCGAATCCCTGTCCTATAACCACCGCACGCTAAATTTAACCAGCAGAAGACCACCATCCGTTCATACCAAACCACAAATTATTTTAAGTTTAGTTGGGGAGGGAAAGAAAAGGAGTTGAATTCTGTCATTTTTTTATCTGTTCATAGAAGAGAAAATGGCTAACCCTAATTTGTATCGTAGCATGTGAACGGTATCCAATGACAGCTGCGACGGGAGGAGAGGTGCAGCTGCCAGAGCCAGCGTCAGAAGAGACACATGCAGCCAGTGTCTCTACGGCGGAGAGTGAGCCTATCGTGGTGATCGGTGAACAGTTCATTGCCCCAAACCCTGTAGAACTCAAAATACAACATACGGTATTCACGGTTGCTGAGAATCACTTTGATATTACCGACGATGTTGGCAACCCCATTTTCAAGGTTAGAGATAAGTTGTTCAGCTTTCCTAATCGTCGCGTTGTGTTTGACGCCAACGGAAGCCCTCTCGTTTCTCTCAGACAGAAGGTAAGTTTTGCTTTCCATTCTTGTCTTTTTTTTTTCCCCGATTCAGAAAAGTGAAATTTATGGAGTATATGTTTGGTTAGATATTGAGTGTTCGTAGGAGATGGAAAGTTTTCAGAGGGGAAAGCCAGAAATCGAGTGATTTTCTTTTCAGTGTTCGGAGATCTTCTTCGATTCTGGTGAGGATGAAAAGTCGGACGGCCACGTCGTTAGATGTTTTCTTGGCATCCAATACCACTGAATTACTCCCTGATTTCACCATCAAAGAGAACTGGAATGACACCAGCTGCACTGTTTTTCACGGTGATATCATCGTTGCTCAGGTATATCTACCTTTCCCTTTTTCTTTATTGCAATTAGCTACTCCTATTTAAGATTTTGTGTACTATTAGCTACTTCATATATTTTTAATTATAAGGGGTGTTGTTATCACTAGGTGAACAGCTTGTTTACACGTGTGTTTGGGTCAAAACTCAAAAGTAAAGAGAAAAACAAATAATTACCATATTTCTTAATAAAATTCAATAGGATGTCGACATGAAAAATGATGATAAATATAAAATGCAACTAAAAGGACACAAACCAAAGACTTTTGGAAATTAAGTCCAAAGCATAACCGCTAAGTTAGATTGAGAATTTGTAATTTTGTTGACAAAAATATTATTTAGCTTAAATTGTGCTTTTGATTTTATCTAAAAAAAATATTAATTTTATATCATTATATTCTTATAATTAATATACTTTCATAATTATAAATATATATATAAAATATATCATGAATATATTTAAGAAAGTGTAAATGTGTTTTCTTTCTTTCATTTTTCAATATGTTTTAAAATAAAATTTTCATTAATACTATACACGATACTAAAATTTCAAGAACTAAAATAACCAATGAATTATTATTCAAACGTTTTGTGTATGGATTTGTAATAATATTATAGCTAATTTAATATTTTTTAATTAAAAATACACTTTCACTAGATCTAATTAGATGAAAAAACATAATATCTTTTATTTTCATATTGTTTTTTAGTTTACTGGTGTGATGATTTTTTTAGTATAATGGCGTGATGATGTAAAATGTTGTGTAAATTTAAGTTATTTTAAGTTATATATTCGGTTTATATTGCGTTGTATACAAGGTTGTCTTGGATATTTTTATGATCTTAATAAAAACTCAAAAATAGCCTTATAAAACAAAAGACATACTTCCTTACTTTGAATAATTAATTTAAGTATTTTGTTATACATAACTCTCAGGGATGTGCACAAAAACTACTAGATTCTTATTATTAACTGTTATTTTACGTTTCAATGAAATCTATTAGAATATAATTAATTACATTCTTAAAACTTAAAAATCATTAATTGTGTTTAATAGAATTAAATTCTAACATCCTAAACACTTAACACTAAACCTTAAACCCTAAACAATTAACCCAAACCCTAGAAATACTAAACTCTAACCCTAATCTTAAACCATAAACCATAAACTCTAAACCTTAACAATAAATCCTAACCCCTAAACACTAAACTCTAAACCCTAAAATCATAACCTTGAAAACCATAAAAATACAACACTAAAACCCTAAAACAATAAACCCTAAAAATTATAAATCATAAACCCTAAACATCTAAATTCTTTTACGTGATTATTAGTTACATTAAACACACTGAATCAATGATTTTTAATATTTTAGGAATGTAATTAATTATATTCTAATAGATTTTATTAAAAATAAAATAACAATTAATGATAGAAATCTAGTAGTTCATATACACACCCCTTAGAGTCGTGTATAGCAAAACCCTTAATTTAAGGGTAATTATTCCATACACAGGCAGTGGAAACAAAAAAATTTCCTATAAGCGTCTTAGTTTTAGGGTTTATGGTTAGAATTTAGGGTTTATGGGTATGGAATTGAGGGATTGTGTTAGAGTTTAGGTTTCGAATTAGAATTTAGGGTTTATAGGTTAGAACCTAAATCCATAACCATTTACCCTAAACTCTAAACTAACATATAAACCCTAAATTATAACATAAACCCTAAGTTTTAACCAAAGCTCATAAATTCTAAACCCATAAACCTAAATCTATAACATATGAACCTTAAAATCTAACCCTAAACCTTAAAACCAAGGTGCTTGTGAAAACTTTTTGTTTCCACCGTCTGTGTATTGGATATAAATCCTTAATTTAATATTTTATTAATAAATCATAAAAATATGATAAAACTAGGATCCACTAATTGCCCTAGTGGCTAAGGATGCTCATCTTACCCCATCTTGTACTGAATATAAATCCTCAATTTAATATTTTATTAATAAATCCCGACATGAGAATATAATACATCTCTATTTAATAAAAAAATATGATTGAGCTTTGTCAAACACATCATTTTTATTATTTTGTTTAAAAAACACTTTAAATACAATTAATAAAAACTTTAAATAAATTATAGAAAAATAAATTAATATTTATTGTAAATTGTGAGATCTTGATCCGGATGAAGAGGCCCTGAGCTAGACCTCATGGTGTTCCGGCCATGAATCGGGCCTGGTTATATATGTTTTATGTATTATGATTGTATCATCTATAATCTACCATTATGAATATATAAAACATAAACATAATTTTAAAAAGAAATTTAGTAGGAAAATATCGTAGGCAATTTGATTTTTTAAAGAGCCTATAAATATATACAATACATTTATGAAATATATTACTTATTATATTATATTCTTATAATTATAAAATATAATATATTTATGAAATTATATTACAATAATATTGATTAGATAAAAACAAAACCACAGTTTAAGCTGAATAATATTTTTTTGTCAACAAAATTACAAATTTTTAGTTTGACTAAGTGGTTAGACCTTTGAATTATTTTCCAATAGTTCTTTGTTCAAATCCCCTGGATTAGATTCTATATTAAATAAAAATATTATAATATTAAAAAATAATATTAAATTAAATTATAAAAATAATTAGATATATATATATATATATTTGTATTAAATAATTTTTAGAGGCTAAACTGAATAAAAATAAAATACAAGAAACTTAACATATCATTTCCCCTTCATTAAAGTCAATCACATTTTTTTGTAAAAAGCGTTACGTGGTACAAAGAGGTGTAAATGAACCGAGTTTGAACGAATAATTTTAAGTTTTCATTTTTATTAAAATTTTGAAGGTGCTCATGTTCGGTTTGTGTTAGTTTAATTTTTTAATATCATGTCCGTGTTCGTTTAGCGTTCACAAACATGTTCGTGAAGAAAAATGATGAAATTATGCCACTAGTATTAAGCTCCTCACGCTTTATAGTTTGAACTTCAAAATTCACCATGTATTCAATTTAGTCCCTAACTTCACCATGATTGAAAATGTTAAAAAAATAAAAAGAAAAGAGGGAGCGGGTAAACTAACTTATAAACGAGTCGATAAAAAACGACCCAATTAACGAGCTTGTAACACACATTTGTTCATATTCGTTCATTTATTAAACAAACATAAATATTTTTTAGGGATTTTTATTTATTCTTAAGAATCCAATAACTAACTTGTTCTAATGGTTTAGCCGATTTCAATTTGTTAATTAATTTATGTTTTTGAATGATAAATAAGTGTGATTAGTGATATGAATGCAAATGCAGATGCACAGGAATCACAACGTGAGAAGCCTGGTAATAAACGCAGACAATTATGGAATAACTGCATATCCCAATGTAGATTACGCATTCATAGTTGCACTGGTGGTGATTCTTGATGAAATCAATCGCAGCGGAGACTGCTGAACTTTAAGTTTTTAACCTCAAACCCTTGATGCTCATACATGTTTGTATTCCTTATTTTGCACCACGTTATTTGTTGTATTTTTATTTAATTTTTGGTTCGCGGAAAATATTATTACTGGGATAATAATTTTTTCTGAAATCTTATTCTCATGTTTGGTTCACCCTCATTCTCACCAGGCATGAAAAGATTACTTCCAACGATAGCATTTTTTTGACAAAATGGTGGGAATGTCATTCCCATCCATTTCTTAGATATTTGTCAATTTCCACCACTTTGTACTTAAATACCCTTGAAATAATGAGTTTTCTTTATGTCAATCCACTTGTTGCATATAACTAGATAATTAATTACTTGAGTGTAACTTTATTATATATTTTATTTCATATTAGTTTAATATTTAAATGATGTTATACTTATTTACATTTATTTTAATATTTAATATTTTTATTAATATTATGTTTATGATGTATATAATATTATTTTTAAAATATATTATCTATATATCTATATCATAACGAAAAGTTGATTTAAACAATATTTTAATATTTAATGTATTTTGATTAGAAATTTTTTATTTAAATAATATAAAACTGATTCGGGTTTGAGTTTTATTTTTTTTACGCGAGAGTTTGGCTTTCATGCTTATGACAATAAAGTTGTCAAATCTAAAATATTTATTTTGAATGACTAAACCAATTAATTTTAATCACTAAAACACCAATTTAAAGTCTATTATATACTATGTAAAAGTAAATACAAGATATTTTATAATTTTTAAACATTGTGTGATATATTAATTACATCAATAATATATAGGGTCCTCTTGTAATAGTTATGCTGCTTTCTTTGGATAATAAAGCACACAACATTTTTATCGTAAAAAATATTATAAAAGTTTAGCTTAATATACATTTTCTCCCTAAACTTTACACGTTTTTCCAATTTGTCTCTTAAATTAAGTTTTGCCAACTTTTGCCCCTAACGTTTTGACGTTATTCATATTGCCCCTTGTTCCGACGTTGTCTGCATTTTTGATTCCAAACAACAATGTGTTGTGCCCACATACCGAGACGAGGGTCAAGGAAACAAAACGGTGACGACCATTCAGTTTATCAAGGATGCTCCAAGTCAGGGAGGCATCGCTTCGGAGACTGTTGCTGAAGGGACTGCTTTAGTGGGGCAAGAGTTGCCCAAACCAGCTAGCGACATGAGGCCGATAGGAAAATCACCTTTGGGCAAGGTGGGAGAAGCATTGAACTTCAAGTATGAAGAAGGGTCAATGCGGGAAAAGTTGCCGTTGGGCAACGGGGCACCAAACTTCACTAGCGAAGAGGGGATGCTGTTTAGAGTAAATGCTACCAAGGGCGAGGTACATCTTAAACTCAACTCTATTGATTATAAGTCCGATTCGTCATCTTCAATGAGTGTAGGATGGAGTTCTTACAGTGATGATGTACCCGAGAGTGTCTTAGCACGCGACATCACTTGTCGGGAAGTGTCGAAGCAAGTGGTCCTTGTGGGAGGACATTGTTGCGTGTAAAATAGTCTATCGCAATAGAGTGCAAGTGTACACGGCACAAGTAGTAAAGTGATACACGAAGTATCGGATGTCGAATCCACATGGACTGGAAATAGCTTTATCCTTGGATTGCTGCACAAGAGAGAAAAAAGAGAGTTTAATTGATCGTGGAAGAATATTGAAGAATACTGAATATAAAAGATTAAAAGATTCAGGGTAAAGAAATAGGCCGGTATTGATTTGCTCGGTAGTGCAGGTGTTGCACTGTATAGAATTTCCTGTTCTGTTGTCGTCCCTGTCGCGGCAGCACCTGCGACGACAACAATCTGTTGTTGTCGCGACAACGATCACATAACTTTGTACTTCAAGCTTGGCAAGAATCCCTGCTGTGACTTGTCCTATCCCTAGGTCCAAGTCTGTCGATGAACGTCTTAGATGATACCTCCCGGCGTGAATCGAAGGATGAACACCGATGTTGTTGAATTCTTCCTTAGCCACTTAACCTCGTCCTATCCCTAGGTCCGAGATAGTTCAACCATAAACTAGAGAACCCGCACTTATTCCTTTCGTATACTTAACTCTCTCGATATTAAGTAAATAAATAATCTCACAATGCTCTCCCGATACTCTTGCAAGATGTTGAAAACCAGAATAAGCTAACTTGAACTTTATTTTATTAAACATAAAATTCCTAAAAATAGTACAATCCTTGCAACTACTTTACAGAATCAACCCTTAGCCCTAGGGGAAATTTAGAACATGATGAGAAGAGGGAAAACGACTAGGGTTTTGGAGAAGACGACTAGAGAATGAGATATCCTTCCCTAAGTCGAATTACATGCCTTTATATAGGCCTTGGGTTCAAGTTTTCTAATAAGGTAAGAATACAAGTTCAAACTAAAGTACAACTCTAATTAAGATTAAATCTCTAGAGTAGATGCCTTTAATTCGTCCTCTTTTCTTGCTTTGGGTTTCTTCCTTGAACTTTGGGGTTGGCCTTCATTCTGATCTAGGGCTCAGAAAAATATAGGAGTGGTCGATGACAGACCGGGTTAAATTCCTCTATCTGTCGAGTTCCACTTCACTTTTCCCTTCACCATTGCTGTCGTCATGGCTGCCACGACAGTGGCCACAACAACGTTCTTCTTCTCGACTCCAGTCTTGTGTTCTAGCTCTGCTCCATCGCTGTCCTGAGTCTACCACGGCAGATACCTGCAAAAGCAGCCAAAATCAGTAGCAACTGTGCCATTTTAAATAATTGTGATGTATATGTGAAACTTTACCTAAATGTAATGAATTATGCTTGAATGCAGCAGAAATATGGGTTAAATAAGGGGTAAAAAGTAGAACTTTTACACACTCAACACACCCCCAAACTCAAGTTCTTGCTTGCCCTCAAGCAATTATTACCTAACTAAAATGGAAGCTTTTTGGTTTGGCTTAAATCGGTGAACCTTTCATTACCTACCACTTATTCTCTATCAAGAGCAATACCTTATCGGGCATTTCTGGATTCATTTTGAACCATGCTATAATTCTTGGGTGGTGTGTGCAGGTTTTATGAACAACTATGTATCTAGACTACCTTAGTATATCAGAATAATTATGCTTACAAACTTGAGTTTATGCCAAAAAATTTTTCAGGAGGCAATTCTTAGGCTCCTTTAGTTTTTCTGACTTTTGATTTAACTACATCTTTTCTGGAGGCAATTCTTGGGCTCTTTTAGTTTTTTTTTTCTAACTTAGCTAAAAAAGAAATCTCCTAAAATCAGTGCAAGGCAGTTTTGCATGCAAATGAGTCTGAATAATTTTCTTTCTTTTATTGTTTTCCTAGAGCCAGTGATAGGCACCTCTAGGGCCAGTTTCAAGTGGGTAAACATTCCTATTCCAGTGTACTAAAGTAATCTAGAAGGCATAAGAGTCACAAAGAGTGTTGTACAAATTAAAATCATAGCAAGGCTCTAAATAGATCCTAAAATTTCCTAAAGGCACTGTCACGACAGCGTATGTCGCGGCAGGTATGTTCAGTTCAAAGACTTAAGCCAAATGTTTTTTTAGCAAAAATAAACTAAATAATAATTAACACTTAGACACAATTTTAAAACTTAAAAGACACTTAATTACTGGAGGGATGCCACCCCCAAACTCGAGGGTTGCATTTCCCTCAATGCATGATGACATGGATGAAAAAGAAAAAACAAATACATCACAATAATAATAAAACAACAAGACAACAAAAATAAGATAGAAACTTAATTTGAGGAGCTGTCATCGCTGCTGCTGCTAATGCGTAGCTGCCGGTGGGCAGTGACCTTCATTGTGGGTGCCTGCAGAGTGCTAGGAGAGGCGGAGGCAATTTTCTTCTTGGCTTCCCTTGGCGGCTGGATACGAGTGGGTGAGATCTGGGGTGGCTTTTCCAGCACTTGTACCTCTTCTGAGCTGCTGCTGTTGCCGCTGGCAGACTTGCCCTGGCCGGATGGTCCTTCACCAGTGTTGGGCTTCTGCCTTTTCATAGGAGTGAACTCTTTGGAAAGGTTTCTAGCAACAAAGGGCTCCCCGTCAAAGTCTTTCCAGATGGAGGATGATGAGAAACCGACAAAGTAGTCGTCATCGAGTTCTGGCAGCGACTCCTTTTGTTTCTCTCCTCTGGCAGAGGCAGTGGCAGTGTGGCTGCCGCCTTCGGCTGTCGCGGCCAGAGTTGGAGTAGATGCAACATATGGTGTTTTTGGTGTGGCAGCAGGAGTGGGAGTAGGTGTAGGTGTAGGGGCAACAAAATATTGCTTTGGGAAGGTAGGAAATTGTACATTTGCAAAATTTAAATTATTGTGAATAATATGTATCGTGGCTGCCGTGAAGTCTCTAACGAAACTCATCAGACCAAGTTGCCTTTCCTCCATCTTTTTCAGTGTGGCCAAGATCTGAGTGGAGGTATCTGCTGGAGGGGCTGCTGCTGTTGGCTGCTGCTGCTCTGTTGCGGCAGGTTCAGGCTGATTGGGCTCTGCCTGCTACTCTGCTGTGGCAGATGGGTTGAAGAAAGAGAGTGGTGTGGCTGCTTTCAGTTCCATTAAGCTGAAGATGTTGCGCTCCGTCCATCCCTTCCCTCAGACTTTGAAATCTTCGGGGATTTTTGGAACGTTGTGGCCTCGGCAGATCTCGGTGATGAGGTACGGGAAGACAAGAGGTCCTAACGGTTGAAGGGCACATTCCAAAATCCCCCCTTATGTACTGACTGAAATCATGGGTCTCTCATTTAAAATTGAATGAACGAGAGCTAACCTGGGTCGGTCAACCGTGCTGTTATAGGAAAAAGGCATTATCCTCTTTTTTATGAAGTGATTCCATAGTTTGGCCTCAAGAGTGAGTTGAGTGCGTTTCACCGTCCATCGATGCTTGGGGTCGGTATTCCACTCTATCCCTTCCTTCGTTACCTCTGCCATCACAGCATCATAGTCTGCCGGCGACATACTCTCGACGAATCTCTTGTGTCCGTTCTTATTTTTGCTGACATAGATGCCATAGAGGGTGCTGATGTAAGCAGGCTCGAAAGTAACTTCTTTACCTCGCACTATCACGGTCTTGGTATCCTTGCTGTCTACGGCAGCGTAAAATTCTCAGACCAACGTGACATTCATCTCTTCTGGCTGGGCATCAAACATCTGCCATTTGAGGGCCTTGATTTTTCGTGCAATGAACGGTTCGAGCCCAAAGTCTTCCGTGCGTTTGGTGTAAAGAAACCATCTTTCTTCCCACATCTCCCACTTCTAGAAGGAGTGGTAATATCTGTCGGCGGAGTCGGTGGAGGCGAAGCGGTTAAGGATGGTACTGTGGTTGGGTGTGCTGGCTGCTGCAGCAGAGCTGGAGGCAGCACTTGTACGGGTCTGTCTGGTAGTCATAGTTGCAAGGCTGTGGAAGATAAAAAGAAATTTGAGATCTAGAGAGAAAGCAAGTTGAGAGAGTAAAAGTTAGGTGAAAAATGAATAGTGAATGGGGTTTATATAGATGAATGGGTTTCTACCCGTTGGAGCTGTAACAACAGGCGTGAATATTGGGGCCAGCTGTTACGCGATTTCTGACGCATCTGTCACGTGTTTCCGTGTCTGCTGCACGTCTGTTACGCGTTTGCGTGTCTACCGCGACATCGACGTGACATGCTGTATTTTCCGTGTTTGTCACGACAGTTGATGACAGGCTGTGACGATAGACTTCTCCGTTGGGCTTTTTGGGCTGGTGTTGAGATGGTGGGCTGGTTCACTTCTTCACCTCTCCTTATTTCCCTTATTTCTTAAAAAATAATTAAAATAAAAACTTAGTTCCTAAAAATAAAATAATTCTTAATTCCTAATAATTAAATAAAATACATAAAAAATAAAAATAATAATTAAATAATAAGAAAAATAAAATTAAGTTAAATTAGGGATGCCTTGAGGGGCATCTCTTAAAGTAACCACTTCCTGCATCCTTGGGGCTTCAGTCCTCTGATAATGCTTTAGTCTCTGTCCGTTTACTTTAAATTGGTGCCCGTCTTTTAAAGATTTGATCGTGATGGCACCATGAGGAAAAACCTGCACAACTTGGAATGGGCCGAACCATCTAGATTTAAGCTTTCCTGGGAAAAGTTTCAACCTAGAATTAAATGACAACACAAGCTGCCCTGGGAAGAACTGTCGTGGCAGCAACTTTTTGTCATGCCACCTCTTGGTTTTGTCCTTGTAAATTCTTGCATTGTCGTAGGCCATTGCTCGAATTTCTTCAATTTCATTCAAGTCAAGTAGCCTCTTCTGTCCTGCCTTATCTAAGTCCATGTTTACTACCTTGATAGCCCAGTAAGCTCTGTGCTCTATCTCGACAGGTAAATGGCATGTTTTTCCATATATAAGCCTGTAGGGTGACATTCCCAATGGTGTCTTGAATGTTGTTCTATAGGCCCAGAGTGCATCATTGAGGTGTAAAGACCAATCTTTTCGAGTAGGTTTAACCATCTTCTCAAGAATGTTTTTTACTTTTCGGTTGGATATTTCGGCCTGTCCATTGGTTTGAAGGTGATATGCTGTTGCAATCCGGTGCTTTACGCCATATTTTCTTAAGGAAACAGCTATTACCCTATTGTCAAAATGTCTCCCTTCATCATTGATGATCGCCTTAGGTATACCAAACCCGAAGAAAATGTTTTTGTGCAGAAATCTCTGAATAGTCTTGGCATCATTTTTCTGTGTGGCGATCGCTTCAACCCATTTGGATACATAATCCACTGCCAGTAAGATGTAGAGGTTTCCACATGATGCTGGGAACAGTCCCATGAAATCAATCCCCCATACATCGAAGATTTCGACTTCTAGGATGTTTTGTAGTGGCATCTCATGTCTTCTTGAGATGTTCCCAGTCCGTTGGCATTTATCACAGCTTTTGTAGAATGCTTGGGCATCCTTGAACAGTGAGGGCCAATAAAAACCAAATTGCAAAACCTTGGCAGTGGTTTTGTTTCCACCTAAGTGTCCTCCATATGGTGAAGCACGGCAGTGGTGAAGCACAACTTCCTGCTCATCCTGTGGTACACACCTCCTGATAATTTGATCTGCACAATGTTTGAACAGAAGAGATTCGTCCCAATAATAATGTTTTGCATCATTTTGGAACCTCTTCTTTACTTGGTAATTAAGTTCATGGGGTAATATTCCGCTAACTATGTAATTAACGAAATCAGCATACCAAGAAAGTTCAGAAAACTTACATGCCACCATGGCTGTCATGGTAGTGCTTGTGGCAGCAAACAACTGCTCGTCAGGGAAAGTCTCCAGTATGTGGGTCTTGTCTATCGGTAGACTTTTTCCCATCTCTAATCTTGACAAGTGGTCTGCAACTTGGTTATCTGTCCCCTTTTTATCCTTGATTTCAATGTCGAACTCTTGCAGCAACATAATCCAACGTATCAGTCTAGGTTTTGCATCTTTTTTAGCGAACAGATACTTCAGTGCGGAGTGGTCTGTATGGACCACCACCTTCGTCCCAAGTATGTACGAACATAACTTGTCCATCGAGAACACCACTGCTAACAGTTCCTTTTCTGTTGTGGTGTAATTCACTTGGGCATCGTTTAGTGTTTTGCTGGCGTAATAAATTACGTGGAAAAGCTTGTCCTTCCTTTGCCCAAGTGCCGCCCCTACAGCATAGTCATTGGCATCACACATAATTTCAAATGGCAAACTCCAGTATGGTGGCTGTACAATCGGGGCTGTTACCAGCTTTTATTTCAGGATTCTGAATGCATCAGTACATTTAGTATTGAAGTTAAAGGGACGATTCTGTTCCAGTAGGTGGCATAAAAGTTTGGTAATCTTCGAAAAATTTGCAATAAACCTTTAATAAAACCCAGCATGACCTAAGAAACTTCAAATTCCTTTGACTGTGGTAGGTGGCTGCAACTTTTTGATCACTTCAATCTTGGCTCTGTCGACTTCTATGCCGCGGCAGCTTACCTTGTGGCCTAGGACTATCCCTTCATCCACCATGAAGTGACATTTTCCCAGTTTAAGACCAAGTTCGCTTTCTCGCATCTTTCAAGCACCTTCTGTAGGTTGCCTAAACAGCCTTCAAAACAGTCTCCAAAGACGAAAAAATCATCCATGAATATTTCTAGGAAGTCCTCCACCATGTTAGAGAATATCGCCATCATACACCTCTGGAATGTTGCTGGTGCATTACAGAGTCCAAATGGCATTCTCCGAAAAACATAAGTGCCATATGAGCAAGTGAAGGTTGTTTTCTCTTGATCCTCTGGTGCAATAGCTATCTGGTTATAACCTGATTAACCATCAAGAAAACAATAATAAGATTTTCTCGCTAATCTATCAAGAATTTGATCAATAAATGGTAGGGGAAAATGGTCTTTCCGGGTAGCTTTGTTAAGCTTCCTGTAATCCATATAAACCCTCCAACCGGTCACATTCCTGGTTAGGATTAGTTTGTTCTCTTCATTGGTCACCACAGTTATTCCTCCCTTTTTCGGAACACACTGCACCGTGCTCACCCACTTACTATCCGAGATGGCATAAATTATCCCAGCGTCAAGCCATCTGATAATTTCTTTTCTCACCACTTATCGCATAACATCGTTTAAGCGCCTCTGGGCCTTAATGGTCGGCTTATGATCATACTCTAGAAGAATTTTGTGCATACATAGTGCCAAACTAATGCCTTGGATATCAGCTATCGTCCATCCAATAGCCTTTTTATGCTGCTGCAACATCCCTATCAGCCGATGTTCCTGTTTCTACATCAACTTGGAAGAGATGATTATGGGTAACATATCATTTAATCCAAGGAAAACATATTTAAGCTGCCATGGCAGGGGCTTAAGGTCTAAAATAGGTGGTTCTACAGTTGAAGGCTTTTGGATTATGTGTTCATTCGAGGTATAGTTTAGGGGCTCGAATAACTTACTTGGACGATTTCCTATCCAATTTATCTCCTCATAACCTTCAGTGTCGGATGTATCTGAATCGGAGGAGTTGCTGTCGTCGTTGCTGCCGTGACAGTCTTCAAGATGGCTGCTGTGGCAGTGACCAAATTTAATGTCATGGCAGATCGACCTGATGCAGGGTTGGTCAAGGATTACTTCAGTGATGACCTTGCATTCTTTTTCTTCTGCATCAACATGTTTAATTGCCTGGAGAACATTGAGCTTGATCTCTTGATCATTTACTCTCATTGTAAGTTCTCCCTTCTCTACATCAATCAGTGATCTGCTTGTGGCTAGGAAGGGTCGCCCCAGGATGATTGGTGCGTTCTTATATGCTTCACAATCTAAAACAAGAAAGTCAGCAGGAAAAATGAACTTATCCACTCTTACCAGAATATCTTCGATCTTCCCTTCTTGTTGTACGTAAGAGCGGTCTGCCAACTGCAGCATAACTTTTGTGGGCCGTGCTCGTTCAATACCTAATTTCTAAAACACAAATTTTGGCATTAAATTAATTCTAGCACCTAGATCACAAAGTGCCTTACCCACGAATTTGTCACCAATTATGCACGATATGATGAAGCTCCCAAGATCCTTCTTTTTCAGGGGTGGATGCCTGTGCAAGATAGTCATGCATCCCTCTATCATCTTTACCGTTTCAAATTCCCCAAGTCTAGATCTCTTTGACATAATATCCTTGAGAAATTTTGCATAACCGAGCATCTGCTTTATGGCCTCTAACATCGGTATATTAATGTGAACCTGCTTAAAAATATCATAGATCTTTTTGAGCTGGTACTCCTGTTTCTGCTTTTGTAGCTGCTGTGGAAAAGGAGGTGGAGGACGATAATCTTCCAGACGTCCTTCACATGGTATTCAGATTTGAGGAGGCTTAGGTTCTTCATCGTCATTGTCTTTCTCCTCTATCCTTTCTGCTGTCGTGACAGGTGTGGCAGTAGCAGGTTGTTTATCTTTTGCCGAGGCAGTGTTCGCGGCAGATGTTTCTAAGGCGGGTTCCTTGATCGGTACGGTTTTCATCTCCGACCCTTGCAGTTGTTTCCCACTCCTAGTTGTGATAGCTTTGCACTGCTCATGTGTGGGTTGTCTAGCGACTTCAGTATCACTAGGGAATCCTCCGTTTTGCCATGGCTTAATATGATGGGAAACCTGGCCCATCTGTGTCTCCAGCGATTTTAGTGTAGCTTCATGGTTAGTCATTCTCATCTCTGTTTTATCCATGAACGACTCAGTCTTCTTGACAAAGTGATCCATGTTTGTCATGTAAGCTCTTGTCTGTAGGGGTGTTCAAAATTACCCGACCCGACTACCCGACTACCCGAACACAAATAACCGGGTAATTATCTTGAATTTTTTTTACCCGGGTCGGGTACCCGGCCCGCCATTTCCCAGGTCGGGCCTGGGTCACAAAAGTATAAAATTTCGGGTACCCGGTTAATTTCGGGTACCCGGTTCCTAATTTTTTTTATTTTAAATATAATTATTTTTTAAACAAAATATCCTTATATTCACTATATTCCCAAATCAAACAACCTAACTTTTAAATCTCAATCCCTCAAATGCTCTCCCTTCACAATTCACACTAATCTTCTCTATAACACCCCTCGCCCGGTTTAGGGGCAAGGAGCGTTATATTAACTTAAACATAATTCGTATTAGGCACAGCGGAAGGTTGGCAATTTTCGTGTAACATTTTTTTTTCTTTTCGAATACAACAAGTATTCTTTGCTAAATTATAACCAAACATTACCCAAGTAGAATCAATCATATTAAATACAAACATTATACATATTTCATACGAATTTCATATCATAATTCTATTAATGCTAAAGTTATTACAACCCAATCAGTTATCCAATCTTAATCTAATAACCAATTTACTTAAGTTACAATTTCATACAAGATAACATGTACATATGAACCATATAACAAATTTCCAAATTGATTAACTAAACTTCATTCGAATGAATCAATTCAAATCTTACCCCATTCGAAAATCATTGAATTTATTCAATTGGTGATACATTTACAACTTATAATTTCATTCGAATTACATGGTCAATTTCCTTTAACTTATACAATACCCAAATATTAGTTCCCCAATTTGGTCATTTTTCTATCAACCATATAATCCATTTCAATACCATACATGTAACCGAAACATTCATCATATATATATATATATATAGTGCATCATAACCGATTCATACATCCATAGAGTTTAGTTTCCCTTTTTACAAAATAACCGGGGTATCCTAACGGCTAAACCTAACGGTTGCCTATACAAAAAGTGACTATCAACAAAAAGAATCAAGCTCTACATATATACGAGCAATCTATACCCCAACATTTACCCCCTTACATACATATCAAAATATAGGGAAACATTTAAAAGTCTACATAGAACCAAAGTAGTAGTTCATGAACATAACCATTAAACCGAATTGCACTAACATGCTGAACGCTAAGCCACCCACCATGAGTATGACAAAGATAGGGAAAATCATACTTAAGCTGTATACGAGTAAGGTTCGGGTAGAGGTCAACGATGTTAGCACCTGAAATTTAGGGGAAGGCAGGAAGGTTCGAGTGGTAAGTACATTTCGTACTTAGTGAGGAAACCCTATTCTATTTAGTTTCCCAATTAAACATTGTGATCAAACAAATTTAAATTTCACTTTGCACATTAACTCTTTCGAATGAAACAAACAATTTAACTATCAACAATTAATAGTACACCATAGAGATCATTCGAACAAATGCACAAAGAAGTCATGTAATTCCATTCGAATACATGCAAGAATTCTTAAATCATTCATATCATTATTACACATACAAGCCATGAAACCTAAACTAACTTTCAAAATAAACAAATTTTCAAAATTCAGTTTCATAGCATATCAAGCATGGCACAATCATAAAAATTCAGCATTTCATTCGAATGCTTCCATAATCAATTTCACCAATTTACTTCAAATTTCAGATTTCATTTCTTTAATCGTTCATTTAATCAAATTGCAATGCCTTGGATAGTAGAGTTTGATAGGTAAACAAGTCACATATAACAGAGGTTGTGAATCAAATTCACCATGTTAAGGTACCACGTACCAATTCGTATCACATATAACATATCATAATGTCCGCAGACATTAAACAAGAAGGTACACTTACGTACCACAATATCGAGTACACTAACGTACCGATTTTCTTATTGAGCTCAGACTCTAGGCTAGCCGTACTACCTAAACAGACTGTACACACCAAAGGCTTTGCATTTAAATCTTTAATTTAGTCCAATACATAATCAATTAAATTTTCAGAATTTTCAATTAATCCTTTCGATTAATTGCTTATGGTTCCAATTTCATTAACACATTAACATACATGATCATATAACAAAATATGCTCAATTCGCATTTTTTTCAGATTAGTTGTCATATAATTCCATGCTCATATCACATAATTTAGAATCACATCTCATAGTTCACACTCAATTTGAACATATCAAGCTTAAGCATACATGGAATAGTCATCAAATAGTCATATCTCTTAATTCAATGTCATGATATCCATACATAATCAAAATCACAACAACAAATAATCAGCATTGCTAAAAATCATATAAAGCAACACAATTAGCAGAAAATCAATTCGGAATCAAACATATCAACCACCAATTAAATTTTTAATTACATATCACAAGTACCAAATCCAATTTCCATTATTCCTTCTTCCCTTACTAGATCGAATAGTTAATTAGTCCAATTTGCATGCTTATTATAACTAAAAATCAGAATAAAGTAGTTGGAACTCTAATTCCAACTCTAAAGATCGTTTCACTCACAATTCGCCGAGCTAATTCTGATTTCGTACGCCTATCGCCCGGTCCGTAGCCGATCTCAGAGTAACCTCTTCTTCTACCCTTTCGCTTCTAAGATCTAAGCCATTAAAGCCAAACAAATAACAAATTTTCAGAATGCAATTCATGCTATTAAAGACTGAATTTTCCATTTTATTCAAAATAGTCCCTGAATTATTTTAATCCAATTCGACTAGTTTCCAAATTTCCCAATTTCTTCAATAAACTCTTTAATCCTTCAAATTGACCACCAAAATTACTAAATTTCAATTCTTTCAGTTTATGACTCGACATAACAACACTTCATATGTTTCAATTTTGTCAACTTTACAAATTCCAATTCCAAATTTCACGTTTTTCCAATTAAACTCATTTCTGACCACCTAGATTGATTCACTTCGTTTTCCCTGTATACCACTCCAAATCAGACGCCGTTAGTTTCTAAATTCAGATTACATATCCAATTTTAACATATCAAAAATTCAGATCAAAAACTTAGTAGATTAATTCCTACAAATTTTCAAAGTTCACTGTCCAGCTCGAATTAGTGCTGGACAGTTTTGTATGCTACTACATTTTACACTTCCAGGTTTTAACACAGCCCCCTTAAAACCTTGTTTTATCATTTTTCAATGATTATAGACATATTAAAGTGAAACATATCAAAAATGCAGATCCAAACTCCTATCATAGAATTTTCTATAATTTTTCAAAGGTGCATGTCATGAATCTTACAAATCTGTTAACATACTTTGCATGCATGTTATTAATGTTTTATGACTCTTAATCCTTAAGGATTCATATACATTTCTATATTTCCAGCAACCATACTCAAGAACATCAGATTTATAAATTTCTAGGCACCTTAGAACACACGATTTAACAAACCTTTTACCATAATCGAATTGAGAAGAGAATGATCTACTTACTTTCGATTTTCCTTGAATTTTCTTAGTGTTTTTCACCACCATGCAAGCTCTCCTTCTTCCCCACCGAGCTCTCAATTTCTCTCAAGTTCTATGTTATGTTTTGAGTGTGTGAAAGAGCAAATGAAACTTAGTGGTTTGGTTTAAGGTGGCCGGCTAAGGAAGGTGATAATGGGGAACAAATTAATTGGGATATAACTTTCATGTAATATCTCAACTAATCTCCCTTATTACTCATATTAATAACACCATTTTGGTCTTAATAAATCATATATATCCTATAATTACATGCAATTTCATGATTTAATCCATGTTCTTTTACCTTAGCATGCAAACCTTATATTTTCCAGCTTGTTCGAATTGGTCACTAGTCAATTTGACCGAATTCCACTTATACATTTACTCACATTTCAATTTGATCCATAACGAACCAATTTCCAATTCGAAAGTTTAGGAATTTAATCTAGTAATTCACTTAATTATTAAATTAGACCTCTAATCTTCTAGGCTAATTTTTAGGGTATTACATTTCTCCCCCCTTAAGAAAAGAATTCATCCCCGAATTCTTACCTGAATCGAACAATTGAGGGTATTGGTTTCACATCGTTTCCTCAGGTTCCCATGTTGCCTCTTCCATCTCGTGATTCCTCCACAAGACTTTAACGAGTGCAACATTTTTGTTCCGAAGTCTTTTAATTTCCCTATCCAGCATCTGAACTGGTTCATCTTCATAGGACAAATAAGGATTTAGCTCTACTTCTTCCGGCTCTAAGATGTGAGAAGGATCGAATCTATACTTTCTGAGCATTGACACATGAAAAACATTGTGGATTTTATCGAACTCACTAGGGAGTGCAAGTCGATAAGCCACTGGGCCAATTCTTTCAGTGATTTCAAAAGGTCCAATAAAGCGAGGACTGAGCTTTCCCCTCTTTCCTAACCGAAATACTTTCTTCCATGGAGAGATTTTAAGAAAGACTTTATCTCCCACATTATGCTGAATATCTCTTCGTTTCAGATCAGCATAGGCTTTCTGTCTATCGAAGGCTTGCTTTAGACGAGAATGAATGATTTGGACTTTCTCTTCTGTTTCTCTGAGCAATTGGGGTCCCAAAACTTTATTTTCACCAAGTTCGGACCAACACAGAGGTGTTCTGCATTTTCTGCCATACAATGCTTCATAAGGAGCCATCTGAATAGACGACTGATAGCTATTGTTGTAGGCAAATTCAACTAAGGGTAGGGATTTCTCCCAATTCTTCCCAAAGTCAATTATGCAAGCTCTAAGCATATCCTCGAGAATCTGAATTACTCGTTTAGACTGACTGTCACTTTGTGGATGGAAAGCAGTGCTTAGATTCAATTTGGTTCCCATAGCTCTCTGTAATGTTCTCCAAAATCTGGAAGTAAATCTTGGATCACGATCAATGACAATGGAGATAGAAATTCCATGTAGCTGGATTATTTCCTGAATGTACAGACTTCTCCAAACTGTAGTTAATACGAATAGGAATGAAATGTGCCGATTTGGTGAATCGATCAACAATCACCCAAATAACATCATATTTTCTGGGAGAACAAGGAAGACCAGTCACGAAGTCCATAGTAATTCGTTCCCATTTCCACTGTGGTAGTACAAGTGGTTGGAGTAGTCCGGTGGGAACTCTATGTTCAGCTTTGACTTTCTGACAGTTTAGACATTTAGCTACGAAATCATTGATAGCCGCTTTCATACCAGACCACCAATACAAAGATTTGAGATCTTTATACATCTTAACCGATCCAGGGTGGACCGAGAAAGAACTCTGGTGTGCTTCTTCCAGAAGATCTCTTTTCAGATTTTCATCATTTGGAACACAAATTCTATCTTTGAAATAAAGGAGTCAGTTTATGTGAATACGGAATCCTTCACCAGACTTGGTATCCAGTTTGGAAATAATATCCTGAAGTTCTGGGTCAGCTTTTTGAAGATTTTCAATCCTTGAGATTAGACTGGATTGAATTTGAAGTTCGGACAGAAATCCTTGCTTCTGATATACTCGAAGATAAGCATTGATAGCAGTTGGAGCTACAAGAATAAATACCACTTTTTAATCAGGACTTTCATTAAAAACATTTTATATATATTATTTCTTAAGGTTCAGAGATTAGAGATTTTACCCAATGTCGGTTTACGACTCAAGGCGTCTGCAACCACATTGGCTTTTCCTGGATGATAGTCAATGACTAAATCATAGTCTTTCAATAACTCCATCCATCTGCGTTGTCTCAAATTCATATCTTTTTGAGTTAGGAGATACTTTAGGCTCTTGTGATCGGTGAACAGGTGACATTTCTCACCGTTCAAGTAGTGTCTCCATATTTTGAGAGCAAACACAATTGCAGCAAGTTCGAGATCATGCGTTGGATAGTTCAATTCATGAGATTTTAGTTGGCGTGAAGCATAAGCAATCACGTTATCACCTTGCATTAGAACACATCCAAGACCCGCATATGAAGCATCACTGTACACAGTATAATCTTTTCCCGATTCTGGTTGGATCAAAACTGGGGCATGAGTCAAGGCTGCTTTAAGTTGCTCAAAGCTTCTCTGTTGCTTGTCAGACCATTCAAATGGTTGGTCTTTACGAAGAAGTTTAGTCAAAGGTAAGGCTATAGAGGAAAACCCTTTGACAAACCTTCTGTAATAACCAGCAAGATCAAGAAAACTCCTTATTTCACTGACATTTCTGGGAGGTCGCCAATTCATGATTGACTGAATTTTCTTCGGATCAACTTTAATTCCTTCTGCAGAAATTACATGACCAAGAAAAGATACTTCCGATAACCAGAACTCGCACTTGGAAAATTTTGCGAATAACTGGCGTTCTCGGAGAGTTTGCAAAACAATGCGAAGATGATCAGCATGTTCTTCCTTGTTGCGAGAATAGATCAAAATGTCATCAATGAAGACGACGACAAATTTATCAAGATAGGGTTTGAATACTCTGTTCATGAGATCCATGAATACCGCCGGAGCATTTGTCAATCCGAAAGGCATTACCAGAAATTCATAGTGGCCATAACGAGTTCGGAAGGCTGTCTTTGACACATCCTCCTCTTTGACTCTCATTTGATAATATCCAGATCGCAGGTCGATCTTTGAGAATACCGAAGCATCCCTAAGTTGATCAAAGAGATCTTCTATTCTTGGGAGTGGATATCGGTTCTTGATTGTGATCTTGTTCAATTGACGGTAGTCAATGCAAAGACGTATCGCTCCATCTTTCTTCTTTACGAACAGAACAGGTGGACCCCAAGGAGAAGTGCTGGGTCGAATAAAACCCTTGTCCTGAAGTTCTTGAAGTTTCTTTTGCAATTCTTTTAATTCAAGAGGTGCCATCCGATACGGAGTGATAGACACCGAATTTGAGCCAGGCTGTACTTCAATCCCGAATTCAACTTCTCTAGTCGGAGGGAGACCAGGTAGTTCCTCGGGAAACACATCAATGAATTCAGAAACAACATGCATTTCATACATTCCAAATTCAATTTGATCTCGTAAGACCATGGATGCAAAAATGGAAGTGGGCTTTTTTATCAATTAGGAGTATGGATTCTTTTCCTAAACCCTGAAGATACAATCTTTTATTTGACAATCTACCCAAGCCTTATGTTTACTTAAACAATCTAAACCCAAAATTAGGTCGAACTCACAGGAGGGTAATATGTAGAGATCAATAAGGAATGGCAAATTGCTAATATGCAATGAACAATTTCTACATATTAGGTTTATTTTCGAAGTTCCTCATAAAGGGTTTGAAACTATCAGACTTGTTTTCACAATTTCAGGTTCTAATTTCAACCTTTTTACAACAGATAAACATGTGAATGAATGAGTAGACCCCGAATCTATCAAAGCATAAACAGGATGTGAGTTTAGCTCAACAGTACCTGCAATCACTTCAGGAGACTCTTCATCATCTCTACCACGAATGTGGTAAACTCTAGCAGGTGCTCGAGATTCCTGATGGGTAGTGGCATTGGAATGAGTACCCTTGCCTTTCTTCTGATAATTCGGCTGGGCTGACTTGGCATTCCTATTCCGATTAGAGGATGTCGAACTAGGAACTGCAGTGTTACGAGATGGTATAGATTCATGCTTTTGAGGACAGTCTTTGATGTAGTGATCATCACCACCACAAGCATAGCAGAGATTTGCTTGAAGTCTACACTGACCTCGATGTGGTTTCTGACAGAACTTGCAAGGAGATATCTTTTCAGAATTTCCCGTACTATTAACAGACATAGTCGGTACTGAGGATCTGATCACTGTAGCTGGTTTAGAAGTGTAATTGCTCCTCAAAGCAGAAGTGAAATTAGAAGACCCTTCTTTCTGAAATTTAGGCTTCTTGAACTGCCATTGAGACTTGTCGTCTCGTTTCTGCTTTTTGTCAGGCTTATTGCCCCCTTTTCGCTTTTCAGCAGCTTTCATTCTAGCTTCGGTTGCAATAGCCCGATTAACAAGATTCTGGAAATCATTGATTCCCAAAGTAGTGAAGATTGGACTCAGTTCATCATTCATGCCTTCAATGAACATTCGGCATTTATCAGCTTCAGTTTTGATGTATTCTGCATCGTATTTGCAATACTTGCAAAAGTCTGCAACGTACTGCTCAATGGGACGATTGGCTTGTTTAAGGTGCAAGAATCTCTTTCTCCTTTCAGCTAAGTACTGTTCACTGATGTACTTCTTTTTGAACTCTTCGAGGAAGAATTCCCATGTCACCAGTTCAGTCGGAACAGTAAGAGTAGTGGTTTCCCACCAATTCATAGCCTCATCAGCTAACAGAGCCACAACACACTCCAATTTGTGGTCATCGGAGCACTGTAATTGTCTGGTTACAACCTTGGTGGTGTTTTCAAGCCAATACTCTGCATCTTCTGGTCTTTCTTCATTAGCACCAGTAAAAGTGTAGGCTCGATGCTGAGAAAGCTTATCCATCGGAGCTCTGCTAGGTGCAGTAGGGACAGAAACAGCAGGTTGCTCTTGTTTCAGATTTGTCAGGAGTTGATTGAACATCTCCTTCATGCTGAGGAGACACTCTCTTTGGGCAGACTTAACCATAGGATTATCAGGTGAAGGTTGTTCGGTATTCTGAACAGGTTCTTTGTCAGATTGCTCAATGTTCTGAACGGGTTCAGTGACTTGAGCAGGCTTTTTAGCAATTTGCTCGGAAGTCTGAGCAGGTTCTTTGTTTCTCTCCTTTCTCGTAGTTTCAGTTCGAACAGGAGAATTATCACCCAGTCTCACACTTTCACCTTCGCTCGAAGATTCGTGCGAGCTCCCATTCTTTGGGTCTTTTGGGTCCTTCATATTCTATCATTCAGTCAAATAACAGAAGATCAGAAAGCTCAATACAAATATCTTATCATACAATACATGGGTGGCAAACCTAAACAATGCAGATGTATGCAGACTCGATTAAAATTTTTAGAACTTAACCTAAAAAGCTCTGATACCACTTTATATAACACCCCTCGCCCGGTTTAGGGGCAAGGAGCATTATATTAACTTAAACAGAATTTGTATTAGGCACAGCGGAAGGTTGGCAATTTTCGTGTAACATTTTTTTCTTTCTTTTCGAATACAACAAGTATTCTTTGCTAAATTATAACCAAACATCACCCAAGTAGAATCAATCATATTAAATACAAACATTATACATATTTCATACGAATTTCATATCATAATTCTATTAATGCTAAAGTTATTACAACCCAATCGGTTATCCAATCTTAATCTAATAACCAATTTACTTAAGTTACAATTTCATACAAGATAACATGTACATATGAACCATATAACAAATTTCCAAATTGATTAACTAAACTTCATTCGAATGAATCAATTCAAATCTTACCCCATTCGAAAATCACTGAATTTATCCAATTGGTGATACATTTACAACTTATAATTTCATTCGAATTACATGGTCAATTTCCTTTGGCGTATACAATACCCAAATATTAGTTCCCCAATTTGGTCATTTTTCTATCAACCATATAATCCATTTCAATACCATACATGTAACTGAAACATTCATCATATATATATATATATATATATATATATATATATATATATATATATAGTGCATCATAACCGATTCATCCATCCATAGAGTTTAGTTTCCCTTTTTACAAAATAACCGGGGTATCGTAACGGCTAAACCTAACGGTTGCCTATACAAAAAGTGACTATCAACAAAAAGAATCAAGCCCTACATATATACGTGCGATCTATACCCCAACATTTACCCCCTTACATACATATCAAAATATAGGGAAACATTTAAAAGTCTACATAGAACCAAAGTAGTAGTTCATGAACATAACCATTAAACCGAATTGCACTAACATGCTGAATGCTAAGCCACCCACCATGAGTATGACAAAGATAGGGAAAATCATACTTAAGCTGTATACGAGTAAGGTTCGGGTAGAGGTCAACGATGTTAGCACCTGAAATTTAGGGGAAGACAGGAAGGTTCGAGTGGTAAGTACATTTCGTACTTAGTGAGGAAACCCTATTCTATTCAGTTTCCCAATTAAACATTGTGATCAAACAAATTTAAATTTCACTTTGCACATTAATTCTTTTGAATAAAACAAACAATTTAACTATCAACAATTAATAGTACACCATAGAGATCATTCGAACAAATGCACAAAGAAGTCATGTAATTCCATTCGAATACATGCAAGAATTCTTAAATCATTCATATCATTATTACACATACAAGCCATGAAACCTAAACTAACTTTCAAAATAAACAAATTATCAAAATTCAGTTTCATAGCATATCAAGCATGGCACAATCATAAAAATTCAGCATTTCATTCGAATGCTTCCATAATCAATTTCACCAATTTACTTCAAATTTCAGATTTCATTTCTTTAATCGTTCATTTAATCAAATTGCAATGCCTTGGATAGTAGAGTTTGATAGGTAAGCAAGTCACATATAACATAGGTTGTGAATCAAATTCACCATGTTAAGGTACCACGTACCAATTCGTATCACATATAACATATCATAATGTCCGCAAACATTAAACAAGAAGGTACACTTACGTACCACAATATCGAGTATACTAACGTACCGATTTTCTTATTGAGCTCAGACTCTAGGCTAGCCGTACTACCTAAACAGACTGTACACACCAAAGGCTTTGCATTTAAATCTTTAATTTAGTCCAATACATAATCAATTAAATTTTCAGAATTTTCAATTAATCCTTTCGATTAATTGCTTATGGTTCCAATTTCATTAACACATTAACATACATGATCATATAACAAAATATGCTCAATTCGCATTTTTTTTCAGATTAGTTCTCATATAATTCCATGCTCATATCACATAATTTAGAATCACATCTCATAGTTCACACTCAATTTGAACATATCAAGCTTAAGCATACATGGAATAGTCATCAAAAGTCATATCTCTTAATTCAATGTCATGATATCCATACATAATCAAAATCACAACAACAAATAATCAACATTGCTAAAAATCATATAAAGCAACACAATTAGCAGAAAATCAATTCGGAATCAAACATATCAACCACCAATTAAATTTTTAATCACATACACATCAAAATCACATATCACAAGTACCAAATCCAATTTCCATTATTCCTTCTTCCCTTACTAGATCGAATAGTTAATTAGTCCAATTTGCATGCTTATTATAACTAAAAATCCGAATAAAGTAGTTGGAACTCTAATTCCAACTCTAAAGATCGTTTCACTCACAATTCGTCGAGCTAATTCTGATTTCGTACGCCTTTCGCCCGGTCCGTAGCCGATCCCGGAGTAACCTCTTCTTCTACCATTTCCCTTCTAAGATCTAAGGCATTAAAGCCAAACAAATAACAAATTTTCAGAATGCAATTCATGCTATTAAAGACTGAATTTTCCATTTTATTCAAAACAGTCCCTGAATTATTTTAATCCAATTCGACTAGTTTCCAAATTTCCCAATTTCTTCAATAAACTCTTTAATCCTTCAAATTGACCACCAAAATTACTAAATTTCAATTCTTTCAGTTTATGACTCGACTTAACAACACTTCATATGTTTCAATTTTGTCAACTTTACAAATTCCAATTCCAAATTTCACGTTTTTCCAATTAAACTCATTTCTGACCACCTAGATTGATTCACTTCGTTTTCCCTGTATACCACTCCAAATTAGACGCCGTTAGTTTCTAAATTCAGATTACATATCCAATTTTAACATATCAAAAATTCAGATCAAAACACTTAGTATATTAATTCCTACAAATTTTCAAAGTTCACTGTCCAGCTCGAATTAGTGCTGGACAGTTTTGTATGCTACTACATTTTATACTTCCAGGTTTTAACACAGCCCTTAAAACCTTGTTTTATCATTTTTCTATGATTATAGACATATTAAAGTGAAACATATCAAAAATTCAGATCCAAACTCCTATCATAGAATTTTCTATAATTTTTCAAAGGTGCATGTTATGAATCTTACAAATCTGTTAACATACTTTGCATGCATGTTATTAATGTTTTATGACTCTTAATCCTTAAGGATTCATATACATTTCTATATTTCCAGCAACCATACTCAAGAACATCAGATTTATGAATTTCTAGGCACCTTAGAACACACGATTTAACAAACCTTTTACCATAATCGAATTAAGAAGAGAATGATCTACTTACTTTCGATTTTCCTTGAATTTTCTAAGTGTTTTTCTCCACCATGCAAGCTCTCCTTCTTCCCCACCGAGCTCTCAATTTCTCTCAAGTTCTATGTTATGTTTTGAGTGTGTGAAAGAGCAAATGAAACTTAGTGGTTTGGTTTAAGGTGGCCGGCTAAGGAAGGTGATAATGGGGAACAAATTAATTGGGATATGACTTTCATGTAATATCTCAACTAATCTCCCTTATTACTCATATTAATAACACCATTTTGGTCTTAATAAATCATATATATCCTATAATTACATGCAATTTCATGATTTAATCCATGTTCTTTTACCTTAGCATGCAAACCTTATATTTTCCACCTTGTTCGAATTGGTCACTAGTCAATTTGACCGAATTCCACTTATACATTTACTCACATTTCAATTTGATCCATAATGAACCAATTTCCAATTCGAAATTTTAGGAATTTAATCTAGTAATTCACTTAATTATTAAATTCGACCTCTAATCTTCTAGGCTAATTTTTGGGGTATTACATTTCTCCTCCCTTAAGAAAAGAATTCATCCCCGAATTCTTACCTGAATCGAACAATTGAGGGTATTGGTTTCACATCGTTTCCTCAGGTTCCCATGTTGCCTCTTCCATCTCGTGATTCCTCCACAAGACTTTAACGAGTGCAACATTTTTGTTCCGAAGTCTTTTAATTTCCCTATCCAGCATCTGAACTGGTTCATCTTCATAGGACAAATAAGGATTTAGCTCTACTTCTTCCGGCTCTAAGATGTGAGAAGGATCGAATCTATACTTTCTGAGCATTGACACATGAAAAACATTGTGGATTTTATCGAACTCACTAGGGAGTGCAAGTCGATAAGCCACTGGGCCAATTCTTTCAGTGATTTCAAAAGGTCCAATAAAGCGAGGACTGAGCTTTCCCCTCTTTCCTAACCGAAATACTTTCTTCCATGGAGAGATTTTAAGAAAGACTTTATCTCCCACATTATGCTGAATATCTCTTCGTTTCAGATCAGCATAGGCTTTCTGTCTATCGAAGGCTTGCTTTAGACGAGAATGAATGATTTGGACTTTCTCTTCTGTTTCTCTGAGCAATTGGGGTCCCAAAACTTTATTTTCACCAAGTTCGGACCAACACAGAGGTGTTCTGCATTTTCTGCCATACAATGCTTCATAAGGAGCCATCTGAATAGACGACTGATAGCTATTGTTGTAGGCAAATTCAACTAAGGGTAGGGATTTCTCCCAATTCTTCCCAAAGTCAATTATGCAAGCTCTAAGCATATCCTCGAGAATCTGAATTACTCGTTCAGACTGACTGTCACTTTGTGGATGGAAAGCAGTGCTTAGATTCAATTTGGTTCCCATAGCTCTCTGTAATGTTTTCCAAAATCTGGAAGTAAATCTTGGATCACGATCAGAGACAATGGAGATAGGAATTCCATGTAGCCGAATTATTTCCTGAATGTACATACTGGCCAAGGTCTCCAAACTGTAGTTAATACGAATAGGAATGAAATGTGCCGATTTGGTGAATCGATCAATAATCACCCAAATAGCATCATATTTTCTGGGAGAACAAGGAAGACCAGTCACGAAGTCCATAGTAATTCGTTCCCATTTCCACTGTGGCAGTACAAGTGGTTGGAGTAGTCCGGTGGGAACTCTATGTTCAGCTTTGACTTTATGACAGTTTAGACATTTAGCTACAAAATCATTGATAACCGCTTTCATACCAAACCACCAATACAAAGATTTGAGATCTTCATACATCTTAACCGATCCAGCGTGGACCGAGAAAGAACTCTGGTGTGCTTCTTCCAGAAGATCTCTTTTCAGATTTTCATCATTTGGAACACAAATTCTATCTTTGAAATAAAGGAGACCGTTTATGTGAATACAGAATCCTTCACCAGACTTGGTAGCCAGTTTGGAAATAATATCCTGAAGTTCTGGGTCAGCTTTTTGAAGATTTTCAATCCTTGAGATTAGACTGGATTGAATTTGAAGTTCGGACAGAAATCCTTGCTTCTGATATACTCGAAGATAAGCATTGATAGCAGTTGGAGCTACAAGAATAAATACCACTTTTTAATCAGGACTTTCATTAAAAACATTTTATATATATTTTTTCTTAAGGTTTAGAGATTAGAGATTTTACCCAATGTCGGTTTACGACTCAAGGCGTCTGCAACCACATTGGCTTTTCCTGGATGATAGTCAATGACTAAATCATAGTCTTTCAATAACTCCATCCATCTGCGTTGTCTCAAATTCATATCTTTTTGAGTTAGGAGATACTTTAGGCTCTTGTGATCGGTGAACAGGTGACATTTCTCACCGTACAAGTAGTGTCTCCATATTTTGAGAGCAAACACAATTGCATCATGTTCGAGATCATACCTTGGATAGTTCAATTCATGAGATTTCAGTTGGCGTGAAGCATAAGCAATCACGTTATCACCTTGCATTAGAACACATCCAAGACCCGCATGTGAAGCATCACTGTACACAGTATAATCTTTGCCCGATTCTGGTTGGATCAAAACTGGGGCATGAGTCAAGGCTGCTTTAAGTTGGTCAATGCTTCTCTGTTGCTTGTCAGACCATTCAAATGGTTGGTCTTTACGAAGAAGTTTAGTCAAAGGTAAGGCTATAAAGGAAAACCCTTTGACAAACCTTCTGTAATAACCAGCAAGACCAAGAAAACTCCTTATTTCACTGACATTTCTGGGAGGTCGCCAATCCATGATTGACTGAATTTTCTTCGGATCAACTTTAATTCCTTCTGTAGAAATTACATGACCAAGAAAAGATACTTCCGATAACCAGAACTCGCACTTGGAAAATTTTGCGAATAACTGGCGTTCCCGGAGAGTTTGCAAAACAATGCGAAGATGATCAGCATGTTCTTCCTTGTTGCGAGAATAGATCAAAATGTCATCAATGAAGACGACGACAAATTTATCAAGATAGGGTTTGAATACTCTGTTCATGAGATCCATGAATGCCGCCGGAGCATTTGTCAATCCGAAAGGCATTACCAGAAATTCATAGTAGCAATTTCATTACGTAATCGCTCAGATAAACGGGAAGGATTAAAAAGAGATAAAAATTCACGAGTGAGATCCGCCCAAGTTCGTATTGAACCCGACGTTAGTTTATTCCACCAAGTTTTCGCTCTTTCCCTTAATGAATGAGGAAATAACTGAAGCCTCAGTATCTCCAGATTTACTCCTGGTAATCTAAACGATCCACAGATTTCTTTGAACGTTTTCAGATGTTCTCTGGCATCCTCTATAATTTGGCCAGCGGAATTGATCTTGCTGAACATCACAGGTTTCAGCTTCCTCGTCTGGCAGGGTGGTCTCCAGTTCCACATGATCATTAATCATGTAATCACGACATGACTGTCGTGCAGCCTCGACAGCAGACCTTCCATTTCGAGCATCCTGGGGTTGATCTCTAATAACACCCTGGTTATCATCTACCCCGTTATTCTGTCTTCCGTTCACCATTGCCTCTAGTTGTTCCTCGAGGTAGTCGTTTCTTGCTACCAAAAGGCGGTCTCGGTTCCTGAGATTGCACGAACGTTCGAGTTCAGGGTCTAGTTTATACTCAGGTTCTTTGCCTCGTCTAGATCTGCGCATAAGCAAACGAAAAACCTTGTGAAAAGCACATGGTAAATGTTACCAATAAAAACAGAAAAATTAAAAATAAGAAGTGCAGTAAAAGTAAGGGTAAAGATATGTTGCCAGTCCCCGACAACGGCGCCAAAACTTGTTGCGTGTAAAATACTCTATCGCAATAGAGTGCAAGTGTACACGACGCAATTAGTAAAGTTATACACAAAGTATCGGATGTCGAATCCACATGGAATGGAAATAGCTTTATCTTTGGATTGCTGCACAAGAGAGAAAGAAGAGAGTTTAATTGATTGTGGAAGAATATTGAAGAATACTGAATATAAAAGATTAAAAGATTCAGGGTAAAGAAATAGGCCGATATTGATTTGCTCGGTAGTACAGGTGTTCCACTGTATAGAAATTCCTGTTATGTCGTTGTCTCTGTCGCGGCAGCACCTGCGGCGACAACAGTCTGTTGTTATCACGAGAGCGATCACACAACTCTGTACTTCAAGCTTGGCAAGAATCCCTACTGTGACTTGTCCTATCTCTAGGTCCAAGTCTGTCGATGAACACGTCTTGGATGATACCTCCCGTCGTGAATCGAAGGATGAACACCAATGTTGTTGAATTCTTCCTTAGCCACTTAACCTCGTCCTATCCCTAGGTCCGAGATAGTTCAACCACAAACTAGAGAACCCGCACTTATTCCTTTCGTATACTTAACTCTCCCGATATTAAGTAAATAAATAATCTCACAATGCTCTCCCGATACTCTTGCAAGATGTTGAAAACTAGAATAAGCAAACTTGAAGTTTATTTTATTGAACAGAAAATTCCTAAAAACAGTACAATCCTTGCAACTACTTTACAGAACCAACCCTTAGCCCTAGGGGAAGTTTAGAACATGATGAGAAGGGGAAAACAACTAGGGTTTTGGGGAAGACGGCTAGAGAATGAGATATCCTTCCCTAGGTCAAATTACATGCCTTTATATAGGCCTTGGGTTCAAGTTTTCTAATAAGGTAAGAATACAAGTTCAAACTAAAGTACAACTCTAATTAAGATTAAATCTCCAGAGTAGATGCCTTTAATTCATCCTCTTTTCTTGCTTTGGGTTTCTTCCTTGAACTTTGGGCTCGACCTTCATTCCGATCTAGGGCTCAAAAAATATAGGAGTGGTCCATGACATACTGGCTTAAATTCCTCTATCTGTCGAGTTCCACTTCACTTTTCCCTTCACCATTGTTGTCGTCATGGCTGCCACGACAATGTCTTTCTTCTTGGCTTAGTCCTGTGTTCTAGCTCTGCTCCATCGTTGTCCCGAGTCTGCCACGGCAGATACCTGCAAAAGCAGCCAAAATCAGTAGCAACTGTGTCATTTTATATAATTGTGATGTATATGTGAAACCTTACCTAAATACAATGAATTATGCTTGAATGCAGCAGAAATATGGGTTAAATAAGGGGTAAAAAGTAGAACTTTTACACACTCAACAACATTGTTGCCCGATTTCGAATTGGGAGCTAGCGGAGACTATAAAATCTATGTTTGGTTTTGATATAATTAAGTTGTTAAGGATTAAATTGAAAACTTGAAATTGATTTCTAAGTCCCTTTAATAATTTATAAATCACCAACACTTTAAACTGATTTGAAAAAACTCAAACTCCAAATATTTTCTAAGTGTTCCAAGGCCAAAGTATTGAAAATCGTCCAGGTGTATCGATACGCCTCCAGCCGTATCGATACCTTTTTTATAAAGTTGGCTACTGGAAAGACGCGTTTCGATACGCTCCTAACCGTATCGAAAAGATTCAATCTATATCGATACGCCCTTCTGCAAAAACTGAAGGAGTTTGAATGGTGTACGGATACGGCTTAACCCGTATCGATACGATTTTAACTGAATTTTTAATTCGAAGTGTTTTAAATGTTTTCAACCGTTGGTGTCAGTCGTTAGGTAGCTAACATTTAAAGTGGCAGTTGTCCCGTATCGATACGATGTACCCCCTGTATCGAAACAGAGACTTCCAGTGAGCTAAGTTGAGAAAAAGGTATCGATACGGTCCCTTCCGTATCGAACGGTCCCTGTCTCGTACCGATACGCTTACGAGCGTTTCGATACGCTCTCTTTATTATGTACAACGACTCTTTCTGTTTTGAGATAGGTATCTATACGGCTCCCCATGTACCGATACAGATAGCTGCAGAAGTGCATTTATGGTGGAAAGAGAGGGTCCCAATGGCTATAATCAATACCCTAACCACCCAAATGGATAAAATTGATAGAGAAGGTATAAATTGAAGCTCTTTGAAGACCAACAACAACAATTGCATTAAATACAAACATCCAAGCAAAAATCCAACCTCAAGTGCGCCTATTTTCCAATTTCTTGTAAACCCCAAATTGAGTTGTATTCAATTGTCATTCTATCTTCAAATTTTGGTTGAGTGTTGTACTTCAAGGGACAAAATTGTATTTTGAGAGATATATTTCTTGTCCAATTTTTTCTTTGTTTATTTGTGAGGGTTTTGTCAAATTTTGGGTAGAAAATTTGACCAGTTGTGTAAAGGTTACCTCCTAAGCCTTGAAAAGGGGAAGAACAAATTAGTGAATTGTTGCAAATCCTTAGTGGTAGCTAAGGTAGTGGATGTATAGTTCATTTGGAACTTGAACCACTCTAAAATCCTTTGTTCTTCATTTTTAGTTGTCCATTCACTCCAACAAAGTTTTAAAATCCCAATTCACCCCCCTTGGTCTTGATCAATCTATCGATCCACTCAACAATTGGTATCAAAGCCTACCTCTTTGAAGGATTAACAACCACAAGAGGAGTTCCTAGGAAGAGTGTGATCATTCAAAAATCAAGGCATGGCATCTACCTCCGGATCTAGCATGTACGAGTCTCAATCCACTACAAAACCGTCTTTCTTAAATGGTGACAACTATCCATTTTGGAAGAATCAGATGCGCCTCTTCATCAAGTCCAACGATTACATGGTTTGGGATGTCATTGAAGATGGTCCCTACATTCCATTGAAGCAAGATGATGAAGGAAAGATGGTTCTAAAGAAAAAGATGGAGATGAGTGAAGAAGAGAGGAAAAATATCCAAATAAATGACAAAACTCTTCACATGCTCTTTTGTTCTTTCGGTCCCGCCATCTACTCCGAAGTATCCTCCATTGAGAGTGCTAGAGAAGTGTGGGATACTCTAGAGACCACCTATGAAGGAACCAATGATGTGAAGGAAACCAAGATTGGAATTCTCAATATTAGTATGAGAATTTCAAGATGGAGCCCGACGAAAGGGTGTCCAAAATGTTTGATCGCTTCTCAACCATCGTCAACGAGCTTAAAGGCTTTGGAGAGACTATTTCGGAAGACAAGCTTGTCTGGAAGCTACTCTACTCACTTCCTGAATCTTGGGATGGGAAGAGAACTGCCATCATCGAGGCCAAAAACTTGAAGACTCTAAAACTTGATGAGCTAGTGGGTTCTCTCCTTACTCATGAAATTATGAAGCAAGGAAGGGAAGATGAAAAGAAGAAGGAAGAGAAAAGAGTGGAGAAGCTAGAAATGGAAAAGAAGAAGAAAATGGGAGTGGCTCTCAAAGCATCATTACTTGAGGAGAGCTCTTCTAGTGAGGAGGATGACCTTGAATAATTGGCTATGATAGCCAAAAGGTTCTCTCGATTCATGAGGTCCAACCGTGGAAGGAAGATTCAAAGGAAAATGGACTTCAAGGGTAAAATCAAAGAAGACGAAAGGGATCAAATCATTTGCTACGAGTGCAAAATGCCCCGTCACATTCGTTCAGAGTGCCCTCAACTCAAGAAGAAGGACTTTGAGAAGAAGAAGAAGCTCAAAGCCAAGCTTGCTACTTGGAGTGATGAGGAGTCATCCGAGGATGACGAACAAGAAGTGGCCAATCTTTACCTCATGACACTTGAGGAAGATTCCTCTATGGTAACCTCTAACTCATCATCCTTTGAATTTACATTTGATGAATTAAATGATGCATATGATGAGTTGCAAGAGGTTTATGATGAGTTAGTTGAGAAATACAAAGAGTCGGTCATTAGGAATAAGAAAATTATTTCGGAATTAAATGATAAGAATGACTCACTCTCTCAAGCTAACTTAAAATTTGAGAAAAAAGATTTTAGGTTTGAAAGATGAACTTAAATTCTTCCAAGATGAAATAGTTGACCTAAATAATCTTCTTTCTCAATGAAATAGTGAACACCAAAAGATGTTAGATGAGCTTAACAAGCTCAAAGAGTCTTTAAAATATGTTGGTAATGTGAAGCATGAAAAAGGTA
The DNA here is from genome assembly GCA_958450335.1 of Hibiscus tridactylites. NCBI lineage: Eukaryota > Viridiplantae > Streptophyta > Magnoliopsida > Malvales > Malvaceae > Hibiscus > Hibiscus tridactylites. The sequence continues at coordinate 72,109,667 of OY288279.1, forward strand.
AATCATCTAAAACAAACCAACCTAGGAGAAAGACTAGTAACTACAAACAAAGTAGCTTCCCTAGACATAATAGAACTAAAATGATTAGAAGTGTATGGGTTCCTAAGGAACTTGTAAAATCTAATAATATTGTTGCTATGTCACCTTAGATTCCTAAGGGAACCAAGCTATTGAGAGCTAACACTCGTGGACCCAAAATGATTTGGGTACCAAAACAAAAGTTTAATATCTTTGTTTGTAGGGGGATCATTGCTATAAGGCCAAAGCACAAAGTCAAAATTCATGATACCTTGATAGTGGATGCTCGAGGCATATGACCGGAGACAAGGGTAGATTCATGAACTTAAAGCCAAAAAGTGGAGGAGTGGTGACATTTGATGAAAACTCCAAAGGCCACATTAAAGGTATTGGCTCCATAGGTAATCACTCTACCATTCTTATTGAAAATGTCTTGTATGTCGATGGTCTTAAACATAATTTGTTGAGCATAAGCCAATTATGTGATAAAGGATTTAATGTTTTATTTGATAAAAATGAGTGCAAAATTGTTGACATTAAATCTAATAACATTATGCTCATAGGTCATTGCATAGGTAACATTTACATGGTGCATTTAGATGACATACATACATCCCACGCATGTTTAGTAGCTCAAAATGAAAATGATGCATGACTATGGCATAGGAAACTAGGACATGCTAGCATTAATGTTTTAGAAAAATTAGTTTCCCTAGATCTAGTTAGAGGTTTACCCAAAATTGAGTTCTCAAATGATAAAATTTGTGATGCATGCTCTAAGGGTAAACAACATAAGTCATCCTTTAAATCCATTAATGATGTTTCTACAAGTAGGTGTTTACAACTTATTCACATGGATTTATTTGGGCCAATTAGGACTATGAGCTTGGGTGGTAAATCTTATGCATTTGTACTAGTTGATGATTTTTCTAGATTTACTTGGGTTCTATATTTAAGTACTAAAGATAAGGCTTTAGAAAAATTCATCACATTTTCAAAACTAACCCAAAATGATCTTGAACTTAGAATTTCTCATATTAGAAGTGATCATGGAACCAAATTTCAAAATTTAGGGTTTGAAGAGTTTTTAAATGAAAATGGTATTAGCCACAATTTTTCGGCTCCTCGAACTCCTCAACAAAATGGGGTAGTTGAGAGGAAAAATAGAACTTTACAAGAAATGACTAGAACCATGCTTTGTGAAAACAATTTACCTAAATATTTTTGGGCAGAAGCCACAAACACCGCTTTCTACATTGTAAACCGAGTAATGATTAGGCCACTTTTAAAGAAAACACCATATGGGATTTTAAAATCTAAAAAGCCTAACATTAGCTATTTTCATCCATTTGGTTGCAAGTGTTTTGTTTTAAATAATGGAAAAGAAAACTTAGGTAAATTTGATACAAAAAGTGATGAAGCTATTTTCATAGGATATTTTTTAACCTCTAAAGCCTAACATGTATTTAACAAGAGAACTTTAGTAGTAGAATAATCTATACATGTTGTATTCGATGATAACCTCATTCCAAGGAAGGATTCTTGTGATGATGATGATGTAGGAATCATAAATGTCTTTGATGGAGGACAAACTTCAAAGAAGGATGAGATTCCAACAAAAGAAGAGGATACACAAGATCCACCTCTTGAAGCCTTGAAGGACTTGGCTCTTGAGGAAAAGGAAGTGAGCTACCCAAGGGAGTTCAACTATGTCAAAGATGGTGAAATCTTGGGTGATCCATCCAAGGGGGTAACCACTAGATCTTCTCTTAAACTTATGAACCATGTTGCATTTATCTCATGTATAGAGCCTAAAAATATCAAAGAAGCATTAAAAGATGATTTTTGGATTTTGGCTATGCAAGAAGAGTTAAATCAATTTGAGAGAATTAATGTTTGGACACTAGTTGATAGGCCTAGTAATCAATCTACTATAGGAACTAAATGGATCTTTAGGAACAAACTAGATGAGAGTGGTAACATTGTGAGAAACAAAGCTAGACTAGTAGCACAAGGTTACACTCAAGAAGAGGGAATAGATTTTGGTGAAACCTATGCACCTGTAGCTAGAATGGAAGCCATTAGGATGTTGCTTGAATATGCATGTTATCATGATTTCAAGATTTTTCAAATGGATGTTAAAAGTGCATTTTTAAATGGTTTTATAAATGAGGAAGTGTATGTGGAACAACCACCAGGTTTTGAAGATTCAAAATTTCCAAATCATGTTTTCAAACTTACTAAAGCTCTTTATGGTTTAAAACAAGCTCCTAGAGCTTGGTATGAAAGACTTTTAAACTTTTTAATTGAAAAAGGTTTTGAAAAAGGTAAGGTGGACACTGCACTTTTCATAAAAAGGTATAAAAATGACATCTTAGTAGTAAAAATTTATGTTGATGATATTATTTTTGGATCTACTAATGAATGTCATTGCAAAGAGTTTGCTAATTTAATGCAAGGTGAATTCGAGATGAACATGATGGGGGAGCTCTCATTCTTTTTGGGACTCTAAATCAAGCAAAGGAAGGATGTCACCTTCATCAATCAAGCAAAGTACATCAAGGATATGCTCAAGAAGTTTGGCTTGGAGAATGCAAAGCCTCAAGCCACACCTATGAGCTCATCTACAAAGCTTGACAATGATGAAGGAGGTAAGTGTGTTGACTCTAAGCTTTACCGTTCTATGATTGGATCATTGCTTTACCTTACCGCAAGTAGACCAGATATTTTGTTTAGTGTTTGCTTGTGTGCTAGGTTTCAAGCTAGTCCTAGAGAGTCTCACATTATAGCCGTTAAGAGAATCTTTAGGTACCTTAGAGATACCCCTTGTTTAGGTCTTTGGTACCCTAAAGACTCCACCTTCAACCTTCATGCTTATTCGGATGCGGATTATGGGGATGTAAAATCGATAGGAAAAGTACTTCGGGAACTTGTCAATTCTTAGGTAGTATGCTCATATCTTGGTTCTCTAAGAAACAAAATAGTGTAGCCTTATCTACCACCGAAGTCGAGTACATATCCTTAGGGAGTTGTTGTGCTCAAGTCCTTTGGATGAAACAACAACTCTTAGATTATGGTATTAAAGTTGAAACCATACCCCTTAAGTGCGATAACACAAGTGCCATATGTTTGACAAAAAATCCAATCCAACACTCTAGAATCAAACATATAGAAATAAAGCATCATTTCATTAGAGATCATGTCCTTAAAGAAGATGTTGTTATAGAGTATGTTGACACCTTAAACCAATTAGCAGACATCTTTACAAAGCCTTTAGATAAAGAGCGTTTTTGGTCCCTTAGGAGAGAGTTAGGTCTAACTAGCCTATCTTGACCTTTTAGGACCCTTTTTGTGCTTAAATTGCTTGATCTTGTGAAATTGTATGTTAATGTGTTGTAACTCTTGAAAATATCCATGCTTATAACTAGGGGGTATGATTCTGTTAAATATTCTTAGAACTGCTCATTCATCATTTCCATTCATTTAAGAGATATTAGAATCGAGCTTTTGGTTATTCTTTAAGCCTAAAAATGTATTTCTGGGCATAGGGTATCGATACAGCCTTAAGCGTATCGATACATGTACTGTATTAGCTTCCCAGTTTTCATTTTGCCTTAAACAGGTATCGATACAGTTAAACCCGTTTCGATACGAGCAACAATCGTTTCGATACGGATTTCATCCGTCTCGATACGATCCTTCAACGGGCATTTTTATTGGAATTACGTTTTTACCCCCGTATCGATACATCCTCAGGCGTATCTATACACGATTGCGCAGACATCTATCAATTGGCATTTAAGAGTTCAACTTTTACCAAAATTAAAATTTCTCAAAACCCTAAAAACCCTAGCCGTTTTCACTCTATAAATAGCCTCTTTCTCCCTCATATTTTCACACCACAACTCAAAATCTCAAGAGGGTTTTCAAAATCAAGCAAAGCTCTAAGGGTTTTTCATCAATTGGGTGCTAAGCTTTTCTTCCATTCCTCTCTAATCAATATCAAGGTAAAACTCTTTCTTTTTGTTTTAATTTTTACTATTATTTTCGTTTCAAAATTTCTCTTGTTTTGTTTTTCTTTTATCTTCTCAAACCAAACTTTCTTTTCAAAATTGGTTATAATTTTTTTTACCTTGATTATTGTTTTTTAATGAGTTGAATGAAGAAATCTTAATGCATACAATGTTTTATCTAGTTCATGGCACCTTCTAGGAAGAGATCACGCACTAATGAAGCCGGTGAAGGATCCAATACCGGAGGTGGTGCTCGTCCGAATCTTACTCATATCTATCAACTATCTTTTCAATCCTCTGGAGCTCTCACCTATTTTCGTCAATTCCAAAACTATAAGATTCGTCCGGAGAGGGTAATCTCTATCCCTTTTCTTAACTCGGAGCAATTCAAATTTGAATATCTACCTTTGCTCCAAGAGTGGAAGTTTATGGATTTTCTCACTATTCCCGGGTTTTACTTTCGTATTTTGGTTTTAATCTTTTATACTAATGCCAAATGTTGTGCCAATCGAGATGGCGTTGTTACGACCATTAATTCTCATCTTATGGGTAAAAAGATCACTCTAGATGTTCAATCTATTTGTGAAGTGTTCAAGTTGGAGGATGAAGGCTATGATGATGAGAATGCCATTGGCCATGTTCTAAGTGGTTCCGTCACCGCCCTAAATGCTCAGGATCAGATCCTCTATTTGATGGTCTCTTGGTGGTTTAGGCCCTCAGGAGGGAAGTATTCCACTATCGGCCAAGTGGATGATTTTTGGATTCGATGCTTCCGTGAGAGAAAACGTCCGAACCTTGCTTGTATCATGTTTGCGGAGATCGTCTATCTTGTGCAACATCGCCACACCACACTTGTCACTTCCTTCACCTATGGCACGACCCTAAGTTACTTCTTACAACAAAAGGAGATTGATTGCTTGCATGACTTCCCAACTCCCCTCACCGATCCCATCGATGAACGTTCTCTTGCAAAGGGTAAGTTCAATTACTTTAATGGTAATTGGCTACGTCTATCCGAGCTCCCTAGTGGGGCCGCAGAACAATTTGCTAATCCTCAAGTTGAACAAGTTCCTCAAGCTCCTCCTCCTCCACCTTCCATGGATGCTCTAATGACTTTTCTCAATGAGAAATTCACGAGTTTGCGCATGGACATGGCTTCGGGGTTTACCACAATTGATACTCGTTTCACAAGCCTTGAAGAACGGATGATGAACGTGGAGACTCGACTCACTTCTCTTGAAGGCGGTCACAACTCAATGAATATCTCTCTCACTGCTTTCCATGACGAGTGATGTCAAACCTTGAGGAATGATGATCCAATTGAGGAAGATGATGAAGATGATGAAGAAGGCGATGGAGATGCATAGTAGCCTATCTTTGCATACCATTCATATCATCTAGGATATTTACTTTATGCACCTTTGCTTTATGTTTTTAGGATTAAGTTTGAATTATTCTAAAACCTATGCTTTGATTTTTCTGTTATTTGGATTGTTAGGTTGGTGTTATCATTTATTTGAACTTAATGATATTATGTTGCTTGCTTATTTATACCTTTTGCCTATTTATGCACTTTACATTATGTCTCAATTATTTTTTGATCTAACAAAAAGGGGGAGAGGGAAGCTCACACTTAAAAATTTTGATTTTCAAACTTAAAAATTACCTAGCTAATATTAAGGGGGAGTTATTTTGCAAAGTTTTTCAAAGTGTCAAAAATTTCAAGTTTTGGTTTTGTTATATCAAAAAGGGAGAGATTGTAAAACCTATGTTTGATTTTGATATAATTAAGTTGTTAAGGATTAAATTGAAAACTTGAAATTGATTTCTAAGTCCTTTTAATAATTTATAAATCACCAACACTTTAAACTGATTTGAAAAACTCAAACTCCAAATATTTTCTAAGTGTTCCAAGGCCAAAGTATTGAAAATCGTCCAGGTGTATCGATACACCTCTAGACGTATCGATACCTTTTTTTTACAAAGTTGGCTACTAGAAAGACGTGTTTCGATACGCTCTTAACCGTATCGAAACAGCGTATCAAAACAGATTCAATATGTATCGATACACCCCTCTACAAAAACTGAAGGAGTTTGAATGGTGTACCGATACGGCTTAACCCGTATCGATACGATTTTAACTAAATTTTTAATTCGAAGTGTTTTAAATGTTTTCGACCATTGGTGTCGGTCGTTAGGTAACTAACATTTAAGTGGCAGTTGTCCCGTATCGATACAGTGTACCCCCGTATCGAAACGGAGAGTTCCAGTGAGCTAAGTTGAGAAAAAGGTATCGATACGGTCCCTGTCCCGTACCGATACGCTTACGAGCGTTTCGATACGCGCTCTTTATTATGTACAATGACTCTCTTTTTTGAGACAGGTATCGATACGGCTCCCCGTGTACCGATACAAATAGCTGCAGAAGTGCATTTATGGTGGAAAGAGAGGGTCCCAACAGCTATAATCAATATCCTAACCACCCAAACGGCTAGAATTAATAGAGAAGGTATAAATTGAAGCTCTTTGAAGACAAGCAACAACAATTTCCTTAAAGACAAACATCCAAGCAAAAATCCAACCTCAAGTGTGCCTATTTTCCAATTTCTTTGTAAACCCCAAATTGAGTTGTATTCAATTCTTATTCTATCTTTAAATTTGGGTTGAGTGTTTTACTTCAAGGGACAAAATTGTATTTGAGAGATATATTTCTTGTCCAATTTCTTTTTTGATTATTTGTGAGGGTTTGGTCAAATTTTGGGTAGAAAATTCGACCGGTTGTGTAAAGGTTACCTCCTAAGCCTTGAAAAGGGGGAGAACAAATTAGTGAATTGTTGCAAATCCTTAGTGGTAGCTAAGGTAGTGGATGTAGATTTCATTTGGAACTTGAACCACTCTAAAATCCTCTGTTCTTCATTTTTAGTTGTCCATTCACTCCAACAAAGTTTTAAAATCCCAATTCACCCCTCTAGGTCTTGATCAATCTATCGATCCACTCAACAGAGACCCCGATCAAACAACAAGTTGATGTGAGAAATGGTGCAGAGGCATCGACGAGTGAACAAGTTGACCTTGCCCAAGATCGTTCGAGTGGAGCGACGAGGGCGTCGCTAAGTTTAGTGGGGGAGAATGTCACGGGCCAAACATTTGGGACCGAGTGATTGGCACAAACATCGAGCCACGAGGTTGTGTGTGGAGTGACGGGCTCGCCAAGACCATCAGACTTGGCCTGGCACTTGGGAAATGCTACGAAGCTTGCAACCCCACCAGACTTAGTAAATTCCATGGAGGATTTACCGAGGTAACTTGAGATGGTAAAATGTGATAAGTCGTCCTACTTATAACTTATATTATTTGTAATTATCTTAGAGATAATGTTTGTGATAATTAGAGATTTGAATTAGAGATAGAGTAGATCTCGACCGTCGATGTAATTTAAACTGTACCGTTGGATTTGGGGGAGTTCAACTATAAATAGAGGCTCCCCAACTTAGTATTAATCATCCATCATTTGAGTAATACACATGGCATTTACTCTTAACACTCTGTAGCGTTCTTCACATTCTTTCCACTATTCTTATGCCAATCTCTTTCAGAGTTCATTTGATTAGCTTCTACATAGAACAATCTTGTGTTTGTGAGACTTGGAAGTTTCGATCTTCTGGAGAAGGATTTTAGGCTTACTTAGTCGTTTGTCTAAGAACATCGACTAAGGACGCACCTTCCGAGTTAGCGAAGTCTACTGGTGTGACACTACGCATAGACCCACGACGTGCTCGTCTGATTTTCTTCTGGGGGGTAGGGCTTTTTCCCGCCACCACAAACTTCGCTGCGGGTGAGAGTGAGGTAGTGCCGTGATGCTTGTTTTGCAGGTCGGTGATGATTGCTCGGTGAAGGACGAATCAGGAGATTTCTTGTAGAGCGGATTTGAGGTCGAGATAGTTTCGTCGACCTTTTCTCCAGTAAAGGATAAAACGGGGAGACTAGAAAGCTGGGAAGAAATAGAAAGAGTGGGTTTTGAAGAAATGTATTTGGGAGAAAGGGAAAGGAAAGTTGGGACGAACAAACGGTGACGTCGAATCAAAGCTTGTTTGATGAACTAGATTATAGATTTTTCATTCAAATCAAAGTGGGTTCTCTGGTTTAGCCGACCTTGTATTTTTTGTGTTCATCTTTGATTCTTTGGTGGTTTTTTGCCTAAAAAACTAGGTGTTTAAATGGAAAGGGAAAAAAATGAAAGAGGAGAGCAAATGGAAATAGAATTGAATCGGAACCAGTGATTGGGAGGTTGGTTTTTGTTTCCAGAAACGGTGAAGAAGGGGGGAAACTGGGGAAACGAGGGTGTTTTTGGAGATATAATTAAATTATTAAATAGTTTAATATATTTATTTTATTTTAAAATTTAAAAATAAATAAAGAAAATGACATGGCGCATTCTGATTGGTCAAAATAATTTTTTTAACGGTATTAATTTTTTGGGTTATATGAGTAACGACGAAATGTTTAGGGGGCAAAAGTGAGCAAAACGTAGTTTAAGGGGCAAGTTGGGAAAACATGAAAAGTTTAGGGGGAATGTGTATTAAGGCTAAAAGTTTTTATAAAATTTAGATAGTATAAGAAAAATAGTTTTATGAAATTTCATGCAAATATTTTAAATTTAATATAGAAAGTTTAAATTGTTAAAAAGAAAATATATTACAAGGACAATTTTATAAAATTTGCTTCCAGTTAATCTTATATTTCCCTAACCAAACATTGTAATCTCACATTACTGCAAAATAAACCAAACAATGTAATACAATATTCCCAGTAATAGGTCAAGCAGTATTATATTTTGGAAATCCTATTTCACAGGTAATCTTACATATCATGAACCAAACACACCATCTTAACCAAGTTTCATGACAATTTGTATTGTTTTCTTAAGTTATAAAACTTACATACACTGTACAAATAAAATTACTCGAACACAAATCTTGCAAGAATAATAACATTCTATTTCCCCCTTGACCAATCCTAAGTTGATTATAGATGATAAATACTTGAAGCAGTTCATCATTCATTAATAAAATATTATAATATATATTCTATAATAATCTCGTACATCAAACTAGAAAGAGTATAAATGTTGGTCAAATCTCAAGCACATGCGAATTTCCGATATCCATTCAAATCAGCTTTACCTCGAGCTACAGTCACGTGAACCAACTGAATTTGGGGGCAAACCTCCTTCACTTCAGCACCACGCATTGAACTAAAAACCACAGAAGATGACAAGATAAGAAAGGCAAAATAAGGAAACATAGATCATCAATTGAGAATCCAAGAAAATAATATATCTCCGTACTAGAATTTGAACTCATATAAGATAGGATAATATGAGCATCCTTAATTATTAGACCAATTAGCATAAAATGAATACATTAATCATTGTAAGTTTGTAACTACCGCTTAAGCCCGAATTTACGAGACTGCAATCAAAACCTGTTGGACAAAACAAGGTTAGATCTGAAATAATCAAAGTAAAATAAATGAAATAAAACCAATCGAATAAATAGAATAAACGAAATACATAAACTGGAAAACATATTCAAAATTAAACCGAAAAAGGGGTGACAGAGGCTTGCACGAGCACAGTTTCCTTAAGACAGATTTGACCACCCTGAGGTGCTTGTAATCACTAATTTTGTCCGGGTTGATTGACTTTATATGTGTTTAAATAAAAATGGGCTTTTATTTACATTGGGCTTTGTTTAACTTAAATTAATTCATATATATATGTTGTCTTATTTTCATAAACATAAATGAAAAAACCTAAGTGTTATTACTAGCATTATATGATCATATATTTGTTTATCAGTTCGGTTCCCTTTTGTTGTCATATTGTTATTTATTAGTATTACTTATATTGTTACCGGTACTATTATATGCTACGTATTATTGTTAGTACTATCACATACTATATTTTGATTGTTATCATTATTATATTTTACTATTATTTACTATATATCATTGTTATGTTAATACCATTGTCACCATGTTATCGTCTATAGTGTTATTATCTATTATTATTATTATTATTATTATTATTATTATTATTATTATTATTATTATTATCAAATCGGAAAACACAAAAATATGAATAAACACATAGTAAATAAAGACTAAATTAAAATAGAAGCCCAATTATATATCAGAGTCCATTTACAATTAAGAAAATAATCTAAAAAAGGTAATTACATGGCTCGTTGGCCCAATTCTGATCAGAAACCCGAACCCAATGTTGTTTTGCGCAGGCAATTACCAACCGTCAGATCTGGATTAGATATGACGGCCCAGATGAAAGCTGCAAGAACCTTAGGAGAGGGTTCGCCCGGGTCTGCGCCGTATGATCAGAGTTCTCGGATCAAACAAAGATCCAATACTCCAGATGGCCCCTCAGAAGAAAAACCTAGAAGCCTCTCACCGGGTTTTGGCTCCGCAGCGTATCCACCGTTAGATCGGGATTGATATCGAACGGCCAAGATCAACTCCCCCAAGCGCGTGTGATCCACGCGCGACTCCCCAATTCCTAGACGCGCGCGTGTGATCCACCGCGTGCCTTTTCGAATGCCTTCAGACCGTCCAGATTCATCTTCGACGACATGGATCACTCCACGTCGTCCAGCCAACCTCCAACGTCCTCTGGTCACCTCGTACGAGCCCTCACATGCACCCAAGATAACCGAAATGTTAGAAAAATGAAAAAACGCAAAAATCAGAGGCCAAAGGACATATTTCACAGAATGATGCAAACGAGAATCACAGAACCAATAGGAATTTCATGTTCCATTTTATGTAATTTGCAAAATTTGTAATTACCGGGCTATATAAACCCGAAGACATGCAATGTAAAGGAGGATCTTTTTTTAATACGAAAGAGAAGACAAGCAGAAAACTTTCAGAGGTATCTTTTTCTTTCGAAGCATAACATATAAAAGATAGGTTTTTTTCTTTACCTTCGAACCTTTCGTGTCCGTTGCTCTTCCTCTCCGAGGACAAACCCTTCGACCTTTTCATGGCCGTATGTGGTGACTCGGTAGAGGATGAGGCATGCACAGTTTTCGATCTGAAAAGAAAAGGGGAAAACGAATGTTTTTTTTTTATTGTGAAAAGGTTTTTTTGGGGTTTTTGATTTTCTAAAAACGAAGGTGAGGGGATTTGTGTTTAGGTTCAGTCGTCGTCGTCGATTAGGGTTTGCGAAGCAAGAAAAAGGTTTTTAGGGTTGTTTCGGGTCCGCTGGATGGTGATTAGCGTTGGCCGGCGTTTAGGGCAACTAGGTTTAGGGGCGTTTGAGTCTGGGTGTCGGAGAGGCAAAAGGGGCTACGAAATGGAAAAGGGGGATTTTTATAGCATTTTCAGTTCTTAGACTAGGGGTTAATCAGCCTTAGGTCCCTTCTTGTCACACCTTTCGCGCATCAGGGGTCTCTGTCTTCCTAAATAACGCCCTAGGTCTTTAGTGTTTTGAGCCCGTTTTCAATCTCGTCCCAAATGGAGTCACCCACAGTCCAATCGTACGTCCCGTCCCCGGATTTTCGTTCTCGTTTCAATTTAGTCACCATTTGCAGTTTTAACTTCTTTTTAATGTCTTTTTGATTTAGCCCCCAATTTCTTGCATTTTGTTTATTTGCCATTGTTTTCCGCTTTTCTTTCAATTTTGCCACTGTCTTTTACATGTTTTCATTCGTATGGTGTTTAATGTATGTTTTTACTTAATGTTTTGTGTTATTTTATTTTTGTTCATATGTATCGAATATGTATGTTGCTTGAGATTATATTATAGCTCTTTTCGGGTCTTACACTTGTCATTCATAAAGCCGGTAATTATTAAGCATGTCAATCGGACTTAAAATATACCCAAAGAGAGGTATTAATTAACTCCGGTATTCGAGTCGTGACAGTCCAAGCTTAACGGATGTCGATCGAATATTTGGGTTAATTCTCACCGTCCCTAGGTAAGTGAAATATAAAAAATGAAAATAGCACGCATCACCCTTTACTTGCTTGCATCATGCATAAAGGTGGCGTACGAGATCCGAACTCTAAACTAACACGACAGTTAGTCTTATATGACGTCGATTTAGTCTATGGTCCGGTGTACCGTCATCCTTTCTAATTAAATGCTTAATTAATTCCAAAGCCGCAATTTGATATAGCCTGAGCTATTTAAGTAACATTTTCATTTAAGAACACTTTATTAAATTCACTTTAAGTTTAAATTATTTCTATCGATTAAAGGCAACAAGTTATTTGGTACCGATTTCCGGGCGTGATGGGGGTGCTAACCCTTCCCCACACGTAACCAACTCCCGAACTCGTTTTAAAACTAATCTCTGGTTTTGTGGTGTCCGGCCTACCTTAGTGGCCGGTGGCGACTCCAAATTTTTACAGTTTTCCAAAATTCAAATTCCCCCTTTTTTGATAAAAATATCTTTTCAATTTCAAAAAAGTGATAAGACCTAGTCGTTTTCAAAAACCTTATCACAGTTTGCCGACACCGCTGGGGCCAAAATTATTGTTTCTACAAAACAAAAAGAGAGTTAAGCCAATAAAACACTTGTTGCCTTTAGTCGATGGAAACTATTTAAATTTTAAAGTGAATTTAATAAGTTTGTTCTTCCTTGAAGATAGGACTTAAATTAACCGGGCTTTGAAAATTTGTGGTATTCGAATTAATTTCTTATTTAATTTTAAAGGAGTCACCGACATGTGTTGCATCATGATCATCAAGCTCTATACCTGAGTTATACCCTTAAGTGGGAGTGAAACTCCCATACCCACGTGAGTATCCCTCCACGGGTCGGTAATTTACTTCCGGAATCCACGCCTTTGTCACGTGAGCATCCCTCCACATCATTAGGCCGTGCTTTCCCTCGAACCGAAACCAATTTGCAAGCCTGTAATGGGCCAGAATTGGGGTTCTCGTTTCCTTAGTAGGTGATGAGATATGTTCGAGTACCCTTGTTAGAACCAAACTCATGTGTGAGAATATAAGAAGCTCACCCCATTAGAGTCACGCGGATAACCCTAGAGTTTAGAGTGTCTAGGTTTTTCTTGCTAATCGCTTGTTCTACACTTCTTTTTTCGTTAATGCTTAAATTTCATTGCTTGACGTATGATTTATGTTTATCATGTAACTAACACCTTTTCTTTTCTTCCCCCCTTTTCTCTTATTTTGCATATATCATCATTGCATAAAGAGCACATTGAGTTGGAAATAGTTTGAAATTAAAGACTTGATCAGTGGGAAATCTGGCCCGCAACAGTAGCGAGAAAGACCTCGACGAAATTATAGCCACAAGAAGAGCAACTACATGGTTGGGGTTCCGAGACAAGAAAGGCTTTCAAAGACGAAAATATGGCCACCTCACATATTTGTTAGAAGTTCCAATTGGGAAATACCGAGTTCTGCAAGGGAATTAGCGAGAACCACACCGAACAAGAACTAAGCTTTTCGGGGCAAGATCGGAAATTTCTCGGGCATAGCGAGAACCACAACCGAGTCTCGACCTAGAACGAAAAAATACTTCAAGTCAGAGGGAATTCCGACCTCCGCTTCGATAAGCTTTGAAGGTTAGGCTCAGTGGGACCCTTTCAAAGAGTAAGTCAAGAGTACCAAATATCGACAATGGATCAATCATAATTCGTCGCCTACACCACTTGGGGGCAGGACCGAGAGTTGGCCTATTTGTTAACGTGGATACGAGAGAACGCCCGATCCCTAGAGAAAGAAGAAGGGATTGTGTGAGTCTTAAAGAAAATCGTCGGCCTAGACGCCAGCTTAAGAACTACAAGTAGTGGGTTTCATCCGATCATTGTAACGGACCAAGGTTCCCATTGATATGCGTTGTTTAATGAGGATATTTGCCGAACTCAGTGTTGCTCTTTGCATTTCAATTATGCATTTTGTTTGATTACCCTTAGTCATGTGTTTCAGTTGTACATATGACACATTGCATTCATGAAATTAATGTTCAATGCACCTTTGCATTCAATTATACATTTTGATTGATTACTTTTAATCATATGTTGTACATATGACACATTGCATTCATGAAATTAATGTTCAATGCACATTTGCATTCAATTACATTTTGATTGATTACTCTTAACCATATGTTGTACATGCGACACATTGCATTTATAAAATTATTGTTCAATGCACCTTTGCATTCAATTATACATTTTGTTTGATTACCTTTAATCATATGTTGTACATACGACACATTGCATTTATAAAATTAATGTTCAATGCATCTTTGCACTTGATTATACCTTTTGATTGATTACCTTTAATCATATGTTTCTGTTGTACATACGACACATTCATTCATTCATTAAACAAATAAAATTAATGCATCTTTGCATTCAATTGTACATGTCTGTTTGATTACCTTTAATCACCTACCCTTGTTGTGCATACAACACATTACATGCATTCATTCTTAAAATGAACAAATGGAGGAAATTTTTGCTAAACTAGAGGCCAATTTGAGAGGTCAGATGGAGCGAACTCAGCAAGAATTAAGGGACACCATCATCAAGTCCCAACAAGATATAATGAAAGGAATATCCCAACTGCTACAGTTTAGTCTAGGAGGAAAGAATGTTGTTGAGATTCTTGCTCAAGGTTCAGGAGACCGCTCGGCCACCCTGATCTTTAAGAATCCTCTTGTTATCAGTCCCTCATCCAACCCACCCTAAGGGGAATCTTCTGCTCGTCAAGACAACGCCTTTGCCCAAGCTCAACACCTTCGGAGACACGACCTTTATGGTTTTAGTTCTCGGTTCTCATCTTTGGGAATTGGCGTGTTTAAGTCTTTCATGTTGCATTTTCTCTTGAAGTAGTGCATGGAACAAACGTTGTTATTATTTGCCCAAAGATAGCAATGATCTTTTTAAAGGGCATTTGTTATGTTTGCGGGTTTTCGTTCTAATGAAAATGCATTTTTCTTAACATACAATGACCTTGAAATCATATATATGTATATCCCTCCTTACCTTCATAGGTCCTCGGATATCACATGCATAATGTGGCATTGATTCTAATGAAAGAGATCAATTGAATTTTGTGATAACGATGAAGTAAGATTTCCCGCTCCGTCCGCTTTGGTCGGTAAAATGATAGAAGCAAGATTACTATTCCTTTGATGATGTTTGATGATAAGAAAATCTCCTAATAAAGCCCAAATAGAGTTGCTTAAATATGTCTGAAAGAAAAAGGGAAAAAAGAAAAAAAAGGAAAAAGGAAAGAAGAAGAAAGAACAAAATAGACTATTTCAAAATAAAATGTTTTTAACTTTAGAGCTTGGTAATAAGCATTAACAAAAAGCACTCCAATGTTCGGAACCTAGTAATAGGAATTTTCAAATATGAGTGTGGAATTTTAGGGGCACTCCGCTAAAGCTCGAAACTATTTGCTTCATGAGTGGTGGTAATATTTTCAAATTGTGACTATGCCGAGTAGCTCGGGGTATCGTTGTATGCTCCATCTTTATTCTCGAGCCAAAAGAATGTGACGAGTAGAATTCCCCTAAGAAAAGAAATGAATGAACAAATTGAATAAGTCCTAAAAAAGAATCCTTGAGGACACCGACACAAATCAATGGTAATCATAAACGCACATGTCTCATGGGCTAAACAAAGGTTAAAACTTTAAACATATATATGAATGGAGAAACATGATGAGAACTAGAAGGAATGGTAATCGAGCTGATCCAGCAAGTACCATAATCATGAGGATGAACCGAGCGATTAGGGAGGAGTTTCATAACTTCAAATATCGCTGCAACATTTACAGTCTTCATAGACACAAGTGATCACTAGAAAGTTGAATCTAAGACGCTCTTGCATTTGATATTCGAGGCATCCTATTCTATTTTTCTTTTAATTAGACTTTTGGTTTCAAGGTTATGTATGTTAATTTGAAAATATACTCTTCATTAGAATGACGACCAGCGAATTGACATATTTTTAAAACAAAGAGATTTCCTTGTATTATTTCAGAGATAAATGCATCGCCGTCAGTAAGGCCCAAAGTTAAGGGGCACTACATGGTGTGGGGATGGTGAAAGAATCATTGAAGTTAAGTCGTCGTGAAGGGGCATCATTGTCCGTGGGACAACGGGAGCTTTGGCACATAGGATTTCGAACCAGAATAGATGGGAGATGGTGCAAGGCTTGAAAAGACTTGATTAAAGATTCCAATTACGACTAAGGTCATTGGGCTCGGGGAATGGGCAACACAAGTTGATGGCAAATAGTCCCATGATAATGACCACCGACCCTAGAGAATGAAGACAAACTATATTCATGCATCTTTGCATCATGAAATATGCTCATGCATCATTGATAGTTAAACATCCCTATGTTAGGAGCATGCTAACTCATACCATCATAGCATTTTGTTTATTTTAAACATGCATTTGAAGGTTGATAAAGAGAGGGATCTACCACTTCACGAGAGAAGAAAAAGATCTCATAAGAACTAAGAGTCCTTTGACTGGTATCAAGATTTTATTCCCTAATTCCGATCTGCCCAAATGATGTTTTCCTCAAAACTCAATTTTTTCAATGTTATGCTTCCAAAATGATGTTTTTCTTAGGATTCAAATTTCTCAATTTTATCCTTTCAAAAAGAGGTTTTTATTAAAACTCAATTTCTCAATCTTATCCTTTCTAAAGGATGTTTTTCTTAAAACTCAATTTCTCAATTTCATTCCTTCCTAAAGGATAATTTTTCTTAAAATTCCAATTTCTCAATTTTATCCTTTCTAAAGGATGTTTTTCTTAAAACTCAATTTCTCTATTTCATTCATTCCTAAAGGATATTTTTTCTTAAAATTGCAATTTCTCAATTTTATCCTTTCTAAAGGATGTTTTTCTTAAAACTCAATTTCTCAATTTTATCCTTCCTAAAGGATGTTTTTCTTAAAAGTCCAATTCCTTAAATTTATCCTTTCAAAAAAGAAGGTTTTTCTTAAAACTCAATTTCTCAATTTTATACTTTCTAAAGGATGTTTTTCTTAAAACTCAATTTCTCAATTTTATCCTTCCAAGGATGTTTTTCTTAAAATCCTAATTTCTCAATGTTATCCTTCTTAAAGGATGTTTTTCTCAAAACTCCATTTCTCAATTTATTCCTTCCAAAAGGATATTTTTCTCAGAAATTCAAATTCCTCAATTAGGTCCTTTCTAAAATGACATTTTCTTCATAATTCAAAATTCTCGATTTTATCCCCTTAGAATGTTTATTTAAAATTCATGCTTCCTAGCTTTTAAATTAAAAGAAAAGGAAAAAGAAAAGAATGTGAGAAAAGAAAAAGAACGAGAGGAAATAAGAAGAGAGAAGAGAGAAAAAATGAGAGAAAAAAGGAATGAGAGAAAATAAAAAAGAAGAAAAAAGAAAAAAAAAGAAAGAAAAGAACAATAGAGGGAAAGAAGAAAAAGAAAAGGAGAAGAGAGAAAGAGAAAAGAAGAAAAAGAGAAGGGAGAAAAAAGAAGGAAAAAGAAGAAAAAGAGAAAAGGAAAAAAAGAAAGAAGAAAGAAGAAAAAAAAGAAGAAGAAAGAAAAAGAGAAGAAAGAGGAAGAGAAAAGAGTCCCACAAATTTAGAATTTCAGAGCAAAAGAGGCAAGTACACATAGCTCAAAACTTCGGGCGAAGGATTTCAGACTCGCCACATTAGATTTTTTGAGAAAAAAGAGGCATATACTCGCAGCTCGAGGTGAAGGATTACAAACTCACCAAAATCAGGATTTCTGAGCAAAAAAGAGGCAGATACTCGCAGCTCGAGGTGAAGGATTACAAACTCACCAAAATCAGGATTTCCGAGCAAAAAGAGGCAGATACTCACAACTCATAGGGTGAAGGATTACAAACCAAAATTAGGATTTTCGAGCAAAAAGAGGCAGATTCTCGCAGCTCGAGGTGAAGGATTACAAACTTACAAAAATTAGGATTTCCGAGCAAAAAGAGGCAGATACTCACAACTCACAGGGTGAAGGATTACAAACTTACCAAAATTAGGATTTCCGAGAAAAAAGAGGCAGATACTCACAGCTCACAGGGTGAAGGATTACAAACTCACCAAAATTAGGATTTCTGAGCAAAAAGAGGCAGATACTCATAGCTCACAGGGTGAAGGATTACAAACTCACCAAAATCAGGATTTCCGAGCAAAAAGAGGCATATACTCACGGCTCACAGGGTGAAGGATTACAAACTCGCCAAAATCAGGATTTCCGAGAAAAAAGAGGCAGATACTCACGGCTCACATGGTGAAGGATTACAAACTCACCAAAATCAGGATTTCCGAGAAAAAAAAGGCAGATACTCGCAGCTCACAGGGTGAAGGATTACAAACTCACCAAAATCAGGACTTCTGAGCAAAAAGAGGCAGATACTCGTAGCTCGAGGTGAAGAATTGCTAACTCACCAAAACCAGGACTTCTGAGCGAAGGAGATAGACACCCGCAGCTCAGGGCGAAGATTCCAAATTCGCCACGTTAAGCAAAGGAGGCAGATACTCAAAGCTTAAGGGTTTCAGGGAAACAAGCAATTTGCCTATTATCGCTTCGGAAGAGCAAACCACTCGAACATGGAAGTTGGACAAAATTAGTGCTTATGGTCTTTGCTTTATTCTTGTTCCACAAGTACAAGCAAAGATGGGCAACTGTAATCACTAATTTTATCCGGGTTGATTGACTTTTATATGTGTTTAAATAAAAAGGGACTTTTATTTACATTGGGTTTTGTTTAACTTAAATTAATTCATATATATATGTTGTCTTATTTTCATAAACATAAATGAAAAAACCCAAGTGTTACTACTAGCATTATATGATCATATATTTGTTTATCAGTTCGGTTCCTTTTTGTTGACATATTGTTATTTATTAGTATTACTTATATTGTTACTGGTACTATTATATGCTACGTATTATTGTTAGTACTATTACATACTATATTTTGATTGTTATCATTATTATATTTTACTATTATTTACTATTTATCATTGTTATGTTAATACCATTGTCACCATGTTATCGTCTATAGTGTTATTATCTATTATCTATTCTTCTTCTTCTTCTTCTTCTTATTATTATTATTATTATTATTATCAAATCGGAAAACACAAAAATATGCATAAACACATAGTAAATAAAGACCAAATTAAAATAGAAGCTCAATTATATATTAGAGTCCATTTACAATTAAGAAAATAATCTAAAAAAGGTTATTACATGGCCCGTTGGCCCAATTCTGATCAGAAACCCTAACCCAATGTTGTTTTGCGCAGTCAATTACCAGCCGTCAGATGGATAAGTGCATCTTTTAAAAAATTTCATCCTCCTTATGCTTGGATGAGTAAGCAAACTTCATTCTCTTTACGCCTGAACGTATAGGAAAATCTTCTGAAAAAACTTCATCCTCCTTATGCTTGGGTGAATAAGTGAGTTCTATTCTCCTTGTGCTCGATTAGATAAGCAGTTCCCATTCATTCTCCTTGCGCCCGAACGAATAGGCAAGTTCTTTTGCTGAAAGGTCTTTTGTGCACCTAAAAATGCAATATTCAATGCAATTATGATGTGCATGCCTGTAATGCCCTAATTTTGGGCCTAGATGTTTTAGAGTTTGAATCGGGCCGGTCGAGAACGGTTCGAATCTTTAAGGGAGATTTAGGGAACACCTAGTTCGAGATATTTTAAAAATATGGAAAAATATCTAAAAATCCTCATTTATTATATAAATGATTATGGTGAAAACAATTTTACAAAATATTATTTGGAAATACTACATTTTGGTGTAGTGACCAAATCGCAGTTTTTACAAAAGTTGACTAGTGACTGTTTTGTAAAGGATTGAAACTTTGAATATTTAAGGAGCTAATTTTACCAAAATGTTTTTCATCAGATTTATCTTTAATTTGGGAGTTTTAAGTAATGTTTTAATTAAGGGAACAAAGGATAATTAAAAAGAAAAATCTATTTTGACTTTTCATAACTACCTTACGTTAGTTTTCTCTCATTTCATTTTCTCTCAACTTCCACTCAGCCAAACACATTTCCTTCATCATCTAACCTCTGATTTTCATTCCTTTTGCTAAGATTTCATTCTCCTAAGGTTTCCTAATCTTTACCTCATCAAAACCTCTTGTTTTCACTTTGGATTTTCAAGAAATCTTGCCCAAATTGAGGAGAAACCAGCTATTAGAGCTAATCTTCGTCCTTCTCCTCTAATGATCAGTTTTTTACTGAAATTCCCAAGTTATCAATCCTTTGTTAATGATTTTTGAGTTGCTTTAATGTTGGAAACATGAAATTGTGGTAAAACTCAAGATTCTTGGTGAGATCTTGATGATTTTCATAACTCTTGGTTAGGCTCTGTTTTGAGGTTGATTTCTAATGTATTTTGGATGATAATTGATGTTATAAATGAGGTATTATCAAGTAAATCCTGAATAGGTTTGGATTCCTAAGTTTTACATGCTAGATTGGTGGGTTTTGGGGTGGTTTTGGTGTTCTGTTGTTGCTGGAGTTATAAGGACGAGTTTATGGTGATTTTTGGTGTTGATTGAAGTTTAGAAATGATTAGAATTGTTAGATCTTGGTTGGGATTTGTTTTGGAAGAGTTTGGAGATGATTTCGGTTGTTTTTAGTAGCCGAAATGGTGTTTTTGAGTAGATCAACGAGTTGTTTGAGTGGCTAGTGATTTCAATGCATGATAATGCTTTAATCCTCCGCTCTTATGTGTAATGAACATGGGAGACATCTTCAGACACTTTTGGTGTTGATCCGGAAGTGTCGGAAGCTTAGATATCATTTCGGCAAGCAAGTGAAACGTAATCGGTGAGTGCGAATGGTTTTAGAAGTCCTTGAGGGACAAAGAAACAATGTTTGGGGATTTAGGATTGATTTGGAACACCATCCTAAGTCCGAAAGTAAGTATGGCTAGATTTTCTCTCAAATATGTTGTTGATGCCCCTAAATGCTGTTGCATGCTCTTGTTTTGAGATAGACAAATTCCTACTGTTTTATGCATGATTTGTAGCATGGGATGATGCTTTTTAGAGATTTCATGATATAACATGTTGCAGTAAAGAGTTTTTGAGATTTTAACTTAATGCAAAACATGAGATATGATTTTGAAATGAGATGAGAAAGACTTGAGAAATGTTGCATAAAAACAATAGGTGAGATGATGTTTTGACATAATATATTGGCATATAAGATGAGATACTTACAAGATATAATTGATCGATCAATAGGAATAGAGTGCACTATAAACTAAAAATTCGTATGTGCTCTTTGGAGTCGAGCAATGGGGTATTGCCATCCCGATCCAAAGTGAGAATCCGATGATGAGAGATACCATCAGGGTAGGACTTGGTGAAATACCCAAGCTTTGTGGCGATGAGAGATACCGCCATGAGAATCCGGTGATGAGAGATTCCACCGGGGTAGGACTTGACCTTGAGTCAAGCTAATCCGTATATCCGAGTAAAGATGAAATGTGAAATGCCAATATAATATATGAAAATGTATTTGATTCACATGTACCAAGTGTTGAGATGCTTTATGCTATGAGAAATGCATATGAGATTTGTATATGAAATGCTTTAGTTTTCGCAAGCTTGTGTATGGCTTTGCCATGTGATTTGCATTGGTTTAAATGCATGAGATAGATTAGAGGTACATGTGTTTTCAAATGGAGATTTGCTTTGAAATGGTTTTCAAGCATGAGATACAAAGAGCATGTTGTTGAAAATGGTTTTTGAGAAAGAGTTTTATAGATGCATTGTTGTGTTGGTTTTCCCTTAGAGCTTGCCTCACTAAGCAAATATGCTTACGTTCTCTTTTACCAACAATATAGATAATTGAGACGAATTTGGGCAGCGAGAAGGCTAAGAACATCCAAGGAAGTGAAAAGCTCATGTATGATGATGTTTTCACATGCTCTAGTATTGATATTTGGCAATGAGGATCTAAGGTTGTTTTTGGGAGATGTATTTTGAACTCCCTATGTTGTGGCAAGGTTGTTATGGTTTTTGAAGTTTGTAAATGGTCCTATTTGGTTTGGTTTGGTTTGAGGATTGATGTCTTTATTTGGTTTTGTGGTTAGGAAGCATGCCTATAGACTAAATGTTCATGTGTTTGATGTCATGCTTTAGCTTAAGCTTCTAAAATATGTTCTATGATGTCTAATCATGTTGATGGTATTTTATGGTATGATTTGGGTTATGTTAGAATGTGTAAGGATGTGAAAAACCAAAAAATTGTATGGCTGCAGGGCAGGGTGTGTCGAAACACCCTTATCTATTTCGAAATAGGGGCCTGAAATGGTCATAGTGTTTCGAAACAGGTAATGGTGTTTCAGAACACTTTAGCTACTGGAGAGGCATGTTTCGATACTGGTCTTAGAATGCACTCGAGTACCAAAACAGTCAACTTTGTTTCGATATGACCATTTCGATACCAGGGTCAGCGTTTCGAAACGGTTGACCGTTGGTCTAAATTTTGAATGGTTTCAAGTTCCTGTTTCTTACATTTTAGTCCTAGATGTTTGTGGATGCAATTGGTTGAGTTGGGAATGTCCGATTAAGCTGATATTTGACAGAGATGGATGAAAAATGACTAATTACATATTGGTAAGCTTAAAACCTGCAAAGTCCTCACAATTTGCAAAGTTTATGTTTTGGTCCCTAAAAGTGTAATTCTTACAATTAAACCCCTAAATGAATTTCGATCGTTGTGCCTTTCCTTCCTATGATCTTGTGTGATCACATAGGCTTAACCTTGCATTTAGAAAAGATAGAAAGAAAAAAAGGGTCATTAATCAAGGTTGACTTTCGAGTTGACTTTGGCTTTCCTCGTGTAATCTTCGTAGTTCGGGTCAAGTGTCTAGGTCGGGCTAAGGGGGTTACATCTGTGGGTATCAGAGCCAGGTTAGCGAATATTTGGGGCTTGGTAAGTGGTTAATGTGTGTGATTAAGAATGATAGTGACTTTTTGGTGAAAGTATGATGTATGATTGTTGATGTTTGGTTCTAATGAGATGAATTTGTGATGCTATGCTATATTTGGGGTATAGTTGGGGATCCCATTTCCATATCATTACTATTGAGAATAATTGTTTTCAAAAATGAGCTTGAGTACTTGGATTACTTGCCTTATATTGCCTAATTGAATTTATTGCATTCTTGTCAGTTGCATTGTTTTCATATGAGGCCACGTAGAGAGCTTAGAATTAATACTCGTGCTACGACTGAGAACGAGAGTGCTGAGAATGTTGAGGATTTACCGCCTCCTCCTTGTAGGACCCGAGGGATTTCAGGGGCAAGCTGCTCCTAATATGTCTGTATTGATACAAGCTATTGCTGGAGCTTTCCAGGTAGCAGTAGCTGGAGGTCATGGAGCTGCACCTCAGGATGGTGCTAATGTGAGGTTGCCGTTGGAGCGACTCCGCAGTCTGGAAGGGACTGAGTTCAGAGGGTTGACTTTGGAAGGTTTTGAGTCATGGTTAGAGAGTACCAAGAGGATTATCGGGCAGTTGAACTGTAATAATGTTCAGAAGTTGAGGTGTATTGTGTCCCTGTTGCATGGTGATGCATATACATTCTGGACAACCACAATAGCGGGGATGGATGATGATGAGGTGACTTGGACATTCTTCTTGAATGCATTCAAGTAGAAGTATTTGGGAGTTTGCTACCTTGGTGAGAAAAAGAGGGAATTCATATCCCTTGTGCAAGAGAGTATGATAGTGGCGGAATATGAGGTACAATTTGTACGCCTCAGAAAATATGCACCCGAGCTGATTCTTAGCGAGCGAAAAAGATGTGAACGATTCCGTTATGGGCTGGTGGCTGATGTGAAAACCTATATGCTCGTAGCAGACTATACTGATTTTGATGTCTTGGTCACTCGAGCCAAGGACATTGAGCTGAATCTTGGTCTGGCAAGTCGAGCACGAGGACCTAGCTCAGGGAAGCGAGCTACGAAACGTGATCTTGGTAGAGATCGGTACAAGATGTATAAGGATAGAAGGTCACATGCGGATGCTAGGCGCGGGGGTGGCAACACTGGAAGAGGTTAGCAAGGACCGAATGCTTTCATACGGACTCCTGAGTGCAACCGGTGTGTAGGAGGCACACTGGTGAGTGTTGGGGAAATCTTGGTACATGCTAGAGTTGTGGTAATCGTGGGCACCTGAAGAAAGATTGTTCGCAGTCGTTGAGAGAGGGTCAGGCTCCGGTAAGAGCAGCTGAGCCACAGAGAGGTCGTGGGCACGGCCGTGGCAACTTCCATCGTAGAGATGAAGGTGGAAGGAATGTAGCTCATGTGGTACATGTTCAGCCTGAAGGTGGTGGCCAGGCTCGAGTGTATGCCCATCGAGAAAGGAGGAATGACACAGACGTGGTTGCAGGTACCTTTACTTTGCAATCCTTGTCATTACTTTCTTTGATTGATTATGGATCTACACACTCGTACATATTGCGTGAACATGCTCAAATGCTTGGTTTGCCTGTTGAGTCTTTGGATGTGGGTATGCGTGTTACTAGTTCCTTTTGTGAGACGGTTGTAACAAGAAGATTGTATAGGAGATGCCCCTTGAAGGTGCAAGAGCATGTGTTTCTAGTTGATCTTATGGAATTGCCATTCTATGGATTTGACGCAATTCTTGGTATGGATTGGCTTTTTAAGCCTAGGGCCGTGGTGGATTTTGAAAATTAACGAGTTTCGTTGAAACTTGCAGATGATTATGAGGTTGTGGTGGTGGGAGAAAATGTGAAGTTCCTATCTAATGTGGTGTTGATGCTTGAAGCAAGCCGGATGTTGCATCAAGGATGTGAGGCTTATCTAGCCTTTGTTATGAATCCTAGTACAAAAGAGGTTCGTGTACAAGATATAAGAACCGTGTGTGAATTCCATGGAGTGTTTCTGGAGGAATTACCGGGTTTGCCGCCTGGTCGAGAGGTTGAATTCGGAATTGAGTTGTATGAGAACACAACTCCGGTGTCTATTGCTCCCTATCGTATGACACCTAAGGAGTTGAAGGAGTTGAAGATGCAACTTCAAGAGTTGCTTGACCGAGGCTTTATTCGGCCTAGTGTATCACCTTGGGGTCACTGCTCTTGTTTGTTAAAAAGAAAGATGGCACGATGAGGATGTGCATTGATTATCGTCAGCTGAATAAGTTGACTATCAAGAACAAGTATCCTTTGTCGAGGATTGATGATCTTTTTGATCAGTTTTGAGGAGCGGTAAAGTTTTCAAATATAGATTTGCGGTCAGGATATTATCAGCTTATGGTGAAGGATGTGGATGTGCCGAAAATAGCCTTTCGAACGAGATACAGGCATTATGAATTCCTAGTGATGCCGTTCGGATTGACGAATGCTCCTGCTTCTTTCATGGATATGATGAACATGGTGTTTCATGAATTCCTAGATAAGTTCTTTGTGGTGTTCATCGATGATATCCTTGTGTACTCTCGTACCGAGGAGGAACATTTGAGGATTGTTTTGCAAGCGCTATTAGAGAATCAGCTTTATGCTAAGTTGAGCAAATATGAGTTTTGGCTTAAGGAAGTAGTTTTTCTTGGCCATGTGGTTTCAGCTGAAGGGATTCGTGTTGATCCTTAGAAGATTGAGGCGGTGGTGAATTGGACGCCTCCTAGGTCTGTTCATAAAGTTCGTAGTTTCCTTGGGTTGGCAGGTTACTACCGAAGGTTCGTGGAGGGATTTTCTAAGATTGTTGCCCCTTTGACGAAGTTGTTACAGAAGGATGTTAAGTATGAATGGACGGAAGTGAGACAACAAGCTTTTGAGAAGCTAAAGGCAGCTTTGACGCAAGCTCCTATCTTGGTTCAACCTGAGTCAGGAAAATAGTTTGTGGTGTATAGTGACGCATCCTATGTTGGTTTGGGGTGTGTGTTGATGCAAGAGAGTAGAGTGGTGGCTTATGCATCGCGACAGTTGAAAGTGCATGAGCACAATTATCCTACGCATGACATTGAGCTAGCAGCAGTGGTTTTTGCTTTAAAGATTTGGAGACATTATCTCTATGGTGAGAAGTGTATTGTGTACACGGATCATAAGAGTTTGAAGTATTTGATGTCTCAAAAGGAGTTAAATCTTAGGAAGCGACGTTGGGTGGAGTTGCTTAAGAATTACGATCTAACGATCGAGTATCATCCGGGGAAGGCCAAAGTTGTGGCTGATGCTTTGAGCATGAAAGTGGCGGCGGAATTAAGGGCGATGTTTGCTAGCTTGAGCATATCGCGAGATGGTGGTCTTGTTGCTGAATTGCATGTGAAACTATCTCTAGTTTAGTTGATTAAGGATAAACAACTGTTGGATGATTTTTTGGTGCCATATGTTCAGGATATCGTAGAAGGTAGGCCATCAGATTTCTGTTTCAATAATGATGGTGTTTTATGTTTTGCGAATCGGATAGTGGCGTCGAATGATGTTGAGTTGAGGCGTCGAATGATGTTGAGTTGAGGCGCACTACCATGGTAGTACAAAGTTGTACCATGATTTAAAGGATGAGTACTATTGGGTGGGATTAAAGAAAGATGTCGCTGAGTATGTTAGCAAATGCATGGTTTGTCAGCGGGTTAAGGCTGAACATCAATTTCCTTCAGGGTTGTTGCAGCCGTTAAGGATTCCTGAATGGAAGTGGGAGAGGATCACTATGGACTTTGTGTTTGGTTTGCCTTTATCGCCATCAAAGAAGAATTATGTTTGGGTGATTGTGGATCGCCTTACGAAGTGTGCGCATTTCTTGCCTGTGCATACTACGTATACCTTGGATAAGCTTGCGGAGTTGTACATTGCTGAGATTGTACGATTGCATGGAGTGTCGAAATCTATAGTGTCGGATAGAGGTCCGAGGTTAACCGTAAGGTTTTGGGAGTGTTTGCATCAAGCATTGGGTACGCGGCTGAATTTCACTACTTCTTATCATCCGTAGACGGATGGACAGTCGGAGCGTGTTATCCAAGTGCTTGAGGATATGTTGAGGTGCTGTGTTATTGAATTTCATGGCTCTTGGGAGAAGCACTTGCCTTTGGTGGAGTTTGCTTATAATAACAGTTACCAGGCAAGCATTCAGATGGCACCTTATGTAGCTTTATACGGGAGGAAGTGCAGAACTCCTCTTTGTTGGGCTGAAACAGGACAAAAGTTGGTCTCGATGCCGGCTTTGTTAAAAGGAACCACTTAGAAGGTGAAGTTCATTTGTGAGTTGTTGAAGGCAACATCAAACCGGCAAAAGTCTTACGCGGATTTGAAGCGTAAGGAGATAGAATTTGCTATGGGCGAGCGTGTGTTTTTGAAAGTTTCACCTTGGAAGAAGGTGATAAGATTTGGCCGGAATGGCAAATTGAGTCCAAGGTTCATTGGAACATACGAGGTGATAGAACGTGTGGGACCTGTTGCTTACAAGTTGAGACTACCTCAAGAGTTAGAGAAGATACATAATGTGTTTCATGTATCCATGCTTCGGAGGTATAGATCGGATTCGTCGCATGTTATGCTTGTGGAAGAGGTTGAGTTGAATCCACACTTAACGTATGATGAGGAACCTGTTGAGATTCTGGATTCAGATAGTAAGGTTCTCTGAGGTAAGACCATTGAGCTGGTCAAAGTCTTGTGGAGGCATCGTGGTGTTGAGGAAGCCACGCGAGAAAGGAAGGATGACATGAAGAAGCAATTTCCTTACCTTTTTCCTCCAGGTAAATTTCGAGGTCGAAATTTCAAAAGAGGGGGAGAGTTGTAACGCCCTGATTTTGGGCCTAGATGTTTTAGAGATTGAATCGGGCCGGTCGAGAACGGTTCGAATCTTTAAGGGAGATTTAGGGAACACCTAGTTCGGGATGTTTTAAAAATATGGAAAAAAATCTAAAAATACTCATTTATTATATAAATGATTATGGTGAAAACAATTTTACAAAATATGATTTGAAAATACTACATTTCGGTGCAGTGACCAAATAGAAGTTTTTAGAAAAGTTGACTAGTGACTGTTTTGTAAAGGATTGAAACTTTGAATCTTTAAGGAGCTAATTTTACCAAAATGTTTTTCATCAGATTTCTCTTTAATTTGAGAGTTTTAAACAATGTTTTAATTAAGGGAATAAATGAGAATTAAAAAGAAAAATCTATTTTGACTTTTCATAACTACCTTACGTTAGTTTTCTCTCATTTCATTTTCTCTCAACTTCCACTCGGCCAAACACATTTCCTTCATCAATTAACCTCTGATTTTCATTCCTTTTGCTAAGATTTCATTCTCCTAAGGATTCCTAATCTTTACCTCATCAAAACCACTTGTTTTCACTTTGGATTTTCAAGAAATCTTGCCCAAATTGAGAAGAACCCAGCTATTAGAGGTAATCTTCATCCTTCTCCTCTAATGATCAGTTCTTTACTGAAATTCCCAAGTTATCAATCCTTGGTTAATGATTTTCGAGTTGCTTTAATGTTGGAAACATGAAATTGTGGTAAAACTCAAGATTCTTGGTGAGATCTTGATGATTTTCGTAACTCTTGGTTAGGCTCTGTTTTGAGGTTGATTTCTAATGTATTTTGGATGATAATTGATGTTATAAATGAGGTTTTATCAAGTAAATCTTGTATAGGTTTGGATTCCTAAGTTTTACATGCTAGATTGATGGTTTTTGGGGTGGTTTTGGTGTTCTGTTGTTGCCGGAGGTATAAGGACGAGTTAATGGTTATTTTTGGTGTTGATTGAAGTTTAGAAATTATTATAATTGTTAGATCTTGGCTGGGCTTTGTTTTGGAAGAGTTTGGAGATGATTTCGGTTGTTTTTGGTAGCTGAAATGGTGTTTTTGAGTAGAGCAGCGAGTTGTTTGAGTGGCTGGTGATTTCAATGCATGATGATGCATTAATCCTCTACTCTTATGTGTAATGAATAGGGGAGACATCTTCAGACACTTTTGGTGTTGATCTGGAAGTGCCGGAAGCTTAGATATCATTTCGGCAAGCAAGCGAAACGTAATCGGTGAGTGCGAATAATTTTAGAAGTCTTTGAGGGACAAAGAAACAAGGTTTGGGGATTTAGGATTGGTTTGAAACACCATCCTAAGTCTGGAAGTAAGTATGGCTAGATTTGCTCTCAAATATGTGGTTGATGCCCCTAAATGCTTTTGCATGCTCTTGTTTTGAGATAGATAAATTCCTACTGTTTTATGCATGATTTGTAGCATGAGATGATGCTTTGTAGAGATTTCATGAGATAGCATGTTGCATTAAAGAGTTTTTGAGATTTTGACTTAATGCAAAGCATGAGACATGATTTTGAAATGAGATGAGAAAGACATGAGAAATGTTGCATAAAAACAATAGGTGAGATGATGTTTTGACATAATATATTGGCATAAAAGATGAGATACTTACCGGATATAATTGATCGATCAATAGGATGAGAGTGCACTATAAACTAAAAAATTCGTACGTGCTCTTTGGAGTCGGGCAATGGGGGTAGTGCCATCCCGATCCAAAGTGAGAATCCGATGATGAGAGTTACCATCGGGGTAGGACTTGGTGAAATACCCAAGCTTTAGTGTAGGGAGTGATCCTTGGTTAGGGTTCAAACACAAGAAAAAAGTATCAGGCTCAAAGGGGGATAACAAATGGATTTTTTCATTTTCTTATTCGTGAAGGGAAATGAAGGAATGCCAAATGTCATTTCACACACAAATACCGTCGAAGAGAAGCAGTCTTCAGTTGGTAGATATTTTAGAGTTAACACTTTGTTCAAAGACCTTTAACAACAATGTCTGAGAGGAAAAATTCACTCAAAATCTGTATATTAAACATGAACACACTTTATTTCCCCTGTATCTCGTGATTAGATTCAAGAGTCATTCATACAATCAATAATAGAGACTCTGTAAAGAAGATGTATGCTTGAAAAGAAATGGATGAAGAATGAAAAGAAGGGAAGAAGATGAAACAAAAATGAGTAATGTTTGCCACTTGAAAAAAATGCATCTTTAAACAAGTAAATTGACATAGAAGCCCTTACAAAAGATCCCTAATGCTCGTGGGCAAAAGCAAAAAGGTTTGTTCTAAGCATGATCCCAACCGTCTAGAGAAAATTATGCATTATTCCAGGAAAGCATGACTTCCAACAATCTTGCCTCCATCGACTTCGTGACAAAACTCTAAACGCGTTCACCATCTTCTTCTCTCTCGAGTCTTCAACTTTCGATGGCTGCCAATATCAACTCTCCATTCATGACCATGTCTGCAAAACCTTTGGTGTCGTGATTTAACATCTAGTCATAGAGTGGACCATTTAGAGTCTCCACAAACATTAGAGTAACCTCATTTTCTGAAAGTGGAGGTTGGACTTGGGCTGCCACATCTCGCCATCTCTAGGCATACTGGTGGAAGCTCTCATTGGGCTTTTGTTCAATATTCTAAAGTACAATCCTTCTTGGGGCCATATTTGTTACATACTCGTATTGTTTGAGAAAGCTTTTGACAGATCTCTCCAAGTGCATATGTTGACCCTACTCAATTGAGCATACCATCAGATAGCAGTCCCAGATAGACTGTCTTGGAAACAGTGGATCAACAACTTCTCATTTTCAAAATGCGGTGACATTTTCTGACAGTAGATGGTCAAAGGTGCCAATGGGCATGTAGTTCCATTATACTTTTCAAAGTCAGGGGCCTTAAACTTTGGTGGAGCCACCAAGTCAGTTACTAGACTCAAATCTCTAGCATGTATGCCGTCATAAATGCTTCCTTGATAAGATTTAATCATTTCCTCCAGCTTCTTGTAGCGGTCTTCCTATTTTCTCTCGACC
Organism: Hibiscus tridactylites; assembly: GCA_958450335.1. Taxonomy (NCBI): domain Eukaryota; kingdom Viridiplantae; phylum Streptophyta; class Magnoliopsida; order Malvales; family Malvaceae; genus Hibiscus; species Hibiscus tridactylites. The sequence continues at coordinate 72,140,582 of OY288279.1, forward strand.
TTTACCTTGTTAGTTATTTCATCGAGGTCAGGCACCTCGTGGCTATGAACCTCATCGGTATTGTCTTTTAATTTAGTATTGGTAGAAAATTCTACAAAATGGGGTGGGATCTTGACTTTAGGTGAGGCCGCTTCCTTTTGCACCCATGAATGTACGAAAGCCATCCCCAGGAACCGAGGCAAAGTATTGATTTCTTCTTATGCTTTAACTGCATCTAGGTCTTTGAACCAAAACATGGCTGCAATTTGGCTTACTATTTTTCTGTGTGATAACTCAATCTCTTTCTTCAGATCATTTTCCATTTTCTCAAGCTTATCCTGAATGCTCTTCTGATTTTCTTCCAGTGTTGTCAATTTGTCTTCTGTAGTCATAGCTCGAATACCATGTTTGCGCGGGATCTCTACTACTTAAATAGAAATTTCCAAAATTAATCCTTTTTACTATTCATGTGTGAATGCAATGATTGAAACATTATTTAATGCAAAAAAAAACAAATGCATGGAAGCAAATGTATGTATGCAAAAGCATGAATGCAAGCGAAGGGTCATCAATTCTATTAAGGTGGTGCTCTAGATGTAGCTTCCATTGGATAACGAAGGTCCTACGAATACGTCTCGGTTTGAGCACTCATTTCTTTAATCAATATTTCGAACCTTGGTCCTACCTTCCATATCGGTCTGACGTGGGGCGAAGAAATGTAGCTTCTTGACGCCACCTGCTTAGCTACATCTTCAATTTAGGATGTGATGCTTCTATCGAACTCGTCTCGCTCATGGGTCCTTTTGATGTTGCCTCCAAGCAGAGTAGACCAATGATCATCTTCAAATTTTGCTTGGTTGGACCGTCAAAGTCATAGCACTTGCGACTTATGGTATTCTGCTTGGCGCTGATGTGAGCATACTTCGATGTTTCCTCCACGTGATCACTCGACAAATTCTCATTTCTTGCTGGTGGGCCTTAGATTGGTGACGTACATCCGCATTGTCTTCTTCTTTTAGGTACCTTCCATCCATGTGAAATCTTTTCTAATTGAGCAACATGCTTTAGAATCGATCGCTTCTACATATGGGATGCATGCAACAAATAAATATGCCACAAAAACAAAATAAAACTCATACACAAAAAAGGCTAGTACTCTTTTTAATAAAAACACAAATAAAACATAAAAGATCCAAAATAATTTAATTGCATAATAACTCTGGGAAGCCATTCCAACATTCCAGGACATGTCTCCATGGATTATTCTTGCGACTTTTACCAGACTTAACACCCTAGGCTTTCCGTATGGCTTTATTGGGGTAGGCTCTAGATTCTTAAACTTGGTTCGGGTCTAAAAGGATACTCGAGCCGTCCTTGATGTCCCCTACTAAGGGTAGCAAGGCCTCTCGATTCTCACCCATTATAGGCTTCCAACAAAACGAGTTCAACTTAGGAGGACTCACCACCGATGCCTTCTCGAAGAATCCATATCCTTACGAAGACAAAGGGAATGTGTACCGAAGGTACTTGCCAAGCTCATATGAAGAATCAATATTCTTACATGGGCAAAGCGTGTTCCCCCCACTTAAACGAACGGGACACGGCTCTGGTATAGAGCTTGGAATTAAGTTTTAAATGCATAAAATATAATTATATTCATTTAAACGGACAAATAAATGAAACCTTTTATGAACTTGCAAAATCCATTTATTTTAAAAAAAAAAACTTTTTGAAAAGCATTTAAAACCAATTTGTGGCCTAACCCTCTTTTGTTTTTATTTTAAAAACAAAAACACATCCCCAGCGGAGTCGCCAAGCTGTCGCAACACTTTTTTGGGAGGTTCGACTTTTTGGAAAATTTTTAAAAATCAACGGAGTCGCCACCAATTTTTTTGAAAAGTGTGATGGGATCACTTTAAAACATGGTTATTTTAATAAAACATTTTATTTTAATAAAACAACGGTTTTGGTCAATGGAAACCAAAAAACATGTTTGGGGGTTGGTTATGCATGGGGAAGGGTTAGCATCCCCACGACACCCAAAATTGGTAACTAATTGATTTTAAAATTGTTTTCAAAAATGGAATTTGCAAGTTCACGAAGGTTCGACTTTATTTGTCTGTTTAATGAATATCAGTCTATTTTAACGGCTTTATCGTCTGGGAGATGAACTTTAATCACCGCTGACAACTTTGGCACTAACCCGCCATTCTCGTTTGATAAGACACCGCATTGATTATTTTTCAGGCAAACAAAGATAAAATATGAAAGCAAAGATTAAACCATAAAATTAAATAATTACAAGAATATAACTAAAAAGAAAAGGAAGACAAATTATTCTTTATTTTCAATTTTGATTCACACTTTTTTTTCAAAAAAAAGTTTAAATTTTTTTCTCAAAGTCATGTCAAAATAAAATTGGATTTTTTTTATTTTTTTAAAAGAAAAATCTTTTATAAGTTTTTTAAAAGAAAAGTGAATATTTTATTATTAAAATTTTATTTTTTTCAAAATGAATATTTAATTTCTAGAAAATCTTTATTAAACATAAACTTGATAAAAAAATATTTATTAAAACTAAGCTTGACAAAAAAGTCCAAAAGAATCAATTCTCTTTAAGCCCAATTTTATTTTAAATGGATTGGGTTCAAGGCCCACAAACACCTTCTAAAAAACTCAAATGGATCAAACAAAAAAAATGAACTTCCAACATTGTTCTTGGTGTTCTTCAAAAATATGAAGAACACCTCCCACTTTTATCCGAAAATTAACAAAAGTTGCATCGAAATTCGTTTAAATTCGAGTAACAATAAATTCAAAGTATCAACATCAAACGAATATCATTCAAACATCAAATTAAACAAGAAAAATAAAATAAAAGAATTAAAGGGAAGAACACAATACCAAAAAATGCTGGCTTTGATTCTTCAATTTTGATTACAATGTAGTTGGATTTCGAACTCCACCTTCTTGTAACTCTACTGACAATTTCTAAAGCTTCCCTAATGATTTTTCAATGTTTTTTCGGATTCTTTTTGGTGATTCATACATAAAAATTCAAGGCTTTTATAGGTACAAGAATGATTGACCTTCAAGCACAAATCCTTGATTTCTTCCCCCAAACTCCATTTTCAAACCCATAATCTCAAGCTAACACATGAATTCAGCCTTTTTTCTGATTTTACATATACAAAATGGCTCGAATTTAGGGAATTTCAGATAAAAATCTCTCTAAATTCGAATAGGATTTGACCTCTTTTTTCCCCTTTTTTGTAGGTGACCGGCGGTGAGGAGATGCGTTGGCGGCGACGTTGGCACGACAGGGCTGAGGAGAATCGGCCATCACCTCAAACGGTAGTGGCCGGTGATTGGTGGCGCAGCGACAACCCCGTCCCCTTTGCTGAACAGCTTCGAAACTGGGGGAAAGGGACCAGCCCTACGCGCGTGTGACACACGCGCCAGGCGCGTGGGTGCGGGTGGTCCTTCCTCTCTTTTTTTCTTCTAATTTGATTCATCCTAGCCCTTTGATCTTCCTACCGTTAATCCAATGGCCCATATTAATCCTGCACAAAAACAAAATAAATAGGTTACATTGGGACCCTTTAAAAATGGGTTTCTTATCTATTATTTTATGTGGGTTTTATTTTATTAAAATAGACCCTTTATTATTAAATGAATCACCTTTATTATTTAAAATAGGCTCTATATTATTCTTTTACATACATACATGCATACATACATATATATATTTGGGTTTTATTAATAAGTGTTAATAATGCTAATATACATAGTTATTATAATTAAATAAAAAATGAGGTGAAAATTCAATGACAACACTTCCCTTGCGAGAGTATATTTACTTACTGGTTGCCCAATAGACATGATGTCCTTTAATTGTTTTGACGTTTGTGTAAACGATGATATATCTCACACAACTATCTCTCTGACACGAGTATTTGTTCTCATGGTTATGTCCTTATGGCCATGGACATCTCTTTGGTTCTGTAAGAGTTTGAGAGAACTATGTCCCAATAGTCTCCTTGAAGCGGCCCCACTTCACTCTTACATAGGTGGCTTATGTTGCTCGGTTTTCACCGATGTACACAATGGTCATTAAAAGCGTTGCTTAGCCTATTCCGTTTAGTCCTTGTTTACATCATAGAAATAAGCTTGGGAGAGGAACCCCCACAGTGATCGTACAAGTCTATGCAATTAGGTTGTCCCTTTGAACCTAGTTCTTGGGATCTCCAGTCAACTAGCAGATCCACAAATGTTATCTTTTGACTTTATAAAGTCAATAGAGATAACCCCTATTTGAGATCGGTTGTCAAATGGTATTATGTCAGCGACATATATGTCTCGACTAACCAATACTCATAAAGCTTTGTGGTCCACACAATATTGTGGGCACATGCTTTTTGTCATTATGGAATATCCTTCAAGGCATTCTAAAGCCATTCTGCTTCTTTTCTAGATTTATCTAGATCTACACACTCAGATTTTATTGTGGATCTGGTTATTATCCTTTGTCTTGAGGATTTCCATGACATGGCTTCTCCTTCCAAAGTGAAGATATATCCACTTAGTGTGACAAAATTAATATGAGATCTTCATGTGACTGTTTGATTTGGATATTCAAATCAATTATGTCATTCTCATAATTTCCATGTCAAATCTTGAGATTAAAATGTCTTTGGTCTGTTTTACCATTTTATTGTTACTTATAACAACATACATTTGTCACACCCTCATTTGTCATCTCGACAATATTTAATTTCAACCTTCTGTTGAACGTATGGACTAATTTCCATTGATATTCTTCAAAGTTTGTTTCATTTGAACTTGGATCAACTTCAAAGAATGAATCATTCTTTGTTTTCATTATCACATTCTTGTGAATTTATTTGTACACAAGAAATTGATATTCGTTACTATGTTATACATAGTCAATGAAAATATAGTCCATTTATTTTCATTTACTTCGGTAATGACATTTTACCTTTTCAAGATATCCCCACATTTTTAATATAGTTGTAGGAGGATTTTATATCCTTCCATAACTCATATGGTGTCTTAATTAGTTGATAGAATAACTTTCCTCAATTTAGACATAATTTGAAGATCAAATTCTATTTAGAAGTTATCTTCAAAACATTGTTCCCTTGGATGTTACTCACATAGAGTTTTCTCCCAATTTAATCAATTTATTAAATTTGGGTTTCAACATCCTACTCATAGAGAATAATTTCTCTATAGCATCTTTGCCTTTAAGCAAAACACTATCAAGAAGGTAATAAATTTCCTTCAAACGCTTATTCGTCATATCAATTGTTACGAGAAAATATTATCATAACATTGATCTATAGATCATAGACTTCCGTTACGTTTTTCCATGGTAATCAATTTTTTACCTTAGTAACACTTGAAGGTGGTAACAAAATTTACCTTATCCTCTCTAAATAATAGGAGGATCATCCTTCAAATCCTTAACCGAGTTTATCATGATCAAATATGAAACCTCTCTTGTCGCCATGTTTGAAATTCTTTCCCAAGAATTTCACTGATTTCTCGTTTTGCATTTATGGTCCAACAAACCTCACAATCTTTAGCCAGTTTTAAACACTGTGCATTTCATAGCAAGCATCAGAATAGGCTTTAAGAATTTAACTTGACATAAAGAACAAAATTCTTCTATGCTTTGACTTGGTAATAATGTTACTCCCAAAATAAATCCACCAATTTATTTCCAAAATTGAATCATACTTGATTATTAAGGAATGATAAATTTCATTTCCAAAATAAATTCACTAATTTATTTCAAGATTGAATCATTATAGATTCCACGAAATTAAATCTAACGATTTATTTTCTTTAATAATTTTGAATCAACGTATGATTCTAACATAGAAATAAATTTAATAATTTATTTCTTTTGCTATATCAATCCAACAGAAATCACAAAGAATTAAACCTTTGATTTTAATTCCATTGATTCTTGTTTGGAAGATCAAGTAAATTCGTTAAAACGATAGGAGTTAATTCCCAAAATGAATTATTTACGAGATCTTTATTTCAACATTTCGCCGAAATATTGCGCTCGTCTCTATAGAAATTTCTCAAAAGAAATTACGAGAGTAAAATTCATCGCGTTTCCAAAACATAAATAATAATAATTTAATAATTATTATTATTACATAAGGAAACAATTTTCATTTTTCTATCATATATTTCCATGATTTTGGATTCACCTTAATAATGGATTCACTTTAATAATGCCATAATATTATTACCAAAATAATATCATCATTTATGGCATTACCATGATAATGTGCACATGTATTCATATAAACCATTAAGGCTTAAAAATTATTAAGGAATATTACCTTAATAAACATTTCAAGTTTAATAATTCCTCGTGATTCATCTATCATTTGAGAATCACTTTTCTAGTTAATAAAGTCATTATTCTATAACAAGAAAGAAATCCGTAATTAATAAAATACCAACAAACCATTTATTTTCGATTTTGATTTCACAAAATCCATTATTTCTATGCAAAAGAAACACAAATTCTGGAATTGGTAATTAATTCCGATAAACTGGAAATTAATTTCATTTATTCTTGACTTTGATTTTTCAGAAAATCCGTAACATTTGTTTCTATTCAAAAGAAACAAAAATCATGGAATTAATAATAATTCCGATAAACTAAAAAATTATTTTTTGTTTATTCCTTGTAACCTCGGTTACTAATGACAATTTTTGTATAAACAGATTTGTCCCCTTTATTTATTTTATAGATTTAATGCAAACCCGTTTTAAATAACGACATGAATTAATTCCTAAAACAAATTGTTTGCTTATCTCTAAACTTCGATTAGATCGAATTGCCTTGGCAAGAAGATGAAGAATAAGTCTGTCTTAAGATTGTTGAAAAAAAAACAAGGTTAGATCCGAAAGAATCACAATAAAATAAATGAAATAAAACCAGTCGAATTAAAGAAATACATAAACTGGAAAACATTTCAAAATGAAACCAAAAAGGGGTGACTGAGGCCTGTACGAGCACAATTTCCTTAAGAAAGATTCGACCACTCTGGGGTGCTAGAGTTTGTTTGATCATCGGTCTCCCAAGATACAACAGTCAAATGAAATTCTGCAGCAGCACTACTGTAGATTTCACGAGAAAATTCGAGCCTTCGGCTATCACCAGAAAACTACGCAAGTTTTTTTTGGGGAGAGAACATTTTTATTGATGCGTAAATATGAAAATCACTCACGTATTTATAGGGGGAAATTAGGGCAAACATGAGAAAATAAAATTTCGATTATGCCCCTAATCGAATAATTAAGCGGGCAACAAGTCAAAATAAATTAAAAAATTATCCCTTTATTTTTCGCATAAAAACTGCTATTCAAAAGGAAAAAAATATACAATTATGGTAACCAATCAGAACATTTGCATCGTCCACAACGTACGAGTGTGCCCCAACTCAAATTGGATTGGATTCACACCCTTTGCACACAAAACACAACTCCAACTCAAGTCATTTAATGGCCAAAAGGAGGGAGCATGTATATAAACATCTCCAACTCCTTTTATCCCATCAATGTGGGATTGGGGTTTTTTATTTCCTATTCTATTTGCAACCACCTTACTTTGAGCATTAATTTCTCATTCATTACTTGTCTGTTTTGAGCTTATGAGATACCGCTGTAAAGGTCTTAAAGAGTAGAATAAGTCCGTAGTGGAACTTGATTCGAAGCTCAGCCTTTATCTAATCAAAATAAGGCTCAAAGTTACCTATTTCTCAAAATTTTCCAACAAAACCCATCCTTTCCAATTTCCATTCATTGTATTGTACAACAATCGTAGGTAAACCCCACTAATGCGCTTGCTTTCTTTGCTCCTTTATAGATAAAAGAGGCAGACCATGTATACTGGTATCCGGTTCCAACATAAATTATTACAATGCGGTTACATAATTTGGTACAGTAACTGTAAGAAATACGATAGTTACACAAATGCTTATCATATTAAGAAAACGATAGTTACACATATATTACCCGATAACATTAACTTTTACAAAAAAGCATAAGATTTATGGTACCTACACAATGTTTTACAAGGCCTACAACAAAGTTTATGGAAATTATAAGACAAAAAGTATCTACACAAATTATTACCCCATATATCCTAATTTAAAACCAACCGAACTTATGTTTGGAAATTGTGTTATTACACAGTCTTAAACAATAACTCTATATGTTACTGAAGCCATAACAAATAGGGTATCTACACAAATTTTTACATTACCTACAGAAATGTTTATGGAATTTATAAGAAAACAAGTAGGTACACATATTATTATGCCATATCTCCTAAGCTAAAACAAACTAAACTTATGATAGGAAATTGGGTTATTACACAAAGTCTTAAAAGATAACTCTATATCTTACCAAACTCATAACAAATAATGTAACTACACAATGTTGTACATAACCTACAGAAATGTTTATGGAATTAATATGAAAAAAGTAGGTACACATATTATTACGCCATATCTCCTAATATTAATAAAACTAACCAAACATGGTAAGGATAATTGTGAAAAAGAAAATATATTATAAGGACAATTTTATAAAATTGCTTCCAATTAATCTTATATTCTCCCAACTAAACGTTGTAATCTCACATTACTGCAAAATAAATCAAACAAGGTAATACAATATTCCTAATAATGTGTCAAGTAGTGTTACATTTTGGGAAGCCTATTTCAGAGGTTGTCACAACCCTTTTGAGTCTGATTTTTTTTAAACAAAATGGAGTTGCCACTAATCTTTTTGAACAAAAAAGTGTGATTGGATCACTTTTAAAACCAGGGTTATTTTAACAAAATATTTTATTTATTAAAATAACTATAAATTGGAGTTGCCACTAATCTTTTTGAACGGATTAGCACCCCCATAACGCCCAAAAATTGGTACCTTATTGATTTCAAAAAGAATTTTTAAAATTGGAGTTTACAAGTTCACAAAAATTTCAATTTATTCACCCTCTTTATTAATATAAGTCTATTTAACGGCCTTACCACCCGAAAAATGAACTCCAATCGCCGCCAACACTCCTGGCGCTAACCTATCATTTCCGTTTGGTAAGACTCCATATTAATTAGATTTCACACTAAATAAACAACAAAAACAATTAAATTTGTTGTAGTTTTACTTAATTAGTGATTAACAACACTAAAAATGTCTACGCTTATTTTATTTATTAAAAGGTTCAAGTAAAATTAAGTGTAATTTATTCATAACTATATGAAGGAAGTTTTTCTGCACACAAGGCTCTAATCTAAGTTTTTAAGAACCTATTCCTAGCGTTCGAAACTAAATCTAATAATTGTAAAGGGTGAATAAGTGAATTTAAAGGAAATAAATAAAAACTTAAATTAAATAAATTGAGTAAATACAAATAATTTCAATAAGAGGAAAAGGATAAACATTTTTTTAAAAATAAATCAGCAAGAATGAGAACAAGAAAAGTGATCAAAATTTAAAAATAAGAAGTTTTATGGCTAAATTAAGAGAGAAAGGACGAAATTGAAAGGATTTAAAATTGGAGTGTTGCGGTCGGGTCATCATGTCCATATTTAAAGCAAAAAAATAAAAATAAAACATTTTGGTAATTTTCCTACCGATCAAACCTCTCTTCTAAAATGTTCTTTGAATTTTCCTTCCTCTCCCACTGAGGTTCTAGAAACCACGAAAAATGAATGCCATGCCCGCCGCCATGGATTGGCGTCAGCCGCCGTTGCCAGTGGCAAAAACCCTTTTTAAAAAAATGTATTTTCGATCCTTTTTAAAAACCAGTTTTGAAAATGACTAAAAACCTTCAATCTTTGTTTAAAAGCGGACTTCCGAAAGCTCAAAATACAAATCTATTTTCTTTCGAAGGCAATTTTCCAGATTTTGGCAAGCAACGGAACATGCAACCATCATCGGAGTTCGGCCTCAGCCCATTATCATGTAAGAATAAAACCTTTTCCCTTATTTAAATCCGAATAAAAAACGAAGAAAGGAAAATTACTAGAGAAAGCATTCTTTTATTTCCACTGAAATGCCGAATACAATTGCTTGCTCTAATCCAAATACTTTTTTGTATGTATTTCTTTGTTGTATATCGTGTTATGTATGGAATTACAATGGGTTTATATAGTTACAAGAATGCTTGATTTTCAAGCATGAATCTCTGATAATCATCAGAATTGCTTCCGTCTCAGCTCTGATTTTAATCTGGTTGCCATTGACTCGCGATTTGCCTCTGTTTTGATCCGTTTTAAGCTTGATTTTTGTCATAGCTTCAAATTAGGGATTTTCTCTTTGTTATCCATGCCTCAGTTTAGGGATTTAACCCTTCTTGTTTCCTTTATCATGTTTCTGGTGATTGAAAATGGTAACAACGATGCTGGTGGGAGTAATCGAGGCTATTAAAGGCGGCCTAAGCCATGTCGGAGAAGACGAAACACCAGCTAGAATTCGAAACGACGAGCGTGTGGCTGCCACGTGCGAGTGATGATCCACGTGATTTGCTTCAGAACTTTCAGAGCCTTAAGATTGCTCCTTGATCTAACGATCAAGATGGTGCACCGCTTGATCTTCTCCAACTGTAGCTTTCGCGTGCCATCCGCGCCATACGACCAGCCTTTGATCCAACGGCTCTCTGTTGCCTGTGCACATAGTAAAGAGAGAGTTAGGGTTCTGGCTTTTGGTTAAAAATTTGGCTAAACAATCCTTTATTGTAAATGGGCCTTTGGAGTTGTTTATAATTGTAACAAGTTACTTTTTATTTAGCACAATGGACCGAGTCAAGCCTTTAATATAAACAAGTGGACTTGTAACTTATTTTGTTGGACTCTAATATTATGTAATGGACTCTTGTATTTTTTTTATATACAAGTGGGTTGTTTTTAATATTTTTTTGGTTTTATTCTAACTATTATACTAACAATGATATATAATACTAACAATAGTGTACATAATAATAATAATAATAATAATAATAATAATAATAATAATAATAATAATAATAATAACTATAGTACAACTAAAAAACTTAAAGTGAAAATTTAGTGACAACAGCTGCCCCGCTTTGGTCATTCCAGTGAAATAAGAATAGAGCAAAAATAAAAGACATTGATTTTCACCAAATACCAAACCGTCAAAACCCTTTGTTTGAACGGGCTGACGAGTTCCGTTCTCCCATGCTCGAGCGAATAAGCATGTTCCATTCTCTATTCGCCCGAACGGGTAGGCGGGTTCTATTCTCCTTATGCTCGAATAGATAAGCCGGTTCCATTCTCCATATGCCTGAACATGTAGGCGGGTTTTATTCTCCTTATGCTTGAATAGATAAGCGGGTTCCATTCTCCATATGCCCGAACGGATAGGCGGGTTCTATTCTCATTATGCTTGAATAGATAAGCGGGTTCCCTTTCTATACACCTAAACGGATAGGCGTGTTCTATTCTCCTTATGCTTGAATAGATAAGCGAGTTCCTTATGCTTGAATAGATAAACGAGTTCCATTCTTCATACATCCGAACGAATTGGCGGGTTCTTTTATTGAAAAAGCCTTCATATACTTGTGAAAATGTGATACACAATGCAATTAAGATAAGCATGCCCCTAGGGATGTCTAAAACATGAATGCATGTCAAGTTTTATAGTTTCTTTTTAACTCATTTCACCCTGACGAGAAGCCATTTCCTCTATTTCTACTTCACCATTCTCGTTCTTCGTGCTTCATAAAAAAAATCTGATCTTTGCACATTTGCTCCCTTAATCCAGTAACCTTGTACTCCTGGTTGGAAGGATAAACTTCTTCAATTGTCTGTTCTTTGCCATTCTCATTCTTTGTACCTCTTTGCTTCATTGGAAACATTTGAACTTTGTATGCAAAAATTTTAAGATCAACTATCATTGTAGTTGATACATCAATATTTAGTTACGAACCTCCTTGAGTGCCTCTGAAACTTGAACAAAAATCCATATATCTTAGGATGCCACCTCCAATATCTGTAGAATTGTTCTCATTATCATGGAAGAAAGATTGGCGATCAAGAAGGCACCTCTGTTTCGCAACATGTTGCTTTAAGGATATCAGGAAACTTTAAAGCTCCTTGAGAGTTCTCAGATTCTTGCCTTCACAAAATACTTTGAATTGGTTGCATGAGAATCTTTGCAACAAAACTTATTTCCACTTTGAATTTCCTTATGTCTTAATGCTTCATGCCCCAAGTTCTAAACCTAACCATGAAATGCCTCATAGTTCTTGTACTTTTAAAACTTTTTCAAAGTAATGCTCAAAACCTTTTGCATGTTTTAAATGATGTCAAACTCATTAATTATCATTTCAATGCCAGATGCTTTTGTGAAAATGGAAAAGGGTATCAACCAAGAAGAAGGTCAATGAAATTTTATTAATATAGTGGCAAAAAGAAACCACAAGATCAAGTATTCAGATATAAATGACAAAAACTCCTCATATCAAAATGTCGTGGGATGCCTTGAATGCTACTCATGCCAAGTAGACTTCGAAACTAGTGATAATATGAGAAGATATATAATTCATCTATGCCATGTCCTCAAGAGAATCACTTGCCATATCAACTAACTGAGCCGCCCTTTGTGGATTTTCAACTCAGGTTCTCTTTTGGTTTCAAAACTCCATTTTACGGGTTTTCATTTTGAATCCCTGTTTTATTTTATTTTCTTCTTTTTCTTTCTTCATTTTCTTTTCTTTCTTTTCTTCATTTTCCTTTTTTCTTTTTTTTTCCTTTTTATCTTCTTGTTCATACATAATACTTTTTGACTGAATCCGAGTTTATCGAGCTCTAAAATTAATCCCCATCCATTTTAGCCAAAATTAATGCCCCACCTGAGAAAACCTTCGTTACAATGTATGGTCCCTCCCAAGTTGGTACCCATATTCCTCGAGAATCACTTTGGATTGGTAACTTCTATTTTAACACCAAATCGTCTTCCCGGAATTCTCTCGGGCGAACTTTCTTCTCATGAGCCCTTATCATCCTTCTTTGGTACTTCTGCCCATGACACAATGCCTTCAACCTCTTTTCATCAATTAGATTCAGCTGGTCGTATCTTGATTGGACCCATCCCACTTCCTCCAATTTTGCTTCTATTAAGACACAGAGTGATGGAATCTCTACCTCAATTGGCAATATTGCTTCTACTCCGTACACCGACAAAATGGTGTTGCCCCGGTGGATGTTTGTACTGCAGTCTGATATGCATATAAGGCAAACAATAGGTTATCATGCTAGTCCTTATAGGCGTCAGTCATTTTTGCGACTATCTTCTTGATATTTTTATTTGTAGCCTCCACTGCTCCATTCATCTTTGGGTGATATATTACTGAATTGTGATGTTTGACAATGAACTACTCATAAGCCCCAGGTATCATCTTGTTATTCAGATTGGAAGCATTATCAGTAATGACACTTTTAGGCAAACCATACCAACAAATGATTTCTTTTTTCAGGAATTTGAAAATCATAGATCTAGTAACATTTGCATACGAGGTTGTTTCAACCCACTTTGTGAAGTAGTTGAGGGCTACCAGAATAAATCGATGTTTATTTGACGCCTTTGGATGAATCTGACCGGTGACATCTATTCCCCATATGGAAAATAGCCAAGGAGATGACATTACATCGAGTGACTAAGGGGGTGTATGAACCTTATCAGCATAAATTTGACACTTGTGGCATTTGCGAGAATAATTGATGCAATCTCCTTCAAAGGTTGACCAATAATACCTAAAGCGCATGGTTCTTCTGGCCATGGTAAAGCCACTAGGGCGAGTTCCACAAACTCCCTCATGAACTTCTTCTAGAATCAATCGAGCTTCTTTGGCGTCCACACATCTCAAAAGCACCTTATCTAAACTTCTCCTGTACAACATTTCTCCATCAAGAACATAAATCGATGCCAATTTCCTTATCATTTTGTTTTCATTCTTAGTTGCCTGGGGCGGGTATTGCTACGACTTTATATACTGCAGAATATCAGGGTACCATGGTAAACCATTTCTTCCTCTTCCACGTCATAGCAGTGAGCTGAGGAATCTAGCATTTGCAATTTGATGGGCATTATCTTTGAACCTTCACTTCCCTTAAACATAGCAGCTAAGGTGGCCAAGGCATCTGCCATCTGGTTTTTTTCTCTAGGGAGGTACTTTAAGGTGACCTCATCGATTTCTTTAGTTAATCAAGAACCATCTTGTAGTATTCTATGAACTTTGCATCTTTCATCTCCCATTCACCACGTACTTGGTAGATAACTAACGATGAATCTCTGAAAACTTTTAGTCTGCGTATTTTCCTTTCAATGGCCTCCTTTAGTCCCAATATGCGGTCCTCATATTTTTCCATTTTATTCGTGTAGAAGAATTTCAACCGACTGGTGAAAGGGTAGTAATCTCCTTATGGTGAAACCAAAACTGCTCCAATGCCACATCCTAAAGCATTTGTTGCACCATCGAAGTTCAAGACCTATGACTCCGTCGGGACTTCGCTATCTTCCGAAATACACATCAGGTCTTCATCAGGGAAATTAAAATCCAGTGTCTCATAGTCATCACAAGCTCTACTTTCCATAAAGTCAGCCATGGCACTTCCTTTTACCGCTTTTTGACTCGCATATTGAATGTCAAACTCCGAAAGTAACATCTGCCAACGTGCTAGTCTTCTCGACAATTCTGGAGCTTCCATCATAAACTTTAGTGGATCCAGCTTTTAGATTAGCCATGTAGTGTGATATAACATATATTGCCTAAGCCTTTTAGCTGCCCACACCAAGGCACAACATAGTTTTTCAATTGAGGAGTATCGGTCTCACAATTGGTGAACTTCTTGTTCAAGTAATATATCGTCTTTTCTTACTTTCCAGTTTCGTCGTGTTACCCCAGCACACAACCCATAGAGTTTTCATACACTGTCAGGTATAGAATCAATGGTTCCCCAAAAACTAGGGGTACTAGCACATGAAGATTAATTAACTATTCTTTGATCTTTTCTTGGGCTACCTGACATTCCTCACTCCATGTGCTTGGGTTATTCTTCCTAAGTAGCCTGAATATTTGATCGCATGTGTCCATCAGTTGGGAAATGAAGCAGGCGATGTAGTTTAATCTTCCCAAAAAGGTGATGGACATTCCTCATTCCATGTGCATGTAGATTAATTAACTGTTCTTGAATCTTTAATCTTCCCCAAAATCTATACAAGTGTACATTTTTTTCTTGTATAGCTTTAATCTTGTTTGGATCACTCTCTATTCTTCTCCTAATTACCATAAAGCCTAAAAGTTTTCCAAATATAACCGCAAATGTACACTTGTTGGGTTAAGCTTTAGTTGGAATTTCCTTAACCTTTGAAAGAGTTTTATTTCTAAATTCACTAGATGCCCATCTTCTGATCGAGATTTAGCAATCATATCATCAACATACACATCTATTTCCTTATGCATCATGTAATGAAAAAGACTGGCCATGGTTCTTTGGTAAGTTGCCCCTGCATTCTTCAAGCCAAAGGGCATTACTTTATAGCAAAAAGTTCCCCAAAGTGTTATGAAGGTGGTCTTTTCCACATCTTCTGGGCACGTCTTATCTCGTTATACATGGAGAATCCATCCATGAAAGAAAAAATGGAATGTCTAGCTGTGTTTTCCACTAATTTGTCAATGTGTGGTAGCGAGAAATTGTCTTTGGGGCTCGCCCTATTGAGGTCCATGTAGTCCACACACATTCGTACCTTTCCATCCTTTTTAGGAACTGGGACGATGTTTGCCACCCATTTTGGATACTTTGCCACTTTGAGGAACCTACATCATACTACTTTTTTCACTTCATCCCTAATTTTCAAGAGTGTCTAAGCTTTCATACTTCTAAGATTCTGCTTCACAAGCTCGCATCCCTCCTTTATAGGAAGTTGATGTACAATAATGTTAGTTTCAAGACCCGGTATGTCTTGGTATGACCAGGCAGGAATATCTTTGTATTCTTTTTGGAGCTCGATCAGGCTTTGTCGAGTATTGACTATAATGGTGGTTCTAATCTTCACCTTGTGTCTTTCCTCTCCTATGTCAAGGTTAAGAATTTCCAACTCTTCCTTGTGGGGTAGAACATGTTTCTCTTCTTCTTCTACCATTCTGAGCAGCTCGTTGGGCAAATCATATTCTTCCTTATTATCAACATTTTCAATTTCTTCTAAGCATAAAGGCAGTTCAAAGTTAACTTCGAATTCTAACTCGAAATCTTTTAAGCCACTTATATGAAGACATGCAAAGGGAAAAGCAAGGAACATATATACAAAAGAAAGAAAGATGAACCAATGAATGAATTGATTTTTTTCAGTTTTCATTTTTGCTTTGAGGTTTATTTATGGTTTATAGAAAGAGTTTACCACACAAGACCTATTGGAAGAAAAATGCATCTTTATTGAATTTTAAATTATTGGTTTGACATATGCCCTTTACATAAGATCCCTAATTGCCTTCGGGCCTAAGAAAAAGGGGTGGTTTTGAGAATTACTCTGAAACTGTCTCAAAGACAACATGAATTTCATCAGCAGTCCAGTTGTCAATCTCGGAGTAGGGGCGAATCATGGACAAGTACTTGTTTCCTCCTTCCTCGTCTGTTATAGCATTAATGCTCAGCTTCTCAAATGCTTCACACAGGTCATTCTTTCCCTTTTCATCCTCATTAACTTAGGCATTCGGGTCCAAAAGGCCCCCAAATTTGAAATTATGGCTTAGGGGTGGAAATGTCATAGGCTCCCACTCAATTTCTTCTTTTTTCAATCTTGTCTTCCTTCTTTCTTGGTGTTTCCTAATTTCTACCCTTCTCTGCCAATGGTTGGGCTTGAAACCCAACCCAAATCGATCATTCTTTGCTGGGATGACCACAGGGTACAACCTCCCTTGGTGTCTTTTCCCGAATCCTCTTCCAAATTTATCTCATTTTCCAAGAGTTTGCTTCACTTGCATCTTTGCACAGTTGGATAGTTCTGGTTCTGGTACTTTACTGCTCTTAGTGACAAAGGTCGCATTGACTAGCTCTAGTGTCCTAAAGTGACACTCGAGCGCATCCTCGTCAATCTCGATAAAGGGTGCATCATTAGTTATTGATGCAGTGATTTCTTCCTCCGCACCGATTGTTATCAACTGTCCATCAATCACGAATTTCAACTTCACGTGAAGGGTAGAAGGGACCGCTTCTGCTGTGTGGATCCATGGGCGCCCTAGCAAACAACTATAACTTGGCTTTATATCCATGACCATAAACTCTACATCGAAGGTTGATAGTCCGATATGGAAAGGCACTTAAATTTTCCTAACACGTCTCTTTGCGTTCCATTGAATGCTCTCACGGTATTTTGATAAGCTCTCATGTGCGAGCTATCTATTGGAAATTTCCTTAATGTTGCTAATGTGAGAACATTCAGGGCTGATCTGTTATCAATAAGGACACACGGTGACATGTATCATTTGCATCTTGTAGAGATGTGCAAAGCTTTGCATGTTCACCACCCTCCTTCCGGTATTTCCTCATCATTGAAAGAAATAAAGTTGTTAACAACAATGTCACCGACCAACATGTCCATCTTGTCGGTTGTAATCTCTTTTGGCACAAACATACGATTCAGAATCTTCAGCAAGGCATCACGATGGCCCTCAGAACTCAGTAATAAAGACAACATAGAGATTCGATCTGGAGCTTGTGGAGCTGCTCCACCACGCTATACTCATTGTGTTTGAGTATCTTCAGAAATTCTTGAGCCTCCAATTCCTTCGCAGGCTCATGATATATTGGTGGCTTCTCTTTAAAGAAATATCGTTCATCTTCTTTCTCTGGCTCTTCAGCAGCGGCCTTTCTCTGTGTCGTATCTCTATCCTCAGCTATCGACGGGAAATAAAGTCTCCCACTCCTAGTGAAGCGGCTTACCTCATTAACGGGTTCATCCTTTGTCTTTTCTTCAACGGGTGACTCTCCTGGGCTGCCACCGTGCAAGTGTATTTCCAAGGGACCTACTTGTTGTCCTTATATGGAAATGGTGTTGGTGCCTTGATTATAATCCGCGAGGTTACACCCCTCGTGGTTTCACTAATTCTTGCCTTGATAACCAAAGGCTTCATCCTTGTATAATCTCTCCTTGAAGTTGACTCTTTTGTCGCACATACGTCTATCATGTGCTTTTTTGCTTTCTTTCTCAAAAATCTCAAGTTCTTTATTATCTATCTTGGCTTGGACCAGGCGTTTGTACTCTAAGCAACATTCAATCTCATGTCCTTCTGCTCCGCGGTGCTCACAATATAGCACCTCTTCGATTTTCATTTTTTGGGTTCCTTCTTCTAACATCCCATCTGCAACCATTTGGGCCCATACCCACTTCATGGGTGCCTTGATCTCAACAACATATTCCTTAATCATCCCATCTTCTTCCTCAATGACTGCATTCACTACTGCTTTATGGTGATTTGGCAGAGGGTTTCCTTTCCCTTCAGTCGTGTCAAATGACATCATGCCTAATTTCCTCAGATCGTCCGCCACTTTTTTAAACGTAATGTAGTTTTCAATCGTGTGCCCTCTAATTCTAGTGTGGTATTCACATTGTACCTTTTCTTTATACCATGGTGGGTATGGGGGTGAAAAGAGGGGAAGATGTCGCGGTAGCACCATCTTAGACTTGACCAGTTCAACGAATAATTCTTCATATGTCATTGGGATAGGAGGGAAGTATGGTTTCGAGTTCTCTTGATATTTCGCTCTTCCTTTGGGGAGTTTGTGGCAGCAGGTGTAGCTGGGGCACTGGGCTTGTTGAAAACTACACATTTCTCATAGTTGGGGTTGTAGACATTGGTTGCGTTGACTTCAGTTTCCCTTTTCTTGTAGGGTTTCGTCATCTCTCTTCCACCCAACTTCCCACTCTTGATAGCCGCCAAGATAAGTTCCCCATTCATCAGCATGTCTGTGAAACTCTTAGTTGCATGATTTATCATGCGGTCATAAGAAGAGCCTTTCAAGGTCTCCACAAACATTGGGGTGATCTCATTCTCCAACAGTGGTGGTTGTACTTGTGCAGCCACATCCCTCCACCTTTGTGCGTATTGGCGGAAACTCTCATGATGCTTATGTTCCATCCCTTGCAGAACCAACAGGTTTGGAACCATGTCAGTGACATGTTTGTATTGTTCACTGAAGGCCTTTGACAAATCCTTCCATGACCGGATGTTGGCCTAGCTCAACTGTGTGTACCAGCATGAAGCTGACCCCGCTAAACTGTCTTGGAAGCAATGAATGAGTAGTTTCTCATTATCCAGGTACATTGACATTTTCCTGCAATACATGGTCAGATGTGCTGAAGAGCATGCTATTTCATTGTATTTTTCAAAGTCTGGGATCTTAAATTTCGAGGGCACCACCAGATCCGTCAGCATGTGATGCGATCCCATCTTCAATTTACCGATATGCTTGATTGCCCAATCGTAAATGAAGTAACTTTGTGCTGTAAGACTCGCAACAGTTTTGGATGGCTTAAAGGGTGTTGGTGTGCAACGATATAATAGATAACGAGAATAAAGCTTCTGTAATTTTAGACGGTTTAAGTGAACGATGATGGTGGTAGAAATGGATGATGGAAGATGGGTAGTAACTTAGGACTTGAGAATTGAACCAACACTAAAAAGTGTGACCCTAACTCTATAACGGTCTCTAAACAAAATAAGGATCTTGACCCACTAGTTAAGTAGAACTAGGAACCAAATATATCAAGGTTTGATTCAACAAGAAAAACTTGAAGGATCGAAAAAGTTCTCAAAATAACAAAAGAGATAAAAACTCTCAAATTTCATAAATCAAAGTGGTGTCTTACAATTGAAAAACCACTCTATATTTATAGGCTTTACAAAATGTGCAAAAATATCTCGAACCTTGTTATCGATTTGTTTTCCTTTTTTCACAAAAAAATCTTTTATTTTCTCTCTCTTTTTTTTTGTTTTTTTTACAACAAAACACAAAGGCTTACTTGATTTAGCCTAAGTTCTGATTACCATCTGATGCGATCTCGTCTTGCAATTTACCAAGATGCTTGATTGCCCGATCGTAAATAAAGCAATTTTGTGTTGTAAGACTTGCAATAATTTTGGATGGCTTAAAGAGTGTTGGTGTGCAACGATATAATAGATAACGAGAATAAAGTTTCTAGAATTTTAGATGGATTAAGTGAACGATGGTGGTGGTAGAAATGGATGATGAAAGATGGGTAGTAGTTTAGGACTTGAGAATTGAATCAACACTAAAAAGGGTAACTCGAACTCTATAACGGTCTCTAAACGAAATAAGGATCTTGACCCACTAGTTAAGTAGAACTAGGAACCAAAGATATCAAGGTTTGATTCAACAAGAAAAATTTTAAGGATCGAAAATGTTCTCAAAAGAACAGAAGAGACAAAAACTCTCAAATTTCATAAATCAAAGTGGTGTCTTACAATTGAAAAACCAACCTCTATTTATAGGCTTTACAAAATCGTGATCAGCCAACATTCCTAGAGAGGTGTGAAGGAATAATGAATAAAAAAAGAAACCTTGAAATGTGTGCCTTTGCCGCCCAATGTAATCATAAGCTAGCATGTCAATTTGCAAGCTAGTATATCAATTTGCATGTGAATGTAAGCAAGCACCTCTCTAGAATTGACGTCCATTGTGAATGTAAGCAAGCATGTCAATTTACATGTGAACGTAAGCAAGCACCTCAAGCAAGCACTTCTCTAGAATTGTCATCCATTGTCAATTTTCATGTGAATGTAAGCAAGCATGTCAATTTCCATGTGAAGGTAAGCAAACACCTCAAGTAAGCACCTCCAAAGCCAAGCAAGCACCTCTCCAATAATCATAATTCCCTGAATCACCCTAATGATGTTTCTAATCATTTTCCTTGCATAACACATGTAAATACGAGAAATATGATCGGATATAAAGCAAGGTACAATGATGCTTGCTAAATATAATAAATATATGTAATATGATTCAAAGAACTCTAGTGCTGTAAAATAACCAATACACAACATAATAGAAAACATGTGCATAATAAAACTATAACAATCAAATGGAACATATACACTAGAAATAAACATGCAACACGTTGCATGGACTCCCTTTCATGTTGCATGAGTCTTGCACGTTGCAGGTTATTGATTCAACTTCAGCAGCTTCAATAATCTTCCATGCATGATTGCACTTGTTGCTAACTGCATCTCTAAATTTCCTTGCCCTTGCACGAGTAATGGGACCTAAGGGAAATTGCTCCGGGTCCAATGGTGGTGGTGACGCCATGATCTCATCAGCAGACTCAGATCCTTAGCATCCATTCCACCATGGGTACTTCCTTCCTAGAAGGATTTGATCATTCCCTCCAACTTCTCATAGCGATCCTCTCATTTCTTCTCAGCTTTGGCCTTGTCAGCAATTTCATCGAGGTCAGGCACGTCGTAATTATGAACCTCCTCACTTGGGGCACGAACAGAAGACTCAGCAAAATGGAAGGGAACCTTGGCCTTGGAGGCAGCTTCCTTTTGTATCCCAAAAGTCGTTCCAGGGAATCGCGATAGTGCATTGGTGTCACCTCCTACTTCAGTTGCATCCGGATCTTTGAACCCCCAGCATGGCTGAGATCTGGATAATTGTTTTCCGGTGAGCTAGCTCTATTTCTTGCTTCAGGTCGATCTCGATCTTTTCTAGCATGTCTTGGGGTGCTTTTGTGGTTGGTTTCCAAAGTAGTCAGTCTGTTTTCCATGTCCATTGCTCTGGTTTGAGAACGTGTACCGTACTTGTGAGTTGTTTTTGCTATTTTGAATGTTAATTCTATCATGTTTTTTATTTTAGTTTCTTATCGTGTTATGAATGCACGCGGAAAGAATATAAACAAACAAATACCAAGAAAACCAAACAAAAGAATAATGCAAATGCATGGATGCAAGCGAAGGGTCATTAATTTCATAAAATATTTGCTCAAGAAACAACTTTCAATTGGATGCTAAAGGTCCTTATTACAAGAAATTTTATTTTTCTACGAGTACATCTCAGCCCGAGTACCCAGCTCCTTGATTTCCTCAATTAACCACATGAGCCTTGGTCCTACTTCTCCCACTAGCTTGATATATTGGCGGAAGGTTGTGACTTCAGTTGCTAACATCATCACGTGCCTAGCCGCCTCTTGAACTTGACCCATCACGGTCCTATCAAACTCATCTCGCTCTTAGAGTCTTCTGGCATTGTATCTGAGATGAGGGAACCAATAGTCATTTCCTCCATCAACAATATCTTCAAGGACTAGGATCTTTGTTCTACATTCTTGGATGATGCCGGCCATCTCTTCCACTTGCTCTCTCAAGGAATCATCTTCATTCAAACTAGCCTAGAGCTCCTCATAGGTTTGATCACTCTGAAACTTGTGAAGAGTCTAGTTCAGGCCCTCCATCTTGGCTTGCAATTTAGCAACAAAAGTCTAGCTTTGATAAAACTTCTCACTAGTCTCATCATTGGCTGTCTACAGTTCTAACAAACAGATCATTTTGTCGTAGGCCTCCCTTTTCCAAGAAGCTACATTTTCCTTCTCTTTTTCAAGGGTTTGTTTGACCTTTTCATTTTCTGCTACTTGTTTACCTTTCTTTCTATCTTCTGCGAGTGTCCGCCTATATTTCTCAATTTCCCTTTTTCCGCGCTCTCTTTCTTTGCCCACGGCTTGTTCAATATCTTGCCTCCATTGCTCTAGACTCTTTCTCAAATCAACGTTCCGAATAGTGGTTTGAAATTTGAGGAAGTCAACCCTTTGAATCTCATACTTCTCTTTCAGGTCCATATACAACTTCGTTACTCGACTTGTCTACCCTTTATACTTCTCTACATCAAGGCTTGACTCGAACTTGTCATGTTGGTTCTTTTCTCGTAGGTCTTCTATCTCCAACTTAGCCCTTCTCAATTCTTCTCTCAAAATATTAGCCTTAGAGGGAACCACCTTTAAGTATTCTTCTAAAGACTTGGCATGTCCAGGAGTCGGTGGTATGATCTTGTCATTCATTCTCGTGTGCCTCCAAACATCATAGTCAGGGGTGAACATGTTGTGATAATCAGACTCTAGCTTCATATAATAGTAGTTATTCCACGAATCACTAATAGTCTGTATCTTCCCTTTGAACTCGCCTTGAAAATCGAGCTTTGATAAACTAAGACCAGTAGTAAAAGGAACAAACTTTCGAGAACCATATTGTTGTGATACCAACATGGGAGCACACCCAATTCCACCCTATATACCCAACAACATCAAAAAGTTGTAATCTCCTTATTTGTACAGAACCTTGGCATGGCCCATCCACGGAACCCTCCATTTGATGTCTTTTTCACATCGGTCTTTGAATATATCAACCCATTTGATTTTCTTGACAGTTGGCCAATCCTTTGTCAAAGATTCTCAGAGTGGAGAAAAATTTGGGGAGAACACATTAGATAGAGTCAAATTTGGGCACTTCTAGAAGTGGCTGAGGGCCCAAACTTGAAGTAAAGGAGCACACCCTTCAAAGCGCACACCTTCTACCTTTCGGCATGCCTTCAGTGAGTTGAAAGTTTCAGCTAACACTGTAGGTACTAGATTGACTTCCCTCTTCAATTGTTCAAAGAAGGCAAGCAAGGCTACATCAATGTTTCCCAAGACCCTCGGGAAAATAACCAAACCATATATCACAATTGCTAGAAGATCTACTCTCTTTTCTTTGTCTGGGTGAACTATAATTTTGTTTATGATGCTTGACCAAGGGAAGGAAAAATTGCCTCCTCTTTTTCATATCAAACCTTTGACCCATCCGTCACTCATACTAGCGAAAGTTGTCAACCTAACGTGCGGGTTTTTGTTTTTAGGTGGCTTAGCATAAACCCAATTTTCGTTCACCTTTCGTAGATTGAACAGGGCCAAGTATTCTTCGAACGTGGGCATCATATCTTCTCCATTAAAAGTAAAACAACAATATCCGGGATTCCAAAACTGAACCATGGCCTTCAGGAACTACTCATCTATCTTCACATACAATAGATATGATATATCACCATAAGATTCATAGAACAACTATTTAGTCTTATAATCAAAACGTTCCCAGATTTCTCGCAGCTCATGTATGTTATTCTGCTTGACACTAATATGAGCGTACTCTGAAGTCTTTATCTCATGATCGGCAGCCAAACTATCCCCATACGCCCGCTGGTTAACCTCAGACCAATGATGTACCCTCGCATTTTCATCTTCCATCTTTAGAATCCTTCCATCCATGATTACAGTTTTTCAAATTGAGCAAATATTCTTAAGAACCAATCCCTTCTTGATATGGAACGATGATGCAAGATTAGACACGTAAAACAACATAACACTGGGAAAGGATTAGAAACAAGAAGACAAAAAGGGTCCAAAAAAATTTCATTGCATAAATAATTCTGGGCAGCACATTCCAACACTCCAGGACATGTCTCCATAGGTTATCTTTGCGAAATAATTTTGACCATACTCAAAACCTCGGGTTTTCCTCATGGCTCTACTAGGGTAGGTTCTAGATTCTCAACCATGGTTTGGTTTTAAAGGGTATCCGAGCTATCCTTGTTGTCCCTTACAAAGGGTAGCAAGACCCTTGATTCTCACCTATTATAGGCTTCAAAAGAATCAAGTTCAACTCAGGAGGACTCATTTCTTTATGCCTTCTCGAAGGATCAGTATCCTTACGAAGACAAAGGGCATATGAGTCCCGAAGGCACTTGCTAGGCTCATACGGAGAATCAATATTCTGACATGAGCAAAGTGTCCCCCCCCCCCACTTAAACGAACGAGACAAGCTCGGGTATAGAGCTTTTGAAAACTTTTAGAATGCGTAAAATAGAATTATATTCATTAAACGGACGAATAAATTGAAAGATTTGTGAAATGGAAAATTCTATTTTTCTTTTTAAAACATTTTTAAAATCAATTTGTGACATGACCCTCTTTTGTTTTTATTTAAAAAAACAAAAACACTTCCCTAGCGGAGTCGCCAAGTTGTCGCAACCCTTTTGAGCCCGACATTTTTGAAACAAAACGAAGTCGCCACCAATTTTTTTGAACAAAAAAATTGTGTTTGGATCACTTTTAAAACCAAGGTTATTTTAACAAAATATTTTATTTATTAAAATAACATTTTTGGTTTGCGGAAACTAAAAAATAGGTTTGGGTGTTGGTTACGTGTGGGGAAAGATTAGCACCCCACAACAACTAAAAATTGGTACCTTATTGATTTCAAAAAGAATTTTCAAAATTGGAGTTTGCAAGTTCACAAGAATTTCGATTTATTCGTCCTCTTTATGAATATAATTCTATTTTAACGGCCTTACCGACCGAAAAATAAACTCCAATCACCGCCAACACTCCTGGTGCTAACCCATCATTTTTGTTTGGTAAGACTCCACATTAGTTAGTTTTCACTTTTTAAACAAAACAACAAAAACAATTAAATGTGTTGTAGTTTTACTTAATTAGTGATTAACAACCCTAAAAATATCTATGTTTATTTTATTTATTAAAATGTTCAAGTAAAATTAAGTGTATTTTATTCATAACTATATGAAGGAAGTTTTTTCGGCCCACAAGGCTCTAATCTAAGCTTTTAAGAACCTATTCCTAGGGTTCGAAACTAAATCTAATAATTGTAAAGGGTGAATAAGTGAATTTAAAGGAAATAAATAAAAACTTAAATTAAATAAATTGAGTAAATACGAATAATTTAAATAAGAGGAAAAGGATAAACATTTTAAAAAATAAATAAGCAAGATTAAGAACAAGAAAAGTGACCATTTAAATATAAGAAGTTTTATGGCTAAATTAAGAGAGAAAAGACAAAATTAAAAGGATTTGAAATTGGGTGCCACAATATAAGACCCATAAGAGTAGGGCGCGGGTCGTTAACAAATTCGGGTCGGACCATTGGGTCCATATTTAAAGCAAAAAAATAAAAATAAAACATTTTGGTTTCATTTTCCTACCGATCAAACCTCTCTTCTAAAATGTTCTCTGAATTGTCCTTCCTCTCCCACCGAGGTTTTGGAAACCACAGCAAATGAACGTCGTGTCGGCCGCCATGGATTGACGCCGGCCGCCAATGCTAGAGGCGAAAACCCTTTTTAAAAAAACGTATTTTTGATCGTTTTTAGAAACCCGTTTCGAAAATGAATAAAAAAGCTTCAATCTTCGTTTAAAAGTGGATTTCCGAAAGCCCAGAAAACAAATCTATTCTCTTTCGAAGGCGATTTTCCAGATTCCGGCAAGCAACAGAACATGCAACTATCATCGGAGTTCGGCCTCAGCCCATCATCAGGTAAGAAAAAACATTTTCCCCTTATTTAAATTTGAATTAAAAACGAAGAAAGGAAAATTACTAGAGAAAGCTTTCTTTTATTTCCACTGAAATGTCGAATACAATTACTTGCTCTAATCCAAATGCTTTTATGTATTTCTTTGTTGTATATCATGTTGTGTATGGAATTAAAATGGGTTTATATAGTTACAAGAATGCTCGATTTTCAAGCATAAATCCCTGATAATCATCCGAATTGCTTTTTTCTCAGCTCTGATTTTAAGATGGTTTCCATTGACTCGCGATTTGCCTCTATTTTGATCGATTTGCAGCTTGATTTTTGTCATAGCTTCAATTTAGGGATTTGATCTTTGTTATTAATGCCTCAGTTTAGGGATTTAACCCTTCTTGTTTTCTTTTTGGCATGTTTCTGGTGACTGAAAATGGTAACAACGGCGCCGACGGGAGCAATCGAGGCGACGAAAGGCGGCCCAGGCCCTGTTGAAGAAGACAAAACACCAGCTAGAATTCGAAACAACGAGCGCGTGGCTGCCACGTGCGAGTGATGATCCGCGTGATTTGCTTCAGAACGATCAGAGCTATTAGATCGCTCCTTGATCTAACGATCAAGATGGTGCACCACTTGATCTTCTCCAGCTGTAGCTTCCGCGAGCGATCCGCGCCGTTGGATCAGCCTTCGATCCAACGGCTCCCTATTGTTGCAGACATAGCAAAGAGAGAGTTAGGGTTTTGACTTTTAGTTAAAAAATAGGTTAAACAATCCCTTATTATAAATGGGCCTTTGGACTTGTCTTTTACTTGTAACAGATTGCTTTTTATTTAGCACAATGGATCGAGTCAAGCCTTTAATATAAACAAGTGGACTTAATAACTTATTTTGTTGGACTCTAATTCTATGTAATGGACTCTTGCAAAATAAATTAATACAAGTGGGTTGTTGTATATATATTTGGTTTTATTCTAACTATTATACTAACAATGATATACAATACTAACAATAGTGTACATAATAATAATAATAATAATAATAATAATAATAATACAATAAAAAAACTTAAGTGAAAAATCAGTGACGACAGAGGCTTACATTCCGTGAACCAAACACACCCATTCTTATCCAAGTTCATGGCAATTTGTATTATTTTTTTAAGTTATAAAACTTACATACATTGTGCAAATAAAATTACTTGAACATGAATCTAGTAAGAATAATAACATTATATTCCCCTTGACCAGTCCTAAGTTGATCATAGATAATAAATACTTGAAGCAATCCATCATTCATTTATAAAATATTATAATAGGTATTTTATAATAATCTCGTCCATCAAACTTGAAAGAATATAAACGCTGGTCAAATTTCAAGCCCGATATCCATTCAAATCAGCTTTACCTCGGGCTACAATCACTTAAACTACCTGATATAAGATGAAATAATATGTGTATTCTTAACCATTAGGCCAATTAATTGATCTTAAAAATGAGTACATTAATCATTGTAAGTAATCGCTTAACCCCGAATTTAACAGACTACAATCAAAACCCCTCCTTTCCAATTTCCATTCATTGTACTGTACAACAACAGTAGGTAAACCCTGTTACTGGGAAAAATTGGGCATATAGGCTGCCGTTGGTTTATTATTTAGGGAATGGGGTGGGTTGGCTGAAAATTGGGGAACTAAACCAATTTCTACAATGGCAGGTGAACCTTGCCACCTGCAGTCGGTGTTGTCTGGACCTCGCCACCTCTTCCTGGCGTGGTCTGTTGGAGGCAGGCTTCTCGGCTTGGACAACTCTACTCCTCATGCATGCATGCCACCCTGACGTGCCTGCATGTGCCATGTAGGCACGTCAGGCTTTAGATTAGTGTATATATATATATATAGGGTTCATAGGGTAAATACGGTTTAGGGTTATAAATATGATTTTTTATATAGTATATATATTATTATATTGTATGTCTTTTTAATATTTTATATTAAAAAATATGATTTTTTTTCTTCTTCGATCATGTCCCAAAAGTAAAACCTTAGTTTTCATTTTGTAAAGCTTAAGTGATTAACTTGTTAGTATTTAAAAAAGATACTAATATCATATGTCGGATTTTAAAAGTATATATATATATATATATATATAATAAACAAAGTAAAAAAATCATTATTCAAACCGTACCGAATATTTCGGTTAACCGAATAAACTGTTAACTGGTTGAATGGTTACGATATAGGGTCGAGATTTGAGTGACCTGAACTTACCGGTTAACCGAAATAATTTACAAATGGTTAATCGAACCCAATTTTGCACACCCTAATTTGCATGTATGTTGTACTCGCATGTTTCAAGATTTTTTTAAAGTTGATAAAAATATTTTATACATTCGGTTGGTAAAAATATAGGGTCGAGATTTGAGTGACCTAAACTTACCCGCACAATTTAAAAATATTTTAATCGAACCCGATTTTACACACCCTAATAAGCTAATATTTTTAAAGTTGATAAAAATATTTTTTTATCTTTTAAAAAGTATAAAAGAGTATACATTCGATGGGTACGAGTTTTATATTATACATAACTTAAAAACAATAATTTTAAAATAAAGATGTCCATCGAACCGAAGTTATGCATGCCACCTGACGTGTCTGCATGGCACATGCAGGTGAACAACACCTCGCCATTTGCAAATGGCATGGTGTTGTTCACCTGCATGTGCTATGCATGCACGTCAGGCTAGTGTATATAGTATATATAGGGTAAATAGGGTAAAATTATATAGGGTTTAGGCGCTTCAAGCTATTAAAGGGTAAATGGGGTTCTAGGTACGGGCTAGGTTTATTAAAGGGGATTAATTTTTTAATATTATTTTATGTGTATATACATAGGGTTTAGGGAAGATGAGTGTGTAGTGGTTGAGAAAAATATTAAGAGAGTTTTTCGGCAAAGAGGGAAGAGTTTGTGAGTTTCTGAAGAAATATTCGAAGACGGTGATTGAAGAGTTCATAAAGGCCAGTGAAAATTAAGTAAGTGATTTTTGCCTTTTAAACTGCTTTTTTATTCTAGAGGGTTTGTATATTTTTTGTATGATTGAAGATATATTCGGATGGTAATAGTATTTTTAAATTTTAATAAGAAAACCCAAAATTTTAATGTTTTGCTTATGTTTTTTTAATATTTACAGAAGATGAGTTCATCAACATATTGTGACACTGAACCCACAGTTGGTCGTTGGGGCGAATCACTTGAAGATTTCAGTGTTGATAAAGAAAACATTGTTCCTATGAGTGAAGAAGATGACGTTCAGTTACTCGATGCCAATGATATTGACGATGTTATGACGGATGCGTCTCAAGGAAATGGTATTGATGTTGAAGAAGATGTTTGGGCCACGGCTGTTAGTAGGCTTGGGTTGAGAAATGAACAGCCAGCTGTTTGGGGCAATGCTGCACCGCAGCCCCAACAACCGGAACCTATATATCCAGCCTGTGAAGCTCCAGTAGCCCGCGGGTATGAAGTTGACTATACTGCAATGCAAGATCAGGAATATCAAGCTCGCGTATTTGGTTCTTCATCATCTTTAAACTTTGGAGAATTGGAACTAAAGCCTGAATTTTAAACAAAAGAAGTTGTGAAGCTTGCAGTTCAGGAGCACTATCTCAAACGCCATACGTCATTTTCTGTTGCTGAGTCCAACTGAAGTACCTATTGTGTAAGGTGTTTTCATTGGAAGAGCAACTGTCTGTGGTGGGTAAGAATTTCTTACAAGAAGAGGACTGAAATGTGGGAGGTGTCACAGTTTATTGAGCAACACACTTGTACCAATATGGCTTTATCACAGGACCATATTAATTTAAAACTCTAATCTAATATGTGCTTACATCATAACTTTGGTTGAACATGAACCAAGAATTTCGATTGCAGTGTTAGTAGCATCTATCCGGAACTAGCTTGGTTATGTTACGTCTTACTACAAGGCGTGGATGGCAAAGCAAAAGGCGATGGCACAACTCTATGGTGATTGGGATAAATCGTATAATGAGCTACCAGCTCTTTTACGAGCAATGCAACATTTCATCCCTAGGACCGTTGTAGAGTACGAGACTTTGCCGGCGTTCAACTTACAAGGCGAATTAATTTATGGTAAAAGGGTATTTAGTAAGTTATTTTGGGCGTTCAATGCGTGCATTCAAGGGTTTCCATTATGCAAACGCATGATTCAAGTGGATGGTACATGGTTGTATGGGAAGTACGGTCATATATTACTCGTGGCCGTTGCACAAGATGGAAACAGTAATATATTCCCAATTATCTTTGCCATAGTTGAAAAGGAAGACGCGGATGGATGGGAATTCTTTTTGAAGCACCTACGCAATCATGTTGTAAAAGAAGACGAGATTTGCTTGATTTCTAATAGAGGAACTGCACTCTTATCAGTAATTGACAGACGTGGGAGTTTATGGAAACCTCTACATACATATCCAGCGTATTGTATACAACATATTGCAGCGAATGCGAAGACGCGGTTCGGAAACAATCAGGTCCGGAGAGAGATTTTAGGCGCGGGTAAGTTGTTATTTGTTGTTTATAAAAATTTTAATTTTTTTGAGTTCATCTTGTTGTTTTATTTAACTTGTTTTTTTATAAATAGGGTATGAACTAGTTCAACCAAAATTCCAAGAAAGGATCAGAAGGTTGAGGCGACACGGTGCACTAGTAATAAAATTTGTAAATGACATCCCCACAGAAAGATGGTCACAAGCCTATGATGAAGGTCGGCGTTATGGTCACATGACAATTAACCTTGTAGAGGCTATAAACTCCGTTCTTAAAGGAACACGTCATCTCCCAATTGCAAGTATTGTGTGGGAGACATACTTTAGATTGGGCAAAGTGTGGTCCGACAAAGGGCAAGAAGCCAACTCCCGAATAAATAGCGGACAATATTGGTGTAAAACCTTACAGGATAAAATGATCGAACTTCAAGCTAAAGCGTCTGCTATGTGAGTAAGATCATTCGACTCACATGGATGGGAATTTTCTGTGGAAGCTAAAGTCCGAGGTGAGCAAAAAAATGTTCACAGTCAAACTTCAACAGAAATGGCGTGATTGTGGTGCATTACAAGCATTTAGATACCCCCTGCTCTCACGCACACGTCGCATGTTTGCATTTTTGACTCGACCTTTACAGTTTTGCGGATAACTGTTATAAACTAGAGAATATTGCAAATATATATAGAATTCAGTTCAACATGATCCCGAACCAAGACTATTGGTCGGTAGAGCCAATATACGAAGAATGGTTAGCAAATCCAGTGCTTCGTAGAAAGTTGAAGGGTCGACCGAAGTCTACACGTATTAATACGAATATGGATGATCCAGATGATAGAGAGGGAGGAGTTCGAGTTAAACATTGTACTCTTTGTAGTCAACCGGGTTATTCAAGAAACAAGTGTCCGAACAGATCAAATCTTTCCAACTATCGTGCCGGACCGTCAACCTAAATGCTTTGTTTAATGTATGTTTAATTTTATGGTAATGAAAACAAATTTTTTTATCTCCTTAATTTATTTTAAGTAATATATTTTTCCTTATTTAATATAATTTATTATTTGTTCTTATTTAATATAATTTAAGGTAATATAATTTAATTTATTTTAATTTATTATTTGTTCTTTTTTTTCTATAATATTATTTACTATAATTTAAAGTCTTGATTTGGACTTGGAATTCGAATTTAGAAATTGAATACGAAAATTAAAAAAGAACATAAATATCAAAATGCAATCGAAATTGAAAGAAATACATATAACATTAAATATCTGGGGTTCGCAAATGTTCAACCATGGAAACATAAATTTCAAATAAATAAATAAAAAACAAAACCTTATTTCCACCTCCTCCCCCTCCTACTGGGTAATTCTTGCCAGTGGAGAGGGCTTGTTTGTGAGTACCGCGGAGCGGGTTGAACCTGTCTACGAGCTCTTGGATTAAGAGCCAGCTCATCGTCATCGAAAAATTGTTCATACGTTATTTGCATAGTAGGTGGTGTAGCAAACATTTCTTCAGGATGAAATGATGGGTGCTAATGGTAGTTGTTGACAACATAGATGTCATACTACCAACACCAAAACCTTCCCCATATATAGATGATTGTGGATACTGAAATTGTGGTACGTATCCTTCATCATCATTGTAAGCCGTTTGAGAAGATGAGCTACCACAGTTGCGAAATTAAAAGGTGATTGTTGCGGAACATGGCCAAATTCAAATGTTTGATGACTTTTTGAAATGGGATTTGTTCCGAGACATTACCAAACGGTGGTTGCTCCCAAATATTACTGCTTACATGTATCGGGGCGGAGTCAGATCTTGACCACGAAGAATTCCAACCTCAGTTGGTTGCTCCCAAAATTCCTTCCAAGTTTGGTTCGTTTGTTGATTGCTGAGAGCTCTGACCGAACTCGGTTGAGAGGTGAACGTGTCTTGAGCATTGCAGATCTTCAAGACATTTATTTGCATCTTCGATAGATGCTATGAACGGTTTCCCATTTGCCGAAAACCATGAATAATATTCTATATTAAATTCAAAATCGCTGGCTTGAATTGGACTCAAAACTTCAGCCCACCGCATCCATCTTTCCTCCCAAAATTCAATGAAATCGGCTTGCTTTACAATCCAATTCTCTTGAATCTACCTCTATGAACGGTGTGAATTTGTTCATGTGGAGCTCTTGGAATGGGTTGATGGAAGTTAAACTGCCTCAACACTCTGTCAGCACAATGAAACTCAACAATACAAAAATAGATCAAAGGCACAATCGCACCCAAAATGTTGTACATTCAAGCACAGTAGGTGGTAGGCAATCCCTGACGTCGTCATTCGCGTACGGCTGCCAAATAAACTGTAAAACACAATTACTTATATGAATTCACTCACAATCAAATATACAATTTCTCTTTCAAAAATAAAAAATACAATATACAAAATAAGAACAAATAATAAATTATATTAAATAAGAACAAATAATAAATTAAAATAAATTGATTATGATACCAGATTTTTTTCCTATTGTTTGGATCTTTAATCTTGTCTCTCTGACACTGTTGTGAACCACCCCTGCATTCTTCAACTTATGCCTCCATCTGCAAAGATATATTGAAATTATATTTTTGATGTCATTGGATATAAATATTATATAAATAAATATTTATATACAACTGCAATCACATTATTATCTTCCAGCAAGCGGAAACTCCATTTGTACCAGTACAGAAAAAATAGGCGTTAGATAAGGCAGTCTGTACCACGCCCAGGACTGCAGTAAGACTTTACATCCACCCATATCTGAATTTTCCTTTTCACCATGCATAATTGTGACCTTGCACATTTCATGGTACAAAAATGCCAATACTGCTGACCCTCAACTATATGTAGCAGATGTGTCCAAATTAGCCAAGAACGGTAGGTATTGTGTGTGAATCATATTACTAGATGTATCTGGCATCAACACAACACCAATAAGTTGCAGTATATAAGCTCGAGCTGCACACTCAAGTTCTCGATGACCATATTCATCGGTCACAATAAATTCCTGATGCAACCATGATACTCTGAGACGTAGCCCGTCCACACGGGTCTCATGAGGAGCTTTGCCCAGGTATTGCATACAAAGGTCATATGCATTGTAATTATTTTGTCCAACCAATGATTTCCCATTTGTTGGAATACCAAGCTGTATTGCAACATCCTCCAGGGTTATTGGTCATTCTCCAAATGGAAAATGAAATGTGTGGGTCTCTGGTCTCCACCGTTCAATCAATGCAGTAATCAACTCGGGGACTATCTTAAACTCACGTGGAAAGGTGACATTATAAAAACCAGCTCGTTGTAGGTAATACACTAAACGCTCATCAGGTTCGTTTATCTTCATTCCTCGACGGCATATCATATGCTCTACACCCTATACTTAATTCATTATAATTTCAAATTATAATAATTACATAGTAAATATGAAATTTTAAATTACAAAACATTTACTTATTTGCTCTTCGTGAATATGAGACGAAATGTGCTCATGGTCACGGTACAACAAAACTTCTTAAGATGTCATTATCTATTTCTACAGCTAAAAAACAATTATCATTAGAATATATACATAAATTTCGAATATATACAGAAAAAAATGTATTAACTTCAACATTTCGAATATATACAGCTAAAAACTAACTTTAAAAATCAAATTAAAAAATACATGCCCTTACCAGATTAAAAATTCGAAAAACTAACTTCTTTTTGTTCGAAACAACAATCACAACTAGGACATCATCATCAATAATAAAAAAATAATTATCATTAGATCATCAATCACACAAAATAATATATAGACACTAATAATTAAAAAAATAACAGATTAATTTAAATTCAAAATTTAAAAAATCACTTACTTAGTGAGAAACCTAGAAAATATCAGAATAATACACTCCAACGATCCCCACCCTCTTCGAATATATCTTTAAAAAGATATACAGAAAACTCTTGTAACACCCGGGTTTAGGGGTCGGGTGAAAATAATATTTAAATAATATTTTGGGTCTCGGTTTATTATTAAATAATATTATAATTCATTTGGACTTCGTGTTTTTCAAAACAAGCATTTTATTGTTGGACTAAATTGAAATGAAACTCAAATTGCATGGATTTTAAAGTAAGGGAGAATTTGCCATTCATTAATGGCAATTTTGTAATAAAGGGGATTCCTTTTAAAACCCATTTTAATTTAAATAGAACATTGTCTTCTTCTCTCTTCACTCTTAATTTCTCACGACAAAAAGGGGGGAGTTCTCCATTTCACTATTCCATCACTTAGCTTCTTCATTTCAGCTCGTTTTTGAAAGGTAAACACATTCCCAACTTGTCCTCATCTTCCTCTCTTCAAAAGTACAAGTAGTTTTAATTTTTATCAAGGTTTTGGAATTTGAGTTTTTAGAAGATTTGAATAAAAATGGTAGCTTTATTGTGTTTAACCTAAAGTTTTGATTTAATAGTGTTAGATATGAAGTTTATGAGTCAAATGGTCCAACATATATGATTTTTACATGGTTTTGTAAACATTCCCGGATTTGGGATTCCAATGGGTTTTTGAAGGGTTCTAGAGTGGTTTTTGGGTGTGCTCTATGTTGGAATTTGAGGGCTAATGTTAGTATGATATATGAGGGTCACTTTGGGTGTGTTTGATTATTGTTTGGACGCTTGAAATGGAAGATTTCAGTGGGTTTTGTGGGCTGCTCGGGAATTCTATTTTGGGCATGATTTTGGGTGTTAGTTGCTTGGAAATGTTAATCCGGGTTGTTTCCGACGATTAGTTATTGATGGTGGGTGTTTTGTTTGTGTTTGGGTTTGATTAGAATCAAGGTTTGACATCGGCGAAGCGTCGGGAGTGAATCCGGAAGCTTGAAGGTGTTGGTTGCTTGGTAATTGAGCTTGGAAGTGAAGGTGAGTGATTAATGTTTTCAAAGTGGTTTTTAAGTGTTTGGTTCAAGCATGTGGACTAGGTTGGGCTTGGTAGACCCACCTAGAGTTAGGATTAGGGTAGTAGCATAATCCTAAGCTTTAGTTAGAGACATTGGTTGAACTCTTAACTTGTTGTTTATGCCTCATGGTGATGTGTATTATGATGATTATGTATAAATGCGATATACATGTATGTTGAGGCATGTGGTGATGCATTGTGATATGAATGTAGATGATTCATGATTGTGATCATGGTGAGTATGTGCTAAGCACGGAATTTGATATTAAAAGGTATTGTGGATTGAGTTAAATGTTGGCACTAGTATGCTTGGGTACAAATGATCGATCATTAGGATGTTAGTGTGCACACGTGAGTCAAATGCGCGCGTGGTCTTGATGATGGTAGTCATCAAGATGGGGTACGGGTTCGCCCGGAAATTCTTCTTATATATTGTGATAGTCGGTGATGAGTGTAATCCCATCGACGGGGCGTGAGGATGAGTGGAATCCCCTCCGCGAGAACGGTGATGAGTGTAATCCCACTGTGAGGTAAAGTTGTTATTGGATGTGAGTTCCAACGTGTTTATCCGCGTATTCGAGTCATAGCTAGGTGCCAATATGAGTTGATATGTGTATCAATGTGATTCTTTTATGGATGGATATATGTGATTACATATGATGTAGATTTGAGCTTGTTGAGCATGACATACTATTGAATAATTGTTCATGCATCATGTACATTCTTGGCTCTCGATGATCAAAGGTAAGAACATGCATCTACCTTGTTTGAGATCGTTCTTGGACCCTACATTGTTTAGGTTTGTTTTTAATGAGCTACCCTCACTAAGCTTTATGCTTACGCTCTCTTTTGTTCGACAATGCAGATCAGTAGCACGTGGGTTGCTTGTGCAAGAAGGGGCCTCCAAGTGTGCCTTGTGGTGCTAGTTTGGCTATCAAGTATGGACATTTTAATTTATAGATGTAATGGTCAAGCAATGGGACATGTTAGGTTGTTGAGCCTTTTGAAGTATGTTGAGGTGGTTTGTGTAGGAGCATGATTAGACTCCTTTCTTATGTTATGTTAAATTGGCTTTTGGATGTATGCCTTGCTTGTAAACCATGTTGGTTTTTACCCATCTTATTTTGCCTAAGTGTTGACCTTGTTGAAGGATGACACCTTTAATGCTATGCATGGATGTATGATTCTTGATGTTGGTCCCTTTGATGTATAGCTTTGTTGTGTTTGAAGTGTTAAGCATGCTTGTTATGTTGGTTTTGCCTTAGGGTTGATGTTAGTGTGTTGTTTGAGGTTGTAGAGGGGGTTTAGGGACATCCTTGTGCCATAAACCAGCTAAAACCAATCTTCAGACAGAGGGCGTTTCGAAACGGTCGACCCCGTTTCGATACGGTCCCTTTGTTTTTGGCCGGGCGTTCCGATACGCCTAGGGGTCGTTTCAGTGCATTTTTGCTACTGGAATTCTGAGAAATTGATGATAAATTAACGTATCGGAATGGGCTTTAGCGTTTCGAAACGACCTTCATCTCGTTGACCACAAGAAGTTGACCGATGGAGTCGTTTCGATACGGGTCACCCCTGTTTCGAAATGGTCTCTTCATGTTTGTTGAGTGGATCGAAAGATCGATATGAACCAAGAGGGGGTGAATTGGAAATTTAAAGTTTGTGTGGTGGAAATTGAAAATTAAAAAGATTGACAAGGGATTTTAGAGTGGTTCAAGTTCCAAATGAACTCTACATCCACTACCTTAGCTTCACTAAGGATTTGCAACAATTCCACTAATTGATCTTCCCCTTTTCTAGGCTAAGGAGGCAACCCTTACAATTTCGGTTAAATTTTCTACCCAAAATTTAACCCAATCCTCACAACAAGGTAACAAAGAATTTGATGGCTAATAGAGTATCTCTCAATACAAATTTTAGCCCAATTACAAGCACTCAACCCAATTGAACAAGATAAGAATGAAAATTACAATTGGGGTTTCTAGACAATATGGGATTTTTGCACAATTGCTTGGATTTGATGTATAAATATTTTCTTTAGGATCAATAGTTATTGCTGGAGCTTTTGGAGGTCCCTTTTATACCTTCTCATTGATTTCTAGCCGTTTGGGTGGTTGGGAACATAAATGGAGCCGTTGGAACCCTCTCTTACCACTATAAATGCACTTCTGCAGCTATCCGTATCGGTACACGGGGAGCCGTATCGATACCTGTCTCAGAAAAGAAAGAGTCGTTGTGTGCAATAAATAAGGGGTATCGATACGCACGTAAGCGTATCGGTATGGGGTATCGAAACGGTAAAGGTCGTATCGATACCTTTTTCTCAACTTAGCTCACTGTCGATTTCCGTATCGGTACGAGGGTTTGGCGTATCGGTACGAGGGTTTGGCGTATCGATACGGGTCAACGACCATTTAAAATTTGGTTACCAACCAACTGACACCAACGGTCAAAATATTTAAACCGACTTGAATTTAAAATTCATTAAGGTCGTATCGATACAAGGGTTTGACGTATCGGTATGCCATTCAAACTCTTTAGACTTTTACGAAGGGGCGTATCGATACATGTAATGAGCGTATCATTACGTGTTCCTCCAGTAGCCAACTTTGGTAAAAAGGTATCGATACGGCTAGAAGCGTATCGATACACCTGGACGTTTTTCAATAGTTTGGCCTTGGAACACTTAGAAAATATTTTGAGTTTGAGTTTTTCAAATCAGTTTTAAAGTGTTGGTGATTTAAAACTTATTAAGGGACTTATAAAATAATTTTAAGTTTTTCAAATTGATCCTTAAAGATTTAATTATATCAAAATCAAACATATGTTTTACAATCTCCCCCTTTTTGATATAACAAAACTAAAACTTAAAATTTTTGACACTTTGAAAAACTTTACAAAGTTAACTCCCCCTTAATATAAGCTTGGTAACTTTTGAGTTGAAATCAAAATTTTTGAAGTGTTGTGAGCTAGTTTCTCTCCCCCTTTTTGTTAGATCAAAAATATTGAGACAATAGATAAGTGCATAAACATAGGCAAATGTATAAATAAACAACATTAATATTATTAATCATAGCATCAAACTTAAAAATCCAAACAAAAATAGAAAAATCAAAGCATAGGTTTAAACATAAAGCAAACTTAGTCCTAAGAACATAAATCAAAGATGCATAAAATAGAAAATCCTAAATGATATGCATGAGATGCAAGAAGAAACGTCTAGGCATCATCTTCGTTGTCTTCATCATCTTCATCGTCAACTCCCATTGGATCATTGTCCCTCATGCTATTGCGCCACTCATCATGGAAAGCAGAGATGGAAATATTCAAAGAATTATGACCGCTTTAAAGAGATGTGAGGTGATTCTCCATGCTCGTCATCCTTGTATCAAAAGTAGTTTCAAGGGCACTAAGACGATTTCCCATGTCCGTGCGCAACCCGGTAAATTGCTCATTGAGGTATGTCATGAGAGCATCCATGGAGGGTTGTGGAGCTTGAGGAGCTTGAGGTTCTTCAAATACGGCGGCGGCCTCGGGTGGTAGCTCGGCAAGACGTACCCATTCACCATTAAAATATTGGAACTTTCCTCGTGCAAGAGATCGCTCATCAATGGGATCGGTAAGGGGAGTTGGGTAGTCAAAAGAGCAACAAAGAAATAACTTAAAGCAGTACCGTATGTAAAGGAGGTGACGAGAGAGGTTTGACGATGTTGCACAAGATAGACGATTTCCCCGAACATGATTCGAGCAAGATTTGGGCACTTTCGCTCACGGAAGCAACGGATCCAAAAATCATCCACTTGACGGATGGTCGAATATTTTCCTCCGGAGGGACGAAACCACCAAGACACCATAAAATGGAGGATCCGATCTTGAACATTTAGGGCAGTCACGGAGCCACTAAGAACATGCCCCAAAGCATCCTCATCATCAAGGCCTTCATCCTCTAATTTAAAAACTTCACAAATAGATTTGACATCAAGGATGATTTTCTTTCCCGTGAGATAAGAGCTAATGGCGACAACTTCCCCATTGCGAGAAATACATTTGGCATTAGTGTAGAAAATCAAAACCAAAAGACGATAATAAAAACCGAGAATAGATAAAAAAAATCCATGAAATTCCAACGTCGAAGCAAAGGAAGATATTCAAATTTAAAGCGCTCCGAGTCGAGAAAAGGAATGGATATTACCCTTTCTGCACGAATCTTGTAATTCTCGAATTGACGAAAATATGCTAGACCCGTGGGACCTTCAAAGGATTGTTCATAGATGGAAGTGTAGTTCGGACGTGCAATCGCTCCAAGAGTGGATGATTCACCGGTTTGAGAAACCCTTGTACGTTTCCTCGATTCCTTTGGTGCCATGATCTAAAAGAGAAATCGTGCATAAAGATTTCTTCAATTTTGGTTAAAAACCAAGGTAAAAAAAATTAAAAATATTTAAAAAACAAAATTTTGGAAGAACAAAGGTTTTGTTACGAAAAATATGAATCATAAAAACAAAAAACAAAATAAAAAGAGTTGAAAAGGAAAAAAAGAAAATTTTACCTTGATAGAAACTTGAGAGATTGAAGAAAATTCTAGCACAATTGTGATGAGAAGGAGCTTAAAGCTTTGCTTGATTGAAAAACTCTTTTAGATTTTGAGTTGTGGTGAGAAAATATGAGGGAGGAAGAGCCCTTTTATAGGCAAAAATGGCTAGGGTTTTTAGGTTTTGAAGAATTTTAATTTTGGTAAAAGTTGAACACTTTAAATGCCAAATTAAAAGCTATCTACGCAATCGAGTATCAATACGCCTGAGGGTGTATCGTTACGGGGGTAGAAACGTCATTTCCTTAAAAATGCCCGTTGGAGAATCGTATCGAAACAGATGAGGTCCGTATCGAAACGATTTGAAGCTCGTATCGATACAGGTTTAATCGTATCGATACCCATTTAAGCAAAATGAATTCTGGGAATCTGAATGAAGAACACGTATCGATACGCGTAGAGCCGTATCGATACTCTATGCCCAGAAATGCATATTTAGTCCTAAGGAACAACTATAGGCTCGATTTTAACATCTCCTAAGAGTATGCAAATGATGAATGAACAGTTCTAAGCATATTTAAATAGAAACATACTCCCCCTAACTATAGGCATGGATATTTTCAAAAGTTACAACACATAAACATGCAATTTCACAAAATCAAGCATTTTTAAGCACAAAGAGGTCCTAAAAGGTCAAGATAGGCTAGCTAGACCTAACTCTCTCCTAAGGGACCAAAAACGCTCTTTGTCTAAAGGTTTTGTAAATATGTCCGCTAATTGATTTAAGGTGTCTACATACTCTATAACCACATCTTCTTTATGGACATAATCTCTAATGAAATGATGCCTTATTTCTATGTGTTTGGTTCTATAGTGTTGGATGGGATTTTTTGTTAGACATATTGCACTATGTTGTCACATTTTAGGGGTATGGTTTCAACTTTAATTCCATAATCTAAGAGTTGTTGCTTCATCCAAAGGACTTGAGCACAACAACTCCCTAAGGATATGTACTCGGCTTCGGTGGTAGATAAGGCTACACTATTTTGTTTCTTAGAGAACCAAGATATGAGCATACTACCTAGGAATTGACAAGTTCCCGAAGTACTTTTCCTATCGATTTTGCAACCCCCATAATCCGCATCCGAATAAGCATGAAGGTTGAAGGTAGAGTCTCTAGGGTGCCAAAGACCTAAACAAGGAGTATCTCTAAGGTACCTAAAGATTCTCTTAACGGCCATAAGGTGAGACTCTCTAGGATTAGCTTGAAACCTAGCACACAAGCAAACACTAAACAAGATATCCGGTCTACTTGCGGTAAGGTAAAGCAATGATCCAATCATAGAACGGTAAAGCTTAGAGTCAACACACTTACCTCCTTCATCTTTGTCAAGCTTTGTAGATGAGCTCATAGGTGTGGCTTGGGGCTTTGCATTCTCCAAGACAAACTTCTTAAGCATATCCTTTATGTACTTTGCTTAATTGATGAAGGTGCCATCCTTCTTTTGCTTGATTTGGAGTCCCAAAAAGAATGAGAGTTCCCCCATCATGCTCATCTCAAATTCACCTTGCATTAACTTAGCAAACTCTTGACAATGACATTCATTAGTAGAACCAAAAATAATATCATCAACATAAATTTGAACTACTAAGATGTCATTTTTATACATTTTTATAAAAAGTGTAGTGTCCACTTTACCTTTTTCAAATCATTTTTCAATTAAAAAGTTTGAAAGTCTTTCATACCAAGCTCTAGGTGCTTGTTTTAAACCATAAAGAGCTTTGGTGAGTTTGAAAACATGATTTGGAAATTTTGAGTCTTCAAAACCCGGTGGTTGTTCCACATACACTTCTTCATTTATAAAACCATTTAAAAATGCGCTTTTAACATCCATTTGAAAAAGCTTGAAATTATGATAACATGCATATGCAAGCAACATCCTAATGGCTTCCATTCTAGCTACGGGTGCATAGGTTTCATCAAAATCTATTCCCTCTTCTTGAGTGTAACCTTGTGATACTAGTCTAGCTTTATTTCTTACAATGTTACCACTCTCATCTAGATTGTTCCTAAAGACCCATTTAGTTCCTATGGTAGATTGATTACTAGGCCTATCAACTAATGTCCAAACGTTACTTCTCTCAAATTGATTTAACTCTTCTTACATAACCATAATCCAAAAGTCATCTTTCAATGCTTCTTTAAAATTCTTAGGCTCTATGCATGAGATAAATGCAACATGATTCATTAATCTAAGAGAAGATCGAGTGGTTACCCCCTTGGATGGATCACCCAAGATTTCACCATCTTTGACATAGTTCAACTCCCTTGGGTAGCTCACTTCCTTTTCCTCAAGAGCCAAATCCTTCAAGGCTTCAAGAGGTGGATCTTGTGTGTCCTCTTTTTTTGTTGGAATCTCATCCTCCTTTGAAGTTTGTCCTCCATCAAAGGCATTTATGATTCCTACATCATTATCATCACAAGAATCCTTCCTAGGAACGAGGTTATCATCGAATACAACATGAATAGATTCTTCTACTACTAAAGTTCTTTTGTTAAATACTCGATAGGCTTTAGAGGTTAAAGAGTAACCTATGAAAATAGCTTCATCACTTTTTGCATCAAATTTACCTAAGTTGTCTTTTCCATTATTTAAAACAAAACACTTGCAACCAAAAGGGTGAAAATAGCTAATGTTAGGCTTTTTAGATTTTAAAATCTCATAAGGTGTTTTATTTAAAATTGGCCTAATCATTACTCGATTTACAATATAGCAAGCGGTGTTTGTGGCTTCCACCCAAAAATATTTAGGTAAATTGTTTTCACAAAGCATAGTTTTAGCCATTTTTTGCAAAGTTCTATTTTTCCTCTCAACTACCCCATTTTGTTGAGGAGTTCGAGGAGCCGAAAAATTATGGCTAATACCATTTTCATTTAAAAAATCTTCAAACCCTGAA
Source organism: Hibiscus tridactylites (assembly GCA_958450335.1). Classification (NCBI taxonomy): domain Eukaryota; kingdom Viridiplantae; phylum Streptophyta; class Magnoliopsida; order Malvales; family Malvaceae; genus Hibiscus; species Hibiscus tridactylites. Next base: position 72,184,032 of record OY288279.1, read on the forward strand.
TTTTGAAACTCGGTTCCATGATCACTTCTAATATATGAAATTTTAAGTTCAAGATCATTTTGGGTTAGTTTTGAAAATGTGATGAATTTTTCCAAAGCCTCATCTTTAGTACTTAAAAATAGAACCCAAGTAAATCTAGAAAAATCATCAACAAGTACAAAAGCATAAGACTTACCACCCAAGCTCATAGTCCTAATTGGCCCAAATAAATCCATATGGATAAGTTGTAAACATCTACTAGTAGAAACATCATTAATGGATTTAAAGGAAGACCTATGTTGTTTACCCTTTGAGCGTGCATCACAAATTTTATCATTTGAAAATTTTATCTTGGGTAAACCTCTAACTAGATTAAGGGAGACTAGTTTTTCTAAAACACTTATGCTAGCATGTCCTAGTTTCCTATGCCACAACCATGCATCATTTTCATTTTGTGCAACTAAGCATGCATGAGATGTATGAATGTCATCTAGATGCACCATGTATATGTTCCATATGCGATGACCTATGAGCATAATATTATTAGATTTAATGTCTACAATTTTGCATCCATTTTTATCAAATAAAACATTAAATCCTTTATCACACAATTGACTTAGGCTCAATAAATTGTGTTTAAGACCATCGACATACAAGACATTTTCAATGAGAATAGTAGAGAGATTACCTATGGAGCCAATACCTTTAATGTGGCCTTTGGAGTTGTCACCAAATGTCACTACTCCTCCACTTTTTGGCTTTAGATCCATGAATCTACTCTTGTCTCCGGTCATATGCCTTGAGCATCCACTATCAAGGTACCATGAGTTTTGACTTTGTGCTTTGGCCTTGTAGCAATGCTCCCCCTACAAACAAAGATATTAAGCTTTTGTTTTTGGTACCCAAATCATTTTGGGTCCATGAGTGTTAGCTCCAAAACCTTGGTTCCCTTAGGAATCCAAGATGACATAGCAATAATATTATTAGATTTTACAAGTTCCTTATGAACCCACACACTTCTAATTCTTTTAGCTCTACTATGTCTAGGATAACTACCTTGTTTGTAGTAGTTAGTCTTTTTCTTAGGTTGGTTTGTTCTTGAGGATTCACCTATTTCATGCTTGACACTACCAACATTTTTAAAGGACTTTTTGAGCTCATTTAGCTCATCCAACACCTTTTGGTGTTCACTATTACATTGAGACAAAAGATTATTAAGATCAACATTTTCATCTTGAAAGAATTTTAGTTCATCTTTTAACCCTAATATCTTTTTCTCAAATTTTGAATTAGCTTGAGTGAGTGAGTCACTTTTCTCATTTAGTTCCAAAATAATTTTCTTGTTTCTAATGACCGACTCTTTATATTCCTCAACTAATTCATCATAGACCTCTTGTAGCTCATCATATGCATCATTTAATTCATCATATGTAAAATCTAAAGATGATGAGTTAGAGGTTACCATGGAGGAATCTTTCTCAAGTGCCATGAGGCAAAGGTTAGCCACTTCTTGTTCGTCATCCTCCGATGACTCCTCATCACTCCAAGTAGCAAGCTTGGATTTGAGCTTCTTCTTCTTCTCAAAGCCCTTCTTCTTGAGTTGAGGGCACTCCGAACGTATGTGGCCGGGTTGTTTGCACTCAAAGAAAATGATTTGATCCCTTGCTTCTTCTTTGTTCTTGCTTTTGAATTCCATTTTTCTTTAGATTTTTCTTCCCCGATTGGACCTCATAAAGCGTGAGAATCGTTTGGCTATCATAGCCAATTCTTCTAGCTCATCCTCCTCACAAGAAGAGCTCTCTTCATGTAGTGAAGCTTTGAGAGCTATTCCCATCTTCTTCTTCTTCTCAACCTCAAGCTTTTCTACTCTTTTCTCTTCTTTCTTCTTCTCTTCTTCCCTTCCTTGCTTCATAATCTCATGAGTAAGGAGAGAACCCATAAGCTCATCAAGCTTTAAAGTCTTTAAATTCTTAGCTTCTATGATGGCGGTTCTCTTCTCATCCCAAGATTCGGGAAGTAAATAGAGTAGCTTCTGGACAAGCTTGTCTTCCGGTATGATTTCTCCAAAACCCTTGAGCCCATTGACAATAGTGGAGAAACGATCAAACATCTTGGACACCGTCTCATCGGGCTCCATCTTGAAATTCTCATAACTAAGATTGAGAATTCCAATCTTAGTTTCTTTAACATCGTTGGTGCCCTCGTAGGTAGTCTCAAGAGTGTCCCACACTTCTTTGGCACTCTCGATGGATGAAATTTTAGAATAGATGTCCGGACCGAATGAACAAAAGAGCATGTGGAGAGCTTTGTCATTTACTTGAATCTTTTTCCTTTCTTCTTCACTCATCTCCATCTTTTTCTTTAAGACCATCTTGCCTTCACCATCTTGCTTCAATGGAATATAAGGGTCATCTTCAATGACATCCCACACTAAGTAGTCATTTGACTTGATGAAGAGACGCATTCTATTCTTCCAAAAAGAATAGTTATCACCATTAAAGAAGGGAGGCTTTTTAGTGGATTGAGACTCATACATGCCCGAACCGGATGTTAAAGCCATCTCTTGATATTTGATGATCACACTCTTCCAAGGAACTCCTCTTGTGGTTGTTAATCCTCAAATAGGTAGACTCTGATACCAATTGTTGAGTGGATCGAAAGATCGATATGAACCAAGAGGGGGTGAATTGGAAATTTAAAGTTTGTGTGGTGGAAATTGCAAATTAAAAAGATTGACAAGGGATTTTAGAGTGGTTCAAGTTCCAAATGAACTCTACATCCACTACCTTAGCTTCACTAAGGATTTGCAACAATTTCACTAATTGCTCTTCCCCTTTTCTAGGCTAAGGAGGCAACCCTTACAATTTCGGTTAAATTTTCTACCCAAAATTTAACCCAATCCTCACAACAAGGTAACAAAGAATTTGATGGCTAATAGAGTATCTCTCAATACAAATTGTAGCCCAATTACAAGCACTCAACCCAATTGAACAAGATAAGAATGAAAATTACATTTGGGGTTTCTAGACAATATGGGATTTTTGCACAATTGCTTGGATTTGATGTATGGATATTTTCTTTAGGATCAATAGTTATTGCTGGAGCTTTTGGAGGTCCCTTTTATACCTTCTCATTGATTTCTAGCCGTTTGGGTGGTTGGGAACATAAATGGAGCCGTTGGAACCCTCTCTTACCACCATAAATGCACTTCTACAGCTATCTGTATCGGTACACGGGGAGCCGTATCGATACATGACTCAGAAAAGAAAGAGTCGTTGTGTGCAATAAATAAGGGGTATCGATATGCACGTAAGCGTATCGGTACGGGGTATCGAAATGGTAAAGGCTGTATCGATACCTTTTTCTCAACTTAGCTCACTGTCGATTTCCATATCGGTACGAGAGTTTGGCGTATCGATACGGGTCAACGACCATTTAAAATTTGGTTACCAACCAACTAACACCAACGGTCAAAATATTTAAACTGACTTGAATTTAAAATTCATTAAGGCCGTATCGATACGAGGGTTTGACGTATCGGTACACCATTCAAACTCTTTAGACTTTTACGAAGGGGCGTATCGATACAGGTAAAGAGCGTATCGATACGTGTTCCTCCAGTAGCCAACTTTGGTAAAAAGGTATCGATACGGCTGGAAGCGTATCGATACACTTGGACGTTTTTCAATAGTTTGGCCTTGGAACACTTAGAAAATATTTTGAGTTTGAGTTTTTCAAATCAGTTTTAAAGTGTTGGTGATTTAAAACTTATTAAGGGACTTATAAAACAATTTTAAGTTTTTCAAATTGATCCTTAAAGATTTAATTATATCAAAATCAAACATAGGTTTTACAAGGTTGACTCTGGCCTGTTGACCAAGTCAAGGCGTTTCGATACGACTTGTTGTAAAGAACAAAAATGGACTGTTTCGATGAGCTGTTTGGTTGATTGTCTCATATGTTCTTCCGCTGTTGCCTTTCTCATATAGAATTCATTATTACCTCTAGAAAAGATAATATAAATAAAAAAGAAATTTTCGGGGTTGTTAACCGAGGTGGAACCTTAACGGGTTTCGCGTCGGTTTTCCCCGTGTAGCCTACTCGAACCGGTCAATCGACCAGACCGGGACAAGGGGGTTACACTTATTGGTATCAGAGCCTAAGGTTACCGAGACCTTGGGCAGGTAAGTGAGGTAAGTTGTGTTTTTATGATTGTTATGCACGGTGTTTGCTTGCCTTGTAAGCATGATTGCTTGTGTGACAAGTATTCTCGTTGTTTTGTTTTAAAAGCATGTTGTTTAGAGTCCCATTGCAACAATTACATCGAAAAAAGGAAATTTTTTAAAGTGAGGGAACGTACTTGAGCCACTTGGAAGCCTTGCCTTGCTAACCCAATTTTGTATGTTTTGTTGTTGTGGTTGTAGTTATTATCTGTGAGAGCGATGTCTAGGCCGAGGGTGGTTCATCAAGAACCACATGTGGCGGCTCCTGTTAATGAGTCGGTGGCTGGAGTTGAGGCTCAGGTGTTGGAGCCTACTGCTGGAATTGGAGCTCCTCCACCACCTCCACCACCACCACCTCCTCCGCTTGGAGTTGGAGGCGAGGATGGAGCTGAAGGAGAAGGACCTCAGGGTGGCCAAGGTTCGACCGGAATAGATATGACTCCGCTTGTGCAAGCTATAGCGGGAGCATTTCAGGCCGCAGTTGCCGTGGCTCAGGCTGCAGCTCAGCCTAGAAGTGAGGATACTAGTTTACCGTTGGAGAGGCTCCGTAGCTTAGGGGCTGAAGAGTTCAGAGGATCTACACCGGAGAGGTCTGAGTTGTGGCTAGAGAAGACCGTTCGCATCTTGGCTTAGATGGGTTGTGTGGGTGCTCACAGATTAGGCTGTGTGATTTCCTTGCTTCAGGGTGATGCCTACATCTGGTGGGTTACCATTACTACTGGAGTTCTAGAGGCAGAGGTTGATTGGGATTTCTTTGAGTCTGCGTTCAGAAAGATATACTTGGGTCCGAGGTATCTAGATGAGAAGAAGCGAGAGTTTATGGCCCTTGTTCAGGGAGATGCTTATGTGACTGACTATGAGATCCGCTTTGTTCGTTTGAGTCAGTATGCTCCAGAGTTAGTCCTTCTGAGAGGGACCGATGTAACCGTTTCAGATATGGGCTTCATGAGGAAGTTAAGAGGTACACTTTAGCTTCTGATTATTCAGATTTTGATGTCTTGGTTGCTAGAGCCAAGGACATTGAGCATAGCTTAGGGCTGACCAATCGTTTTGGAGGTTCTAGTTCTGGTAAGAGGCATAACAACTTTGACCGTGGAGATGCCAAGAGGGATAGAGGTGGCGGACAGCAGTTTGACCATAGGCGTGGCGGTGGCCACCATGGTAGAGGCCACCAGGGCCATAGAGGTGGAGGGAACTTGCCCGAGTGTACACGTTGTGGGAGACAACATTCTGGTGAGTGTTGAGGTAACTTACATGCTTGTTGGAACTGTGGTTCGAGGGACCACTTTAGGAGGGAGTGTCCGCATCAGGGGGCACAGGCACCGAACATAGCTCAGGCTTCTGCGAGAGCGACTGATTCTCAGAGAGGTCGTGGGCGCGATCGTGGCTACTTCCAGCCTAGGGCTGATACACCTAGGGTAGATGCTCAGAGGAACCTTGCTCATGTTGTGGCGGTGCAGCCAGAGGTAGGAGGACCAGCGAGAGTTTATGCTCAGAGAGAGGTCAGAGACGACACTGATGTGATAACAAGTAATTTTGAGTTACAGTCTATGTCTTTGTTTTCTTTGATTGATTCAGGTTCTACACATTCCTACATTTTGAGTGAGCATGCACGGAAGCTAGACATACCTGTTGAGATCTTAGATGTAGGTATGTATGTGACTAGTTCTTTTGGTGAGACAGTTGTGGTTAGACGTATATAGGAGATGTCCATTGAAGATTCAGGGTCATGTGTTTTCTGTTGATATGATGGAGCTTCCTTTTTATGGTTTTGATATTATCTTGGGTATAGACTGGTTAGTTGAGCACCGAGCTAGTGTAGATTTTGAGACGAAGAGAATTTCTTTGAAGCTTTCTGATGACTACGAGGTAGTAGTAGTAGGCGAGAACATTAAGTTCTTGTCTAATGTTGTGTCAACTTTAGAGACACATAGGTTGATGGATTCCGACTGTGGGGCTTACTTAGCATATGTTATGAATCCGAATATGAGTGAGGCTAGACCGAAAGATATTAGGACAGTTTGTGATTTTCCAGATGTGTTTACTAAAGAGTTGCCAGGTTTGTCTCCTGACAGAAATGTTGAGTTTGTGATTGAGACTATTTCAAGATCTACTCCAGTTTCTATAGCTCCGTATCGTATAGCTCCGAAAGAGTTGAAAGAATTGAAGAGTCATTTGCAAGAATTATTAGACTGTGGTTTCATTAGGCCTAGTAGTTCTCATTGGGGTGCTCCCCTATTGTTTGTAAAGAAAAAAGATAGCAGTATACGTAAAAAGATAGCAGTATACGTATGTGTATTGACTACAGACAGTTGAAAAAACAAGTATCCGTTGACTGTGAAGAACAAAATATTGATTGATTCAAGAATAGATTTGGGAATTAGGTTTTGAGCAAAATGAAATCTATTGTAAAGAAAAGAATTTTTTTAAAATGACGATACAAATCTATTTTACAAAAGCGTATATTTATTCTAAACAAGAAAATAAAGAAAGTAGTCCCATCTAATTAGCTAATCCTATCTAACTAACATACACGTGTGCATTTCCTAAACAAATATACAGCTCATATTTTATTAATAGATGCATAGAAAATTATGTAAATAATAATTAAACTAAATTTGAAAGAAAAAAATAACTGTGGGAATCAAAACTCTTGGATGCTATACACAAATTATGATAATGGAAAGTTTGGGTCTTTCACTAATTTGAGAAAAATATGAAATTATAATAATGGGAAAACTATTTACATGCATTCACCTATAATAACAAATTATTATGTAAATAATAATCTTGTCTGAGAATTGTCATCGGCATAGATAGAAACGCAGGCATCGGCTGCACCAGCAGCAAGCAATACTTGGTAGGGATGGAAGGTAAGGCAGCTCACAGAACCAATCTTCTGGGCCATGAAGGTATGTTGGTACCGAATGATGCCTAGTTGTTCGCCGTCTAGACTGAAGACTTTGATCAGCTGTTTTGCTGACCCACTGGCGATTATCGGGGCATGTCTATGAACAGCTAGAGCTGTAAGTGAGCCTCTGTGCGCATCGATTGTGAGATAAGTATCTCTTTGATTTCTAATATCAAGGAACTGAATATCACCAGCCTGGGAAGCACTAACAATCTGAAAAACAATGTAAAAATATCATCAAGCTTTTGTGGAGCCTTGATCAAAAAACGATGATGAATTGATGACAATATTTAAACATATCCCGATCTACCAAGCAAAAGGACTGAGTTGCTTACCTTTCCTTGATCCAGTCCAGGCTGAAAGCCAATACCCACAACTCTTTCGACTTGCTGGGTATGTGGTCTAGTCGCACAAACCAACCTAAAACATTATAACAACAATCTGAGTCTGATGGGAAAACTTGGATGAAATCATGAGAGAGCAGCAATTAATAGAATGGAAGTGGGTGTTAACATCATGAAAGAGATCAAAGTGTCCCAAAGAAATACGAGCAATCGGATATAGATTCATTATCGTCTAAGAAATAGAGATTCATTATAGAGTGCTTACATTTCAGGTGTCCGGATATCATATAGTCTGACAGAACCGTCCACAAAACCAGCAGCAAATTGACCGGCATGAACTTGAGAAGAAGCCTGTAATAGTGGAGGAAAGGATCAGTGAGGAAAATCACACACCGCTTTAATTGAACAACAAGAATAGGACGCAATTGCCCACTCCTTGTTAAAAAGGCATGTCACAGAAACCAAAATGAAATATAAACCAACAAACAAAAAGCAACACAACAGCTACCTTCTTAACCGCATCAAAATTTAGAAACAACATAAATAAATACAAAGCAAGGCATGAGTCATGCAATCTAACATATAACAGGAACAAAAGAACAACATCCTATAGGAGACAATTCAAGAGAACTCTGTTAATATTTAACCCAGTTAACTCAATATCCAGGAAAGCATCCATAGAAATAAAACTTGAACAAATTTTCCAACATAGCTGATAGAACATATTCTTTAGACCATGCTTCTTATTTGCCAACTGGATGGTGATATGCACTATGCAGTAAGTTTTCCAAAGTTGTACCTTCTACAAGATAAATTCTTTGATAAGTACCTAACGCCACTAGCATACATACAAGCATGCTCAATCTGACTACTAAAGCAAAAACTTAAGATTGACGACTCACCAAGGCTGAGACACTGCAATCTGAGGATGACGGTATTGAATTAACAAGCTGCTCCTTATCCAAGTCCCAGAGCATGATGGATGATATCTCTCCAGATGCGTACTAGTCATATGACATCAGAGCAACGGAGATTAGTATATTCAGCATCAAATTATAAGCAAGGAAAACCTTTTAGTGATGACATTTTACACAAATACATACAAGATATCCAGACTGCTGCTGCCAGTCCACAACAGCACTCAAACTCCGCACACCAGGTTTGTGACCTTGAATTGAAGAAAATGCAGTAACAAGTTTCTGCTTGCCCCTGACTGTATAATCTTTCCAAATCCGGATATTTCCATGACCTGCATAGAATCAACCCTAAATCAACTTTTAAAAAAAGAGACCATGGATATTGAAAAAAAAAGGTGGAAAGAAAGAAAGTTACATGAAGCAACAAGCAACAAGCTTTCATCAAGCTCATTCAAAAGACAAAGTTTAGAAATTCCTTTCTCTGGAAAATCATGATTATCAAAACCATTGAGGAGGGTGGCTTCCTCATAATTCCATACCCTGGAAAGAAAAAAACAAAGAATTAATATGCCAGAAAATAATTTACAGAAATAAATTGTGAAAGTATCTAGCAAACAAAATATAACAAGCAGCGCCGAACATATCTAACCCAGTTCAGCAGCAATGTCCATTTTTTTAATAGTCTAAAGGTGATTACAAGGTAATATATGTTCATACATATTTCTAACCCTTTGAGAATGAGCATACAACTTGTAGACAGTGATTTGAACCCGTGTCTCCTAGGATAAACATTATCCGTTTTTCCACTGGGACACTTGTTGGGTTCAGCACTGTCCAATTTTTAGAAACAAAAGAAATGAAACTTGCAGAAACAAACTACAATAACCTTTAACATGGGAAAAAACCCAGAAATATCAGAACTTAGAAAACAGAAAATTAATCTTCTTAAGAGTTTATATCTGATGCACATAATGTCAATGTGAATCACAACTAGCCACCTTGTTAATTTTTGTTTCATAAATCTATGTTAAAAAGGTTCAAACTTGTGCATTTAGGGAGTACAACTTAATACACTGTCATAAATTACAGCTCACCAATTGATGGATCATTGCCATTTAATACTCATACACATAAGAATATGAAATCAGTTAGCATTCAACACTGGAACAGCTTGCTCTAAGATCCCTTAAACAGGAATGACAAACCTGATCCGTTCATTCTCATCTGCCGCAATAACAATAGGAGAGAAAGGTTGCAGCAAGGCTGTTCTTGTACCTGTCTCGAATCTCGTATCCCAACTAGCAATTTGACTATTATTGCTAAGTTTGCTAACACCTAGAAAAAAGAAAATGAGGTACTTATTAGTTACAAAGAAAAAAAGGCATGAGAAGTGTATACAAAGACAAAAAAAATAGTTAAAACAAATGAGATAGTTATTAGTTACAAAGCAAAAAAGGAATGAGAATAGTATAGAAAGAACAAAAGACAAATTAGTTAAAACACATACAGGAGTGCTGGCATTTAGCAATGTGCTCCAGTGCAAATTTCTCCCGCTCTTCTCTTCTGGCCAATAGTTCTTCACTATCATCTGATGCAGTAAGAAGTGGCTTTGAGAAGTGGCCACAACTAAAATTATAGATGGTTGATTGTGGAAGTAAACTGCGCTCAGAAACCCCAGAAGAAGACCCTAGAAGTGGGTCAGCTAATCCAGAGTCCGTAGAATTCATCAGATGAGGCCTGAATTCTAAAGAGCAAACTCTACGCATTCCTGTCAAAAGATTTTGCCGAGGAGGGCTAACAGGAGGAGTTCTGAACGTTAAAGGCAGATGACCTGTGAACATCATCTCCAAATTAAATGGTGTAACTTGGATGTCTATATAGAACAAAGAAAGCATCAGGGCAAGCAGATATAAGGGAAATGAGAAGGTCACAATGATTAGGATACATCATTATTAGGACTAACAGAGGACATAATAGTTACCTCCATTCATGTCAAACCACGAAGAAGAACGAGCTAATCCAGCGAAACTAGGAGTTGGTGAGGAAGTTGTGGGCTCACCAGGCCTAGCACTGCTACCAGCAGACTTCACAGGTTTTGTTACTTGTTCAATCCCAATAATGGAAAGGACCCGCCGGCCTAGAGTTGCTATGCGTGGAGATGGGTCCTTAGCTAAAGTACACATAGCCAGTACACACTGTGAATATATTGCATTGTCCAAAGGTTTTGACCTCGAATGACGAATGACCCCATTACTAATACCATCATTCAAAATCCCAGAATCAGAATGTTGAGATGAATCATCAGACAAAGGAGATCCATGCATGACTCCAGCAGTAGCAAGAGGACTGCTGGAGGAAACCCTTCCATCCCGAACTACAGGAGAGTTGTCACTTCCAACTCGGGCTAAAGGACCTATCTGGGATGAAACTATGTTTCCACTTCCATTTATATTAGCCAGCAAAGGCAATGAATTCAACAAGGAATTGGATTGAGGTTTCAAATATGCAGCAGCAATTGACTTGAAGTGCGGCTTATGCCCAAAAGCAAACCGAGCTAGGGCTGCCAAGACGAAGAAAGCCATCAACATTAACCCACCAACATAGTTTAGAAACACAGCAGTCTGTACAACACTCAGTCACAACCCTCAAATCAGGAAAGAAAGCAATTCAAAGACGATACAGCGTTTGCATAAAACATGCAAAAATAGGGCTCTAACAACGGCATCAAAGGCTGATAGAACAATTTGTATAACAAGAGATTGCTAGGTATATACTTGCAAGTTGCTCTAATGTTTTGCATCATACTATCACAGAAATGATGCAGAATTTGAAAAATATTACAGATAAATCGTCGGGCAATTTACAAGAGCTATAGGAACTTTTGATCGTGTTTCATACTGCCAAGTTTTTCCATATTCATTCAACTAAGCAATCATAATGTTTAAAAACTGGGGTAAGCACTATAAGAAACTCTCAGTCCCAACACATGAAATATGAATGAGACAAGTATCACATACCTACAGCAACTTCTGCTCGGACAAGAGGGCTCCCATCAGAAACAATATTCAAAAAGCTTTTAATAATAACAACAATCTCAGATCTACTCTTTTCATCATCATCACATTCGTCATCCCCTCCAACACCATCTCTAAATGAGTCAAACCCAACATCAAGCAAGGTAGCCAATGCAAAAACTGCAGAAGCCCTAACCTGAAATAAAACACCACCTAAGATTACAAATGTCCATAATAACTAAAATAAAAACTACCCATTTATAACCAACATAGATAATTGGCAAGGAGATATACCTCTGGCTGTGGCTCACAAAGAAGAGAAGTACATATTGAAGGTGCATCTGCCTGCAGACCTATTATTTGAGCCTCAGTGAAATCCTCCCAAAGCTTTCCAAGACACAGGCAAAGCCACTGAAGGAACAAGGGTTCAGTTTGTGCATCATTTTGCACGGAACTGTGAAGGTGCTTCAAGCACACATGGATTAACCCTGCCTCAATACAGGCTTCCTGGCCCCGTCTATGCCCATCCACAATGACAGCTAGAACAAATGCAGCCATTGCTCGCTGTTCAGGATATGCTTCCACACTATTAAGAAACCTAATGAAATAAACATGACCTCCATCTTTTACCAGATCAACCTGACATGACTGCAATCCAAGATGATAGAATTTCAAAAATACTGAAGTATACAGTGAAAGGAACATGTTACAATATACTGCTAATATAAGACATCAAATGGAATTTGTGAACTACATCAATCTCTTAAGTGTCAGAAAACACAAATAACAGATTATTAACACATACTTATTTGGCTACCTACAAGAAGTGAAAACTAGAATATGCACCACCACAAAAATTTTAAGCACACACGCACGAACTATATAGAAGCTTCCACCATACATAATACAGCACTTAATGACACCTAAATGTCAGGTTCAAAGGCAGGCACACAACTGTTACTTGAGTACTGGCACAAGTGTATAAGTTAAAATGTATGCATAAGTAGCTATACTGCATAAGCAAACAAATATTCACCCCAAAATTATGAAGCACCGGTGGTCACACCTTATCAAGTGCCAAAATTTTTGTCCATATGAACACAAGGATTTGACGCAGTTCTGGTGTGGTTGTTTGCAGCAGCTTCAGAACGTAAGGGAATATTCCGACAGAAAGTGCCTAAAATAAGAGAAAACACTATGTAAGTACACAACAGCATGTAATGAGACACAACAAAGTGCAATAGAAAAGTGTACACCCATGAACAACTACCAGATCTACAGCCCATGGTCCCATATCAAGGAATCTTCCAAGAAGAACCAGTGCGCGGAATCTATGGCATTGACTAAGCAAAACCTGAAATATCAATCATGAACTGGTCAGTCATTTTATTAAAACTTACATAAAAGGGTAAAATTGTTTCAACATAAAACCAACTAAATTCAAAAAACACCATAAACAAAGAATGGCAACCAAAAACTGGCCCCATAGCTAAAAGGACTACAAGTTATAGCACCTGAAGAACAATAGGCAATTGCTCCGGTGGCTTTTTATGCTCAGATCCATGGTCAAGCCATACCTCAAAAGCTGTCAGCTGCTCAGTAAAAAATGGACTTGGCTGAAACAAAAGAAAAGCACACTCCATGTAAGGTAACACAAGGAACTAAAAATAAGCACCTTCTCATCCTGCTACTATTAAAATTCTTCTGGCTCCAGGACCAATCCAGGATAATAAATTAACATTAGCAAAGGACTTTGGAAACACACACACACCTGGAATTCTGCAGTGTGATCTTCAACCAACGCTGGAAGCTGAGAAAGGCAAATTTCAGCAGCCATGTCCCATGCATCCCTGGAGTACACAGAAATTTTTAAAAAGAACTGAGAAACAAATTGTGAAGTTATTGACTATCCCCTGTAGTACCACATATGGTGCTGATGAGTTGGTGGCAACATTGGGTAGGAAACTGGAGAACAATTTGCAGAGCGCATAATCCTATCAGCAAGCAAAAAATTTCTGAACAAACTTGCAACTAGTAAATCCTGTCTAAACAATCTTCGAAAAAGCTCTGCATCACAAAAAGAAGAGTTGATAAAACAGATCAGAAGACAAGAATCACTACATGAAAGAAAGCACACAACTGATCAATACACGCAAAAGAACTACCATGAGGGAGAACATTCCAAGCAATTGTGTCTGTCACTGCAGTAAAAATCCAATTCAACTCCCCTAGAAGCGTTTTACGGTCATTTTGGCGGCCAGGAATCTTATCTATAAGTGAACAGTCAAGAGACTCATGAAGCAATGAACGTGTGCAGAACCTGGAAGTGATGTTAACCATCAGAAGATTAGTAATCCCATTTTACACATGATAAACAAATATATTAAAATTAGAAAGGCCTGCATGGAACACTCAATAAGGTAAATGCCACTCTTATAATAAATCCAGAAACAGTAAAAACTAAACAGAGAATTATGGTAAAGCTAACTCAAAAGGAAAATAGTAAGGAAACATCTTTAGCCTATTTATTTGATTGTACCCTCAAACAGATAGGTGTTTCAATCAGCTAGACATTGGTGAAATACTAACCTTACAAGAAATATTAAGCAGCTCTTGGGAAACACGCAATGCTCAATTTACAGCTAATATCCACCGATACAACAGTGAAGCATAACATTATATAAAAAGCATCTCATACCATTCCAAATCTCAATAAATACCATCTTATAGAGACAGTAACTGCTCATTGAATTTTAAATTTCAAAAGAAAACAAAGAGAAATGATGTGATACAGTTCATAAAACAATAGTGTGAGAAACAAGCAAAAAAAGGAAAAGTGGAATAAACAACTTTATGATCCTGAAGATGCATTGCCATGATATATATACAGCGTGGATACTAAAAAAGGACATTTCCCAAATGAAAAATACACATGATCTGAAATATATGGCTAGAGGTTTTACCATCTCTGTCATTTTGATAGGTCTAGTAATACATGTGGTGTATTAGCAGGACATGACACATTTTAGTTCATAAAACATTACACAGGAAAAAGTGGGGTAAGAATTAAAAGCCCAAAAAAGGGAAAAAGGGTGAGAGATGAACAACTTTTACAAGCCTCGAAGATTCATTGCCGTGACTTATCTACAGCGTGGATACTGAAAAGACAAACATTTCCCAAATGAAAAAAACACATCCTCCTAAATATATGGCTAGAAGTTTTACCATCTCAATGCCATTTTGATAGGTGTAGTAAGACAGGAAGTAAACACATCAGCAGGAAATTCAGCACTTTGAGGAAGAGTCTCATGTGCTTCACATGCAGCCAGAAGAATGCAATCTCGTGCAGATCCAGGGTAGTTAGAAGTGCCAGAGTCAAGAAGCTATCAACCAAATTCAATTCAAAAATAAAAACAAGCCAGAAAAGAGAGAGAGAGAGAGAGAGAGAGAGAGAGATCAATTTGAATATAGTAGAAACCAGAAAATAACTACTACCGCTAAATGAGGATAGAACACAAGCAAATACCTCAATAAAGGCATTAACAATTATTCCAGCAGCAGAGCAATCAAAAACATAAATAGAAGGCGTTCTTAACCATGAATCAAGGTCACTGATGGGCAAGGGAATATACTGTGTATAGCTCTGGAAAAGGAAAAGATCAGATCAGCAGGGACACAATAGTGCAAACAAAAAGCAACAGGAATTGTTCCAAAACAGTTGAACAAAACAACACCTTATTGAAAAGCCAGATTTCACCATTTGTGGTTGGCTTTGGAACACCATGTCCATTATAATGAAATAGAACTCGTTCTGACTTGGCATATCTACGACAAGTATTACAAAGTTTCTTCACTTCATCCACTGTAGGATCAAGTTCAACCTTGCAGCGAGCCTGGTTACACTCGATAAGTAGAATTTAGATTATGAACTTGATAGAGTAACCTAAAACTGAGGTATGAGAAAGTGTCCACACCTTGGGCTGCCACCTCTCATATTGATCTCTTAAGTTTTTCCCAATGGTTTCAAGAGCTTTTTGGGGTGCCATAGAAAAAGGATCTGACAATAATCAAAGAAAGAAAAAGGTGGAACAAACGGACTTCCCCAACTAAAAACACTAAATTGAATAACAGATTACATCATTTAGTCAATAGGGAAAGGATGGTGGAAAAGAAATTATAACGGAAAACTTATTTATATAATTGCAATACTTGGATTCCAACTTCCTGCACCTCCTTCATGGCAGCCAAGGGAAGTACATGAGTTATTTGGAGAAATAATAAATGGATAAGCATTCTAGTAAAGGCGTGCTAAATACCGTTTCAACGTAGCGCTAATCCCACAAAAAGAAATGTATTTTAACCCCCATACTCAATAGTTCTTATCAACTTCTTTCCGTTGTTGTTTGGAACTACTATTCTAACTAACATTATACCACTAAATACATGGAAGCTGCTCCTGCTGCTCCAAATTTATTTTCCTCTTTGAAAAACCTCAAAGCTTTTTAGAGTTTTCAAATTAATCAAACTACTAATAATTACATAGTATTCCAATATTTACCCTTGGATGAATAGAGGTGCTCCCTTGGTTCCCAGCTGATAAAAGGTTATATAGAGTGTAGATGGAAGTATATCATCATTAGTACTCTTGTTGGTTATTATATCAATTCTCTTCCAACATCCAAATGCAGAATGACAATTTTATGGGGCAAAAACGATTAACAGCCGAGGGAGAACCCAATCTCCAATATTAGAAACTCATGCATGCTCAAAAAAAGCCACTAGAATTTAAATCCTTTCCATGATAAAAAAAATTAAAACGCTTGTTACAGATTTCTTGAATAAAAATAATCATGAGGATCAAAGCATTAAGAACCATTAAACAAAAACATGCAAAAACAAGAGAAGATATTTAAATCAGAAAACATACCAATCCAACACTCCATTCTTGCACAAGGAGATATCTTTATTACATCAGGTGGATCAACACTAATATTTAAACATAAAACTAGAGCTACACATCCCGTCTTCATCTGCATATAATGTCCAATGTCAAGCGAATATGGTCAAGCATCCTATATAATGACAATTAAAGGGGAACTTTATGGGTTATTTGTAATATATATGTCAAGAAATATACTCATAAATTAGAGATATTTTGTGTAAATAGATAAGATTCTGTAGATTCCTGTTAGTAGGTGCAATCCCTAACTTTAAAGGATTTTATCTTTCCTAGAATTAGTTCCTTTCCTAACTTAAGAGTTTCCTAAGTTAAGAATACTAGTTGTATATAAGTTAGTAACTGATCTTATAGAAATACACAAGAGTTTACACAGAATTACTCTACTTTTGACATGGTATCAGAGCCTTGTTAGCTCCTTTTTGAATACTGTCAATCTCGGTTTAACCACCTCTTCTTCCTTAAAATTCTTCCTTGAGTGTTCAGTGAGTATTCACTGTGAACCCAACAAAGAGTATGGTTGAGATAGGCGATGAAAGCAGTCCTGAAACTGTGCAAGGAGTCACGATGAGTAAAGGGAAGCCACAAACAGCAAGCAAAAACTTTTTAGAGAAAGAGGGATCATCAAGAGAACAAGGAAGAGCATATACCACCAAGCAGATGGTTGAGAATCCTCAAGAACAGTCTCTTGAGTTCAACAAGGAAGAAATAGAGAAACTGAAAAGCTTGCTTGGGTCCCTAGAAAAGCCCTCCTCTACAGGTACATGTAGTCTGGTTTTCTCAGGTATATCCTCTACTCAAAATTCTAAATGCTCGGATTTCCCTACCCAAAGCTCCTGGGTAATTGACTCAGGAGCTTACAGATCATATGACCAATTCTTCTCTTAGATTTTTCAATTATACACCCTATCCTAGTAATAAAAAAATAACAGTAGCAGATGGAAGTAGGATAACTGTGGCTGGTCAAGGGGATATTGTCATAAGTAACACCCTTACACTAAAAAATGTCCTCCATGTGCCTAAACTATTCACTAATCTGTTGTCTATCCAAAAAATCATCAAGGACACTAACTGTTGTGTACTCTTTTATCCTACTCAATGTGTTTTTCAGGAACAAGGGACGAGGAGGAGGATTGGGCATGCAAAAGAAGTAAATGGCCTATATTACCTCGAAGATCCCGATGGACAAGTCAGTGAACTGAATTCTTCACCTTTTTCTCTTGTATCAGATTCTAAAACCAATAAAGAACAAATATGGCTTCATCACCTTCGCCTCAGTCACCCTTCATTTAAAGTTTTAAAGCTTATGCTCCCTTCCTTGTTTAAAACTCTAGATAATGATGAATTTCATTGTGACATATGTGAGCTTGCAAAACACAAACGCACCTCTTTTCCCATAAATAATAAAAAGGCATCTACTCCTTTTGCTCTCATTCATAGCGATGTTTGGGGACCATCCACTGTTCCAAATATAACTGGGGCTCTTTGGTTTGTTTCGTTTATAGATGATTGTACCCGAGTGTCATGGATATTTCACCTAAAACAAAAATCTAATGTCAGTTCTACCTTTAAAATTTTTCACACCATGGTTAAAACTCAGTTTGGGGTTGATATAAAAAGGTTTAGGTCAGACAATGCTAAAGACTACTTTAATCAAGTCTTATCATCCTATTTCCAAGAGAAAGGCATCATACATGAATCATCTTGTGTAAATACCCCTCAACAGAATGGTGTAGCAGAGAGAAAGAATGGCCATGTTTTTCAAATAACAAGAGTTCTTTTATTTCAAAAAAATGTTCCTAAACAGTATTGGGGGGAAGTTGTGTTAACTGCCACCCATTTGATAAACAGATTACCCACTCGAGCTCTTGAATCTTAATGTCCTATTCAAATACTAAGCAGTTTCTACCCTAATTTTAGTCCCTCTCTTCACCTTAAACCTAAAATATTTGGTTGTGTTGCCTTTGTTCACATTCACTCTCAGAATAGGGGTAAGCTTGATCTAAGGGCATTAAAATGCATCTTTGTGGGTTACTCATCTACCCAGAAGGGGTATAAATGTTATCATCCTCCTACAAGGAATCATTTTATTTCTACTGATGTCACCTTTGTTGAAGATGAAAACTATTTTACTCGCCCTTATCTTCAGGGGGAGATTTTATTTAGGGAAGATAAGGACAAAGATTATTTCCTTCTTCAGCCTCTCATTCATTTGCCTGAAGAAAATAGTCAACAGCAACAACAATTTGCCCAGCCCATCCAAACTTATCAACATTTTGCCCAGCCTATCCAAACTGATCAACATTCTGCCCAGCCCATCCAAACTAATCAACATTCTGCCCAGCCCATCCAAACTGATCAACATTCTATCCAGCCCATCCAAACTGATCAACATTTTGCCCAGACTATCCAAACTGATCAGCAATCTATCCAATTTGTTTCTGAACAGCAACAAATTGTTCCTGACCAACAACAAGTTTTTGTTACTGAACAAAAACTAGATTTTGCCTAGCCAGTCACCTTGCAAGCTAAACCCACCACACCTCAAACAAGAATTCAGAACACTGCTCATCCTTTGCAGGTCTTCTCGAGAAAAAGGGCACCAGTGCAGGCTCAATCATCCCCCTCTACTCTCACACAAACTGAGGTAATTACTAAACCAGTCCTTGATCCAAATATTACTGAAAATTCTTATTCTGGTTCTGATCACAAGGATTTTGAATTTCCTATTGCAATTAGAAAAGGAAAAAGAACTTGTACCACAAAAAACCCTCTTTATCTATTTATGTCCTACAAGAACTTATCTCCCAACCACAAAGCCTTCCTTACTAGCCTAAATACCATTGCCATTCCTAAAACCGTGTCCGAGGCTTTAGAGAATGAGAATTGGAAGAATGCTATGCAAGTTGAAATGGATGCATTAGAGAAGAACAAAACGTGGGACTTGGTAAAGCAACCAAAAGGAAAGTAAACAATGGGATGTAGATGGGTATTGATGGCTATTTAGAAAGATACAAAGCAAGGTTGGTGGCTAAGGGGTACTCTCAAACCTATGGGATAGATTACCTTGAGACTCTTGCTCCTGTTGCAAAGATGAATACTGTGAGAATTTTATTGTCATTAGCTGCCAGTCAAGACTGGAAATTACAACAGTACGACATCAAGAATGCCTTTTTGCATGGGGATCTTGAAGAGGAAGTTTACATGGACATTCCACCGAGATTTAGTCTAAATTGTGGACAAACAGTTTGCAAATTGAAAAAGGCCCTGTATGGACTAAAACAATCCCAAGAGCCTGGTTTGGAAGGTTTAGCAAAGTAATGTTGAAATTGGGTTACAGACAAAGTCAGGGTGATCATACTTTATTTGTGAAGCATTCTTCTTCAGGGAGAGTTGTTGCTTTATTAGTCTATGTAGATGATATCATAGTCACAGGGGATGATTCGAAAGAAATTGATAACTTAAAGAAGTGTTTGATCAAGGATTTTGAAGTCAAAGATCTTGGAAGATTAAAATACTTTCTTGGTATTGAAGTAGCATATTCACAACAAGGAATCTTCATATCTCAACAGAAATATACCCGAGACTTGCTGAAAGAAACTGGTAAACTAGGATGCAGACCAGCAGAAATACCAATAGAAGTTAATCACAAACTTGGAGATGTAACAGAGGATGCAGCAGTGGACAGAGGCTCCCATCAAAGACTTGTGGGAAGATTGATTTACTTATCACACACCAGACCAGACATTGCCTACGCACGGGATTGTGAGCCAATTCATGCACAATCATAAAGAATCACACCTAAGGGCAGTGACTCAAATTCTGCAGTATTTAAAGGGCACACCAGGCAGAGGAATTTTATTTAAAAAGGGAGGAAATTTAACATTGGAAGCCTATACAGATGCAGACTATACAGGGTCCTTGGTTGATAGAAGATCAACATCAGAATACTGCACCTTTCAAGGAGAAAATTTAGTGACCTGGAGAAGCAATAAACATAATGTTGTAGCTAGGTCCAGTGCAGAAGTCGAGTTTAGAGCCATGGCACTTGGGATTTGTGAATTATTGTGGCTAAAGATTATTTTGGAGGATTTAAAAGTTAAATGGGAAGGTCCGATGAAGTTGTACTGTGATAATAAATCAGCAATCAATATTGCTCATAATCCAGTTCAACAAGACAGAACAAAACATGTTAAAGTGGATAGGCATTTCATAAAAGAAAAACTCAACAGTGGACTAATTTGTACTCACTATGTATCCGCTGGAGATCAAGTTGCAGATATACTTACCAAGGGGATACTTGGGAAGTATTTTCAGAAGTTAACAAGCAAGCTGAAGATGGAGGACATCCATTCCCCAGCTTGAGGGTGAGTTTCACGAAATATACTCATAAATTAGAGATATTTTGTGTAAATAGATAGGATTCTGTAGATTCCTGTTAGTAGGTGCAATCCCTAACTTCAAGGGATTTTATCTTTCCTATAATTAGTTCCTTTCCTAACTTAAGAGTTTCCTAAGTTAAGAATACTAGTTGTATATAAGTTTCTAACTGATCTTATAGAAATACACAAGAGTTTACACAGAATTACTCTACTTTTGACAATATATCACAAACATCCTATTATCTAAGATCATATTCAGTCACATAAAAAATGCTTAATATTGTGCAAAGGGCATACTAGAATGGAAAAACAACAGCAGATTACTTATTGTAGAAAGTACGAAACTCCCTGTTTCTGTCTCTGGTGCTTTTATCTAGAATTAAATCACGACTAAAAAACCTTCCATTTCCATCTGCTCATACCAAATTCAAGAATTTTTAACAAGACTTAATTGACACTAATAATTTCATAATGCTAAGGTAGCACACCTAAGAATCACCCTCCCTTCTAATCTTCTACTCAATGCACTAACGCCATATTCACACGTTACCTATACAACCGAAGTCATATGGATATGGATTGGTATTAGCAATATATATGTGATACATATATCATTCCTTACAGCCTATACATCAACTCAAAATTTCCATACTCTCAAATTGCAATAGAAAATTCTATTTAGGTGTACAAAACCCATATTTTGCTACTGCGTCTAAATAAGTTCTCATTCTTCCTCTTTAGCCTGTGATTAGATATAATCAATCAGATCAATGGAATAATTAGGGAACAAAGGAGGTTAAAAGTAAAGGACTTACTCGATCCTTGGGACGCCATTTGGAGACAAGGCCACTATCAGAGGGTCCAGTAGGTGTAGAAGCTTCAAAGGCAGCATGTCGAAGTTCGCATAAGACCACAGTTTGAGGTAAGTAAGCCATGGTTGTAGGCACTGTGGCGGAGGAGGCAGCAGCATTGGCGTAACTGCTGGTGGATGCAGTATCAAAATCCATCCTTTGAGAGGCCAGGTCAGCAGAAGCAGCATCCTCATGGTAGTCGCCACCGCTGGCGTTGCCGTCAGTGACATGATTGGATACTGCCAGCGACAATTGCGAAAACCTTGACGTCATCAGATCGCCCAATGCCATCCAAATCCCCAAATGAAACCAGAAGCAAATAAAGCCCTCGGATGAAAATTTAATTAACAACAAACAAAATTCCCCCACGGGACAACCCTAGTCTTTCTTCTTGAAACTGATAGAGGAAAGAAATAGAGATAGAGAAGAAGAGGAAGTGATTTAATCAACAAAGCCGCTGAACCAGCGGCGCATGGAGATTCGCCTGAGGAAAGAGAGAGAATCCAGCTCGGAAAGATGAGCGACGAAACAATAAGCAAAAAGAGAAGATTTCAAACCCTAGAAGAAACACTAGGTTACGGCGGCGACGGTGGTGGTGTCGCATACAACAGTGGCGGCAGAAGAAAAATGAAATAAAATAAAATAAAAGGGAAAGAGAGATAAACAGGGGAGGGCTCAACTCCAGTCTGAAATCTGAATTAAGGATTTTGTGTATGCGTTCCAGTGTCTTTTTGTGCGTGCGTTGCTGTATATATATATATTTTTAATAATCCTATATTTTTACTCTTAACTTCAAAATGAGAAATTAAATACTAACGGCTTAAATACCAACTAAAAATCGGCTTATAAATTTTATCAGTTGAATGAAGTTGGTTAAATAATAATCGTAAGATTAAAAAATGGTTATCCGGTGAATCGGTAACCGTTATTTTACGTTAAAAACAAAATCGTGAGTTTGAAGAGGGGTTATCGAGCGGAAAGAAAATATTAGGGTTTCGATACTCTCAAACCCATTGAGAGTGTAAACGGCGAATCAAACGGAGGCGAATCAAGCGGCGTAATTTTCTTACAACGAAGGAGTTTTGTGGAGGAATATTAGGAAGAAGTGCGAACCAAGCGGTGGTGAACCAAGCGGCGTGATTTTCTTACAACGAAAAAATTTTGTGGAGGAGGATTAGGAAGATTTGTAGAGAAAATGGGGTGGGGATGGGGGATCTACGAAGGAACGGTGGTAAATGAATCGCTAGTTCTTCTCGGATGGACCGGTCTTTGGTTCTTAAATCGAAGGTTTTACAAAGAGTACGAGGAAAATAGAGCTTTGGTCCAAATTATCTTATGTGTTGTTTTCGCTTTTTCTTGCAACCTTCTTCAGCTTGTTCTTTTCGAGATCATCCATGTCCTTTCCTAAGAGTAAGACTCGCCCTTTCTCTCCCCCTCTTTCTCTGCTTGCAGCTTTTTTCTATTATTTTAGATTTGGGGTTTTTGTTAGTTTAATTTAATTTGTTGAGACGAATTGTGTGATTCGTTCTTTGTTAACAGTTAACTTTCCATTTATGTTCCAGGGATTTTGAGTATTTTTAGTTGCATGCCTTTAGCTTTATTAATTGTTGCCCGTGAATGAGAAAAAATTTGAATTAGCATCTAATAATTCTGAAGTTTCCTTGTTTTGGGGACTACCTGGAGACTGGTGAATGTACTTTGCATATGGAGTTATTAGTTGCGTCTTTTTTATTTTCTTTGTGTGTTGTTTTTCTCTTTCCTTTTGGTAGTTAGTTTGACTAATTTTCTTTTGCTTTCAGAACTCTAGTTTGCTTGTTTGTTCGTATTGGAACATCTCTTAATTTTATGTATCTGAGTCTTTGTGTTTAACTAACCTCTATGTTTAGTTGATATGTAGTTTCTTTGAAGAAAATACGATAAGAATAAAGGTGTACTTTTAAAATTGATTTTGATGGTTTTAGTTTTAATGTTATTAAGGAGCTTAATCTTCTGTCTGATTGGTAATTTGAATGTAAGTAATCCCTTTGAAATGTAAACTTGTATGTAAAATTTATTAAAAGTCCCCCTTTTCTGAAGTTGTAAATACTGATGTACAACCTCTGAATATTAATTCTTCGCCCCCGCTCCTCCTTTCTCTGGGAAATTATTATTTTGGCTTGTGCTACTTTTGTTATACTATTTTGGCTTGGGCTTTGTTTTTAAACTTAAAAGGGGCTTGTGGTTCATTAAGGGTAAAAATGTAATTTTAAAATAAAGAAAAAAAGAGATGAGTAAAAAGGGACTTTTGAAATGTCTTCATCTTCTTCGTTCTTTGAGCTTTTCACGACAAAACCTCCCTAAACCCCCCAAGTTACTATTCCATCCATTTTCTTCACGATTTCAAGTGCTCTCATCAAGGTAAACACATTGTTTACTTCTACTCATCATTCCTAGCATTTCTATAGTTTTAGTTTTTCATAAACATCAATTTTGAAGTTTTTCAAGTTTTGGGAAAAAAGAAGAAGCTTTAATAGGTTTTTGTTTGATTTTAGATTTGTAAAGTTAAAATATGTTAAACTCTTGCCCTTAGAGGTGTATTATATGTGAAAATGGAGGGGTTTTGATGAAAATCCCGAAATGGGTTTTTGTGGGTGTTTTAAAGGGTTAAAAACTTGGGTTTTGAGGTAGTTTGGTGTAGGAGAGTTGGGCTGATGATTTGGTGATGCTTGAGGGTTGTTTTGAAGGTGTTTAATGATGATTTGGGTGTTGGAATTGATAGATATCTGTTGGGTTGAGTGTGAGTCCGAAAATGAGGATTTTGGGTTTGTTCATTGCTTGGAAATGTAGAGAAACGGCCTTGTGTTGTGACCTAATTTGTGACGGTGGTTTTGTGGACGAATTGTTCAGTAATTTGTTGTTTTTGATTGATTAGAATCAAGGGAAATTGTTGGAGAAGCTTCGGGCTCGATTCCGAGAAATTTGGAGGCTTGATCGGCTTTCTCGGTTTGCTTAAGGGTGTCCGGTGAGTGAATTATTCAAAATGGTTTTAAATTGGTTCAAGTGTGTGGTTGAAGTGTTAGATTGTGCTTAGTAGGCCAATCTAGTGTGGAGATTAAGTTGGTAGCTTAATCTCTTGGTTGACTTCATGAGTTCTTGCTTAATGCACATAATTGTGGTCTCGTGTAGTATGTGTTCGTTTATGCATGTTGATATATATATATATATATATATATATTGATGATGTATATGGTGATGATATGTTGTGTTGCATGATTGTGAAATCATGGTGAGATTTGTTAGTATGTTGACACTAGTTATAATTATCGGGTATAAATGATCGATCATTAGGATGAGTGTACACACGATAAGAGTCAAATTCGCGCGTGGCCTTGGTGACGTGTAGTCATCAAAGAGGAGTACAGTTAAGTAACATTCCACTAGAAAATGTTTGTATGTGATGATGAGTGTAATCCCATCCATGAATGAGAACGGTGATGTGTGTAATCCCACCAGAAGGTAATTGTTGTTTGAGTACGTTGGGGTGAAAATCCCAACGGAAGTTATTCGCATATCCGAGTAACCTATATAGTTGTCAATATACTTGTCTTTGTGTGGTGGTTGTGATAAGATGTTATGTTACATCCTTGTTTAGCATAACATGGGGTAAGATGCCATGTTCATGCATTCTTGTAACGTTTAGCTATGTTGCTATGTTGGTGTATATGCATGCCTTGTGAATGTTTCATGGATGTCATGCTTGAACCCTGCATTGTCGATGTTTTGTTTTGAGCTCCCTCACTAAGCTTCTAGCTTAAGCTCTCGTTTTCGGCAATGCAGATCATTAGTGTGGAGTTAGCAAGGAGCAAGGAAGGGGCATCCAAGCGCGTTTGTGGTTGCTCAAGTATGGTTTTAGTAAATAATGTAGTAGTTAGCAATGAGGATGCTACATGTTATAGAAGCATGTGTTAGACTCCTATTTTATTAATGCTTTTGTGTTGATGACTTGTAAACCATGTTTTTTGAATGCTTATGTGTTGTTTTGAAGGCATGTAACCTTGCTTATGCTATGTTTGGTGGATACATGTCTCCTATGAATGAAATGGACATGTTATGTGTTTGATCATGTTTGTAGTAGGATGAAATGCCTCTAGATTATGTGAATGATTGTTGTCTCTTGATTCTTATTGTTTTGGGGTATGTTTGGGAACATTTAGAGATGCAGAAAACTATTTTCAGGGTCACACAGAGTGCATGCGTTTTAAAACGTTCATGGTGGTTTCGAAATGGGTGTAGCTCTACGGATACTCATATCGGAACGAGGGTGGTGCTGTTTCGATACGATTTGACACTGTGAGCTCCCATTTCGGTACGCGTTTCGGTACGATTTGCCTTTAGAAGTGCCTATTTCGGAACGAGTTCCGGAACATTTCAACACTGGAGACCCCCGTACCGAAACGGAGTGGACCGTATCGGTACGACCTGGTCTGGCTTTTAAACTGGAGCCCACGTATCGAAACGGGCAAGCCTGTTTTGAAATGCAGGCTTGTATTTGGGCTTTTTAGCATCTTCAAATGTTCTCAGATGTCATGTTTTAGTCATGTTGGTTGTATGCTTCCTTGTTAAGTTTATATGCATCGTTTATGTATGGTCTTGGTTTCGTAAGCATACAAAAGGACTAACATGTTACTTGGTAAATTTAAAGTTACCTTATACCTGTTTGGATGTATTCTATATCGCTTTCCGCTGTCGTTTTAACACATAGGACTAAATGATGCATTTAGATAAGATAAATCAAAGAAAAGTTTTTTCTAGGGTTGTTAATCGAAGTGGAGCCTTAACGGATTTCGCTTCGGCTTTCCCCGTGTAACCTGCTCAGACCGGTCTGTCGTCTAGCCCGGGACGAGGGGTTACATTTTTTGGTATCAAAGCCTGAGGTTTCCGCGACCTCAGGAAGGTAAGTAAGGTAAGTTGAAGTGTTATGATGCTATGTATCAGTGTATGTTGTACGGTGAGTGTTTTGCTATGAATGCTTGTTGTTTGCTTGTTCGCATGGTGTTTGAAAGCGTGTGTTAGCATGGTTGTTATGTAGAGGCGTAGTGTCGAGTTCCCATTGCTACTATTGCTTATTTGAAAAGAATTTGTAAAGGAATATACTTGATCACGTTGGACCCTTGCCTTTGCTAACTTAATCCTTGTGTGTTTGTTTGTTTGTAGTTGTTATCTTGCTAGCCGTAAGATGAGACCTAGAGACAGGCCTAGGATGGTTCATCCGGAACCACAGGCAATAGCTCCGGAAGTTGAGCCGGTTGTTGAGGCGGAGGCTCCTCCCCCTCCTCATTCTCCCCCTCGTCAAGAGGGAGGTGAGGCGAGAGCTGAGGGCGTAGGACCTCAGGTTGGCCAAGGTCCGACCGGTATAGATTTGGCTCCGTTAGTTCAGGCGATAGCTGAGGCTTTCCAGGTAGTTGTGGCCGGGGAACAGGCAGTGGCACAAACTTAGGGTGAGGGCACCGGTTTGCCACTTGAAAGGCTTCACATTTTGGGAGGTGAAGAGTTCCGAGGGTTGGCACCCGAGAGATTAGAGGCTTGGTTTGACAAGTCTGTCCGTATCTTGTCCTAGATGGGTTGTACTAGAGCACGCAGACTAGGGTGTGTTGTTTCGTTACTTCAGGGTGATGCCTACACTTGGTGGGTCGCCATTACTACAGGTATGCCAGATGCCGAGATTACTTGGGAGTTCTTTGAGTCCTCTTTCCGCAAGAAGTATATGGGTCCCCGCTATCTTGATGAGAAGAAGAGAGAGGTCATGGCTTTGCTTCAGGGTAACATGATAGTGACCGAGTATGAGATACGATTTGTCAGATTGAGTCAGTATACGTCTGAGCTAGTTCCTACTGAGAGGGAACAATGTGATCGTTTCCGATACGGGTTGAGTGAGGAAGTGAAGAGGTACACTTTGGCTATGGACTACACAGACTTCGATGTCTCCTCCATTGAAAGTGCCAAAGAAGTATGAGACACACTAGAGACCACCTATGAAGGAACTAGTGATGTAAAGGAGAACAAGATTGGAATTCTCAATCTTAGTTATAAGAATTTCAAGATGGAGCCCGACGAAACCGTGTCCAAGATGTTTGATTGCTTCTCAGCTATCGGCAACAGGCTTAAAGGTTTTGGAGAGACAATACCAGAAGACGGACTTCTCCGGAAGCTACTCTACTCACTTCCCGAATCTTGGGATGGGAAGAGAAACGCCATCATTGTAACCCCCTTGTCCCGGTCCGGGCGTCTGACCGATCTGAGTGGGCTACACGGGGATAACCAAGGCAAAACCCGTTAAGGCTTCACTTCGGTTAACAACACGGGAAAACATTTTCATTTATTAACTTGTCTAGATGCGTTACTTAAACCTATGTGTGAAGCGACAACAGAAACAAGGCTCACGAGAAGCCTAACAACAAACAGGGCCTAAGTCCAACCCTTGAGACCCCTTTAGAGATGTTAAAAGCCCATTTTCAGGCATGTGTTTCGAAACAGGCATTGCCCGTTTTGGAAAACGGGCTACAGTTTAAAAAGCCAAGTACCCGTACCGAAACGCATCCACTCGTTTCGGAACAGGGTCCCATTTCGCCTAGGCGTTCCGAAACTCATTCCGGAACAGGCATTCACAGTGGCTAAAGTGTTCCGAGACTCGTATCGGAATAGGGGCTCACAATAACCAAACTGTACCGGAACGCGTTCCGATACGGGTGGCTCTAGAACCACACTCGTTCTGAAACAGCACAACCCGTTCCGAAACACCTGCAGTCTGTGAGTTTCCAAAATCAGTTTTAAACATCTCTAAACGATCCCAAACGCCCTTAACGACTTCAAGAAGCAAACACAACATGCATACATAGTCTCTAGAGGCATACACCTATTATAAACACACTTAAAACACATTACATACGTGTAAAGGTCATACAATTCATAAGGAACAAGCAATCACCACAAAAGAGACAAACTTAGCATTTTAAGGTCTCATGCCTTAGAGCCAATATACACAGAGCATTCAAGATAAGAAGTAAAGCATAGTTTACAATTCAAAACATGGCATCAACAAGCCACATCATCATCAACATAAATCCAAAACATTCAAATCCCATTGCTTGTCTATTACATCTATAACTTAAAATTCCATACTTGATAAACCAAAGATCAACTAGCACACTTGGAGGCCCTCTCCTTGCACAATCAACCCACGAACTAAGGATCTGCAATGTCGAACAAAAGAGAGCGTAAGCTCATAAAACAAACCTCGACAATGCAGAGTCCAAGCACGAGCACACAACCAAGGTAGAATGCATGAGTTCTTACCTTTGAAACCACAAGAGACAAATATATATGATGCATGAACATAAACTCAAAATCATGCCATGCTCAACAATTCATAAACTCAACACATGGAAATACATATATCCAACATATTACCAACACATTCCACAATCCGTATTGGTACCTAGTTATGACCCGAATACGCGGATAACCGTTGGAACTCACATCCAACAACACAACCAATACCTTACGGTGGGGTTACACTCATCACCGTTTCACGCGGAGGGGATTCCACTCATCCTCACGCCCCGTCGATGAGATTCCACTCATCACCGACTAACATAAATAAGAAGATTTCCGGGCGAACCCGTACTCCATCTTGATGACTACCATCACCAAGACCACACGTGCATTTCGACTCTCGTTTGCACACTAAACATCCTAATGATCGATCATTGTACCCAAGCAAACTAGTGCCAATACTAACACATTCCACAACCTTTCACAACACAATTTTTTTCCAATTTCCGTGCTTAGCACGTACTCACCATGATTTACCATCATGCACAACCACATTCCATAACCACATGCATTTAACAATGCATCATGTCATGCCTCAACACACATGTATAACACAATATACATAACCACATTAATCACAATTAACATGAGTCAAGAGGCATAGCAAGCAATTAGAAGTTCAACCAAAGGTCTCCTAAACTAAGCTTGAGATTAGGCTACCATTCTAATCTCAACTCTAGGTGGGTTTACCAAGCCCAACCTAGGTCCACATGCTTGAACCAACGTTTAAAAACCAATTTAATCAAGTTGAAATCATTAACCACTCACCGACTATTCCAAGCTCAACAACACTAGCCGATCAAGCTCCCAACGGTTCCGGATTCGTTCCCGAGGCTTCACCAACACAAATCCTTGCTTCTAAACATCCCAACACAATCAAAACAACCATAATTTAGTCCACAAATCAATGTAGCAAACCCGGAACACAAATCAAGCACAAATCACATGATTTCAAGCTAAAGACAACCCCTAAAATGCTATTTTCGAGCAACCTATAACCACAACCTAAAATCATTGATTCCAATGCCTTTAATACACTTAAAAGCTCCCAAAACAACCCTCTACCAACATACAACCATCAACCATCAAGACTTCACCCAAAACAGCCCCAAAGACCAACCTAAAACCTTTCTAAAACCCAATTTCGGGAATCATTGTAAAACCTTGTAAAAATTACATATGTTGGACCTTTTAGATAACAAACAACTTATCTAACATCAATAAATCAATAACTTAAGTTAAAGCCAACAAAGTTAGCATTTTTAATTCAAAATTCCAAAACTCCAAAATGCAAAATAGTGAGCTTCAATGAAAATAAATTACATGGGAAGGAAGAGGAAGATGAGGGTAACATGAAAACCAATTTACCTTTGAAAAGCCTCCAAAAACAAGCAAGAAAGGTGATGGAACAGTGAACTTGAAGGGGAGGGGAGACTTGTCGTGAAAAAGAAATGGAAGACAAGGGAAGAAGATGATAAAATGGGTCTTTTAAATAAATGGGTTTTTTTGTTTTACATGACCACATATTTACAAGATTACCATTAATGAGATGACCATCTTCCACTATTCCAAAATCCATGAAATTTTGGGTTTTAATTTAAAATTGGATCCAACATATTAAATGAATTTTTAAAATGAAAAGGGAAAACCCTAAACATTATTTTAATATTATTTTCACCCGACCCCCAAACCTGGGTGTTACAACTCTCCCCACTTAAGGAATTTCGTCCCCGAAATTACCTGACGGAAACAAGTACGGAAACTGCTCAAGCATATAAGCTTTCCTCTCCTACGTGGCCTCTTCCACACCTCTATGTCTCCACAATACCTTGATCAACTCTATGGTTTTGCCACGCAACACCTTGCTATCAGAAGCAAGTATCTCAACTGGTTCTTCATTGTAAGACAAATCCGGATTCAGTTCTATCTCCTCAACGAGCATAACGTGAGACGGATCTGATCTATATCTCCTAAGCACCGACACATGAAAAACATCATGGATCTTCTCTAACTTTGAAGGCAATCTCAAACGGTAAGCTACTAGTCCAATCCACTCAACTATCTCATACGGACCAATAAACCTCGTACTCAACTTGCCTTTCTGGCCAAATCGCATTACCTTCTTCCACGGAGATACTTTCAGAAATACCTTCTCACCCACTGAAAAGTCAATCTCTTTTCTCTTCAAATCTGCGTAAGATTTATGACGATCGGAAGATGCTTTCAAACGGTCACAAATCAACTTCACTTTTTCAGTAGTTCCCTTAAGAAAATTTGGCATAGGTAACAGTTTCTGACCCGTTTCAGCCCAACAGATCGGAGTCCTACATCGTCTATCATACAAAGCCTTATAAGGAGCCATATGTATACTAGCCTGGTAACTGTTGTTGTAAGCAAACTCAACTAAGGGTAAATGCTTCTCCCAAGAACCTTGGAAGTCAATCACACAACAATGAAGCATATCCTCTAAAATCTGTATCACTCGCTCTGACTGTCGATCTAACTGCGGATGATACGAAGTACTGAAATGCAAACGGCTACCTAAAGCACTATGCAAACAACTCTAGAACCTCGCTGTGAATATCAGATCTTTGTCTGATACAATAGACTTCGGAACTCCATGAAGTCTCACAATCTCGCGAATGTACAAACTTGCCAACTTGTCTAAAGAATCTGTAGTGTTCACTGCTAAGAAGTGAGCACACTTAGTGAATCTATCAACTATCACCCAAACATAATTCTTATTTGAATGAGACAACGGTAACCCTGACACAAAGTCCATAGTGATTCTCTCCCATTTCCATTTCGGAATTTTTAAAGGTTGTAACAAACCTGAAGGAACCTGATGTTCTGCCTTCACTCTCTGACAAACCATGCAACGGCTCACATAATCGGCTACATCCTTCTTCAAACCAACCCAGAAGTAATCATTCTTCAAATCACGATACATCTTAGTACTACCCGGATGCATAGAAAAAAGACTCGAATGTGCTTCGCTCAGAATCATACATCTCAACTCAACATCTTTAGGTACTACAACTCTGTCTCTAAAACACAACACATTCTCACCACTGAAACTATACTCGGTCGGTCTACCTTCAGCTATGTCCTGAACATGCGGAACTAGTGACACATCTTGCAACTGTTTCTCTCTGATCATCTGAATCAAAGAAGGCTTCACTTGCAACTCGGTAATCAAACCACCATCCCCTAATACACTTAGTCTAGCAAATATAGATCGCAACTCAACTGCAACTTTTCTGCTCAATGCATCGGCTACTACATTTGCCTTACCCGGATGGTACTCGATAGTCAAATCATAGTCTTTCAACAGTTCAAGCCATCTTCTCTGTCTCAAGTTCAACTCTCTCTGAGTCATCAAATACTTCAAGCTTTTATGATCAGTGTAAACCGTGCACTTCTCACCATACAAGTAGTGACGCCAAATCTTCAACGCAAACACAACTGCGGCTAACTCAATATCATGCGTAGGGTAGTTCTTCTCGTGCACCTTCAACTCTCTCGAAGCATAGGCAACAACTCTTCTTTCTTGCATTAGAACACAACCTAAACCTACGTAGGAAGCATCACTGAAGAGCACGAACTCTTTCCCTAAAACTGACTGTACTAACATTGGAACATTCGTCAAAGCTTCTTTTAATTTCTCAAATGCCTTTTGTCTCGCATCTGACCACTCAAACTTCACTCCTTTTTGCAACAATTTAGTCAACGTAGCAGCTACTCTAGAGAAACCATCAACGAACCTCCTATAGTAACCAGCTAATCCTAGGAAGCTCCTAATCTCAGTCACTGACTTATGTTATTTCCACTCAACAATAGCCTCAATCTTTGTCGGATCAGCACAGATACCTTCAGCTGACACAATGTGGCCAATAAACACAACCTCTCTAATCCAAAACTCACATTTACTAAGCTTAGCATACAACTGATTACTCAACAATCTCTGCAAAACAAGTCTCAAGTGCTCACCATACTCTTCTTCTGATCTTGAGTACACAAGGATATCGTCTATGAAAACAACTACAAACTGGTGTAAATAGTCTCTGAAAACTTTGTTCATCATATCTATGAAAGCTGCTGGTGCATTCGTGAGCCCAAACGGCATCACAAGGAACTCATAATGACCGTATCTAGTCTTAAAAGCTGTATTCGGAACATCACACTCTTTTACTTTCAACTGATAGTACCCTGATCTCAAATCTATCTTCGAAATCACTGAGGCACCCCTCAACTGATCAAACAAGTCATCTATACGAGGCAACATATACTTGTTCTTTACTGTCAACTGGTTCAACTGCCTGTAGTCGATACACATTCTCATACTGCCATCCTTCTTTTCACAAACAACACGGGAGCACCCCAAGGCAAACTACTAGGCCTAATAAAACCACGGTATAACAACTCCTGAAGCTGACTTTTCAACTCTTTCAACTCTTTTGAAGCCATACGATACGGAGCAATAGAAACTGGATTAGACCCTGAAACAATCTCAATCACAAACTCTACATCTCTGTTAGGAGGCAAACCCAATAACTCTTCTGGAAACACATCCGGGATAATCACAAACTGTTCTGATATCTTTTGGTCTAACCTCGCTCATATTTGTATTCATCACATGCGCTAAATAAGCACCACAACCAGAATCCATCAACCTATGGGCCTCTGAAGCTAACACAACATTTGACAAGAACTTAACGTTCTCGCCTACTACTACTACTACCTCGTAGTCATCAGAAAGCTTCAATGAAATTCTCTTCGTCTCAAAATCTACACTAGCTCTGTGCTCAACCAATCAATCCAAACCCAAAATAATATTAAAACCATAGAACGGAAGCTCCATCATATCAACAGGAAACACATGACCCTGAATATTCAACGGACACCTCCTATACATCCGTCTAACTACAACTCCCTCACCAAAGGAACTAGTCACATGCATCCCTACATCTAAGATCTCAGCAGGTATGTCTAACTTCTTTGCATGCTCACTCAAAATGTAAGAATGCGTGGAACCCGAATCAACTAAGGAAAGCAAAGACATGGACTGTAACTCAAAATTACCTGCTATCACATCTGTGTCATTCCTTGCCTCTCTCTATGCGTAGACTCTAGCTGGTCCGCCGGCCTCTGGCTGAACTGCCACAACATGAGCAAGATTCCTTGATGCCTCTATCCTAGGTGCATCAGCCCTCGGCTGGAAGTAACCACGACCGCGCCCACGACCTCTGTGATAGTCAATCGCTCTCGTAGGAGTCTGAGCCTGAACTGGTGCATGTCCCGCCTGATGCGGACACTCTCCCTTGAAGTGGTCTATCGATCCACAATTCCAACAAGCGTGAAAATTACCCCAACAATCTTTTGAATGCTGCCTCCCACAACTGGCACACTCGGGCAAACGCCTTCTAGCTCTATGGCCCTGATGGCCTCTACCATGGTGGCCACCGCCACGCCTATAGTCAAACTGATGTCCACTGCCCCGATGCCTCTTGGCATCACCACGATCAAAGTTGTTGTGCCTCTTCCCTGAACTGGATCCTCCCGAACACTTGTTCAGCCCCAAGCTATGCTCGATGTCCTTGGCCTTAGCGACCAAGACATCAAAATCAGAATAATCAGTAGCCAAGGTGTACCTCTTGACTTCCTCACGAAGTCCATACCTGAACCGATCACAACGGTCCCTCTCAGTAGGAACCAACTCTGGAGCATATTGACTCAGTCGGACAAAGCGGATCTCATAATCTGTCATCGAAGCATCTCCCTGAACAAGAGACAAGAACTCCCGCTTCTTCTCATCCAGATATCTCGGCCCCAAATACCTCTTCCTGAAGGCAGTCTCAAAGAAGTTCCAACTAATCTTAGCCTCAGGCACTCTGGTAGTAATGGTGACCCACCAGGTGTAGGCATCACCCTGAAGCAATGAAACTACACATCCCAACTTACGAGCACCAACACATCCCATCTGAGCCAAAATATGAACTATTTTCTCCAACCACAACTCTGATCTCTCCAATGTAGATCCTTTGAACTCATCAGCCCCTAGGCTACGAAGCCTCTCTAAAGGTAAGCTAGCATCATCTCCTCTCGGCTGAGCTACAGCCTGAGCTCCGGCAATTGCAGCCTGAAACGCTCCCGCTATAGCTTGAACTACCGGAGCCATATCTATCCTTGTAGGACCTTGGCCACCCTGACCAACCTGAGGTCCCTCTCCCTCAACTGCAGCTTCACCTTCCACTTCAGGCTGAGGAGGTGGTGGTGGAGGAGGAGCTTCGACTCCCACAACAGGCTATCCCACATGAGCCTCTACTCCAGCTACCGGCTCATTAACAGGAGCTGCAACACGAGGTTCCTGACGAACCAACCTCGGTCTACCTCTAGGCCTCAACATAAGCGCTCACAAATAACAACTACAACTACAACAACAACATACAAAATAGGGTTAGCAAGGGCAAGGGTCCAAGTGGCTCAAGTATGTTTCCCTCACTTAAAAATCCTTTTTCCGATGTAATAGAAGCAATGAGACTCTATTCAACATCCTTCAAACAACATACATACACGATCAAACAAGCAAACACCAAAGCATACTTGATAAACAACCAAACATACTTACATGGAAAGCAAACACCGTGCAATTGCAATACAAGAATTTAGCTTACCTCACTTACCTGCCCAAGGTCTCGGAAACCTCAGGCTTTGATACCAACAAGTGTAACCCCCTCGTCCCGGTCCGGGCATCTAACCGATCCGAGTGGGCTACACGGAGATAACCGAGGCGAAACCTGTTAAGGCTTCACTTCGGTTAACAACCCGAGAAATGTTTTTCATTTATTATCTTGTCTAGATGCGTTAATTAAACCTATGAGTGAAGTGACAGCGGAAACAAGGCTCACGAGAAGCCTAATAGCAAACAGGGCCTAAGCCCAACCCTTGAGACCTCTTTAAAGATGTTAAAAGCCTATTTTCAGGCATGTGTTTCGAAACCGGCATTGCCCGTTTCAGAACACGAGCTCCAGTTTAAAAAGCCAAGTACCCGTACCAAAACGCATCTACCCCGTTTCGGAACAGGATCCCATTTCGTCTAGGCGTTCCGAAACTCATTCCCAAACATGCATTCACAGTGGCCAAAGTGTTCCGAGACTCGTATCGGAACAGGGGCTCACAGTAGCCAAACCGTATTGGAACGCGTTCTGATACAGGTGGCCCTGGAACCACACCCGTTCCGAAACAGCACAACCCGTCCTGAAACACCCGCAGTCTATGAGTTTCCAAAATCAGTTTTAAACATCTCTAAACGATCCCAAACGCCCTTAACGACTTCAAGAAGCAAACACAACATGCATACATAGACTCTAGAGGCATACACCTATTATAAACACACTTAAAACACATTGCATACGTGTAAAAATCATACAATTCATAAGGAACAAGCAATCACCACAAAAGAGACAAACTTAGCATTTTAAGGTCTCATGCCTTAGAGCCAATATACACAGAGCATTCAAGATAAGAAGTAAAGCATAGTTTACAATTCAAAACATGGCATCAACAAGCCACACCATCATCAACATAAATCCAAAACATTCAAATCCCATTGCTTGTCTATTACGTCTATAACTTAAAATTCCATACTTGATAAACAAAAGCTCAACTAGCACACTTGGAGGCCCTCTCCTTGCACAAGCAACCCACAAACTAAGGATCTGCATTGTCAAACAAAAGAGAGTGTAAGCATAAAGCTTAGTGAGGGTAAGCTCATAAAACAAACCTCGACAATGCAAGGTCCAAGCACGAGCACACAACCAAGGTAGAATGCATGAGTTCTTACCTTTAAAACCACAAGAGACAAATATATATGATGCATTAACATAAACTCAAAATCATGCCATGCTCAACAATTCATAAACCCAACACATGGAAATACATATATCCAACATATTACCAACACATTCCACAATCCGTATTGGTACCTAGCTATGACCCGAATACGCGGATAACCGTTGGAACTCACATCCAACAACACAACCATTACCTTACGGCGGGATTAACTCATCACCGTTTCACGCGGAGGGGATTCCACTCATCCTCACGCCTCGTCGATGGGATTCCACTCATCACCGACTAACATAAATAAGAGGATTTCCGGGCGAACCCGTACTCCATCTTGATGACTACCATCACCAAGACCACGCGCGCATTTCGACTCTCTTGTGCACACTAAACATTCCACAACCTTTCACAACACAATTTCTTACCAATTTCCGTGCTTAGCACGTACTCACCATGATTTACCATCATGCACAACCACATTCCATAACCACATGCATTTAACAATGCATCATGTCATACCTCAACACACTTATAACACAATATACATAACCACATTAATCACAATTAACATGAGTCAAGAGGCATAGTAGGCAATTAGAAGTTCAACCAAAGGTCTCCTAAACTAAGCTTGAGATTAGGCTACCACTCTAATCTCAACTCTAGGTGGGTTTACCAAGCCCAACCTAGGTCCACATGCTTGAACCAACGTTTGAAAACCAATTTAATCAAGTTGAAATCATTAACCTCTCACCGACTATTCCAAGCTCAACAACACTAGCCGATCAAGCTCCCAACGGTTCCAGATTCTTTCCCGAGGCTTCACCAACACAAATCCTTGCTTCTAAACATCCCAACACAATCAAAAAACCCATAATTCAGTCCACAAATCAATGTAGCAAACCCGGAACACAATTCAAGCACAAATCACATGATTTCAAGCTAAAGACAACCCCCAAAATGCTATTTTCGAGCAGCCTATAACCACAGCCTAAAACCATTGATTCCAATGCCTTTAATACACTTAAAAGCTCTCAAAACAACTCTCAACCAACATACAACCATCAACCATCAAGACTTCACCCAAAACAGCCCCAAAGACCAACCTAAAACCCCTCTAAAACCCAATTTCGGGAATCATTGTAAAACCTTGTAAAAATTACATATGTTGGACCTTTTAGATAGAAAACAACTTATCTAACACCAATAAATCAATAACTTAAGTTAAAGCCAACAAAGTTAGCATTTTTAATTCAAAATTCCAAAACTCCAAAATGCAAAATAGTGAGCTTCAATGAAAATAAATTACATGGGGAGGAAGAGGAAGATGAGGGTAACATGAAAACCAGTTTACCTTTGAAAAACCTCTAAAAACAAGCAAGAAGGGTGATGAAACAGTGAACTTGAATGGGAGGGGAGAATTGTCGTGAAAAAGAAATGGAAGACAAGGGAAGAAGATGATAAAATGGGTCTTTTAAATAAATAGGGTTTTTGTTTTACAAGACCACATATTTACAAGATTGCCATTAATGAGATGGGCATCTTCCACTATTCCAAAATCCATGAAATTTTGGGTTTTAATTTAAAATTGAATCCAACATATTAAATGAATTTTTAAAATGTAAAGGGAAAACCCGAAACATTATTTCACCCGACCCCCAAACTCGTGTGTTACAATCATCGAGGCCAAAAAATTGAAGACTCTAAAACTTGATGAGCTAGTGGGTTCTCTCCTTACTCATGAAATAATGAAGCAAGGAAGGGAAGATGAAAAGAAGAAGGAAGAGAAAAGAGTGGAGAAGCTAGAGGTAGAAAAGAAGAAGAAAATAAGTGTGGCTCTCAAAGCTTCATTACATGAGGAGATCACTTTTAGTGAGGAGGATGATTTAGAAGAATTGGCTATGATAGCCAAAATATTCTCACGATTCATGAGGTCCAATCGAGGAAGGAAGATTCAAAGAAAGATGGACTTCAAGGGTAAAAACAAAGAAGAAGAGAGGGGTCAAATCATTTGCTACGAGTGCAAAAAGCCCAGTCACATTCGTTCGGAGTGCCCTCAACTCAAGAAGAAGGGCTTTGAGAAGAAGAAGAAGAAGCTCAAAGCCAAGCTTTATACTTGGAGTGATGAGGAGTCATCCGAGGATGACGAACAAGAAGTGGCCAACCTTTTCCTCATGGCACTTGAGGAGGATTCCTCCATGGTAACCTCTAACTCATAATCTTTTGACTTTACATTTGATGAATTACATGATGCATATGATGAGTTGCAAGAGGTTTATGATGAGTTAGTTGAGAAATACAAAGAGTCGGTCATTAGAAATAAGAAAATTATTTTGGAATTAAATGATAAAAATGACTCACTTTCTCAAGCTAACTTAAAATTTGAGAAAAAGATTTTAGGTTTGAAAGATGAAATTAAATTCTTCCAAGATGAAAATGTAGACCTAAATAATCTTCTTTCTCAATGCAATAGTGAACCCCAAAAGGTGTTAGATGAGCTTAACAAGCTCAAAGAGTCTTTCAAAAACGTTGGTAATGCGAAGCATGAAAAAGGTGAATCATCTAAAACAAACCAACCTAGGAGAAAGACTAATAACTACAAACAAAGTAGCCTCCCTATACATAATAGACCTAAGAGGATTAGGAGTGTATGAGTTCCTAAGGAACTCGTCAAGTCTAATGATTTTGTTGCTATGTCACCTTGGATTCCTAAGGGAACCAAGCTTTTGGGAGCTAACACACGTGGACCCAAAATGATTTGGGTACCAAAAACAAAAGTTTAATATCTTTGTTTGTAGGGGGAGCATTGCTACAAGGCCAAAGCACAAAGTCAAAATTCATGGTATTGATAGTGGATGCTCGAGGTATATGACCGGAGACAAAAGTAGATTCATGGACTTAAAGCCAAAAAATGGAGGAGTAGTGACATTTGGTGACAACTCCAAAGGTCACATAAA
This sequence comes from Hibiscus tridactylites, assembly GCA_958450335.1. Taxonomy (NCBI): domain Eukaryota; kingdom Viridiplantae; phylum Streptophyta; class Magnoliopsida; order Malvales; family Malvaceae; genus Hibiscus; species Hibiscus tridactylites. The sequence goes on from OY288279.1 coordinate 72,223,780, forward strand.
AGGTATTGGCTCCATAGGTAATCACTCTACCATTCTTATTGAAAATGTTTTGTATGTCGATGGTCTTAAACATAATTTGTTGAGCATAAGCCAATTATATGATAAAGGGTTTAATGTCTTATTTGATAAAAATAGGTGTAAATTGTTGACATTAAATCAAATAATATTATGCTCATAGGTCATCGCATCGGCAACATTTACATGGTGCATTTAGATGACATACATACATCCCATGCATGTTTAGTAGCTCAAAATGAAAATGATGCATGGCTATGGCATAGGAAACTAAGACATGCTAACATTAGTGTTTTAGAAAAATTAGTTTCCCTAGATCTAGTTAGAGGTTTACCCAAAATTAAGTTCTCAAATGATAAAATTTGTTATGCATGCTCTAAGGGTAAACAACATAAGTCATCCTTTAAATCCATTAATGATGTTTCTACAAGTAGGTGTTTACAACTTATTCATATGGATTTATTTGGGCCTATTAGGGCTGTGAGCTTGGGTGGTAAATCTTATGCATTTGTACTTGTTGATGATTTTTCTAGATTTACTTGGGTTCTATTTTTAAGTACTAAAGATGAGGCTTTAGAAAAATTCATCACATTTTCAAAATTAACCCAAAATGAACTTGAACTTAGAATTTCTCATATTAAAAGTGATCATGGAACCAAATTTCAAAATCTAAAGTTTGAAGAGTTTTTAAATGAAAATGATATTAGCCACAAATTTTCGACTCCTCGAACTCCTCAACAAAATGGGGTAGTTGAGAGGAAAAATAAAACTTTACAAGAAATGGCTAGAACCATGCTTTGTGAAAACAATTTACCTAAATATTTTTGGGCGGAAGCCACAAACACCGCTTGCTACATTGTAAACCGAGTAATGATTAGGCTAGTTTTAAAGAAAACACCATATGAGATTTTAAAATCTAAAAAGCCTAACATTAGCTATTTTCATCCACTTGGTTGCAAGTGTTTTGTTTTAAATAATGGAAAAGACAACTTAGGTAAATTTGATGCAAAAAGTGATGAAGCTATTTTCATAGGATATTCCTTAACCTCTAAAGCCTATCGTGTATTTAACAAGAGAACTTTAGTAGTAGAAGAATCTATACATGTTGTATTCGATGATATCCTTCTTCCAAGGAAGGATTCTTGTGATGATGATGATGTAGGAATCATTAATGCCTTTGACGGAGGACAAACTTCAAAGGAGGATGAGATTCTAACAAAAGAAGAGGATACACAAGATCCACCTCTTGAAGCCTTGAAGGACTTGGCTCTTTAGGAAAAGGAAGTGAGCTACCCAAGGGAGTTCAACTATGTCAAATGTGGTGAAATCTTGGGTGATCCATCCAAGGGGGTAACCACTAGATCTTCTCTTAAACTTATGAACCATGTTGCATTTATCTCATGCATAGAGCCTAAGAATATAAAAGAAGTATTAAAAGATGATTTTTGGATTATGGCTATGCAAGAAGAGTTAAATCAATTTGAGAGAAGTAATGTTTGGACATTAGTTGATAGGCATAGTAATCAATCTACTATAGGAACTAAATGGGTCTTTAGGAACAAACTAGATGAGAGTGGTAACATTGTGAGAAACAAAGCTAGATTAGTAGCACAAGGTTACACTCAAGAAGAGGGAATAGATTTTGATGAAACCTATACACCCATAGCTAGAATGAAGGCCATTAGGATGTTGCTTGCATATGCATGTTATCATGATTTCAAGCTTATTCAAATGGATGTTAAAAGCGCATTTTTAAACGGTTTTATAAACGAGGAAGTGTATGTGAAACAACCACCGGGTTTTGAAGACTCAAAATTTCCAAATCAAGTTTTCAAGTTTATTAAAGCTCTTTATGGTTTAAAACAAGCTCCTAGAGCTTGGTATGAAAGACTTTCAAACTTTTTGATTGAAAAAGGTTTTGAAAAAGGTAAGGTGGACACCACACTTTTCATGAAAAGGTATAAAAATGACATCTTAGTAGTACAAATTTATGTTGATGATATTATTTTTGGATCTACTAATGAATGTCATTGCAAAGAGTTTGCTAAGTTAATGCAAGGTGAATTCGAGATGAGCATGATGGGAGAGCTCTCATTCTTTTTGGGACTCCAAATCAAGCAAAGGAAGGATGACACATTCATCAATCAAGCAAAGTACATTAAGGATATGCTCAAGAAGTTTGGCTTGGAGAATGCAAAGCCTCAAGCCACACCTATGAGCTCATCTACAAAGCTTGACAAAGATGAAGGAGGTAAGTGTGTTGACTCTAAGCTTTATCGTTCTATGATTGGATCATTGCTTTACCTTACCGCAAGTAGACTAGATATCTTGTTTAGTGTTTGCTTGTGTGCTAGGTTTCAAGCTAGTCCTAGAGAGTCTCACCTTATAGCCGTTAAGAGAATCTTTAGGTACCTTAGAGATACCCCTTGTTTAGGTCTTTGGTACCCTAGAGACTCCACCTTCAACCTTCATGCTTATTCGGATGCGGATTATAGAGGATGTAAAATCGATAGGAAAAGTACTTCGGGAACTTGTCAATTATGAGGTAGTATGCTCATATTTTGGTTCTCTAAGAAACAAAATAGTGTAGCTCTTTCTACCACCGAAGCCGAGTACATATCCTTAGGGAGTTGTTGTGCTCAAGTCCTTTGGATGAAGCAACAACTCTTATATTATGGTATCAAAGTTGAAACCATACCCCTTAAGTGTGATAACACTAGTGTCATATGCTTGACTAAAAATCCCATCAAACACTCTAGAACCAAACATATAGAGATAAGGCATCATTTCATTAGAGATCATGTCCTTAAGGAAGATGTTGTTATAGAGTACGTTGACACCTTAAACCAACTAGCGGACATCTTTACAAAGCCTTTAGATAAAGAGCATTTTTGGTCCCTTAGGAGAGAGTTAGGTCTAACTAGCCTTCCTTGACCCTTTAGGACCCCTTTAAAGTTAAAATTGCTTGATCTTGTGAAATTGCATGTTAATGTGTTGTAGCTCTTGAAAATATCCATGGTTATAGCTAGAGGGAGTATGTTTTTGTTAAAATATGCTTAGAACTGCTCATTCATCGTTTGCACTCATTTAGGAGATGTTAGAATCGAGCTTTTGGTTGTTCTTAAAGTCTAAAATGTATTTCTGGGCATAGGGTATCGATACGGCCTTATGCGTATCGATACGAGTACTGTATTAGATTCCAGATTACATTTTGCCTAAAACGGGTATGGATACGGTTAAACCCATTTCGATACGAGAAACAATCATTTCGATATGGATTGCATTCGTTTCGATACGATACTTCAACGGGCATTTTAAATGGAATTACGTTTTTACCCCCGTATCGATACACCCTCAGGCGTATCGATACGCGGTTGTGTAGACAGCTATCAATTGGCATTTAAGAGTTCAACTTTTACCAAAATTTAATTTTCTCAAAACACTAGAAACCCTAGTCGTTTTCACTCTATAAATAACCTCTCTTTCCCTCATATTTTCACACCACAACTCAAAATCTCTAGAGGGTTTTCAAAATCAAGCAAAGCTCTTAAGCTTTTCATCAATTGGGTGCTAAGATCTTCTCCTATTCCTCTCTAATCAATATCAAGGTAAAACTCTTTCTTTTTCTTTTAATTTTTGTTTCAAATTTTCTTTTGTTTTGTTTTGTTTTTTGTTTTGTCTCCTCAAACCAAAATCTATTTTCAATTTTTTTAACCTTGATTATTGGTTTTCAATGGGTTGAATGAAGAAAACTTAATGCATACATTGTATTATCTAGTTCATGGCACCTCCTACAAAGATAACACGTACTAGTGAAGTCGGTGAAGGATCCAATACCGGAGGTGCTGCTCGACCGAATCTCACTCATATCTATCAACACTCCTTAAGGTCCCCCGGAGAACTCACCTATTTTCGCCAATTTCAAAACTATAAGATCCGTCCGGAGAGAGTAATCTCTATTCCTTTTCTTAACTCAAAGCGCTTCAAATTTGAATATCTACCTTTGCTCCAAGAATGGAAGTTTATGGATTTTCTCACTATTCCTGGTTTTTACTTTCGCATTTTAGTTTTGGTCTTTTATGTTAATGCCAAGTGTTGTGCAAATCGAGATGGTGTTGTTACGGGCGTTAATTCTTATCTTATGGGTAAAAAGGTCACTATAGATGTTCAATCTATTTGTGATGTATTTAAGTTGGATGATGAAGGCTATGATAATGAGGATGCCCTTGGCCATGTCCTAAGTGGTTCCGTCACCGCCCTTAATGCTCATGATCGAATCCTCCATTTGATGGTTTCTTGGTGGTTTAGGCCCTCGGGAGGGAAGTATTCCACTATCCACCAAGTAGATGATTTTTGGATTCGATGCTTCCGTGAGAGAAAACGTCTAAACCTTGCTTGTATTATGTTTGCGGAGATTGTCTATCTCGTGCAACATCGCCACACAACACTTTTCACTTCCTTCACCTATGGCACGACCTTGAGTTACTTATTCCATCAAAAGGAGATAGATTGTTCGCATGACTACCCAACTCCCCTCACTGATCCTATCGATGAACGATCTCTTGCAAGGGGTAAGTTCCATTACTTTAATGGTAATTGGCTTCGTCTATCCTAGCTCCCTAGTGAGGCCGCAGAACAATTTGCTAATCCTCAAGTTGAACAAGTTCCTCAAGCTCCTCCTCTACCTTCTATGGACTCCCTCATGACTTATCTCAATGAGCAATTCACGGGTTTGCGCACGGGAATGGCATCAATCGATCAAGTTAAGATATTGGGATTCACCGCTATTGATACAAGGTTTACAAGCCTTGAAGATCGAATGAGGAATGTAGAGACTCGACTCACTTCCCTTGAAGGCGATCACAACTCAATGAATATCTCTCTCACCGATTTCCATGACGAATGGCATCAAATTATGAGGAATGATGATGCAATCGAGGAAGATGATGAAGATAATAAAGAAGGCGATGGAGATGCATAGTAGCCTATCTTTGCATATCATTCATATCATTTAGGATATTTATTTATGCACCTTTGTTTTATGTTTTTAGGATTAAGTTTGAATTATTCTAAAACCTATGCTTTGATTTTCTGTTATTTGGATTTTAAGTTGATGTTATCTTTTATTTTGATCTTAATGATATTATGTTGCTTGCTTATTTATACATTTTGCCTATTTATGCACTTTACATTATGTCTAAATTATTTTTGATCTAACAAAAAGGGGGAGAGGGAAGCTCACAACGCTTAAAAATTTTGATTTTCAAACTTAAAAGTTACCTAGCTAATATTAAGGGGGATTTATTTTGCAAAGTTTTTCAAAGTATAAAAAATTTCAAGTTTTGGTTTTGTTATATCAAAAAGGGGAGATTGTAAAACCTATGTTTGATTTTGATATAACTAAGTATGTTAAAGATTAAATTGAAAACTTGAAATTGATTTCTAAGTCCTTTAAATGATTTATAAATCATCAACACTTTAAACTGATTTGAAAAACTCAAACTCCAAATATTTTGTAAGTGTTCCAAGGCCAAAGTATTGAAAAACGTCGAGGTGTATCGATACACCTCCAGCCGTATCGATACATTTTTTACGAAGTTGGCTACTGGAAAGACGTGTTTCGATATGCTCTTAACCGTATCGAAACAGATTTAATTTGTATCGATACGCCCCTCTGTAAAAACTTATGGAGTTTGAATGGTGTACCGATACGGCTTAACCCGTATCAATACGATTTTAACGGAATTTTTAATTCAAAGTGTTTTAAATGTTTTCGACCATTGGTGTCAGTCGTTAGGTAACTAACATTTAAAGTGGTAGTTATCTCGTATCGATACGGTGTACCCCGCATCGAAACAGAAACTTCCAGTGAGCTAAGTTGAGATAAAGGTATCGATATAGTCTTATCCGTATCGAAACAGTCAATGTCCCGTACCGATACGCTTACACGTGTTTCGATACGCCCTCTTTATTATGTGCAACAACTCTTTCTGTTTTGAGACAAGTATCAATACGGGTATTCGTGTACCGATACAGATAGCTACAGAAGTGCATTTATGGTGGAAAGAGAGGGTCCCAATGGCTATAATCAATACCCTAACCACCCAAACGACTAGAGTTGATAGAGAAGGTATAAATTGCAGCTCATTGAAGACCAGCAACAACTATTGCATCAAAGATAAACATCAAAGTAAAAATCCAACCTCATTGTGCTTATTTTCCAATATTCTTGTAAACCCCAAATTGTGTTGCATTCAATTCTTATCCTATCTCAAATTTGGGTTGAGTGTTTGTACTGAAAGGGGCAATATTGTATTTGAGAGATATCTTTTTTGCCTAATTTCTTCTTTGTTTCACTTGTGAGGGTTCGGTCAAATTTTGGGTAGAAAATTTGACCGGTTGTGTAAAGGTTACCTCCTAAGCCTTGAAAAGGGGAATAACAAATTAGTGAATTGTTGCAAATCCATAGTGGTAGCTAAGGTAGTGGATGTAGATTTCATTTGTAACTTGAACAACTCTAAAATCCTTTGTTCTTCATTTTTAGCTATCATTTTTCTTCAACAATTTTTTAAAGCCCAATTCACCCCCTCTTGGCATTGATCAATCCATTGATCCACTCAACAGTAGCTTAGTCTCTTGGTTCACTTTATGAGTTCTTGCTTAATGCGCATAATTGTGGTCTCGTGTAGTATGTGTTCGTTTATGCATGTTGATATATATATTGATGATGTATATGGTGATGATATGTTGTGTTGCATGATTGTGAAATCATGGTGAGACTTGTTAGCATGTTGGCACTAGTTATAATTACCGGGTATAAATGATCGATCATTAGGATGAGTGTGCACACGGTAAGAGTCAAATACATGCATGGCCTTGATGACATGTAGTCATCAAGGATGAGTACAGTGTGGTAACATTCCACTAGAAAATGTTTGTATGTGATGATGAGTGTAATCCCATCAATTAATGAGAACGATGATGTGTGTAATCCCATCGGAAGGTAATTGTTGTTTGAGTACGTTGGGGTGAAAATCCCAACAGAAGTTATCCGCATATCCGAGTAACCTATATAGTTGCCAATACACTTGTCTATGTGTAGTGGTTGTGATAAGATGTTATGTTACATCCTTGTTTAGCATAACATGAGGTAAGATGCCATGTTCATGCATTCTTGTAACATTTAGCTATGTTGCTATGTTGGTGTATATGTATGCCTTGTGAATGTTTCATGGATGCCATGCTTGAACCTTGCATTGTCGATGTTTTGTTTTGAGCTCCCTCACTAAGCTTCTAGCTTATGCTCTCGTTTTCAGCAATGCAGATCATTAGTGTGGAGTTAGCAAGGAGTAAGGAAGGGGCATCCAAGCGCATTTGTGGTTGCTCAAGTATGGTTTTAGTAAATAATGTAGTAGTTAGCAATGAGGATGCTACGTGTTATAGGAGCACGTGTTAGTCTCCTATTTTGTTAATGCTTTTGTGTTGACGACTTGTAAACCATGTTTTATGAATGCTTATGTGTTGTTTTGAAGGCATGTAACCTTGCTTATGCTATGTTTGGTGGATGCATGTTTCCTATGAATGAAATGGACATGTTATGTGTTTGATCATGTTTGTAGTAGGATGAAATGCCTCTAGATTATGTGAATGATTGTTGTCTCTTGATTCTTGTTGTTTTGGGTATGTTTGGGAACATTTGGAGATGCAGAAAACTGTTTTCAGGGTCACATAGAGTGCAGGCATTTCGAAACGCTCGTGGTGGTTTCGAAATGGGTGTAGCTCTGGGGATACTCGTATCGGAACGGGGGTAGTGTCGTTTCGATACGATTTGACACTGTGAGCTCCTGTTTCGGTACAGTTTGCCTCTAGAAGTGCCTATTTCGGAATGAGTTCTAGAACGTTTCAACACTGGAGACCCCCGTAACGGAACGTAGTGGACCATATCGGTACAAACTGGTCTGGCTTTTAAACTGGAGTCCGCGTATCGAAACGGGCAAGCCTGTTTCGAAACGCAACCTTGTATTTGGGCTTTTTAGCATCTTCAAAGGTTCTCGGATGTCATGTTTTAGTCCCGTTGGTTGTATGCTTCCTTGTTAAGTTTATATGCATCGTTTATGTATGGTTTTGGTTTCATAAGCATGCAAAAGGACTAACGTGTTACTTGGTAAATTTAAAGTTACCTTATACCTGTTGGATGTATTCTATATCACTTTCCGCTGTCATTTTAACACATAGGACTAAATGATGCATTTAGACAAGATAAATCAAAGAAAAATTTCTAGGGTTGTTAATCGAAGTGGAGCCTTAACAAGTTTCACTTCAGTTTTCCTCGTGTAACCTGCTCGGACTGGTCTGTCGTCTAGCCCAAGACGAGGGGGTTACAAATAGATTTGTTATTTCTCTTGTGAGGATTAATGTTGAGATGATAACATCTTTGAAACTTTGTTGTTTTTCCTTCCCCCTGATGTAGCTGTCTGCATCATTGAACATAACCATCATTTTTAATCAGTTACCTCTGGAAGATGGTGGATGTAATGTTTCTACGATTTATTTATGCATCTTTCACACAATTGAGTTCTGAGCTGAGAGGGTTCTAAACGAGTAGTTACTGTGTTTGTAATATTGTCAGTTTATGCAATGTTGTGGCAATACTATGTGTGAAAGAAAAAAACAAATGACATAAATTCATGGGTTCCATATTATCATTTAGGCTTCTTAAAGTTTTATGTATGCTCATGTTAGGTGTGAGGAAGGAGCGGGCCGAACTTAGAGCTATCATCTTATTGTTGGCATTTCTCTATGCTTCATATTTTCTGTATGCTCATGTGTACATTTTGATAATAAGTTCGGTAAATACAAAATTTTTTAAAGAAGTTGTAAAAAAGTATGCTTTATTGTAACAAATAGCGTACGTACAAAAATCCTAACAAGACCATGTGCCCTTTTGGTCTTTAGAAACCTTTGGTAAGAAATTCGGTAAAAACATTTTTTTAATTATAAAATGCTAAGAATCTGTGTACATTTTGGTAATAAGTTCGGTACATACACAAATCCTTAGATAACTTCTAAGAAATTATGTACATTTGTAACAAATAGGGTATGTACAAAATTCCTTACAAGACCATGAGCCCTTTTGGTTTTTGGCAACGTTTGGTAAGCAATTCGGTACAAACTTTTTATTATTACAAAATACTAAGAAATTGTGTACATTTTGATAATAAGTTTGGTACATACAAAAATATTTACATAACTTCAAAGAAATTATGTACATTTGTAACAAATAGGGTATGTACAAAATTCCTTACAAGACCATGAGCCCTTTTGGTCTTTGACAAATTTTGGTAAGAAATTCGGTACAAGCTTTTTTTATTACAAAATACTAAGAAACTGTGTACATTTTGGTAATAAGTTCGGTACATACAAAAATCCTTACATAACTTCTAAGAAATTATGTTTTACTGTAACAAATAGGGTATGTACAAAAATCCTTACAAAATCATCAACCATTTTGGTCTTTCGAAACCTTTAGTAAGAAATTTGGTACAAACTTTATTTTATTACAAAGTGGTAACAAACTGTGTACGTTTTGGTAATAAGTTCGGTACATACAAAAATCCTTAGAGAAATTGTAAAAAAATATGTTTTATTGTAACAAATAGGGTACGTACAAAAATCCTTACAAGACCATGAGCCCTTTTGGTCTTTATAAACCTTTGGTAAGAAATTCGGCACAAACTTTTTTTATTACAAAATACTAAGAAACTGTGTACATTTTGGTAACAAGTTCAATACATACAAAAATCCTTACATAATTTCTAAGAAATTATGTACGTTTGTAACAAATAGGGTATGTACAAAAATCCTTACAAGACCATTAGCCCTTTTGGTCTTTGGAAACCTTTGGTAGGAAATTCGGTAACAACCATATTTTATTACAAAATGGTAAGAAACTGTGTATATTTTGGTAATAGGTTCGGTACATACAGAAATCCTTACATAAGTTGTAAGAAAGTATGTTTAATTGTAAGAAATATGGTATGTACAAAATTCCTTCAAGACATGAGCCCTTTTGGTCTTTAGAAACCTTTGGTAAGAAATTCAGTAGAAACCTTATATTATTACAAAGTGATAATAAATTGTGTACATTTTGGTAATAAGTTTGGTACATACAAAAATCCTTACATAAGTTGTAAGAAAGTGTGTTTTATTGTAAGGAATAGGGTATGTATAAAATTCCTTACAAGACCATGAGCCCTTTTGGTCTTTGGAAACCTTTGGTAAGAAATTCGGTACAAACGTTATATTATTACAAAGTGGTAACAAGCTGTTTACATTTTGGTAATAAGTTCGGTACATACAAAAATCCCTACAGAAGTTGTAAAAAATCATGTTTTATTGTAACAAATAGGGTATGTACAAAAATCCTTACAAGACCATGAGCCCTTTTGGTCCTTTGGCAACCTTTGGTAAGAAATTCGGTACAAACTTTTTTTTATTACAAAATACTAAGAAACTGTGTACATTTTGGTAATAAGTTCAGCACATAGAAAAATCCTTACATAACTTATAAGAAATTATGTACATTTGTACCAAATAGAGTATGTACAAAAATTCTTACAAGACTATGAGCCCTTTTGGTCTTTAGAAACCTTTGGTAAGAAATTCGGTACAAACCTTATTTTATTACAAAGTGGTAACAAACTATGTACATCTTGTAGTAAGTTCGGTACATACAAAAATCTTTACATAACTTGTAAGAAATTATGTGCATTTGTACCAAATAAGGTATGTACAAAATTTCTTACAAGACTATGAGCCCTTTTGGTCTTTGGTAACTTTTGGTAAAAAATTCGGTACAATTTTTTCTCTCTTACAAAGTGGTAACAAACTATGTACATGATTTACAACAAACTTTGTACAAAATGTTTACTCGGTCATCAAGTTCGCCGATATTTAGCCTTAAATTACCCGTTGTTTCCTAGAACTACCCACTTCAAAATAAACATAAGAATTGTCAATAATTTTTAGAGTAAAATTCTCCTTTCTTTTTTAATCCTTTAGATAGAAATTGTTAAAAATAAATAAATTTAAGGATTTTGAATATTCTCATTTTTGGATTTTTACTATTTATTTTTTATCTAAGATGTTAAAATGCTCTCAACATGATAAAAAATAAATTAATCAAATCATCACTTAATTATGTATTACTTAAGTCACATACCATTAAAACCTTAATCAAATCACCTACCATCAAAACCTGACATAGAAGGTGATACATCAGTTAATAAAAATTTATTTAATTATCTATTTAGTCTTTTTATCTACACATTCTATCAATTTAGTCTTAATTTTAATTTAATAAAATAAAATAGTTATTCAATTAGGTAGTAGCACGTGTCACCATACTGCTTAGCTCTAGCGAGATTCGAATCAAGGCAATCCTAGTGTGAGTTTACCAATGGGCCAAGTGTAATTTTGTATATAGAGTACAAAATTCTATATGTGTGTTAATTTGTTGTTAATGCCAAGAAAAAATAAAATAAATATAGATTAAAATGACTCGAACATGATATACTTGGATGCATAAAAATATCTGAATCACTGAAATAAATTAAATAATTAAATTAAAATTAACACACTTGTATTTTTAAACTAAATTTAATGTAGTTTTCTTTCCACGATTATTTTTTTTATAATTTCACATATATAATTATTTAATTATTTTCTAATTTAATTAATAATTTTATTTTTATTAATTTTTAATTAAATTATTATATTTAAAAATTCAACAATTTAAAATCATATTAAAAATCCATTTAACGAATATAAACTCACAAACATAATTCAAATGAATTGATATAATTTAAGAACTTTGAATTTTTAATATAATTTCATATAAATAATAAATTAATTAAATCTTTTGATAGATATTGAAACTGTAAATTAAGTTTAAAAAATCAATTCAATCATTATATATATATATATATATATGTAAAATTATAAAAATAAATGTGTAAAAGAAAAAAAATATTAAACCTGGTTTAAAATATAAAAATCTTAAAACCATTTCTATTTTAAATCACCCGTTAACAATAATTTAAAATATATATAAAATGTTGTCAACTTTAATTTACTTATCAGATTTATTTCAGTGGTTTAGATGTTTTTATACTGTTCAAGTGTATCATGTTCGAGTCTCTTTAATCTATATTTATTTTATTTTTCTGGCATTGCCAACAAATTAACACATATATAAAATTATGTACTTTATATCACGATATTGCACTTAGTCTAGTGGTAAAGCCATGCTACTCACATTCGGATTGCCTTGGTTCAAATCTTGTTAGAGCCAAGCAATGGCTTGCTTTTAGTTTCCCCCTCTAATTAGGTGTGTGTTAGCCTTGATAGGCTCGATTCTTTCAACCGATTTTGTAACACCCGGGTTTAGGGGTTAGGTGAAAATAATATTTTAATATTATTTTGGGCTCGGTTTTATAATTGAAATGGTTTCTAAGAATTTCGGGTTTCATTTCCAAATTAAATTAATTTAATTTGATTTACTATGTTTTGCAATTTAACCCCAAATAGCCATGGAGGGTGTGCCCTTGTGAATACCCCATTTCATTAAGGGCAATATGGTCTATTGACTTTTAAATTTAAACCAACAATTAAAACACCCATTTCTTCCTATTTTCCCACTATTCACCTTCTTCTATAACGTGAAAGGAGCCTCCTCTCTTCAATCTACTATTCCATTCCAAAACTTCTCCATTTCAACTCCAAATTGAAAGGTAATGGTAATTTTGAACTCCCCTCACCTCCCTCTTCTTAAAAGTACATTTTATTTTCGTTTCCATGAAGTTTTTAGAAATGGAGGTTTTGAATGTTTTGACTTAAAAATGAGAACTTTATGTAGTTAAGTGGAGTATTTTGATTTAATATGCTTATTTATGGTATATAGAGACCAAATGGTATAACATATATAAATTTCAAATGATTTGGGGCAATTTTCGGAATTGGGTTTTGAGAGGGTTTTTGGAGGGTTTTAAAGTGTGTTTTTGGGCTGTTTAAGGTTGGATTTTGGGGGCTGTAGGTAGTATGATATATGAGGATCATTTTGGGTGTAATTGATGCTTGTTTGGGTGCTTGAAATAGGAGAATTCAGTGGGTGTCAAGGGCTGCTCGAAATTCTGTTTTTGGGGTTGATTTTGAGTGTTGGATGCTTGGTAATGTTAATCCGGGTTAGCTTCGATGATAAGATATTGATTATGGATGTTTTGTTTGTGTTTGGGATTGATTAGAATCAAGTTTGGGCATCGGTGAAGCATCGGAAGCGAATCCGGGAAGTTGAAGGTTGTTGCTTGCTTGGTTTTGAGCTTGGAAGCTTAGGTGAGTGGTTAATTGTTTTAAACGGTTTTAAATTAGTTGGTTCGTGTATACGGACTAGGTTGGGCTTGGTAGACCCACCTAGAGTTAGGATTAGGGTGGTAGCCTAATCCTAAACTTGATCTAGAGCCATTGGATGAACTCATTATATTGTTGTGTATGTCTCGTATGATGTGTGGTATGAATGCTTATGTATATTGCATTATACATGTGAAATGAGATTGGACTTATGATGCTTGAGACATGCATGATGATGGGTGTTGATGAGTACGTGCTAAGCATGTATGTGATTGAATGAGTAATGAGAAATGAGTAAATATTGGCACTAGTAAACTTGAATACAAATGATCGATCATTAGGATGTTAGTGTGTACACATGAGTCTAAAGTCACGCGTGGCCTTGATGGCGCTGAGTCACCAAGGAGGAGTACGGGTTCGCCCGGAATTGTATTTAAATGTAGTCGGTGATGAGTGGAATCCCATCGACGGGGCGTGAGGATGAGTGGAATCCCCTCCGCGAGACCGGTGATGAGTGAAATCCCACCGTGAGGTAATGTGGTTGTTGGATGTAAGTTCCAACATGTCTATCCGCGTATTCGGGTCTTAGCTAGGTGCCAATGTTGTTTGAAGTATATATCAATGTGTTGAGGTTCATGGTTTTTATTGGGATACTTGTTTGTGATTACATGTATCATGGAAATTGAGCTTACGATCATGGCATTAATATTGTCTATTGCTCATGCATTTTATCTTGTGGACCTTTGGTATGATTGTGTTACCTTGGCTAGATCGTGCTCGGACCCTGCAATGTTGAGGTTTGTTTTTTAGAGCTTACCCTCACTAAGCATCATTGCTTACGCTCTCTTTGTTCAACATTGCAGATTCTTAGTTCGTGGGTTGCTCGGGCAAGTGGAGGGCCTCCAAGTGTGGTTTTTGGCTTGAGTTCATCAAGTATGGATTTTAATGTTAAACATGTAATGGTTGAGCAATGGGACATGTATTGTTTTGTTGGATAGTCGTTGGATGCTTAGGAGCATGTATAGACTCCCTTATATCTTGCTTTTGCACGATTGTGTTGCCATGATGAATGTTAACCCATGCCTAAGTTGCTCTTTTGAATGTTAGTCCTATGTCTTAAGAGTTCATATGTGTGTTTGAATGATGGTTGTATGAGTGCATGTTTGTGTGGTGTTGCCTAGTGTTAGAGTCGTCTAAATCATTGTTGAAGCATGCCTAAACTCTTGGTTTGACATTAGGATGCATGTTAGTGTGTTGGTTGAGGTTTGAGAAGGATTTAAGGGCCACTTGTGCCTTAAATCAGCTCAAACCTGTGTTTTCGTAGCAGGGGTATCGATACGGCCTTCAGGGTCCAAGCCCCGCGTTTCGATACGCGAGGGGGCGTACCGATACTATTTTTGCTACTGGAGCTACTGTCCAGTTTCGTATCGCTACGGGCCCTCAAGCGTATCGATACGGTTCCCTTAGCGTTGACCGTGGGAAGTCAACAATTGGAGAGGGTATCGATACACTCCTCGGTGTATCGATACGGACTCCACTGGTTGACTTTGACCAGTTGACCTGGTCAAGGGGTATCGATACACCCCTTCATGTATCGATACCACCTGCAGTAAAGTTTAAAATTTGGCCGTAACATGATTGTTTGAGTTCGTTCGATTGATTCGTTCATGTTGTTCCGCTGTATGATCACTTAGGGTTTATTAATCATTTAGACAAGAGTTAAAAGAAAAAAATAGTAGGGTTGCTAACCGAGGGGAAATTCCTTAGGGAGTTTTCACTCGGTTTTCCCTGTGTGACCCACTCGGACCGGTCATTCGGCCAGACCGGGACGAGGGGGTTACAGATTTAATTTGCCAAGTGGTGGAGAAGTTGGATATTTGGGTGATTTTGTGGGAGGTGAAAAATAGACAATAGACACAAGGATTTATAGTGATTCGACCTTCTAACAAGCACCTACATCCACTACCTTAGCTTCCCACTAAGGATTTCACCAAATTCACTCTCGAATTTCTTCCCCTTTTCTAGGCTAAGGAGGCAAACTTTACACACTCAAAGCTTTCTAACCCAAAGCTTGAGTAAACCCTCTTTACAAGAGAAATTTGAGCAAACTTGAAATCCCTCACTAGGTAGATAGTTTGCAACTCTAAGCACTCATCCAAAACCTATACACTTGAGCAAATTTGACAATTAAGCTCACAAGTGTTGTCTATACAAGAAATATACAATTTAGGCCTTAAAGACAATTTGACATCATAGTGTTGTTGACAATTGAAGCATTAACCTATCATTGATGCTTGGAGGTTTCTTTTATACTCCCAATTGAGTTTGTAGCCGTTAAGGACCGTTGGGGTTGAATTGGAGCCGTTGGAGACTTTATTTCCCACCATAAATGCAGTTTCTGGTGATGTCTATATCGGAACACACGAGCCCGTATCGGAATGCCCTCCTTTCAGAACTAGCCGTTGAAGCCTGATGCAACAAGCCGTATCGAAACGCCTCTGGCCGTATCGTAATGGTATGAGCTGTATCGAAATGGTTACAAACCGTTTCGGTACGAGTGATAGTTGAGCTGCATTTAAAAGACCGTTGGGAAAATATGACCGTTGGGGAGGTTTTGACCGTTACCCGTATCGAAACATAAAAGGTTGTTTCGAAACATCACTACACCGTATCAAAACAGGCAAGCCCTGTTTCGGTACGCGTTTTGGCAGTTTCAAATCGTAACGATATAGATTGGCCCTGTATCGAAATGGGTACCTTATGGACACTAGTTTGGCAACTTAAAAACGTTTCAAACATTGCCAAAACCTTTTTAAAACATCCTCAAACATAATTTCAAGTGGTTTGGACTTAAAAGCATTTTTGAAATCTTTTCAATTTAGTCTAAAACTATTTTTCAATTATTATATCAAAACTTTAGTTCTACTAACACATTTGTGAACTCTCTTTTTCTTAGGATAAACTCTACTTAAATGACCACTTAATTACAAGGTTACTATATCACCACCATACTTTCAAGATATTGATGGTATTCGTGAACTTGTTTATGGATCTCTACTTTACAAAAATAATATTATTTCTGGCGCCATTATTCATACTTCTGCAGCTATAGGTTTGCACTTTTACCCGATTTGAGAAGTGGCGTACGTTGATAAATGGTTATACAATGGTGGTCTTTATGAGTTAATTATTTTACACTTCTTACTTGGTGTAGCTTGTTACTTGGGGTCGTGAGTGGGAAAGGAACAATTTCACTCAATAATAAATTTAACAAAATGTGTATAATTACACATTCAACCAATTTAGTCTTAATTTGATATTTTTAATAAATTTAACTTTCATTATTTACACATTCAATTAATTTAGTCCTAATTTAAAATAATAATAAATTTAACCACCATCTACGCAATTTTATCAATTTGGTCATATATATAATTTGGAACATTATTATCAATTTTCTCTTTCTTTAATCAGTAAAATTAATCATAATTTAGATCACTATTAAATACAATCTATTTAAGCTCAATAAGTCGTTTAATTGTTACAACGAGTCTCTCTCTTTCTCTCCATTCTTCTAATAAGTAAAATTAATCATAATTTGAAGGCAGGTTCTTGAATCTCTTGAAGTTTTAAAAAAATCAATTAAACTCTTAAACATTTTTTCACTCAATTAAGCCCCTGAACAAATAAATTGAATCAATTAAGTTATTCAGCCAATTTTGACAATCAATCTTTGACGGGTTTTTTTCTTGAGATATCACTGCCACATGACACACACTACAAAAAATGACATATACCGACATACACAAAATCGTCGATAAAACACCTAAAATTCATCATTATATGGTTCAAAACCTTTTACCAACAGACAAAAGCGATATTCTGACAGACAAATAGTCTTCGGTAAAATGCTAGTCGGTATATATTTATACCGATGATTGTTTTCGTCGGTATAGATGTTGAGACCCAATACCATCGGACGTATCCGACGATATAAGTATAGCCTACCCTGACAATTAGTGTATCTATTCCAACGAACTCTCCGTCGGTATATATATTACATATATAGCGACGAGGTTTCACTGACGGTACGCACGTCTCTATAATAGACTTCTATATTTACACTCTTAACTTCAAAATAAATATAAAGATTGTCAACAACTTTTAGAGCAGAATTCTCTTTCCTCGCCCCTTAGATAAAAATTGTTAAGAAAACAAACTTAAAGATTTTGTATATTCTCATTTTTGGATTTTTACTATTTATTTTCAATCTAAGGTGTTAAAATGATCCCAACATAATAAAAAATAAATTAATCAAATGATCACTTAATTATGTATCAATCAAGTCATCTACCATTAAAACTTCAATCAAGTTACCTACCATTAAAACCTAACGCAAAGGGTGATGCAGCAGTCAATAAAAATTGTTTAATTATGCATTTGGTCTTTCTATCTATACATTCTTTCAATTTAGTCTTAATTTTAATTTAATAAAATAAATTAATTATTCAATTAGGTAGTGACACGTGTCACCATACTGCTTGCCTCTAGTGAGATTCAAATTAAGGAAATCCTAGTGTGAGTGGTGTGAGTTTACCACTGGGCCAAGTGTAATTTTGTGATATAGAGTACAAAATTCTATATATGTGTTAATTTGTTGTTAATGCCAAGAAAAAATAAAATAAATATGGATTAAAGGGACTCGAACATGACATACTTGGATGCATAAAAATATCTAAACCATTAATTAAAGTTGACACACCTGTATTTTTAAATTAAATTAAATATATTTTCTTTCCATAATTATTTTTTATAATTTCACATATATAATCATTGAATTATTTTTCTAATTTTATTAATAATCTTATTTTTATTAATTTTTTAATTAAATTATTATATTTAAAAATTCAAAAATTTAAAATCATATTAAAAATTCATTTAACAAATCTAAACTCACGAACATAATTCAAATGAATTGATATAATTTAAGAATTTCAAATTTTTAATATAATTTCATATAAATAACATTTTAATTGAATCTTTTGATAAATATTAAAATTGTAAATTAAGTTAAAAAATCAATTCAATCCTTATATATGTGAAATTATAAAAATAATTGTATAAAAGAAAAAAATATTAAACTTGGTTTAAAATATAAAAATCTTAAAACCACTTCTATTTTAAATCATCCATTAACAATAATTTAAAATATGTGTAATATTGTCAACTTTAATTTACTTATAAGATTTATTTCAGTAGTTTAGATGTTTTTATGCATCACAATTGTGTCATGTTCGAATCTCTTTAATCTATATTTATTTCATTTTTCTGGCATTGACAACAAATTAATACATATATAAAATTTTGTACTTTTTATCACAAAGGCTGTGTTTGTTTCATGTAGTTTGAATTCCGAAATTCAATTTCCGTAAATTACGGTGTTTGGTTTATGTAGTTTCACATGGTCAAAGGAGTTTGGATTATTGTTGATATTTTTCTTTATATTCTTTTTGCAGTTTATTTTACCATATTTTTCCCGTAAAACAAATTACATTCTATTCAACTCTAAACCCTAAACACTAAACACTAATCTAAACCTTAAACCCCAAAGATTAACATAAAGTCTAAACCCTAAATGCTAAACCATAACACTAACCCTAAACCTTAAACCTTAAATGCTACCATAAACACTAAACAATAAATCCTAAAGCTTAAATGCTACCATAAATCCAAAACCCTAAACCATAACCACTAAACTAAATCTTAAACCTTAAAAACTAAACACTAACCCCTTAAACCCTAAACATTAACCTAAACCCTAAACCCTAAACTAAATAATGCCATAAAACTTGAACCATGAACCCTAAACACTAATCTAAACCATAAATCATAAAGCCCTAAACTAAACCATAAATCCTAAATGTTAAACCCTAAATACTAACAAAACCTTAAACACTAAACACTAACCCTAAACCTTAAATTCTACACTAAACACTAACCCTAAACACTAAAAATTAACCTAAACCATAAGTCCTAAACACTAAATGCTAACCCTAAACACTAAACCTTAAATGCTAAACCCTAAACACTAACCTTAAACCCCAAATCCTACCCTAAATATTAAATCATAAACCCTAAATGCTACCATAAATCTGAAACCATAAACCTTAAACATTAACTAGTAACATAAACCTTAACCCTTAACCCCTTAACCCTAAACACTAAATGCTATCCTAAACCATGAACCATAAACACTACCATAAACCCTAAATCCTAAATATTAAACCATAAACCCTAAATGCTACCATAAACCTTAAACCCTAAATACTAACCAAAACACTAAACCATAAACCTTAAATACTACCATAAATTCTAAACCATAAACACTAACCTAAAGCCTAAACCATGTTTTGGTTAGAACTTGTTTTTAGCATTATCGATGGTTGTTTGTGAACTGTTCATGAAATTATCAGGAAACTCTACCAAACAACGAAAAATGAAGTATACAACATCGTCCAAACACCAAAAAATACTTTATGTAGTTTGTTTTTCTAGAAAATGTAGTTTATTTTCCGGAATTCAATTTCCAGAAACAGATTTCAGTGAAACAAACAAACCCAAGATTACACTTAGTCTAGTGCTAAAGTCCTGCTACTCACATTAGGATTTCATTGGTTCAAATCTTGTAAGCAATGGCTTGCTTTTAGTTTCCTCCTCTAATTAGGTGTGATACATTTGTGAACCCTTTTTTAGGATAAACTCTACTTAAAAGACCACTTAATTATGAGGTTAGTATTGATATGACCACCATACTTCCAAGATATTGATGGTATTCGTGAATCTATTTCTAGATCTTTACTTTACGGAAAAAATATTATTTTTGGTGCCATTATTCCTACTTCTGCAGCTATAAGTTTGCACTTTTACCTGATCTGGGAAACGATATCCATTGATAAATAGTTATACTGTAAAACCTAAAATGATTTTGATATAACAAATTGTATAAGGACATACTTGCAAATACAATAAAATTTTAACTATTTCAAAGACTCACAAATTGACAAGCCTTTTTGAACCAAATGATCTTCAAGACAATTTGTTTTAAGTGTTCAAGTTTTTTCTAAGTGTTTTTCAAGCCAAAATCCAACTTTATGCCTAAGCGTATCGATACAATTTTTGGCTACTAGAATTTCAATTAACCAAGGCGTATCGACACGGTCTAACCCCGTATCAATACGATATTCATCTGGGTAAGCTATTTAGGCATAACGTACCGATACAGTCTCTTACCGTATCGTTATGATCCCGATGATGTTAGCAGATCTTTATATTAAATGATTCGAATGTTGGCTGTCAGTTATTGGAATCCTAAATTTTTAAACGGTCGTTGAACCATATCGATATGCTTAGATAGCATACCGATACGCTTTTTGTCAAAACACAAATCAAGATTCTAGTGAGCAAAAACCGTATCGATACACCATTTTCATATCGATACACCCCTTAATTATAACTGTATCGATATGCACTTCCCGCATATCGATACACCCTTATTTTTAGTCACAACGTCTCTTTCTTCTTTGAGATAGGTACCGATACGGTCCCGAGGGTACCAATATACTGTGCAGTTGAGGAGCATTTTTTACGGGAAAAATGCAGCCCAACAACTAGATTAATGACCTCAACCACCCAAACGGCTAGAATCAATGCAAGGGTATAAAAATAAGTCTCCAAAGCTACAACAAAAACTATTGAACCTCAAAGCAACATCCAAGCAATTATTCCAAACCCTTGAGCTTATAGAGTCAAATTTGTGTACCCAACTTGTAAAATTCTTCATCGTTTATCTATCTTTCAAGTTTGGGGAGTGTTTGTTTGTAATTGGGCAATTAGTTTGTCTATTGAGAGATATATTTCAAATTTCCTTTCTTTCTTTGTAATTGTGAGTAAATTTGATTAAGCTTTGGGTAGAAAGCTTAATCGGTTTGTAAGGTTTCCTCCTAATCTGAGAAAAAAGGACGAATCAATTAGTGGATTGGTTGAAAATCCTTAGTCGGAGCTAAGGTAGTGGATGTAGAGCTTGTTAAAAGCTTGATTCACTTTAAATTGTCTTGTATCATCTTTTTCATTTAATCCTTTCCTCCCTTCAAATTTTTAATTGCCAATTCACCCCCTCTTAGCCATTTGCAATTGTGTGATCAAATTAACAATTGGTATCATAGCTACACTCATTGGAAGGATTACAACCCTCTTGAGTCGATTCTTGGAAAGTTCGATCAACAAAAACTAGAAGCAATGGCATCTACCTCCGGCAACAACTACGAGTCACAATCCATCACTAAGCCTCCTTACTTCAATGGGGATAACTATCCTTATTGGAAGAATATGATGAAGCTCCTCATCAAATCCAATGATTACCTCATATGGGATGTTGTGGAAGATTGCCCAACTATTCCCTTGAAGACAACCGATGAAGGAAGACTCGTTCCAAAGTCTAAGCACGAAATTACCGAGGAATAACAAAAGAAGCTTCAAATAAATGACAAAGCTCTACACATGATCTTTTGTGCTCTTGGGCCGGATATGTACTCGAAGATGTTATCGTGTACAAGTGCTAAAGAGGTGTAGGACAAGATAGAGACCACATATGAAGGAACCAACAACGTCAAGGAGACCAAGATTGGGATCCTTAACTATAGCTACGAGAGTTTCAAGATAGAGCCCGAGGAAAGCATCACTCAAATGTTCGATCGCTTCTCGATCATCGTCAATGGTCTGAAGGGCTTCGGTGAGACCATTCTTGAAGACAAGCTAGTCCGGAAGCTCCTCTATTCTCTCACGAATTCATGGGAAGGAAAAAGAACTACAATCATCAAGGCCAAGAACTTGAAGACGCTAAATCTCGATGAGTTGGTGGGATCTCTCCATGAGGAGATGGATAAACTAAAAGCTTCTCTTAACACTATTAGGAAAAATAGTTTTGAAAAAAAGGATTCTTTAAAAACACAATATGTAAAGAGAAATTTTAACAACTACAAACAAAGAAGCTCTAATAGGCATCCTAGAGGCAAAAGAGTTAGGAGTGTGTGAATTCCTAAGGAACTTGAAATTTCTAACAATGTTAATGCTATTTCCTCTTGGATTCATAAGGGAACCAAGTATTTGTGAGCTAACTCACATGGACCCAAAATGATTTGGGTACCAAAAATCAAGAACTAATCTTTGTTTGTAGGGGGAACATTGCTATAAGGCCAAAGCTTCAAGTCAAAACACATGGTACCTTGATAGTGGATGCTTAAGACACATGACCGGTGACAATAGTAGATTCTTGGATCTAAAGCCTAAAAGTGGTGAGTGGTGACTTTCGCTGACAACTCCAAAGGCCATTGTTGAGTGTGTAAAAGTTCTATTATTTACACCCTTTTTAACCCATATTTCTGCTGCATTCAAGCATCATTGCATTGCATTTAGGTTAGTTTTCAATAAAACATCACAATTATATAAAAGGCACGGATTCTACTAAAAGATGGTGTATTTTGCAGGTAACTGCCATGGTTGACGATGAAGGCAGGCGCAGGGTAGATAAGTAGGAAAGCTGAACTGGACAAGTAGCCGAAGAAGCAGAACCTGTCATGGACCTGTCACGACAGCAAGGTGACAGCAGATTTATGAAGAGGAAAAGTCAAGTGGACCTCGATAGATAGAGAAAAATCTGCTCGTCTGTCGTGTGGAAGCCAAATAATTTTCTAAGCCCCGGATCAAAAGATATGTCAAGCCAAAGCTCAAGGAGAGGAAATTCCTAAAAGCTAGGATGCGGCTGGAAAGTAGGAGACTTTAGAGATTTAGTCTTTATTAGAATCTTACTTTTAATTAAAGTTGTAATCCTTGTTACCTTAGATGACTTGAGCCCAAAGCTTATATAAGGGCATAGAGTTAACCTAGAGAGAACTCTCTTGATAACCGATTAACCCATAACCAAAACCAAACCCCTGCCGTCCACCCGTCACCGACATGTTCTAAATTTCCCCTAGGGCTACGGGTTGTTTTGTAAAGTAGTTGCAAGGGTTGCTTTGTTTTAGGATTTTTCCAAGTTCAATAAAATAAACTTCAAGTTCTTTTATCTTGGTTTTAATATCTTGCAAGAGCATCGGGAGAGCATTGTGAGGTTATTTATTTACTTAGCATCGGGAGAGTTAAGTATACGAAAGAGATAAAAGCGCGTTCTCTAGTTTATAGTTGAACCATCTCGTGCTTAGGGATAAGGCGAGGTTAAGTGGCTAAGGAAGAATTCATACACATCGGTGTTCATCCTTCGATTCACGCCGGGAGGTATCATCAAAGACGTGTTCATCGACAGACTTGTGCCTAGGGATAGGGCAAGGCAGATCTGGGATTCTTGCCAAGCTTGAAGTACTGAGTTAGTGTCTGCTGCCGCAACAACTAACGGACAGACGCCGCGACAGGTGCTGTCGGCGACGGGAGCGACGACAGAACTAGAGATCCTGAGCAATTCAATACCTGCACTACCGAGCAATTCAATACCAGCCCATTCTCTCTATCTTGATTTCTCAATCCTTTTATTTACGTTTTTACCTTATTATTCGTGACAACTTTCTAAAATATTTCCTTTACTTCGTGCAGTGAAATTAGGTGAAGTCATTAGCCCAATCCCTATGGAAACGATATCCGATACTTCGTATCACTTTACTACTTGCGTCGTGTACACTTGCACTACAATTGCGATAGTCTATTTTACACGCAACAGCCATATTGAAGGAATAGTCTCCATTTGTAATCACTCTTCAATCTTAATTGAAAATGTTCTTTATGTCAACGGTCTAAAACATAATTTGTTGAGCATTAGTCAATTTTCTGATAAAGGTTTTAATGTTCTTTTTGATGTTAATGGTTACAAGATAATGAACATTGAAACTAATAAGACTATGCTCATAGGTCATCACATAAGTAATATATATGTGGTGCATTTAGATGACATAAACATTTTAAATGCATGCTTTGTAGCTAAAGATGAACATGATACATGGTTATGGCATAGGAAACTAGGACATGTTAGCATGAGTGTCTTAGAGAAATTGGCTTCCCAAGATCTTGTTAGAGGTTTACCCAAGATAAAATTTTCATTAGATAAAATTTGTGATGCATGTGCCAAGGGTAAACATAAAAGAACCTCATTTAAACCTATTAATGATTTTTCAACTAGTAGGGTATTACAATTGATCCATATGGATCTCTTTGGGCCAATTAGGACAATTAGCTTGGGTGGAAAATCATATGCTTTTGTGTTTGTTGATGATTTCTCTAGATACATTTGGGTTCTCTTTTTAAGTACTAAAGATGAGACTTTATAAAAATTCATCACATTTTCAAAAATCACCCAAAATGACCTTGGTCAAAATATTTCCCATATTAGAAGTGACCATGGAACCGAATTTCAAAATTTGGGTTTTGATGATTTTTGTAATGAAAATGGTATAAGCCATAATTTTTTTGCACCTTGCACTCCCCAACAAAATGGGGTAGTTGAGAGGAAAATTTGATCTTTAGAAGAAAAGGCTAGAACCATGCTTTGTGAAAACAATTTACCTAAGTACTTTTGGGCGGAAGCCACAAACACTTCTTGCTATATTATAAATAGAGTAATGATTATGGCACTTTTAAAGAAACCCCCTATGATATTTTAAAATCTAAAAAGCCTAACATTAGTTATTTTCATCCTTTTGGATGTAAGTGTTTTATTTTAAACAATGGAAAAGATAATTTGGGTAAATTTGGTTCAAAAAGTGATGAAACTATTTTCTTAGGATATTCTTCAAATTCTAAAGCTTATCGAGTCTTTAATAAAAGAACCGTAGTTGTAGAATAGTTAATTCATATGGTTTTTGATGATAACCTCCTTCCGAGGAAGGATTCTTGTGATGATGATGATGTAGGAATCCTTGAAGCTAATGATGGTGGACAATCATTAAAGGTGGATAAGGTTCCAACCAAAGGACATAAACCTTGGCAAAAAGGAAGTGAGCTACCCGAGGGAACTCAACTATGTCAAAGATGGTGAAATCTTGGGTGATCCATCCAATGGGGTAACCACTAGATCCTCTCTTAAACTTATGAATAATATTGCATTCATCTCATGCATAGAGCCTAAAAATATCAAAGAAGCATTAATTGATGAATTTTGGATATTGGCTATGCAAGAGGAATTTTGGATGTCGGCGATGGGAGCGACGACAGAACTGGAGATCCTGAGCAATTCAATACCTGCACTACCGAGCAATTCAATACCAGCCCATTCTCTCTATCTTGATTTCTCAATCCTTTTATTTACGTTTTTACCTTATTATTCGTGACAACTTTCTAAAATATTTCCTTTACTTCGTGCAGTGAAATTAGGTGAAGTCATTAGCCCAATCCCTGTGGAAACGATATCCGATACTTCGTATCACTTTACTACTTGCGTCGTGTACACTTGCACTACAATTGCGATAGTCTATTTTACACGCAACAAGTTTTTGGCGCCGTTGCCGGGGATTGGCAACATAACTACATCTTTCTTTTATTGCACTTTTTGCTTTTATTTTTATTTTTATTTTCGTTTTTATTTTTAATTTTTCTTTAATTTTTATTTTTTGTTTCAACTCTTGCTTTTCACGAGGTTCTTTTGTTTATGCGCAAATCGAAAAGAGGCGAAGATCCTGGGTATAAGTTAGATCCGGAAATCGAACGATCATTCAATCTCAAGAAACAGATTCGCCACCTTTTAGACAGGAACGAATACCTTGAAGAACAGCTAGAGCAGATGGCCCGTAACCAGCCTGCTGGAGGAGACATACCGCCTGTCGGCGACCCGCCTGGGGCAGGTGGACGACGGTCATGTCGTGACTACATGCTGAATGACCATGTAGAGCTGGAGACCACACTGCCGGATATTGATGTTGACAACTTCGAACTTAAACCTGTCATGTTTAGTATGATCAACAATGTCGGGCAGTTTGGTGGTTCTGCGACAGAAGATGCTAGGGAGCATCTCAAAACGTTTCAGGAGATCTGTGGTTCGTTTAGGCTACCAGGAGTTAGTCCGGAGATACTGAGGCTTCGGTTATTCCCCCATTCATTGAGGGATAGAGCTAAAACTTGGTGGAATAAACTTACACCGGGTTCTATTATGACTTGGGCAGATCTAACTCGTGAATTTTTATCTCGTTTTAATCCTTCGCATTTATCTGAGCGATTACGTAACGAAATTGCTACTTTTCAACAGGAAGATGACGAGCCGATGCACGAGGCTTGGGACAGATTTACTACTCTTCTTCGGAACTGTCCAATGCATGGATTCCCTGTCTGGAATCAGGTAACTAAATTTTATAATGCTGCTAACTTACAAACTCGCATTCGCATTGATTCTGCAGCAAATGGACTATTATTGGATAAAGATCCAGACGAGGCATTACAAGTTCTAAAAAATCTAGCCAAGAATGAGGAGCAGTTTCCGACAGCTAGAAGAGGGAGTAAACGGGTACTTGCTGTCAAAGACTATGAGGCCGACAACACTATGAAATCTCAGGTAGCATTCCTTACTAAGGCAATGAAACACTTATTGAGTGAAGAGGATTTACGAGGATTTGCTGTCGAGGAAATTTGTGCTACTTGTGAAGGAAATCATAGTAGTGAAGAGTGCCCCATAAATATAGAAGAGGGCAAATATGTTGGAAATTACAAGCCGAACTACAATCCCAACAAC
Organism: Hibiscus tridactylites; assembly: GCA_958450335.1. Taxonomy (NCBI): domain Eukaryota; kingdom Viridiplantae; phylum Streptophyta; class Magnoliopsida; order Malvales; family Malvaceae; genus Hibiscus; species Hibiscus tridactylites. Next base: position 72,250,958 of record OY288279.1, read on the forward strand.
TACAACCCTAATTGGAGGAAAGATCCCAAATTTTCCTGGAGTAACCCTAACAATGCCCTAAATCCGCAAGCATATAATCAGAATCAGGGGGGTCCTAGATTGTTGACGCGACAGCAACTGCAGCCGCAGAACCTGCCGCCTCAGCAACAACAGCAGCCACCACCTGCCACGAGTAGTGTATTGGAGCAGACTCTGGCCACCTTTATGTCTCAGACTGGCACGTATATGGATAATATTAATCAGTTTGTCAAGAAGACGGAAAATTTTATGGATGAAACTAAGATGAGAATGACAAACCATGAGGCCACCTTGAAATCTCTAGAGACACAAATGGGACAGGTGTCGCAGCATATTAAACCGAGGCAGACTGGAGGTTTCCCTAGCAATACTGAAAATGCTAGACCGCCCCCCCATGAGCAATGTAAGGCGATTACTACCAGGAGTGGGAAAAAGCTACCAGGGCCGGAAAAAGAAATTGATACAAAAAAGGAACCTGCCTTGGATAAACCTGCCGAAGAAGTTACCCCGACAGGTGCCAAACAGACAGCTGCCGATGAGCCTGTCACGACAGCAGAAGCGACATAGTAGAAAAAGGAAGATTATCGTCCTCAGATTCGCATGCAGTGGGAAGGACGCATTGCTGATTATCGTCCACCACCACCCTTCCCTCAACGGATACAACAAGCTAAGCATGAATCTCAACTCAAAAAAATTTATGATATTTTTAAACAGGTTCATATTAACATTCCGTTGTTAGATGCTGTTAGGGAGATGCCAGGTTATGCTAAATTTCTCAAGGATGTCATGTCTAAAAAATCTAAACTTGGGGAATTTGAAACGGTAAGGATGCAAGAAGGTTGCATGAGTATTCTTCATCGGCAGCCACCCCAGAAAAAGAAGGATCCGGGGAGCTTCCTCATACCCTGCGTAATCGGCGATAAATTCGTGGGTAAGGCACTTTGTGATCTTGGAGCTAGTGTTAATCTAATGCCCAAATCTGTTTTTCAGAAACTAGGTATTGGCAAGGCGCGGCCCACGACAGTTACCCTACAGCTAGCCGACCGCTCTTACGTTCACCCCGAGGGAAAAATTGAAGATATCTTGGTAAGAGTGGATAAACTTATTTTTCCTGCTGACTTTCTTATTTTAGATTGTGAGGCAGATGAGAACGCACCAGTCATCCTAGGGCGACCCTTCTTAGCCACGGGAAGATCATTGATTGATGTGGAGAAAGGAGAACTCACCATGCGCGTGAATGATCAAGAAATTAAGTTGAATGTTCTCCAAGCAATGAAACATGCCGATGTGGACGAGGAATGCAAGGCCATCATTGAGGTGACCTTTGATCAACCCTGCATCAGGTCGGGCTGCCGAGATATAAAATTTGGTCACTGCTGCGACAGCCACCTACAAGCCTGTCATGACAGTGACGACGACAGCGATGACGACAGCACCGACGACAGTGACCCCTCTGAATCCGATACATCTGATACTGAAGGTCATGAGGAGGTAAACTGGTTAGACCATCGTCCAGGTAAGTTATTCGAACCTTTGAATTACACTTCGGATAACCATTTAATCCAAAAGCCCTCTACTGTTGAACCACCTGTCTTAGAACTTAATCCCCTGCCAGGGCAGCTTAAATATGCTTATCTTGGTTGTGATGACACACTGCCTGTAATCATCTCTGCTAAGCTGCCGCAGGAACAGGAACGACAGCTGATCGACATGTTGAGGCAGCATAAAAGGGCGATAGGATGGACGATAGCAGACATTCAGGGCATTAGTCCGGCAATCTGTATGCACAAAATCCCCCTAGAGGAAAATCATAAGCCAACTATTGATGCCCAAAGGCGGTTAAACCTTGCAATGAAGGAGGTAGTGCGTAAAGAAATAATTAAATGGTTAGATGCTGGTATTATTTACGCCATCTCCGACAGCAAATGGGTAAGCCCGGTGCAATGTGTTCCCAAGAAAGGAGGCATGACCGTGATAACCAACGAAAACAACGAGTTAACCCCAACCAGGACTGTGACCGGTTGGAGGGTTTGTATGGACTATCGGAAGCTTAACAAAGCTACCCGAAAGGACCACTTTCCTTTACCCTTTATTGATCAAATGCTTGATAGATTAGCGGGTAAACCTTACTATTGTTTTCTTGATGGTTATTCAGGATATAATCAAATTGCTATTGCACCGGAGGACCAAGAGAAAACGACTTTCACATGCCCCTACAGAACATATGCATTTAGGAGGATGCCGTTCGGCCTATGTAACGCACCTGCCACCTTCCAAAGATGCATGATGGCTATATTCTCCGATATGGTAGAAGACTTCCTTGAGATCTTCATGGATGATTTTTCCGTCTTTGGAGACGATTTTGAGAGCTGCCTCGGCAACCTTCAAAAGGTACTTGAAAGATGTGAAAAAGCTAATCTTGTTCTTAATTGGGAAAATGCCATTTTATGGTAGATGAAGGGATAGTTTTAGGCCATAAGATTAGCTGCCGTGGGATAGAAGTCGACAGGGCAAAAATAGAGGTCATAGAGAAGCTGCCGCCGCCAACCACAATCAAGGGCATTAGGAGTTTTTTAGGGCATGCTGGTTTTTATAGGAGATTTATTGCCAATTTCTCAAAAATCATGAAACCCCTATGTCATCTCTTAGAGCAGAACCGACCCTTTGACTTTAATGAAGAATGTACTGAAGCATTCAAGGTTCTGAAGGAAAAGTTAGTGACAGCCCCCATAGTATAGCCACCAGACTGGACGCAACCGTTTGAAATTATGTGTGATGGTAGTGACTATGCTGTCGGGGCAGCACTTGGGCAGCGCAAGTGAATTATACCACCACAGAAAAGGAGCTGTTAGCTGTGGTGTTCTCCATCGACAAGTTTCGTTCTTACATACTTGGAACGAAGGTTATAATACACACCGACCACTCTGCCCTCAAGTATTTATTTGCAAAAAAGGATGCAAAGCCTAGGTTGATACGGTGGATCTTACTATTACAAGAGTTCGACCTTGAGATAAAAGATAAAAAGGGGACAAAAAATCAGGTGGCAGATCACTTGTCAAGGTTGGAGATGGGACAGAGTCTACCTTTAGATGAGACACACATACTAGAGACCTTCCCAGATGAGCAGCTCTTTGCTGCCGCAATAGCTGTCGCGACAGCCATGGCGGCAGGTAAGTCTTCTAACCTTCCCTGGTATGCTGATTTCGTTAATTTTATAGTTAGCGGAATATTACCTTCTGATCTTACTTATCAAGCCAGGAAGAGGTTTCAAAATGATGTTAAACATTATTATTGGGACGAACCTCTTCTTTTCAAAATGTGCGCAGATCAAGTTATAAGGAGATGTGTACCACAAGAAGAACAAGAAGACATTCTCCATCACTGTCATGCTTCACAATATGGAGGACACTTAGGAGGCAGTAAAACTGCTGCCAAGGTGCTGCAGTCAGGGTTCTACTGGCCGACACTGTATAAGGACGCACAGGAATTTTACAAAAACTGTGACAGGTGCCAGCGGACAGGTAACATCTCGAGGAGAAACGAGATGCCATTGCAGAATATTTTAGAAGTCGAAATCTTCAACGTTTGGGGGATTGATTTTATGGGACCTTTTCCATCTTCATGTGGAAATCTTTACATCCTCCTAGCAGTAGATTATGTCTCCAAGTGGGTAGAAGCAATCGCAACTCAAAAGAATGATGCCAAAACGGTCCAAAAGTTTTTACACAAAAACATCTTTTCTAGATTTGGCATCCCTAGGGCGATTATCAGTGATGAAGGGAGACATTTTGACAACAGGGTAATTGCTGCCGCCTTGAGAAAATATGGTGTCAAGCACAGGATCGCGACAGCATACCACCCACAGACCAATGGACAGGCTGAGATATCCAATAGGGAAGTGAAGAACATTCTTGAAAAAATGGTTAAACCAACTAGGAAAGATTGGTCTTTGCTTCTGAATGATGCACTATGGGCATACAGAACAGCTTTCAAGACTCCATTGGGCATGTCTCCATACCGTTTGATTTATGGGAAAACCTGTCACTTGCCTGTCGAGATAGAACACAAGGCATATTGGGCGATCAAGGCAGTAAACATGGACTTGGACAAGGCAGGCCAGAAAAGGCTGTTAGATTTGAATGAGATAGATGAAATACGGACAATGGCCTACGACAATGCAAGGATTTACAAGGAAAAAACTAAGAAGTGGCATGACAAGAAGTTGCTGCCACGACAGTTCTGCCCAGGGCAGCTTGTGTTGTTGTTTAATTCTAGGTTGAAACTCTTTCCAGGGAAGCTCAAATCTAGATGGTCTGGCCCGTTCCAAGTAGTTCAAGTTTTTCCCCATGGTGCCATTACAATTCAATCACTAAAGGACGGGCACCAATTCAAAGTTAATGGACAACGCCTCAAGCACTATCAAGGGACTGAAGCCCCAGGAATACAGGAAGTGGTTACTTTAGGTGATGCCCCACAAGGCATTCCTAATTTAACCTAATTTTCTATTTTTATTATTAATATTATTTATTAGAAACTAGATTTATTTTATTCGAATAATGTTTTGTTTTTAATTTCAGTTTTTAGGAAATAAAGGAGGCAAGTGAGAAAGAAGAAGTGGCCCAAGCCCACCGCTCATCCACCAGCCCAATAAAGCCCATTTATGGTAACCTGCCGTTTCGGCTGCCGGCGCAGACGGATTTGACAGGCTGTCAACAGACGCACAGCAGACGAAGAAGCGTGCGGCAGACGCACAGCAGATGCATTAATGCACGTCAGACGCGTCAGACACGCTACATTCAATCTGCCGCCCCGTTATTCCCGCCTGCCGTTGCGGCATTAAATGGGCAGCTACTCAACCGCTATATAAACCCCTTCCCCTTTTCATTTTTCATCACTTCTGATTTTCTCTCTTGCTATTCTCTTCTAGTTTTATCTATTTTCTTTCTTTTTCAGCCCTTGCAACCAAAATGTCTTCACGACAAACCCGTCAGAACGCTGCTGCCGCTTCTTCTTCAGCAGCAGCATCCCCGTTTGCTAAAAAGGAACTATGGGAGGAGCGGAGCTTCATCTATAACAGAGATGCCCCCCATATGGGACTCCGGCCGTTCATTATGAAGGCCATAACAGCACAACTTTGGGAGGACTTTGCCGAGCAGCCGGCAGAGCTTAATGACACTCTGGTCAGGGAATTTTATGCGGCGATCGAAAGCAAGACGGCGACATCTGTCACCGTCCGAGGAGTGACAGTTCCTTTCACCGCCAGCAGCATCAACCATGTATTCGGCCTCTTCTTTGGCCCCAATGATGATGCTCATCAACAATTTTGGGACACCCTCGACGCTGCCGGACATGATGCTGTCATGAGGGAGTTGACAGAAGCGGGAACGACATGGAGCACCAGTAAGAAGAACCCCCACTCTATCAATAGGGGGAAGCTACTCCCTGAGGCAAAACTATGGAACGCTTTTATCAAAAAGCGTATCCTGCCCTCGTCCCACCATACGACAGTCAACAGACAGCGGTTGGCCCTCTTCCACTCTATCATGCATGACAGGCCCATCAATGTGGGCAGGTACATGCGGGACAGCATTCTCGATTGTGCCTTCCAATCAGACTCACGACTCTGCCTGCCCTTCACCATCACTGCCCTCTGCCGCTGCGCTGCCGTACCGGAGGACCCTTCAGACAAAATCAAGACGGGCAGCGGCTTGATGAACCTGCCACCTGCTGAGTCTGATGATGAACCTGCCACCAACACCGCTCCGGCAGATCAGAACGCCCACATCCTTGCTGCCATCTTGAGGATAGAGGAGCGCCAGATGGGTTTGATGACTTTCATCCGTGACTTCTCCAATGCAACGGTAAATTTCATTACCAATACTTTGAATTTTTCGGATGTCATTTTCCCCACCTTCCCCGCCCATTACTTCAATATCCCCTCCCCCACTCCCACACCACCTGTCTCTCCCCACGGAGAATCTGCCTCCTTCACACCATCCCCGACGGCAGCCGGCAGCCCTCCGGCAGACACCTCCTCTCGAGGAACCAAGCGAGCTGCCACTGATGACAGCCCTCTTGTCCGGAGGAATTTGGACAGCGCCTTCACGCGAGTAAAACGTATTAAGCATGTGGCCAACAAGAGAAGGTTGTCCAAAGCCATCACTAGTAGCAGCTGGGACAGCAGCAGCAGTTCCGATGTCCGACTAGTGGAGCCACCTGCCCTTCAACCTGCTGACGACCCTGTCCCCCAACCGGAGGAAGAACCTGCCCCTCAACAGGCTTATGAACCTGTTGATCAACCTGCTCCGGAACCTGCCCAGCCACCTCCACAACGCAGACGCCGCCATCAGATCCGCGTCAGCAGCAGCAGCGAGGACAACGAATAAAATTTAAGTTTTTATTTCTTTTTCTCCTCTTATTGCTGCCTGTCCTTATATATTTGTGATGTACTTTTATTTATCTTGTTTTTCTTTATTTGTTTTTGTGTCATTTTGCATTGAGGGCAATGCAACCCTCGAGTTTGGGGGTGGCAACCCTCCATATTTAATGGAGTCTTTAGCACATCTTTTGATTATTTGTTGTGTCTTATTATTTACTTATTCTTTTAGTTTATCTCTAAAAAAAAATCAGAAAATTAAAACGGTTGGCTTAAAACTGTGGAGTTAATTTACCTGTCATGACGGCTCTGTCGTGGCAGCATCTTTAGGACAGGTTAAAGAAAAGTTTAGAGCCTTTCTATAGTTCTGAAAACTTAAACACTTTTGTGACTGTTATATTGCTTAGATTTCTTTTAGCCAAACTAGAATAGGAAGCTTAGAACTTGGATAGCCCCTAGAGGTGCCTAACACTGGCTCTAGGAAAGAAGTTTAGTAAAAGAAAATCAAAAACCTAGAGGTGCCCGAAACCGGCTCTAGGAAGCTAACTAGAGGTGCCCTAAACTGGCTCTAGAAAATTTTAGCTTGAAAATAGAAGAAAAAGAAGCATGAAAATGTGCCTTCAAAAAAATAAACTTTGGCATAAAAATTCGAGTTAAGAAGTTGAATATTCTAGTGAAACTAAGAGAGTCTTAGCATATAACTGTTCACAAGCATGCACACACTGCACGAGAGCTATAGGGAGATTCCGGACAGATCCTAATCTTTCCGACAGGATGCTGCTGCCATAGAGAATGAGCGACAGGTGAAGGGACATTTCACTGTTTGAAGGCCAACACAAAAATTTTCATTTTTCTTTTAAGTCTTGATTGCTTGAGGACAAGCAAAAACTTGAGTTTGGGGGTGTGTTGAGTGTGTAAAAGTTCTATTATTTACACCCTTTTTAACCCATATTTCTGCTGCATTCAAGCATCATTGCATTGCATTTAGGTTAGTTTTCAATAAAACATCACAATTATATAAAAGGCACGGATTCTACTAAAAGATGGTGTATTTTGCAGGTAACTGCCATGGTTGACGATGAAGGCAGGCGCAGGGCAGATAAGCAGGAAAGCTGAACTGGACAAGTAGCCGAAGAAGCAGAACCTGTCATGGACCTGTCACGACAGCAAGGTGACAGCAGATTTATGAAGAGGAAAAGTCAAGTGGACCTCGATAGATAGAGAAAAATCTGCTCGTCTGTCGTGTGGAAGCCAAATAATTTTCTAAGCCCCGGATCAAAAGATATGTCAAGCCAAAGCTCAAGGAGAGGAAATTCCTAAAAGCTAGGATGCGGCTGGAAAGTAGGAGACTTTAGAGATTTAGTCTTTATTAGAATCTTACTTTTAATTAAAGTTGTAATCCTTGTTACCTTAGATGACTTGAGCCCAAAGCTTATATAAGGGCATAGAGTTAACCTAGAGAGAACTCTCTTGATAACCGATTAACCCATAACCAAAACCAAACCCCTGCCGTCCACCCGTCACCGACATGTTCTAAATTTCCCCTAGGGCTACGGGTTGTTTTGTAAAGTAGTTGCAAGGGTTGCTTTGTTTTAGGATTTTTCCAAGTTCAATAAAATAAACTTCAAGTTCTTTTATCTTGGTTTTAATATCTTGCAAGAGCATCGGGAGAGCATTGTGAGGTTATTTATTTACTTAGCATCGGGAGAGTTAAGTATACGAAAGAGATAAAAGCGCGTTCTCTAGTTTATAGTTGAACCATCTCGTGCTTAGGGATAAGGCGAGGTTAAGTGGCTAAGGAAGAATTCATACACATCGGTGTTCATCCTTCGATTCACGCCGGGAGGTATCATCAAAGACGTGTTCATCGACAGACTTGTGCCTAGGGATAGGGCAAGGCAGATCTGGGATTCTTGCCAAGCTTGAAGTACTGAGTTAGTGTCTGCTGCCGCAACAACTAACGGACAGACGCCGCGACAGGTGCTGTCGGCGACGGGAGCGACGACAGAACTAGAGATCCTGAGCAATTCAATACCTGCACTACCGAGCAATTCAATACCAGCCCATTCTCTCTATCTTGATTTCTCAATCCTTTTATTTACGTTTTTACCTTATTATTCGTGACAACTTTCTAAAATATTTCCTTTACTTCGTGCAGTGAAATTAGGTGAAGTCATTAGCCCAATCCCTATGGAAACGATATCCGATACTTCGTATCACTTTACTACTTGCGTCGTGTACACTTGCACTACAATTGCGATAGTCTATTTTACACGCAACAGCCATATTGAAGGAATAGTCTCCATTTGTAATCACTCTTCAATCTTAATTGAAAATGTTCTTTATGTCAACGGTCTAAAACATAATTTGTTGAGCATTAGTCAATTTTCTGATAAAGGTTTTAATGTTCTTTTTGATGTTAATGGTTACAAGATAATGAACATTGAAACTAATAAGACTATGCTCATAGGTCATCACATAAGTAATATATATGTGGTGCATTTAGATGACATAAACATTTTAAATGCATGCTTTGTAGCTAAAGATGAACATGATACATGGTTATGGCATAGGAAACTAGGACATGTTAGCATGAGTGTCTTAGAGAAATTGGCTTCCCAAGATCTTGTTAGAGGTTTACCCAAGATAAAATTTTCATTAGATAAAATTTGTGATGCATGTGCCAAGGGTAAACATAAAAGAACCTCATTTAAACCTATTAATGATTTTTCAACTAGTAGGGTATTACAATTGATCCATATGGATCTCTTTGGGCCAATTAGGACAATTAGCTTGGGTGGAAAATCATATGCTTTTGTGTTTGTTGATGATTTCTCTAGATACATTTGGGTTCTCTTTTTAAGTACTAAAGATGAGACTTTATAAAAATTCATCACATTTTCAAAAATCACCCAAAATGACCTTGGTCAAAATATTTCCCATATTAGAAGTGACCATGGAACCGAATTTCAAAATTTGGGTTTTGATGATTTTTGTAATGAAAATGGTATAAGCCATAATTTTTTTGCACCTTGCACTCCCCAACAAAATGGGGTAGTTGAGAGGAAAATTTGATCTTTAGAAGAAAAGGCTAGAACCATGCTTTGTGAAAACAATTTACCTAAGTACTTTTGGGCGGAAGCCACAAACACTTCTTGCTATATTATAAATAGAGTAATGATTATGGCACTTTTAAAGAAACCCCCTATGATATTTTAAAATCTAAAAAGCCTAACATTAGTTATTTTCATCCTTTTGGATGTAAGTGTTTTATTTTAAACAATGGAAAAGATAATTTGGGTAAATTTGGTTCAAAAAGTGATGAAACTATTTTCTTAGGATATTCTTCAAATTCTAAAGCTTATCGAGTCTTTAATAAAAGAACCGTAGTTGTAGAATAGTTAATTCATATGGTTTTTGATGATAACCTCCTTCCGAGGAAGGATTCTTGTGATGATGATGATGTAGGAATCCTTGAAGCTAATGATGGTGGACAATCATTAAAGGTGGATAAGGTTCCAACCAAAGGACATAAACCTTGGCAAAAAGGAAGTGAGCTACCCGAGGGAACTCAACTATGTCAAAGATGGTGAAATCTTGGGTGATCCATCCAATGGGGTAACCACTAGATCCTCTCTTAAACTTATGAATAATATTGCATTCATCTCATGCATAGAGCCTAAAAATATCAAAGAAGCATTAATTGATGAATTTTGGATATTGGCTATGCAAGAGGAATTAAATCAATTTGAAAGGAGTAATGTTGGGACATTAGTTGACATGCATAATAATAAGTCTTCTATAGGAACTAAATGAGTTTTTAGAAACAAACTAGATGAGAGCGGTAACATTGTGAGAAACAAGGCTAGGCTTGTTGCTCAAGGTTACATTCAAGAAGAAGGAATTGATTTTGATGAGACCTATGCACCCGTAGCTAGGATGGAAGCAATTATGATGCTTCTTGCATTTTTATGCTTTAATGAATTCAATCTTTTTCAAATGGATGTCAAGAGTGCTTTTTTAAATGGTTTTATAAATGAAGTGTATGTAGAACAACCACCTGGTTTTAAAGATCCAAACTTTCCAAACCATGTTTTTAAACTAACAAAAGCTTTATATGGTTTGAAACAAGCTTCTAGAGCTTGGTATGAAAGGCTTTCAAACTTTTTAGTTGAAAAAAGGAAGGTGGACACTACAATTTTCATCAAAAGAAAGTTCAATGACATATTAGTAGTTCAAATTTACGTTGATGACATTATATTTGGTTCTAGTAATGAGTTTTATTGCCAAGAATTTTCTAAGCTAATGCAAGGTGAATTTGAGATGAGTATGATGGGGGAGCTCTCATTCTTATTGGGACTCCAAATCAAGCAAAGGAAGGATGACATCTTCATCAATCAAGCTAAATACATCAAGAATATGCTCAAAAAGTTTGACTTGGAGAATGTGAAGCCTCAAGCCACTCCCATGAGCTCATCAATTAAGCTTAACAAGGATAAAGAGTGTAAGTGTGTTGATTCTAAGCTTTAGCGTTCCATGATTGGATCTTTGCTTTACCTTGCCGCAAGTAGACCTGATATCATGTTTAGTGTTTGCTTGTGTGCTAGGTTTCAAGCTAGTCCTAGAGAATCTCACCTTATAGCAATTAAGAGAATCTTTAGATACCTTAGAGATACACCTTGTTTAGGTCTTTGGTATCCTAGAGACTCATCCTTTGACTTTCATGCCTTCTCCGATGCTGATTATGAGGGATGTAAAATAGATAGAAAAAGTACCTCCGAGACATGTCAATTTCTAGGTAGTATGCTCATATCTTGGTTCTCTAAGAAACAAAATAGTGTAGCCTTATCTACCATCGAAACGAAATATATATCGGTCGGGAGTTGTTGTGCTCAAGTCCTTTGGATGAAGTAACAAATCTTAGATTATGGAGTTGATGTATGTACCATACCCCTTAAGTGTGACAACACTTGTGCAATATGTCTCACTAGGAATCCCATCCAACATTCTAGAACCAAACACATAGAAATAAGACATCATTTCATTAGGGATCATGTCTTAAAGAAAGATGTAGTTCTAGAGTATGTTGACACCTTAAACCAATTAGCGGATATCTTTACCAAACCTCTAGACAGAGCGCTTTTGGACTCTTAGGAGGGAGTTAGGTCTAACTAGCATATCTTGACCTTTTAGAGCCCTTAAGTGTAAAAATTTGCTTGAATTTTAAATGATGATCATGCTTATGTGATTTTTCTTCTTAATGCATCTATGCTTGTTGCTAGGGGGAGTATGCATCAGTTTTAGTCATTATATCTTGCTCATACATCATCAACATGCATTTAGGGGTCGTTTGGTTCACAGAATGTAAGATTACCTTTGGGAATGAGATTACCAGAATGTTACATTGCTTAACATATTACCCGAAATGTTGTATTACCTTGTTTGATTTGTTTGGCAGGAATGTAAGATTACATTGTTTGGTTGAAAGAATATAAGATAGGAAAAATGCATGTTTTACCAAATTGTCCTTGAAATATATTTTCTTTTTTAACCAACTGGAGTTTTAAGATTAAAGTCAAAATATTTACATAAAAGTTCATAGAAAATATAAAAAATATAATATGAAAACCTTTTTATGAAAATTGATCATAAATAATAAATGTAATAAAACACATACCAACAATAAAATTTGAATCAAACACATATATAAAAAAATCGAAATAAAATATAAATCTGATATATTTTTATTTTATATGCATCATATTATTTTATAATAAGTATTAAAACCTTAAACCACTAAAAATAAAATAGATTTATACTTGTGTTATACAAAAAGGAAAGATCATTTTAAAATAATTATATTTTTAGGGGTATTCTTGTCCAAAGGGGAGGGAATTGTCTAATACCTAAGAAAAGGGAGGGAATGACATTCCTGGGAAAAGACCCAAAAATAGTTACTGTTGGGAATATTTCATTACCCCTGGGAGAGAATGCTCTTGAACCAAACGTGGGTATGTGATTCCGAAAAAGATTATTCCCTCTGGTAATGATCTTTTCCGCGAACCAAACGCCCCCTTAGGGTCGTTCAAAGTTGGATTTTTTGGACATATTTATGTCCAAAATATACTTTCTAGCAAAGGCGTGTCGATACGACTGAATGCGTATCAATATGGGTTCTTCAATGAGAATTGATACAATGCTAACTGTATCGATACGATCACGCGTATCGATACTGTATTTAAAAATAATTTAAAATTGTGGTAAGATGTATCGTTACGATACATAAGCGTACCGATACGGTATCGACTGAGAGTTTAAATCGGGTCTTTTAATGAGAATCAACTTTTAATTAAAACTCCACCTCTTTACCCTAAAACCCCTAGTTGAAAAACACTATAAAATCCCCTCTAATCTCTTCAAATTTTCATACAAAACGTAAAATTCTTTGAGGGATTTTCATCAACACATCAAAGCCAAGCTTTGTTAGCAATTTGGTACATTCTCATCTCATCATTCATCCATTCTCTATAAATCAAGGTATAAACCCTTTTCTTTTTAATTTCGATTTAATTTCGTTGGTTGTTTTTAGTTTATTTTTGTATAAAACATATACATATATTATGGGTTTTCAAGTTTTTACAAAAAATCTTTAAAATTCAAAAGTTTTTTATTCAAATATAAAACTATACCATATATTTTTCAAATCTGTCTTTCAAAATTCTTTTCACCAAAAATTTCTTTTATACTCGTATATATTTTAACATATAAAATATAGTGTTTTTATCAATAACTTGAATAATTTGAAATTTTCTTTGGATTGAATGTGATGATAATTGCATACATGTGTTTCGATTTGTTTTTGATGTTGTTTTTCAGGATAATGGCACCTAAAAAGAGACAAAGAAAAGATTTAGCCTATAGCTCTTCCAATCATATTGGAGATGTTGAGGGTAATCCTAAACCAAACCTCCTGTACATTATCCAACATAGTTTTCCTACCTTTATGGATTTGACCCGTTACAAACTTTTTCAAGGTTTTACTCTTAGGGAAGAACGTGTTGTCTTAATCCCTTTTTTTAAATTTTGTATGTTTTAAATTCGAGTACCTTGGTTTGCTTCGTAGATGGGAATTTATGAGCTTGTTGAGCCTATCCCCACTTTTATATCGAAATATTGTCATAATTTTCTTTTTCAAATGCCAAGTGTATTCATGATGCCAAAAGAGAACATGTTATTGCTATTGAAACTCATCTTATGAGCAAAACCTTTCAAATTGACCAAAACGTTCTTTGTCAAGCCTTTGGTTTTGAAAATATAGGGATTGATGATGAAAACTCTTTGGGTTATGGTCCTCTTGGTTCTGTAACTATTTTAAATGCCCAAGACCATATCCTTCATCTTATTATCTCTTGGTTTATTCGTCCTTCGGGTGGGAATTTTTCAACTATTCACCAAGTAAATGATTTTTGGCTTCGTTGTTTTCGTGAGGGTAAGCGCCCAAATCTTTGCCAAATTATGTTTGCCGACCTTGTCTATCTTGTCCAAAATCGTCACACCGACCAAGTCAAATCCTTTTATTCTTCGGCGGCTTTGAGTCACTTGTTTCATTCCCTTAACATATATTGTTCCCATGACTATCCCGAATCCCTTGGCCAAACCATTGACGAGCGTCCCCTTACCCGTGCTCACTTTGCATACATTAACAATGAATGGGTTCGTGTTCCTCGAGCTCCTCTCCAAGATGATCAACCGGAGGCTCCAAAAGGTCCACAAGTTACACCTATTGCTCAATCTTCCATGAATAACCTCATGACATTTCTTAATAAGAAATTCACAACCATGTGGAATAACATGGATGCCGGATTTGCCGCCATTGATACTCGCTTCACCTCCTTGGAGGATCGCGTCAAGAACATTGATACCCACTTTACATCCTTGGAGGATCGAGTCAAGGCCATTGAACATCAACAAAATTCCATGGATGTCTCTCTCACCGCCATTCATGGTGCTTGGCTTAATCACACTCGAAAACCTCAAACAAGTAATGATGATGAAGATGAAGAGGACGAGGATGAAGACGATGGTGGGGGACAAGTAGCTTTGCATCTCATGCTATATCATTTAGATTTCTAGTTTATGCACCTATCTTTTATGTTTAGGAACCTATGCTTTGTTTTATGTTTTTTTGGATATTTGTTTGGAATTATGTTTGAACTTTTGCTTTCGATCTTTCTTGCTTAATGATGTTATGTTGCTTATTTATGCTTTAAATTGTGCTTAATGTTTATTATGTCCCTATTTTATGCATTGAATCTTTTTGATCTAACAAAAAGGGGATGAAGTGTAAAAAGAGCCAATCTTTGAAATTTTTGAACCTTTTTGAAAACCTATCTTAAATTAAGGGGAGTAAGCTTTTCAAAGTTTTCAAAACTTAAAAATTTATACTTGGTTTTGTTATATCAAAAATGGGGAGATCGTAAAACCTAAATTGATTTTGATATAACAAATTGTATAAGGACTTACTTGCAAATACAATAATTTTTGAAGTATTTCAAAGACTCACAAATTGAAAAGCCTTTTTGAACCAAATGATCATTCAAGACAAATTGTTTTAAGTGTTCAAGTTTTTCTAAGTGTTTTTCAAGCCAAAATCCAACTTTACGCCTAAGCGTATCGATACGATTTTTGGCTACTGGAATTTCAATTAACCAAGGCGTACCGATACGGTCTAACCCCGTATCGATACAATATTCATCTAGGCAAGCTATTTAGGCATAGCGTACCGATACAGTCATTTACTGTATCGATACAATCCCGATGATGTTAGCAGATCTTTATATTAAATGATTCGAACGTTGGCTGTTAGTTATTGGAATCCTAAATTTTTAAATGGTCGTTAAACGTATTAATATGCCTAGATAGCAAACCGATACGCTTTTTGTCAAAACACAAATCAAGATTCCAATGAGCAAAAACCATATCGATACAGCATTTTCGTATCGATACGCCCCTTATAACAGTACTGATACGCCCTTCCCACGTATCGATACACCCTTGTTTTCAGTCACAACGACTCTTTCTTCTTTGAGAAAGGTACTGATACGTTGTGCAGTTGAGGAGCATTTATTGCGGGAAAAATGCAGCCCAACAACTAGATTAATGACTTTAACCACCTAAACGGCTAGAATTCAATGCAAGGGGTATAAAAACAAGTCTCCAAAGCTACAACAACAACTATTGAACCTCAAAGCAACATCCAAGCAATTATTCCAAACCCTTGAGCATATAGAGTCAAATTTGTGTACCCAACTTGTAAAATTCTTCATTGTTTATCTATCTTTCAAGTTTGGGGAGTGTTTGTTTGTAAGTGGAAAATTAATTAGTCTATTGAGAGATATATTTCAAATTGCCTTTCTTTCTTTGTAATTTTGAGTGAATTTGATTAAGCTTTGGGTAGAAACCTTAATCGTTTGTAACGTTTCTCCTAATTCGAGAAAAGGAGACGAATCAATTAGTAAATTGGTTAAAAATCCTTAGTGGGAGCTAAGGTAGTGGATGTAGAGCTTGTTAGAAGCTTAAACCACTCTAAATTGTCTTGTCTCATCTTTTTCACTTAATCCTTTCCCCCTTCAAATTTTAATTGTCAATTCACCCCCTCTTGGCCATTTGCAATTGTGTGATCAACTCAACATATACAATGGTAGTCCTTATGAGTTAATTGTTTTACACTTCTTACTTGATGTAGCTTGTTACATGGGTCGTGAGTAGGAAAGAAACATTACCACTCAATAATAAATTTAACAAAATGTGTATAATTACACATTCAACCAATTTAGTCTTAATTCAAAATAATAATAATGATTTAACCTTAATTATTTTCACATTCAATTAATTTAGTCCTAATTTAAAATAATAATAAATTTAATCATCATCTACGCATTTTTATCAATTTGGTCCTATATATAATTTGGAACATTATTATCAATTTTCTCTTTCTTTAATCAGTAAAATTAATCATAATTTAGATCACTATTAAATACAATCTATTTAAGCTCAATAAGTCGTTTAATTGTTACAAGGAGTCTCTCTCTCTTTTTTCCCATTCTTCTAATAAGTAAAATTAATCATAATACGAAGGCTTAAGGTTCTTAAATCTTTTGAAGTTTTTTAAAAAAATCAATTAAACTCTTAAACGTTTTTACCAAATTAAGTCACTAAACAAAAAAATTGAACCAATTAATTTATTTTACCAATTTTGACAATCAATTTTTTGATGGTTTTTTGTTGAGATATCACTGTCACATGACACATTTTAGTTCTGTCATATTTCATTTACAGATTTAAAAAAAATTGTAAGTTTTTTTAGAATTTTAAAAGTTTTAAAGATTTTTTAAATAAAAAGATCTAGAAATGACAAGTGGCAATATTGTAACATAACACGATGCACCAACTGATCAAAAAAAAATGTTAAATCTAACAGTCAATGCTGGTCAAATAAGTGGACTGATGAAACTTTTGATTATAAGGACTTGATTAAGTGCAAAGAAGTTCAAAGACTTCATTGATTTTTTTTCAAAAGTTCAAGGGCTTACGATAGCTTAAGCTTAATTCGAAAAACTCCACTATTTCATTTCTCGTCATGATTCTACTTTGTGGGTGTTCAATCTCCCAAGAAAAGCTAACGGGGTTTAACAAAAAAAAGGTGTTAGGTACTATTTATTCGATCAACCTCATTTTTTCTTGGGTTTTGGATTAGATTTTGAAAGAAAAAATGCTTACGATCTGATTTGATGGATAGATGGTATTGCTGCTAAATTTAAATCGATCTGGAAGTTTATATGGTTATGGATGAAACTATTTGGTTTATTCTTTCGAATTATAAAAAATTTGAATACAATCAGGAACGAACGCATAATTTTTTGTTAGGGGCGAGCTTGTAACATTTTAGGGGGCGAAAATATATTTTAATAGAATATACATAAAAAATTTCTAAAACATATATGAATTTTTAATTTTTAGGGGGCGACTGCCCCCTCTAAATCCATCCCTGAATACTATTACACGGATTCAAAGAATTTTAAATATTTAAGGGGCGACTGTCCCCTCCCCTCCCACTCTGAATCCATCCATGAATTTAAGTAGTGTTGGTTGGCTTGGTGGTTTAATGTGTCCTTTTTCTTCTAAAGCATGTGAGATCAAATCCTAGCATGTGCATGCCTTTGTTTTGGATTCGATCATACTAGCACTAATACACCAAATCCCATAAGAACTCCACAGCTAAGCGTGCTAGGGTGAGAGTAGTACTAGGATAGGTGACCTCCTGGGAAGTCCTCGTGTTGCACCCCTCATTTTGATTCACAATAATTTTTTCCTACAATTTAGGCCTTTTAAAAAAATGACCGTCAGCGGACGAGAGCGACTGCGAGGACTAAGGATGTGGACGTTGTTCATAGCTAATCTATCGGATCAACTCCATTGGCAAGGAGTATGGTAGATTTTTTTATAGATATGGGGTTGTTGTCGATGTTTTCTTCCTAAGGAATAGAGCAAAGGATGGAACCAGATTTGGTTTTGTACGAATGAGATCAAAAGAGGATGCTAATCGGGAAATTGGAAGATTCAACGAATTTTGGTTGTATGGTTTGAAAATTAGGGTAATGATGGCACATCGTGAGACGAGGGATAAGTTTTGGCAATGGAAAAAAGGAAACTGGTGGAGGGCGGGCAAGCAATCATAGACAGGGGTTTGCTCAACAACTCAATTCTCAAAACATGATTCCAACACAGTCGAATGGATATCGATTAAAGGATAATCGAGAGGTTGAGGGAAAGGAGTTGGCACAAGAAACAATGATTTTAGACCGGCGACGGAAACAAGTGGAGGGGGTGATTGATGTTGATAAGTGGGATATTCTACAATCATATGCTTTAGGGTACTGTCTAAAGCCATGCCAAATCGCATCTCTTGCAAAACAATTCAACAAGGGGAAACTTGATGGCTCTTGGTGATGCGAGTGGCGAGATCGCTTGTATTGTTAATGTTTGAGAACTCTAACTCGCGCAAGGCTATAATGGAATCGGGTTGACTAGATACATGGCTGGAAAATGTTATGGAGTGGTCGCCCACAATGATGAAACCAAATCGGCACACGTGGTTGTCGGTTAGCAGATTACCGATACACGTTTGTTCAGAGGAAACATTCAAGAAAATATCAACGATTTGGGGTGAACTGGTCCGCACTGATATTGAAACTCTGGCTTCATATTCCTTTGAACGAACGCGTTTTTAAAGTGAAACTGATTGGAATTACCACATTGATGAACTGGTTGACTTACAGGTGAATGACATGGTCTTCCAAATAAGAGTCACTGCAATTGAGGAAGCGATTGGACCGAAATGCGATTGTTGCTGTGAAATGGAGATGAGTTCCGATGGTAAGGAGAGTCTACGAGATTTGGATATGGAGTGGAAGATGAATTCGGCAAGCAAGATCAACGTAAGCGAGCCCTCAAAGGATGGGACAATAGTGCCTAATTCATTTTCATATGATGCAACTCTTGTTTCATTTTAAAATGCAGCGGCGAACACAAGTTATACTGAGAAGATTTGGGTTGATAATAAAACAGTGGACTGGATAATTAAGGAAACAAGAAGTTGGATTAAGGATAAGAATATAGGTATGGTTTTCTTTGATGAGGAGGTCCGATCAAGTTATGATGTTTTGCAGAGTGTGGGTAACATTGGTCTGGAGCCATGTGATATGATTTTCTGGAATAGTGGTGATGTGATAGAAAAGAGCTCGATTCAGGCTGGGCCGCGACTCAAATTGCCTAGGGTTATTAAAGCATCCTGGGTTGAACACAATGGGGAAAGCCGTCGTGTTAGACAAGTTTCAGAAGCGGTGTTAAGCCTTTTCTCATCTGAAGAACGTGAAGTGGGTCCAAAGACTGTCGCTAAACAAGGGCATGACCGTCAGAGGAAAACTAAACTTGAGACTAACGCTATTGTCAATGGATCCTTATCGGATTCAGATTTCTTGTGTCGCAAACAAGCGATTTTGAGAGAGGTGAGAGAAACAATAGGGCTAGGTAAATTGATTGGTGTAGTGACTAAAGGTAGGGAGGAAAACATAATGAAGGACATTGCGCACATGATTGAAGCGCGCGAGCGTAAAACCTAGAAAAGAAGAATGAAACTTTTATCATGGAATGTGAGGGCGATACATGCATGAGAGGGCTAAAGTAATGCATATTGGACAAGAAGCTAAATCTGTTTGTGAAATCTAGAAAGTCATCCAACTTGCGACGCCTTTTCATATGGTATTTGGGCATTTATGGGCAGAGTTGTCTTCTAACAAATTGACCGTCATTTAGTTACCTTTCCAACACATCATGAAACACATCAATCGGACATCGAGAACTCAAGATACGTCCATTTTGCTGAAGACTGCGCATGCAGAAAACTAGATACGGGATTATTACGAGATTTTGTAAAATTCAGCCCAAAATGCTATTATATAAAGCTTTTGGACGAATTAGACTTAGCCCAACTTAATTGTTAACATTTAAATTATATTTTTAGTGTTTTATATACTTGAGGAACCAACAACCCTTCTCCCAAGCAGCTATTATCAGCTTATCCCTTGCAGCCCAAACACAAGGAGTTTTGTGAAACCAATATTTTAATTTTGATATAACTAAAAACCTAAGGACTAAATCGAAAATGTCAAAACGAATTTTTAAGTCCTCAACACATCCCCATATGATTTTAAGATTATGCCAAAGTTAAAAACAAAGTTTTCAAATATTTTTCTAAGTGTTTAAAGGCGAAAGAATGATTTTCAAGTCACTGTTTCGAAACGGCCTAAGGCGTTTCGAAACGTTTTCATCACTTCCAACCCCTGTTCCGAAACGCGTATCGAAACGACTTTAGAACACTTGAACCCGTATCGAAATGACTTCATGCGTTTCGAAACTGTTCTTCATTTTTGATTTGAAAACTATAACGGTTGTAATATTTTTTAACTATTTTTTCAAAGATTAATAGGGTGTTTCGAAACAGGCTCAATCAGTTTCGAAACGACCTTTTACAGTAGCAAAACTGTTTCAAAACGAATACATGTGTTTCGAAACGGTTCTTCATTCTGATTTGAAAATATGACCGTTGTAAAGGTTTTTAACTGATTTTTTAGAATCGGTTAGGGTGTTTCGAAATGAGCTTAGGCTGTTTCGAAACGACCCTTTCCAGTGGAAAAAGTGTTTTGAAATGGCTTTAACACGTTTCGAAACGGGCTCTTAAATGCACCCAACGACTCTTTCTATTTTAGTCCGTTCCGAAACAGGTACCCCGCGTTTCGAAACGGGTTGTTGCATACTACATTTATGGAGGTGAGATAACATCCCCAACAGCTCTATTGATGAGTGCAACAACCACAACGGCTATAAATCAATGAGAAGGTATAAAAGGGACCTCTAAAAGCTCCAGCAACAACTATTGATCAAAAAGCAAATATCCATACATCAAATCCAAGCATTTGTGCAAAAATCCCATATTGTCTAGAAACCCCAATTGTAATTTTCATTCTTATCTTGTTCAATTGGGTTGAGTGCTTGTAATTGGGCTACAAATTGTATTGAGAGATACTATCTTAGCCATCAAATTCTTTGTTACCTTTGTGTGAGGATTGGGTTAAATTTTGGGTAGAAAATTTAACCAAAAATTGTAAGGGTTGCCTCCTTAGCCTAGAAAAGGGGAAGAGCAATTAGTGGAATTGTTGCAAATCCTTAGTGAAGCTAAGGTAGTGGATGTAGAGTTCATTTGGAACTTGAACCACTCTAAAATCCCTTGTCAATCTTTTTAATTTGCAATTTCCACCACAAAAACTTTAAAAATCCAATTCACCCCCTCTTGGTTCATATCGATCTTTCGATCCACTCAACAATTGGTATTAGAGCCTACCTCTTTGAGGATTAACAACCACAAGAGGAGTTCCTTGGAAGAGTGTGATCCTCAAATATTCTTTTTGCAATTTCCACCACACAAACTTTAAAAATCCAATTCACCCCCTTCTTTAATGGTGACAACTATTCTTTTTGGAAGAATAGAATGCGTCTCTTCATCAAGTCAAATGACTACTTAGTGTGGGATGTCATTGAAGATGACCCTTATATTCCATTGAAGCAAGATGGTGAAGGCAAGATGGTCTTGAAGAAAAAGATGGAGATGAGTGAAGAAGAAAGGAAAAAGATTCAAGTAAATGACAAAGCTCTCCCCATGCTCTTTTGTTCATTCGGTCCGGACATCTATTCTAAGGTTTCATCCATCGAGAGAGCCAAAGAAGTGTGGGACACTCTTGAGACTACCTACGAGGGCACCAACGATGTTAAAGAAACAAAGATTGGAATTCTCATCTTAGTTATGAGAATTTCAAGATGAAGCCCGATGAGACGGTGTCCAAGATGTTTGATCGGTTCTCCACTATTGTCAATGGGCTCAAGGGTTTTGGAGAAATCATACCGGAAGACAAGCTTGTCCGGAAGCTACTCTATTCACTTCTCGAATCTTGGGATGGGAAGAGAACCGCCATCATTGAAGCTAAGAATTTAAAGACTTTAAAGATTGATGAGCTTCTGGGTTCTCTCCTTACTCATGAGATTATGAAGCAAGGAAGGGAAGAAGAGAAGAAGAAAGAAGAGAAAAGAGTAGAAAAGCTTGAGGTTGAGAAGAAGAAGAAGATGGGAATAGCTCTCAAAGCTTCACTACATGAAGAGAGCTCTTCTAGTGAAGAGGATGAACTAGAAGAATTGGCTATGATAGCCAAACGATTCTCACGTTTTATGAGGTCCAACCGGGGAAGAAAAATCCAAAGAAAGATGGACTTCAAAAGCAAGAACAAAGAAGAAGCAAGGGATCCAATCATTTGCTTTGAGTGCAAACAACCCGGCCACATACGTTCGGAGTGCCCTCAACTCAAGAAGAAGGGCTTTGAGAAGAAGAAGAAGCTCAAAGCCAAGCTTGCTACTTGGAGTGATGAGGAGTCATCGGAGGATGACGAACAAGAAGTGGATAACCTTTGCCTCATGGCACTTGAGGAAGATTCCTCCATGGTAACCTCTAACTCATCTACTTTAGATTTTACATATGATGAATTGAATGATGCATATGATGAGTTACAAGAGGTCTATGATGAATTAGTTGAGAAATATAAAGAGTCGGTCATTAGGAACAAAAAGATTATTTTGGAACTAAATGAGAAAAATTACTTACTCACTCAAGCTAATTCAAAATTTGAGAAAAAGATATTAGGGTTAAAAGATGAACTAAAATTCTTTCAAGATGAAAATGTTGACCTTAATAATCTTTTGTCTCAATGTAATAGTGAACACCAAAAGGTGTTGGATGAGCTAAATGAGCTCAAAAAGTCTTTTAAAAATATTGGTAGTGTCAAGCATGAGATAGGTGAATCCTCAAGAACACACCAACCTAAGAAAAAGACTAACTACTACAAACAAGGTAGCTATCCTAGACATAGTAGAGCTAAAAGAATTAGAAGTGTATGGGTTCCTAAGGAACTTGTAAAATCTAATAATATTATTGCTATGTCATCTTGGATTCCTAAGGGAACCAAGGTTTTGGGAGCTAACACTCATGGACCCAAAATGATTTGGGTACCAAAAACAAAAGCTTAATATCTTTGTTTGTAGGGGGAGCATTGCTACAAGGCCAAAGCACAAAGTCAAAACTCATGGTACCTTGATAGTGGATGCTCAAGGCATATGACCGGAGACAAGAGTAGATTCATGGATCTAAAGCCAAAAAGTGGAGGAGTAGTGACATTTGGTGACAACTCCAAAGGCCACATTAAAGGTATTGGCTCCATAGGTAATCACTCTACTATTCTCATTGAAAATGTCTTGTATGTCGATGGTCTTAAACACAATTTATTGAGCATAAGTCAATTGTGTGATAAAGGATTTAATGTTTTATTTGATAAAAATGGATGTAAAATTGTAGACATTAAATCTAATAATATTATGCTCATAGGTCATCGCATAGGGAACATATACATGGTGCATCTAGATGACATTCATACATCTCATGCATGCTTAGTTGCACAAAATGAAAATGATGCATGGTTGTGGCATAGGAAACTAGGACATGCTAGCATAAGTGTTTTAGAAAAAATAGTCTCCCTTAATCTAGTTAGAGGTTTATCCAAGATAAAATTTTCAAATGATAAAATTTGTGCTCTAAGGGTAAACAACATAAGTCTTACTTTAAATCCATTAATGATGTTTCTACTAGTAGATGTTTACAACTTATCCATATGGATTTATTTGGGCCAATTAGGACTATGAGCTTGGGTGGTAAGTCTTACGCTTTTGTACTTGTTGATGATTTTTCTAGATTTACTTGGGTTCTATTTTTAAGTACTAAAGATGAGGCTTTGGAAAAATTGATCACATTTTCAAAACTAACCCAAAATGATCTTGAACTTAAAATTTCACATATTAGAAGTGATCATGGAACTGAGTTTCAAAATTTAGGGTTTGAAGAATTTTTGAATGAAAATGGTATTAGCCACAATTTTTCGGCTCCTCGAACTCCTCAAGAAAATGGGGTAGTTGAGAGGAAAAATAGAACTTTGCAAGAAATGGCTAGAACTATGCTTTGTGAAAACAATTTACCTAAATATTTTTGGGCGGAAGCCACAAACACCGCTTGCTATATTGTAAATCGAGTAATGATTAGGCCAATTTTAAAGAAAACACCTTATGAGATTTTAAAATCTAAAAAGCCTAACATTAGCTATTTTCACCCTTTTGGTTACAAGTGTTTTGTTTTAAATAATGGAAAAGATAACTTAGGTAAATTTGATGCGAAAAGTGATGAAGCTATTTTCATAGGTTACTCTTTAACCTCTAAAGCCTATCGAGTATTTAACAAAAGAACTTTAGTAGTAGAAGAATCTATTCATGTTGAATTCGATGATAACCTCCTTCCTAGGAAGGATTCTTGTGATGATGATGATGTAGGAATCATAAATGCCTTTGATGGAGGACAAACTTCAAAGGAGGATGAGATTCCAACAAAAGAAGAGGACACACAAGATCCACCTCTTGAAGCCTTGAAGGACTTGGCTCTTGAGGAAAAGGAAGTGAGCTACCCAAGGGAGTTGAACTATGTCAAAGATGGTGAAATCTTGGGTGATCCATCCAAGGGGGTAACCACTCGATCTTCTCTTAGATTAATGAATCATGTTGCATTTATCTCATGCATAGAGCCTAAGAATATTAAAGAAGCATTGAAAGATGACTTTTGGATTATGGCTATGCAAGAAGAGTTAAATCAATTTGAGAGAAGTAACGTTTGGACATTAGTTGATAGGCCTAGTAATCAATCTACCATAGGAACTAAATGGGTCTTTAGGAACAAGCTAGATAAGAGTGGTAACATTGTAAGAAATAAAGCTAGACTAGTAGCACAAGGTTACACTCAAGAAGAGGGAATAAATTTTGATGAAACCTATGCACCCGTAGCTAGAATGGAAGCCATTAGGATGTTGCTTGCATATGCATGTTATCATAATTTCAAGCCTTTTCAAATGGATGTTAAAAGCGCATTTTAAATGGTTTTATAAATGAAGAAGTGTATGTGGAACAACCACCGGGTTTTGAAGACTCAAAAATTTCCAAATCATGTTTTCAAACTCACCAAAGCTCTTTATGGTTTAAAACAAGCTCCTAGAGCTTGGTATAAAAGACTTTCAAACTTTTTAATTGAAAAAGGATTTGAAAAAGGTAAGGTGGACACTATACTTTTTATAAAAATGTATAAAAATGACATCTTAGTAGTTCAAATTTATGTTGATGATATTATTTTTGGTTCTACTAATGAATGTCATTGTCAAGAGTTTGCTAAGTTAATGCAAAGTGAATTTGAGATGAGCATGATGAGGGAGCTCTCATTCTTTTTGGGACTCCAAATCAAGCAAAAGAAGGATGGCACCTTCATCAATCAAGCAAAGTACATAAAGGATATGCTCAAGAAGTTTGTGTTGGAGAATGCAAAGCCTCAAGCCACACCTATGAGCTCATCTACAAAGCTTGACAAAGATGAAGGAGGTAAGTGTGTTGACTCTAAGCTTTACCGTTCTATGATTGGATCATTGCTTTACCTTACCACAAGTAGACCAAATATCTTGTTTAGTGTTTGCTTGTGTGCTAGGTTTCAAGCTAGTCCTAGAGAGTCTCACCTTATAGCCGTTAAGAGAATCTTTAGGTACCTTAGAGATACTCCTTGTTTAGGTCTTTGGTACCCTAGAGACTCTACCTTCAACCTTCATGCTTATTCGGATGCGGATTATGGGGGTTGCAAAATCGATAGGAAAAGTACTTCGGGAACTTGTCAATTCCTAGGTAGTATGCTCATATCTTGGTTCTCTAAGAAACAAAATAGTGTAGCCTTATCTACCACCGAAGCCGAGTACATATCCTTATGGAGTTGTTGTGCTCAAGTCCTTTGGATGAAGCAACAACTCTTAGATTATGGAATTAAAGTTGAAACCATACCCCTAAAATGTGACAACACTAGTGCAATATGTCTAACAAAAAATCTCATCCAACACTCTAGAACCAAACACATAGAAATAAGGCATCATTTCATTAGAGATCATGTCCTTAAAGAAGATGTGGTTATAGAGTATGTAGACACCTTAAATCAATTAGCGGACATATTTACAAAACCTTTAGACAAAGAGCGTTTTTGGTCCCTTAAGAGAGAGTTAGGTCTAGCTAGCCTATTGTTGCGTGTAAAATAGTCTATCGCAATGGTAGTGCAAGTGTACACGACGCAAGTAGTAAGTGATACGAAGTATCGGATATCGTCTCCACAGGGATTGGGCTAATGACTTCACCTTGATTTACTGCACGAAGTAAAGGAAATATTTTAGAAAGTTGTCACGAATAATAAAGTAAAACGTAAATAAAAAGATTGAGAAATCAAGATAGAGAGAATGGGCCGGTATTGAATTGCTCGGTAGTGCAGGTATTGAATTGTTTAGGATCTCCAGTTCTGTCGTCGCCCCCGTCGCCGACAGCACCTGTCGCGACGTCTGTCCGTTAGTTGTCGCGGCAGCAGACACTAACTCAGTACTTCAAGCTTGGCAAGAATCCCAGATCTGCCTTGCCCTATCCCTAGGCACAAGTCTGTCGATGAACACGTCTTTGATGATACCTCCCGGCGTGAATCGAAGGATGAACACCGATGTGTATGAATTCTTCCTTAGCCACTTAACCTCGCCTTATCCCTAAGCACGAGATGGTTCAACTATAAACTAGAGAACTCGCTTCTATCTCTTTCGTATACTTAACTCTCCCGATGCTAAGTAAATAGATAACCTTACAATGCTCTCCCGATGCTCTTGCAAGATATTAAAACCAAGATAAAAGAACTTGAAGTTTATTTTATTGAACTTGAAAAAATCCTAAAACAAAGCAACCCTTGCAACTACTTTACAAAACAACCCGTGGCCCTAGGGGGAATTTAGAACATGTCGGTGACGGGTGGACGGCAGGGTTTCGGTTTTGGGTTATGGGGTAATCGGTTATGCCCTAGGTTTAATCTATGCCCTTTATATAAGCTTTGGGCTCAAGTTATCTAAGGTAACAAGGATTACAACTTTAATTAAAAGTATGATTCTAATAAAGACTAAATCTCTAAAGTATCCTACTTTCTAGCCGCATCCTTGCTTTTAGGGATTTCCTCTCCTTTGAGCTTTGGCTTGACATATCTTTTGATCCGGGGCTTGGAAAATTATTTGGCTTCCACACGACAGATGAGCAGATTTTTCTCTATCTATCGATGTCCACTTCATTTTTTTTCTCTTCAATAATCTGCTGTCACCATGCTGTCACGACAGGTCCATGACAGGTTCGTCTTCTTCAGCTGCTTGTTCAGTTCAGCTTTCCTGCTTATCTGCCCTTCGCCTGCCTTCATCGTCAACCAAGGCTGTTACCTGCAAAATGCACCATCTTTTAGTAGAATCCGTGCCTTTTATATAATTGTGATGTTTTATTGAAAACTAACCTAAATGCAATGCAATGATGCTTGAATGCAGCAGAAATATGGGTTAAAAAGGGTGTAAATAATAGAACTTTTACACACTCAACACACCCCCAAACTCAAGTCTTTGCTTGCCCTCAAGCAATTAAACCTAAAGAAAAATGAAAATTTTTGTGTTGGCCTTCAAACAGTGAACTGTCCCTTACCTGTCGCTCATTCTCTATGGCGGCAGCAACCTGTCGGAAAGGTTAGGATCTGTCCGGAATCTCCCTATAGCTCTTGTGCAGTGTGTGCATGCTTGTGAACAGTTATATGCTAAGACTCTCTTAGTTTCACTAGAATATTCAACTCCTTAACTCAAATCTTTATGCCAAAGTTTATTTTTTTAGAAGGCACATTTTCATGCTTCTTTTTCTTCTATTCAAGCTAAAATTTTCTAGAGCCAGTTTTTGGGCACCTCAAGTTAGCTTCCTAGAGCCGGTTTCGGGCACCTCTAGGTTTTTGATTTTCTTTTACTAAACTTCTTTCCTAGAGCCAGTTTCGGGCACCTCTAGGGGCTATTCAAGTTCTAAGCATCCTATTCTAGTTTGGCTAAAAGAAATCTAAGCAATATAACAGTCACAAAAGTGTTTAAGTTTTTCAGAACTATAGAAAGGCTCTAAACTTTTCCTTAACCTGTCCTAAAGATGCTGCCACGACAGAGCTGTCATGACAGGTAGGCTAACTTCACAGTTTTAAGCCAACAGTTTAATTTTCTGAAATTTTTTTTTAGAGATAAGTAAATAAAAAAAAAAGACACAACAGTTAAACAAAAGATGTGCTAAAGATGCCATTAAATATGGAAGGTTGCCACCCCCAAACTCAAGGGTTGCATTGCCCTCAATGCAAAACAAACTTAAAAACAAATAAAGAAAAACAAGATAGAAAAAAAAAGTACATCACAATTATATAAGGGCAGGCAGCAATAAGAGGAGAAAAGAAATAAAAACTTAAATTTTATGCGCTGTCCTCGCTGCTACTGCTGACGCGGATTTGATGGTAGCGTCTGCGTTGAGGAGGTGGCTGGGCAGGTTCCGGAGCAGGTTGATCGACAGATTCGTCAGCCTGTTGAGGGGCATGGTCTTCCTCCGGTTGGGGGACAGGGTCGTCAGCAGGTGGAAGGGCAGGTGGCTCCACTAGCCTGACATCGGAACTGCTGCTGCTGCTGTCCCAGCTGGTGGTCATGATGGCTTTGGACAGCCTTCGCTTGTCTGCGACATGCTTAATGCGTTTCACCCGTGTGAAGGCGCTGTCCAAATTCCTCCGGACAAGGGGGCTGTCGTCAGTGGCAGCTCGCTTTGTTCCTCGAGGGGAGGTGTCTGCCGGTGGGCTGCCGTCTGCCGTCGGGGAAGGTGTGGAGGAGGCAGATTCTCCATGGGGAGAGACAGGTGGTGTGGGAGTAGGGGATGGGGTATTGAAATAATGGGCGGGGAAGGTGGGGAAAAAGACATCCGAAAAATTCAAAGTATTGGTAATGAAGTTTACCGTGGCATTGGAGAAGTCTCGGATGAATGTCATTAAGCCCATCTGGCGTTCCTCAATCCGCAGGACGGCAGCAAGGATGTGGGCGTTCTGATCTGCCGGAGCGGTGTTGGTGGCAGCTTCTGGGGCAGGTTCGGTGGCAGGCTCGGTGGCAGGCTCATCATTAGACTCAGCCGGAGGGGCGTTTGGATCGAAGGCGTTGAGGGGCGATACGACTACCAGCTCCATGAGGCTGGAGATGTTGCTGTCTGTCCAGCCGCTGCCCTTCTTGATTTTGTCTGAGTCTTCCTCCGGTACGGCAGCGCATCGGCAGAGGGCAGTTATGGTGCAGGGCAGGCAGAGTCGTGAGTCCGAGCGGAAGGCGCAATCAAGAATGCTGTCCCTCATGTACCTGCCCACATTGATGGGCCTGTTGTGCATGATAGAGTGGATGAGGGCCAGCCGCTGTCGGTTGACTGTCGTATGGTGGGACGAGGGCAGGATACGCTTTTTGATAAAAGCGTTCCATAACTTTGCCTCAGGTAGGAGCTGCCCCCTATTGACAGAATGAGGGTTCTTCTTACTTGTGCTCCATGTCGTTCCCGCTTCTGTCAACTCCCTCATGACAGCATCGTGGCCGGCAGCGTCGTGTGTGTCCCAAAACTGTTGATGAGCATCGTCATTGGGGCCGAAGAAGAGGCCGAAGACATGGTTGATGCTGCTGGCGGTAAAAGGGACTGTCACTCCTCGGACGGTGACAGATGTCGCCGTCTTGCTCTCGATCGCCGCATAAAACTCCCTGACTAGGGTGTCATTAAGTTCTGCCGGCTGCTCGGCGAAGTCTTCCCACAGTTGAGCTATTCTGCCGGAGTCCAAACAGAGGGGCATCTCTGTTGTAGATGAAGCTTCGCTCCTCCCAAAGTTCCTTGTTAGCGAACGGGGATGCTGCTGCGGAAGAGGAAGCGGCAGCAGCGTTCTGTCGGGTTTGTCGTGAAGACATATTTGGTTGCAAGGGCTGAAAATGAAAGAAAATAGATCAAACTAGAAGAGAATAGCAAGAGAGAAAATCTGAAGTGATGAAAAATGAAAAGGAGAAGGGGTTTATATAGCTGTCGGGGAGCTGCCCATTTAATGCCGCAACGGCAGGCGGGAATAACGGAGCGGCAGATTGAATGTAGAGTGTCTGACACGTCTGACGAGCATTAATGCCTCTGCTGTGCGTCTGCCGCACGATTCTTCGTCTGCTGTGCGTCTGTTGACAGCCTGTCAACTCCGTCTGCGCCGGCAGCCAAAACGACAGGTTATCATAAATGGGCTTTATTGGGCTGGTGGATGGGCGGTGGGCTTGGGCCACTTCTTCTTTCTCACTTGCTTTATTTCCTAAAAACTGAAATTAAAAACAAAACATTATTCGAATAGAATAAGTCTAATGCCTAATAAATAATATTAATAATAAAAATAAAAATAAAAGAATTAGGTTAAATTAGGGATGCCTTGTGGGGCATCACCTAAAGTAACCACTTCCTGTATTCCTGGGGCTTCAGTCCCCTGATAGTGCTTGAGGCGTTGTCCATTGACTTTGAATTGGTGCCCGTCCTTTAGTGATTGAATTGTAATGGCACCATGGGGAAAAACTTGAACTACTTGAAACGGGCCAGACCATCTAGATTTGAGTTTCCCTGGAAAGAGTTTCAACCTAGAATTAAACAACAACACAAGCTGCCCTGGGCAGAACTGTCGTGGCAGCAACTTCTTGTCATGCCACTTCTTAGTTTTTTCCTTGTAAATCCTTGCATTGATCGCCCAATATGCCTTGTGTTCTATCTCGACAGGCAGATGACAGGTTTTCCCATAAATCAAACGGTATGGAGACATGCCCAATGGAGTCTTGAAAGCTGTTCTGTAAGCCCATAATGCATCATTCAGAAGCAAAGACCAATCTTTCCTAGTTGGTTTAACCATTTTTTCTAGAATGTTCTTCACTTCCCTATTGGATATCTCAGCCTGTCCATTGGTCTGTGGGTGGTATGCTGTCGCGATTCTGTGCTTGACACCATATTTTCTCAAGGCGGCAACAATTACCTTGTTGTCAAAATGTCTCCCTTCATCACTGATAATCGCCCTAGGGATGCCAAATCTAGAAAAGATGTTTTTGTGCAAAAACTTTTGGACTGTTTTGGCATCATTCTGTTGAGTTGCGATTGCTTCTACCCACTTGGAGACATAATCCACTGCTAGGAGGATGTAAAGATTTCCACAAGAAGATGGAAAAGGTCCCATAAAATCAATCCCCCAAACGTCGAAGATTTCGACTTCTAAAATATTCTGCAGTGGCATCTCGTTTCTCCTCGAGATGTTACCTGTCCGCTGGCACCTGTCACAGTTTTTGTAAAATTCCTGTGCGTCCTTATACAGTGTCGGCCAGTAGAACCCTGACTGCAGCACCTTGGCAGCAGTTTTGTTGCCTCCTAAGTGTCCTCCATATTGTGAAGCATGACAGTGATGGAGAATGTCTTCTTGTTCTTCTTGTGGTATGCATCTCCTTATAACCTGATCTGCGCACATTTTGAAAAGAAGAGGTTCGTCCCAATAATAATGTTTAACATCATTTTGAAACCTCTTCCTGGCTTGGTAAGTAAGATCAGAAGGTAATATTCCGCTAACTATAAAATTAACGAAATCAGCATACCAGGGAAGGTTAGAAGACTTACCTGCCGCCATGGCTGTCGCGACAGCTATTGCGGCAGCAAAGAGCTGCTCATCTGGGAAGGTCTCCAATATGTGTGTCTCATCTGGCGGTAGACTCTGTCCCGTCTCCAACCTCGATAAGTGATCTGCCACCTGATTTTCTGTCCCCTTTTTATCTTTTATCTCAAGGTCGAACTCTTGTAATAGTAATATCCATCGTATCAACCTAGGTTTTGCATCTTTTTTTGCAAATAGATACTTGAGGGCAGAGTGGTCGGTGTGTATTATAACCTTCGTTCCAAGTATGTAAGAACGAAACTTGTCGATGGAAAACACCACAGCTAACAGCTCCTTTTCCGTGGTGGTATAATTCACTTGGGCATCATTCAATGTTTTGCTGGCGTAATATATGACATGAAATAGCCTGTCCTTGCGCTGCCCAAGTGCTGCCCCGACAGCATAGTCACTACCATCACACATAATTTCAAACGGTTGCGTCCAGTCTGGTGGCTGTACTATGGGGGCTGTCACTAACTTTTCCTTCAGAACCTTGAATGCTTCAGTACATTCTTCATTAAAGTCAAAGGGTCGGTTCTGCTCTAGGAGATGACATAGGGGTTTCGTGATTTTTGAGAAATTGGCAATAAATCTCCTATAAAAACCAGCATGCCCTAAAAAACTCCTAATGCCCTTGACTGTTGTTGGCGGCGGCAGCTTCTCTATGACCTCTATTTTTGCCCTGTCGACTTCTATCCCACGGCAGCTAATCTTATGGCCTAAGACTATCCCTTCATCCACCATAAATTGGCATTTTTCCCAATTTAAAACCAAGTTAGCTTTTTCGCATCTTTCGAGCATCTTTTGTAAATTGCCTAGACAACTCTCAAAATCGTCTCCAAAGACAGAAAAATCATCCATAAAGATTTCTAGGAAGTCCTCAACCATGTCCGAGAATATAGCCATCATGCACCTTTGGAAGGTGGCAGGTGCGTTACAGAGTCCAAATGGCATCCTCCTAAATGCGTATGTGCCGTAGGGGCATGTGAAAGTCGATTTCTCTTGGTCCTCTGGTGCAATAGCAATTTGATTATATCCTGAATAACCATCAAGAAAACAATAGTAAGGTTTACTCGCTAATCTATCAAGCATTTGATCATTAAAGGGTAAAGGGAAGTGGTCCTTTCGGGTAGCTTTGTTAAGCTTCCGATAGTCCATACAAACCCTCCAACCGGTCACAGTCCTGGTTGGGATTAACTCGTTGTTTTCGTTGGTTATTACAGTCATGCCTCCTTTCTTGGGAACGCATTGCACCGGGCTTACCCATTTGCTGTCGGAGATGGCGTAAATAATACCAGCATCTAACCATTTAATTATTTCTTTACGCACTACCTCCTTCATTGCAAGGTTTAACCGCCTTTGGGCATCAATAGTCGGCTTATGATCTTCCTCTAGGAGGATTTTGTGCATACAGATTGCCGGACTAATGCCCTGGATGTCTGCTATCGTCCATCCTATCGCCCTTTTATGCTGCCTCAACATGTCGATCAGCTGTCGTTCCTGTTCCTGCGGCAGCTTAGCAGAGATGATTACAGGCAGTGTGTTATCACAACCAAGATAAGCATATTTAAGCTGCCCTGGCAGGGGCTTAAGTTCTAAGACAGGTGGTTCAACAGTGGAGGGCTTTTGGATTAAATGGTTATCCGAAGTGTAATTCAAGGGTTCGAATAACTTACCTGGACGATGGTCTAACCAGTTTACCTCCTCATGACCTTCAGTATCAGATGTATCGGATTCAGAGTGGTCACTGTCGTCGGTGCTGTCGTCGTCACTGTCGTGACAGGTCTTTAGATGGCTGTCGCAGCAGTGACCAAATTTTATATCTCGGCAGCCTGACCTGATGCAGGGGTAATCAAAGGTCACCTCGATGATGGCTTTGCATTCCTCGTCCACATCGGCATGTTTCATTGCTTGGAGAACATTCAACTTAATTTCTTGATCGTTCACGCGCATGGTGAGTTCTCCTTTCTCCACATCAATCAACGATCTTCCCGTGGCTAAGAAAGGTCGTCCGAGGATGACTGGTGCGTTCTCATCTGCCTCACAATCTAAAATAAGAAAGTCAGCAGGAAAAATAAGTTTATCCACTCTTACCAAAATGTCTTCAATTTTTCCTTCGGGGTGAACGTAAGAGCGGTCGGCGAGCTGTAGGGTAACTGTCGTGGGCCGCGCCTTGCCAATACCTAGTTTCTGAAAAACAGATTTGGGCATTAGATTAACACTAGCACCAAGATCACAAAGTGCCTTACCCACAAATTTATCGCCGATTACGCAAGGTATGAGGAAGCTCCCCGGATCCTTCTTTTTCTGGGGTGGTTGTCGATGAAGAATACTCATGCAACCCTCTTGCATCCTTACCGTTTCAAATTCCCCAAGTTTAGATTTTTTAGACATGACATCCTTGAGAAATTTAGCATAACCGGGCATCTCCCTAACAGCATCTAACAACGGTATGTTAATATGAACCTGTTTAAAAATATCATAAATTTTTTTGAGTTGAGATTCATTCTTAGCTTGTTGTATCCGTTGAGGAAAAGGTGGTGGAGGACGATAATCAGCAATGCGTCCTTCCCACTGCATGCGAATCTGAGGACGATAATCTTCCTTTTTCTCCTCTGTCGCTTCTGCTGTCGTGACAGGATCATCGGCAGCAGTCTGTTTGTCACCTGTCGGGGCAGCTTCCTCGGCAGGTTTGTTCAAAGCAGGGTCCTTTTCTGTATCAACTTCTTTTTCCGGCCCCGGTAGCTTTTTCCCACTCCTAGTAGTAATTGCCTTACATTGCTCATGTGGGGGTGGTCTAGCATTTTCAGTATTGCTAGGGAAACCTCCATTCTGCCTCGGTTTAATATGCTGCGACACCTGACCCATTTGTGTCTCTAGAGATTTTAAGGTGGCCTCATGGTTTGTCATTCTCATCTTAGTCTCGTCCATAAAATTTTCCGTCTTTTTGACAAACTGATTAATATTATCCATATACGTGCCAGTCTGAGACATAAAGGTAGCCAGAGTCTGCTCCAATACACTACTCGTGGCAGGTGGTGGCTGCTGTTGTTGCTGAGGCGGCAGGTTCTGCGGCAGGTTCTGCGGCTGCAGTTGCTGTCGCGTCAACAATCTAGGACCCCCCTGATTCTGATGATGTGCTTGCGGATTTAGGGCATTGTTAGGATTACTCCAGGAAAATTTGGGATCTTTCCTCCAATTAGGGTTGTAGTTGTTGGAATTGTAGTTTGGCTTGTAATTTCCAACATATTTCCCTTCTTCTATGTTTATAGGGCACTCATCCCTACTATGATTTCCCTCACAAGTGGCACAAATTTCCTCGACAGCAAACCCTCGTACTTCCTCTTCGCTCAATAAGTGTTTCATGGCTTTAGTGAGGAATGCTACCTGTGATTTCATAGTGCTGTCAGCCTCATAGTCCTTGACAGCAAGTACCCTTTTACCCCCTCTTCTAGCTGTCGGAAACTGCTCCTCATTCTTAGCTAGATTCTTCAGAACTTGTAATGCCTCGTCCGGATCTTTATCCAATAATAATCCATTTGCTGCAGAATCAATGCGAATGCGAGTTTGTAAGTTAGCAGCATTATAAAACTTAGTTACCTGATTCCAGACGGGGAATCCATGCATTGGGCAGTTCCGTAGAAGAGTAGTAAATCTGTCCCAGGCCTCGTGCATCGGCTCGTCATCTTCCTGTTGAAAAGTAGCAATTTCGTTACGTAATCGCTCAGATAAATGTGAAGGATTAAAACGAGATAAGAATTCACGAGTTAGATTTGCCCAAGTCATAATGGAACCCGGTGTAAGTTTATTCCACCAAGTTTTAGCTCTATCCCTTAATGAATGGGGGAATAACCGAAGCCTCAGTATCTCCGGACTAACTCCTGGTAGCCTAAACGAACCACAGATCTCCTGGAACGTTTTGAGATGCTCCCTAGCATCTTCTGTCGCAGAACCACTAAACTATCCGGCGTTATTGATCATACTAAACATGACAGGTTTAAGTTCAAAGTTATCAACATCAATATCCGGCAGTGTGGTCTCCAGCTCTACATGGTCATTCAGCATGTAGTCACGACATGACCGTCGTCCACCTGCCCCAGGCGGATCACCGACAGGCGGTATGTCTCCTCCAGCGGGCTGGTTACGGGCCATCTGCTCTAGCTGTTCTTCAAGGTATTCGTTCCTGTCTAAGAGATGGCGAATCTGTTTCTTGAGATTGAATGATCGTTCGATTTCCGGATCTAACTTATACTCAGGATCTTCGCCTCTTTTCGATCTGCGCATAAACAAGAGAACCTTGTGAAAAGCAAGAGTTGAAAACACAAAATAAAAATTAAAGAAAAACTAAAAACGGAAACAAAAATAAAATAAAATAAAATAAATAAAAGCAAAAAGTGCAATAAAAGAAAGATGTAGTTATGTTGCCAATCCCCGGCAACGGCGCCAAAAACTTGTTGCGTGTAAAATAGTCTATCGCAATGGTAGTGCAAGTGTACACGACGCAAGTAGTAAGTGATACGAAGTATCGGATATCGTCTCCACAGGGATTGGGCTAATGACTTCACCTTGATTTACTGCACGAAGTAAAGGAAATATTTTAGAAAGTTGTCACGAATAATAAAGTAAAACGTAAATAAAAAGATTGAGAAATCAAGATAGAGAGAATGGGCCGGTATTGAATTGCTCGGTAGTGCAGGTATTGAATTGTTTAGGATCTCCAGTTCTGTCGTCGCCCCCGTCGCCGACAGCACCTGTCGCGACGTCTATCCGTTAGTTGTCGCGGCAGCAGACACTAACTCAGTACTTCAAGCTTGGCAAGAATCCCAGATCTGCCTTGCCCTATCCCTAGGCACAAGTCTGTCGATGAACACGTCTTTGACGATACCTCCCGGCGTGAATCGAAGGATGAACACCGATGTGTATGAATTCTTCCTTAGCCACTTAACCTCGCCTTATCCCTAAGCACGAGATGGTTCAACTATAAACTAGAGAACTCGCTTCTATCTCTTTCGTATACTTAACTCTCCCGATGCTAAGTAAATAGATAACCTTACAATGCTCTCCCGATGCTCTTGCAAGATATTAAAACCAAGATAAAAGAACTTGAAGTTTATTTTATTGAACTTGAAAAAATCCTAAAACAAAGCAACCCTTGCAACTACTTTACAAAACAACCCGTGGCCCTAGGGGGAATTTAGAACATGTCGGTGACGGGTGGACGGCAGGGTTTCGGTTTTGGGTTATGGGGTAATCGGTTATGCCCTAGGTTTAATCTATGCCCTTTATATAAGCTTTGGGCTCAAGTTATCTAAGGTAACAAGGATTACAACTTTAATTAAAAGTATGATTCTAATAAAGACTAAATCTCTAAAGTATCCTACTTTCTAGCTGCATCCTTGCTTTTAGGGATTTCCTCTCCTTTGAGCTTTGGCTTGACATATCTTTTGATCCGGGGCTTGGAAAATTATTTGGCTTCCACACGACAGATGAGCAGATTTTTCTCTATCTATCGATGTCCACTTCATTTTTTTTCTCTTCAATAATCTGCTGTCACCATGCTGTCACGACAGGTCCATGACAGGTTCGTCTTCTTCAGCTGCTTGTTCAGTTCAGCTTTCCTGCTTATCTGCCCTTCGCCTGCCTTCATCGTCAACCAAGGCTGTTACCTGCAAAATGCACCATCTTTTAGTAGAATCCGTGCCTTTTATATAATTGTGATGTTTTATTGAAAACTAACCTAAATGCAATGCAATGATGCTTGAATGCAGCAGAAATATGGGTTAAAAAGGGTGTAAATAATAGAACTTTTACACACTCAACACCTATCTTGACCTTTTAGGACCTCTTTTGTGCTTAAATTTGCTTGATCTTGTGAAATGCCTTGTTTATGTGTTTAGACTCCTAATTTCATCCATGCTTATAGCTAGGGGGAGTATGTTTATGTTTGCATATGTTTTGCCTGCTCATTCATGTCATTTATGCATGTTAGGCCTAAGAAAAAACCATTTTCTGCACTTTTAGAGCCTCATCTACACTTCCAGGCCCAGGTGTATCGAAACGGGTAAACCTGTTTCGATACGGATACCTTAAATTCATGTCTGAGAGAAGGGCGTTTCGAAACGCCTCCAAAGTGTTTCGAAACGTTTTGGCTACTGTCAAGGGGTGTATCGAAATGTGTTTCGATACAGGTCAAACAGGGCTTTGATACAGTCAACACCGTATCGAAACGGTCAGCTGAAGGTCTCAAAACGGTCAAACCCTAGTGCTCTCGTTTCGAAACGGTCTAGACCGTTCCGAAATGGTATCGTGGATAGCTTTATTTAGGGCTTTTAATGTTAAAATCCTCTTTTCATCAAACTCTTAAAAACCCTAAAAACCCTAAACCGACTTTCTCTCTATAAATACCCTCTAAACCTCTTTCTTTTTCACCAAATCTTGAGGGGTTTTACTCTAAAACTCAAGTCTAAGCAAGTTTCATCAACATTGTGCAAGGATTTTCATCAAATCATCCAAAATCCCAAACTAAGGTATTTTCCCCCTTTTCTTTTTCTTTCAATTTATGTTCGAATCTTAGGTTAGAAAATTTTATTTTTGTATAAATTATATGTTTTCATGTTTGAGTTTTCCATATCTTGTAATTTTTTTTCAAAATCTCAAATTTTTTTATTCAAATATAAAATTTTTCAGTCGTATTTTCTTTTACTGTTTTTTTTATAAAATTTGTTTTTTTTTTAATTTTTTTAAAAAAACGTAAGTGGGATTTATTATTGGATTGAGTTTAAAAATCTATGCATACACTTAATTTTAAAACATGCTTGCTTAATGTTTTTAGATGTCGGATCAGCTAACAAAAAGCGTAAGGCCGTTCAAACCGGTGATTCGAGCATTCGTCCGAATCTAGCCCTGCTTTTTCAGAAATCCCTTCGAACTACCGAGATGCGAGCTCTCTTCACATATGTCAAGGATTTCGAAGTTCGTCGTGAACGTGTCATT
Source organism: Hibiscus tridactylites (assembly GCA_958450335.1). Lineage (NCBI taxonomy): Eukaryota > Viridiplantae > Streptophyta > Magnoliopsida > Malvales > Malvaceae > Hibiscus > Hibiscus tridactylites. Next base: position 72,289,654 of record OY288279.1, read on the forward strand.
GATCTTGATTTCCTGAACTCCGAGCGATTCCTATTCTGTTACCTCGAGCATTTGAGTGAATGGGATCTTCTTCCTTTGTTGAGCATCCCGGATATTCGCTACAAACATATGTTACTCATATTTTACTCTAATGCTCGTCTTATTCATAATGAAACCAAAACCGAGGTTGTAGGAATTGAATCTTTCATATTAGGGAAAAAGTTTACTGTTAATATTGCACTCTTGGAGTCCACCTTTTCCCTTAAGAATATAGGTCTTGAGGGTGAAAGTCACTTCGGCACTTTCACCAGTCCGACACTTACTTTGGATGCGCACGACCGTTTTCTTCACTTGATGGTATCATGGTTCCTTCGCCCTTCTGGAGGTAAATACTCTCATATCCGTCAAGTTGATCACTTTTGGCTTGAATGTTTTCGTAGAGGTGAGCGCCCTAATGTTGCCAAGATTATTTTTGCCGAGATGGTCAATAATGTTAAGCTTATTGACACCAATGAGTTGAAATCTTTTACTTATGGCACAATCTTGAGCTACATCTTTAGCCACCTCGGTATCGATTGCACCTACAACTCACCGGAACCTCGCAAGTGCAAGATTGGTGAGTCCTCCCTTCGCAAATCTGGGTTTCGATATGTTAATGATGTTTGGGAACGTGTTGATAGAGAAGCTCCTCTTCCTCCCGTTGCACCTCCACCGCAAGTTCAAGTTGGAAACAATGATGCTCTTGCGGCTCTCATTACCGAACGGTTCAATGCCTTGGATACTCGCATTGATTCGGGTTTTGGTGCCATCGGCACTCACTTGCGAATTGTCGAGGATCGCCTCCTAACTCTTGAAACTTCTCACTCAAACTTGGATTTGTCCTTTTCTACTCTTTATGGCCAATGGACAAAGTTTCATCGTTCTCAAGTCAAGAGCGACGATAAGACTTCCGATGATGATGACGAGGCCTAGGACTATCAAATCATATCATATTATTTATGCATTTTAGGTTTAAGATTGCATCTTTATGTTTCATTATGTTTTAGGAACCTATGCTTTTGATCTTTTGTTTGGGATTTTATTTTGATCTTAATGTTGATTTATGTTTTGGATATTTTAATATTATGAATCAATATTATTGTTGCTTATTAGTTAGTGCTTATTGGTACTAATCCTTTGTCTTCTCTATGAGCCTTATTTATTTTTTTTATCTAACAAAAAGGGGGAGAAGAAATTTAAGAGCCACAAACTAAAATTCGTTTTAAATGTTTAAAAGGTTTTTTAAGTTTAAAAACTTGGATTTCAAAGTTAAACAATTTTAAAACTTTAAAAACCTATCTTAAATTAAGGGGGAGTTAGAATATTTTCAAAATTTTCAAAACTCTTAAAAATTCTAACTTTGGTTTTGTTATATCAAAAAGGGGGAGATTGTGAAACCAATATTTTAATTTTGATATAACTAAAAACCTAAGGACTAAATTGAAAATGTCAAAACAAATTTTTAAGTCCTCAAATCATCCCCATATGATTTTAAGATTATACCAAAGTTAAAAACAAAGTTTTCAAATATTTTTCTAAGTGTTTAAAGGTGAAACAGTGATTTTCAAGTCCCCGTTTCGAAACGGCCTAAGGCGTTTCGAAACGTTTTCATCACTGCTAACCATTGTTCCAAAACGCGTATCGAAACGGCTTTAGAACACTTGAACCCGTATCGAAACGGCTTCATGCGTTTCAAAACTGTTCTTCATTTTTGATTTGAAAACTATAACGGTTGTAATATTTTTTAACTATTTTTTCAAAGATTAATAGGGTGTTTCGAAACTGGCTCAATCAGTTTCGAAACGACCCTTTACATTAGCAAAATTGTTTTGAAAAGAATACATGTGTTTCGAAACGGTTCTTCATTCTGATTTGAAAATATGACCGTTGTAAAGGTTTTTAACTGATTTTTTAGAATCGGTTAGGGTGTTTCGAAACAAGCTTAGGCTGTTTCGAAACGACCCTTTCCAGTGGCAAAAGTGTTTCGAAACGGCTTTAACACGTTTCGAAACGGGCTCTTAAATGCACCCAACGACTCTTTCTATTTTAGTCCATTCTGAAACAGGTACCCCGCGTTTCGAAACGGGTTGTTGCAGACTGCATTTATGGAGTTGAGATAACATCCCCAACGACTCTATTGATGAGTGCAACAACCACAACGGCTAGAAATCAATGAGAAGGTATAAAAGAGACCTCTAAAAGCTCCAGCAACAACTATTGATCAAAAAGAAAATATCCATACATCAAATCCAAGCATTTGTGCAAAAATCCCATATTGTCTAGAAACCTCAATTGTAATTTTCATTCTTATCTTGTTCAATTGGGTTGAGTGCTTGTAATTGGGCTACAAATTGTATTGAGAGATACTATCTTAGCCATCAAATTCTTTGTTACCTTTGTGTGAGAATTGGGTTAAATTTTGGGTAGAAAATTTAACCAAAAATTGTAAGGGTTGCCTCCTTAGCCTAGAAAAGGGGAAGAGCAATTAGTGGAATTGTTGCAAATCCTTAGTGAAGCTAAGGTAGTGGATGTAGAGTTCATTTGGAACTTGAACCACTCTAAAATCCCTTGTCAATCTTTTTAATTTGCAATTTCCACCACACAAACTTTAAAAATCCAATTCACCCCCCTCTTGGTTCATATCAATCTTTCGATCCACTCAACAAGTTTAAAGGTTGTTTTTCTTTTATTTATTTTAATTAAATTAGGGTTTCTTGTTTTTAGTAGAAGTTAAATTACTTTGGCTATCCTTCACCTATAAAAGGATGAAGCTTCCACCATTGTAATTCAGATTATTGAGATTTTCTTTGATTAATGAAATATTTAGTGAGTTTGTTTTTGCAAGTGTTGATTACTCGTGCTTTAGAAGTCTTCTTCAACATAAGTTTGACGAGTTCTTGTGAGGGAGATCATCTTCACACTCTTGCTTGCCTAGGTAATCACGTCTAGCAAGGTGGGTTAGAGCCGCTTGAGGTTGCTTGCTTAGGTAATTACGTCTAAGAGGGCGTCGAGGATAAAACCATCACAATTCCATCAAACTATCTCTCCATCTTCAACTTCACGCCATCTCCATAGCCATAAACAAAGCTGAATTTTCAGATTTGTTTTATCTACCTTTCTATCAATCTTTTTTAATCTTTTTATTTTAATTATTATTATTATTTATCATCTCATCTTCTTTCATGACTTCGTTTCTTTAATTTTCCAGCCTTCAATCTAAAATTTTCAAGAAATGCCCTTCTCTTTTCTCTTGAATTTTTAGATCTGCTCCTAATATTCTTGATTGAGTCTAGAGCCCCAATAACTTGATTGAAGGCTTCCAAATCTACAATTGCGCTACTCTATCATTTTGTATCAGATTTGGGACGATTTTTGGCGAGAATTTTGGTGTTTTGGGTGAAACATTCGAAAAAAAGAGGAAAATTTGCAAACATCAAACAAACGAATTTTGAGCTGAAAATTTTCAGATCAGATCTACACTATTGTAGGAGTCACGACAAAAATTTTCAGAATTTTTTGATTTCAGGAACACCTCGAACAAAGTGGATCAAGTTGCTGAAATTTTCAGGGTTTTTTTCCGGGTTTTCTGATATTCTTTCATTCTTAACTACTTGTTTTCATTTGTTTTGCCTTTTATTATCTTCTATACATTATCTAACACTTTCTTGCTTCTTGTGTTAGTAGGAAATTTAAAGTTGCATACTTCTATTTCTCCTTACAACTAATTCAATTGGTGTCAAACTTTTCTTTGGATTCATAAAGCCTTTAGGATTCATTGTTAGGATTGAAGTCCGATTATAACTTTTTTGAACTTGTGGTAGGAAGGTCTTTAAAGAGTACAAGGTCAACTTACTTGCCTCGCTAAGTATTTCTTTCTTGGAGTGTTTAGTGAGATTCCTAGTTTTCTTTCTTTTGTTTTTCACTTTTGTAAATTTGAGTGTTCCAGGATGTTTAACAGTGCAAGCCTCGTGAAAAACAACATGATGGGTTCTACTTATCGAGGAAAGCCTTCCATGACCAAACCAAGGCATTCATTCAATTTTTGTGAAGAAAGGAGAATTGAACCAAGGCGAACCGCACACACTTTGGCCATCCCAAAATTCAGAATACCTTCTTTTAAAGGAAGGTATGATCTAATGGTTATTGTGATTGGGAAAATAGGGTTGATTTCCTGTTTGATTGTTACAGATATCCCGAGGAAGATCAAGCTCCATTAGTGGCCCTAAAGTTCGAGGAATATGCAGTACTATGGTGGCGTTTATTACAACGAGATAGGCGTCTCAATGGTGAAGCCAAAATAAGAACATGAGCTGAACTTAAAAAGGTCATGAGAGAGCGATTCATTCTCAAACATTACCAACGATAAGAATCCAAGACTTGTCAGAAAAAATACTCCTCTTTTGATAAAGGTACATCTCAACCTTCATCTTTTCACAGCCCTACTAATGCACTATTCGACTCTAGTAGTATGACGTCGAAGGAAGAAGAATCATCGCTAGTCCAACAGGATAATGAACAATCATCGATGAGTCATGTCAAAGAAGACCAAGGAAAACAAGATGACGAAGAAATTTGTTATCCTCGAGAACATGGGGAAGATTTCACTACTGAGAGTTTAACCTTACCCAATAATGAGCAAATACTTTCAGAAGATGATGTTTCAGAAGAAGAAACACTTGAACCTAGAAATCAAGACAATCTTTCATGCTTAGTAGTGAGTTCTCTTGATTCAACAACAACCTCCCAAGAAAGTAAGTGTGATTCTAACCCTTTATTTGATTCTTGTCCTAACATTCTGTTAAAAACACTTCTTCCTCTACAGAAATTGTATTTCGATGATATTTTTGTGAGAGGAATTGGGTACGTGGGTTATCTTATTTGAAAAAGATCGAGAGTCAAGATGCCTAGAGAAATAAAAGTCAAATTAATGGCCCAATTTTGGTGAGTGAAAAGAAACATGAGGTAAAAGTCGAACAGTGTCCAAATAAAAAAGGCGAGAAAAAGATAAAGACATATTTTTTTTCTACCTAACCATAACATCATTGTTTCGAGTGGCTTTGAGTTCTTTTTTCAAGATTTTGTTGAACCATTGAGAGGAGCTCAATTGGATCACTCCACCTATGACAAAGATTCCTTTTCGATTGCCATTGTTAAACACCCTTTTTTGCTAATTCTAATTTGATAAAATATCCTTTTGAGGAGAGGGGGAGTGATACATGCGTGGGAGGGCTAAAGCAATGCATATTGGACAAGAAGTTGAATCTGTTTGTGATGTCTGGGAAGTCATCCAACTTGCGATGACTTTTTGGATGGGATCCGGGAATTTATGGGCAGAGTTATCTTCTAACAAATTGACCGTCATCCAGTTACCTTTCCAACGCATTTTGAAACACATCAAGCAGACATTAGGAACTCAAGATAAGTCCATTTTACTAAAGATTGCGCATGCAGAAAACTGGATACGAGATTATTACGGGATTTTGTAAAATTCAGCCCAAAATCTATTATATAAAGCTTCTGGACGAATTAGACTTAGCTCAACTTAATTATTAACATTTAAATTATGTTTTTAGGGTTTTATATACTTTAAGAACCAGTCACCCTTCTCCCAAGCAACTATTATCAGCTTATCACTTGCACTTATTAGCTTATCCCTTGCATCTCAAGCACAAGTAGTTTAAAGGTTGTTTTTCTTTTATTTTTTTAAATTAAATTAAGGTTTCCTTGTTTTAGTAGAAGTTAAATAATTTTGGCTATTTTTCACCTATAAAAGGATGAAGCCTCCAACATTGTAATTCAGATTATTGAGATTTTCTTTGATTAATAAAATATTTAGTGAGTTTGTTTTTGCAAGTTCTAATTACTTGTGCCTTAGAAGTCTTCTTCAACAAAAGTTCGGCGAGTTCTTGTGAGGGAGATCATCTTCACACTCGTGCTTGCCTAGGTAATAGCGTCTAGGAGGGTGGGTTAGAGTCGTTTGAGGTTGCTTGCTTAGGTAATTGCGTTTAAGAGAGTGTCGTGGACAAAACCATCACAATTCCATCAAGCCATCTCCATCTTCAACTTCACGCTATCTCCATAGCCATAAACAAATATGAATTTTCAGATTTGTTTTATCTACCTTTCTTTCAATATTTTTAATCCTTTTACCTTAATTAATATTATTTATCATCTCATCTTCTTTCATGACTTCGTTTCTTTGATTTTCCAGCCTTGAATCTGAAATTTTCAAGAAAAGTCATTCTCTTTTCTCTTGAATTTTCAGATCTTCTCCTAATATTATTGATTGAGTCTAGAGCCCCTAGTTCTTGCAACAACTTGATTGAAGGCTTCCAAATCCACAATTGTGCTACTCTATCAGAAGGTAATTGGATCAACGTCGAAAGGATGATCGATACAACGCCTTCTACGACAACATCGATGCGTTTTGGCTCTACTCTAGGAGACCAAAATCGAAAGGATGTCAGAAACAATTTGTCAAACAATTTTGGTACACAGAAAATTTTGAATTCACATTTGCGCCTTCGACTGGAAAGTTTGGGGCGATTGTGGCGATTTGGGACTCGAATGGGTTTGAAGCATCGGTTATGGAGACAAGACATAATATGGTTATCATTGAAGGTCGATGGCTACGTGAAGACTGGGCATGTAGAATTATTGGCGTTTATTCCTCATGTGTGTTGGATGATTAGTGTAATTTATGGGTGGAAATACTTGATGTGATGAATACTTGACAGATTGCTTGGTGTTTAGGCGACGATTTCAACATGGTGACAAAGGCAGCGGAGAGGCTTGGTTGTTCGAATTTACATCGAGGTATGGGAAACTTTTGTGATTTCATTGAAAGTGCAGCTTTACTAGATGTTCCTATGCAGGGTAAAATGTTTACATGGTTTGGTCATGGTAGAAAGTGTAGTCATCTGGATAGGTTCTTGGTGACGGATGCTTGCGTACAATGTTATGCATCACTAGTCATGATCAATCTCCCAAAAGAGCTTTCGGACCACTTCCCTATAGTGTTAATGAGTGATGATTTTGATAGTGGCCCGAAACCTTTTAGATTTATGAATGTATGGCTCAACAATATTTCCATGCTGGAACAAGAATGGCATCAGTTGAATGTGGATGAGAATAATATGAATTTTGTTCTCAAATTGAAGGGGCTGAAAGGAGTGCTAAAAGTGTGGAACCAAAACTGCTTTGGTAACATTGATAACCAATACAAAGAGCTGGTACAAGAAATTGACAACCTGAATTCTCAAGCTTGTGACAGAGAGATTTCTACGATTCAGTTAATGGAAAAGCGCCAGTTACAGTCAAAATTGTGGAGACTGGCCAAGTTACAGGAATTGATTTGGCGACAGAAATCAAGGGCGACTTGGTTGGCAGAAGAGAACAGAAACACGTGCTTCTTTCATAGAGCTGCAAAAATATGGCAAATGAAGAATATGATCTCTGGGTTACACTTTAATGGTTGCTGGATTACTAATCCAGAGAGACTGATATTCTTGGTTCATCGGGATTTTAAGAAACATTTTGCTCGAACTATTGCTGCTGGTACTTTTGATCATGATGTGGCATTTTCTCGGCTGTCAAGTGAGCAAATTACGAGTTTAGAAATTGCCTTTACGGAGAAGGAGGTGAGGGCATCAATTTGGAGTTGTGAGGGGGCGAAGGCACCGGGTCCTAGCGTGTATACCTTTGAATTTTTCAAGAAGGGATGAGGTTTCCTTAAAGCAGATGTGATGTGGTTTATGGAAGATTTTTGTGTCACCGGCCGAATACCAAATGGGGTGAATTATACTTTCATTGTTCTGATTGCGAAGAAGGATAATCTGAAGATGATTAGGGATTATTGTCCAATTTGCCACTTAAATTCTTTATATAAAATATTGGCGAAATGTTTGACTAAGCCCTTGCAAGAAGTGATGTCGACATTAGTCAGTGATGTGCAAGCGACATTTATCCGTGGAAGACAAATTTTGGATGGGATTTTATTGGCGAACGAAATCATCCATTCTATAAAAAAGAGACGTTTTACTAATGGCAGGATGATTTTTAAACTTGATTTCGTAAAGGCTTACGACTGTATCAACTGGATTGTCTGGGTCAAATTATGTGGAGGATGGGGTTTGGCGAGAGATGGCGTCAATGGATTTTGGAATGTGTAGGGACTGCGAGATTAATGATACTTGTAAATGGCAGTTCGACAAAGGAATTTTTGATGAGAAGAAGTATTCGGCAAGACGATCCGTTATCGCCATTACTATTTGTTCTCGTTGATGAAATGCTTCATCAATTTCTCCATAATGTCGAGAATCTAGGGTTGATTAATGGTGTTCGTGTTGCACCAGAACTTTTTATATCACATCTCCAATTTGCTGATGACACGATCTTGTTTTTACATGGTGAGGTAGAGTATGCACGTAACTTTAAAAGGGTGTTAATTTGTTTCGAATATGCCTTTGGCCTTCAAATTATTTATGACAAATAATGCCTGTTCGGGATTAAGATCGATGAGCTAGTGTTAGCAGAATTAGCGGATATTATGGGCTATAAATGTGGATCTTTGCCGATTCAGTACCTAAGGGTTCCATTAGGTGTTCCTCCGCGTGGTATGGAGATTTGGGAGCCACTGGCGCAACGTTTCCGCAAACGGCTATTAGGGTGGAAGTGAGACTCATTGTCTTTTGTTGGGTGACTGCTTTTAGTGAATTCAGTACTATTTGCTTTGTCAGTGTATTACATGGGGGTGTTCCTAATTCCGCGTCGTATTATTTTGAAGCTGGATCGTATCCGTAGAAACTTCCTCTGGGTGGTAGGGAGGAGAGGGCTTGGTGCGGTGAACTTACACGCTAGAAATTTAACATTACTAGCCAAATGGGTTTGGCAGTATGCACAAGCAAATGGGTCCATATGGAAATTGATAATTGTTGCTAAGTATGGCGTTGATGTTTTGAATTGGCGAATCAATCCAAGAGGGAAATCTCATATGTCGACAATGTGGAAGCAAATCGTTGAGGTACAAGATGATGAGTATGTGGCTCGTTTTTTGAATACTTCTCAATTCTCATCGATCTTGGGCGATGGTACGAGTATATTGTTTTAGAAGGATTGTTGGTGTCTTACCGAGCCTTTGAAAGATGTTTTCCTGCGGTTGTTTGGGTTATCATTCAACAATTTGGCGTTTGTTTGTGATTATTTGTGTTTGTGTTTTGACGATTGGGAATTTTGCTTTTGTCGTGTGTTGAGATCATTCAAATTAGCACAATTGCGGGAACTACAAGCTTGTGTTACTAGTTTTGCACTGAAGAGATACTCTACAGACAAGCTCGTTTGGTTACATGAGTCGACATGAAGGTTTTTGGTTGGTGTGTTACATAAATTGATGTCATCTTTTGGCCTTCATGATGTATCTGAGGTTAATGTTGTGTGGCGTTTACCTTTGCTGCCAAAAATCTAGTTCTTTGTTTGGTTTATTGTTGTGGGTCGGTTGCCCACTTTGAGGATGTTATTTGATCGTGATGTTCCAATTCATGGATCATCGTTATGTTGTCGTTGGTGCGAGAGGGGAGAGGATAATGTTGATCATGTTTTGCTGCAGTGTGAATTAGCGTGGAATGTTTGGAATCTGTTTTTCTCATGGTGGGATGTTCCGATTGTAAGGCCATGGTTGGTTGGGGAGTTTCTACAACATTGTTGCCATAGTTTCTTTGTGGGTGATTCTCGATCTTGGTGGATCATTGGGTGTGCTAGTGTCCTTTGGTCGTTATGGCTAGCACGTAACAAACTCATTTTTCAGGATAAACGATCCATGATTCGGGGTGTTTTCTTCTTGGTGTAATTACGTTATTTGTACTAGACTCGTTTTATGTTTGCTTCCTCTATTTTCCTTGAATCCGCATGGTGAGAGAGCCCTCAGCTATGTATGGTGTCATCTTTGGCCGTGGTGGATTGTTGTTTGGGTGTTGAATGGGTGCCACCTTCGCCGGGGGTGTTGAAATTTAACGTGGATGGGGTGGCTTGTGGAAAATGGGTGAGGCAGGGTGTAGGGGTGTGTTACGCGATTTTAATAGCTGTATTTTGGCATTCTTTTTGGGTCCTATTGGTATTGTTGAGTCTAATGAAGCAGAGTTACAGGCAATTTCCCATGTGTCGTTGTTGCTCCTTGATTTTAATTGGAGTGGGGTGTCGTCGGTGGTGATTAAGTATGATTCTAGAGTGGCAGTGGTGTGGGTTCTGTGTACTGGACGACGTCCATGGAGGTTTGAGCGATGGTTTGACCAAATTGATGAGGCTTGTGAATCGTTGTCGGGTGTGTGCTTTACAAATGTGTTTAGAGAGGCTAATAGTGTCACCAACACACTAGCGAAGCGTGGTGTTGATCGGCCCAATTGGGTTTGTATGATTGCATGATGCTTATGTATGTTCTTTTATCTATCTTGGGGTTGTGTTTTCATATATCGCATTCATCGGTACTCTTTTCATCCATTTAGGATTAAAGAGGTTTTTAATGAGGCTGGTTTTTGTGATGGATATGTATGATTTCTCGTTCTAATAAAATCATACATGTTGTTGATAAAAAAACAAAGATTCAAAGAAACCTTAGAATAAGGTACCAAAGATGTGAAAAAGCAAGGTGAATAAGTAATTTGGGAACTTAATTTATTTGAAAGATTGGCTTGCTTTTAGTACCTGAAAAAGTGTAACACCCGGGTTTAGGGGTCGGGAGAAATAATTAAATAAAATAATATTCCCGTTTTGTTTTGCTAAATTAATTTAAGGTGTTGGACCAAATTTGGATGACAAGCCCAATAGCCATTTTAATGGCATTTTTATAACTAGGTAAACTTTTCAAATAAAGCTCATTCCCTTTATATTTTATTTCAAACAAACAAATTAAAAAAAAAGGATGCCATCCTCTTCCCCCTTTCTTCCTCTTTGACATGAACTTCCCCCCCCCCCCTCTCCTCTTAAATTTCTTTCCACCAAATCTTGCCCTCATGTTTGGAGTTCTTGCAAAGGTAATAACAAATTCATGTTGTTCTCAACTTCCTCTATCTTCCCATGCCTTTAGTTTTCATTGAAATGCATTATTTAAAGTTTTGGGTTTTTGGGTTTTGTAAGAGAAAGATGCAAACTTTAACACCCATTTCTTGAGCTTTTGATTCTTTATTGATAGATAAGTTAATATTAACCCATGAGGTCCAACATAGTTAATTTTTACATGGTTTTATGCAAATTCCCGAATTTGGGTATAAATGGGTTTTTTTGGAGGGTTTTGGGTGAGTTTTGGGGGTTGTTTTAGGTGGAAATTGATAGCCCAATGGTAGTACTATGGTTAAGGGTTGATTTGGGAATGTTTGTGGGTGCTATGGATATTGGAAGGATGGTTTTTGGACATGGTTTAGGGGCTGTCCGAAATTGCTAAAAATGGGGTTTGGTCATGGCTTGCAACATTGTGAATTGTATTTGAATTGTGTTCCGGGTTGGTCTTTTGATGTTGGGCTGATTTGGAATTGTTTGAAATGTGTTTGAGGTTGTTTGGAAGCGGGAATTCGTGTTGAAAAAGCTTCGGGAAGAAATCCGGAAATTTGAGGGAGGTTGCTAGCTTGGCTTGGAGCTTGGATGTTTAGGTGAGTGGTTAAATACTTTCAAAATGGTTTTGAGTATTTGGTTCAAGCATGTGAACCTAGGATGGGCTTGGTAAACCCACCTAGAGTTGGGATTAGAGTGGTAGCCTAATCCCAAGCTTTGATTAGAGACTTTGGTTGCACTTTTTAATGGTTGTATATGCCTTGTATTAAATTGTGGTAGTGTTGATTATGTATATGTTGTATACATGTATGATGAGGCATGTTTGATGCATTGTTATATGCTTGATGATGATAGATGTGATATGGTTATACACATGTGCAAAATATGATGTGATATGTTTGATAATGATGTACATGTGGTGTTGTCATGTGAAATGAGAATAGGCAGTGATTGTATGATCCGAGGATCATGGTGAGTTTATGCTAGACATGGAAATGTGGTTTGTGCATGACGGTAAGCCACGGTGAGTACGTGTTAAGCACGGAAGTGTTATGAATTGATATTATAAATGATCATTGAAATGTGTAGTATTGGCACTAGTATGCTTGGGTACAAATGATCGATCATTAGGATGTTAGTGTGTACACATGAGTCAAAAGTCGCGCGTGGCCTTGGTGGCGTTGAGTCACCAAGGAGGAGTACGGGTTCGCCCGAAAATTGTATTTATATTAGTCGTGATGAGTGGAATCCCATCGACGGGGCGTGAGGATGAGTGGAATCCCCTCCGCGTGAAATGAGGCGTGAGGATGAGTGGAATCCCCTTCGCGTGAACGGTGATGAGTGTAATCCCACCGTCAGGTAATGGTTGAGTTGTTGGATGTGAGTTCCAACGGTTATCCGCGTATTCGAGTCATAGCTAGGTGCCAATACGGATTGTAGTTTATGTTGCAATATGTGGTTAGTTGTGAGCCGTTGTGATTTGGGGTGTGTTGCTAACATGGTTTAATATATGTGATTTCATATGTTGTGGATTTAAACATGTTGAGCATGACATGATATTGAATATATGCTCATGCATCATCTAATTATGGCTCGTGTGGATCGGAGGTAAGATCATGCATTTTATCTTGGTTGTAGTTCGTGCTTGGACCCTGCATTGTCGAAGGTTTGTTTTATGAGCTTACCCTCACTAAGCTTTTATGCTTACGCTCTCTTTTGTTCGACAATGCAGATCAATGGGTTGTGGGTGGCAAGGGCAAGGAAAGGCCTCCAAGTGTTGCTTACGGTTAGCTCAAGTATGATGTTTAAATTTAAAGATTGTAATAGTAAAGCAATGGGATAGGTATTGTTGGTTTGAGTTTGATGCATGTCTATGGTTGTCTTGATTTGTAAGCATGAGGTATCTTGCCAAATGTTTGTATGATGGATGGCTTATGGATGCTTAAGTTGCTTGAATGGCATGTAAACTTATTTGTTATGTATGGATGCCTTGATTCATGTTAATTGCTACTTATGGCTCATGTATGTTTGCTTAAATGATTGTATGTGTGAGTCTTGTGAGTGTTAATTCATGCCTTTGGTCCTTTTTAAGCTTCTATGTGTGTCTATGCATGATCTTGGTGTTTTTCAATGTTAGGAAGTCCTTAGGTTGGGCAGTAAGTGATCCCCTGCACTAAGGTTTCGAAACCATGGGTAAAGTTTCGAAACCTCTGGTGAAAATTTGGTTCCAGGGGTCACTGCCAGCCAAAGTTTCGAAACCTTTGGGGTAGGTTTCGAAACTATGGTCAAAGGTTTCGAAACTTTCCCCAAGGTTTCGAAACCTTTGGAGAAATTTTGGTGCCAGGGCATTCTGCCAACCAAAGTTTCGAAACCTTGGGAAGGGTTTCGAAACTAAGGTCCAAGGTTTCGAAACCTTCCCTAAGGTTTCGAAACTTTGGGTGGGATATTGGTTCCAGGGGTTTCTGCCAGCAAAAGTTTCGAAACCCTTGGTAAAGGTTTCGAAACTTCTGCTTAAAATTGTACTGTTTTGACTTGTTGACCTTTTTAATGGGATAAACACATAGGAATTAATATGCCTCTAGTCAAGATTAAAATTTGGGTGCTTGAATGTGGTTTGGGGTTCGAACGTGACAAGATTAAAATGAAAAAAAAAAATTACGGTTGCTAACCGAGGAGGAACCCTTTGGGTTTCGCTTCGGTTTTCCCCGTGTGACCCACTCGGACCGGTCATCCGGCTAGACCGGGACGAGGGGGTTACAAAAAGGATTGGATTGAACTCTTGAAAGGATGTTATTTTGTATGCAAATATTATTTTTGTCATGTAGCTATTATACTTATGACCAAATTGATAAAAATATATAGATAATGAGGGTAAATTTATTGATTTTTTGGAATTATGACTAAATTGACTGAATGTGTAAATATGAGGACTATATGTGTTGTTATAATTTTTTTTCTTAACTGCCATGTCACCCTTAACTGCACTTAACGACTCAATAACAATTTTGTAACAAAAAAACAAAGTTTAATGACCATTTTATAACTTTTAAAAGTTGAATGACCAAAATAAACATTTCACTATAGTTTAATGACCATCTTTACCCTTAATGTTGGTGTCAATTTGACCACTATACTTTTAATTTTGGCAAATATACCACATAACTATTTAAATGGTTCCGATTAAGCCACCAACCGTTAAAAAACGAAAAAGTTGATGTGGTTGTTAAATAAAATTGGTATAATTACACATTTGGTGTCAATTTGATAGATTGTGTAAATAACGAGGACCAAATGTGTAATTATACCAATTTTATTTAACAACTACGTCAACTTTTCTGTTTTTTAACAGTTGGTGGCTTAATTAGAACCATTTAAATAGTTAAGTGGTATATTTTTGAAAATTAAAAGTATAGTGGTCAAATTGACACCAACCCCATAGTTAATTGGTCATCTGTGTAGTTTACCCAAAAATTAATTATATCTTTATTTTTATTTAATTAAATAGTTGATTCGGTAAAACAAATTAAATAGTTCATTTAACAGAGTTAATTGTTACTTTACTCCAACTTTTCTAACCTGGCAAAAGGTCTAGGTTTTTTTAAGTTTATTGACTTCATTTTTAAAGGGTAAAATACTTAAATTATCACTCAACTTTGCTCTCAGGCCTATTTTGGTCACTGAACTTTCAAAATGCTTAATTTACTCACTAAACTTTACACATTGACATATTTTAGTCATTTCACAGTTAAATTTTTAACACCGCTATGACGTGAAAATAAAAATAAGAAAAATATATTTTTTAATACACATCATTAAATAAAATATTTAAATTTTAAAAAACTCAAAATTCACCTCACCTCACCTCTCTCACCTTCACCCTCACCCCACCCTCTCTCACCTTCATCAACAACCAAAATTCCATTCCATTTTCTTCACCATTGTCGACGTCAAGCTGCTCACCCTTCATCATCACTCAATTCCATCTTCACAATTCAATACCCCTTCAACCGAGGTCTTCCATTCTCACAATCAACCTTAATCAAGTTTTACCCTTCACCATCCTGCACCTTCATCTTCAATCCCGTCGTCAATCATTCATCACCTCCAACCACCATAAACCAGTCCCCTATAAAACAAAGAGGAAAGAAACAATTTAAAAATCATAAAAGTTTGAGAAAATAACTCAACATTTGGGAACAAAGATAGAAGTTTAATTAATCAAAAAGGAAAAATTGTAATCCTCCACTACCGTTAACTCGAACCGCCATCACCTTTCACCACTCAACCATAAACTGACAATAAAAAATCC
Source organism: Hibiscus tridactylites (assembly GCA_958450335.1). Classification (NCBI taxonomy): domain Eukaryota; kingdom Viridiplantae; phylum Streptophyta; class Magnoliopsida; order Malvales; family Malvaceae; genus Hibiscus; species Hibiscus tridactylites. Next base: position 72,305,018 of record OY288279.1, read on the forward strand.
AAAGAAAAATAAAGGAAATCAGAACAAATCATATCCAAAGAGAAAAGGGAAAATCAAATGAAAACCTAAAAGAAGGTAAAACTTTCCCATTTCGGTTCTGGCGACCGGAGCGTCGTTCGGTGAATTCTAATGGTCATTTGAGGTGCCTTGGTGAGGAGATCAACATACCTCGGTTTCAGGCCGATTCCGCGGTGAATGGCGGCGAATCTGGCTCCCAAGACGCAAGGGTTTGGACTCGTTTTGCGTTATTTGAGGGTGGTTTTTAGAAAAACAAACCAGTAGAAGGAAAGGGGAGAAGAAGTGGAGTCTACCGGTGGTTTTCAGTGAGTAAATTGAGCGTTTTGAAAGTTCAGTGACCAAAATAGGCCTGCGAGCAAAGTTGAGTGATGATTTAAGTGTTTTACCCTTTCTTAAATTCAGTACTTTTTAAAACAATAATAAAAATATACGATAAGTTTTTTAAATAACTTCAAATTATTCAATTTTCGTAAAATAAATGAAAATTTATTAAAAGTTAATACATATTTCAAAAATATAAAAATATTAAAACATAAAAAATGTAAAAAAATAAATGTTTTAAAAAATGAAACTTCTTTACCAAACAAAATTTTGCTCTCGACAGTTCGAGCCTATTGTTGTTTTTGGAACACATTTTTAAGGGAATTAATCTTATATATTATATCTCTTATGAGGTTCTTTCCTACTATTTAAGAAAGATGAGAAAGTATGCGCCTAAGTGGTGCCCATAACTCAAACTAATACGGTCTTGCTATACCATTTGCTTCTAAAAAACTAAAATTTGAGGTCCAAAAACCTCATGGGCACCCGTTTGTAGCAAACTCTACTCATTATTTTTTTAATAGTAAGAGTGAATTTCGTAAGAGATAATTACTTTAATGTAAGTTTTTTTTTTGTTCTGAAAATGAAAGGTTGGTTTTATTGAAAATGTGATCAAAGAACCATAATAAATCCAGACGAGTAAAAGTGTTTGGTAAAGAATTTTAATTTTAATTTATATTTTTAATTTTTTAATATTATTCTTGAATATTTTTTGAAATGTGTTTTAATATTTTATTGATTTCAATAAATTTCCAAAAATATTTATTTTTTAATAATTCAATTCTTATTTTCTTAATTACTATAAAAAAATTTATGTTCTTAGATTTCGATCTAGTCCTGATGCCACTACCAAAACTCTTTTCTTGAGTCATCCTACGAATAACGAGACTCTCTCCTTTAAAGTCAGATCTAGCCACGAGATGCTTCACCTTGTCATACGACTATATGAAATCATATACCTTATCAAAAGTGAAACCTGATATATGTACTAGTAGTTTGGTTAGGAGAATCAGATATGGTCTCGGTTCTGAAAATGGTTAAATAGTAGCCAAAAAAAGAAATTTGATTTTAAAAGATTTTTCAAAAATTAATTCTCGAGTATTTTATAATTTTAAAATACGAGTCTATGTGTCGTGCTAAAAATATTTTCAACCTATAATATCAATTTCAAAAAAAAGGTTAACAGAGAAAATGTCGGGAGAACAGGGGTAAGGCGATGTCTCATCAGATCGGCGTTAATCTTTGCCGCTGACTGGGGGTTTCAGTTTTTGTGGACAACCTTAGTAAAAGGATTCATCAATCAACACTTTGTGAGGCGTTCTAGGTGTATGGGTCGGTTGTCGATGTGTATATCGCTTATGGTAATAAGAAGAGGAGAGTCAAGCCTACCACCTTCGCTTTTGTTAGGTTTAGTAACATGGAAGAAGCAAAGATACTATTGCCAAAGGAAATGGAAGACTCATTGATGGTTTCAAAGTAAGGATTTACTTATCAGAAAAGAAGGTGAAAAGTCATGTTCATGTGAGGAAAGCGTCTAGAGTTCCAGTTAAGCGTTTTGGGTCGTTAAGGGATTCTAGATCCTTTAAAGATGTGCTCCTCGGTTTGGGCGTACATGATTCAGTTCAGTCAAGCAGTGAAACACATGTTAGGGAAGTTGTTTCACCAAGGGTCCATGATAAAGATACAATGGTCAGAGTGGAAGTTGTCTTTGTGTATCCAGTGGGAAGTAAGGGGGATGATAATCGACAAAGCATAGCCTTCCCAAAGGAGGCGATGTGTTGGTACAATTGCTACTTAGTGGGGCAAATTAAGGCAATGTACATCCGGATATAGTACACGATGCCTTAAGATTTGACGGGTTTGATGCATTAATTAGTATGTGGTTTGGTTTACTCCTGGTTATTTGTCTTCCTAGCATTGTAGAAAGGGATCGAGTCTAAGCTAAGCAAGATGAGCTCCTAAAGTTTTGGTTCGATGAGTTGGAATTGCTTCAAGGGTTTGACGGGAAGAGAAGAATCAAGATATGGGTCAAACTATTCGATGTCCCTTTAGAAATTTGGAATAGTGAATTCTTCTTAGGGCGTGGGTGTAAATGCGGTTCTGTTCTCAAAATAGACGAAGATACAACATGATTGAAAAGGTTTGATGAAGCTAAAATTCTATTATGGGTCCAAAGGGTATCTTAGATTTCAGATAGAGTGTCCATCATGTGTAATGAGGTTTTGTATCAGATCAAGGTGAAGGTGGAAGAGTTTTAAAATGAAGGAGTGTTCAACGACGAGGATGCCCCGGTCACTCCGTTTGATGCTCTGGTTACTCCTTTAGACGACGGAGAATTCGACGCTTCGATGCATGCCTCATGCATTAACAATAGGTGCACCTTTTCCCAGAACTCGAGGCTAACTAGGCGTCGTCTATAGACAACGTAGCTGCTGCTACTAGTGCTGTTGTGTCTTGATGACGCTCCAAAAGTACTAAATTTTATTCTTATTTCACATGATCTTTCTTGACTTTTAAGTACATTCAGTTGCATTTAAGTTGTAAAATCACGCATTACATAAAAAGTTAGGATTTGGTGTTATGCCCGTGTGAAGTGGTTGTTTTTGGCACCTTTTTGCAGGTTGGCATAGCTGATGGCACAACAATTGGCAGAGTAGGAGCAGAAGACGACACCAATGAGGATGCCGAGTAGCCGTTGGCGCATAAGGACTTTTAATTCCAAGCACCAGTCGGCAAAGAAGAACATTTGATGCCAGGCCAAGAAGATGTTGACCTCGAAAAAATAGGACCAGATCAGGCTGCGAGAAAATAAGGATCAAATCAATCTCTAAGAAAATAGCGGATGGGCAGTGCTAAGCACGGTTGGCAGTACCATGCCAAGATGTGATGTCGGAGGAGCAATGGAACGATGACGCCAGCCATAACCTGATCAGCCTTAGGATTCAAATGTCGGATAAGATGATCACCATCCTTATCCCTGCACAATCAAATTCAAATTCAAGATAATCCTAGGCTATCCATGGAGTCTTATTCAAATTCGAGAGCCTGGTCGTGAAGAGCTGCATCGAGAGAACCTCTTCTAGCCCGTCCTCTTTGTTGTTATTTTTCTTAATTTTTATGATGATGGATGTTGAAAACGATTGTGGTTTTTTGGTTGACACCCTCACCATGAACTGATTTCATAGTTGGTGAGGGGTGTTTGCGTTTGAACGCTGTTTTTAATGTTTAGTTTTTAATAAATCAACACTAACTCGACATTGTTTTTCCTATCTGGCATGTTCATTATATTTAAGTGTGTAACCAAGCGATAACTGACACTCCCTTTTTAAAATATTATGCCAAGCGACCGCTGGCATAGTTGGCTTATTGCAACTCAATATCATAACCGAGTTGAGTGGCAATGATCGATTTCTAGATACTAAAGAGAGATGCTTCGAAAGAAGATGTTCAAGTAGATGAACTTACTTCGGGAGTGAAATCTACCCCTTAGGAGTAAAGATTGATGCTTAATCAAATTGATTTATAAAAAAAACATGCACTATAGACATATATAGGTTTTTCCATAATTGATTTGGGGCAATGCCATCGACAGAGGCATTGCTATCTTTGAATCTTCTTGGCAAACAATGCTAAGACATGATTTATTAAAGGCATACAAGGCACAATTAGCGAGAAAACCAGGGACTCCTTGACAACGCTCATCATTTGCTAAGACACCTTCCTTGCCAACGTCTTTACTAGTTTTATTTCTTTTTAAGCCATTTTCAAAACCACTCCCAGTCAAAATAATCTTTTTCACAAGACAAGTAATTAGCATGACAATTGAATCCCCTGAACGCAATCCTTGTGGGATCGACACTAAGCTTAACCGATGTATTACTTGCAGGTCGTGTATACTTGCATGCAATAGATTTTCCTGGCATTGTGTTAACACATTTCCAATATCTTTTACGCCCTATTACATGCAAATGATCATTCACGCCGAGAGTCTACAAGTTTTTGGCGTCGTTGCCGGGGATTGCAATAGATTTAATTGTTTTTAGATTTTTACTTGTTTTGTTTTTATTTTTATTTTGTTTTTGTTTTTATCAGTGTATGCCCAGAAAACGTACTGAGAGGGAAGTTAGGCCATTAGACCTTGAGATTGAATTCACATTGCATAGATTGAGAAAGAATATTCGATAGATGAATTGTAGGCTGTCGAATAGTCCTGCTTTAAGTGCAAGTGTACACTGATGCCTAGTTGTAATACAAAAGATATCATCTCCACAGGGATTGGGAAATTCTTCGGAATTTATCTTTCTGCACAAGTAAAAGTAAAAACACAAGTGATTGAGATTTGATTTGATTGACTAAAACTGAGAAAAAATAAATTAAAAGGTTGAGAAATCAGATTGAGAGAATGTGCCGATATTGGAATGCTTCGTAGTTTGGATATTGAATGTTTTGTCTCGATTCATGTGCTGCAAAATCGACTCAGCCATCTTGGCAGTTGTCAAGGTGATGCCTTGGCAGATGAACCACCGTGGCAGAGAATGATGTGCTGCCCGTGCGACTGAATGATGCTTCAAAGTTCGGCAAGGCTTCTTTCAATGACTCCTCCTTATCACTATTTCGAAGTTCTATTGGCGATCACGTCTTGATAATACCCACCGACGTGAATCGAGGGATGAAGACCAACCAATCTTAAGCCTCCTTTAGCCGCTAAACTTCTAACTTATTCTTAAGCCGAAGTAGTTTCACCCCAAATTGGATAAAACCGTGTTTACTCGTTTCATGAGTCCAACTCTCTCGATATTAGACAAATCGATAATTTCTCTCTCTTCTCCCGATTTGATTGCAAACAAGAATAATACCAAGACTAAACAAACTTTGAAGTTTCATTGCAAACACTAAAAACCTAAACAAATACAATCAATCTCTCACAACTACTCAACAAAATCAACCCTTAGCCCTAGGAGAAGTTTAGAACATGATGGATGAATGAAGCACTAAGGTTTTCTCAAAAATCAATCTCCCTTCCTCCTAGTCGGCTAGGTTACATATATATAGGCCTTGGCCTAGGTCAAAGTCGGTTTAGGGTAGGAGTACTAGTTAGAATCAGATTATAACTCATTAAAAGAACAAATCTCTATCATTAATTCTTTCTAGATTAATGTTGACTTTTTTCCACCATAACTTTGATCGTGGCTTTTCTTGGGCTTCGGTCTGCATGTAAGTGGTCTCTAAAAATCGGGCTTGATGTGTTCTTCCAGTCGCATACCACTTTACATTTTTCTAGTTTCCTTGGGCTGCTGCCACGGTAGAGGTCTGTGTCGGTGTGAGTGGCTCAGTAAGGTTCCTTATTCTTGGCTTTTCCTCCGTAGCTTAGTCTGATAAGCTCTTCAGCAGGTACATCAACATCTTCCATCGATTGTCCAGCTCCTTCCTTCTACCCTCCTTACTGCCTCGGCATTGTCTGTCTGGGCGGGTACCTGCGCACAATAAAACATATACATGAGCAGTATCTTTTATAGAGGAAAACAGTAAAATTCATCAAACAAGGCAGATTATCTAATCTATGTAATTTTGTGTATGGTTACCTAATAAATGCAACTAAAACATGCTTAAGTGCAACAATAATTGAGCTAAACTAGGGCTAAAATGTAGAAGTTTTACACACTTAACACACTCCCAAACTTGAACTATTGCTTGTCCTCAAGAAATGCAAACCATGAATTGCCAAACCTTAGTTTTCATAAACTGTCTCCTTGGTCTTACTTTTCCTTCTCTCTTTAAACCATGGCAAATAACGTTTCGACCCTTAAATCTTTGGATGCCTTAGGCATTTCCTGGAATCAAACTATAAGATTTGTGAGTGTGTGCGTGTATTGTGAACAAGATGATTACAAGGTTTCTAAGTAAACACTTAAGCATTAACTTACTTAATTTGGGTAAATATATATATATTAGGCAGCGTAACCAACTAGAGCCAATTTTGGGCACCTCTAGTGGTTAGCCTAGAGCCGGTTTCGGGCACCTCTAGGGCTTCTTTAAACTAGAGCTAGTGGTGGGCACCTCTTACTTTTTAACCCAAATTTTCTTCTAAGCTAGTCTATGTCCTAAGTGTACTAGAATTCTTTAAATCATGCAAGTCACAAAGGTGTTTAAAGTTCTAATAACAATGTGATCCTAAGTTATCTTCCTTTAAGCAACCTAAAAATAAAAGCTCTAAATAGTTCTAAACAATGGTAAGAAGAGAGAGTTCTATTGCCAAGAAAGAAGATTTAATTAAAACTAAACTAAGGCAATTGTTAAAGAGTATTCCCAAGGCATAAGCTTAATTCGGTTAAGGCAATGCATGTAGTAAAAAAATTGACAATTATTAAACAAAACTGCATTTTCATATTATAATGCCACAGCAAGGCTGTGCCTTGGCAGTGAAACCTACACTCCCAAATTCGAGAGGAGCATTGTCCTCAATGTATGCCTACATACTCAGAATAAAACATAGATTAGATAAAGAAGGAAGATGATAGCTTAGAATGCTAGTGAATCGGAGGAGGTGTTGTCTTCTTCGTCCTCGCTAAGTATCATCCGCCGTTGAGCTGGTACTTTAAATCTTTTGGCCACCCTCGGTGGCTGCTTGAGGGATGCTAGTGTTGGTTGGTATGGCTTTGTGACTTGCCGTTCACTGCCATCTTCGATGTCCGAGCATATCTCCTCGGTGTCAAATGCTTTACTCTTTTTGGCTGGGGAGTACGCGGTCTTGAGCTTCTTTATAATGGAACGGACGATGTCCTGCCACACCGACTCTGATGACAACGAGTTGAAGAAAGAAGATTTGGATGGGTCTAGCGTGGGGGCCTTATCTTTCGTTGTACGTGATGATTTCCATTCTTCTCGGATTAGGGTGGCTGGTAGGTCGATACGATCGTCCGAGATGGAGAGGACTTCAGTTGCTGTGTCTGCTGATACCATGAGGTTAGAGGCGGCTCGTGGTGTGGTTGAGACTCTGGCGGTTGGGGTGTCGGAGTCAACATTATTGAGTGAAGCCAAGGTAGAGGGTGCTGCAGAGGTGGCTGGTGCGGCCTGGGCATGAATGTCAGTCGGGAAAAATTGGAACTGGGCAGTGTGCGTCGGGAATTTCACGTTGAGAACCAAAATTGTGGCAACGTGGAAATCCCCGATGTATGCCATAAATGTGAGCTAGCGTCTTTCCATCTAATCTAATTGTGCTACAATGCCGCTGATCGTGGTTGCCGAGGCGGGCTGGTTGTACGGTTGTTGGCTTCCCCTCTCAGATGCCTTGGCATAGTTCTCCAAGGTGGCTTCTTGTATCTCCATCTTTCGTAGAATTATATCTCTCGTCCACTCTTTTCGCTCCGAAGTCATGGTGTAATTTGGATCGATCAGGACGAACACTTTGTCGCACAATTCCGTGATCAAGCTGGGAAAGTAAAGATGGCCCCTACCTTTCTGTCCACAAATATAATTTTCATTAGCAATTATCTCACCAATATTAATAATTCTGTTGTGGAGTATAGATTGGATGAGTGCTAGGCAGGGCGTGTCCACTGTTGAATTATGCGAAGTGGGCAGAATTCTTCTATTGACGAATGTATTCCACAACTTGGCCTCCGGCAAAAGATTTCTTCTGTTGACAGTTCCCATGTTCTTTCCAAGTTCCACTCCGTGCTTGGAATGCATAGTTCTTCTTTAATAGCCTCATAGTTTTCCGTTGTTAGGGAGTCAACAAACTCATTGTGCTCATCTTATCTGACGTGGACGTCGTAGAAGAGGTTGATTCTATCAGCGTCAATTTGAACTCGCCGCTCTCTGACATTCACCGATGATTTTTCTATTGTCAGCCCATGGGCATAAAACTCGCGGACCATGGTCTGGTTCGCCTTTTTTGGTTGCTAGGTAAAAATTTGCCATCATTGGTGTTTGATCTTACTGAAGATGAAGTTGTCAAGCCCGAAGTTTCGTTTCGTCGTCTCATAGAAGAACCCTTGTTCTTCCCACATAGATCACTCTTTGAACTTCTGATTGTGGCATGCCTTTACTTCGGGTGTGGCAACTCTATGAAGGGAAGTATCATAGTCTGCCTGGGCGTCCTGGCAGCGGGGTGTTCTTGCCATCTTTTGTTTGGGAGTAGGGTTTGAAAGTTGAGAGAGTTGTGAGAGCCTTGAGAGAAATCTGAAAGCAAAGGTAAATCTAGTAAAACAAAAAGCAAGGGAAAGTAAAGAAGAGTGAATAGTAAAAAGATTGAGGGAGGGTTAAATATGAGTGAAGATGGTTGGGTGAAGAGTCGCTGCCGTTTCGTTTGCCGAGGCATCCGTTGCCTGGGCAGAAAGCCGTTGGAATGGAACTGCTTTATCTACAACGGCTAGTTTTGGTTGGAATCAACGTCTACGACTGTGTAATGTTACGCCAGTCTTCACGGGAAGGCTTGATTGGTTGATGGGTTGAGCTTGATTATTCTCTCTTCCTTTGGGTTTTGTTTCTTCTAAAATAAACTAAAATAAAATTATTAGTGCTAGAAAAATAAAATGCATGCTAAATTTAAATCTAATGCCTAAAATCAGAAAATTAAAAATACTGTGTTTGAAAAATAAAATAAATGCAAGAAATTTAAGTCTAATTCTTAAAAAAGAGAAAATTAAACACATAAAAAATTTAGGATGTATTAGGAGTGCATTTGGCTGCATCTCCTAACATGACCATTTCCTTGTCTCTTGCAACATGAGTTCTTGTATAGTGCTTTAATCTCTGCCCATTCACTTTAAATTCATGCCCATCCTTGGGAGATTTGATCGTGACTGCACCATGTGGGAATGCTTTAACTACCTCGAACGGGCCTGACCATCTTGACATCAACTTCCCTGGGAATAGTTTCAATCGAGAATTGAAGGGGAGTACTTGTTGCCCAGGCATAAATTGTCTTGGTAGCAACTTTTTGTCATGTCATTTTTTGGTTTTCTCCTTGTATATTCTCGCGTTGTCATATTCCAAGGCTCTAAATTCATCGATCTCATTTAGGTCCATGAGTCTCTTTTGCCCGGCTTTCTCCCAGTCTAGGTTTACTGCCTTAATGGCCCATTATCCTTTATGTTCAATCTCAACGGGTAGGTGGCAGGTTTTTCCACACACGAGCCGATAGGGTGACATGCCCAATGGGGTCTTATAGGCTGTTCTATATGCCCATAATGCATTATGGATTCGAAGAGACTAGTCTTTCCTAGATGGGTTAACCACCTTTTCGAGAATGCTCTTCAGTTCTTTGTTTGATATTTCAGCCTGCCCATTGGTCTGAGGGTGGTATGATGTGGCAACTTTGTGTGTGACACCAAATTTCTTCAATGCTGTGGCGATCAATTTGTTGTCAAAGAGTCTCCCCTCGTCACTTATGATGGCTCTAGGGATTCCAAACCGTGTAAAGATATGCTTTTGGAGAAATTTCAGAACGGTTTTGGAATCATCCTTTGGTTTAGCAATGGCTTCCACCCACTTGGACACATAATCCACTGCTAGCAGTATGTATAAGTTCCCACAAGATGATGGAAACGAGTCTATAAAGTCGACTTCCCATACATCGAACAATTATATTTCTAGAATATTCTGCAGTGGCATCTAATTCCTCCTTGAGATGTTGACCATCCGTTGGCATCTTTCACACTGCTTGTAGTATGCCTGGGCGTCTCTATTTAGTGTCGGCTAGTAGAGTCTCGAATGGAGAACCTTGACAGCAGTTATGGTTCCTCCAAAATGTCCCCTATTTGGTGAGTTGTGGCAATGGTGGAGGATTTCTTGTTGTTCCTTCTCTGGTACACATGTCCGAATCACCTGGTCTGCACATTGCTTAAACAAAAGAGGTTCGTGCCAATAATAACGTTTTGCATCATTTTGGAACCTCTTTTTTCCTTGGTAATTCATGTTATGAGGAAAAATACAACTAACCAAGAAGTTTACAAGATCAACGTACCATGGTGTGGTGGAGGTCGTCATGGCTGCCAGAGGTTCTGTCGCAGCGGCTGTGAAGTCAACTACTGAGGTGGCTAGGATCTGATCATCTTGGAAGTTTTCCTGAATTTCAGTCGTGTCTGTGGGTCTTCCCTCTAGTCGTGATAGATGATCAACCACTTGGTTCTCTGTCACTTTTCTATCCTTTATTTCTACATTGAAATCTTACATGAGAAGAATCCAGCGTATCAATCTAGGTTTTGCATCTTTCTTGGAGAAAATGTATTTTATGGCTAAATGGTCTGTGTGCACTGTCACCTTTGTTCCAATAAGATAGGCTCGGAACTTATCAAAAGCAAAAACTACTGCCAACAACTCCTTCTCAGTGGTGGTATAATTAACTTGGGCCTCATTCAGCGTCTTGCTGGCATAGTAGATGACATGGATGATTTTGTTTTTCCTCTACCCTAGCACTACCCCGACGAGGTAGTCACTGGCATCACACATTATCTCAAAGGGCAGTGTCCAGTCTGGTGGTACTACAATGGGAGCGGCTACAAGTTTCTTCTTCAGGGTTTTAAATGCCTCAGTGCATTTGTCGTCAAAGTTAAAGGGTTTATCTTGTTCAAAAAAAGAACAAAATGGTTAAGTTATTTTCGAAAAGTTTTCAATGAAACGTCTATAAAAACCAGTGTGTCCCAGAAAACTCATGATCCTTTTAACAGTGGTAGGTGGCTGCAGTTTTTCGATAACATCAATTTTGGCTCTTGCAACCTCGATGCCGCAACTAGAGATTTTACGGCCCAACACAATTCCCAGTTTAAGACCAGGTTAGATTCTTCACATCTTTCGAGTACTTTTTCCAGGTTGCCGAGGCATCTGTCAAAGCTGACTCCAAAAACTGAAAAATCATCCATGAAGATTTCCAAGAAATCTTCTACCTTATCGAATAAAATGGCCATCATACACATTTGGAAGGTTGTCGGTGCATTGCAAAGTCCAAACGGCATCCTTCTGAATGCGTATGTTCCGTACAAGCAGGTGAAGATAGTTTTCTCTTGGTCCTCCGTAGCGATTGCAATTTGATTATAACCTGAGTATCCATCAAGAAAACAATAGTAAGGTTTTCCGGCCAATCTATCTAACATTTGATCTAAGAAAGGTAAGGGGAAGTGGTCCTTTCGAGTTGCATTATTCAGCTTTTGATATTCCATACAAACCCTCCAACCGGTCACAGTCCGGGTTGGGATTAACTCATTGTCTTCGTTCGTGATGGATGTCATCCCTCCTTTCTTAGGCATACATTCGACCGGACTCACCTATGTGCTGTCGGATATGGGGTAAATGATGTTGGAATCAAGCCACTTGATCACTTCTTTTCTTACCACATCCCTCATGGCCTCATTTAGCCGTCTTTGGGCGTCAAGGGTTTGTTTATGGTCATCCTCTAGGAGGATCTTATGCATGCAAACTGTCGGGCTGATCCCTTTTAGATCAGCGATGGTCCATCCAATGTCTTGTTTGTGCCACCCGAGCATCTCAACCAATTGTTGTTCCTGTTTCTGCGTCAACTTGGAAGAAATAATTACGAGCAAAGTGTAATTCTGTCCAAGATAAACGTATTTAAGCTGCTCGGGGTAGTGGTTTAACTTCCAGTTTGGGTGGCTGCTCAATAGATGGTTTTTCAACTATATTCTCTTTTGTTTTGTATTTAAGAGGTTCAAAAAAATTACCTAGACGAGTAACAGTCCAGTTTACCTCTTCATGGTCATCAGGGTAGTCTTCAGGCTGGCTGCCGAGGAAGTGCCCAAAATCTTTGCCTAGGCAGTGGCTGCTAAGGCGGGGAGCATCCTGTGTGAGATTTACCTCTGTGGTTGCCTGGATCGGCTTGCACTCCTCTTTGATATCAGCTTGCTTGAGGGTCTGAAGTACATTGAGCTTTATATGATGGTCGTTTACCGTCATGGTTAATTCTCCCTTCTCCACGTCAATTACAGTTATGCCCGTGGCTAGGAATGGTCTTCCAGTATGATCGGTGCATGCTCATCTACCTCACAATCCAAAACAAGGAAGTCATTAGGGAATATAAATTTATCCACTCTTAGCAGTATATCTTCGATTTTTCCTTCTGGGTGTACGTAAGAGCGATAAGCCAACTGGAGCATGATAGTGGTGGGCCGAGTTTTCCCAATGCCCAGCTTTTCGAACACTGATTTGGGCATTAAGTTGATGCTTTCCCCAAGATCACATAAAGCCTTTCCTACGTAATGATTTTTTATGGCACGTGGAATGAGGAAGCTAACTAGATCTTTCAGCTTAGGTGGGGCTCGGTTGTGCAGCATTGCCATGCAACCTTGTGTCATGGAAACAATTTCGAATTCCCATATCCTTGCTCGTTTTGATACCATCTCCTTGAAGAACTTAGCATAATTTGGCATTTGTTCTATGACCTCAACAAGTGGTATGTTTATGTGTACGTGTTTAAGAATATCGAGGAACTTCTTAAACTGATACTCTTGCTTTTGCTGCTTCAGCCGCTGTGGAAATGAAAGGGGCGACCATATGTTTTTCTATACCCTATTTGCATTGAAACCTGATCTGAAGGAGAGTAAGATGTTCAGGTTTGTCTGCTATTTCATTGATTTTGTCAAGGGCATCAGCAAGTTTGGTTGCCAAAATAGAGGACCCTGGTTCTGTCGAGGCAGTATCATCAGCGTCTGCCGAGGCGACTGGTTCCCTTTATTGTTTCTCTTTTAGTTCATCGACACTGATTTCTTCGAGTTGTTTCCCACTTCTAGTTGTGATTACTTTGCACTTCTCATGAGTGGGTCGCATTACGACTTCAGTATCGCTGGGCAGTCCTCCTATTGGTCGAATGTTCATTCGTTGTGCAAACTGCCCCACCTGAGTTTCTAGTGACTTCAGAGTCGCCTCAAGGTTTTGCATCCTTATCTCTGTCATGTCCATGAAAGCATTAGTTTTTTAACAAAAGAATCCATGTTAGACATATATGTACCATTCTAAGACATAAAAGCATTTAAAGTATGTTCTAGAGAACTAGGTGCTGGTAGTTGCTGGAACGGCGACTGCTGCCGTGACATATTTTGCTGGAATCCTTGGGGTTGATTCGTCTGGTTGGGCAGATTTAGGGCATTTTTGGGTTGCTCCAAGAAAAGTGTGGACGCCTCTTCCAACCAGGATTGTATGTGTTTGTTGTCGTGTTATTGCTTCTATTGTAGTTTCCTACAAAGCAACTAGTTTCTTAGAATTGTTGGCATTCCGAGGAGTCATGGTCTGCCCCACATTGTTCACAAAAGGCATCAATGGCTTTAACGTGTTGGGTGTTGTTCTGCCTTTGCATTGCTTCCACCATTTTTGTTAGATGGGCCAACTATGATGTGATTGCGTCGGATGTTCCTAGCTCATTGACAGTGGCTTGTCGCCTTACTCTACCTCTGCGGGCGGTAGGGAATTGGTAGTCATATTTGGTCATCTTGTTCAATATCTGAATTGCTTCTGCAGGCTCTTTATCAAGAAGTGTGTTGTTTGCTGAGGCATCCAACTTCAGTCTTGTTGAAGTGTTGACACCATTATAGAACATCATGACTTGTGTCCACTCCGGGAATCCATGGGGAGGGCATTTGTTTAGTAGATCGCAAAATCGTTCTCATGCCTCATACATCAGTTCATCATCAGCCTGTCAAACAATAGTGATTTCAGTTCACAATTTATCAGTAAAATTAACAGGATTAAATCTGGCTAGAAAATCATGACATAATTCTGTCCAAGACTCAATGGATTCAGATGGTAGACTATTAAACCAAGATTTTGCCCTATCCCTCAGTGAATAGGGAAATAGTCTGAGTCTCAGAACATCTGGTTAAACTCCATGTATCTTGAAGGATTTACAGATGTCTAGGAAGGATTTCATATGCTGTCGAGCATCCTCAGTGGCCGATCCTCCAAACTATCCAAGTGTGTTAAGCATGTTGAACATGACAGGTTTGAGTTCAAAATGGTCCACTTCTATCTCCGGATCGACAACACCGGTGTTCAACTTCCTAAGGTCATCTTCCAAGTAATCACAGACTTTCGGTCGGGGGGAGGGGCAGGTAGATTTTCTCTATTGTCGTTGGGTGGTTGAATGTCGTTGGCAGGTAGGTTACCACGAGCATTGCCTTCTCCGAGCTGATCCATTATTCTTTTGTTTTCTTGTCGAAGTTTGCGTGCGATCCTTTCAATTTCAGGATCAAGTTTTTGCAGTGGTGATGTTGGGTTCGCTCTGGTCATAAACCAAAGAAAACCACGAGATTAAAAATAAAATTCAATAAAATAAAAACAAAAGATATTTAACGCCAATCCCCTGCAACGGTGCCAAAAACTTGTAGGCTGTCAAATAATCTTGCTTTAAGTGCAAGTTAACATTGATGCCTAGTTGCAAAATAAAAGATATCGTCTCCATGGGGATTGGGAAATTCTTCAGAATTTAACTTCCTGAACAAGTAAAAGTAAAAACACAAGTGATTGAGATTTGATTGACTAAAACTAAGAGCAAAAAAGTTAAAAGGTTGAGAAATCAGACTGGGAGAATGGGCTGGTATTGGAATGCGTCGTAGTGCAGATATTGAATGTTTTGTCTCGGTTCAAGTGCTGCAAAATCAACTCAGTCGTCTTGGCAGTTGTCAAGGTGATGCCTCGGCAGATGACCCGCCGCGGCAGAGAATGATGTGCTGCCCGGGTGGCTGAATGATGCTTCAAAGTTCGACAAGTCTTCCTTCAGTGACTCCTCCTTACCCCTAAGTCGAAGTGCTATTGGCGATCACGTCTTGAAAATACCTTCCGGCGTGAATTGAGGGATGAACACCAACCAATCTTAAGCCTCTTTTAGACGCTAAACTTCTAACTTATTCCTAAACCGAAGTAGTTTCACCCCAAGTTGGATAAAACTATGTTTACTCGTTTCATGAGTCTAACTCTCTTGATATTAGACAAATCAATAATTGCTATATCCTCTCCCAATTTGATTGCAAACAAGAATAATCCAAGGAGTAAACAACCTTTGATGTTTTATTGCAAACACTATAAACCTAAACAAATACAATCAATCTCTTACAACTACTCAACAAAACCAACCCTTAGCCCTTGGAGAAGTTTAGAACATGATGGATGAATGTAGCACTAGGGTTTTCTAAAAAATCACTCTTCCCTCCTCCTAGTCAGCTAGGTTACATATATATAGGCCTTGGCCTAGGTCAAAGTCGGTTCAGGGTAGGAGTACTAGTTAAAATCAGGTTACAACTCATTAAAAGAACAAATCTCTATCATTAATTCTTCCTAGATTCTCGTTTGACTTTTTTCCACCATAACTTTGATTGTGGCTTTTCTTGGGCTTTTGGGCTCCGATCTGCATGCAAGTGGTCTCTAAAAATTAGGCTTGATGTGTTCTTCCAATTGCATACCACTTTGCATTTTTCCAGTTTCCTTGGGCTACTGCCTCGGTAGAGGTTTGTGTCGGTGTGAGTGGCTCAGCAGGGTTCCTTATCCTGGGCATTTCCTCCGTAGCTTAGTCTTATAAGCTCTCCAACAGGTACATCAACATCTTCCATCGATTGTCCAACTCCTTCCTTCTACCCTCCTTGCTACCTCGGCATTGTCTGTCTGGGCTGGTACCTGCGTACAGTAAAACGCATACCTGAGCAATATCTTTTATAGAGAAAAACAGTAAAATTCATCAAACAAGGCAGATTATCTAATCTATGCAATTTTGTCTATGGTTACCTAATAAATGCAACTAAAACACGCTTAAGTGCAACAATAATTAAGATAAACTAGGGCTAAAATGCATGACTTTTACACACTTAACATGAATCACAGAATTCAAG
Organism: Hibiscus tridactylites; assembly: GCA_958450335.1. Taxonomy (NCBI): domain Eukaryota; kingdom Viridiplantae; phylum Streptophyta; class Magnoliopsida; order Malvales; family Malvaceae; genus Hibiscus; species Hibiscus tridactylites. The sequence continues at coordinate 72,321,184 of OY288279.1, forward strand.
GGAATGGAGGAGTAAGTGGTGTTTAAAACAATCAGGAGGATCAACCAAACAATGGAGGAATACCATTACACAATAACAATGTCGTCAACAATGCCGAAGAAGAGAGACCCATTCAAGAACAGTCAGCAGATGACATCACAAGCTTGATGTCAGGAGTTATTGGTAATGAGGTAAATGCTTCAAATTTCGAACTTAAACTTGTAATAATCTCAACTCTTTTGAATGCAGGTCAATTCGATAGAGCATTGACTAGAGATCCAAGGCAATATTTAAAGAAATTCATGGATATTTGCCAATTATTTCAGCAACCAGAAGTGTCTGAGGATACTGTGAAGCTGAAATTGTTCAATTTTTTCTTTGAGGGACAGAGCAAAGACGTGGCTAAATTCTTTGCCACCTGGCTCAGTCACTTCCTGGGTAGATCTATGCCAGAAGTTCTTAACACGATTTCAGCCACCGACACTCACTGCCAAGCTACGTGGTGAGATCATTACCTTCAGACAGGCCAAGGACGAGACCTTATATGATGCATGAGAGGGATTTAAATACTTGTTGAGAAGGTGTCCTATGCATGGTGTAACCCCCCATAACCCGGCCTAGACGGACGGTTGACCCGAATTAAGAAAGTCACACGGGGAAAACCAAAGTCAACCCGAAAGTCAACCTTGATTAACGACCCTTTTTTTTTCTTTTTAATCTTGTCTAGATGCACATTAGTCCTAATTGTGATCACACAAACATCATACTCAAAGATCACAAACATCAGAGATCAAACAGGGACCCAATTGAACAAATTACAACTTTAGGGACCAAATTGTAATTTCTGATAATTAAAAGGACTTAACCCAAATTAAAGTTACCAACTTGAAATTAATCAGGTTTCATGCTTCTCTGTGAAATTTCAGCTCAAAAGGACTTCCCAAGCTCATACAATTGCACAAACAAGTTTCAAGACCAAAACGCAAACAATTCAAAACATATAACTGCCAATGTCAGCCCCCAACGGTCGACCGTTCCGAAACAGGCTGAACCCGTTTCGAAACACGGGCCGTTCCGCAACGGGTTCCGAAACATGGGCCTGGCAGAGGCCAAACCGTTTCGAAACGGTGCATACCGTTTCGGACGCCTGGGTTCATTCAAGGCACCCGTTCTGAAACGGTGCACACTGTTCCGAAACGCCTGCACAGATTGCAGCAAAGAGTATTCCAAAACATGCAATTAATCATCCAAACATGCTCCAAATGCCACCAAACTTTACCAGCATGCAATTCAACATATATAAGACTTGCAAGCATCAACAAATCATCAGAACAACATCATATGCAAAAAGCCCCAATTCTATAGGCATGCTTCCTACACAAGCTAGCTACTCAAACACAAAACTTCCAAAACAAGCATGTAGTGATCCAATGCAAAAACCAGCAATCTTATCAACAATCAACATACTTAGGGAGTTCCAAACACCTCCCAAATCATACACATTGGTCCCCCATTGCCAAATTACCCAAAAGCTAAAATGTTTAACAAAAACCTTCCATACATTGAGCTCTACTTGCACTTGAATTCTTGCCCTCCTTGCTGCCCTCAAGGTTCCTTAATGTTCTGCATTATTGAATTAAGAAAACGGTAAAGAGCGTAAGCAAAAGCTTAGTGAGGTATGCTCTTAAAAACCATTCAATAATGCATTTAAAAACAATTGCAAATCATGCTTTAAATCAACCTTTGCACATGCTCAAAAGCATACTTAAAACAAGCATCTCATGCTTCAACATAATACAACATGTCATATTGGCTCAAGTGATAAATTCCATTTCATTTAAACAAGTTCATCAACTTCCCAAGGACTTTTAAACACCTTGGCCCCAAGGACTTTTAAACACCTTGTCCATGGACTTTTAAACACCATGAATGAGGACCACACAAGGACTTTTAACCACCTTTGTGTCCATAGCTTGAATCACCCCAAGGACTTTTAAACACCTTGGCCCCAAGGACTTTTAAACACCTTAGCCCCATGGACTTTTAAACACCATGGCCCCATGGACTTTTAAACACCATGGAAAGGATCACCTAAGGACTTTTAACCACCTTAGTGTCCGCAACAAGAATCATCCAAGGACTTTTAACCACCTTGATGTTCTTAAGTAACAAGGCTCACTCAAGGACTTTTAACCACCTTAGTGACCTTAACCTTTTTCAAAACATCACTTGCCAATAAACATCATTTTCATCATTTAATCCACTGTTTTAAAGCATTAAACCAAGCCATTTTCATCATGCATTTAAAAGCATCAATCCACATTTAATCAATGTACAAAAGCAAGGAACTCCTACCTAGAGTTACCTTCAACAAATGGCTTACATCATCAGCAAAAACCATGCTAAAACATGCTTTCAAAACAGTAATTAAAACATGCAAATAACCATTTTGCATCACAACAAAATCATGGCCACCACTAGAGAGAAATTCCGAAAACTTACACTTGAGCTTAGCAAAGTTGATTAGACTTAAACTAAGCTCCCAAGACATTGATTTCAAAGCCGAAAACCCAATTTCCACAAACGCACTCACCGATTTCCACTTTGCTTCAAGCCAAAGCACCAAATCAAGCTTCCGGATCAACAACTCTTGGATCCAAAGATGCCTCCCCTGTTTCAACACATCAAAGCAGAGGATTAATGCATCATCATGCATTAATTGCTTCAATGAAAGCACCTAAACTCGCTGCTCTCATCCAACCTCCATTTTCGGCCACCAAACACAACCGAAAATGCATCCAAACCACTTCTAAACAAAGCCCAGCCATAAACCAGCAAAACCACACATCCTTTAACATCATATAACATCTAAAAACAACCTATTAACATCCTTATACCTCCAGCAACATCAGATCCACAAGATCACCTCAAAAACAACCTTGAATCACAAGCTAAACTTAGGAAACTCAACCTATCCGGGATTGCATCAATCAAAACTCAATTCCTTATCAATTTAGAGTTCATTTAACATCAAAAACACATCTCAAATCACAGATTAATCAGATCTAACGAAAATCATCAAAAATCATCAAATCTTGCATTATAAGCCAAGATCCATTTCACCACTTAAAAACCTTTAACTAAACATCAATTAAGGATTGAAAACTTAGGAATTTCAGTAAAGAACTGATAGTTTAGAGGAGAATGACGTTCTTACCTCCAAACTTGAGTTTCTCCTCTTTTTGGAATCAAAAACCTTGTTGAAACAAGTAGCAATTGAAGAGGTTTTGAAGATATGTTGATTAGGAATCAAATGAGAGTTGAAAGGAGGGATTTAGGTGAGAAAATCATATCCAATTCTCTGGAGAGAATGTGTTTGGGTTGAGAGAAAATGAGAGAAAGAAAATTGAGAAAAGTTGGTTACAAAATCCAAAAATAGCCAAATGGCTTTCCCTCCACTTTTAATATCACTTAAAATCAGAATTTAGACTTAAAATATCTTAGAAAAATCTGGAGAAACTCCCTTTGGGTAAATAGCTCCTTAAAGATTCAAAGTTTCAACCCTTTATAAAACAGTCACCAAACTTTCGAAAATTACATTTTGGTCACTAGCCAAAATGTCACACTTCCAAAACTCATTTTCCAAAATTGATTTCACAGTTCACTTAATTATATTAAAAGATGATTTTAGAACATTTTTCCATATTTTTAATGCAACCCGAACTAGGCTTTCCTAATTTCACCTCTTTAGATTCGAACAGCACTTTGACCAACCGGTCAACGCTCAAAACTCCTAAGCCCAAAACCGGGGCGTTACAACTCTCCCCCCCTTAAGAAATTTCGTCCTCGAAATTTACCTGAAGGAAAGAGATAAGGAAACTGCTTCAGTATGTCTTCCTTCCGCTCCCACGTGGCTTCCTCAACACCTCGATGCTTCCACAGCACCTTCACCAACTCAATGGTCTTGCCACGAAGAACCTTGCTATCCGAATCCAGAACCTTCACCGGTTCCTCATCATAGGTCAAATCCGGATTCAAAACCACTTCCTCCACAGGCATCACATGCGAAGGATCAGATCTATACTTCCGGAGCATAGAAACATGGAACACATCATGAATCTTCTCCAACTCCTGAGGTAACCTCAGCCGATACGCAACAGGACCCACACGCTCAACCACCTCGTATGGTCCAATGTACCGAGGGCTCAACTTACCCTTCCGACCAAACCTCATCACCTTCTTCCAAGGCGAAACCTTCAAGAACACACGGTCACCCACCGCATACTCTATCTCCTTACGCTTCAAATCCGCGTAAGACTTCTGCCGATCAGAGGCAGCCTTCAACCGCTCACAAATGAGCTTCACCTTCTCGGTGGTCCCTTTCAACAAAGCCGGCATCGAAACCAACTTTTGACCAGTTTCAGCCCAACAAAGAGGAGTCATACACTTCCTCCCATACAGAGCCTCATAAGGTGCCATCTGTATACTCGCCTGATAACTATTGTTATAAGCGAACTCAACCAAAGGCAGATGCTTCTCCCAAGAACTTTGGAACTCAATCACGCAGCACCTCAACATATCCTCCAAAATCTGGATAACCCGCTCAGACTGACCATACGACTGAGGATGATAGGATGTACTGAAATGCAACCTTGTACCCAGGGCTTGATGCAAACACTACCAGAAACGCGATGTGAACCTCGAATCCCTATCCGACACAATCGACTTAGGCACACCATGCAGCCTCACAATCTCAGCAATGTACAGCTCTGCCAGCTTATCCAAAGAAAACGTAGTATGGACAGGCAAGAAATGCGCACACTTCGTCAAGCGATCCACAATCACCCAAACAGAATTCTTCTTTGACGGAGACAAAGGCAAACCAGATACAAAATCCATGGTAACCCTCTCCCACTTCCATTCAGGGATTTTCAACGGTTGCAACAAACCAGAAGGAACCTGATGTTCAGCCTTAACCCGCTGACACACCAAACACTTGCTCACAAACTCTACAACATCCTTCTTCAAACCCACCCAATAGTACTCATCACGAAGATCACGGTACATCTTAGTACTACCAGGGTGCATAGCAAAAGGACTACTATGACCTTCAGTCAGAATAGCACGCCTCAACTCAACATCAGTAGGCACTACTATCCGACTCCCAAAACACAACACACCATCCTCATTAAAGCAGAAATCCGAAGGTCTACCCTCCGCGATATCCTGAACATGAGACACCAAGGAATCATCCAACAACTGCTTTTCCTTGATCAACTGAACCAAAGAGGGTTTCACTTGCAACTCAGCAACAAGACCACCATCTCGCGATATGCTCAAGCTAGCAAACATAGCTCTCAGCTCAACAGCTACCTTCCTACTCAAGGCATCCGCAACAACATTAGCCTTTCCAGGGTGATACTCAATCGTCAGATCATAATCCTTGAGCAACTCCAACCAACGCCGCTGCCTAAGATTCAACTCCTTCTGAGACATCAGATACCTCAAACTCTTGTGATCTGTGTACACAGTACACTTCTCACCATACAGATAATGTCTCCAGATCTTCAGAGCAAAAACCACTGCAGCCAGCTCAATGTCATGCGTAGGATAGTTGCGCTCATGCACCTTCAACTGCCGTGACGCATAAGCCACAACCTTACCCTCTTGCATCAGCACACATCCCAAACCAACATAGGATGCATCACTATAGACCACAAACTCTTTCCCTGATTCAGGCTGAATCAAGATAGGAGCTTGCGTCAAAGCCGCCTTAAGCTTCTCAAAAGCCTGCTGTCTCGCTTCCGTCCACTCATACTTAACATCCTTCTGCAACAGCTTCGTCAAAGGAGCAGCAATCTTGGAAAAACCATCCACAAACCTCCGGTAGTATCCCGCCAAACCAAGGAAACTACGGACCTCATGAACAGACTTAGGAACTTTCCAATTCATCACCGCCTCAATCTTCTGAGGATCAACACGAATCCCCTCAGTTGAGACCACATGCCCAAGAAACACCACCTCCTTAAGCCAGAACTCACACTTACTCAGCTTAGCATAAAGCTGATTCTCCAACAAGGCTTGCAAAACAATCCTCAAATGCTCTTCGTGCTCCTCCTCAGTACGCGAGTACACAAGGATATCATCAATGAACACCACAACGAACTTGTCCAGGTATTCATGAAACACACGATTCATCATGTCCATGAAAGCAGCAGGAGCATTTGTCAAACCAAACGGCATCACAAGGAACTCATAATGCCCATACCTTGTCCTGAAAGCTGTCTTAGGCACATCCACATCCTTCACCTTCAACTGATAATACCCTGACCTCAAGTCAATCTTAGAGAACACAGCAGCTCCCCGAAATTGATCAAAGAGATCATCAATCCTCGGCAAAGGATACCGATTCTTGATAGTCAACTTGTTCAGCTGACGGTAATCAATGCACATCCTCATAGTGCCATCTTTCTTCTTCACAAACAAGACTGGTGCTCCCCAAGGTGACACACTCGGCCGGATGAAACCACGATCTAGCAGCTCTTGCAACTGCGTCTTCAGCTCCTTAGGTGCCATTCTATAGGGAGTAATGGACACAGGAGTTGTATTCTCATACAGCTCAATTCCAAACTCCACCTCGCGTTTAGGAGGTAAACCAGGCAACTCCTCAGGAAAAACACCAGGAAACTCCTTCACAACCTTAATATCTTGCACCCTCAACTCCTTAGAGCTAGGATTCATCACAAAAGCTAGATAAGCTTCACAACCCTGCCTCAGCATCCTACTCGCCTCCAAGGTAGACACCACATTAGCAAGAAACTTCACATTCTCACCACAACAACTTCATAATCATCCGCAAGCTTAAGCGAAACCCGCTTATTTTCACAATCTACCACAGCACGATGCTCAGCAAGCCAATCCATACCAAGGATCACATCAAAACCATAAAAGGGCAGCTCCATAAGATCAACATGAAAAACATGTTCTTGAACAACCAAGGGACACCTTCTATAAAGCTTTCGAGTCACAACAGTTTCACCAAAAGAACTAGTGACACGAACACCAACATCCAAAGACTCAACAGGCAAACCAAGCAATTCAGCATGCTCACGCAAAATGTATGAATGCGTAGATCCAGAATCAATCAAAGAAAGCAATGACAAGGATTGCAAAGTAAAGGTACCTGCAATCACATCTGCATCATTCCTTCCCTCACGCTGAGCATACACCCTAGCTTGGCCTCCACCCTCAGGCTGAATAGCCACAACATGGGCTACTCCACGACCACCTTCCTCTCTCCTCTGGAAATTACCACGGCCGCGCCCACGACCTCTCTGCGGTGCAGCAACAACAGGAGCACGCTCTTGGCCACCAGCCAACCTCGGACAATCTCGCCTCAAATGGTCTACAGAACCACAATTCCAGCATCCATTACCAGCTGCCGCAACAGGAGCTTGCACCTCCCTCACAACACGAGGACAGTCACGCTTCATGTGACCACGCGAACCACAGATCCAGTAAGCACTAGGATCAGCTCTAGCATAACCACCTCTAGCAGGTGCACCACCACCTCTCTTGGCTGAGGACTGATACTTCTGATCACGTCCCCTCTTGTTTCGTCCACCTCCGGAACTATACTCAGTAGCTCTCTTGCCAGAACTTGCTCCAGCACCTTTCGCAGATAAACCCAAGTTCATCTCAATGTCCTTGGGTCGGCCCACCAACACATCAAAATCTTTATACTCAGCAGCCAACATATATGTCTTTACTTCCGTCACCAAACCATAACGGAACCTTTCACACCTCTCCCGCTCATCAGGTATCAGCTCCGGTGCATACTGACTGAGTCGGACAAACTGCACCTCATACTCAGCCACACTCATGCTCCCTTGGGTAAGAGACATGAATTCACGCTTTTTCTCATCAAGATATCTCACTCCTAGATATCTCCTCTTGAACACATTCTGAAAGAATGTCCAAGTAACATCAGCTTCAGCCATCCCAGCTATGGTGGTCGTCCACCACGTATACGCATCGTCCTGCAGCAAGGACACAACACATCCCAACTTTTGCACATCCGTGCAGCTCATCTGACCCAAGATACGCTTGGTACTCTCTAGCCAAGCTTCCGAAGTCTCAGCAGACATACCCCTGAACTCAGTCCCACCAAGACTGCGCAGACGCTCCAAAGGTAGTCTAACTCCAGCATCTCCCTGATGCCCAGCTCCTTGAGCTCCAGCTACTGCTGCTCGAAAAGCACCCGCAATAGCTTGTACCAGCATAGACATATCAGGCATAGCTTGCCCCTGACCAACCTCTGGTCCAGCAGCTCCAGCACCAGCTGCAGCTTCAGCCCTTTCACCTCCAGCACCACCACCAGGTGGAGGAGGGGGTAACACTGCACTACCCGTGTTCTCTTCATTCTCGTTCTCATTGGGAGCCGTAGCTCGCACACTACCTTGTAACTCTCTACGTGGTGCCATACTTTTACCATGCAATCACAATGCAAAATAAAACAAGTCAGGCCCAGCAAGGTAAGCAATCCAAGTATTCAAGCTCAATTTCATTCAAAATCAACATCATTTCATTAGCTTTTGTTTGGCAATGGGTACCCTCAACATACAACATCACAGCATACATCTCAATTGCATCCAAATCACAAGCCACTAAACATGCTTTCGAACCACAAGCATACAAGCCAAACATACTTCAATCATGCATACATTCATTCCCAATTACTCGAAAACTCAGCTCTGATACCACCAAATGTAACCCCCTTAACCCGGCCTAGACGGACGGTTGACCCGAATTAAGAAAGTCACACGGGGAAAACCAAAGTCAACCCGAAAGTCAACCTTGATTAACGACCCTTTTTTTTCTTTTTAATCTTGTCTAGATGCACATTAGTCCTAATTGTGATCACACAAACATCATACTCAAAGATCACAAACATCAGAGATCAAACAGGGACCCAATTGAACAAATTACAACTTTAGGGACCAAATTGTAATTTCTGATAATTAAAATGACTTAACCCAAATTAAAGTTACCAACTTGAAATTAATCAGGTTTCATACTTCTCTGTGAAATTTCAGCTCAAAAGGACTTCCCAAGCTCATACAATTGCACAAACAAGTTTCAGGACCAAAACGCAAACAATTCAAAACATATAACTGCCAATGTCAGCCCCCAACGGTCGACCGTTCCGAAACAGGCTGAACCCGTTTCGAAACACGGGCCGTTCCGCAACGGGTTCCGAAACATGGGCCTGGCAAAGGCCAAACCGTTTCGAAACGGTGCATACCGTTTCGGACGCCTGGGTTCATTCAAGGCACCCGTTCTGAAACGGTGCACACTGTTCCGAAACGCCCGCACAGATTGCAGCAAAGAGTATTCTAAAACATGCAATTAATCATCCAAACATGCTCCAAATGCCACCAAACTTTACCAGCATGCAATTCAACATATATAAGACTTGCAAGCATCAACAAATCATCAGAACAACATCATATGCAAAAAGCCCCAATTCTATAGGCATGCTTCCTACACAAGCTAGCTACTCAAACACAAAACTTCCAAAACAAGCATGTAGTGATCCAATGCAAAAACCAGCAATCTTATCAACAATCAACATACTTAGGGAGTTCCAAACACCTCCCAAATCATACACATTGGTCCCCCATTGCCAAATTACCCAAAAGCTAAAATGTTTAACAAAAACCTTCCATACATTGAGCTCTACTTGCACTTGAATTCTTGCCCTCCTTGATGCCCTCAAGGTTCCTTAATGTTCTGCATTATTGAATTAAGAAAACGGAAAAGAGCGTAAGCAAAAGCTTAGTGAGGTATGCTCTTAAAAACCATTCAATAATGCATTTAAAAACAATTGCAAATCATGCTTTAAATCAACCTTTGCACATGCTCAAAAGCATACTTAAAACAAGCATCTCATGCTTCAACATAATACAACATGTCATATTGGCTCAAGTGATAAATTCCATTTCATTTAAACAAGTTCATCAACTTCCCAAGGACTTTTAAACACCTTGGCCCCAAGGACTTTTAAACACCTTGGCCATGGACTTTTAAACACCATGAATGAGGACCACACAAGGACTTTTAACCACCTTTGTGTCCATAGCTTGAATCACCCCAAGGACTTTTAAACACCTTGGCCCCAAGGACTTTTAAACACCTTGGCCCCATGGACTTTTAAACACCATGGCCCCATGGACTTTTAAACACCATGGAAAGGATCACCTAAGGACTTTTAACCACCTTAGTGTCCGCAACAAGAATCATCCAAGGACTTTTAACCACCTTGATGTTCTTAAGTAACAAGGCTCACTCAAGGACTTTTAACCACCTTAGTGACCTTAACCTTTTTCAAAACATCACTTGCCAATAAACATCATTTTCATCATTTAATCCACTGTTTTAAAGCATTAAACCAAGCCATTTTCATCATGCATTTAAAAGCATCAATCCACATTTAATCAATGTACAAAAGCAAGGAACTCCTACCTAGAGTTACCTTCAACAAATGGCTTACATCATCAGCAAAAACCATGCTAAAACATGCTTTCAAAACAGTAATTAAAACATGCAAATAACCATTTTGCATCACAACAAAATCATGGCCACCACTAGAGAGAAATTCCGAAAACTTACACTTGAGCTTAGCAAAGTTGATTAGACTTAAACTAAGCTCCCAAGACATTGGTTTCAAAGCCGAAAACCCAATTTCCACAAATGCACTCACCGATTTCCACTTTGCTTCAAGCCAAAGCACCAAATCAAGCTTCCGGATCAACAACTCTTGGATCCAAAGATGCCTCCCCTATTTCAACACATCAAAGCAGAGGATTAATGCATCATCATGCATTAATTGCTTCAATGAAAGCACCTAAACTCGCTGCTCTCATCCAACCTCCATTTTCGGCCACCAAACACAACCGAAAATGCATCCAAACCACTTCTAAACAAAGCCCGGCCATAAACCAGCAAAACCACACATCCTTTAACATCATATAACATCTAAAAACAACCTATTAACATCCTTATACCTCCAGCAACATCAGATCCACAAGATCACCTCAAAAACAACCTTGAATCACAAGCTAAACTTAGGAAACTCAACCTATCCGGGATTGCATCAATCAAAACTCAATTGCTTATCAATTTAGAGTTCATTTAACATCAAAAACACATCTCAAATCATAGATTAATCAGATCTAACGAAAATCATCAAAAATCATCAAATCTTGCATTATAAGCCAAGATCCATTTCACCACTTAAAAAACTTTAACTAAACATCAATTAAGGATTGAAAACTTAGGAATTTCAGTAAAGAACTGATAGTTTAGAGGAGAAGGACGTTCTTACCTCCAAACTTGAGTTTCTCCTCTTTTTGGAATCAAAAACCTTGTTGAAACAAGTAGCAATTGAAGAGGTTTTGAAGATATGTTGATTAGGAATCAAATGAGAGTTGAAAGGAGGGATTTAGGTGAGAAAATCAGATCCAATTCTCTGGAGAGAATGTGTTTGGGTTGAGAGAAAATGAGAGAAAGAAAATTGAGAAAAGTTGGTTACAAAATCCAAAAATAGCCAAATGGCTTTCCCTCCACTTTTAATATCACTTAAAATCAGAATTTAGACTTAAAATATCTTAGAAAAATCTGGAGAAACTCCCTTTGGGTAAATAGCTCCTTAAAGATTCAAAGTTTCAACCCTTTATAAAATAGTCACCAAACTTTCGAAAATTACATTTTGGTCACTAGCCAAAATGTCACACTTCCAAAACTCATTTTCCAAAATTGATTTCACAGTTCACTTAATTATATTAAAAGATGATTTTAGAACATTTTTCCATATTTTTAATGCAACCCGAACTAGGCTTTCCTAATTTCACCTCTTTAGATTCGAACAACACTTTGACCAACCGATCAACGCTCAAAACTCCTAAGCCCAAAACCGGGGCGTTACACATGGGTTCCCAAATTGGACCCAGATACAAACCTTCTACAATGGATTGAACGCACAGACAAGAATTGTTGTTGATGCTTTAGCAGCCGGATCATTGCTTTATAAAAATTACACAGAAGCCGTTGGCATCCTTGAAAGGATACCCATAAATGATTTTGAATATCTTGTTGCTAGGCTTGGGACTAGAACCAAAGTCAGTGGGAAATTGCAGTTGGATGAGCTAACGTCCATCTATGCCGAGATTTCCAACCTCACCAGCATGGTGAGAACTTTACAAAAAACAACGAGTCCTAAGCAGTTAAAGCATTGAAGCCATTTTGCACTATATGTAAGGAGAACCACTATGTGGATGAATGCCCTGCCAATCATGTGTCGGAAAATTTCATTGGAAATTTTTGACGCTATTATAATTCTAACTCCATTTCTTATAATGCAGGTTGGAGGTAGCATCCTAACTTATCTTGGGGAAAATAAGGGGGAAACCAGTACAATGCACAATGCTAGAATGCCAGAGGCAAAATCGGAATGCTATGCAAACATTCTGCCAAAATACTATGCCACAAAAAGTTCAAAATAATTTCCAGCAAGGGCAAAGACTCAATCAAGTAGGCAATCTCACAGAGCAGGATGATGTCACAATTTATAGTCTAGCGGCTTCAATACATAACTTAGAGATCCAAATGGGACAGCTTCGGAATGCCATCAACAATCTCCCACAAAGAGCTTTTCCTAGTGACACTGAAGATGCTCGGCACAAAGGTAATGTGCAATGCAAGGACATAACCCTTCAAAGTGGTAAACACTGTGAGGTAGAAACGGTTGCCAAGCAGTCGGTTGACTGCCACGTTGGTAAATCGGTGCCAACAGATGAGCCCATAGAATTAGAGAAAGAGAAAGCCAAAACAGATGATGCCCATAGAAATGCAAATTCTCATGCCATCTCTAGTGCTCAGTAAGATTCCAGTCCCAGTGCGAGCGATGATGTTCACAAAGATGACAAGCAGATTGAGGAAAAAAAGAAAAATGACGCCAAAGTGGATGCAAGCATTGCCTTGGCAAAGTCGACAGTGGCAGCATATGTGTATCCACCACCACCATTTCTGGCCAGACTTCAAAAGCACAAGCAGGACCAACAATTTAAGCGCTTCTTAGAAGGGCTTAAGTAATTGCAAATTAACATTCCATTGGTAAAGGCCCTTGAGCAAATGCCCAACTATGTAAAATTCATGAAGGGCGTCTTGTCCAAAAAGAGGAAGTTGGGAGAATTCAAGACTGTTACCCTCACGCAAGAATGAAGCGTCATGATCTTGAATCGATTGCCACTAAAGCTTAAAGATCCAGAGAGTTTTACTATCCCTTGTACAATTGGCAATAAATTCATGGGTAAGGCATTGTGTGATTTAGGAGCCAACATCAATTTGATGCCACTATTTGTTTTCAAGAAGCTAGGCATTGAAGCAAGACCTACCACGGTGACACTCCAGTTGGCAGACTGATCCCTACGCACATCCCAAGGGTAAGATTGAGGATGTGCTGGTAAAGGTAGACAAATTTATATTTCCAACTGATTTTATCATTTTAGATTATGAAGCTGACATTAATGTGCCAATTATTTTTGGTAGGCCATTCCTTGCTACGGGTAGGGCGCTTATTGATATTCATAAAGGTGAACTAACCATACGAATGAATGACCAACATGCTATTTTTAATGTGTTTCAAGCTTTGAAATGTGCAAATGAATCAGATGAATGTCAAGCTGAGGAGATGATGGAAGTTGTTTATACTCTGGACATGGCATAGTTGTGCCAGGATGCAGAATTTGATGCTGGCATGCTTGATGGCATAGCTGATCTGTTTGAAGAACCTGAGGAGGCCTCCTTGGAGGCTGAAGATGCGAGTTACTTTGAGCTGCTCCAGTTTCCAGGTAGAGAGATAAAGAAACCTAAACCATCAATCGAAGAACCACTAGAGTTGGAGCTTAAGCCACTGCCAGAACACTTGAAGTATGCCTACCTAGGTGATCACTCAACTCTGCCGGTGATTATTGCTACTGATCTCATTGATGATCAGGAGGCAAGATTGCTGGCAATATTAAAAACCTATAAGCAGGCGTTGTATTGGACCTTGGCAGACATCCGAAGGATAAGCCCAACCATTTGCATGCACAAGATTATTTTGGAGGAATATCATGGCAAGACTATTGAAGGCCAAAGAAGGCTGAACCCAAGCATGAAAGAGGTTGTAAAAAAGATATTATTAAATGGCTTGATGCTGGAATAATATACCCCATATCTGATACCCAAAGAAGGGTGGCATGATTGTTGTTTAGAAAAGCTAGGATGAGTTGATTCCCTCTAGAACAATCACAGGATGGAGAGTGTGCATGGATTATAGGAGGCTGAATAAAGTCACGAGGAAGGACCACTTCCCTTTTCCTTTCATCGATTAGATGTTTGACAAGCTGACAGGTAAAGCTTTCTATTGGTTTTTAGATGGTTATTCGGGTTATAATCAGATTGACAACCTGTCCATATGGAAAATTTTCCTTCAAAAGAATAACTTTCGGTTTGTGCAACGCGCCGACAACGTTGTATGGTGTCCATTTTCTCTAATTTGATTGAGCACAACCTGGAAGTATTTATGGACAATTTCTCAGTGTTTGGTAGCACATTTGACGAATGCATTCTAATTTTGGAGCAAGTTCTTCGGAGATGCATTGAGACCAATCTAGTCTTGAATTGAGAAAAATGCCACTTCATGGTGAAGGAGGGCTTTCTCGGGTATAGAGTGATAAAGAATGGACTAGAGGTTGATCCAGCAAAAGTTGAAGTAATCAAGCAATTACCACCCCCCACAAGCGTTAATGGTGTAAGAAGTTTTTTAGGTCATGCAGGTTTTTATCGTCGATTCATTAAAGTCTTCTTTAAAATTCCTAAACCTCTATGCTTGTTATTGGGAAAGGATACCACTTTTGCATTTGATGATTCTTGTTTGAAAGTGTTTAAGGTCCTTAAAGAGAAGCTGGTTAATGCTCCTATAGTCGAGGCACAAGACTGGAATGAGCCTTTCAAACTTATGTGCGATGCCAACGACTTTGTCTGTAACCCTCTAGACCCGACTATGCGTTACGACGGATCCTAGGAAGTCACATTAGGGTCACAAGAGCGACCCACGGTAAAAATACACATAAAAACATTTCCTCTGAAAAAAACACATATTAAATTATAACGGTAACTTTGGTTGAAAAATACTCATTCAATAACTCATTTAAACATATAATAAAAATTTCAGAAAAATATTTTACAGACGCTGTCATGAAACAATAGTGACATGCATGTCCACTAACTATGTCGGTACCGTACTCCAAAAGCAACACCGAGAGAACTCCAACGTTGTTGTCGGTCATCGGGCCATGTTAGGTTTCTTTTAACCTGCGATGGTAAAAACAACGTGAGCTTCGAAAAGCTCAGTAATACAGAACTACCAATGGATGCTATAAGTAACATGTAGGTATATGATAGACATAACACTATCATGTTGTTTCGAGCAACGATAGGATCTAAAAATACGAACAGATATTTCAAAGAAGCGGTATACATATAGATGATAGGATTGTTCTTTATTCAATCACTGGGTATCATACTAGGAACATATAGACCGAAGAATTAGTCCAGATATGAATTACGGTTGTTGAGTCAGGGATTAGTGTGTGTTCCAACAGTGCAAAGTTAACACATACGAGGTAACAATGTGGTGAACGTTATTTCACGGTTATGTAATGTTAGCGATAGGGTTCATTTTATATTTTCTAACTACCCTCCAACCAAACTCCGGTATGCAGTTCCCCAGAACTGCAACTATAACGGGCGTTAACCCAGGCCCATTGGGCGTAGGTGCCAGCCTAAGGGGATACCTTAGGTACGGTACGGTACGGTAGGAATTACCCTAGCCGAAGCATAGGAACCTGTAACGGTAAGGAATTACCAGCCTGATCAGGGCTGAACCTACGGTAACTTCATACTCTATCCCAAGTTCCCCAGTAACGGTCTAGGTAATGATAAAAGAAATCAGTAGTAGACGGTAATGATCAATAATAACAATATTCGGTAGCAATCATTGTTAATCAGTAATAACAGTGAACATGTAGTAAACTTTAGTTTTTATGAAACAGTAACTAGCGAGCATATAAATTTTATTTTATTTTATTTTTCTTTCTTTTTCTAATTCGGATACATAGGTATATTTCGGTTTGATAAAAGCCATATTTCGTATCAAAAGATCACATTGGGTTTAGGACGGTAGAATTATTTATGCACTTGGAACACACTAAAAGGAACCATTTATTTCTCTGAGATACTTCATATTACACGGGGAAAGAAAACTCTAAGTTTTTGACATTTTAAACTGATGCCGGTAATGAGGTCCCGATTAGAGGGGACTTTGTAGCCAATGTCGCCAACCAAGCATTTGGGAGAAAAATGCTTTATTATGATCATTCAAGATATCAACTATATTAAGGTTGTTTTGATCACTTTGGCTAACGAGGGCATTTTGGTCATTTTACTATCAGAGGTAATTTTGTAACTTATCCAATAATGACAAAATGATGATTTGCAATATTCAAGATTTCTAACGGTTAATCAAACCTTCAAATACTCACTCGATCTAACATATCCCAACTCTGCAATACTTACTAAACATTCAAACATGCGCGCTCCACGTGCATCATTTCCAAAATCTACTGTATAAAATATTTGAACGGTCGTCGTCATATTTCTCCACAAGCTCACCACTGAGCATTTAAACTTATATATATATATTTTTAAGCAAGATCTTTCAACCTCATATTAGTATCATGATTCTTGAGTGACGGACACATATATGAGTCATGTTTCATAACACTTAAGGGCATTTCAATCATTTAAGCTTTATTTAGATTTTGGGGTTTCATCAAAGGCAAATTTTTCTCATTCCGGTCAAGAGGGTATTTCGGCCATTTTCAAGCTCGGGATAGATCCATCATTTCCGACAATTATACTAATTATATATTCTCAATCATTTATGTACTCAATGGAGAATTAGTCGTTTTGGTCTTTTCAGTCCTTCCAGACCATTCATTCGTTTCAAAACTTGAGGGTATAAACGTCATTTCGGTTAATTGGGAAGTTTCGATGCTGAAATACTTTAGTGCCTTCGGTCATTACACCCATCCTGATCAATTCAGTCTTATAGTACCTTCAACCTTTTAGTCATTTCAATTGTATCACCCAATTCGATAATTGAAAGTACTTTGATAATTTCCGAACATACGAATAATTTCTTATAAATCTATCTTCAAGGATTAATAAGAATTCAAGGAAATACAAGCATTTCACAATCTCGAAGGTTTAAGTCTTGTTACCGTAACTCTCCAAGTAATTTGAGGATTTTGGGTAAACCGGTTGTTTAACAAGGTTTAAGATAGGTTTCTAGATTGCTTTCATTTTTTATGGTCATTTTAGTCATTCAGATATCTCAAGGGCATTTTCGTAATTTCTCATTCTAACGTTTCGTGCATTAAATCTTTTATCAAGAACATAATCTAAAATTAGGGCTTCAAGGTTGTCGCTTTATTGAGTGTTCACTAAACTTGATTTCCTTATCGGTCATTTGTTCCTTATTCGAGTCATTCGATCTTCACCAGTTTATTATCATAGCACCGTAGCTGTACAACTTATAGTAATCGACGGTAATCAAATGACCAATCATAATGTTCATGCATTAATCAATTACCAACATATTCAATATGGCATACAACAGGTAGTAAAGTATTACCTTGAATCCTTGCTATATCGGTCAACCCTTGAAACGACATTTCGATACTCTTGAACCCGAATTTGACGTCCCTCGACATCTCGTAGACAAGCAACTGTGAATACCTTCATTGCACAAACTTTAATTTTAGTCCTTATTCACATTACTCTTAATTGAATAATTAAAATACATAAGCAAACTCGAGTTCAAGGTTCAATTTGGAGGCTTTCGGGTTGGAATTTCATGAAACAGGCATCAAAAACGGACTCAGGACGTCGAAAAACATAAAATAAGGCTTTTTGAAAAAAGTTGACTTTTTGGTCAACGGTCAAAGTCAACGCTGACGTCAGCAGTCAAAGTCGACGCTGACGTCATGCTGACGTCACTGGTTGACCGGGTTGACTCGGGCGAGTTGACTCACTGGGTTGACTCGGACGAGTTGACTCACTAGGTTGACTCGGACGAGTTGACTCACTGGGTTGACTCGGTCAACGGGTCGGGTCAGGTCAACAGGTCGGTCAGGTCAACGGGTCGGGTCAACAGGTCGGGTCATGTCAACGGGTCGGGTCGGGTGGCTCGGTTCACGGCTAGACTGGGTGTGAGCCGGCTGGCTCAGCAGCCACCGTCCAAGGCAGCCGGGAATCGCCTTGGACGGCGCGTGAAGCCCACGCGCGGTCTTTCCCGGTCGGAAAACACGCAGGACAGCCTAAAAACGCCAAAATAACCTTAAATCCAACCGAAAATCCCATAAATTAAACCAAAACTTACCGAAATCTTACCCAAACGTTGAAGCTCTGTCGAATCGACGAACCTTCAATCGGAGTCAGACAAACAATCGGTTGACTGGGTTTTGCTCACCGTGACGTGAGGAATCCGTTGACGGTGGTGGTGCGACGATAGGGCAATTGAGGTGGCCGGAATTAGTGAAAAGAGACGGCGATGGGAAGAAAAAAAAACAAAACTTTCAAACCGTTGCCCACGGCAAACGGCTGCTCCGATGCGCGAGTGGCCGACGGGGTTTTGGTTAGGGTGCGACGGCAGTTTCAAGGGCACCGGCGGTGAGCGACACGGCGTGGCGGTGAGGCTAACGGACGGTGACCGGGTTTTAGGAGGTGTAGGGTCGATGGGTGAAGGAGATTGTTCTGGAAGGTTTGCCCCCTTTTTTTGATTTGTATTAAATGTGGCAGGCAGGGGGGTTTAAACGATTTATTAAATTCAGATACAAAAAAAAGTTTAGTTCAAAAGTAATTCAAGGCAAACTTAGACTAAAAATGGTCTTGGGTCAAACGGTAAATGCTTCAGCATTTCACTCCAAAGGTCCAGGGTTCAAATCCCTTTAATTCCCCTTTCTCTCCTTTTTTTTTTTCATTTTCAGGGTGTTACATTGTCATTAGAGCATTGCTTGGACAATGACGTAGCAGAGTTTTTCATGCCATATACTATGCCAACATAACATTTAATGAAGCACAACTTAATTACAGCACATCTGATAAACAATGCCTGCTTGAATTATTTGTAAAATTCTAACATGGTTGTAGGAAGCTGTCGCGGCAGGCAACAAACAGAAAATGAAAAGCACTGCCACGGTAGGAAAGAAAAAAATTATGATGTCTTTCCCTAGAGGTGACCGAAACTGGCTCTAGGAAGAATCATGTGCAAGGAAACTTTGTTGCTATCAAAGTCCATAAATCTGAAAATCCTTGAAGTAACTGACAAATTAGCATGAATGAATGAAAGTCTTCAGGGGATGACTCTACTCAATGGGTTCGGGGTTTTGTAGTTTGCTCCTATCTTAATTTCAGACCTAGAAGAGTAGTTTTGATGAGTTGAAGCCCTTATTGTCATGATTATAAATTGTGCTTAATTATGCTGCCTCGGCAACAACCTTACATTACCATGACAACATCTTTGTTTACTTAGAATATTCTTCAGATTCAGCCTGTACACAGTTTCTGCACACACTGCATTGGCATTGTAGTTTAATTTTGAGGTAATTCATGTTATTCTCCTTTCACTAATTTAATGATAGGTGCCACGACCTTGAGGTGTTAAATCAAGTTTAAAACAAGTTTTTCTTTCTGATTAGTGCAATTGCAAGTATGTTTAGGATTGCATTGCTTGACAACAAGCAATAGTTCGAGTTTGGGGGTGTGTAAAGTGCTCATTAGTCTTATATTTTATATGCATTCCATCTCATATTATTGTTGTTCTTAAGTACATTTTAGGCATATTTAGGTGCATACATGCATTATTTACAGTATTCCTTACTTTACACTGTTTATATTGAATATCTTTGATTTAGTGAGATAATGTATTGTTTTAGTTTAGTTTTAGTTTTAGGTACTAGAAGCTGGTAGAAGGAGAGAGGAGCTGATGTTGAGGCAGCAAGCCAATGAGCTATACTGAAGTAGCTCGACAAAGAGAGAAGCGATGTCGAGTAGTCGTCGCCGCCATCATTGCCGCCCATGGCAGCAACCTAAGGAATTGATGAATTGGAGTGCGATTAGAAGATCCTAATTTCCTTAGTCCAATGAGCCCATCCACGCAATTTATCGATGCCGGAAATAGAGGACTGAGCCGCCTAAGTGAAGATTATCCAAGGCGGCTTAAGGTTACTTGTGCCACAAGGAGTCCAACTTCAAGTCAAAGAAGTCGGAATTAAAGGATGCATTCAATGCTAAAACTACTTTATGATGAGGAAGACTTCTACACCTAGGAGGACTTGACTTAGGCCAATGCCCTATATATAGCCGACCATACTTTGTAATCTAGACACCACATAGTCGGCATATCCTAGTTTCTCTTGTGTTTTCATGCCGCCACTATGTTCTCAATTCCCTAGGGTTTGGGTTATGTTGTAAAGTAGTTGTGAGAACGATTGCTTAGGTTTTAAGTTTGTTTTTGCAATAAATTCAATGTTTGCTTATTTCATGTTCTTCACTATTTTCAATTGAGTTCGAGAGAGTCAAACTCACGAAAGAAGTAAGCACGATCTCATCAATACCAGGTGTTGATCAATCCAACCTAGACATAGGTTAGGGTTTAAGACAGCTAAAAGAGGACGAACCAAAGTTGATGTCTTTGTAAGATTCACGATGTGACGGGTATCATATGTAGAGGGTAACAACAACATTCTGACTTAGACATAAGCGGGATCATTATCGAAGCATTCTACCGACCCTTGAAGAACTATCGACTTCGCCGCCGAGCCATCCGTCCGTTCCACTATCGAGGATGCGAAAGCGTCAAAGCAGCCAATCTGCCATCTTCCACCGAGGCAGCAAAGTCTGGCAGCGCAAAGCAACTTAACATGTTCAACGCAGTTTCACACTACTGAGTAGCATAACCTAACCCATTCTATCACCATGATCTTTTCTATCAATTACTTGTGTTTATTTACTTTTTATTCTTTCATAAACTAAAATTTACTTGTGCATTTAATTTTCCTTGTGCAGGAATTGCAATTTGAATAAAGTTGTCCAATCCCTGTGGGAGACGATATCTTTTATACTATAACTTGACAAGAGTGTGCACTTGCGCTCCTATTTAGAGAACACCTAAACTCTCAACAACCGGCCATCGGTCGGGAAGCCTCCAACCATCGCTGCAAATTTCGATCTTCTTCTCCGATTGTCCAAAAGTTACTTGCCGCCATCTGGTTCAACTCTGGCGACCAGTCGCCGCCGCTAGGAGATTTCCGGTCGTCGTCCACCACCGTGACCAAAACCATAAAATCCTAATTTTTCTATTTTTTTACCCTAAACGACCTAAAACCTACTCACGGATCAATAGAATCACTCGAACATCCCCAAATCTAATCCTAAACTACCCAAAGCCTTAATCCCTCTTCAACTCCGCCATGTTTGAAGCATCTCTGACAACCCTAACTAAAATTTCAGCCACCGTTCACATAGTTCAAAAAGAATAAAAAGAAGGATCCTCTAATTTTCCTTTTAACAGTTTCGAAAGAAAAAACTAATATGCTTTTTATCTTGTTTTGCAGATCTCGAAATCAAAGCTTCAAAAGAGGAGGAGTTACCTTCAACTCCATCGTGGCCGCTCAGTTTTCCAATGTTCGCGCTTCTTTTCCGGAGACCGTTTACGTTCCCAACGACCGATGGGTTTTCCGCGATAGTTGATTCTTGAGATTGGCTCAATTACCCAAACTCTCTCTCTCCTTATTTATTACTTATTATTATTTTAATGGATTGTAATTATGAGGGTCTTAATTGTTATCTGACATTTCTCACTCATTTTATTTATAGGAGAGTCAAAGATTACGTTGAGGATGACTTCATTGGGATGATGTCACAAGCTAGCTGGCGTCAGCTATTGGGAGAGAAAACACAGATCCATGTGATCTCCTTGGGTCCAATGAGATAACTCCACATGTACCGGTTTGGGCGGGAAATGGATTTCAGATCTGAATTGTGCTTCTTTAGGTTTAAACAAGCTATATAAGGAGTCTGGGTTTAGGCTTTTTAGCTTGGGCTCCACATATGTAATGGATATTACGTATTTGAAAACTATATATTAGATTTTTGGATTTTTGGACTGGCTTTATTTATTTAATTTTGGTCTTCAATGTTTATTTAAATTTTGGTTTTATTTATAGTGAATTACATTATATATGGGTACCTGGACAAAATACGAGTATTACAACTTTAAGCAATTTTCAAAACCACTCCCACTCAAAACAATCTTTTTCAAAAGACAAGTAATGAGCACGACAATTGCTTGCGTGTGTAGTGTACTATAAATGATACGCAAATATGGTACAAGTATACATGTCGAACGAGTAATAAAGTGATGAGTGTGTATCGTCTCCACAGGGATTGGAGGTATTCACGGTTTGCTGTAACAATAAAGATTGAACTTTTTACAGATGTCAATGCTATAGTAAAAGAGATGATGTAAAATAATGTTGAAGCAAAACGGTGCAGAGAAAGATAAGATAGCAATATGATGAACAAGTCCCTTTTCGTATGTGAAACAAGTCCCTTTTCGTATGTGAAACTCATTACGGAATGACTGGCTGGGAATGATGGACAACCTAAACTGAGCTTCCTAACGATACTAAGGCTCTTCAGCTATCTTCTACGCTAGGCGGGATTTACTAACAGTGTTCCTAAACTATCTCTAGCTAGGAAACTGGGAGTCAGAAATGCTACAGCCATACCTCTCGGCGTAAACTCTTAACACTCCCCTACCCTTCACGAACTATCCTTTTTAACCCTTGAAACCTATCACTTATCTCTAAGGTAGGTTAGAGTCTACCTCTCAGCAGCCACTCCATTGCTTATGGGGGTTCTAAGGCTAGCTCTCTCGATTACTAACCTCAACAAACACTTAAAGAACGACCAACTCTCGAGGGCTCTTACAACTTTAAGGAAATGAAAACGCATAAGCAAATCATATAACATGATAGACACTGAAAAGGCTATAACATGCAATAAAAAGTACTCAAAATAAAAACATCCATCAAACCCAAGCCACCTAAAACAGTTCATGGCTGGGCAATATCATCCAACGTATCATTGCAATAACATCACCAAAGATAAAGATATGAAAAGGAAATGCTATAGAAACAGAAAGAAAGGTGAACTCCTTCTCCGCCACGGAC
Source organism: Hibiscus tridactylites (assembly GCA_958450335.1). Lineage (NCBI taxonomy): Eukaryota > Viridiplantae > Streptophyta > Magnoliopsida > Malvales > Malvaceae > Hibiscus > Hibiscus tridactylites. The sequence continues at coordinate 72,344,565 of OY288279.1, forward strand.
TGCCTGACTGTCTTAGGCCCACTGCCTCTCTCGAGGCCGGTGAGGCCACTCCTTGGAGCTTCAACGATGGAGGACACCATGTTGGAGAAGATGAAGGTGAACGCTTCCCTCTCCTTATGACTTTCTCTCTCTTCCACCTCTCTTTCTTGCGTATGTATTCCAAGATTCTCTCCCTCTTTATATAGTGGAGCCTCCTAGGGTTTTGTGCCCTAAAGATTCCTTGATAATCCCAAGGAATATCCACCGACAATGTCTGCCACGAGGGGACAAGGAGGACAGTCTGCATGTGGGTACTGCTACTGCACATGTCAGGTCGTCCTTTTCTGCATGTTCACATATTTCTACAGCTCATGTGCTTCTCACGTGTTGGCCAATATCCACTTCCACCATGCTATAGCAATTTCTGGCACTAGCTTTCTCTCTTGACTCCTTTCTTGCACAACATCAAACCCAAAACCAACCTTCCGAGCAGTACCCCTCCAAATGGACCAAATACTAGCAAAGATAAAGATGCACCCAGAAGAAGAAAATGCAACCTAAATGCAGTCTAAATGCTATGGTATGAACTCAAGAACAGGAAAATGCTATAGCAAAAAGGTATGAAAACAAGGATATTTGTGCAGTTATCACATTCCCAAACTTAAGATATTGCTTGTCCTCAAGTAATGAGTAGAATAGAACAAAAGAAATACTATGGCAAAGATTTAACCTAGAGGATTGCTATGGTGACATCTCAGACCTTAGAAATAACTTAGGCAATTAAATATAAACAACCAGAAGCGAGATCCTTAAGAACATTCCTTAGGACTAAGATGTGTGTGTGGCTGCCTTCCTCCTATACTTAAGCTAGTGAGATAAATTTTCAAGGAAGCTCCCTATTTATACCCTAACTATGTTCTCTAGTTCTTTTCTAATTCCAGACTCCTAAAGATATAGGTTTTCTGCTACGAAGGATGTCAGCTCATCACACCTACCGTCCTTAACTCTAGATGAGCAGGGAGCAAACCTCTCACCCCCGAGCTAGTAGGCAAAGTCATCCTGTGACAACTTTCATTCACTCATATGCTATAGAAAAACTTTATTTCTTCTTTTTTTATAGTATGCTATAGCAAAGCGGAGTGTCCTTCTACAGATATGCCATAGCATTTATTCGTTTGTTTCAGCATAGGGTCGTCTAGTTTTTCTTAAGTTCCCTAGAGTTTACATATTAGAGTTCACTAGGTTTCTTCCTGAAATTTTTTCTAACGAACTTACTTATAGAAAGAGAGCAGTTGTGTAACAATTTTTTTAACAACCAGATCCTAAGGTCAGTTCTACAGATCTCAACTAATTGTGTTTTTTTCTAACTTAGTTCAAGCCTTTAAGATTTCGTCGTCAGACATCATAGATATATTCATAGGTTGTCTCTAGACTAAACAGAATGCCATAGTAAAAATTTTGTTCTTTCCTACTATGCATATGCTAAAGCAAAATACTAACTATGAATACCAACACCCCCAAACTTAAGGGATGTAGTGTCCTCAATGCATGAACTAATCTATACTATATGCAATGGAAAATGATGCAAAATGAAATGAAATAAAAAATAAAAAATAAAAGTTAGATACCTCCTGGGTGCAGATTCTATGTGGTGTTGCTGGTGTTGTCCATTGATGTTTCAAACGCGTAGTGGTAGGGATCTGCAACATCGTCCACACTCTCGGAGGAGACTGACTGAGCACTAGGTGAAGATCTGACACGACCGACAATATGTTTGATGTGTGTCTTTGGTCTGGGTGATGTAGCATCCGTTGTTTGTGCTTATATCGGCTCAAGTGTAGGTGCTGGGGTTGTCTTCTTTTGATGGGGGGTCCTCATGATCACTTGGTATATGTTCTAGCTTAGAAAGTGGGTTTTCCGGACGTGACGATGCAGGACTAGTTGCCTTCCTAGTAAGTTTCCTTTTCTTGGTCGGGGTAGCCATTGGGTCAGTCTCTTCTACAATAGGTGGAATCACGGGAGTTTCTTTCTCTTGCTGGGCAGTAGGAGTCGTGGGCGTCTTCTTTCTCAAAGTCTTTTTCTTGGCAGCGGGTTGGACAGAGCTAGGGTCATTGGGTCTCACTGGGGCTCGTTGTAGCAGTGGGGGGCTTGCAATAACTCTATGGGGAATAGTGGAAATGACATGTTCTGGTCTGGTAGGAATTTGTTGAAGCAGGATGATATGGCACCAACGCGGTGATGGGCATACTTGAGGTACGCCAGCTGGTGTGCCTTCACTAGGTTGAGCTCAACGCTCAGTTCTTTCGTTGTTGCCACAAATGCTGCTACTCGTGCTGCAACAAAACATTTAGCTCTGCCTTCCATTGTTTGCTGAGGCATATATTCATTGAATCCTCAGAGTTCCGTGACAAGGACCGTAGTTAAACTGTCTTTTCTTAAATAGTTGCATCCACTAGATCGTCTATGAAGACCTCTTTTCTATTACAAAAAGCAGTTATCAGGTTAGGGAAAACAAGGGGACTACGAGGCCTTTTCAGACAAGCATATACTTCATCTACTATAATCTTTCTTATGTCAATGCGTCTACGATGTAATATGGAGTGGAGAAGAAAAAGTCTAGAGATGTCAATTGTGGCAGTGTGTAGTGTGGGCATAAGCTTATGTCGCACAAAATGGTTCCATACCTTGGCCTCAGGTTTGAGGCATCCTCTCTCGACTGACCTGCTGTTGTCCAACACCGTTCCCTCAAAATAAATATCCTCTAGCACCTCACGCTGTGTATGTGCGTCCATGGTTGTCACAAAGTTGGTGTGATGGTCTATAGTGTGCTTTAGCCCATAGAACTTGTTAATTACTGCAACAGTAAACTTTATCTGCTCTCCTCGCACATGAACCGTAGACGGCGTGGGACTTGTGAGGTGTGCGTAGAACTCCTTTACTAGTGAGGTACAGATCTCCTCAGGGTGAGCAGCGAAGGTTTCCATTCATGCTTGCCAATGACATCCATGACTGCTTGATTGAACTGGTCTTCCTTGTAACACCCCAAAAATTACGCCCAAATTGTAAACCCTAGATTCGAAAATTCCCTAATTGAGAAACATAATTTCAAAATCCCTAATTTTTAAAACCCTAATTTTCTATGATGGACTAAATATGAATTTTTATTAAACTTGAAAGTTAATATGAAATTTCTTAAAAGTTTAAGGACTGACTCCGTAAATAACTCTTTTATCAAATTGAATTTTAATTCAATTGGTTTCTACGGTATGTTTTTATTATTATTATTATTATTATTATTATTATTATTATTATTATTATTATTATTATAGTTCTTTAATTTTAAATGAAATTCTAATCCATTCGTCTTCTTTTAATTATTTTATTTATTTTTATTCTTTTCTATTCTATATCACTTTCATTATTTTACTTAAATTAGGTTTGCTCTCCCTATAAATATACACACACATAGTTCAAATAAGATCATCCCAAGAACCCTATTTTTTTATATAGTTTCATGCCGCCAAAATCCCTTATTGATTTGTTAAATTCCTATGTGATAATCTCAACTGCTCTATACTCCTTCTTGTTCGTTAATCCCTTCAACCCCAAGTTTAGTCCGGTACCGATACAGTTGGATCCAATACTTCTGATCATGGAAAATCACATCATTATGTAGGTTGAGTATAGCTTGGCTAAGGTGTGTTTTCTTATTGTGCTACATGTTTTCTCTGTGTTGATGCATTATTGTTTGTATGGTTGACATCACATGCATATGATTTCAGAATGTGTTTTTAGTATGATTTATGAAATATCGGATTTCCAGAACTATGATTTATGGATTTATGGACTATGATTTATGATTTATGTTTATGGAATATCAGATTTATGGAATTGGTTTTTATGAAACTTGAATTTTAAACATCATATGTGTATGAGCATGGGTTGGGATTTGTAAGGAGGAAGTTCAGTGGTTTCACTCTTCGAGTTGAATTTCACTTCGGATTGGCAAACGTAGGGAGGAGGTTATGGGAACCTTCCTCATTTATGGCGGACATAGTTGGTGCATTGCATTACGCTTGTGATATTGTATCATGTTTTAAAAGGATTTTAAGAAAATATTACTATGTTTTTACGACTATGATTTCTTGCACTTTAGTGACACACTAAGCTCTTTAGCTTACTCCCCCATAATTTCCTCTTACATATATCTTTGGACTTTAGACGGCGTGGTACTTAGAGGATCTCAGATTCTATTCGGTTATTTTATTATTCAATACGAAACTATTTTAGTTTAATCAGATTTTTATTTATTATTTTGGGCCAAGGATGTAATTTTAGACTATTTATGTTTTGGGATTATTTTTAGCATTCATTTACTGTTATTTTAATTCAGAGATTTTATACAATCCTTCGAACACCTATTATGGTATTTATATTTTTATTCATTATTAAATTTATGTTATTTTATTTTAATTAAAGTATAATTTTCAAAATTGGATTTCTTGAGGGTAAAGTTTTCAATTGTAACTTCCTAAATTTGATCTTTTCTCCTAGGTCGGGTTTAGGGGTTACATTTAGTGGTATCAGAGCTAAGTTCAACCCTCGGACTGTGTGGCTCACATAAAATTTTAAGCCGAAAATGATTTTTGCATGCATATTAAATGTTTTGGGGTAAATTGGGATTTTTTTGATAAATTTTCTTATTTTAAAGAATTAAATATATGTTTTGAATAGAAAATCCATAAACCAACTCTAATTCTAGGATTGTCCATTTTGTAGATAAATTACTATGTCACCTCGTAGGATCTCTAGCTTAGCGATTGATCGTGATCATACTCGTCCTTATGAAATTGTGATCAAAGTCTATCTGAAAGCTCTATGTTGTCATTTGTGACATGATCTAAAATGTCTTTTTAAAATTGTTATCAAAACCTTTTTTTTAAAGTATGTCGTTAGTCTAAAAATTTTGAGGACAAAATTTCTTTTAAGGGTGGGCGAGTTGTAACACCCCAAAAATTACGCCCAAATTGTAAATCATAGATTCGAAAAATCCCTAATTGAGAAACATAATTTCAAAATCCCTAATTTTTAAAACCCTAATTTTCTATGATGGACTAAATATGAATTTTTATTAAACTTGAAAGTTAATATGAAATTTCTTAAAAATTTAAGGACTGACTCTGTAAATAACTCTTTTATCAAATTGAATTTTAATTCAATTGGTTTCTACGGTATGTTTTTATTATTATTATTATTATTATTATTATTATTATTATTATTATTATTATTATTATTATTATTATTATTATTATTATAGTTCTTTAATTTTAAATGAAATTCTAATCCATTCGTCTTCTTTTAATTATTTTATTTATTTTTATTCTTTTCTATTCTATATCACTTTCATTATTTTACTTAAATTAGGTTTGCTCCCTATATATATACACACATATAGTTCAAATAAGATCATCCCAAGAACCATATTTTTTTATATAGTTTCATGCCGCCAAAATCCCTTATTGATTTGTTAAATTCCTATGTGATAATCTCAACCGCTCTATACTCCTTCTTGTTCGTTAATCCTTTCAACCCCAAGTTTAGTCCGGTACCGATACAGTTGGATCCAATACTTCTGATCATGGAAAATCACATCATTATGTAGGTTGAGTATAGCTTGGCTAAGGTGTGTTTTCTTATTGTGCTACATGTTTTCTCTGTGTTGATGCATTATTGTTTGTATGGTTGACATCACATGCATATGATTTCAGAATGTGTTTTTAGTATGATTTATGAAATATCGGATTTCCGGAACTATGATTTATGGATTTATGGACTATGATTTATGATTTATGTTTATGGAATATCGGATTTATGGAATTTGTTTTTATGAAACTTGAATTTTAAACATCATATGAGTATGAGCATGGGTTGGGATTTGTAAGGAGGAAGTTCAGTGGTTTCACCCTTCGGGCTGAATTTCACTTCGGATTGGCGGACGTAGGGAGGAGGTTATGGGAACCTTCCTCATTTATGGCGGACGTAGTTGGGTGCAATGCATTACGCTTGTGATATTGTATCATGTTTTAAAAGGTTTTTAAGAAAATATTACTATGTTTTTACGACTATGATTTCTTGCACTTTAGAGACACACTAAGCTCTTTAGCTTACTCCCCCATAGTTTCCTCTTACAGATATCTTTGGACTTTAGACGACGTGGTACTTGGAGGATCTCAGATTCTATTCGGTTATTTTATTATTCAATACGAAACTATTTTAGTTTAATCAAATTTTTATTTATTATTTTGGGCCAAGGATGTAATTTTAGACTATTTATGTTTTGGGATTATTTTTAGCATTCATTTACTGTTATTTTAATTCAGAGATTTTACACAATCATTCGAACACCTATTATGGTATTTATATTTTTATTCATTATTAAATTTATGTTATTTTATTTTAATTAAATATAATTTTCAAAATTGGATTTCTTGAGGGTAAAGTTTTCAATTGTAACTTCCTAAATTCGATCTTTTCTCCTAGGCCGGGTTTAGGGGGTTACATTCCTCCTCTTTAGAGTATTTAAACCCTAGCTTCGGAAGAACATTCCTGTCTTTAAGTTTCGTCCATCGCACCTTTGCTGGCTCATCAAAAAACTTAGAGATTTCCAGGACTGTTGGTTTCTTAGGGCGATCGGAAGTTTCAGGGGCATTCTTGTAACGAGCCATTGAGGGTTTTGTTGAAAATAGGGGAGGAGTGAATATGTGAGGGGAAAGTGGGGAAGGTTGTTTTGTGTTTTGGGAGAAAATCGAAGAGATGAAGGGAAGAAGAAAAAAATTGAGTGTTGAAGAAGATGAAGAAGTTGAAGGGACGAGTGATGATGAAGGAAATATGGGAAGTTGAAAAAAGTGAGGGGAAACATATGAATTAATGGAAGAGGGGAGTGATAGGGACGTGTGTCGGCTTTAAGGGAGAGAGAAAAGGTGGGAGTTAATATGATGGTTGACGGTTGGAGAGAGAATATGTAGGTTTTTTGTGGCTAGGGTTTCACCTCATTAATTAGGTGAATATTCTCTCTCTTGCTTTTTGTTTTTTTTTTCTCTTTTTTTTAATTCATCATCCCCCATTTTTTCGAATAAAACCTCTCCTTATATTTTTCTTTTCCCTTTTTTGTACTTCCAAAAGTAGATAAAAACAAACTCCATATCCTTCTCCCTTTTGCTACAAACCCCTGTAGATAGCATGCTCTCCTGCCTCTGTACCAGCCATCGTACTAGGAAAGAGAAAACTTGTACGAGTGTCACGTGAAAAGATATGAAAATAAAAACAAAGATAACATAAAAACTAAACTAAAAAGAAAATCATTATTTATGAACATGCTATAGCATAAAAGATAGATTTTAGAGAGGCAAACTTTCAAGGATCGTGAAAATCCAGGTGTGACTTGTCTCTGAGGATAGGGGCTCCATTGTACATCTTCAGGCGTTGGCCATTGACCTTGAAGACTTCACCATCGTCCAGCTTATTGACATCAACCGCGCCATTAGGGTACACCTTGTGTATGATGAATGGTCTTGACCACCTTGATTTCACCTTTCCAGGAAAAAGCTTTAGCCTGGAATTGTAGAGAAGCACTTGTTGACCTTCTGAGAAATGCCTTGGAAAAATATGTTTGTCATGCCACTTCTTGGTTTTCTCCTTGTAAATGCGAGCATTTTCATATGTGTGGGCTCTAAATTCTTCCAGTTCATTAAGCTCTAGCAACCTCCTTTCACCAGCTAGTTGGGCATCCATGTTGAGTTTCTTGATTGTCCAATAAGCTTTGTGCTCAAGCTCAACGGGTAGATGGCATTCCTTGCCAAATACGAGCTTGAAGGGTGATATGCCCAAAGGTGTCTTGAAGGCTGTCCTATACACCCAAAGTGCTTCATCCAACTTGGGGGACCAGGCTTTTCACATAGGATTAACCACCTTCTCCAATATTTTCTTGATTTCACGGTTGGAAACTTCAACTTTTCTGTTCGTCTGCGGATGATATGATGTAGCAATCTTGTGCCTGACTCCATATCGGTGTAATGCTTTAGCAATAAGCTTGTTGTCAAAGTGAGTTCCTTCATCATTGATGATAGCTCTGGGTGCTCTGAACCTCGTGAAGATGTTCTTGTGAAGGAACTTCATGACCGTCTTGGAGTCGTTCCGTGGAGTGGCAACAGCCCCCACCCATTTTGACACATAGTCGACTGCTAGCAAAATATATAGATCTCCACATGATGCGGGAAACGGGCCCATGAAGTCAATCCCCCACATGTCAAAGATTTCAACCTCCAAAATATTTTGCAATGGCATTTCATTCCGCTTGGAGAAGTTCCCCGTTCGTTGGCATCTATCACAAGTCTTGTAGAACTCGTGTGCATCCTTGAAAAGTGTAGGCCAATAGAATCCTTCTTGAAGAACTTTTGCAACAGTTCTAGCACCACAAAAACGCCCTCCACATGGTGATGAATGACAACGGTACATAATGTTATGGTATTCTTCCGCTGGAACACATCTCCTTATGATCTGATTAGGACATTGCTTGAACAAGTAGGGTTCATCCCAATAGTAGAATCTTGCATCATGTTTGAATTTCTTGAGTTCCTGGCTAGATAAATCAAGAGGCAAAATACCACTATCAAGATAATTAACAATATCAGCATACCACAGAATTGTTGTAGCAGCTAGCAGTTTCTCATCAGGGAATTCCTCCTTAATTTCAAATTCACTACCTTGTGTGATAGCATTTTCTAGCCTAGATAGATGATCAGCTACCTGGTTCTCACATCATTTCCTATCTCTAACTTCTAAGTCAAATTCTTGTAGCAAGAGTATCCACCTAATAAGTCTAGGCTTAGCATCCTTTTTAGTCACTAAGTACTTAATGGTTGACTGATCGGTATGAACTATGACCTTAGTGCTTATCAAGTATGATCTAAACTTATCAAAGGAAAATACTATAGCAAGCAGTTCTTTTTCAGTAGTGGTGTAATTAATTTGTGCATCATTCAAAGTGCGACTAGCATAATAAATAACATGAAAGAGTTTACCTCGGCATTGTCCAAGTGCTACACCGGCGGTGTAGTCACTTGCATCACACATCAGCTCAAATGGCTCGTTCCAATCAGGTGGAATGACAACTAGTGCTGAGATAAGCTTCTCCTTCAGTTCTTGAAATGCGTTATAGCAATCTTTGTCAAACACAAATGGTTGATTTTGCTGTAGCAAATTGCATAGTGGCTTTGAGATCTTCAAAAAGTCCTTGATGAATCTCCGATAGAAGCCAGCATGCCCTAGGAAGCTTCTTACTCCTATGACAGTAGTGGGTGTAGTTTTTAAATGACCTCGGCCTTTGCTTTGTCAACTTCTATCCCTTGCTTCGAGATCTTGTGGTCTAAGATTGTTCCTTCCATTACCGTGAAATGGCATTTTTCCTAATTGAGCACCAAATCAACTTCCTCACACCTCTTTAAGACCTTGGCGAGATTGCACAAGCATGTGTCGAAGTCTCTCCGGAGACCAAGAAGTCATCCATGAAAATTTCTAAAAAATCCTCGACCATGTCTAAAAAGATAGCCAACATACATCTTTGAAAAGTTGCTGGAGCATTGCAGAGACAAAAGGGTATTCTCTGGAAAGCTTAAGTTCTGTAACGGCATGTGAAAGTTGTCTTCTCTTGGTTTTCGGGTACTATAGCAATTGTTGAGAGTGTAAAAGTTCTATTATTTACACCCTTTTTAACCCATATTTCTGCTGCATTCAAGCATCATTGCATTGCATTTAGGTTAGTTTTCAATAAAACATCACAATTATATAAAAGGCACGGATTCTACTAAAAGACGGTGTATTTTGCAGGTAGCTACCATGGTTGACGATGAAGGCAGGCGCAGGGCAGATAAGCAGGAAAGCTGAACTGGACAAGCAGCTGAAGAAGACGAACCTGTCATGGACCTGTCGTGACAGCAAGGTGACAGCAGACTTATGAAGAGGAAAAATCAAGTGGACCTCAATAGATAGAGAAAAATCTGCTCGTCTGTCGTGTGGAAGCCAAATAATTTTCCAAGCCCCGGATCAAAAGATATGTCAAGCCAAAGCTCAAGGAAAGGAATTCCCACAAAATAGGGATGCGGCTGGAAAGTAGGAGACTTTAGAGATTTAGTCTTTATTAGAATCTTACTTTTAATTAAAGTTGTAATCCTTGTTACCTTAGATAACTTGAGCCCAAAGCTTATATAAGGGCATAGATTTAACCTAGGAGGCATAACCGATTACCCTAGAATCAAAACCAAAACCCTGTCGTCCACCCGTCACCGACATGTTCTAAATTCCCCCTAGGGCTACGGGTTGTTTTGTAAAGTAGTTGCAAGGGTTGCTTTGTTTTAGGATTTTTCAAGTTCAATAAAATAAACTTCAAGTTCTTTTATCTTGGTTTTAATATCTTGCAAGAGCATCGGGAGAGCATTGCGAGGTCATCCATTTACTTAGCATCGGGAGAGTTAAGTATACGAAAGAGATAAAAGCGTGTTCTCTAGTTTATAGTTGAACCATCTCGTGCCTAGGGATAGGGCGAGGTTAAGTGGCTAAGGAAGAATTCATACACATCGGTGTTCATCCTTCGATTCACGCCGGGAGGTATCATCAAAGACGTGATCATCGACAGACTTGTGCCTAGGGATAGGGCAAGGCAGATCTGGGATTCTTGCCAAGCTTGAAGTACAGAGTTAGTGTCTGCTGCTGCGACAGCTAACGGACAGACGCCGCGACAGGTGCTGTCGGCGACGGGAGCGACGACAGAACTGGAGATCCTAAGCAATTCAATACCTGCACTACCGAGCAATTCAATACCGGCCCATTCTCTCTATCTTGATATTCCAATCCTTTTATTTACGTTTTTATCATATTATTCTCGTGACAATCTTCTAAATTATTTCCTTTACTTCGTGCAGTAAATCAAGGTGAAGTCATTAGCCCAGTCCCTGTGGAGACGATATCCGATACTTCGTATCACTTTACTACTTGCGTCGTGTACACTTGCACTACAATTGCGATAGTCTATTTTACACGCAACAAGTTTTTGGCGCCGTTGCCGGGGACTGGCAACATAACTACATCTTTCTTTTATTGCACTTTTTGCTTTTATTTTTATTTTTATTTTCGTTTTTATTTTTATTTTTATTTAATTTTTCTTTTGTGTTTTCAACTCTTGCTTTTCACGAGGTTCTCTTGTTTATGCGCAGATCGAAAAGAGGCGAAGATCCTGAGTATAAGTTAGATCCGGAAATTGAACGATCATTCAATCTCAAGAAACAGATTCGCCACCTTTTAGACAGGAACGAATACCTTGAAGAACAGCTAGAGCAGATGGCCCGTAACCAGCCTGCTGGAGGAGACATACCGCCTGTCGGCGACCCGCCGAGGGCAGATGGACGACGATCATGTCGTGACTACATGCTGAACGATCATGTAGAGCTGGAAACCACGCTGCTGGATATTGATGTTGACAATTTCGAGCTTAAACCTGTCATGTTTAGTATGATCAACAACGCCGGGCAGTTTAGTGGTTCTGCGACAGAAGATGCTAGAGAGCATCTTAAAACGTTCCAGGAGATCTGTGGTTCGTTTAGGCTACCAGGAGTTAGTCCGGAGATACTAAGGCTTCGGTTATTCCCCCATTCATTGAGGGACAGAGCTAAAACTTGGTGGAATAAACTTACACCGGGTTTTATTATGACTTGGGCAGATCTAACTCGTGAATTTTTATCTCGTTTTAATCCTTCGCATTTATCTGAGCGATTACGTAACGAAATTGCTACTTTTCAACAGGAAGATGACGAGCCGATGCACGAGGCCTGGGACAGATTTACTACTCTTCTTCGGAACTGCCCAATGCATGGATTCCCTGTCTGGAATCAGGTAACAAAATTCTATAATGCTGCTAACTTACAAACTCGCATTCGCATTGATTCTGCAGCAAATGGACTATTATTGGATAAAGATCCAGACGAGGCATTGCAAGTTCTAAAAAATCTAGCCAAGAATGAGGAGCAGTTTCCGACAGCTAGAAGAGGGAGTAAACGGGTACTTGCTGTCAAGGACTATGAGGCCGACAGCACTATGAAATCTCAGGTAGCATTCCTTACTAAAGCAATGAAACACTTATTGAGTGAAGAGGACTTACGAGGATTTGCTGTCGAGGAAATTTGTGCTACTTGTGAAGGAAATCATAGTAGTGAAGAGTGCCCTATAAATATAGAAGAGGGAAAATATGTTGGAAATTACAAGCCAAACTACAATTCCAACAACTACAACCCTAATTGGAGGAAAGATCCCAAATTTTCCTGGAGTAATCCTAACAATGCCCTAAATCCGCAAGCATATAATCAGAATCAGGGGGGTCCTAGATTGATGACGCGACAGCAACTGCAGCCGCAGAACCTGCCGCCTCAGCAACAACAGCAGCCACCACCTGCCACGAGTAGTGTATTGGAGCAGACTCTGGCCACCTTTATGTCCCAGACTGGCACATATATGGATAATATTAATCAGTTTGTCAAGAAGACGGAAAATTTTATGGATGAAACTAAGATGAGAATGACAAACCATGAGGCCACCTTGAAATCTCTAGAGACACAAATGGGTCAGGTGTCGCAGCATATTAAACCGAGGCAAAATGGAGGTTTCCCTAGCAATACTGAAAATGCTAGACCGCCCCCACATGAGCAATGTAAGGCAATTACTACTAGGAGTGGGAAAAAGCTACCAGGGCCGGAAAAAGAAGTTGATACAGAAAAGGAACCTGCCTTGGATAAACCTGCCGAGGAAGCTGCCCCGACAGGTGACAAACAGACTGCTGCCGATGAGCCTGTCACGACAGCAGAAGCGACAGAGGAGAAAAAGGATGATTATCGTCCTCAGATTCGCATGCAGTGGGAAGGACGCATTGCTGATTATCGTCCCCCACCACCCTTCCCTCAACGGATACAGCAAGCTAAGCATGAATCTCAACTCAAAAAAATTTATGATATTTTTAAACAGGTTCATATTAACATTCCGTTGTTAGATGCTGTTAGGGAGATGCCCGGTTATGCTAAATTTCTCAAGGATGTCATGTCTAAAAAATTTGAAACGGTAAGGATGCAAGAAGGTTGCATGAGTATTCTTCATCGGCAGCCACCCCAGAAAAAGAAGGATCCGGGGAGCTTCCTCATACCTTGCGTAATCGGCGATAAATTTGTGGGTAAGGCACTTTGTGATCTTGGTGCTAGTGTTAATCTAATGCCCAAATCTGTTTTTCAGAAACTAGGTATTGGCAAGGCGCGGCCCACGACAGTTACCCTACAGCTAGCCGACCGCTCTTACGTTCACCCCGAGGGAAAAATTGAAGATATTTTGGTAAGAGTGGATAAACTTATTTTTCCTGCTGACTTTCTTATTTTAGACTGTGAGGCAGATGAGAACGCACCAGTCATCCTAGGGCGACCCTTCTTAGCCACGGGAAGATCATTGATTGATGTGGAGAAAGGAGAACTCACCATGCGCGTGAACGATCAAGAAATTAAGTTGAATGTTCTCCAAGCAATGAAACATGCCGATGTGGACGAGGAATGCAAGGCCATCATTGAGGTGACCTTTGATCAACCCTGCATCAGGTCGGGCTGCCGAGATATAAAATTTGGTCACTGCTGCGACAGCCACCTACAAGCCTGTCATCACAGTGACGACGACAGCGATGACGACAGCACCGACGACAGTGACCCCTCTGAATCCGATACATCTGATACTGAAGGTCATGAGGAGGTAAACTGGTTAGACCATCGTCCAGGTAAGTTATTCAAACCTTTGAATTACACTTCGGATAACCATTTAATCCAAAAGCCCTCTACTGTTGAACCACCTGCCTTAGAACTTAAGCCCCTGCCAGGGCAGCTTAAATATGCTTATCTTGGTTGTGATGACACACTGCCTGTAATCATCTCTGCTAAGCTGCCGCAGGAACAGGAACGACAGATGATCGACATGTTAAAGCAGCATAAAAGGGCGATAGGATGGACGATAGCAGACATTCAGGGCATTAGTCCGGCAATCTGTATGCACAAAATCCTCCTAGAGGAAGATCATAACCCGACTATTGATGCCCAAAGGCGGTTAAACCTTGCGATGAAGGAGGTAGTGCGTAAAGAAATAATTAAATGGTTAGATGCAGGTATTATTTACGCCATCTCCGACAGCAAATGGGTAAGCCCGGTACAATGTGTTCCCAAGAAAGGAGGCATGACCGTGATAACCAACGAAAACAACGAGTTAATCCCAACCAGGACTGTGACCGGTTGGAGGGTTTGTATGGACTATCGAAAGCTTAACAAAGCTACCCGAAAGGACCACTTTCCGTTACCCTTTATTGATCAAATGCTTGACAGATTAGCGGGTAAACCTTACTATTGTTTTCTTGATGGTTACTCAGGTTACAACCAAATTGCTATTGCACCAGAGGATCAAGAGAAAACGACTTTCACATGCCCCTACGGTACATACGCATTTAGGAGGATGCCGTTTGGACTCTGTAACGCACCTGCCACCTTCCAAAGGTGCATGATGGCTATATTCTCGGACATGGTAGAGGACTTCCTAGAAATTTTTATGGATGATTTTTCTGTCTTTGGAGACGATTTTGAGAGTTGTCTGGGCAATTTACAAAAGGTGCTCGAAAGATGCGAAAAAGCAAACTTGGTTTTAAATTGGGAAAAATGCCACTTTATGGTGGATGAAGGGATAGTCCTAGGCCATAAGATTAGTTGCCGTGGTATAGAAGTCGACAGGGCAAAGATTGAAGTCATAGAGAAGCTGCCGCCGCCAACAACAGTCAAGGGCATTAGAAGTTTTCTAGGGCATGCTGGTTTTTATAGGAGATTCATTGCCAATTTCTCAAAAATCACGAAACCCCTATGTCATCTCTTAGAGCAGAACCGACCCTTTGACTTTAATGAAGAATGTACTGAAGCATTCAAGGTTCTGAAGGAAAAGCTAGTGACAACCCCCATAGTACAGCCACCAGACTGGACACAACCGTTTGAGATTATGTGTGACGCTAGTGACTATGCTGTCGGGGCAGCACTTGGGCAGCACAAGGACAGGCTGTTTCATGTCATATATTATGCCAGCAAAACATTGAATGATGCCCAAGTGAATTATACCACCACAGAAAAGGAGTTGTTAGCTGTGGTGTTCTCCATCGACAAGTTTCATTCTTACATACTTGGGACGAAAGTAATAGTGCACACCGACCATTCTGCCCTCAAGTACTTATTTGCAAAGAAGGATGCCAAGCCGAGATTGATACGGTGGATCTTGCTATTACAAGAGTTCGACCTTGAGATCAAAGACAAAAAGGGGACAGAAAACCAGGTGGCAGACCACTTGTCGAGGTTGGAGATGGGACAGAGTCTACCCATTGATGAGACACACATACTTGAGACCTTCCCAGATGAGCAGCTCTTTGCTGCCGCAATAGCTGTCGCGACAGCCATGGCGGCAGGTAAGTCTTCTAACCTTCCCTGGTATGCTGATTTCGTTAATTTTATAGTTAGCGAAATATTACCTTCTGATCTTACTTATCAAGCCAGGAAGAGGTTTCAAAATGATGTTAAACATTATTATTGGGACGAACCTCTTCTTTTCAAAATGTGCGCAGATCAGGTTATAAGGAGATGTGTACCACAAGAAGAACAAGAAGACATTCTCCATCACTGTCATGCTTCACAATATGGAGGACACTTAGGAGGCAATAAAACTGCTATCAAGGTGCTGCAGTCAGGGTTCTACTGGCCGACACTGTATAAGGACGCACAGGAATTTTACAAAAACTGTGACAGGTGCCAGCGGACAGGTGACATCTCGAGGAGAAACGAGATGCCACTGCAGAATATTTTAGAAGTCGAAATCTTCGACGTTTAGGGGATTGATTTTATGGGACCTTTTCCATCTTCGTGTGGAAATCTTTACATCCTCCTAGCAGTGGATTATGTCTCCAAGTGGGTAGAAGCAATCACAACTCAAAAGAATGATGCCAAAACGGTCCAAAAGTTTTTGCACAAAAACATCTTTTCTAGATTTGGCATCCCTAGGGCGATTATCAGTGATGAAGGGAGACATTTTGACAACAGGGTAATTGCTGCCGCCTTGAGAAAATATGGTGTCAAGCACAGGATCGCGACAGCATACCACCCACAGACCAATGGACAGGCTGAGATATCCAATAGGGAAGTGAAGAACATTCTTGAAAAAATGGTTAAACCAACTAGGAAAGATTGGTCTTTGCTTCTGAATGATGCATTATGGGCATACATAACAGCTTTCAAGACTCCATTGGGCATGTCTCCATACCGTTTGATTTATGGGAAAACCTGTCACTTGCCTGTCGAGATAGAGCACAAGGCATATTGGGCGATCAAGGCAGGCCAGAAAAGGCTGTTAGATTTGAATGAGATCGATGAAATACGGACAATGGCCTACGACAATGCAAGGATTTACAAGGAAAAGACTAAGAAGTGGCATGACAAGAAGTTGCTGCCACGACAGTTCTGCCCAGGGCAGCTTGTGTTGTTGTTTAATTCTAGGTTGAAACTCTTTCCAGGGAAGCTCAAATCTAGATGGTCTGGCCCGTTCCAAGTAGTTCAAGTTTTTCCCCATGGTGCCATTACAATTCAATCACTAAAGGACGGGCACCAATTCAAAGTCAATGGACAACGCCTCAAGCACTATCAAGGGACTAAAGCCCCAGGAATACAGGAAGTGGTTACTTTAGGTGATGCCCCACAAGGCATCCCTAATTTAACCTAATTTTTTATTTTTATTTTTATTATTAATATTATTTATTAGGAATTAGATTTATTTTATTCGAATAATGTTTTGTTTTTACAATTTCAGTTTTTAGGAAATAAAGGAGTCAAGTGAGAAAGAAGAAGTGGCCCAAGCCCACCGCTCATCCACCAGCCCAATAAAGCCCATTTATGGTAACCTGTCGTTTCGGCTGCCGGCGCAGACGGATTTGACAGGCTGTCAACAGACGCACAGCAGACGCAGAAGCGTGCGGCAGACGCACAGCAGACGCATTAATGCCTGTCAGACGCATCAGACACGCTACATTCAATCTGCCGCCCCGTTATTCCCGTCTGCCGTTGCGGCATTAAATGGGCATATACCCAACAGCTATATAAACCCCTTCCCATTTTCATTTTTCATCACTTCCGATTTTTCTCTCTTGTTATTCTCCTCTAGTTTTATCTATTTTCTATTTTTCAGCCCTTGCAACCAAAATGTCCTCACGACAAACCCGTCAAAACACTGCTGTCGCTTCTTCATCAGCAGCAGCATCGCCATTCACCAAAAAGGAGCTATGGGAGGAGCGTGGCTTCATTTACAACAGAGATGCACCTCTTTTTGGACTCCGGCCGTTCATTATGAAGGCCATTACGGCACAACTATGGGAGGACTTTGCCGAGTAGCCGGCAGAGCTTAATGATACTTTGGTCTGGGAATTTTATGCGGCGATCGAAAGCAAGACGGCGACATCTGTCACCGTCCGAGGAGTGACAGTTCCCTTCAGCGCTAGCAGCATCAACCATGTGTTCGGCCTCTTCTTTGGCCCCAATGATGATGCTCACCAACAATTTTGGGACACCCTCGACACTGCTGGACATGATGCTGTCATGAGGGAGCTGACAGAGGCTGGAACGACATGGAGCACCAGTAAGAAGAACCTCCACTCTGTCAATAGGGGGCAGCTACTCCCTGAGGCAAAACTATGGAACGCTTTTATCAAAAAGCGTATCCTGCCTTCGTCCCACCATACAACAGTCAACCGACAGCGGCTGGCCCTTATCCACTCCATTATGCACGACAGGCCCATCAATGTGGGCAGGTACATGCGGGACAGCATACTTGATTGTGCCTTCTGCTCGGACTCACGACTCTGCCTGCCGTTCACTATCACCGCCCTCTGCCGCTGTGCCGCCGTACCGGAGGAGCCCTCAGACAAAATCAAGACGGGCAGCGGATGGACAGACAACAACATCTCCAGCCTCATGGAGGTCATAGTCGTATCGCCCCTCAACGCCTTCGACCCAAACGCCCCTCCTGCTGAGTCCGATGATGAACCTGCCACCGAACCTGCCCCAGAAGCTGCCACCAACACCGCTCCGGCAGATCAGAACGCCCACATCCTTGCTGCCATCCTGAGGGTAGAGGAGCGCCAGATGGGTTTGATTACTTTCATCCGTGACTTCTAAAATGCAACGGTAAACTTCATCACTAATACTTTGAATTTTCCGGATGTCATCTTCCCCACCTTCCCCGCCCATTATTTCAATATCCCCTCCCCCACTCCCACACCACCTGTCTCTCCCCATACACAATCTGCCACTTCCACACCATCCCCTGCCCCGACGGCAGCCGGCAGCCCACCGACAGACACCTCCCCTCGAGGAACCAAGCGAGCTGCCACTGATGACAGCCCTCTTGTCCGGCGGAATCTGGAGAGCGACTTCACGCGAGTCAAACGCATTAAGCACGTGGCAAACAAGAGAAGGCTGTCCAAAGCCATCATAACCAGCAGCTCATGGGACAGCAGCAGCAGTTCCGACATCAGGCTAGTGGAGCCACCTGCCCTTCAACCTGCTGACGACCCTGTCCCCCAACCGGATGAAGAACCTGCTGATCAACCTGCTCCGGAACCTGCCCAGCCACCTCCACAACGCAGACGCCGCCATCAGATCCGCGTCAGCAGCAGCAGCGAGGACAGCGAATAAAATTTAAGTTTTTATTTCTTTTTCTCCTCTTATTGCTGCCTGCCCTTATATTTTTGTGATGTACTTTTATTTATCTTGTCTATCTTTATTTGTTGTGTCATTTTGCATTGAGGGCAATGCAACCCTCGAGTTTGGGGGTGGCAACCCTCCATCTTTAATGGAGTCTTTAGCACATCTTTTTATTAATTGTTTTGTCTTATTATTTATTTTCTCTAAAAAAAATCAGAAAATTAAAACTGTTGGCTTAAAAACTATGAAGTTAACTTACCTGTCATGACGGCTCTGTCGTGGCAGCATCTTTAGGACAGGTTAAGGAAAAGTTTAGAGCCTTTCTATAGTTCTGAAAACTTAAACACTTTTGTGACTGTTTTATTGCTTAGATTTCTTTTAGCCAAACTAGAATAGGAAGCTTAGAACTTGAATAGCCCCTAGAGGTGCCTAACACTGGCTCTAGGAAAGAAGTTTAGCAAAAGAAAATTAAAAACCTAGAGGTGCCCGAAACCGGCTCTAGGAAGCTAACTAGAGGTGCCCAAAACTGGCTCTAGAAAAATTTAGCTTGAAAAATAGAAGAAAAAGAAGCATGAAAATGTGCCTTCTAAAAAAAATAATAATAAACTTTGGCATAAAGATTCGAGTTAAGGAGTTGAATATTCTAGTGAAACTAAGAGAGTCTTAGCATATAACTGTTCACAAGCATGCACACACTGCACGAGAGCTATAGGGAGATTCCGGATAGATCCTAAACTTTCCGACAGGATGCTGCTGCCATAGAGAATGAGCGACAGGTAAAGGGACAGTTCACTGTTTGAAGGCCAACACAAAAATTTTCATTTTTCTTTTAAGTCTTGATTGCTTGAGGACAAGCAAAAACTTGAGTTTGGGGTGTGTTGAGTGTGTAAAAGTTCTATTATTTACACCCTTTTTAACCCATATTTCTGCTGCATTCAAGCATCATTGCATTGCATTTAGGTTAGTTTTCAATAAAACATCACAATTATATAAAAGGCACGGATTCTACTAAAAGACGGTGTATTTTGCAGGTAGCTACCATGGTTGACGATGAAGGCAGGCGCAGGGCAGATAAGCAGGAAAGCTGAACTGGACAAGCAGCTGAAGAAGACAAACCTGTCATGGACCTGTCGTGACAGCAAGGTGACAGCAGACTTATGAAGAGGAAAAATCAAGTGGACCTCGATAGATAGAGAAAAATCTACTCGTCTGTCGTGTGGAAGCCAAATAATTTTCCAAGCCCCGGATCAAAAGATATGTCAAGCCAAAGCTCAAGGAAAGGAATTCCCACAAAATAGGGATGCGGCTGGAAAGTAGGAGACTTTAGAGATTTAGTCTTTATTAGAATCTTACTTTTAATTAAAGTTGTAATCCTTGTTACCTTAGATAACTTGAGCCCAAAGCTTATATAAGGGCATAGATTTAACCTAGGAGGCATAACCGATTACCCTAGAATCAAAACCAAAACCCTGCCGTCCACCCGTCACCGACATGTTCTAAATTCCCCCTAGGGCTACGGGTTGTTTTGTAAAGTAGTTGCAAGGGTTGCTTTGTTTTAGGATTTTTCAAGTTCAATAAAATAAACTTCAAGTTCTTTTATCTTGGTTTTAATATCTTGCAAGAGCATCGGGAGAGCATTGTGAGGTCATCCATTTACTTAGCATCGGGAGAGTTAAGTATACGAAAGAGATAAAAGCGTGTTCTCTAGTTTATAGTTGAACCATCTCGTGCCTAGGGATAGGGCGAGGTTAAGTGGCTAAGGAAGAATTCATACACATCGGTGTTCATCCTTCGATTCACGCCGGGAGGTATCATCAAAGACGTGATCATCGACAGACTTGTGCCTAGGGATAGGGCAAGGCAGATCTGGGATTCTTGCCAAGCTTGAAGTACAGAGTTAGTGTCTGCTGCTACGACAGCTAACGGACAGACGCCGCGACAGGTGCTGTCGGCGACGGGAGCGACGACAGAACTGGAGATCCTAAGCAATTCAATACCTGCACTACCGAGCAATTCAATACCGGCCCATTCTCTCTATCTTGATATTCCAATCCTTTTATTTACGTTTTTATCATATTATTCTCGTGACAATATTCTAAATTATTTCCTTTACTTCGTGCAGTAAATCAAGGTGAAGTCATTAGCCCAGTCCCTGTGGAGACGATATCCGATACTTCGTATCACTATACTACTTGCGTCGTGTACACTTGCACTACAATTGCGATAGTCTATTTTACACGCAACAGCAATCTGATTGTACCCAGAATACCCATTGAGGAAACAGTAGAATGCCTTGCCTACTAGTCGATCTAACATCTGATCAATGAATGGGAGAGGAAAATGGTCCTTCTTGGTTGCCTTGTTGAGCTTCCTATAGTCCATGCGAATCCTCTACCTCGTGGCAGTTCTAGTAGGCAATAGCTCATTCTCCTTGTTGCTTACCATGGTCATGCCTCCTTTCTTCGGTACACATTGCACTGGGCTGACCCATGAGCTATCAGATATAGGGTAGATTACTCCAGCATCAAGCCACTTGATTATCTCTTTCATCGCCACATTCTTCATGATTGAGTTTAATCTTCTCTGGGGCTCAACTGAATTGTTGTGACAATCATCAAGCAAAATTTTGTGCATACATATAGCAGGGCTTATACCCTTCAAATAAGCCATAGTCCACCCTAGCGCATTTTTATGATGTAACAACATATTTACTAAGCTAGTTTCTTGCTTAGGTGTGAGACAAGATGAGATTACCATAGGCAAAGTTTCATTTCTCCCTAAATAAACATATTTAAGATGTGATGGCAAAGGTTTTAGTTCTAGAGTAGGTGCATGCTCAAGGGAAGGTTTAGGAGGTACAAATTTTGAAAAATCAAGAGGTTCAAAGTGCGTACCTGGTCTAGCCTCGAGTCAACTAGACTGCTCCAATTCCCTTGAGAGCTCTTCTAGGTCTGAATCTTCTTCTTTGCAGAGTGCTTCAAACTCTTCCATTTGCATCTCATTGCTACAGAAAAACTCATCAGTCACATTATGTGCTGTAGCATCTATATATTGGCATACTCTTGGATTGTCTGCATACTTGAGGGTGTCATGAATATTGATCGTGATCGTCTGATCAGCCACTCGCATCGTGAATTCACCCTTCTCACAATCAATCAAAGCTCGCCCGGTGGCTAAAAATGGCCTTCCCAAGATAATGGGTGTGTTGCTACCAGCTTCACAGTCGAGAATTAAGAAGTTGACTAGAAAGATAAATCGGTCCACTTTTACCACAACATCTTCAACTCTTCCTTCTGGGCGAACATGAGAATGATCTGCTAGTTGTAGCACAACCTTGGTGGGTTGTGCCTCTCGAATTCCCAGTTTCAGAAAAATCAACTTAGGCATCAAGTTAACACTTGATCCCAAATCGCAAAGTGCTCTTCCAACAAACTTGTCGCCAATAGAACATGGGATAGCAAAACTACCTGAGTTCTTCCTCTTTGGTGGCAGCTTGCTCCACATAGAATAGCATTCTTCTGTTATAGCGACAGTTTCTTGCTTCTCGACCTTCCTCTTTTTCGTGACTATATCCTTGAGGAACTTGGCATATGTTGGCATTTGATCAATGGCCTCCAGAAATGGGACATTGATATGTAATTTGTCCAGTATATCCATGAATTTCTGGAATTGAAGGTCTTCTTTCTGCTTCTTAAGTCGTTGAGGAAAAGGAGGTGGGGTCTAACTTCATTTCTCTGGACTGGTGGAGTTACATCTTTTGATGTAGCAAAAGCATGCTCCTCCTCTGGTGTTTCTTTTGCTATGACTTCCTCACCCTTCTCTTCAACTGGAGGATTTTGTGAGTTACCTTCTTCGTGAGGCATGTTTGGCTGAGAGTCCTCCTTCTCTTTTCCCCCAAACATGTCTTCCTTGCTAACTTCCTTGCCACTCCTTAATGTGAGTGTGTTGCATTGCTTCTTACTATGGTGCTTAGTGGCTTCAGTGTCACTAGGCAGACTACCTTGTGGCCGCGCATGCAAGGTTTGAGCTATCTAGCCAACATGTGTTTCTAAGGCTCAGAGAGATGAACTATGGCTTTGCAATAAGGCTCCTTGATTCTTTGTGTTTGCTGCATGATCCTGTAGCAAAAATTTCGTGGTTCTCATGAAATTTTTTATCATAGCCATAAATTCTTTGAATGTAGTCTCCAACGAACTGTTCAATGAAGATGTTGCTCCCTTGTGACCTTGCCATGTCATCATCTGGTTAGAAGATGGTGCTTCAATCAGATTTTGTTATGGCGTTGGCTGAGAATAGTTGATGTGCCCTTGATTACCCCAACTGAAATTTGGATGCTGACGCCATCCTGGGTTGTAGGTATTAGAGTATGGATTGTTGTTGCGGTTATAATTCCCCACATAGTTGGCTGACTCTTGATTGTCAGGGCATTCACTCAAATGGTGATTGCCATCGCATCTAAGACATGAGGTTGCGGACTTCACTTCCTTGACTTCATTGGGACATTGGAGGTTTTTTTAGCATATTTGTGATAGCAGCTAACTAGGTGGCTACCGAGTCATCAGCTTCACTCTCTCGAACTACTTGGGTTCTCCTCCCCGTTCCAAGCCTTGTGGTTGGAAACCGGTAATCATTGTTGGCTACCCTATTAAGAATGTTGAATGTTTCCTCCGGTGATTTGTCTAACAAGGTCCCATTTGCTGAAGCATCTAACATCATCCTTGTAGGAGCATTCACTCCATTATAGAACATAACCACTTGGGTCCAATCATAAAAACCATGATTTGTGCACTTCCTCAACAATCCCTTGAATCGATCCCAACACTCATACATGGATTCGTCATCAGCTTGACGAAAAGAAGCGATATCATTTCTCAACTGAGTGTTTCTATTGGGTGGATTATATCGTAGCAGAAAACTTTTGCATAGATCTTTCCAAGTCTCCATTGATCCAGTTGGCACTAACACTTAGTCATACTCTAGCACGATCACGTAAAGAATATGGAAATAGTTTAAGCTTTAGCACATCCTCGTGCACTCCTTGATGTCTGAACGAGTCACAAACTTCCAAGAAAGCACGGATATGTTGTCTTGCATCTTCATGAGACATACCTCCAAATTGACCAAGAGTGTTCAACATGTTGAACATAACAGGTTTAAGCTCGAACAGGGCTACCTGAATTTCTAGAGCTACTATTCTGGGATAGAGATCGTCCAAGATAGGAGTCAAATGATATCAAATTGCTCGAGTTCGAGCTGCTTCTCCCTTTCCATTTGCCATAGTATATCTGTTACCTTGAGGTGGTGGTATTTCTCCGTTCATGTTTCTCGTCTCTTTTCTTCGAACACGTCTCCTAATCTCAAGAAATGCTCGATTTAAGAAATAGGTGATTGCAGGGGTCCTATAGGTCTACTTCTGGTCATGCACTAGCAAGACACCTGAAAAAAATGAAAAATCTAAAAAAATATGTACAAAAACAAAAAAAAACTAGCGATATAAACAAAAAAACCGTGAACAACCAATTGTCAATCCCCAGCAACGGCGCCAACAACTTGTTTGCGTGTGTAGTGTACTATAAATGATACGTAAATATGATGCAAGTATACACGTCGAACGAGTAATAAAGTGATGAGTGTGTATCGTCTCCACATGGATTGGAGGTATTCACGGTTTGCTGTAACAATAAAGATTGAACTTATTGCATATGTCAATGCTATAGTAAAAGAGATGTAAAATAATGCTGAAGCAAAACGGTGCAGAGAAAGATAAGATAGCAATATGATGAACATGTCCCCTTTCGTATGTGAAACTCACTACGGAATGACTGGCTAGGAATGATGGACAACCTAAACTGAGCTTCCTAACGATACTAAGGCTCTTCAGCTATCTTCTACGCTAGGCGGGATTTACTAACAGTGTTCCTAAACTATCTCTAGCTAGGAAACTGGGAGTCAGAAATGCTACAGCCATACCTCTCGGCGTAAACTCTTAACACTCCCCTACCCTTCACGAACTATCCTTTTTAGCCCTTGAAACCTATTACTCATCTCTAAGGTAGGTTAGAGTTTGCCTCTCGACAGTCACTCCATTACTTATGGGGGTTCTAAGGCTAGCTCTCTCGATTACTAACCTCAACAAACAATTAAAGAATGGCCAACTCTTGAGGGCTCTTACAACTTTAAGGAAATGAAAACGCATAAGCAAAGCATAGAACATGATAGACACTAAAAAGGCTATAGCATGCATTAAAAAGTACTCAAAATAAAAGCATCGCTCAAATCCAAGCCACCTAAAACAGTTCGTGGTTGGGCAATATCATCCAACGTATCATTGTGATAACATCACCAAAGATAAAGATATGAAAAGGAAATGTTATAGCGACAGAAAGAAAGGTGAACTCCCTCTCCGCCATGGACTGTCCGACTATCTTAGGCCCACCGCCTCTCTCGAGGCCAGTGAGGCCACTCCTTGGAGCTTCAACGATGGAGGACACCAAGCTAGAGAAGATGAAGGTGAACGCTTCCCTCTCCTTGTGACTTTCTCTCATTTTCGCCTCTCTTTCTTGTGTATGTATTCGAAGCTTCTCTCCCTCTTTATATAGTGGAGGCTCCTAGGGTTTTGTGCCCTAAAGAAGCCTTGATAATCCCAATGAATATCCACCGACAAGGTCTGCCACGAGGGGACAAGGAGGACAGTCTGCAGGTGGGTACCGGCTGCTGCACATGTCAAGTCGTCCTTTTCTGCATGTTCACGTGCTTCTGCAGCTCACGTGCTTCTCACGTGTTGGCCAATATCCACTTCCACCATGCTATAGCAATTCCTGGCACTAGCTTTCTCTCTTGACACCTTTCCTGCACATCATCAAACCCAAAACCAACCTTTCGAGCAGTACCCCTCGATATGGACCAAATACCAGTGAAGATAAAGATGCACCCAGAAGAAGAAAATGCAACTTAAGTGCAGTCTAAATGCTATGGTATGAACTCAAGAACAGGCAAATGCTATAGCAAAAAGGTATGAAAACAAGGATATTTGTGCAGTTATCAGCAATTGAATCCCCTGAACGTAATCCATGTGGGATCGACACTCAGCTTAACCATTGTATTACTTGTAGATCGTTTACACTTGCACGCAATAGATTTTCTTGGCACTGTGTTAACACTTTTCTAATATCTTTTACGCCCTATTACCAACAAATATTCATTCACTTCAAGAGTCTACATGTCTCCAGGGCGGGACCAACAAAATTTTAATCTGCGTGGTGCTTCAAGCTCAAATCAGCGGGTGCAGTCTTTCACAAGTGGTAATGGGTTACACGATGTCCAAAATGTTTCTACTGATACTATCCAATTGGGTGATATCTATGGGCATGGTACGTATGTTGTGCCCATTGGGGGAATTAACTATGGGCCATCCATTTCTAATGGATCTAGATTGCAGGATGCAAAAGTGGGCCTAATGGCTGGGCTGGAAAGATTCAACTCGTGGGCTAATTGATCCAAAAGAAATTATAAAGGGGGAAAATCTATGAAAGATTTTAAGAAAGACAATTGGCCCTTCATC
Organism: Hibiscus tridactylites; assembly: GCA_958450335.1. Taxonomy (NCBI): domain Eukaryota; kingdom Viridiplantae; phylum Streptophyta; class Magnoliopsida; order Malvales; family Malvaceae; genus Hibiscus; species Hibiscus tridactylites. The sequence goes on from OY288279.1 coordinate 72,370,947, forward strand.
AAACATCATAATGAGAAATCTATCCCTTTTTCATAATTCATCTTCGTTTTCTCCATCGATGAAGCCACGTGAACGATGCTTACTCGGATTAAGCTGGGAGTTAAATTCGATGCACCTAATTCGATTGCAGAGCATGGAGACGCTTCTTAGTTATAGAGGTGTGTGTTCTCGACTCGTGAATTTATAATTCCTTGTGAATTGTTTATTTCTAAACTGGAATTTAAGGGGCTTGGGAAAATCTAAAAAAGTTATCTCTTCTTGCAAAGCTAAAGTGGTTCTAATTCAAGAATCAAAGCGTTAAGCCATGGGTTCAAAAGCGACTGAAAGGGTCAAGATTTAATGGGGCTTCTGAAGGTCTGATATCATTGTGGGACTCTAGCCATTTCTCAATTGAATAGAAGTCTGTGAGGAACATAATGGTGATTATCACGGGCAAGTTTGGGCACAACAATATGAGGTGTGGCTTGTTTAATATTTACGCTCCAAATGATCCTATTAAAAGGAGGTCTTTTTTTAAAGAGGTTTCTGTTTGCATTGAGGCTTTACAGATCCTTGTTTTCAATTTCGTGAAGCTTCTTGATGAAAGAATAAGAGTCAAGGCTAATTCCGAACTGATGCAAGCTTTAGTCGATTTCATATCACCTGAAGTGATGCTGTGCTTTCCTAACCTAATGCAGTGTGCTCTGCCAAGAAGCTTGTCTGAAATAAGACCTGAAAGGTGGAGGTCCTAGGCCTTTTAAACTGTTTTCACATTGGTTGGGTATGCCTGAGCTTGTGAAAATTGTGAATCAAACTGTATCAAGCACATCTCGGAAGGGCATGGGAAACATTTTGAAAGCTGTTAAAGATGTTGTGAAATCATGGGTTATGAAATTCTGAGCCAAGGAGTCTGGGTCTACTGATGCTTTGGAATCGAAAATTTCCTTACTAGAAGACTGTCTTTGCTCTCAAGGTATAACCCTACAATTGTTGCTGAAATCAAATCCCTAAAGGCCTCCCTATGGGCAAGGTACAAGATGGAGGTGTAAATTGGTAAAGATTGCATAAAATTAGGTAATTATTAGGGGTGTGACAAACTGGGTTTGGTCAACCATTAGCAAATTATTTTGGTTAACCGATAAGTTCGGAACACTTAATTCTCGACTCTAAACTGCAACCATTCGACCGGTTAACCGTTTATTCGGTTAACCGAAAAATTTGGTTCGGTTCGGGTAACGGTTTTTTATTTTGTTTATTAAAAATATAAATTTTAATAATGTGTTAGAAAAATATATACTTTTAAAAATCGGTAAATAATATTAGTATCTTTTTTAATCCTAGAAAGGTAAATACTTAAACTTTATTAAATGAAATTATGGTTTTACTTTGGGGAATGAGAAAATAAAATTTAATTTAATTTTTAATATAAAATATTAAAATGCCATATAATATAATAATATATATTATACAACCGGCCGGTTCGATTACTCGGTTTGTCGCCAAACCATAAACTGTAACCAAACCGGTTTCTTTTTAAATAATAAAAACTCGAATCGAAACTTTATTTTTCGGTTCGGTTAACCAATTTTTTCGTTCGGTTTTTTCATGTTTCGGAATCGGTTTGGGTTATTCGATTTTTTTGCACACCCCTAGGAATTATATTCTCAAATTTCAAGCTGCTAATAATTAGTAATTATTTCCCTAATCTCTTAGTTAATATTAGTTGTAATTATGAACTAAATTTATTTTGTAATTTATTTATAATTACTATTTTCCTAGTTTATATTTTTTCTGTAAACTATAAATAGGTTCAATTTTTATCAATAAAAGATGTAGAAAAACAGAGAAGGGAACTTACCTCTCTGCACCAAATATATTATCTATATGATATTAGTTACTTAGATTATTTTCGAAACAAAGCCTATAGAATGAATACCTCTTCAACCTCTAAAATCAAATTTGTATCTGATCAAAACCCCTCCCAAAATTTTGGAAACCAAAATAAAAGCTGAAAATGCATGTCAAAGTAGCACAACAATTTTACCTCTATCTACTCCTGTATCAGATCATCCTATACAATCACTTAATCCTAGTTCACCAAAGACTCCACAAAGAGCTCAGTCACCACAGCTTCAAACCAAACAACTAAGTACTTACAAAAGTAGACAAAAACTTGTTCCAGAGGCTGTTATACAACCTAGTGCCTGCCAAGAACCGGACTCAAATCCTACTCCCTCAGAAATTGAAGGTAAGAATTCTTCTCACACTTAAGTTCTTATTCCGATTATTGCACTTATGAGTTACCTATATCTCAAAGAAAAGGTCTGAGAAAATGTACAACTCATCTAATACAAAGATTTGTTGCGTGTGGAAAGTTGAATCAATCATTCAAATCATTTACTGCGAGTTTTGATGAAAGCAACATTCCAAAGTCTGTGGAGGAGGCCCTACAAGATCCTAGATGGATAAAAGCAGTGGAAGAGAAAATTAGTGCACTCGAAAGTAATAAAACGTGGACTCTAACTCATCCTCCTCAAGAGAAAAGATTAGTGGATTGTAAATGGGTGTTCACAGTCAAATACAAGTTGGATGGCAGTGTGGAAAGGTACAAAGCGAGGTTGGTAGCCAAGGGATTTACACAATCTTATGGAATTGACTACCAAGAAACGTTTGTCCTAGTAGCCAAGCTAAATACAATAGGAATGTTGTTTTCCTTAGCTGTTAATAAGGATTGGGAACTTCACCAACTAGACATCAAGAATGCCTTTCTAAATGGAAGATTAGAAGAAGAGGTATACATGCAAATTTCTCCAGGAATGAAACAAGAAGCAGATGGGAAAACCGTTTGCAAGTTGGAAAAGTCATTGTATGGACTAAAGCAATCCCCTAGAGCTTGGTTCGAAAGTTTTACTAAAGTCATTGTAAAAATGGCTACAAACAATGTCAAGCAGATCACACATTGTTTGTAAAAATGACTTCTGGCAAAAAGAAATCAATTATGATTGTATATATTGACGATATCATTATTACAAGTGAAGATATTTGTGAGATTAATAGCTTGAAAAAGCTATTTTCAACTGAGTACGAAACAAAAGAGCTAGGCAGTCTTAGGTACTTCTTAGGGATGGAAATAGCAAGGTCTAAAGCTGGTATTGTTATAAATCAAAAAAATGTTCTTGATTTACTTTTAGAAACAGAAATGCTAGGGTGCAAACCAGCTGAAACACCAATGGAGGCTAATTTGAAACTATAAAGAGAAGAAATAGACAGTCCTGTTAACAAAGAGCAATATCAAAGACTTGTGGGAAAGTTTATTTATTTGTCACTCACTCGACCAGACATAGCTTTCCCTATAAGTATTGTTAGTCATCATATGAGTGATCCAAGTAATAGCCAATCAGGTATCAACATTGCCAAAAAATCCAGTTCATCGTGATAGAACCAAAATGTAAAAATTGATTGTCACTATATTATTGAAAAGGTCAATAAAGAAACAATTAAACTACACTTTATTCCTACAAAGGACTAGCTAGCTGATGTTCTTACCAAAGCACTACCAAGAGACATTTTTGATAAGTTTACATCCAAGATGAGACTTTACAATGTATACTCCCCAGCTTGAGGGGGAGTGTAAATTGGTGAAGATTGCATAAAATTAGGGAATTATATTCCCAAATTTCAAGTTGTTAATAATTAGGAATTAATTCCCAATTACAAACTAGATTTATTTTGTAATTCATTTGTAATTACTATTTTCCTAGTTTAGATTTTTTCTATAAACTATAAATAAGTTCAATCTTTATTAATAAAAGATGTAGAAAAATAGAGAAGGGAACTTACCTTTATGCACTAAATACCTATTATCTACAGGAGGAACGAGAATGGTTCTGGAAATCTAGGGTAAAATGATTTAATGAGGGAGATAAAAACACAGAGTTCTACCATCTATCTGATTCATTGCGAAGGAATAGGAACAAAACTTCTTTGCTTGAGTGTGACAACTTGGTGATCACTTAAGAGAAGTTAATAGCAAAAGCCTTTGAATATATGTTCTAAGTCAATTACAATGTATCTGGTATGATTCCTGTTAGAAATTTTGACTACGATTTCAATCAATTAAGTTGTAGTTCTTTTGCTTCCCTTGAAAAGTCATTCTTGGTTGAGGAAATCTAGGAGGTTATTAAGAATTTTGATAGAAATAGGGCTCCAGGATCAGACGGATTCAACATAGACTTCTACAAGAAATTTTGGCCATCTCTTAAAGGTGTTGTAATGGAATTTTTTTATTTCTATAATGGAAAAATTAAGGACAAGTGTTTTAATCATTCCTTCATTACTCTGATTCCGAAAAACACTTGTCCTAAATCTGTCAATAATTATAGGACAATTTCCCTTGTAAATAGCCTATATAAAATCCTTGCTAAGGTACTCTCGAGAAGATTGGCATTGTGTATTAATGAAGTTTTTGGGGACAACCAATTTGCGTTTATACCTAGGAAGAAAATATCAAATTGTGCGCTCATTGCAAATGAGGCTATTGACGATATAAGAAGGAGAAATCGAGAGGCCATAATGTTTAAAGCTGACTTTAGAAGAGCTTATAACACGGTGGATTGGTCTTTTTTAGATTTCGTACTTCAAAGGATGAGATTTGGATCGAGATAGCGCAAGCGGATTTCAACGTGTATCTCGACGGTCAAGATCTCAGTTTTGATTAATGGTGTGCCTACTAGTATGTTCCCAATCAGGAGAGGGTTGAGGCAGGGTTGCCCTGTATCTCCTTTATTGTTCAACATCATCGGGGAGGCTTTAAGTGCGTTGATTCATAGAGCTGTGAGTGAGGGTTTCATTGTGGCTGTTGAGGTGAGAGACAATAGCTTTTCCATATCACATCTGCAATTTACAGATGATCTATTGTAAGTTATCCGAGAAGTGTTAGAGTTTGAGGGAGAGTGTAAGTTATCCGAGAAGTGGTAGAATTTTATTTAATCTATAATTAGAGTTTATTCCCAAGTCAGTAGTTTAGATTTACTAGAAGTCTTATTTAAATTAGGGATAAATATTATTTAAATTATGGATAAATATTATTTAAATTAGAGATAAAAGTATAGTTTAACTATACTAAAACTCTGTAATTGCCTATTTAAAGGCTCACCTTACACACATTTGAATAATGAAGAATAATAAGAAAATACAAAGAAACACATTGTTTTCTCTAGAAAATATCTTTTCCATCTTCTTCAAACAATAATTCCTTAACCACCGATCACACACAAACCACCATCATTAATTGCATCTCCGGCCACCATGGCCCCTTTCTCACATGGTATCAGAAGCCAAAATCGGTCTTGATGTCGTCACCACTGCTGCCATCTCTGATATGATATTATTTTTCTTTTTATATGCACACTTTTTTTTCCGCTGCTATCATTAGGCCACGCTCGTTCCTTGGCTTATCCTTCGTTGGAATCTTACTTCTCTGGTGAAATTTTTGCTCGTTTATTTTTGTTGTTTTGTCGAAAAGGTTATAGTTTAGCCTTAAAAAAACTATTTGGTTCTATCTTAGCCATCCATCCTAAAAAGATAGGAGAAAAGGTTTTAGTTTAGCCTTTCAAGAAAAACTATATTATTTTTCAAGGGATTCTACACTACTAGCTTGAGGGAGAGTGTAGATTCATGTGATCGTTATTGAATGGAAACAACTACTTAGTCCGTGAATGGCAGAAAAAGCTGGAAGACATCTCAGAAGATGCAAAAACCAAAAAAAAGATCATCACTGACAAAGGAAAGCTGGAAGACATCTAAGGAAGGTGCAGAACCAACAACTACAGCAAAGTTGGTAGTCATCTCAAGAAGGATGCCGAAACTAGCAACATCAGCTACAAATTTTCAACAATGATCGTGCAAAGAACAACATGATTATATCCTAGTTGTTCAACTCAATGGCTCCCGGAAAAGGGAGATCTTTTTCTCTAAGAAACAACAGAAGAAATATGAGTAGGGCATCACATTCAAGATCCAAGCTGGTGCTCTACTACGTTTGCTCACCAGCTTGAGGGGGAGTGTAAGTTATCCGAGAAGTGTTGGAGTTTGAGGGAGAGTGTAAGTTATCCGAGAAGTGGTAGAGTTTTATTTAATCTATAATTAGAGTTTATTCCCAAGTTAGTAGTTTAGATTTACTATAAGTCTTATTTAAATTAGGGATAAATATTATTTAAATTAGGGATAAATATTATTTAAATTAGAGATAAAAGTATAGTTTAACTATACTAAAACTCTGTAATTGCCTATTTAAAGGCTCACCTTACACACATTTGAATAATGAAGAATAATAAGAAAATACAGAGAAACACATTGTTTTCTCTGGAAAATATCCTTTCCATCTTCTTCAAACAATAAATCTTTAACCACACACACAAACCACCATCATTAATTGCATCTCCGGCCACCATGGCCCCTTTCTCACATCTATTAATCATGGCTAAGGCTAGTAAAAAGAATGTTATGAACATCAAAAAAATCCTTAGAATTTTTTAGGTGGCTTTAGGGCTTAGTCTAAATTTAAGAAAATTAACTTGTATGGTCTGAATGTGGAGGATTGTCGAATTCGTGATTGGGCTGCTTCTATTCGATGTAGTGTTGGCTCTTTCCTTTCGACCTTTCTAGGCTTACCTTTGGGAGTTTCTCAAAACTCATTCGTGATCTAGAAGCCTATTTTAGATAAATTTTTATTAAAATTTGAGGGTTGGAAAGGTAAACTTCTATCATTTGCTGGGAGAATTTACTTGGTAAAGTCAGTACTGTGTAGTCTTCTATCTATTTTTTGGGTATTTTTTAAATGCTAATGGTCGTAGCAGAGAGTACTAATAAAAGCATTGCGAAGTTTATTTGGGGCCCTAATGTTCATCAACCTATCCATTGGATTAAATTGAGCAATTTAATTAGGCCCAAAGAGTTCGGAGGCTTGGGTTTCTTCGATATGAAGCTGAAAAATCATGTGCTTCGAACATTGCCCTTGCCGCCGCGGTAAGTGCTGTGCCCAGCCATCTACTCGCCAGTAGAGGAGGGACAAGCTCGTCCTTACCTCACGTTTTTAGCCTTCCTCTTTGGGCGAGACAGTGTGTGGCCCTTAGACTCAAGGTTTCCATTTTCAGCTCTCAATGCATGGGTAGGGAACTGTTCACTATGCTTAAAGTCAACGCTAAATTTCCTTTATTAGTTTACTGGGGCCCTCTTATCCCACATGATTTGGCTATTCTGGAGAATGAAAGTATCAACTGCAGCCTTGGTATTTTTTCCATATCGATTCCAGCGGATAACTCCAATGGGAGTTATCCGGAAAATCCATGATCTCTTTCGGCTCCGCAACCTATGGAAGGAAGGGCCACAGGTTCCTGCGGTTTGGTACTCCTTCCCGTTGGATCATTGCGCCTGATTGATTGGTTGATGATCCTTGGTTCGAGTTTTCTCTTTTTGGTTTTCTTGCTTTTTCCGTCGGCTGTTCGATCGTCAATCTTGGGAAGGGATTTGGTTTTGTTATCTCGAAACCCCCTCATCGTCGGAGTTCTGTTGTTGACGCCTTGATAAGGACCAACGATGTTCAGTTGGAAGCCTGCCTCTGGATAGAGCTCTCAGGCGCAATGGCGACAGTTCACTCCTGGATGAGAGCATCGAGGTCACGTTTTAGCCATTTCCAAGCTTGCCCGAGTTTCGATCTTTTGTCAACATGATCCACGAATCCATCGCTGGAAGTGTTTTTAGGGTCTCATCGAGTAGACCTCTTTTTTAGGCCTTCTTTTATTTCGAAAAACCCCAGGTTTTGCTGTTATGTTGATCCTATCGATTTGTTTCGAGGGTGCTTGTTTAGGTTTTTTGCTTTTGTTCTCTTTCGTTATGTTGGCCTTGCATGGCCGTTCCTAGGTTTTGTTGGTTTTCTTCGCTTGGCTCAGGCTTGTGTGCAGAGCCTTTCCCTTGTTGTTTTTTACTCTTGTGTTTAATGGAAAGTTATCTTTTGGCCAAAAAAAAAAGTGGGTGTGGAAGTTTAGCAAGGAGCCTGACAGGCTTTGGCGTAAAGTTATTAATATCAAATATGGCTATCCTGCCAATAGTTTGTTGCCTTGCAATTTATCTAGAAAAAACTTGTCATGGGCTTGAAAGAATATCATACACCCACTATCAAATCCAAATAATTTCTTCTCAAAAAACCTTCATTTTTCTCTCGGTGATGGTAGATTAATCAAGTCCTGGGAAAATTTTTAGACTGAGGTTCCAGCGTTTAAAGATGCCATCCCTAGAATTTATAATGTTGCAGTTAAGAAAACAGGTATGGTATGTGAATTGGTACAGAAGTTTTTGGTATGTGGACTTGGAATATTGATTTAAGAAGGGATCTATTTGTGTGGGAAAATGAATTGTGGGATGAATACAATTGCATATTGGTTCGTGCATCGAAAGAAAATTTGGATACTAACTGCCTGAAATGGAGTGGGATTCCGAGTGGTTAATATAAGGCTAAGAATTATTGCACCGCTGTTTCGGTTGACGACCATATTACTGATAGAATTTGAAAGCTTGTATGGCAGAACCTTGCGCCTCTGAAAATTGAAGTATTTTTGTGGAGAGCAGTCTAAAACATAATCCCTACTTTAAGAGAGCTAGCCAAGCGAGGCATATTGGGTCTTGGAGAGTTCTTGTGTGTTTTTGTGCCAAGAAACCTGAAACGATGGTCCACTTATTGTGTCGCTGTGAACTCATCTGGAAAGTATGGCAGAAGTGGTGTGCTATATGGAATATTTCTTTGATAATGTCAAAAACTCTAAAAATATTATTGTTGTTGTGGGAGAATCAACCAATTAAACCATCACATAAACTTGTATGGAGCATTACTTTTTTTGGTTTCGTCTGGTCAATTTGGTTGTGCAGGAATAAGATTGTATTCAATAAAAAAGTTGTAAATGAAGATTACATGTTTCATACAACGGTTACAAGAATAGGGTATTGGTGTAGAAGCAAGTGACCTAACTTTGTACCCTTAATCTTGGATTTTACTCGCTATCCTAATCAATGTTGGGTGCCCATTGCTAAGCCATCTTGTCCTTTCACTAGTTTGTCGGTAGCATTACTTTTTTTGGTTTTCGACTGTCTTTGTTGATGTTATCCTCAAATGCAGGGACTTTTGTGCTAACTCTCTATGGCACATTTCGTTTGCTTACAGAGAAGTAAATTGTATTGCTCATAACCTAGCACGGGAAGGTGTGTACAGATCTGTTGATTTGCTATGGTTGGAGGATTGATTGTATTATGGCATAAACGTTCATGTTGTACTCTATAATTTTGGGTGCAATTTTGTATTGTGTTGGGTGTTGCTATGTGGGTATGCACCATTGTTTCTGGTGATTCTTGTACTGCTTTTATTTCGGATATTTTTTTCTCCTAATTAGGTTTAGAGGAGGTTTAACGAGGCCCTTCACCTTTAAAGAAATATATTTTCAACCTAATACGTGATTTAATTAAATTGGTTTGCAATAATGGATTAAAGAATAGATTTTATTATAGCATATTCTAGAATAAGGACTAAATTAGAAATGAGTCAAACTTGTAAGCTACTAAAGGCAAAAAAATCATTGGTAATTTGTACATCTTTTTCCGGAAATTTTGCCTAGATATTATTGTGGGAGAAATTATTTTGTGAAGCGGGGATGGTGGAATTTTTATTTTGAAGATGTGTACGATGACGAAGACAATATATTTTTAATTCAAAAAATAACTTGAACTTTAAAATCACCGTTTCTTCCTGACAAGTTTTTAAAGTCGTCCAGTCTTTTCGACGATTTCCTTAATTATTGTAACAACGGCCCTATTTGGTGAAATAATAGTTTACCCACCCCACATGAGAGAATTATCCGGGCAAAATTTCTAACCTATTTTACTCCCAAAGTTTTCTTCCATCTTCTCCAAATTTCCCTAAAGCTTCTTTACTTGATTTTCATGGCATCCAGCACAAATCTAATTTTTAATCTTCAACCGAGGTATGAATCCATCTCCTCATCACTTGTGTAAGAATTTTTGTTTATTTAGATCAAGTAATGACTCATCCAAACTTGATTTTCAAGAATCTATAAAAAAAATCTAACATGATTTTAGTCTCAAATGGTTGGTTTTCGAAAATTTGAATAAAAACAATAATTATTAATTGTTTCACTTGTTTTAATGTGCATAAGAGATATCTAATCTTGTTTTTACAAATCAAAATAAGTTTGAGTCCTAATAGGAGATAGATCGGATATGAAAATTGTCATGATCTGATCCTAATCCGATCCGAATTCAATCCAAGTCTATATCCGAGTTCAAATCAAAACATTTATCACTTTTAATTCTTTAAAACAAAATATCATTTATAATATTTACATTAAAATAATAAGACACCATATATATAAAGTAAAAAGTTAATACATTAAAAGAAACATAATATATATATTAGGTAACTTGAAATAATGGTGAAAAATTAAATTAAATTATATATATATATATTCATATCAAAAGTGATAATAAAAATATAAATATATTAAAAATGCAAGTTAAATAATAATAATAATAATATTTACTATGATTTATATCTATGAACTAAACTTAAGTGTAATATATCTACGTATATCATATGCAATTATGCATATATACATAGATATGAAAAAATAAATAAATAAAAGATAAAATTGTAGACAAACAAAAAAGAAAAAAATACAATGGAGAAATAAATAAATGTAAATATCAATAAATTACTGAAAATTAAGGAAATTAGGAAATAAAATAGTAAATTGTTTAGTGGATTAATTTAATGTGATTTGGCCAAGTGGAGGGTGAATTGGCTATATAAAATTTAAGGGAGCAAAAAGGAAATTGAAAAATGGAAAGCAAATTAATTTATAGTGGTTTAAGCTTCTAACAAGCTCTATATCCACTATATTAGCTCCCACTAAGGATTTTTAACAACTTTCACTAGATGTTCTTCCATTTTTCTAGGCTTAGGAGGTAACCTTTACAATCGATCAATCTTTTTACCCAAATATTGACTCAAAAGACTCTCTTTACAAAGAAGAATTTGGCAAAAAAATATCTCTCACAAGATTGAATATTTTGCTCAATTACAAACAAACACTCTCCCAAACTTGAACTAAAGATTAACAATAGGAATTACAACAAGTTGGTACAAGATTTGACTCTATTTAGCACAAGAGTTTGAAATATAGCTTAGATGTTGCAAGAATGTTCAATAGTTGTTGATGGTGCTTTGGAGACTTGCTTTTATACCTTTTCATTGATTTCTAGCCGTTTAGGTGGTTGAGGTAGTCAATAGAGACGTTAGAGCCTTTATTTCCAACCATAAATGCACTTCCGCAACATGTTGTTTCAAAACACACGGGCTCGTATCGATACATGTCTCAAAATAGAAAAAGTTGTGTGTAATAAAGAGGGCGTATCGAAACGCTCGAAGGCGTATCAAAACGGTTAGGGGTCGTATTAAAACAACCTATGGGTGTATCGAAACGAGTAACAAAAATTTAAAAAAAATTCAGATTCTAATAACTAACAAGTAACGGCTATATCATTTAATGCTCAGTTTTGAAAAATTTTAACCCTCGTATCAAAACAGACGAGGCCGTATCGGAACACTATTTAAAATATTAAATCCCATATAAAGGTCGTATTAAAACAGGTAGGGCCGTACCGAAACGATAGTCTTGAAACATGAACTTTTGTTTCGAAACGAAAATTTCCATTAAGCTCTTAAGATCGAACCGTATCGAAACACCTAGGGCGTATCGAAATGGCTGAGCGATTTTGAGCAATTTGACTTTAAAACACTTGGAAAATTTTATGGGGTTTAAGTTTTGACTTTAAAATATTTTAAGTTAAAATATACTTGTCAAATGTGAGTCTTTTGAGTACTTAAAAAATTATTTACTTCGCAATTTGGTCCTTAGACTATTTGTTATATCAAAATCAAACATTGATTTTACAATCTCTCCCTTTTTGATATAACAAAACTAAAGTAATTTTTTATGTAAACCCTCATAAATTTAAGCTAGGTTTTGAAAAGATTTAAAAAATTTAGCTTAACCCTTCTTTTTTTTGTTAGATCAAAATCATAATAATTCAATGAGAAAATAAGCAATATAAAGCAAACAACTAAAATTTCATTAAGCATAAAAGTATAATAGTTCAAAGCAAATAGAAATCCAAACTAGAATCCTAAAAAAAGAAATTAAAGCATAGGTCCTAAAAGGAAAACATAGATAGGTGCATAAAAGGGGAAATCCTAAAATAGATTATATGCAATGAGATGCAAAGGGCTAAGGCTCGTCATCATCTTCATCTTCATCATTAGCAGTGCTCATTCGAAATTTCCTCCATTCACCTTAAAATTCAGTAAAGGAGATGTCCATCGATGTTTGTTGATTTTCAACCGAAGAAAGTCGATTCTCAACATTTTGAACTCGTGCCTCCAAGGATGTAAAACGAGTGTCAAGCAACAAAATCAGAGTTCATGGAAGTATTCAACGAAGCAATGTTGGTTTGCAAGCCATTGAATTGCTCGGTGAGAAAGGTCATGAGAGCTTCATTGTTAGGTGGAGAACATTGAGCTTGAGCTTGAGCTTGAGGTTCGGAGTTGCAACTTGAGGAGGATTCTCAATACGAACCCAATCTCCATCAATGTAGTGAAACTTGCAACGGATAAAAGTTTGCTCATCAATGGGATCCTTGAGAGATTCTGGAAAATCAAGAGATCAATTAATCCTCAATTTCGAGAACAAATAACTCAAAGCGGTTCAATAGGTGAAGGAAGTTACAAGATCCGAGTTACAATTTTGGACAAGATGCACCATCTCAGCAAACATGATTTGGAAAAGATTTGGTCGACGTTCCCGACGAAAGCAACGAAACTAAAAATCGTCGAGTTTGCGGATGTGGGAGAACTTTCCTCCGAATGGACGAAACCACCAAGAGACCATGAGATGAAGGATGCGATCATGAGCATCAAAGACCGTAACAGAGCCACCAAGAGTATGTCCTAAAGAGTTTTCATCCGAAATACCCTCATCTTCAAACCCAAAAACATTGACCAAAAAAGGTATAGAAGTAACACGCTCACGTCGGATTTGATGATCTTGAGAAAGTTTGAAGTTATTGTGGGCTTCATTGTTTCGAAGACTCTGTTGATAAAGTAGTGTGAGGTTGGGACGAGGGGATTCGTCATCGTTGTTTGTACTACCCCCAGCCTCATCAGTTCTTACACTCTTTTTAGAACCCATATTCGAAATCTGAAAACAAATCAAGATACAAAACACATGTATGCTTAAATCAACCAAATTCAATCCAATAGTCAAGGTATTAATAAAAATCTATACAATATAGTTTAAAAACATATATAAGTATAAAACGAATTTTTGGTAAAAAGAGTTTCAGAAAACAGTGAACAAAAATATACGATATAAATTTTATATTCGAAAAAAAATTCAAATTTTAAAGAATTTTTTCAAAAGCTTCAAAACCCATACTATAAGTATATATTCTATACAAAAATTGAGTAAAAACAACAAAGAAATTTAAACGAAAATTAAAAGAAAAGAAACGGGTTTTATACCTTGATATAGGAAATTGGATCAATGAAGGATGATTAATGCACCAAATTGCTTGCAAAGCCTTAGCCTTGATGTGTAGATTGAAAACCCTCAAAAGATTTTAAGCTTTGGTGTGAAAAACCAAGAGATTTGAGGAGTTTATATAGGGGTTTTCCGCTAGGGTTTGAAAGAAAAAGAGAGATTGAGTTTTAATTAAAGTTGGATACTCATTAAGGCTTATTTAAAGAATTTGTGTAATCGTGTATCGATATGCCACTTGGGGCATCGGAACGAAGGGATCGAAACGCTTCCGAGCCGTTTCGATACAATACCTATTTTGATACAGGTATAACTTGTTTCAGAACAAGACCCCGAACCCGTATCGAAACGCGAAGAGCTTGTTTCAATATCAAAATGGACAGTGACCAACTTGGTTTAAGAAGAGAGACCCCGTATCGAAACAGATTGACATGTTTTGATACACCTGTGCCGGAAAATGCATTTTGGGCACAAAGGTGTCCAAAAATTGGATTTCAAATGATCCTAAATACATGTACATGAAATATGAGTAAGATATATGGACTAAAACAGATACATATTCTCCCTAACAACAAGCATAGATGCATCAAGAAGAAAAAAACACATAAGCATGATCATCAATCAAGTTCAAGCAAATTTTGACATTTAAGAGCTCTTAAAAGGTCAAGATAAGGTAGTTAAAACTAACTCTCTCATAAGAGTCCAGAAACGCTCTTTGTCTAATGGCTTTGTAAATATATCCGCTAGTTGGTTTGAGATAGCAACATATTCTAGAACAACATCAATTTTGAGGACATGGTCCCTAATGAAACAATGTCTTATTTCTATGTGCTTGGTTCTAGAATGTTGGATGGGATTCTTAGTGAAACATATGGCACTAGTGTTGTCACACTTAAGGGGTGTGGTACCTACATCAATTCCATAGTCTAGAAATTGTTGCTTCGTCCAAAGGACTTGAGCACAACAACTTACGGCCGATATGTATTCCGCTTCGGTGGTAGATAAGGCTGCACTATTTGTTTTTTAGAGAACCAAGATATGAGCATACTACCTAGGAATCGGCAAGTGCTCGAGGTACTTTTTCTATCTATCTTACAACCCCTATAATCTGCATCGGAATAAGCATGTAAGCTAAAGGAAGAGTCTCTAGGATACCAAAGGCCTAAACAAGGTGTGTCTCTAAGGTATCTAAAGATTCTCTTAATGGATACAAAGTGTGATTCTCTAGGGCTAGCTTGAAACCTAGCACACAAGCAAACACTAAACATGATATCAAGTCTACTTTCGGTAAGGTAAAGCAAAGAGTCAATCATAGAATGATAAAGCTTAGAATCAACACACTTACCTCCTTCATCATTGCCAAGCTTAATTGATGAGCTCATTGGAGTGCCTTAAGGCTTCACATTCTCTATGCCAAACTTCTTGAGCATGTCCTTGATGCACTTCGCTTGATTGATGAAGATGACATCCTTCATTTGCTTGATTTAGAGCCCCAAGAAAAATGAAAGCTCCCTCATCATGCTCATCTCAAACTTACCTTGCATCATCTTAGAAAATCCTTGGCAATAAAACTCATTAGTAGAACCAAATATAATATCATCAACATAAATTTAAACTACTAATATGTCATTGTCATTTCTTTTAATGAAAAGTGTAGTATCCACCTTGCATTTTTCAACCAAAAAGTTTGAAAGTCTTTCATACCAAGCTCTAGGAGCTTGTTTCAAACCATATAAAGCTTTTGTTAATTTGAAAACATGGTTTGGAAAACTTGGATCTTCAAAACCCGGTGGTTGTTCTACACACACTTCTTCATTAATAAAACCATTTAAAAATGCACTTTTAACATCCATTTGAAAAAGCTTGAAATCATGATAACATGCAAATGCAAGAAGCATTCTAATTGCTTCCATTCTAGCTACAGATGCATATGTTTCATTAAAATCAATTTCCTCTTCTTGAGTGTAACCTTGAGCAACAAGTCTAGCCTTGTTTCTCACTATGTTGCCACTCTCATATAGTTTGTTTCTAAAGACCTATTTAGTTCCTATAGTGGATTTATTACTAGGCATATCAACTAAAGTTCATACTTTATTTCTCTCAAATTGATTAAGCTCTTCTTGCATGGACAATATCCAAAAATCATCTTTTAATGCTTTTTTGATATTTTTAGGCTCAGTGCATGAAATAAATGCAACATGGTTCATTAATTTAAGAGAAGATCGAGTAGTTGCCCTCTTCGATGGATCACCCAAGATTTCACCACCCTTAACATAGTTGAGTTCCCTTAGGTAGCTGACTTCTTTTTCCTCAATTGTCATGTCCTTTAAAGCTTCAATGGAAGGATCTCGTGCTTCTTCCTTGCTTGGAGCCTCATCCACCTTTGATGGTTGCTCACCACCAATGACTTCAATGATTCCTACATCATCATCATCACAAGAATCTTTCCTCGGAAAGAGGTTATCATCGAAAACCACATGAATAGACTCTTCTACAACTAAGGTTCTTTTGTTAAACACTCTGTAACACCCTCTTCCCGGCCTGGTCGAGAACTAGGTCAGATCGTGTTACCGGTGAGTGATGCGGTGATCGGTGCAATAAGATTTCAACATATTATCAACACTTAATCAATATTACACAACAAAACTTTATCGGATATACGTCTTAGTCCAATTCACTCATAAGAAGACCACAACTAACCATTTAAGACCAATTCGTAGTTATTACAAGTTTTAAAGACTAATCTGTAAAACTGACAAATTAAAGGTCCTTCGATGCAACAAACAATACCACAATGAAATTCAGTACAATATTAACTAGCCTGTAAATTTTCATGCAAAACGGTGATCGTTTACCCATCTAATTTATTCTTCCAAAGTGTAGTGACCAAAATGCAAACAATGTCGACCTTCACATTAAGTTTTTTAACCACTTTAACTAACCTTGTATCGAAACGCTCAAGGTCGTTTCGATACAGGTGGACGATGGTCAACCTTTTTTATTTTTCCTTTTTGACTGTATCGATACGGGCAAGCCTTGTATTGGTACGGGTTTACTTCCTTTGACTTTGACCAGTTTCGATACGCTATGAACCCATATCGAAACGATGGATTCCAGTGGCAAAATGTTTTGAAACGACCTAGACTGTTTCAATACGCCCTGTTCCTTGTGTTCATTTATGCTTACCCGTATCGAAACGCCATCACCCGAGTCGATATGGCTTGACTTGTAATGACAGATTCTTGCTAGTTTTTATTCATTTTACCTTATCAAACAGTGTCCAAATGTGGTGAAACTTTACACACAACATTATAACCATAAATTCTACTAGCATGTCAAATTTTAGAGTCACGTGAATCCATTTACCCGGTGTTTACATTTTAGTGCCAAAACATGCATTTAAGACCATTTCTTACTATATAAAAGACTCGTTTTAAACATAACACACATATAACACTTAACATAGGCACATCAAAAGAGACTTGATAGACTTATACATAGACCTTGCCACCAACTAGGAGTTTCAAAGGGGTCAATATACATTACTTAGAGCTTGATTGTGACTAGTGCAACGCTTCAACTCCTCCGATCTCGATTCAAACTTGACTAACCTAAAATGGATCCAATGAGATGCATTAGGCATACTTTTCCTAGCGAGGTAGTCATAAAACAATGAATGACATGGATGTCATATAACATGCTTCAAAGATAATCATAACATTAATTATGCAATAAACATAGCATGCTCCTTATTCATAATAAGAACATAGTATCATGTCATCAATGGCAATATCATGATTCCTTAACAAACAATATCAATAATCAATAGTTCCCTTGGATCGATTCATGGTATTTGTATACACGAATTCCACCTCCTCGCCAAATGAATGAATGGTCAATCCCGCCGACATCGCCAATAAGACCAATACACAATACATCCCTCCGCCTTGCCAAATCAATATAGGTCGTAACCCTAGGACCGTAGTCCACCCGTACTAATGAGCTCATGAATTCTATGGCATATCAATTGTATCCAATACTCTCGAATCCAAGGTTCAATAATCAATAGTTCAATATCCATTATTCATTGACAATATTTCAATAATCATATAGTCATAGCAATAGACATTAGTAATAATCTCATATCAATGATTCTATATGTCAATGCTTCCATGATTTCCATGACAATGATAGCAATGCTTTGAACAATGAATCGATGCAATACTTATCAAAACTTACCAACATGGCTTACAATAATGCTTTATGCAAATCCCTTAAAATCGATGGTTAGTAAATAAATGAACAATGATTCGAGATGGCACCTAGCCACTCTCGAGACTCCGACTACACTCGCCTTGACAATCCAAAGCTCTTAAGGCTCTCGGATGGCGATACCCTTATTCCTAGCTTTCGATGGAGACGATGGATTAGTCTTTTCCACTTCTTAAGCTTGGAAAAGCAATAAGGAATCATTAGAATCAATATGACAATATCGATACTTGAATA
Organism: Hibiscus tridactylites; assembly: GCA_958450335.1. Taxonomy (NCBI): domain Eukaryota; kingdom Viridiplantae; phylum Streptophyta; class Magnoliopsida; order Malvales; family Malvaceae; genus Hibiscus; species Hibiscus tridactylites. The sequence goes on from OY288279.1 coordinate 72,389,090, forward strand.
GGCATTAGCTATAGACAAAGTTTATCTTTAAGCTTGAAATTGATCATCTAATAATCAAGAGAATCGATGATTGACTTAGGTCTTCCACTTTCTCGATCGATAGCTATGACTTGGTGTTCTTAAATCAAGGAAAGTCTAAGCTTAAGGTTCACAAATAGAGAGGTGTGTTCTTGATCTTGATGGAGAAGATGACAATGAAGGTATGTGCTTGTTCTTTCAAAGCTAAAAGATGGGAATGGTTCTCGGTGAAGCTAAACAAATATGAAAGCTATCTTTTGTTCACTTTAAGGGAATTTCAAACCTAATCATTACCCACCTTTCTATAAGCCAATAGGAAGGTTTCCTTCAACCTAAGGTAAGTTATTTAATAATATTTTCTACCTTTCTTTTATCATTTCCAAAATAGACATATAGATGGCTATAAGTCATCTTTTCTGATTATTCACATGAGAGAAGGTGATAAGCAAGCTGATGAGTCATCACCTCATCATTTCTTTTCAATTTATCCTTTAAACATATTCAGAACAGGGGACTTGTTTCGAAAAGAGTGAAACCGTATCGAAACGGTTGAGCAAAAGTCCAAAAGTTAGTTATTATAGTTATACCATTTCAAAACACCCTATACCCATTTCGAAACGCCTTACCTAGGCTGTTTCGGTACGGGTCGGATCGTACCGAAACACCTAGCTCAAAACGTCACCTTAAAGCATTTAAAAGGCACTCTCACTAAGGACCTAATTCAGTTGAGGTTCTTTAACAATATCATCTATAGCAAGGATTCAATATTTCAATATTAATTATCAAAACTCCGATCATCGAAATCTAATTCCGACTAGACCGGTTTTCGGGGTTTTACACACTCGATAGGCTTTAGAGTTTAAAGAGTATCCTAAGAAAATAGTTTCATCACTTTTTGCATCAAATTTACCTAAATGGTCTTTTTCATTGTTTAAAACAAAACACTTGCATCCAAAAGGATGAAAATAGCTAATGTTAGGCTTCTTTGATTTTAAAATCTCATAAGGAGTTTTCTTTAAAATAAGCATAATCATTACTTGACTTATAATATAACATGTCATGTTTGTGGCTTCCGCCCAAAAATATTTCGGCAAATTATTTTCACAAAGCATGGTTCTAGCCATTTCTTCTAAAGTACGATTTTTCCTCTCAACTACCACATTTTTTAAGGAGTGTGAGGTGCAGAAAAACTATGGCTAATATTATTTGTATTACAAAAATCATCAAAACATAGATTTTGAAATTCGATTCTATGGTCACTTCTAATATGAACTTTTTTTGACCAAGATCATTTTGAGTGATTTTTGAAAATGTGATGAACTTTTCTAAAGCCTCATCCTTAGTACTTAAAAATAGAACCTAAGTATATCTAGAGAAGTCATCAACAAGAACATATGCATATGATTTTCCACCCAAGCTAGTAATCCTAATAGGCCCAAAGAGATCCATATGGATTAATTGTAAAATCCTACTAGTAGAAACATCATTAATAGTTTTAAATGAGGTACGTTTTTGTTTACCCTTGGCACAAGCATCACAAATTTTGTCTAATGAGAATTTTAGCTTAGGTAAACCTCAAACTAGATTTTGGGAAAGTAATTTCTCTAAAACACTTATGCTAGCATGTCCTAGTTTTCTATGCCACAACCATGCATCATTTTCATCACTAGCAACCAAAAATGCATGAGATGTATGTATGTCTTCTAGATGCACCATATAAACGTTACCTATGCGACGACCAATGAGCATTATTTCATTTGTTTTAATGTTCATAATTTTACACCCATTAAGATCAAAATGAACATTAAACCCTTTTATCGCACAATTGACTAATGCTAAAAAATTATGCTTAAGACCATTGACAAATAAGACATCTTCAATGAGAATAGATGACAGGTTACCAATAGAGCCAATACCCTCAATGTGGCCTTTGGAGTTGTCACCAAACGTTACTACTCCACGACTCTTTGGCTTGAGCTCCATGAATCTACTCTTGTCGCTGGTCATATGTCTTGAGCATTCACTATTAAGGTACCAAGTGTTTTGACTTGAAGATTTGGCCTTGTAGCAATGCTCCCCCTACAAACAAAGATTAGTTCTTGATTTTTGGTACTCAAACCATCTTGGGTCCATGTGAGTTAGCTCTCAAATACTTGGTTCTCTTAGGAATCCAAGAAGAAATAGCATGAATATTATTAGAAGCTACAAGTTCCTTAGGAACCCATACACTTCTAATTCTTTTAGCTCTATGATGTTTTTGAGAGCTTCTTTGTTTATGGCCCTTAAAGTTCCTCTTCACATGGTTGGGTTTTGAAGAACTTTCTTTTTCAAAATTTGGTTTTCCAACTACCTTTAGAGAAGCTTTAAGTTCATTCACCACCTTGTGGTGATCATCATGAACTTTGGAGAGAAGATTGTTTAAATAAACATTTTCATCTTGAAAATATTTTAAATCATTTTTTAAAATCGAAATCTTCTCTTCAAGTTCCGATTCTTTATATTTTCAACCAATTTGTCATAAACCTCTTGTAGCTCATCATAAGCTTCTTGAAGCTCGTCAAATGTCAAATCAAAGCTAGATGAGTTGAGGTTTACCTTAGGATCATCATCAATGGCCATGACGAAAAGATTTTCTACTTCATGCTCCTCTCCATCTGACGATGATTTCTCATCGCTCCAAGTAGCAACATGGGCCTTTTGCTTCTTCTTGAATTAAGGGCAACCCGATCGAATGTGGCCCGGTTTCTTGCACTCATAGCAAATAAGTTGATCATTTTCTTCTTATTTGCTCTTATTCTTGAAGTCTCTTCTTCTTTGGAACTTTCTTCCTCGGTTGGACTTCATGAACCGAAAAAATCTTTTGGCTATCATAGCCAATTCTTCAAATTCATCTTCTTCACTTGAATTGCTCTCCTCTTGTGGTAGTGAGGCTTTGAGAGCAATCCATTGTTTCTTCTTTTCCACCTTTAGCTCTCTACTCTTCTTTCGTCTCTTTTTTTCTTCTTCCATTCCTTTCTTCATGATCTCATGAGTAAGGGGAGATCTTACCAACTCATCGAGCTTCAACATCTTCAAGATCTTCGCCTCGATGATTATGGTTCTCTTCCCATCCCATGATTCAGGAAGAGATTAGAGTAGCTTTCGAACAAGTTTGTCTTCGGAAATGATCTCACCGAAGCCCTTGAGACCATTTACGATCACCGAGAATCGTTCAAACATTTTGGATATACTCTCATTCGGTTCCATCTTGAAGTTCTCATAGGTTAAGTTGAGGATCCCAATCTTGGTCTCCTTCACGTCGTTGGTCCCTTCGTATGTGGTCTCTAACTTGTCACACACCTCCTTTGCACTTGTGCACGATGACATTTTGGCATACATGTCGGATCTGAGTGCACAAAATAGAATGTAAAGAGCCTTGTCATTGACTTGGAGTCTTCTCCGATCTTCATCGATCATCTCCACCTTGGACTTTGGAACAAGTGCCCCTTCATCGTTTCTTTTCATTGGAATCGTCGGTTCTTCTTCCACTACATCCCAAAGGACATAGTCGGCAGACTTGATGAAAAGCTTCATTCAGTTCTTCTAATAGGGATAGTTATTCCCATTGAAGAATGGTGGTTTAGTGATGGATTGAGACTCGAACAAATTTGGCCCGAAGTTAGATGTCATGACTTTGATTGGATGATGATCAACACTCTTCTAGGATCTCCTCTTGTGGATTTTAAGCTTTCAAATAAGTATGCTCTGATACCAATTGTTGAGTAGATCAATTTAATGTGATTTGGAAAAGAGGGGTGAATTGGCTATTTAAAATTTAAGGGGGTAAAAAAGAAATTGAAAATTGGAGGACAAGGCAATTTATAGTGGTTCAAGCTTCTAACAAGCTCTACATCCACTACCTTAGCTCCCACTAAAGATTTTCAACAACTTTCACTAGATGTTCTTACTCTTTTCTAGGCATAGGAGGTAACCTTTACAATCAGCCAATCTTTCTACCCAAAGATTGGCTCAAAAGACTCTCTTTACAAAGAAGAATTTGGAAAAAGAAAATATCTCTCACAAGGTTGAATATTTTGCCTAATTACAAACAAACACTCTCTCAAACTTGAACTAAAGATTGACAATAGGAATTACAACAAGTTGGGTACAAGATTTAACTCTATTAGCACAAAGGTTTGGAATATAGCTTGGATGTTGCAAGAAGGTTCAATAGTTGTTGGTGGTGCTTTGGAGACTTCCTTTTATATCTTCTCATTGATTTCTAGTCGTTTAGGTGGTTGAGGTCATTAATAGAGATGTTGAAGCCTTTATTTCCCACCATAAATGCACTTCTGCAATAGGTTGTTTCGAAACACACGTGCCCGTATCGATACCTTTCTCAAAATAGAAAGAGTCGTTGTGTGTGATAAAGATGGTGTATCAAAACGCTCGAAGGCGTATCGAAACAGTTAGGGGCAAAATCGAAACGGCTATAGGTTGTATCAAAAAAGGTATTGCTCACAATTGAATCTGCCAAAATTTGTTTCGAAACACCCTTTGGGTGTATCGAAATAGGTAACAAAATTTTAGATTTTTTCAGATTCTAATAAATGATAAGTAACAGATATATCATTTAATGCTCAGATTTGAAAAATCTTAACCCCTGTATCGAAACGGATGAGGCCATACCGAAACACTATTTAAAATATTAAAGCCCAGATAAAGCCCGTATCGAAACATGCAGGGCCGTATTGAAACGCCAGTCTCGAAACAGGAACTTCCGTTTCGAAACGGAATTTTCCAGTAAGCTCTTAAGATTGAACCGTGTCGAAACACTTGGGTGCGTATCGAAACGGTTGGGCGATTTTGAGCAATTTGGTTTTGAAACACTTTGAAAATTTTATGGGGTTTAAGTTTTGGCTTTAAAACATTTTAAGTCTAAAATATACTTGTAAAATGTGAGTCTTTTGAGTACTTAAAAATTTATTTACTTTGCAGTTTGGTCCTTAGACTATTTGTTATATCAAAATCAAACATTGGTTTTACATAATTGATGTGAAATTTCAAGATAAAATTAAGATATATTAGGCAAAAATTATGAATGAAAATAGGTAGCAAATTAAAAATATAAATAATAAACATAAAATTTTAAATGTAGTAAACAAACAAGGGACGAAAATGAATATATATAGAATTAAAATGGCTTAAATTAAAAACACAAGAAATTAATTACACAAAATTATGGATTGATTTGCATTGAAATAAAAATAGGGTAATCTTCACCAGTGGTCCCTTTTGTTTAGGGTGTGTTCCATTTTGGTCACCAGAATTCAAAAAAGATTATTCTGGTCACTAACGTTTAGAATCGTTTCTATTTTGGTCCCTTAGCCGTTAGTCTCCGTTACTTTAAAAAATAGTTTCTAATTTAACCCCCCAAACTTTCAAAATTTTATTTTTCGCCATCTTCCCCAAAAATTATAAAACTAAAACCCCATAAAATTAAATCAATGGCTATAACCCACAACTACAACCCATTCCCCCAAGATTAATCAACAGAGCTCCATGGAAATGCTAAGATAAACGCAAGCTTACCTCGATAAGATCGGGCAGTCTGCGCTCGAAATTTGGTACATTGTTTAGACCCAACCTCTCAAGTTATGCTTCGAGTTCAGCTTCGATTTTACTCATAGACTCCAAACTTTCCTCTGCCTTTTGATGATAAGATTCTTTACCATCAAATATTGTTAAATTATTCGTATTAATTTCAAGGGAAGACAAATTCGTTTCCCTGTCGGGAAAGGAAATGTCATATGTTTCTTGTGATTCATAATTCACATTGACTAGCTCCTTCACTTGAACTAAGAGTCCAACACTTGAAACCAATTCGACTTGAATCTAGGAATATGTTTGGAGCCTGCAGACTGCAGTTCCCCCATACCAAAATGTGGGTGTCTAACAGTATCTATGATGTCAAAGAAATGGTTTTGCAGAATCACAAGGCAAAACCTTTGCTAAAGCTTTGAGTATTTTTGAGAATGAAGGATACAAATAAATGATTTTTCCTACCACGTTTCATGTTTGTAAGTACAGACTATGAAATCAAAGACCTACACAGCCAACAGAAAAAAATGAAAAAAAAGTTTTTCACAGTTCACAAACAAAATGGTTAAAGGAAAAATGTTGCATTCTGTGGGAGTATCACTAAAAGGAAGAAAGCAACTTTGAGAAAATGGGGGGAAAACTTTATAGTATAACCTTACACGGGCAACCAATCGGTTTACCTATTTCTTGCTACTTCCTGATCTTGAACTACTACTGAACTTCCGATACAGTGTCGGGTGTACATAGGAAAAAATCGATGTCTTTTCCTTCTTTAGTTTGGCACCAAAGATAAGTGACCTCAAAGGAACCCCAGACCAACTACGAGACTGTTGCAAAAGGCTACTTTGATGGATTTTTGATCCAGAAAGTTCCCAATCGTCACTCAACTTTGACAGACTTCTCTCAATTTCAATTTGAAGTGCTGTAACACGATCGGACCCAGCTTGCAGTTCATCTGCAACTTTGTTATTCTCTTGTTATTCTCATGATAAAAGTATATACTTCAAAAGAATCTTATCATCAAAAGGCAGAGGAAAGTTTGGAGTCTATGAGTAAAATCGAAGCTGAACTCGAAGCATAACTTGAGAGGTTGGGTCTAAACATGAATGTACCAAATTCCGAGCGCAGACTGCCCGATCTTATCGAGGTAAGCTTGTGTTTATCTTAGCATTTCCATGGAGCTCTGTTGATTAATCTTGGGGGAATGGGTTGTAGTTGTGGGTTATAGCCATTGATTTAATTTTATGGGGTTTTAGTTTTATAATTTTTGGGGAAGATGGTGAAAAATAAAATTTTGAAAGTTTGGGGGTTAAATTAGAAACTATTTTTTTAAAGTAACGGAGACTAACGGCTAAGTGACCAAAATAGAAACGATTCTAAACGTTAGTGACCAGAATAATCTTTTTTGAATTCTGGTGACCAAAATAGAACACACCCTAAACGAAAGGGACCACGGGTGAAGATTACCCATAAAAATATTAGAGGGCCGAAACACAATATACCCTAAAGATGCTAGAATCCGCGGATCTACCCCTCAAATTCGGGTCAACACTAGGGATGAAAATTTAATCTGAATCTGTTTCGAAAAAATCGATCCAAAAACAATCCAATTAGAAAAATATGAATCCAAATCCGAAAAAAATATCCGAGTCCAATTATAATCGAATTTGGACTTGAACTATACATATTCCAATCCATTGTTATCCCTAAATAGGATTTGATAGTCTCTTTCGGGTATCAATTGTCACAATAAGATGTATCTCTAAAGGTAGAATAAGATGGGGCATCGAGCAAAGTAGAATTAACTATAAATCCTGTTAACCATACTTAACCTTTACGATCTCTAAAATCGAGACAATTTGTTCAGAAAAAATTAAGTGATCCTCTAAAGACGTATATTCCGATATTCCTACAAACAATAATGAATAAACTGCTTCAAATGCAACTGGCTAATTAGGGTTTTCGTCATGCATAATTCCTCTAACCTTAGCCATAACGCGGCAACAAACTTTTCCTCCAATATGTCTTGTAAATGCTGATACGTTTGATGCTGATTATTCTTTATTTTTTTCTTGAGAGTCTAAGATTGTGACATCTTATCAACTCCTAATAGAGCATCAACCAAAACTATTTGTGTGAGGATCGCTCACATATTTACCCGCAACAACGAGAACTTGATGTTGCAACCCAACAATAGAATTTCATACATAGTGGACATCATATTATAATCGAGTCAAACTCAAAATGTCCCGATATCAAAATTATATGATAGCGGCAAATATAATAACCACACAATAAAAAGATACAAAGATTTTACGTGAAAATCATTTAGAAAAATATAAGGTCAAAAGAGAAGAAAATTCAATAATATCAAAATGAGGGGATTACAAGAGATTCATAAAATCAGCCTAATATCTAACCTAATCCATAGTATCTATTTATAGAGATAATTAGATGATTACAAAAGAAACTTGTATAGCAAGAAATCTACTCAAAGTAGATTTTTTACTTTAAACCAAAGCCTAATTTAATTCGAGATCACAAACTCTAACAATGCTAATAAAATTACAAGAGGATAAGCTTGTGCGGCTAAACAACTTTGCGGCAGCTTACTAAATTCTAAACCATATTACATGTTTATAGAGCAAATAACTTAATTAAAAATGAAATTTGTGTAACAAAAAATTTACTCAAACTTGCTTTTTCTACTTCAAATCAATGTATAATTGAAGAAGTATAGCATTATACGGGGCTCTGTCCCAACACCCCTGGTCAAGATCAACGTGGTGAATGAGGATTTGTGGTGGGTTTCGACATGAATATCTAAAACTGATAACCAAACTGAATTAATTGTCTAAACTAAATAACTAAAAATCGGTTAAATTGATTTTTCACACCACTAGTAGCAGAGGGTAAGCATGAACATCAAAAGATGAAGGAATCGAGGATCCAAATAGTTCTTCAAATAGTTTTTAAGAATCTTGAATCAAATGATAGGGATGTATGAGATAGAGGGGAGTACGAGTTTTAACCCAAAAAAATCTTAAATAAAAGAGAATGTATACTGTTTCATCAGTCTTCAATTTAGGAACAATTCGAAGATTGGTGGCAAAATTGAGTCCGCGCTTATAGTTTGGTGTTACCCGGTGATAAACGATTTGCTCATACAGAGCATCAGGAAACTCGGACTGTTTGGTAGAGCCACAATTACCATGCTGAACATATTAAAAGTTAAACCATCAAACTTCATTCTTTACTTCAACTTGTTCATGTCCAAAATGGAAGAGTTTGAACAAGAGACAACGACTTGTTGACTCATAGATACCATAACTACCAAACCTATCAAGTTTATTGCAGCAGAAACCGATTTGCATTCATGATTTCTACTTACAATGGGTATGTTATGATACACAACTGATTAAACCGATTCGCATTCATGTTTTAAGCCGGATGCTTTACATCTTCTCCATGATGTAATCCATTGCATCTACAAGGAAATCTGCAACAAAAAGTTTGTCTGTCGTTAAAAACGGAATGGTACCGGACACTGATAATTATACAAAGAAGATCAACCCACCTGCATCTTCCTTAGTGAAGCAGAGAGGAGGGGTGATTCTAAATACATTGCCATAAAATCCACCTTTCCCCACCAATACTCCGGTTTCTAGAAGAAAAAATAAAATAGGTTTGTTAGTAACTTGAAGCCAAAAGTACATACTGTGGTATGATTCATGTGGGGATTGGAGAACCCTAACCTTTCATCTGGTCCATGATATGAAGAGTTTCAAGCTTTGCAGGAGTCTTGAGCTTCTGATCACTAACAAGTTCGACTCCGAGCATTAATCCTCTTCCTCTCACATCACCAATCACTGCAGACATCCATATGCGGTACAATCAGCAATGTTAGTCACCGTTGGATTAGAGAATGTTTAAAGCGGAATATACAGGAGAAAGGGTAAAGGCTTACGGTCATATTTATCTTTTAGTGCGGTCAGTCTCTCTTTCAAATAGGTCCCAACAACAAATGCATTTTCCTGAAGCTTTTCCTTTTCAATTACTTTCAGAACGGCTAACCCTGCAGCGGTACATACAGGGTTCCCACCAAAGGTATTGAAGTAACTTCTGCGAGTCAAGACCGCCGCAATCTCAGGAGTAGTTACCACAGCACCTAGAGGAATGCCATTTCCAATGCCCTGTCCATGTGATAAACGAAACATGTCAATGCACAAAAGTTAGCTGCAAGTGAATGGATAAGCTACGCAAAAACAGATTCCGACGGTGTACTTTGTTTAAATTATAAAAAAACCTGCTACCATCAGAGTAAGATTACTGTTATAATCCATATCTAGAAAATGAAGGCAGGTAGGACACTTTAATAACTAAGAAATTTAGGAGTTTATAACCTTTGCCATTGTCACTATGTCAGGAACTACTCCCTGGTTCTCAAATCCCCAGAAATGGCTCCCTGTGCGAGCAAACCCAGCCTGAACCTCATCAGCAATGCAAAGGCCTCCAGCTTTCTTTATGGTGCTATAAACAGCAGGCAAGTAACCTGGGGCCAATTCTATGATTCCACCAACTCCCTGTCAATGAAGACATGGAATGTTAGGTAATGTTGTCTTCACTAGAGAATCTGATAAAAGGAAATGAAGATTGAAGGAGACACGGAATATTGGTGATTACTTGTATAGCTTCAGAAATGAAGCCAGCAATGTTGCCAGAAGTTCCGAACTGGATAAGGTCTTGGACATCCCTAGCATACTTCTCTCCATCAGAACCAAAGACACCGCGGTACGGATCTGGGTTTACGGCATGATGAACTCCACTCTGATGTACATATTTATGAGTTAGGCAAGCTTACGTTGACATATTAATTTCTATTTCATAATACCAAAACTTGGTATATTAACATTAGCATATCAAGCTTCTAAAATTTATAAGCCATGCAGTGAACAAATATAACTAATAGTCTGGGCATGATTAGACAATTAGGTTTATTTTTAATTTTATCTGCTTTAGATATGTAGACATCTTTAGTACTAAAGATATCAAACATTACATAAATAAAACATGTCTAATAAACGATTCATTAGTTGCCATACAGGAATGATAGAATTTTAGCCACCTGCACCCACCCTTATGTAGGGAAAAGCACAAAAGAAGGAGAGAGATGTTGAAGTGTTCTTTTGTCTTTATATCAGCACTTGTTGCAATCATATGGCATGGTTGGCCAGCTACCATTATAAAAAGTTATGGACCTTATGGTGTAAAACATAGAAAGGGTGGTCCATGCAATAAAAGAACTAACATCATATGATGCATTAATACAACTATACAAGTTTTCTACTCCCACGACTATGAGGTAAACCCATTCACAAGTTTTCTGATAAGTTCTAATAGAATGCACTATGCAGATAATTTTACAAAATTGAGATATATTTTCAATGAACCATTCGCACCAGTTCACTTTACTAACATACTGAAAAAAGGCAGCTTATCTGCACATACTATCCAAAAAATTAATGCTTGCATGATTTAGGATTTTAGGCACTTTGACTAAGCAAATATTGGATGTAAAGTACGAGTACAATGTTTATGCCATAGCAAAAAAAATGCGGGTTTACAATCCAACAATTAAGTAAGATTGACATGACATCAGCGTGTCCTAATCACCACCTACCTTAGTTATTCATCTTTAACAACTGTAACCAGACGCATATACTTGAGAAACAATAAATATTTCAAGAATATACATAAGAAAGAAAAAAAGGACATACCTGTATAACATTGAACTTCCAATTACTTTGAGCAGTGGCTCCCATGGTCCCCGAAGCATTCCCATGATATGCATTCCTCATTGATATTATGTCATGGCATCCAGTATACAGCCTCGCTATCATCATTGCCAACTCATTTGCTTCCGTCCCTGAATTTGTAAAGAATACTACCTACACAGCCACATAAAAGAAGAAAGACACTGAGACCAATTGAGATCCACATATACATCATATTACAATGACCAACATGAAATGAATAAATAAATAATAATAAAACCCTCAGTGAATTCTTCAACTCCAAGTTCCTTTCGAGAAAGAAACAAAAAACCTCCAACTTGAGTCATAATTCAATCTTAAGTTATATCATTGAGGGTCTAGGAATGAAGCATGCTCTATATACCCGCTATTATCTTATAGTTGGACAGGTGGAGCAGGTACTAAGTAATCACCTTGAGATTGCCGGGTAACTTGTTGGCAAGGGCCTCGGCGAAATCAGATATGGCATGGTTGAGGTAGAGACTAGTGGAGTGTTGCAAGCGCTTGGTTTGATTGACGATTGCTTCTACCACATCGGGATGACAATGACCGCAACACACCGTAGCAATCCCTCCGAATGCGTCTAGATATCTTCGCCCCTTGTCATCGAACAAATACTGCATCCTCCCATCCACTATGTTCAACTGAAAACAAGGGGGAAAGACAAGAAAAAAGAATACTGATTATTCATCTTTTTTAATAATAACAAAACTAACATTTAACAAACGAAGGGTGATGTGGGGCAGTTGGAGAACGATTTAATCGTGTAAGTCGTAACAAACAAAGACAGAGAATCCAAAAGAAGGGACCATAGGGAAAAAATTCAAATAAGGACAAATCTTCTGCTAAGCTTAATTCAGTTCAAAATGAATCCGATAATCAGCCAAACAGATCAACGATAGGTTTTGTAGTAAACCATTCTAAATAACTTCATCTTCTTCTTCGTCTTATTAATTAAGTAAAAAAACAAAATAAAAAGAAATCAAGTGAGTGAATAATAATCTTTTACAAGACTTTTAAATTGTTAATTAACTAAAAAAATCAAATTAAAATCCACGGTTTGCATGAACAGAATGACGCCGAAGGCGTTACGAAAGAACCGTCCGATAATCAAGAGTATCGCTTTTTAATCTTAAAATATAACGATTGATTTGATTTTAGTGGCGTATCTGAAAACTCCATGTATCCATTATTTAAAAAAAAAAGAATTAAAATGAACTCACTGGTTTGCTGTACAAGGTGAACATGGCGGGGCTGAGATACTCCTTGCGTTTGGAAAGGATCTCGTCGGCGGAAGGACCGGTGTAAGGAGGTGGAGAGTAGTCGAAGGAGGGTATTTTAGGGACAAAACCATCGTTGTTATCGACCTCATTCGCAGCCACCTGAGAGAAGCAACGTCGTTGGCGGCGGAGAGAATATTTAGTCTCCGATAACAACCTCCTCGCCGGAAAAAATCTCTGCATGTTTTGTGGTCGAGAATGTAGGGCTGGGCTGTGTTTGGATGTTTAGAGACGGAGAAGGAAGGAAGATACAGAGGAGGAGACGCAGTTTTGAATTGAGGCGAATGGAAGTTTAATATAGAGAGGCGTGGGCTTGCTGACGTGTACTTGAGTATGTTTTGTTCTCATACAGAGGAGATGCCCCTGTTTTGCGTTTCTAATAGTAACAATTTTGTTTTCATACGTGGCTTAATATTAGCCGTCGGATGAATTGCTGCCACTTGCTCACGTGCTATTGGCTGACATATCTGATTTATACTTTTCCATACCATTAGAGATTATTAGATGGACCCAGCTCACCACGTCATCTGTAACATGATTGATGAACAGCTGTTGATATTATGACACACATCGAACCATATAACACCAATAACAACCCACTGTTTTTTACCTAAATGTATGAGAATAAATTACCAGATTATATTAATTTATGATTAATTTTTTAGATAACACATATTTTTTTAATGCACAGAAAAAATAACATATCGATATGTTTGATATGATATGTATTTGTTTTATGTGATAACCTAGTCAATTAATTTCAGAAAATGTATCGATTCATGTAAAATGACAACTAATAAAGCTCGTGATTAAAGATTTTAAAATTTTAAATTAAAAAATTGAAACGACGCAGGATATGAAGCATGTCTTTCCACCCATTCATCTCGTTTGCCCCTTCCTTCGTTCATCCCTATAAAAACTCCCTTTCCTCACCTCTTCAACCACATTGTGAAAAAAAAAAACATGCAACTTATGCTATGGAACTGTTCAACAGCATCAAAATGAAGAAAGCAACCTCGAAAGTAACCCCATAAGCACTCATGACTCATATGGATTCGTTGGAACTTGACAATGATGAGCAGATTACTGGTATCATCAAGTGTCATTCTTTAGTAGGTAAGATTGTAACACCTCGATTCGACCCGAGGATCTGGAATGTTACATTGGGTCGTCGACCCGTCGAATTTCAAATTGTCATTGAGCCGTGAAATTCAAATTGTAACTTTTAAAGTCGGCTTAAAAATGTCAAATTTAAAGAGTCGACTAAAAATTTGTTCCTCGAAAAATCAATTTTAAATTTAAATATTTTTAAAATCCAAAATAATTATTAGACATAATTATTACTTAATAAATGTTTCATTTCTCATAAAACACAATTGTAATGTTTCAAAAGTTAATAAAGATGTATGAATAAAGAATTACAATAGATGCAAAAATAATCCAAAAAATAACAACAGTCCCGATATTCAAAATTACATAATTATCCCAAATAAATATAATCAATCCAAAATAATAATAATAAAAGTTCATACTAATAATTAATAGTAAATCTAAAAAAGGTGAGATCCTCCAAATACCAAAACGCCTAATAATATGAGAATACCTAAAAGAAGAACCATGAGAGTGTAAGTTAAAAGTTTAGTGTGTCTATAAAGTGCAAGCAACTACAAATAAAATAAAATTTTATTTTTCTAAGTGCTTTGAAAACACAATAAATTTCAATCATAATAATATGATGTTCGATATACAATTACTCTTTCACTGGAGGCATCCTTCCCCTCAATGATCTTTTCTCATTTGCTTGATATTTTATTCTATGTCCGATAGTTTTAAATGTTTTAAGATAGTGGAATCTTTTAATAGGGGTGTTTATCTCCTTCCTGCGAAGTTTGTTGTCAGAAATACTTCTTTTGTCTCTTTTCTTTTTTTTTTGACCTTGAAGGTAGCTCGGTTTATTCTCTTTAGATTAGGTCCTTATAGCTCGGTCACGGGTGACCTTACTCTGATTTTGAAGCTCTCGTAGAATCAAGTTTCCGAATATTAAAGTTTCAAGATTCTCGATGAGTAGAAACACCACCTCTATGTTTTAAAAGGATCTCATAGATACCTACTTTGCCTCAAAATATTTTATATGGCTATTTTAAAAAAATAGTTTAGACATTTATTTTATAGTTAAACTTCAAATTTTTTAAACATTAAAAATAACTAATTAATTTTAGTGGTATGAGACACTAGATTCTTTAAGTAAGATTAGAGGTTCTTATAAATTATTGTGAATAGAAAAAATTAGATTGGAAATATCACTATATAAAATGTCTTTATAATATTCGATCAAATCAACTAATAAATTAAATACAGATAATTATAAAAAAAAATTAAAAACGTATCAAAGGCGTTCATCGTCACCTATATTCACTGTATTTCGGCTTTACTTATAAATGGCAAAGGAGATATGGACACCATGTGATGATAAAAAAAGCTATACAATATAGGGCAGCTGTGCTTATCCAAATTATATGCACACACGCACATGGGAAATATACTAATTCTAATATAAATTACACACATTTTTATAATTTTTTATTATTGTTGATAAGCCGAAGTAGAGGTGATGGTGAATGGTTCATCAAGGCCGGTGTGAATGGAGAATTGCGATAATAAGGATGAAAGAAATGAAAAAGAATGAGTAATACATCCTGAATCGACCTTTTACGTATGATTCAGTCCTTCGTATGTGTATTAGAAAGGTTCGACAACGGTGTCAATTCTAGTCTTTATAAAATAAGATGTGTAACCTCACAAATCGATATAGGTTGCCCGATTTAATTTGAGGTGTCATATTCGAATCACTGAAGCGACCCATATTAAATTTTTCTAATAAAACAAATTGTCAAACATTTAAAATCATAAAACAAATTCTGAATCAAAAATACAAGTTCAAAAATTATTTATTTAACATAATAATATTCATAAATATACGTTATAAAGACGATTTTCAGACTCAAATTAAAACAAATATGTGACATACATGCCCCTAATTACACAGGTACGTACTCCGCAAGCAGTGTCGAAAGAACTTCTATACTGATGTCGATAACTGCACCATGTACATTCCTTTATAAACTGCGATGGTAAAAATATTATGAGCTTGGAAAAGCTCAGTAATACAGAACAACCAAATGATGCAGTAGGCACAAGCAGAGGTATATGGCAAGGCAATAATATTGACATGGTGGTCCAAGCAACAACGATTTCCATTTATGAATTGATATTCGTATCAACGATATACTTAAAGTTACATGGTTGTTCTTTATCTGATCACCTGAGTACCAGACAAGATACTTATCGTCCGAAGGATCCAAAAAGATATAGATTACGAAAGTTGAGCTAGGAAGTTTAGTGTGTCCTATTAAGTGTAGATAGGGACCACACAAAGAGATACATACAATGGTAATTTATTCAGTAGGGTAGACTTAAATGAGAAAGGAAAGTTTTATTTGAATTATCTAACTACCCTCCAACCGTACACCGATATGTAGTTCCCCAGAACTGCATCCATAAAGACTTACCCTAGGCCTATAGGGCGTAGAAGCCAACTTAAGGGGATGCCTTAGGCCCATAAAGAATTACTCGAGCCAAAGCATCGGAACCTACCTAAAGGGTGACTTTGGATCCATAAGGAATCACCAACGCTGAATCTACAGAGACTTCATATCATAGCCAGAAGTATCCCATAGTAAAATATTTTAGTGTAGTTAGACGGGATAGGGAAAAAAGAAATTAGACATATTTCTAGTTTATCATAGAACATGTTTTTCAGGTCAGGCAGAGAGGTATGTCTCCAAATAGATAAAATTCATGATTCAGATCAAAGAGACCGTCTTGGTTTTAAATCGGAGAAAATATTCATGTGCAATAACTCACTGGATGTTTCAAAATATCACTAGAGGACCTTATTCTTTACAGAAAGAAGACATTGAACCTTATTCAATTAGATTAATTTTAGAATTGGGGACCCTATTTAAAGGAGTTCGATAATTATCTACTAAATCCAGATATTTAGGGAATTATACATCAAGATCATCCAGGTTTCGGTTATATCAGGAGTCTTTCATATTTCAGATATTTAGGATCAATCCTTCATTTAGGCATACAAGGGCGTTTTGGTCATTTGACTTCTAAGGGCAATGTGGTAATTTAACCCAAAAGGTAGAACGATTATTTGCGGCATCCACTACTTCTAACAGTTTATCTGTCTTTCAGAATCCACTTGAGTTAATCAAATCTCAACATTGTGGTACTTATCAAGTACATGGATAGATACAACTTATGTGTGTTCAAGACATTGTACCATCTGTAGTATAGTTGAACAGAACACCGACACTACTTAACGTGAATGAGTCTCGAAAGGTCAAACATGTATTTACAATATTCCCCTGTTATTGCAACAATATTAGGAATGACTGGCGTACACATATCAGGCTTCAAACACATATGGGCATCTCTATTGTTTGAACTCTATCGGTATTTTTACGGTTTTAAAAGCTTTCAATTATCTCAAGTTACGAAGGTATTTAATTCATTTAAGTGCTCGACAGAGTTTTAACCATTCTGATCCTTTCGATCATTCCAAACAATTAATTTATTTCAAAACTTGAGGGTATAACTGTCATTTTAGTTAATTTAATAAGTTCGGTGTTCGAGGATTTTTCAGTCATTACATTCGTTCCAAACAATTCAGTCCTTTCTGCCATTTTGATTAATTCATACATATGAGAGCCTTCTAGTAAATTTATCTTCGTAGATTTGTTTAGAATTCAAGAAAATCCGAGTAACTTGTTATCTCACAGGCTTGAATCACGTTTTCAGAATTTCCACATAGATCGAGAATTTTAGATGTAATAGTTGTTTAATCATATCAAAAGTAGGTTACAGATCATTTTATTGCCAGGGGTAATTTAGTATTTCCTACACTTCAAGGGTATTTTCATAATTTTATATTTAAATATTTTTGACGTTGAGTCCCTTTACACAATTAATCGGGTTTGGAGAGTATCTGCCTTATTAATTATTTATTGAACTCTAGATCCTTTCGATTTATTAACCTTCTCATTCGAGTATTTCAATCTTGTCTAGATTATCATACTTATATTTCGTATCTGATTTGACTTGAGAAGAGCTAACACTACACTTCATCATAACTATGCATGAATTAACCGAATACCAAGATGTTCATAAAGCATACAAGAGGTAGTAATGTATTACTTTTAATTCTTGCTATATCAGTCGACCCTTGAAACGACATTCATTCACTCTTAAACTCGGATTCAACGTCCCTCAAAGATCTCAAATAACAGGAAATATGATTACCTTCAATTCATTAAAATCTATAATCAATCTTTATTCACATTGCACTTAAACTAAATAACTAAACACATACAACCATAGGTTCAAGGTCAGATTCAGAGGTCTTTGGGTTATAATTTCGCGAAGCAAACTTTAAAATTGGACTCAAAATGTGGATAAACGTAAAATAAGGATTGTCGAAAAATTGACTTTTTAGAAAAAGTTAACCCTTGGTCAAAATCAACCCAAAAAGTCAATAGTTTAACTTGGTCAACAGTTTGACATGGTCAACATTCAACGATTTGGCTTGGTCAACGGTCAACCGGATCAACAAGTCAAAGGTTTTGGACTGGTTCAATTTTGGGTTAAGTCTGGGTTGGTTAATTTTGGACCGGTCTGAGCTTGAGGGTTTGGATCATGGCTCACCCATAAGGCTGCACACAAGCTTCTCACGCACAACCCACTTGGCCCATATTAGAACTCAACCTAAAACAACCTTACCCCCTAAAGATATCAGATCTTAGGGTTTATCTAACCCAAATTTTTACGGCAACGGCGACGACAGATTCCGACAGTGACAGAAGACTCCAATGACGACATAAGTTGTTTCTAGCCAGGAATCAAACGGGAAAATAATTATAACCAACAACCAAAGGATGATATATGTAGAATGACCATAGTCACTTACCCAAACTGGGGTTTTCAGAACCACGTCGGAGGGGATTTCGGCGACGTCACGATGAACGTAAAGAGGGATTTTGATCGTGAAGTACAGGGAAAAACAATGGTGAAGATAGTGTTGTGAACGATCAACTCACGACGGTGCAAAAGGCTGAAAATAGAGGATGGAACCTTGGTTTCCCGTCGAACCTTCAGACAGTTCTCCGTGTCATGAACCAAGATAGAAATTGTAGATTTAGATAGAAGAATTAGAATAGGAATAGAAATAGAAGAGAAAGGATTGAAGAAAGAGAAGAAGATCAGAGATTGTAGAAGAGAATTTGAGAAGAAGAAGAAACAAAAAAAATCATTAATTCATCGATAGTGAACCACTATCCCAACCTGGGTTTTAACCCCCAAAAATACAAAATGACAAAGTTTAATTAAAGAAAATAAACTCTTAAACTAAACTATTTTATTCTAATAATAAGGCACATGACAATACTCATCGCTCGAAAAGAATCTTTTTCCTCGAGGATTAAGGAAAAAAACTCATAAGTCTATCTTTAGCCTCTACGAGATCACTGGGAATCTTTAAATTGTTAAACCAAACATTTCCCATTGCTCTTTTTGCTAACCTATGATGTGTTGTTGTTCCCATCAACAGTTCTACCAGCACCACTCCATGACTAAAGATTACTGTCGTTCTTGTATTTCTTTCACAAGGATTCTTGTTGCATGTACTCATATATAATGAGGTGTTGACCCACAAAGAATTTTTTCTCCACTTGAAGCCATGTATTATCAAGTTGCTTCACAGCTACAACTTGACAAATACTTTCTAATTGTCCCTTGTAAACAACCTCGATTTCTCTTTGCCCTCGCAAATATTGTTTGCTGAAAAATGTGTTGCATTTGCAAGTTGTTGGTAGTTGAAAGTGTGAGCACGATTAACATCATAGTCAAACTGATGGAAGAAACCACTTACAAGAACTCCAAGCTTTTGTTCAATAGTAGCTTTCATTTTACTGTCACACTTGATCTCAATTAAGTTTGGATCCCTAAATTTCTACCAGCTACAGATAGTTACATTTGAACAAGATAATTTGACTTTTACATACTCTTTGACTCGTAACCCATCTTTATATCCTCCATTGTTGGCTTCTCTCCCTTTCATGACATTCCTCCCTCCTTCAAACGATCCTTGTCATCAAGGATCAAATAATGAACACACTAATAAAAATATATTTAAGGAGAGTTTTCTACTAATAATCTTGTTAAAAGTCCAATACCAACATGAAGCAAAGAGAGCATATGAACCCATTCTGCTTGAATATACCTCATTCATGTATGTCCGCTGTGAAAATACTTTCAAGATCAAACAAAAAGATCGTAATTGAGGCAATTTTTGTACTGCTCCCTCCATAAAGTCAGCAGCTTTTGGTGTCACATTTTTATGCTCTAGATGACGTACAACTGCAACTAAGATCAACTGTTGGTTTCCTGAAGCTTCCGAGTAACACATATCAGACATGACTTCCATTGCCAACCCCTGTTGAAAAATACAGTGTTGTCCAGAATCAAAGTATAGGATCATTGGGTCCAGTGCTTGGTGCAACATTGTACTCTCCTTTGCCAACTCAACCATTCTTTGTATACATATTTGAACCCAAGCTTTAGGTGTCTCCATCAAGAGTAGCATTTGAATCATACTAACATGACTATGAATTTTCTGTAGCTCCATAATCTTTTCATCCTGTAGCTCCTGTAAATGAGACTTAAGCTTCCTAAGTTTCTTGGTTGTAAAATCACACTCGTCTACTTCTGGATTAAAAGGCAACATAAATTGACCATTGCTTGCTATTTCTGCACAAATTAGTGCAAATTGGGACTAATTTTCAGTAAATTCCTTTACTCTTTGTTTCTTCAGCTCATCCGAAATAGGTCTTATATAAGATTTTTACTACTTGAGAGTACTCTTTCCCTTTGAGAATGAGTAGGAATGTTCTCTAAGGAAGGTAACCGGTTTGGCAATTTCCGATTCAAATTGAGTCAATGACTAATGCCAGTTAATCTTGCTTTTTTTTCATTGTTTCCATTTTTGTTCTATGAATGTCCAAACATTCTTGCTCCAATTCCAAAAGCATCTCATCTCTTTCGAATATCACTTGAGTGAAGAAAACCTTTTTTGTTCATCATCATTCTGCTTTGTGGTAACAACAAACTCCTCGGCAACCAAGTATACAGAGTAGAAACCAACACCAAATTGACCGTTCATACTAACATTAGCACCAACAACCAATGCCTCGATGAATTCATTGGTCCCTGGCCTTGCATTCGTACCAAGGTTGTTCACCAAATTAGCTTTGGTCCTGCCAATAGAAATTCCAGGGTTAAAATGCTTAAATTGTATAACATCATAGGTTGGTAACAACTTCCCCTTATCTTTTAGAACTCGACCATCCATGGTGTTGATTCCCAGCACTTCACTGTTTTTCTTCATTGTCAAAACAATTTGTACTTCATTAAACACTTGATCAAAGACTTTGGTTTTGTTACAACTTTTGTTGGGCTTTTCATCAAATACCTCAACTAATAATGGTTGTTTGATAATAACTACATCAGGTTCTTCATTCGTTGTCACAATCATTTCATTAAACACTTAAACTCACCCTATGTGAATCCAATACAACACCCTGAACCGATAACCCATCCATAATAGCCTTAGTCAAGTCCCCACACCCTTTGATAATTGGTGTCTTATCCTGTGGGTGTTCGAGCGAACCTTTAGTCGGGTTAGTTTCCAACACATCCTTAGTTGGGTTATCAAAACCATATGATTCCCCATTAGACACTTCATCGTTCTTCTTGGAATGAGATTTGAAAAAAGGAAGAACAGTACCTGAGTTGAGTATTATTATGTTTTTTGATAACTGGTCTCGAATCCTCTCCAAATACCTTGGGTTCTCTTTCAATTTTGACTCCAATAAACTTATCTGACTCTCTATGCTGTTACTTTGCTCCTGCCATCGCTTAGAATCCATGTATGCCCGATTGTAAGTGGAATCGATGTGGCTGTGATTACCAAGTGGATGATTGATAGATTTGAAAAAGAAAGGATTATAGAAGATTTAATAAAGGACTAATAGAAATAGAAGAGTATGAGATTGAAGAAGAGAAAAGCTTGAAGCTTGAAATTTATTAATTCATTGATAGTGAACCACTATCCCAACCTGGGTTTTAACCCCCAAAAATACAAAACGACAATGTTTAATTAAAGAAAATAAACTCTTAAACTAAACTATTTTATTATAATAATAAGACACATGACACTTCACGGCGAACGATGAAGCTTCACGGCGAGTGGAGGCTAGGACTCGCTCAGGGTCCGATGAAGCTTCTTCAACTGGTGGCAGTATAAACTACAGACCGATGTAGATGAGTGGCTGGAGCTCAAACGGAATGGTGGGGATGTAACACCCCCTTCCCGGCCTGGTAGAGAACCGGGTTGGAGAGCGTTGCCGAAAAACATAACGGAGATCGGAGACATAAATTTTAAACTTTTAATCAATATTTTAGTGCCAAATATGCCAATTTTTATTACTAACTCAAAAGTCATTTTAGCTTTAAAATCTTATACAAAACACAGGTAACATTTACACAATAGTAGGTCCACAAGACTAATATAATTACTTTAACTACTTTGCCACCATACTAGGAGTTAATAAGAACAAAACACATTACTCTTTACTTGTAGTGACTTGCCAATCTTCCAACTAATCCCGATCTCGATCTGTTACTTTCTTTAACCTGAAATGTTATGCAAATGAATGCATTAGACTTATATAGTCTAAGTGAGGTAGTCAATAACAATAAATGAACATATTATGTCATGTAGCATGCTTCCAAAAATGACCATAATGCTAATTATGCAATAACATGGCATACTTCATATTCATAACAAAGCATAATATCATATCCCGAGCATAGCATGGCATAACATATCAAACACATATTATATTGGTATCATTGGATACGCGGATTCCTTGTACACCATATCATGAATCATAAATGAGCCGTAGCTCCATGTATCCCTTACACTTTCATCTTTTTATCTCTCACATATAGGCCGTAGCCCTGGACCGTAGTCCTCCCTTACATGGTGAGCTCGAATAATCCTATGGCATGTCAATTGTATCCAATGTCCATAAATACACACAAATTCACATAGTCCATGATTTTCAGATCATATCATATCAAATAACAAGATGAGTCGTAGCTCCATATCATGTAACATTTCATATTATTTTCACATACATGTAGCATATCATAGTCATATTCGAACATATCAAAGTAATGCAAGGCACTTACCAAATTTGCCATTCGAACATAGTTGCTCTACGTGAGCCCTTAACAAATGCAAACATAATCATAAATAATGCAACGGGACGACACCGAGTTTATCCCTTGACACAACTACACTCACCTCGATATTAAGATTCTCGTATAATGACATTTTTTCCTTGGTTGACGGTTGTCCTTTATCGACTTCTTGAACTAGATTAAATATGAATGGGTTAGGACCGACAAGACAATATCGAATAAATATAAAAATATTATTCAAACTCAATACCGAAACTTAGACCAACTAAGGATTTGAGCTTACCCCGACGTCGGTAAAGATTCGATATTACTATATCGATAATATCGGACCACCAATCTAATACTGAACCACCTTATCGTTTCTTCGCTGACTCTTATTTTTCTTTCTTATTGCGCATAGACTTCCCCCTATTTATACTAAGAATGGCCGGCCCTTCAATTACTTTCTCCATGCTCCACATAAGCTGGAGTCGTGGCAGACATTGGGGCATGATGCCCTTAAATTGGGGCCACGTAATTGGGTAACAATGCCACCTAAAATGGCATTTGGCCATGTGTGTCCCTTACGTGGGAATTGCCCACGGCAATTCCTTCAAATTGAAGGAGTTGGCCGTGGGTCCCATGGCCTTTTTTTAATAATAATAATAATAATAATAAACTATAAATTAATTCGAAAAACATTTATTGGTTCAAATAAAATCGAATAAATTATACAACCGATATAAAATACTCGGTCGTCGGAACTTAATTCTGACTAGACCGGTTTTTGGGATGTGACAACTCTCTCCCCCTTTAAAGAAAATTCGCCCTCGAATTTTCTCCGACATAAATATGCTCATCTATACGAGCCTGACTGAATTTAGACATCTAAACATAAAGAGATCGGATTACTCTGCAAGTCACAATACACAACAGAATAACTCCTAGGTGGCAAAGTAACATAACATACAATACAAACATACTTAAGTTTAGTCCAGAACCGACTAAACTCTAGCTCTGATACCACAAATGTAACACCCCTTCCCGGCCTGGTAGAGAACCGGGTCGGAGAGCGTTACCGAAAAACATAACGGAGATCAGAGACATAAATTTTAAACTTTTAATCAATATTTTAGTGCCAAATATGTCAATTTTTATTACTAACTCAAAAGTCATTTTAGCTTTAAAATCTTATACAAAACACAGGTAACATTTACACAATAGTGGGTCCACAAGACTAATATAATTACTTTAACTACTTTGCCACCATACTAGGAGTTAATAAGAACAAAACACATTACTCTTTACTTGTAGTGACTTGCCAATCTTCCAACTAATCCCGATCTCGATCTGTTACTTTCTTTAACCTGAAATGTTATGCAAATGAATGCATTAGACTTATATAGTCTAAGTGAGGTAGTCAATAACAATAAATGAACATATTATGTCATGTAGCATGCTTCCAAAAATGATCATAATGCTAATTATGCAATAACATGGCATACTTCATATTCATAACAAAGCATAATATCATATCCCGAGCATAGCATGGCATAACATATCAAACACATATTATATTGGTACCATTGGATACGTGGATTCCCTATACACCATATCATGAATCATAAATGAGCCGTAGCTCCATGTATCCCTTACACTTCCATCATTTTATCTCCCACATATAGGCCGTAGCCCTGGACCGTAGTCCTCTTTTACATGGTGAGCTTGAATAATCCTATGGCAGGCCAATTGTATCCAATGTCCATAAATACACACAAATTCACATAGTCCATGATTTTCAGATCATATCATATCAAATAACAAGATGAGACGTAGCTCCATATCATGTAACATTTCATATTATTTTCACATACATGTAGCATATCATAGTCATATTCGAACATATCAAAGTAATGCAAGGCACTTATCAAATTTGCCATTCGAGCATAGTTGCTCTACGTGAGCCCTTAACAAATGCAAACATAATCATAAATAATGCAACGGGACGACACCGAGCCTATCCCTTGACACAACTACACTCACCTCGATATTAAGATTCTCGTATAATGACATTTTTTTCCTTGGTTGACGGTTGTCCTTTATCGACTTCTTGTACTAGATTAAATATGAATAGGTTAGGATCGACAAGACAATATCGAATAAATATAAAAATTTTATTCAAACTCGATACCGAAACTTAGACCAACTAAGGATTTGAGCTTACCCCGACGTCGACAAAGATTCGATATTACTATATCGATAATATCGGACCACCAATCTAATACTGAACCACTTTATCGTTTCTTCACTGACTCTTATTTTTCTTTCTTATTGCGCATAGAATTCCCCCTATTTATACTAAGAATGGCCGGCCCTTCAATTACTTTCTCCATGCTCCACATAAGCTGGAGTCGTGGCAGACATTGGGGCATGATGCCCTTAAATTGGGGCCACGTAATTGGGTAACAATGCCACCTAAAATGGCATTTGGCCATGTGTGTCCCTTACGTGGGAATTGCCCACGGCAATTCCTTCAAATTGAAGGAGTTGGCCGTGGGTCCCATGGCCTTTTTTTTAATAATAATAATAATAATAAACTATAAATTAATCCGAAAAACATTTATTGGTTCAAATAAAATCGAATAAATTATACAACTGATATAAAATACTCGGTCGTCGGAACTTAATTCCGACTAGACCGGTTTTTGGGATGTGACAGGGGAAGATGGGTTTGACGATCTTTCAAACTGATCTCCACGATGAACAACAATGGCTCACCGCGAGTGGAGGACGGTGCTGGGATCAGGGTGCGACGGTGCTTTCGACAGTAGTGGCGGTGACGGCCACGTTGCGGCAGTGAAGAAGATTGGCCGGCGAAAGATTTGGGGGTTGGTAGGAGGAAACTTTTAATATTCCAAATATAATCACCCAATTTCATATTCAAAAGGCTTTTTTCTCGGGTAAGTGGGGGTTGTGTAGAACTAATGTTTTGATATAATAATTGAAAAATATTTTGGACCAATTTGAAAAGAATTTAAAACTTGGTTTTAAGTCCAAACACCTTGAAATTATGTTTGAGATATTTTAAAAGGTTTTTGGCAATGTTTTTACTAATTTTAAAGAGCTAAACTTGACTTTTCAAGCTACCCGTATCGATACGGTTGTACCCGTACCGATACCTTTTTGCCCCAGTTTGGTCACTGCCAAAACTCGTATCGAAACAGGCTTGGCCGTTTCGATACGGATCGGGATCGTTTCGATACGCCTGGTAAGCGTACCGATCCTCTTTCCAACAAACCCAACGGCTATTTCCCAACGGTCATTTAAAAGTGAACCTGTACCGATACGCCCTCAAGCGTATCGGTACGCCTAGGCTGGCAAGAGCCCAACGACTAGTTTCTGATGAAGGTCGTACCGATACGGGTCCAAGCGTATCGTTACGGATGGCTGCAGAACAACATTAATAAAGGGAAATAAATTCCTCAACGGCTCTAAATCATCCTCAACGGCTAGTAACGGCTACAAACTCAATTGGGAGTATAAAAGGGACCTCCAAGCATCAAGTAAAGGCTAATGCTCATATTGTCAAACGTCAAATGATCAAGAATTGTCTTAGAGCTTAAATTGTCATTTATTGTATAGACAAACACTAGTGAGCCAAAATTGTCAAATTTGCTCAAGTGTTTTATGTTTTGGGTGAGTGCTTAATTGTGCAAACAAACACCTTTTAGAGGGATTTGTGTTTGCTTTGTTTTTCTCTTTGTAAGAGAGGGTTTCAATCAAGGCTTTGGGTAGAAAGCTTGATTGTGTATAAGGGTTACCTCCTAAGCCTAGAAAAAGGAACGAATCAATAGTGGATTGATTGAGAAATCCTTAGTGGGGAGCTAAGGTAGTGGATGTAGACCTTGGTTAGAAGGTTGAACCACTATAAATCATTGTGTCTCCTTTCAATTTAGCTTCCACAACCCTTCCACCCAAAAATTCACCTCTCCACCACTTGGTAAGCCACATCGGTTGAACGAATCGAGCCCCACACAACTCAACAGGTTGTTTTCTCTTATTAATTTTTGGACCAGATTATTAGGCATCAATTATAAATAAATAGGTGTAATGCTTATTCCAAATTCATCCCTAGCCCAAATGGTTAAAGCTTAGGTTTGCTAAGAAAAGGCTAACGAGTTTAAACCCCTTGGCTAGCATTTTCACCTTCTTTTTTATATTGAGATTTTAGGGTGTTACACAATATATAAGGTAGAGTAGTCTTCTTTTCCGATCAATAAGCTTAATTGACGAGTTAGTGGATTTGACGTCTGTCCTGTTGAAGTCAGTGTAACTTTGGGAAGAGATTACTCTTAAAGTCTTTTGTATGTCTTGTTCTGGAGGCTCCCTTGAGTGCCAGTGGTATCCATTGAGTATGATCAGATGGATAATTTCATAAGGTTATCTCTTAATAACTTGTTGAATGGAAAGACAATAGAAAAAATTATAGCGGAATTCAATTGCCATGATTCTAATTATAACAAAATTGGAATGCATAGCTTAATTGATGATTTATTTTCATATTTTAGTAAAGGTGGAAGTTTTTTTCGCCTCTTTTGATGAATAATTGTTTGGAACTTAGGCCAAGATGATGGCGATTGGAAAGGAAATAAGACATGTGTAACAACATATGTTAGCATCACGACACACCATTGTTATAGTTTTGGCATGTTGGATTTCCACATTTTTTTGCTTTTGTTTTTATAACATTTGGAATTGAGTGAATTTTCTAGTGTGTTCGATTTTATCTCTACTGTTTTTATTATAAAATTGGATAATGGGGTGGCATCCCATTTAGAGGACAGAGACAAACAACCTTCGGAACAGATGGTGGGATAACAAAAGCAGAACTGGTTCTGAATGTGATGAGCAAAGAACAAGGACAGTGATTGATATCACCCTAATATTTTAGTCCAAAGTCTAACCAACCTCCAACTGGATGAGTTACCAAACACAGATGGATTATCATGCCTGGTTTTTCAATTTAGAGTTGATTAAAACTTGATTCGACTCGACATGAAAAAAAATTAACTTGATTTAGTTCGATTTAAAAAATTTTAAGTGAAGTTTAAATTATAAAATAAAACTCGTCAACTTGGCTAACTCAAAACTTTTTAAATCAATCTAATAATTATTCTGGTTCAAAGTATTCAATACTTCATTTCAGAATTAAGATGACGATGATTTGAGGTGGCAAACGAATATGGTTTTTCAAGTTTGGATTGTTTTTCGGTCGAGTTCTCCACGTGCTAGGACAAAGACCTTATCTTATCATGTTGTGGAGCCAAGTCAGTAATGCATTTCTTCTTACTTTTTCTCATAAAAAATAGGATAAACTACACGGTTAATTATTCCATGTGCAAGCGTTTGTAAAATTTTTGTTTACCCAAACGTTTTAATTTTAGAGTTTAGAGACTTTATTTAGGGTTTAGGGGTTTAAGTGTAGTAGTTGTGAATTTAGAGTTTGTTGATAGATTTTTGGGGTAGAGTTAAAATTTAGGGTATATAAGTTAAAACCTAAATCTCTAACCATATATTCCTAAAATTTAAACACTAACCTTAAACTCTAAATTCTAAACACTTACATTAAAACCCCTAAACTCTAAATCTTAAACGAAAACCTTAAACTCTAAAATTAAGGCGCTTGTAGAAACTTTTAGTTTCGATCGCATCTGTATGAGATAATAATCCAAACTACACAATCCAGCTATAAAAAAATTCATTTTGGTCAACGATTTGTTTTTGCAAACAAGTCACTAAAGTTAACTTTTGTTTTCATTTTGATCACCCAAGTGAGCTTTCCAATATATTTTTGCAAACAAGCCAACAAAGTTAACTTCTGTATATATAGCTAAAACAGATATTGAACATATTCACGTTGGACAAGCTAAAACAGACAACAACTGGAAATTTTGGAAATATGTAGCTATTCCATATGTATATATATTTCCTTCTGTATAATAATTCTAGCGAGGAGACACTCCAGAATACAGATTACTCCTATTCTATAGAGTTATAGCAATTTAGACTGAAATGGATATGTTGATATGTATAAATGACAGTTGTGTTTACAGTTCAAGGTTTTCAAAACTGTCTGAAGGTCAGATTAAGACGACCATGTCGAAGCCCGGTATTGGTTTTAAGAGGCTCGGGAGCAGAGGATGGGACGATGGATGGCACACCATGAAACACCATTCGAGATTCACCACCAAATAATAGTACATCTCCCGATTCTAGTAACACTTTCTTGGCTTGGTCAACTTCCCTCCCATCACCATATAGGAATTCAGCAGAATCACCAATGGAGAAAGAGACAACAGGTAATCCTTTATGGAGACTTTGTCTGCTTTCATCTCGATCCTGCATTGTAAAGCATATTACGAGTTTAGTACTTGATTAAAGCTTTGATGTTCAAAGGTGATGAATCCAAAGGATGTCCAAGTACAAAAAGACCTGATGGAGGCCAAGTCGACCATGTACTGAATAGAAGTTTACAATGCATATGTTTGGAGACATTGAAGGAAGTATATCTTCTGGATCGAACATATCAGTATCCTTCTTGATAAGGCAATGTGCATCTTTGATTGCTCGTTGAACCAGAAGACAAAATCCTAGCGGAATCTTGGGTGGATCGCAATTATCAACTGGATGTCGCTTATCATATTTTCTAGTCTGAGGATCCCAATTCATACCAAGACACATCATGTGAAGTCTAAGTTTTGCTCCATCTTTGTAGCCAGGCCTATAAAACCCCCCAGGGCGTTCACCAAGTGAATTACAAGTTCTGACTATTTCGATCTGAAAATTTAAGATAAAAGAATCCGTTATCAGATTAACACCATTTTCACAAGAGAATGTAAATTTAATTAAAGCTAAGCATCAAGGGAAAAAACCTGTTCACGAAGGGATATATAATGTTTCAACAAAACCATCCCAGGCCTTAGGATTTCTTGTGTTCTGATATCTCTGAATCGAGGCAGGCATATATTGAATCTTTCAAGCTTAGGCAACCCCTCGGAACGATTAGAACTCTTAGTACCGACAACATTATTGAATTTACTGTTGCTGTAAGGGGATTTTTTGACATAATTACTATAATCCTTCTTCTTTCCAAAATGGCTAGGGAAATGATCTTCCTGCATGCTTGCAACATCAACAATCCCCTCATGTTCAGATGAATTAACAGTCCCAGGACTCAACCACAATCCCGAATCAGTCCCGGTTCGACTTTCTTCCTGCAGGCTTGCAACATTTGCAATCCCTTCAAGTTCAGAAGAATTAACAGCTTCTTGCTCCAGCTCCAATCCTGAGTAGTCAGTCCCTTTCCTCCCTTTTTTGAAGTTCCCACCTTTAGAACTAAAACCAACATTCACAGATAATGAAGGAAAATCTTTCTCATAGATGGATTGAAATTGCTTCTCAATTATACTTTCGCCCCCAGAAGTTTGTCTTGTTTCTTCAGCAGAAGATTCATTGCCAAAGGGAATTTGAGAAGTAAACTGAGGTTTATAAAACAAACCCAAATAACAAAAAGAAGCCACGACAGATAAAATCATAAAATAAGCAAGTACAGTGTAATTATTAGAATTTGATCAAAATTCTCTAAAAATACAAAATTAGTTTAGAGATTGGAGAACTCACAGAAGAATAAGCATAACGGCTGGAAATGGGTTTCCGGAAAGCACTCATCTTGTTCAAAAGACAAAAGGGACGACAAATTTGGCGAGAGAGAGCGGCGGCCGTTGATAAACGACAATGATGGAATCGAATTACTCGGTGTAAAGGGAGCATGTTTTCTTATAAAGGATAGGCGAGGGTACTAACTTAAATGCGCCGTTAGTGGCGGTTGAGTCTACCCAAGAGTGAAGGTGGGCGACGATTAGCTTACCGGCGAAGATTTCGATTCTCCGCTGGATTTCGAAGAGTCGGAGTCGACGTTTCCTTTTCTTTCTTTTTTTACAGGTTACGGAGTTGGAACGATTTTGGGTCAAATTAAGCTACAAATAATGGAAGAATTGGGCCGAAAAGAATTTCTTTCTTTCGTTTCTAATTCCATTAAAATCTTTCCTAGGAACGGATTATTCGTTTGATGTCACTCATTTTTCTTTTATAGTTGTATATAATATGAATAATTGGAACTCAACAAGTAGTATCCGTGAAAAATAATAATATTTAATTTTAAAAAATTTGATCTAATCAGTTTTTTGCAAGACGTGTGTATTATCAAAGTGTTAAAAATATCTATGAACATATATTATTTTGTAATTACTTTTAGTTTATTCAAAATATGAATAATTTATGTTATTGTGTATTTACAAGGATAGAGCTAGAATGAAATATTGGAAAGAATAAGACTCTATTAAGCTTTTAAATCTAAAAATTGCGAGGAACAAACCTCTCTTATTTATCTAAAATTTAAACTAAAAAGGGTTTAAAACGTTATTACACCAAAAATTTTGGTTTCGTCCATGTGTACATGTTCTACTACTTCAATGATAGTATGATACTCCCAAATTTTTATAAATGAATATTCTATAAGAACACGTTTGACAAAAAAAAAATCATTATAAAAAACAGAACTCCATGAAAATTAGTTCAAAGCAATTAACCAATGACACTTGTAATATCACAAATTATAGTTTTAATATTTTTTTACAAATCATAAAATTTTAATAAAACCCTTCATATTTCTCATTACTTACATTCTCATCCTCCCTCTAACTTATAACACAATGTAACAATCACTATTTTGTATTTCTTGTGATAATAACAAACTTTTTCGTGTCTTCTTCAAAACTTTTATAAAACTTGTAACGATTTTAAAGCATATATTTATTTAATCCCGTAACTTTTTGTAAAAAAAAATAACATATCAAATTGATTATAATAATTCTGAATAATAATTATAGATGTTTGTTGATAAGCTTCCCGTTGTACTAGAATTTTTAAAAGATTTAGCATGTCCTATAATCATGCCTGTTATAAACAAACAGGAAGAAAAAAAAAACATTAGTGAATATATTCGATGGTTTTGGAAAATCTTTATAATCATGTCAATTATAAACATGTTAAATCTTTTGAAAAATTCAGTACAACCGAAAGTTTATCAGCAATAAAAAATTTATCAACAAGAATATATAGTTTATTATTCAGAACTATAATAATCAATTCAACGTGTTAAATTTTTTACTTACAATTACATGATTAAATAGAATATATACTTTAAATCACTATAGGTTTCATAAAAGCTTTAAAAAGACAATATCAAGTTCTTTATGGTCACAAAAAATACAGAATATAGATTATTAAAGTTTGTTATAGGATTCATCTGCTTCCATTTTGTATCATTGAATTTTTTTTTTCATCAAATTTCTCTCGATCTTCATATGTGCAGCATATAAATTTTTTTATTTTTTCTTTGTTATTTCACTAATTGCATATATGATTTTAACTATTATTTACATGCTAGTATGCCCGAATGTTATTTTATTTATATGATGATAAAAAATTTAAAATATATTTTAAAGTATACATATAATTATCATGTGCACAACACAAATATACATAAGATTGTGTCAGTTACTGGCCGCTGATAGTCTTTTTTATTTTTAGTTTTCAATAAGAATCTCTTTTGTCAAGGACTCTTCCTATTAGCGCATTTTGATGCATTTGTTTCATCTGTATTTGTGACACGATTTTCTCAGTTTTATTACATGATTTTTGTTTACCTTTTTTTATATATAGTTTGGTGTTCATGTAGCTATCATTATGGTATACGTCCCTAATCAAGGACGGTCGATAGTCTAGTATTGTTACATTCCTTTTGTGGTAGTTTTTCGATGTAATCAAAACTATTAGCGGAATATATATACAAGATTAATTATGTCCACCACCTCTCCTGCATCACTACATAAACGTTTAGCTGGATAGAAAAAATGAGAGTTGGTTGTTCGATTTCTAAGGAAATTGAAGATTATGTTCAATGAAAGATTTTGTTTTTTCTTTATGCCCTTTGAAGTTTCATGTTTTTTTATATAAATTTTTTGTGGACATAGTTATGTTTGTGATGCGTTTTATTGTACCATTTTTTTATC
Organism: Hibiscus tridactylites; assembly: GCA_958450335.1. Classification (NCBI taxonomy): domain Eukaryota; kingdom Viridiplantae; phylum Streptophyta; class Magnoliopsida; order Malvales; family Malvaceae; genus Hibiscus; species Hibiscus tridactylites. The sequence continues at coordinate 72,422,282 of OY288279.1, forward strand.
TTTAATAAAATTTGGTTCTTATTTAAAAGGGTGAATTACACATATCATCCATCAACAATGTTCTCACTATTATTTTGGTCACTCAACTTTCAAAATTTTCTATTTAATAACTGAATTTTATACATTGAATGTTTTTGGTCACTCACACATATTTATTATTATTTTGAATTTTTTAATATTATTAAATATAAAATAATTTAAAATAAATAATAAAATAACATTTTATTATTATTAAATTTTAAAAATATTTAAAATAATCGCCGACGCTTGTCATCACAGTCGACCACTGGCGGCCTTCAAAACCGGTGTCCGTTTGACCCCAAATTGCACTAGGCGACTCGTTTTGACACGCTAAGTCCGAATCCGGTAGTTGTTTCACCGAAAATGTCTTGAAATTCGCGAATCTCCATATAAACATTTTGATTCCACACCTTCGATCTCATTTTCGTGGATTTCAGAGCACTTTCCGGTAAAATGGAGGCTGAATTCGGTCTCTGTAACCCCCTCGACCCGACCTAGCCACCAGACCGAACCGAACGGGTTACACGGGGAAAAACAAAGCGAAACCCGTTAAGGCTTCTGTAACCCCCTCGACCCGACCTAGCCACCAGACCGAACCAAACGGGTTACACGGGGAAAACCGAAGCGAAACCCGTTAAGGCTTCTGTAACCCCCTTGACTCGACCTGGCCGATAGACCGAACCGAACGGACCACATGGGGAATATTGAAGTAAACCTTGAAAGTTTACCTCAATAAACGACCCTTTTTTTTATCTTGTCTAGATGTAACTTAGGTTCCTATGTGTACGTACACAAGCAGCAGATGAAACATCAGCACAATCGGTAATTAATTAAAGCCGATTAAGGTTTAGGGACCATTTTGTAAATTTGGTAAATTATAATTTTTTTTGCCAAATTCAAGTTACTCAAAAAAACCTTTAGAACTCATCCAGTTGTATACAAGGCAAACATGGACCAAAACATAAGAAGCAGAAACTCGGAACAATTCAAAAATAGGTTCAACGGTCAAACGTTTCGGAACAAAATGCCCCATATAGGAACGACCGTTTCGAAACACAACTGACTATTTCGATACGCGGGTTCGTTTCGAAACTCCTTAAGACACGTTTCGGTACAATGGTTCATATAGACAAAATGTTCCGAAACAGGCCTCACTGTTTCGAAACACCAAGGCCATTTTAGGCCACCGTTTCGAAACATGCAAGGGTGTTTCGAAACACCTGGCCTGCAATGTTCTGAAGAGCTGGTTTAAATCACCGTATGCCCTCCGAAACCATCCCGACACATGCCCTAACATATTGACAACTTATTTACACATTAATGACCACATATACGAAGCATAAGCAACATCATAGCATCATTCTCACAAGCTACGAGACTAAAGACATGCTTCCTAAAAGTTAAAAGCACCAAACGACTAAAATCCAAATGCAAGCATAAAACCAAACTCAAAGGCCATTTACAAGACCAAATATGCATCTCAAACTTGCACAAAACCAGAAAATACCAAACTAACAACATTCAAAGCATTGAACACCCCCATTACCCTTATTACACTAGTTCAAGAACACAACATACTTTTAGCAAATGTCTTGGGAGATACCCTTGAAGATGCTGCCTCTAAAGTCTAATTATCTGCATTGATGAACAAAGAGAGAAAAAGCATACAAGCTTAGTGAGGTTTGCTCAAAACCATATACATCATCAATGCTCAAAACAATTTTTCATTCTTTCGAAACCATTATGCCTTTCTTGCCAAAACATGCACTTTTTCATCAATCTCATTGTATTGAACATCATGCAACATGATTCAAATAAATTCAGCAATTAAACCATTGCTACTCATATTCTAAGCTTTCCAAACATAAACACTATTATGCAAAGCTTAAACCAAAACATGCATTTTCAAAATATGCACTAAAATCATTTTCCACAATAGTTCATTTCATTATATTGGCTCAAAAGTGACAAACACAATCTCAAAAACATATATCGGATACAAGGATTGCTAAGGGTTGTCCCACACCCTTCATACACTTTACCAGAATTTCAAGGTTCACACACGAGAGCGACCCTCTATCGTTGTGACACTCGTGGTGGAGTATTCGATACAATCACAACCCCTCAACACCACTCATCGGTAGATGTATAATTCACTAATGAGACACGAGACACACACAAGGTTCGCACCCGGGAGCTACCCTCAACCATTGCAACCTTAAACAATCCTCAATCGTTAGGGTACTTGGATGGAGTATTTGGTACAATAACAACCCCTCAACATCCAAGGAGACTTGTTTATAGTGCACTTAATCCTATAGCTGGCTAATTATATATGATTTCATTTATAAAACACTTTATTCAACATCACTTACCAATATAATCCATATCTCATACATACCTCACTGTTTTTACAAAGCATTCATGATAAGCCATCAACAAGCATTAAACCATGCTTAAAACCTCAAGCATCAACATATGCATACAAGGACCACTTACCTAGTGCATCCTTAAACCACATGGCATCATCATACACAATTTATATTCTCAAAAACATGCTTTAAAACAATAGGTAAATGCAATTAAAATCAAGTGCAACCAAAGGCTCAAAACTAGCACAACCGAGGGAGAAATTTCGATTCACTTACTTCTGAACTTAATAAAGCGTTTCAAGCTCTTATTAAGTTCCGAAAATCTTTTCTAAAATGTTTCCACGCTGAAAAACCAAATTCCACTCACCGACTCGCGAAACCACTCCCGTCGGTGCAACTATCGATCATCCAAAGCCTCCAAAAACACTTCGTTTACTTCCGAAATATTATCCCATGTTTTAACACATCAAAACAGAGGTTCAATGCATTAAAATGCATCCAAAACTCCAGCACACACAAGAAATCCCGCAGCCATGCTCTAAAGCACCAAAATACCCATCCAAAACAACCGAAAACCCAATCGATTGACCTCTAACCTCAACCCAGCCACTACCCAACTCATCCAACACATTTTAAGCATTAATCAACATCCAAAAACAACCTAAAACAATCCTTATACCTCCATCAACTGGGATTCCTCAAGAACACCTCAAAAACTCACCCAAAAGCACTTCAAAAACTAAGGATCTCAAGGATTTCGGGATCTATATGATTAAGACTCTACTTCAACACCAAAACCTTCCAAAACTCATTTAGAAACAATCTCAAACCATCCATTTAAATCAAACTCCAAAAATCACATTAAAATCCAATTTCAATCAAGATTTCAAGAGTTTATCAATCTAACAACAAAACCTCAATCAAAATCAGTATTAAAGAGTCAAATATCTTTGGAATTTCATTAAAGAACCTAGATTAGAGGGTGAGCACGAAAATTACCTCCAATCCTTGCTTCTCCTCTAATTTGGCAAGATTTGCTTGAAGAAACTTGAAAGAAAATGGAAGAAATCAATAAGAAAATGATAGAAACCAAAAGAGGATTTGAGAGAAAAGAATTTCTGGAAAATTGAGAGAAAATGAAGGGTGTTTGGCTGAAGTGAAAGTGAGAAATGAAAAGCTCGTCAAAAATTTTATTAACCGGTTAATTAACTTTCCTTAATTAAATAAATAAAACTTTTTTAATTATTTAATAAACATTTAAAACACATGCCAAATTAGGGAAAAGCATAATTGCCAAGTAGCTCTCTAAAGATTCTAAGATTTTGACTCTTCTTGAAAAACACATTTTTCCATCTTTTAAATCTTTACATTTTGGTCACTACCCAAAATGTACACCTTTGAAAATCCGTTTTGTAAAATTGATTTGACCAACCTCTCAAACATCATTTTAGAGGATTTTAGGAATTTTTATCGTATTTTTATCCCATCTCGAACCTTGATTTCCTTAAACCACCTTCTAACAGTTTAAACAACCGACACCGATTCCATCGGCCCAATCCGACTAACCAAAACACCTAAGCCCAAAACTAGGGCATTACAACTATCCCCCACTTAGGAAATTTCGTCCTCGAAATTTTACCTGAAGGAAAAAGATGCGAGAATTACCTCAACATGTCCACCTTGCTTTCCCATGTGGCCTTCTCAACTCCTCGGTGTCACCACAACACCTTCACAAGCTCAATCGTCTTGCCACGAAGAACCTTGCTACTCGAATCCAGAATTCTCACCGTTTCCTCATCATATGAAAAATTCGGATTCAACTCAATCTCCTCAACCGGCATCACATGCGAGGGATCCGATCTATACCTCCACAACATAGACATATGAAACACAACATGGAACTTTTCCAACTCAGGAGGCAACCTCAACCGATAAGCCACAGGACAAACTCGCTCCACAACCTCATAAGGTCCAATAAACCTCGGACTAAGCTTCTCTTTTCGTTCGAACCTCATCACCTTCTTCCAATGTGATACCTTAGGAAACACACGATCTCCAATCGCAAACTCAATCTCCTTACGCTTTAAATCCGCGTAAGACTTCTGACGACCCGATGCAGCCTTCAACCGCTCACATGTGAGCTTTACCTTCTCAGTTGTTCCCTTGAGCATACTCGGCAAGGAAAGCAACTTTTGCCCCGCTTCAGCCTAACAAAGAGGCGTTCTACACTTCCTCCCATACAAGGCTTTATACGGTGCCATTTGAATACTTGCCTGAAAACTGTTATTATAAGCAAACTTAACCAACGACAGATGCTTCTCCCAAGAACCTTGGAAATCAATCACACAACATCACAACATATCCTCCAGCACCTGGATAACTCGCTCTAATTGCTCATCCGACTAAGGATGATATGAAGTACTGAAATCTAACATCGTACCCAACGCTTGGTGTAAACATTCCCAAAACCTTGATGTGAACCTCGGATCTCTATCTGACACTATGGACTTGGGCATAACGTGCAAACACACAATCTCAACAATATACAACTCAACCAACTTATCCAACATATACGTAGTATGCACAACTAAGAAATGTTCACACTTCGTAAGACGATCCACAATCACCCACACTGAGTTCTTCTTTGACGGTGTCAAAGGCAACCCAGACATGAAATCCATCGTAATCCTTTCCCATTTCCATTCTGGTATCCTCAAAGGCTGTAACAAACCGGAAGGAAATTGATGCTCAGCCTTCACCTGTTGGCAAACCATACACTTGTTTACAAAATCAGCCACATCCTTTTTCAAACCCACCCAATAGTACTCATCCTTCAACCCAATAGCAAAAGGATTGCTATAAGCTTCAGTCAAAATAGTGCGCCTCAACTCAACATATTCCGGCACCACTATTCGACTTTTGAAACATAGAACCCCGTCATTATTAAAACAGAAATTTGTAGCCTTACCATCAACTATGTCCTGAACATGAGGCACCAATGAATCATCCAACAATTGCTTCTCCTTAATCAAATGAATCAAGGAAGGTTTCACCAGCAATTCTGCTATCAAGCCACCATCACGCGATATACTCAAACGAGCAAACATAGCTCTCAACTCAACAACCACCTTCCCACTCAAAGCATCAACCACAATATTGGCCCTTCCAGGATGATACTCAATGGTCAGATCATAATCCTTAAGCAACTCTAACCACCTTCGTTGCCTAATATTCAACTTTTTCTGCGACATAAGATACTTCAAACTCTTATGGTCAGTATATACCACACACCTCTCACCATAAAGGTAGTGTCTCCAAATCTTCAAAGCAAACACCACCGCCGCGAGCTCAAGATCATGCGTAGGATAGTTGCGCTCATGCATCTTCAACTGTCTAGACGAATAAGCCACAACCTTCCCACCCTGCATCAACACACAACCCAAACCAACATATGATGCATCGCTATAAACTACGAACTCCTTACCCGATTCTGGTTGAACCAAGACAGGAGCTTGCGTCAAAGCTTCCTTCAACTTCTCGAAAGCTTGCTGTCTAAAATCCGTCCACTCAAAGCGAACATTCTTTTGCAACAATTTGCTCAAAGGAGCAGCAATCTTAGAGAAACCTTCGACAAACTTTCGGTAATAACCAACCAACCCAATGAAACTACACACCTCCGTCACTGACTTAGGCGTCTTCCAACTGATCACCGCTTCCACCTTGTGTGGATCCACCCGTATACCTTCGGCTAATACTACATGTCTAAGAAAAACCACTTCCTTGAGCCAAAATTCACACTTGCTCAGCTTAGCATAAAGCTGATTCTCCAACAGCACTTGTAACACAATCTTCAAGTGCTTATCATGATCCTTCTCGGTACGTGAGTACACAAGAATATCATCGATAAACACAACCACAAACTGATCCAGAAACTCATGGAACACCATATTCATCATATCCATGAAAGCAGCCGGTGCATTTGTCAAGCCAAACGACATAACCAAAAACTCATAATGGTCGTACCTAGTCTGAAAAGTTGTCTTAGGTACATCTATGTCCTTCACCTTAAGCTGGTAATACCCATACCTCAGATCTAACTTCGAAAACACCGAAGCACTACGAAACTGGTCAAACAAATCATCGATCCTCGACAAAGGGTACTTGTTCTTAAGCGTCAACTTGTTGAGTTGCCGATAATCAATGCACATACGCACAGTACCATTCTTCTTCTTCACAAACAAGACCGACAAACCCCAAGGTGAAATACTCGACCTTATGAACCCTCGGTCAAGCAACTCCTGTAGCTGCGTCTTCAAATCCTTCAACTCCTTAGGCTTCATGCGATAAGGAGCAATGGACACCGGAGTCATATTCTCATACAACTCTATACCAAACTCAACCTCTCAGTTTGGTGGCAACCCAGACAACTCTTCCGAAAAGACACCCAGAAACTCACATACAGTTCGTATGTCTTGCACACACATTTCCTTCGTGCCATGATTCATCACATACGCCAAGAAAGCTTCGCACCCCAACTCCATCATCCGACTCGCTTCAAGAGCTGAAATTGTGTTAGACAAGAACTTCACATTCTCGCCTACGATTACTACTTCGTAATCATCCGCAAGCTTCAGGGTAACCCGCTTAACATCAAGATCCACCACAGCCCGGTGTTCAACCAACCAGTCCATTCCAAGAATCATATTAAAGCCATAAAAAGGTAGTTCCATCAAATCAACAGAGAACACATGACCTTGAACAGACAATGGGCATATCCTATACAATTTCCTTGTAACAACAGTCCCACCAAAAGAACTTGTTACTTGCATTCCTACATCTAGCATCTCAACAGGAATATCAAGAAAATGCGCATGCACACTCAAGATGTATGAATGTGTAGATCGAGAATCAACCAAAGCTAACAAAGATAAGGATTGCAAGATGAATGTACCTGCAATCACATCAGTGTCATTGCGTCCCTCGCGATGTGCATACATCCTCGCGGGACCACCTTCCTCTGGCTGGACAACAACTACATGAGCCACACCTCTCTGACCTTCCTATCTCCTCTAGAAGTTTCCACAGCCGCGCCTACGACCTCTCTGCTGTGCAACAACTGGTGCACGACCCTGACCACCTCCCGCTAACATGGGACACTCACGCCTTATATGGTCAACAGATCCACAGTTCCAACATGAATTAGCTCCAACCACAGGAGCATGTACCTCACGATCCACACGAGGGCAATCCCTCCTCAAATGATCTCGTGAACCACACGTCCAACATGTGTTCTGCTCAACCCTCTGTCTGTTGCCCTGAACCGGTGCACCACGCCCAAAGTTACCACGTCTAGCCGCAGGCTGATACCTACGGTCCCGGTTCTTCTTACTCTTCCAATCACCAAAGCTAGCATCAACAACTCTCTTGCCCAAACCAGAACCACCCCCACGCGAGGTTAGACCTAAGCTCTGCTCTATATCTTTGGCTCGAGTCACGAGCACGTCAAAATCCGTATAATTCGTGGCTAGCGTGTACGCCTTCACGTCCTGCACCAAGCCATACCGAAAACGATCGCACCGATGCCTATCACTCGATATCAACTCTGGAGCATACTGGCTCAACCGTACAAACTGGACCTCGTACTCAGTTACAGTCATATTCCCCTGAACTAGAGATATAAACTCTCTCTTCTTATCATTCAAGTACCTAACTCCAAGGTACTTTCTCTTAAAAGCATACCAGAAGAACGTTCAATCCACCTTTTCTGGCTCCAATGTTGTGATCGCAGTCGTCCACCATGTATATGCATCACCATGCAACAACGATACTGCGCAGCCCAGCTTCCGTGCATCATTGCACCCCATCTAATCCAATATACGGATCGTACTGGCCAGCCATGCCTCATACGCCTCGAGAGATAATCCGTGAAACTCTATTCCTCCCAAACTCCTCAATCGCTCCAATGGCAATCCCACTTGCCCAACAGTAGGAGCCTGCACATGCACTCCAGCAACAACATCCTAAAATGCTCTTGTCATCGCCTGCACTAAAGGCGTCCAATCTACAATCCCCGGACCAACCTGTTGGGAGGTTTATTACATTACCCTAGGAGGTCTCATAGGGTAATCGGGTGGGAAGAAAATTCTAACTTCAAAATTATGGCCTTTGAACGGGTTGCCCTCCGGTGCAGCTATTTCAAGTCGATAATAAAATGAACTGTCATCGACATCTGCCGTAACTAAAGAAAAATAATCCAAATTATAAATTGTTTGAAAACATTTAAATGTTTCCTAAAAGATAGAGGGATGTTTAATTACCAGAAACCAGATAAGGGGCTACTAGCGGATTCTCCAAGGCTTTAGGACGGAACTCCCTGCGAATAAATGCAAGTGTATCCATGATGATCTGACAAAGTAGATGAAGAAATAAGACAAAGATGAGAATGAAAATTTACAACACCTTGTTGGGGTATTTATAGGGAAGAACATGTTTCTTAATTTAGATTGTTTATATAAGTAGAGTGATTAATTGTTATTTAATATTTAACGTGTCACATTTAGGCCAGGCAGAACGTGGCTTTTCATTAATACAAAGTACCGAACGTTTGTATAAAACGTTTCGAACTTATTATTGATAACCTAAAATATTACGTTTTGCCTAATGAGTTCAATTTAAGTTGTGGTTTTTAAGTATCCAAACCTTCATTGACAATTTCGATACTAAACTAAATGTGTCCTTCCAGCCCGAAAATAATATTAAATTCACATTTATGAATGCCATAACATGGCTTCTCAATAATTTGACGAGTATCGAATGTTTTTATATAAAGTTTGGAACTTATCATGTGAAATCACAAATGAAACATGTTTGCCTAACGATAAGTTGGACATTACAAGCATTTAAACCACAATATTCAGCTTCGAAACTATCTTCAAATTTTGATTCACGCCTAATACAGTCTTGTTAGTTATATTATTAAACTAAGGAAAATACTTTGATACACAAGTTTGTGTAAACTTTATTTTACACAATCTTTTACATTTTAGGGTTTAAGGTTTCAGGTTAGGGTTTAGGGGTTTAGTTTGTACGATGTAGGTGTAGAATTTAAAGTTTATGGTTAGATTTTATGGTTTAAGGTTTTGGGTCTAAGGTTTAGGTTTTAGGGTGCTATGGTTTGGGATTTAGGTTTTAGGGTGCTAGGGTTTGGGATTTAGGTTTTGGTGTAGTGACTTGGTTTTCTTAGGGATAGGAGATTAAGGTTGATCTTCAGCCTGCTTTTTAGAAGGTTGAAGAAGACAAAAGGTAGGTCCCTTTTGAGTAATGCACTCTCGTTTTTGCTTTAAATGGCATTTAACTCGCAGAAATTGCCATATCCATTTGATACGACAAGTATCGAACATTTGCAAAAACTGTTTGGAACCTATTTTCCAAATTTTGCTTTTGGCATAACATTTGTCTAAATAATAATAATAATAATAACAATAATAATAATAATAATAATAAACGTGCCATAAATTTTAAATGATCGACTTTTCGTAACACGACTAGTATCGTACGTTTACATCGAGAGTTCAAAACTACTGTACAATACAATTTTCTTTCTGTACAATTGGTGTTGGGTGGTGACTATACAACAAAATTGTATCAAAGAAATAGGGGGTCAGATCCCCGCTACTCAGCACGAACGAAGATCGACTATTGACTTTTCAAACATCAAACTTACCTGCTTACATGCTTTATATGACCTCAATTAATTAGGGAAGAAACTAACATTTCTTAAAATAAACACTTATCGTCCGTCAAGATGGGACCAATGATCATTTCTGACAAAAAGTTATCTGACGGTTACGAATCGAAGCATAATATGTTGTCAACCCAAGCAAAAAGTGTGGAGAAAGTGTTGGAATAAGACCCTCAGATTAGAAATTGATCAAAACCCAATTTTGTTAGACCATAATAGAATAGAAATCAATAACTATGATTGCAAATCGAATTAATATGATGTGATTGTGGAAAGATAATGGTTCAGAAATGAACCTGACTCATTCCAATATGGTTCAAGGCACCTTCTTTCTTCGCGTAATAGTCGACGGTTGTTTATAGCCCTTTCTCTTCATCCCTTTCTTATGTGCTTCCACCTCTTTGTGCAGATCCAGCCTCCTCTGATTTTCTTGATCCATACACAGATCATATAGAAACTTCATCATGTCATATTCTCTAACTACCTATAATTGGAAATAAACACATATGTTAGTACCAAAAAGCAGAACATAAGACCACTCAACGTTTGATTATACATGAAACAATAATGGTAATCATTCACTTATGATATTCGACATGTGTTCTATTTTGGTGCCTGATCGTATACCTCTAATCCATACAATGACGAACATACCACAGCCCGATCTGTCAAGTTCCATGTGGTTCTACTCATTTAATTAATAATTTCATGATAACAATAAAGAATATGGAAAGATGGATACCCATTTCCTTATGTCATGACTCGAGGACTTTTAAGGTTTAGCTTGTCAAATGCCACCTTCAGTGTGCCAAACACCTTAACGAAGTCCTCATTCTTAGCATATTCTGCTAACGTGCTTATCTGGACGTCAATAACATACAATGATAACAATAAATTGAATTCATGCACGCTAATAACATACAATGCTAACAAGGCGACACGACAAACTAATGTGTTCTCACCATTGTCTTAACTACTTGCTCCCTAAGCGGACTTTCCGGAGTATCCCCTAAGCTATATAGTAGTCAAACTTCACGACGTTCCATATGAATCACACACAAGTACCAGTGATTATTGTCATAATTCATGGGGAAGAATACATGCAAATATTGTGTCATCAACTTCTTAAAATTTACCATATCCCGAAACAACTTAACACGTTTCCTTTAACAGATTACGTCTTACAATATCAGCGCAGTCATGTCCACCCAATGCTGCATTTTTGGCTTATAGAAACTTGCAAACCATTCCGCTAAGGCAGTTGGATTTGCTCGAATAGTACAATACAGTCAATATAGTTTGTTACTTACAATCAAGAACAAATTATCAACAAACAAATATGGCCTAAACACTGTATAAGATGGTAAAAAAATAACATACATCAATACTGGAAGGCATAAAGACCCGTCCTTTACTCCCTTCTTTAGCCACCTTGCGATTCTCGAAAAAGAACACCATGTCAATAATCTTGTAAATTTTAAAAAAATAATGATCACAATGCAAAATAGGTTCTAAATTTTTTTATATAATTTCAAGCCATACGTGATATTTATTAGACTAACCATATTGTCGACCCATGTACCTCGTCGTAACACATCCATATCAGTAATTTTGTCTTTGAGGATGTCGTTTGTAATCACCATATACCTGCATACAAACATTGTATTATGACTTTGATTTTACATTTCACAATATGACAAATTAAAGTTATAAAGTTGAAGGTTTGCGCCAATGGGGTATTCCATAAATAATCACAGTAGGCCCTTTCTTGATCACTAAGCCCATCAGGTAGTACAACATACGGTAATGTCTCTGACCCTTCATCTTTAGCCTTTCACAAGAATGATATGATGGTAACCACGACAATCATAATTCATGTAAACGAAAAAAATCATAACCATTAAGGGACAACATTTTATTTGATGACCTTAACGACCAAAATTGTATTATTTCCAATATTCCCTTCAATGGGCTTAAGGCTCACTGTTCGATGGCCAATGTTCAATAAATATGGCAACCACCATCTGCTATTATTAATGTACACGGTACACACAACCAACAATTACCATTGCAAATGGTAATTACACGGAATAATTATTCCCAATTAACTTTCCTAAGTTTATGCAGTTGAATGGTCATCCTTTGAGAGTCGAGGGTTCGACTAACCTGGTTGCCTTCCTTGTTATCCTACAATAGAACAATACTAAAGTCAAGCCCAAGCCAATAGGTCCATGGAAAAGATGAAATTGATCTTTAAAATTTAATTGTAGCTTTTACCTGTTTCTTCACTAATGCTAGACAGTCATGTTTTATATCTCCATTTATGCTCCTCTTAACTCGACTTGGGGGTGTTTTAAACTTGGAAGAAGGAGTAACAATTTCTGTTGTCTCTGTAGGAATACAGCTCTGACCATCCTCTCTCACAGGTGACATCAACATAATGTTACGGGCAACAATACTATTAATTTCAGTCAAAATATAGGCCTTACCAAGCTCCATATTCCTTGACATCGTCTTCAAAGAATCTTTCATGTCTTCTCACATTTGTTTCAAAACACCAACAATTTTGACTTCTAAATCGTTTATTTTCAGTTCAAAATCGTTCATGTTCTCATCCACAATATTCTTCAAGCTATTCATCTCGGCCCTCACTTCTGCGACATCTTTAGAAATGCTACTTAATTTCTCTCCCAATATCGTATCATCAACCCCCCATCATACTGTCCAATTTCTCCTCGCCTTTAATTTGCTTCTCAATTCCCATTTTCACAACCTCTATTAGCCCATTCACCTCAGACATTATTTTCTCCCCACATTCAAATTTATTCTCAATTCTCGTATTCACAACCTCTTTTACCTCATTCACATTGGACATCATTTGCTTAAGCATCTTCGAAAGCATTTCCCTTGTTGCATCGCCGTTGTTGTATACTACAACATCGTACTCCGCGGAAGCAACCTTCCAAAATAAATAAATATTAAAATTTCACCTTCCCCAAAATAAATGATTAATACTATGACACATTACGTATTATCTTACGTCTCTTCCAAGCTTTCATGCATTTGCTTGCTTCCATGACTTCGCCAACTTTCGGTTCTTCAACAGTTTCAGGTAATGGCTGCTTCTATGCAATAATCTTCACCGTGAAAGTATATAATTAATTAATCATGATACAATTGACGTACTAGATGAATAATAATCTAGTAGATACCTTTGGTATATTCACAGCTCCAGCGCTCTTCAAGCGGGCATAAACACCTGTGACCTCTGACTGCACCCAGTGCAGAATGCGAGCTTTACCACCATTAGCAACTACAATGGCTAAGCTTTCAAATCCAGACCAATAATCATACAACCTAACCTGAATTCCATATGATTCACAACACAACATTAATGGATATGAAAAAAACTCGGTTCCACTCATTTCTCATTACTAATGCTAATTAAACTTTACCTCTAAGACTGTAATGCACCCTTTTAGGTAAACATGCCTTCCCGACCTCTGTATAAAGCTTAATAAGCGTATTGTAAACATATTTGGCCCAACTTACTCTTCCCTGTAAAAAATCGTCACACAACAACTTAAACAAATCTGGACTTGGTCGTATCTCAGCAATAGGACACAAAAAAACTCCAATAATGTATAACAACACCCTTGCTTTCAAAGCATCCCCTTCAAAAGAACCAGACAATACATCTCGCTTGATTTCATCAAATGTGAATATCGTGCTGAGCTTATACTTTTCACCGAGTTCTCTACCATTCTCCCTCGACATCACTTCATTAACATCAACACCCGCACTCTTCAGGCCCATTATAGCTTCTACATCTTCAACTAATACAAGAATGTTGTGTCTTTCAAACTAAATAACACTCCTATCTAAATCAAAACTTTCCATCAATTCCCCACATAGATCCCGACGTAGAATGCGAGCTTTTATAAAAAAACTAAGGACCCAAAACTAATTTCATCAAGAACAAGATCAATCTCTATCGTCTTTATTCCCTTTATGAAATCGTACAATTGCTTTTGACTACACCTTGTGTTAAAAGATGTCTACAGGGGATAACATAATAACTTCCTACGTCAATCTCAATATAAACTATTATACTTTATCAAAGAAACAATGCAAAGATTGCTATTCCCTATTACCTTCTTCGACTGTCCTGATTTAGATTCTTTGTATGCCACCTTCTCCTTCTCAGTTTCATCAATGTAAAGTTGTTTGTCTTCCTTCAGCATTTCCTTCCATTTCTTGCTTAACTCTTTTCGTACCTACAAATGAAAAATTCAAATGAATTTAACATTTTACACATCTTAAAGCACTGAAACCTACCTCATGAGTAACTTTTTCCTCAGTTTGCTTCATCCTTATACATTCATCTTTACTGTAAAACATGAAAAAACCAATGGTATGCATCCATTCATTCTGCATTTTAATTTAATAAGAACACGTAATTATCAACTTACTAAACTTGCATGAAGGGGGCAATGTTTTTTTCGTACGACTTTGCACATATGGCCAACATCTTCGACGGAGCTTCCTTAGCAACTTCCTTACCAGCAACTTCGTTATCAACAACTTCATTACCAACTTTATCATTACCATCTTTATGAGCAAAGTCTTTAGGAACTTCACCATTACCTTCTTTACCAGCAACTTCCTCAGCAACTACTTTGCCAACTTCATCATCCCCTTCTTTACCAACTTCATTATTAGCATCTTTATCAACAACTTCTTTACTAACATTATCAGAAACTAGATTTAGATTTATAGTACTCGTCCTAAGGATTAAATCTTCAAATGAGTTTGTGCAGAAACAAAGCAACTCACTCATAAATAAATCCATCATCTTTACAAACAAATCTAACCTTTTTAAGTTAAAGTCGATGAAAACTTACCATTTTAAAAAACCGAAACAAAATTTTCAGTTTAAACTGATTTCCTCCAACAAGAAATGGAATTCTATACCAAAAATTCAAAACAAAAACCCTAGATTTCAAGTATTTCGCAAATAAACAAAAAACTTAGGATTTTGCTTTGCTTCTTACCTTTGCAATGGAGACGGTTGCACAGTTTTAGTTGTAAACCTAAGTTCAGGTTTCGATCCTTTGATCTGACTCAAACGTTTTCCAATTTTCAGAGGGTTCTCTAGATTTTTAAAGGGAAAATGAATTCTAACCCTAAAATCTTATGAAACAAGTGAAGGTCTGATTCTCAATCTAGGAGCCGAAGGGTTTTATTCGCTACGAGTAGCGAAATGACAAAGTACATTTGGAGACCTAAAAGAAGCACTAGAAATATGAATCGTAAAACCGCGATTATTATCAGCTTCAACTTTAGGTCGTGAAACTCGATGACAAAATCCGATACTTGTCGATTTCACCTTGTAACACCCACTTTCCTGCTTGGTCAAGAACTGAGTCGGAAAGTGCTACCTATGAACAGTACGATGATTGGTGCAATAAAATTTTGATCAATAAACAATATATATAATAAATGTTATACTAATAAAACATTACCAAATATACATCTTAGTCCAATTCATCCATCATGAAACAATAATTAATCATTTAGGACCAATTCTTAGCTATTACAAAATTTAGAGACTAAAATGTAAATCCGATAATTTAGGAGTCCTTTGATGCAATTGATTATACCACAATGAAATTCAATACAATAATAACAAGTCTATAAATTTTCAAACTATTCAGAGTTCATTTACTCATCCAATTGAGTCATCCTAACTTCAGTGACTAATTTGTGTACAATGTAAACCTTCAATCTATACCTTTTAACCAACTTAACTAACAATGTATCAAAACACCTTGATGCCGTTTTGATACAGGTGTACGATGATTAACCTGAGTTGACTTTTCCCATACCCCGTATCGATACAAGTAGGCCCTGTTTCGGTACGGGTTGACTTTTGTCGACTTTGACTATTGACCCGTTCTGATACAGGTTAGGCCCGTATCGAAACAAGGAATTCCAGTGGAAAAACGTATCAATACAGCTCCAAACCGTACTGATATGCCATGTTCCTTAGGTTCAATTATGCTTAACCGTATCGATAGGCCATTACCTCGTATCGATACGACATGACCTATAATGATATATTTTTGCTGGTTTTTAATCAAATTAACCTACCAAACGGTGTTCAAATGCAATGAAAATTTACACACAACATATCAATGCTATAAACTATTGGCATGCCAAATTTCATGATCATTCGAATATGTTTACTAGGTTTTCACCTAGGTGAGCCATATGTGTTATTTTTGCCAACTTTTAGCATCACTAAAAGTCATTTTTAGGCCTTTAACAACATTTTAACTTATACACATTATAAGCATAACAAAATGGACACAAAAGACTAGTTCAACTACTTTTCCTCCTTCCTAGGAGTTTATAAGAGCAAAACACATTACTTTCAGCTTGTAGTGACTTGTCTTGCTACGACTTTTCTGATCTTCCGCAACGATCGATTCCTTAACCTGAAATGCATGAGATGAGATAAATTAGGCATACTTTGCCTAGTGAGGTAGTAATTTACAATGTAAATATCAATGAGTGATACATGTACATATACTCATGCCTAGCAATATCAATGTCATGCTTCAATATGCAATTTTTAGCATAACATATTCATTATTAACCCTTAGGTTGAATCAAGATAATGGATACGTGAATTCCTACGCCTCGCCAAATCAGTAAATGGTCTAGTCCCTTCACCTCGCCAATGACCAAGTACCATACACATCCCTCTGCCTTGCCAGATCAATATAGGTCGTAGCCTTAGGATCGTAGTCCACCCGTACACCGAGCTCATGAATTCTATGGCATGCCAATTGTATTCAATGTCCATCCAAATCCAAGGTTTCAATGACAATATCCATATTCAATATTCAATGATATTTCCAATGACTAATGTCTTCAATATTATTATTAGTAAACATGCTTCAATATTAAAGTTTCATGATTTCAATGCCAATGTCAATGTCCGATGATTCATTTTCAATGTTTCAATAACAATAGCTATATCGATAACAATGCACGATGATGATGTCAATAACTATGTCCGATGTTCATTACCAAACTTGTTGATACTTACCAATAGATCCGTTTAACAATACGATACAACTTCCTTAAAAGAAATGTTAGCTATATGATTGAAATTAACAATAATGGATTCGGGAAGGCTCCTCACCTAGTACTGAGACTACGACTACACTCACCTTGATATCCGATGCTCTTACGGCTCTCAGATGACAACGCCCTTGTTTCTAGCTCTCGATGGAGATGACGAAACCTAACTCTCCACTTTTTGAGCTAGAAAATCAATAGGATTATGTTAAAAACAATATCACAATTTCGTAGTCAATATAACGATATCAAAATCAACATTTAAACTTAAATTAACTATTAGCTATCAATATATCCATGGATTAACAAACCCTAACTATGACCAAGCTTGATATATTCATGGAATCCAATGATTGTTTGAGGAACATAGCTTAACCGATCGATGACAACGATTCGATATCAATAAATCAAAGAAAAACCAAGCTTAGGTTTCCCTCCAATGGAGGTGTGTGCTTAGAGGAAGATTATGAAAATGGAGAATTTGGGAGGTGCTTGCTTAGCTTAGTATCGGGTAACTTTTCTATCTCTTTTCTATTCTTTTCTTTTATTTCTCAATCTTATGAGATTTCCTTAAGGTGAAGTAGCTTCACCAGATCATCCCACGTATGGGAGATTTTAATTGAGGAAGGGGTAATTGCAAGGTTAGTCCCTCAACTCTTAATTCTCTATAGTTTTGCCCTCGAACTTTCCAACAATTATAATTTAGTCACTATAAAGCTTTTAATGAATTCAATAAGACATGTACTCAATAGTTTAGCTCAACTAGAGTCCAATATCAAATAATTAACAAGCCGATACAATATTTAGACCTTATCGATATGAAATTTCTGATCACTGGAACCCAATTCTGACTAGACCGGATTTTTGGGTGTTACACACCTAATTATCTACTTGCTAAACTTTTACGGTTTATACGTCTACTTTTATCTATCCAACATGCCTTTTACCAAGTTTTGGTACGTTTACCTACGTTCTGAAACATACTAGACAAACATGTATTCTTAAAGTAACTTTAAACATTTCTAGTTTACACTTTTTCTACAGGTTCCGGAACATGTACAAATGTACCAAAATAAGAAGAATAACGTCAACTGTTACATGTTAACCCTTAAATGTTAATTTAACATCATATTGTTTCATTACTCTATATCAAATGTTGCGCGTAATAAGTGCTACACAAACGGTACAAGTATACATGTCACAAGTAATAAAGTGATATGAGTATCGAGTATCGTCTCCACAGGGATTTGTTTGGGCCACTTTTCTTAAGTTATCGCACTGTAAAAAATAAAAACACAAGTGATAATATGGGTTCTAATTTACGAGTAAAATAAAAGAGCAATAAAAGTAAAAGATAGAAGAAATCAAATAAGAGAGAAGAGTGATAATTTAATGGACCGTCTTGGTAATTGAGTGCAAGAATGACTCAATTGCTTGGGCAATGACAGCAATCGTATTGCCAGGGCATTGAGTTAAGGCGATGCCTGGGCAATAGAGAAAAGAAGCCTATGTCGCGACAATGAGCGAAGCGGATGTTGGGGCAATGTGGAAACGGTGCAATTGCCTTGGCAACAAACAACAACCTTCAAGGTTCGACAAAGCGTTCTTCAATGATTTCTTTTTATCCCTAAGTCGAAATACAAGTTGATTGTGCAAGCCTTGATAATACCTCCCAGCGTGAACCAAGGGTGGACAACAACCGATCTTGCACTTCTTTTAGCCGTTGAAATTTGCAACTTATTCCTAAGCCGAATTAGTCTTCACCGTCGATTTGATTGAATAAAGACCATGCTCATTCATTTCATGAATCTAACTTTTCAGATATTGGATAAATAGATAGTTTCATAAGATCCTCTCCCAATTCACTCGCAAACAAGATTAAAAACCAAGAATGAACAAACCTTGAATTAAAATTGCAACTTTAAAAACCTAAACAAATCTAATCATTTATCAAAACCACAAAACCAAAATAACCCAAGCCAATTCACATCAATTCATGGTTGGGTTTTGAAAGATATACAAGGAATAATTCCCAAACATGAATCGAATAAAATAAATAAGAAGAAGATGATATCGCACAGCCCCCTAGTCGAACTCTCTCCAATTGATCTCCTCTGTAGTTGGCGGTTTGGCTTCTTATTTATAGGAGAAGGCAATGTCAAAGTCTTTCTTGAAGAGGAAGTTAAGATGGAATTAAATTGAATAAAAGAAATATTAAATCTCTTTTAATTTTATTCCGACTAAAATTCCTCCTATTTTCTTGGAATTTAATCTTCTTTTGACCTCTTCATGGACTTCCAACTCTTTTTCTCCACGCCACCTATCCAGATTAAGTCAGATTTGTCCGCTCATCAATTCGGCTACCCCTTCGCCTCGTCATCTCTTGTTGACGGTTGCCGCGACAACTGGCCTGACATATACTTCTTGGGTTGCCACGGCAACTTGCTCGGCAGGTCCTTCCTAGGTTGCAACGGCAACTTCCAGCTTTTCCCGGGCATTAATCCTGCACACACAAAACAACCTCCATTAGTATCTTTTCCACCAAAACAAATCAAAACATTAACTCAAGCATAACGATGAAGGAAATTATGAAAATATGCATGAATACCTAATAATGCAACTAAAATGAGCTTAAGTCTAACAATAATATGAGTAAAAAGGGTAATAAAAATAGTACTTTTGAACACTTAACACACCCCCAAACTCGAACTATTGCTTGTCCTCAAGCAATGCAAACTAACAATTACATGCCGAGATTTTAATCATCAGAGAATTTGCTTCGCACTTGACTTCATTCTTCAGAATCGTGACACAAAGTATGATTGACATTCAATTGTTTGGATGGTATAGAAGTTACCCGGAATCAAACTATAATGCTCGTGAGTGTGTGTGGGGTTGTGTACAAGATGATATTTTGGATTCTATATGAACATTAGGTATTCAAATTAATTCCTTGGGTTTTTATTTCATTTAACTAGAGCAAATTTTGGGCACCTCTAGTTTATTAATTAATTTTCCAATTTTTATGATTAATCGACTAGAGTCAGTTTCGAGCACCTCTAGTGATTCCTTTAAGCACAATACTAGAGCCGGTTTCAGGCACCTCTAGCAATTTTTTTATTTACCCAAATTTTAAACAATTAACCTAAGTTCACTAGAATTCCTTTAATCAATCTAGCCACAAAAGTGTACAATTAAATTTAGCATCATAGTAGGATTCTAAGTGTTTTCCATTGTTATTCTAGAATTGAAAGTTCTATCAATTAAGTGCAATGTCAATGTCATCATCGAATATTCATCAAGTCTAGGCAAATTCAATCCAACTAAAAGCAAAGAAAGTAATATATGAATCCTAAATGCAATTCCTAAAGATGAATGCAATTAGACATGAAACTAATTAAAGAAAAATACCCCCAAACTCGAGAAAAACATTGTCCTCAATGCATGCAAAAAGAAATATGATGAAAGATGACTTACTTCGAGAGTTCCTCATCGTTGATGATGAGTTTCCTTCATGCGGTTTGTTTGATTCGCTTGCTAGCGCGTGGTGGTTGGTGGCATAACTGATTCTTGTATGTTGGCAACCTCATCGCCATCTTCATCTATGTGCTCGATCTCGTTGGTGCTAGATGTTTTGCGTTTCACCTTTGAGGAGGTGACTATGGGCGGCTTTATTGATGCAGCTTTGTTGTGTGCGGTAGTTGCCGTGACATCGCCTGTTCCGGTTGCCTAGGCATTGGTATGCGCTATTGTTTGGGAATGAGCAGTAGGCATTGTTGGGGCATTAGGACTTGTTGAGACATGTGCTTCAGTGGTTGCCGAGGCATCGGGTATTGCCGAGGGATGCTCCGTCTCGTCCGTTTTGGCATCAGTTTTGGACTTATTTTTCTGAACAGATGTTTGCGCCTTTGGGTGAGCTTGAGCTTCATTGGAAAAGCTTGGTTTTGCCATGGTTTTGAGGTTCTTGGCCATGGTGGTTTTGATTCTTGATGTGGAAAAACAAAGAAAACATGAAAACTAATAATACTAAAGACAAATAAAATAAAATAAATCTCCTAAAATTTCTTAAAATAAATGAAGGTCTAAAAATTAAAAATTAAAAATTCTTAGAAAGAGCATTTTCATGCATCTTCTAAGGTTACTGCATATGCGAGAAGGCTTAAGGAGGGTCGTTTCTGATACTTCTTATAGTCCATCTGCACCCTCCATCGAGTGACAATATTGCCCAAAAAGAGTTGGACCAATGTGCTCGCAACTACTTCCTTTTGTGTTACCATGGTGGAGGTGTCTTTCTTCCTTGTTCTCTTGTAGTCTATGTATAATCTCCACCTTGCTACTGTTCCTGAAGACATAAATATCTTATTAGGAAAAATTATATCAACATCTAACCATTTAATTACCTTATTCTCGTAGAAATCCGTCATGGTTGGATGTAGCCTTCGTTGTCGTGGCAATTGCTGCTCAAGCCAATTATTGTGGCAATCAGTTAACAAAATTTGATGTAAGTCAAGGGAAAAACCAATTTTCTGAAAAGCTTTACGAATCCACACATTATTTCTTTTGGCCTCTCAAACATCTTCATCAGTAGAGATTTCGATGGCTTCAAATATACCAACATCGGTTCCTCAAGACATACCTGCAATGGACGATGTGAGTTTTTAAAGAATTCAAAAGGTTCAACCATTACCTGCTCATATTCCATTGGCCTCTCAGAATGTTGTCGTGGCGTTGCTCTGTTCAGGCTCCTTAATCATTACCGTGGAAATTTGTTGTATAAGCTCATCAAGTATTTGGTATAGGTAAACATCGAAGGGTGTAAGAAATTCTTGAGTGGATTGATTCTTACCTTCCCACATCAACTCTAGAAAGACCAGATTTTATTTCCTGACATGTTGGTGTCCCTTAACTTGTAGCGCACCTATTTTTTTTATAAAACAAACAAAAAGAAAAGTTAGTAAAACTAATAAGAAAAAATGCAATAACAAAAACAACTAACACCAATTGCCAATCCCCAACAAAGATGCCAAAGTGTTGTTGCACGTAATAAGTGCTACGCAAACTGTGCAAGTATACACGTCGCAAGTAATAAAGTGATATGAGTATCGAGTATCGTCTCCACAGGGATTGGTTTGGGCCACTTTCCTTAAGTTATCACACTGTAAAAAATAAAAACATAAGTGATAATAGGGGTTCTAATTTACGAGTAAAATAAAAGAGCAATAAAAGTAAAAGATAGAAGAAATCAAATAAGAGAGAAGAGGTCGAGTTATCGTGAATTTGATGAGTGATAATTGAATGGACTGTCTTGATAATTGAGTGCAAGAACGACTCAATTGCTTGGGCAGTGGCAGCCATCGTATTGCCAAGGCATTGAGTTAAGGCGATTCCAGGGCACTGAAGAAAAGAAACCTATTCCGCGGCAATGAGTGAAGCTTGGAAATACGCGAAGTGGATGCCGGGGCAATGTGGAAACGGTGCAATTGCCTTGGCAACGAACAACAACCTTCAAGGTTCGGCGAAGCATTCTTTAATGATTTCTTCTTATCCCTAAGTCGAAATACTAGTCGATTGTGCAAGCCTTGATAATACCTCCCAGCGTGAACCAAGGGTGGACAACAACCGATCTTGCGCTTCTTTTAGCCGTTGAAATCTGCAACTTATTCCTAATCCGGATTAGTCTTCACCATCGATTTGATTGAATAAAGACCATGCTCATTCGTTTCATGAATCTAACTCTCCCGTTATTAGATAAATAGATAGTTTCATGAAACCCTCTCCCAATTCACTCGCAAACAAGATTAAAAACTAAGAATGAAAAAACCTTGAATTAAAATTGCAACTTCAAAAAGCTAAACAAATCTAATCGTTTATCAAAACCACAAACCCAAAATAATCCGAGCCAATTCACATCAATTCATGGCTGGATTTCAAAAGATATACAAGGAATAATCCCCAAACATGAACCAAATAAAATAAAGAAGAAGAAGATGATATCGCACAACCCCCTAGTCGAACTCTCTCCAATCGATCTCCACTGTAGTTAGCGTCTTGGCTTCTTATTTATAGGAAAAGACTAGGTCAAAGTTTTTCTTGAGGAGGAAGTTAAGTTGGAATTAAATTGAATAAAAGAAATATTAAATCTCTTTTAATTTTATTCCAACTAAAGCTCCTCTTATTTTCTTGGAATTTAATATTCTTTTGACTTCTTCATGGACTTCCAACTCTTTTTCTCCACGCCACATATCCATATTAAGTCAGATTTGTCTGCTCATTAATTCGGCTACCACTTTGCCTCGTCATCTCTTGTCGACGGTTGCCGCGACAACTGGTTCGACATGTATTTTTTGGGTTGACATGACAACTTGTTCGGCTGGTCCTTCCTAGGTTTCCACAACAACTTCTAGCTTTTCTCGGGCATTAATCCTGCACACACACACACAACAGCCTCCAGCAGTATCTTTTCTACCAAAACTAATCAAAACATTAACTCAAGCATAACGGTGAAGGAAATTACGAAAATATACATGAATGCCTAATAATGCAACTAAAATGAGCTTAAGTCTAACAATAATATGAGTAAAAAGGGTAATAAAAATAGTACTTTGAACATCAAATTCTGAGATATCTTCTTCCAACTTTACTTGTCAAATACTTCACTAACAATTTGAGTTTAAACTATTTACTACCGGTTCCGGTACATATTTCATAGTTCCACAACATATTCGTTATTTTTACCTTTTACGTTGCAACACAAATTTTAACCCCATACAGTTGTGAAACTTCTTAATACGTTTTGATACATACCGACAACGACCTCTTCCCGTTTCCACATGTTTTTAATGGGACTCTAAATTTAACGGTCAAAATCATAAGTTTTTCTATCTAACGGCTCTAACATCCTGTCGTTTATTAGCCGTACACCAACATGCCGTTCTTTAGACAAACCCTCGAATCCATAATGTCCTTCTAGGTGCTTCTTGTGACCGTATTGCTGCAGTTCCTCCTCCAAAGGATTCGTATGACTCTGATTTGGCGTTGGGAGAGCTCGCAAATCTATACTACGCGCTCGACATATTTGCCAGCTTGGGGGGAAATAGATGCTGCCTCAAACTTTGATTGGTCGTATGTTTTGGAAGTTACGAGTTCCCCAATGTATTCGAGTTTTTGTGAGGTTATCCATGCGTGGTAAATTAATTACAAATGCAGAACGCTCGAGAAGACACTTGTTTTTTTTTTTGAAAGTTAGAGAAGACACTTGTTAAATGACGATATTTTCTCGATCTGCAATAGAGAAGTGGAAACGGTAAGTCATGTTCTAGGGTCTTATTGAACAACAAGGAAATTGTGGGAGCAACTAATCCCATCAGAAAAATTGGCTGAGTTTCATGGTATATCTATTGTGATGTTGGAAAAATTATATATATTAGTTGAATAATATTGATGCTAAGTCATGTCTCTTGGTAAATAAACATATTAATAATAAGTCGTGTCACTTAGTAAATAGACTTATTAATCATTGGTTTAAAGTTGAATCCATTCAATCATATCTATTAACTTTTCAATAAATCTTTCCATCAAAAAGTTTAATCTTTTAATCAAACAGTTTAACATTTTCATTCACCATATAAAGGATTGTTGTGACTCAATTTTTACACCAACTTACGATCACAACATCTTTGAAATTCAACAACTCAAAAACTTTGAAAAACGTTTTTGGTTTCTGGTGATAGAGGAAGACAAGATTGAGTTTGATTGTTCACTGCAATTGTGCTACTGTTGTGAACGTTTGTTGTTGTATCCTGGGAGATAGACGTCCAACGTTACTCAAGCACCAAGAAAATGACGAATTTGTCTTAAGGAAACTTTTCATACAAGCCTCAACAAAAATTCTTCTGATTTTAACTATGTCCGATTTTAGGTTCTGTTTTTAATTTATTATTATTTATTTTTCTTATGGTATTCTATTATACTTGGATTATT
Source organism: Hibiscus tridactylites (assembly GCA_958450335.1). Classification (NCBI taxonomy): domain Eukaryota; kingdom Viridiplantae; phylum Streptophyta; class Magnoliopsida; order Malvales; family Malvaceae; genus Hibiscus; species Hibiscus tridactylites. Next base: position 72,447,545 of record OY288279.1, read on the forward strand.
ACTGCGTCTGCACTAATTTTTCTAACAGGTGATTGGTTTCGAACTATTTTACTAGAGCCTACACTTCTTGTACGTAAGGGTGATAACGAACCGAGCAGATCTTGAGCCTTCAACTAAAATTCTATCAAGTCTACTCCTCAACTTCAGTGTATTTTCCCTAATTTATCTTATTGCTTTTCTTTTGCTAAACATGTTACTTTTAGTGGCATATATATAATATTCTGAGCCTGTTCACGTTCTTTTCGAGCCGAGCTTGGATTGGCTCGGCTCGTCTTGTTAAGGTCTCGAGCTCACCCGAACCGAGCTTTGACTGAGCCAAGTCCGAGTAGCTCGCGAGCCGGTCAGGCTCATTATCAACCCTACTTGTACGTAATCCTGTGGATTGAGAGGCGCAATTTGCAATCTTGTGTTGGCTCTTGTGGAACCGGCGTAACAAGCTACTGTTTGATGTGGATTTTAAGGACCATACCTTAAATTTAGATGAATGCTTGCAAATGGAGAAAGACCTTTGGGGAGTCCACACAACCAACTTGGAGACTTTATCATCGGGGCCCATCAATCAATGTGCAAATGTGTTTGGCAGTGAACTGCAATGGTTGAAACCGCCAGCTGGATGGGTTAAAGCAAATTCTGATGGGGTAGTCGATCCACGTGATGATACGACAGCATGTGGCGGTGTTATTCGTGATGAAAATGAGGGTTGGTGTATTGGATGCTCAGTTCTAATGGCCGAAGTTTGAGCAATTCATGGTGCTCTCAAACATGCTAAAACTCTTGGAGTTACGAAAGTTGAAATTGAGACCGATAATTGGAAAGCGTATGGATTCTTACCGGAGAATCTTTAGCGCTTCAATTGTGGAGGTTATTGGATCTTTGCTTGCTTGAAATTGGGAGGTACATCCTCGACCAAAACAAAGTTGTTGACGCTCTTGTTAGTTTAAGTCGCGGCAAACCGATTAGTGAAGTGATCTATACTCAACCCCGACTATTGTACGGGATGTGTTGCGTCTCGAATGTTAGTTTGAGACTGTTTTTTCTCTGTATTAACCAAAAAAAAATAAATAGATTTCAATTAAGTATTTGACACCAATTTCAAGTGTCTAAGGAGTTCATGTATCAAATATTCATTAACAAAAATTATTATAAAAAAGAAAAACAAGGGTTTGTTTGGTTCTAGAAAATATTTTTTATTTTTTTTAATTTTGTTTTCACAAAATAATTTTCATTTTTAGTTTTCTAAAAAAATAAAGAACGCATTTTCTTAGTCGAAATGAAAACTTGTTTTCAAAAATGAAAATAGTAAAAATATGTTTAGTATCTAGTTTCTCAAAATATAAATAAAATATAATTATTAAATAATTAAATGAAAATATAATTATTATAAAATTTTTATTATTTTCAAATAAACCAAAAAATAATATTATTTTCAAATAAATCAAAATTTAATTATTAAATTAAAATATAAATAATGATTAAATAAACCAAAATTTCAAAATTGGCATTAGAATAATTCGAATTTAGTTAAATAAAGTTAAAATTACAAAACCCTTATTTTTATCATTTCCACTTTTTCGAAAACATTTTCATTAATGAAGATAGTGAAAATATTTTTTTATGTTTCAAAATTTTACTTTTTTTTTGTTTTTATTTTTATAATTTTTTTCTAATTTTACAACCAAACATGTATTTTTCAAGAAAATAAAAGTAAAACAACTTATATTATCTTTAACCAAACACACACTAATTTTATTTTTACAAGAGAAAGGAGAACATATCATTTAGAAATCGAATCCGAGATGTTAAAGTTGTAGCTTTTCCTGCTCTTACCTAGTGAAAAATAAAAATTACAGTATGTTCAATATTAGGGTTTCTTACATTAGAAAAAAAAAACTAGGAATTGACTTGAATTTGACCCTTACGAAAAATGGAGTCTGCAAAATTAAAGGAGTGCATCAAATAGCCATATTCACCCAATATTTGTGTTGGGATTGAGATGTCAATAGTGTTTTGTTTGAGAAGAGATAGTTGCTAGAAAACAGGCTGATTTGGAGTCTTCAAGGTGGCTAATTGGAGGTAAGGAACATGGGTGAAAGGTGTTGTTCTGGCTTTAATTCGACGGGCGTAAGAGAATTCAATTTGTTCATAGTAAGTTGTACTTGGTTGACCTGCCATTGAAGGGGAAAAATTAACTTGGTTTGGCCCTCCTAATAGGAAGAGCAAACTTGAGAGATTCTAGATTGATGAAAACTGAAATGTGGCCTATAGGGTTGTGGGAAAACGAGCTTACTGCGTGATTATAATACAATTAGGGATGTGGTGCAAACGAGCTTACTGCGTGATTATAATACAATGTTGACTTATCTATTGGTGAACACTAATCTAGCCGATTTCGAAGTTTGCTTTTGGTAAGGTTTGGAAAATAAAGATCCCACCAAAGTGTTAGGTTATGCCAAATTCATATGAATGGCGCTTGGAAAGGAGAGTTGGCAGGTTGTGGAGGCGTATCAAGAACTGGGGATGGCACGTTGAGGACACTGTTTTCTAGACCAGTATAAGAGAAAAGAGCCGATTATGCTGAGTTAGTAGTGATAAAAACTGCATTGGAACTTTTTATAGAAGCCTCATAGATCCGAAAAGTAACCTTGATAGTGGAATCAGACCCGAAGGTGGTTAAGAGAACCTTTGCAGCGTCCATAGGGTTAACCCTTGCTGGTCTCCAAGGATAGGTATTTTTCAATTTGATTACGTGCCTCCACAAGCAAATGTTTTTCTTGATTGCTTACCAAAGAATGGGATGTCTCGTTCTTCACTATAAGATTGCTGGTAACTCAAGATAGGCAGATTGTCTAGCAAGGAAGGTATGTCTCGAGGATCCCTCTTTATGGTGTGGCCAGTTTTGTTTTCTCTGAGTATTAAATTATAGTGTTTGCATATCTTCTGGAGTGAGTGGTTTTGTTTTTCTTTATCACTGCATTTTTCCTGGAACCATTGTTAGTATATATGTGTATGAGCTGTAAAATTCAGGATGTTATCAAAATTAGTTTAGAATCTGTTAAGCTTTAGTTGAAGCAGTTACAGTTTGTTAAACTCTTCTTGAGGAAGAGTCTTGTGTTGTATATAAGAGGAAGCCTGACAGTGGCGGAACTTGGTGGTAGAGTTTGAGGGGGCCAACTTAAAATTTTAAAAAATACAAATTAAAATTAAAATTTTTAAAATTTTTGAAGAGATCAATTTACATTTTTTTCAAAAAATTTGGGGTTTAACTAAAATTTTTAAAATTTTGAGAGGCTTGATGAGAACTTTTAAAAATTATGAAAGGGATTTAATTAAAAAAGTTCAAAAACTTTGAAGTTTAATCTGAATTTTTAAAAATTTTGTGGGGCTAAATTAAATTTTTTAAAAATTCTAAGGGTTTAATTATAATTTTTCAATTTTTGGGGGGGCCATGGCACCCACATGCCCCCATTATCTTCCGCCACTGGGAAGCCACCTCTTCTTGTAAAGTACTTTTCGTTTGACTGAGATAATAATAATCATTCTACCTTTCATCTTCTTCTTCTTTACAAGAACATCTTTCTTTTCACCTACCTTCGACTCATATTCTATCATGGTATCAGAGGTTTCTTCCATGGCAGAAACATCTTCTAAACCGTTTACAAACAAGTCAATTTCCCTGCGGCTTGATGAATCCAATTATCTGCTCTGGAAACAATAGGTGTTGTTTACTATCGAGAGTCTTGCGCTTGAAGATCATATCGACGGTTCGTTGGTTGTGCCTCCACAACGTGTTGCCGGTGAAGGTGGTCGTCAAGTCCTGAATCCTAAGTATGTGAAGTACAAGCAACAAGACAGTGCTCTCTGTTCTTGGTTGCTTTCATCCATTGGACCTTCTATTCTGCCTTCTTTAGTAAACTGCAAGAATGCGCTGGATATTTGGGAGAAAGTCAAGCTTAATTTCTCGGTGACTTCCACTACTCGGATTATGCATTTGCATTGTTCTTTGAAGAACATTCGCAAACGTGATCAATCGATGCGTGAATACCTTGCGCAGATTCAAGGGATTTGTGACAGTCTTGCTGCCTGCGGGAATCCTTTGTCAAAAACTATGCACATTTCGACTATTCTTTCTGGGCTACCGCCGGAGTATGAGCCGGTGGTGGCTGTTATTACGTCTAGTCAAATGCCTTACAAGTTGGACGGTGTTACCAGCGTGTTGCTTGACACAGAGTCACGGCAGCTTGAGTTTTTGACTCAAGGCTCTGTGGTCAATTTGGTTCAGGGTTCTTCGCCTGATGGGTCACGGTCTCAAGGCCCATTCTCGAGCCCGTATTCTAATAACGGTAATCAGGGCTATTCTGGCTATTCGTCTCAAAACACTTCTCGTGCCGCTCCTCTAGGTTTTTGGCCGCCGCTTTACAATCAAGCTCGAGGTGCATTCCGAGGTCGTGGTGGTGGTAGAGCCTTTGGTGGTCGTGCGCGGCCGCAGTGTCAGATTTGCGGAAAGCTAGGACATTTGGCCAGCCGGTGTTTCTTTCGGTTCGATCAGAGTTACGATGGCGTTGGTAGTTTTTCTTCTGCCAATCAAGTATCGTTTTCTGAAGATTATTCCGAGGATGTGGGTTCTCAAACGGTTGGGCAAGGTTCACATTCTCAATCCTTCACCGGTGCTGCTCAGAATCTGACTGAGTCTGTGGTTGCTAACGTTGCTGCTGTTACTGAGGATTTTGGGTATGGTGATGCTGCTTGGTATCCCGACTCCGGTGCGACGTCACATTTGACACCTGATGCAGGTAATATCGTGTCCTCAACTCCTTATTTTGGTTCTGGTAGAGTTTCTGTTGCCGATGGCTCTACGATATCTATTTCTAGGGTTGGTTCCACTGTTATTAACTCTGATGCTAGGCCTTTAATTTTAAATAATTTGCTGCATGTTCCTCTTATCAAAAAGAATTTACTATATGTGTCTCAATTTACGAAAGACAATAATGTTTCTATTGAATTTTCCCCTAATTCGTGTGTTGTGAAGGATTTGACAACACAACAGCTGATCCTTCGCGGTTTGCAAAGTGAGGGTCTTTACAAGTTTGTGTCTTCGGATGGTTGCAGTTTGTCTGATTCTAGGGGTTCTGATAAGCTTTCTTCTGTTAGCTCTGTGTTTCGAACTAGGATTTGTGGTGATTCTTCTGCTTCTGATGTATTGTCTGATGCTCAATGTTTTTCTGTTTCTGATTGTGTTGTATGGCACAAAAGGCTTGGACACCCTTCTCGTGAAATCTTGCATAAATTGTCCCACATTTGTAATGTTTCTGACATCAATAAAAATGCAAGTTTTTTCTGTGAAGCCTGTAAGTTAGGGAAAAGTCACAAGTTGAGTTTTCAACCTTCTTTGACTGTTTATAGTTCTCCTTTACAGCTTGTGCAAGTAGATGTTTGGGGCCCTGCTCCCTTGCTTTCTAATAACTGTGCTTTCTATGTCAGCTTTCTAGATTCTGCTACCAGGTATACCTGGATATACTTTGTTGCTAGGAAGTCTGATGTTAGAAATGTGGTTATCAATTTTCATAAAATGGTTGAGCGTCAGTTTGATTGTAAGCTTAAGAGTATCCAATCTGATTGTGGCACTGAGTTTAAGTCTTTAGAGAATTATTTTGTTGAAAATGGAATTCAATTTCGAAAGACTTGTCCTTATACCTCTGAACAGAATGGCAGGGTAGAGAGAAAACATAGACACATTGTTGAATTAGGTCTTACTTTAATGGCTCAAAGTGGTATTCCCTTTAAATTTTGGTCTGATGCCTTTTACACATCTGTCTATCTTATTAATAGGTTGCCTACCAAAATTCTTAATGGGATTTCTCCTTATGAGAAGTTGTTTAACTGTCAACCTAATTACAAATTCTTGAAAATATTTGGTTGCCAATGTTTTCCTCTGACCAGACCTTATAATAAAAATAAAATGCAGTTTAGATCTGTTCCTTGTGTTTTCTTAGGATATAGTTTTGTTCAGCATGGGTATAAATGTTTAAGTTCTGATGGAAAGGTGATTATATCAAGGCAGTTCAGTTTAATGAGCATTGTTTTCCTTATCTGCAGGATAAGAATTCTACTTCTGAAAAGGGTAGTGATGCTGAGTTACTCAGGTTCAAATATGTTGAACCATCTCTGGTTTCTCATCACTCACCTTCATCTCGTTCTAATTCTAATTCTAATTCTCAGTCCATTAGTTCTTCTTTTAATTCTGTTTCTAACAATAGTTTTGATACTGATTCTTTTTCATCTCATCCTGCTGTTGTACCTTCTTTCTCTGATCGTATTGTTTCATCCCCTATTCAGAATGATTCTTCCCCTGTTCAGAATGATTCTTTCCTTGTTTAGAATGATTCTTCTCATGTTCAGAATGATTCTACTCCTGTTCAGAATTCTTCCCCTGTTCAGAATGATTCTTCTGCTGTTCAGAATTGTTCCATTCCTTCAGTTTTGCCTCATACCTCTGGTTTTGTTAATTCTCCTGCTGTTACTGCTTCTCCATTCAGAATGATCATTCTGCTGTACACTCTGATTTTCATGTCTCTCTGGCTGGTTCTTTGCCTGAAGCTCTTTTTTCTAACAATCCTACTTCACCTAATGATCCTATAGTCTCTTCTGAATCTGTTGCTGGTAGTGGGTCTTCTAGTCCTGTTTCAGTGTCTCATCCAAAAGTTGCTGCTCCTTCTCACTCCATTGTTACTAGGTCCAAAGTTGGCATCTTTAAGCCTAAAGTGTTTCTTGTTGAGTCTGTAAGTACTGTTCCTGTGGATGTTCATCAAGCTATGTCTTCTCCTGAATGGAAAGATGTTGTACTTAAGGGGTTAAATGCTTTGATAGATAAAGGCACGTAGGTGCTGAAACCTCTTCCTCAGGATCGTGTTCCCATAGGTTGTAAATGGTTGTTTAAGGTCAAGCAAAACCCTGATGGTAGTGTTGCTCGCTACAAAGCCAGACTTGTGGCCAAAGGTTTTTCTCAGCAGGCAGGTTTTGATTACTCTGAAACTTTTAGTCCAGTTGTAAAACCTGTAACGGTTAGAATTTTGCTTAGTATAGCACTTATCAATGGTTGGATTTTAAGGCAAATAGATGTGGATAATGCGTTTTTGAATGGAGACTTGGTTGAAGAGGTTTACATGCAACAGCCCCCAGGTTTTGAACAAGAAAGTCCTTCTGGTCAACAGTTAGTATGCAAACTTGAGAAATCCTTGTATGGCCTTAAACAGGCTCTTAGAGATTGGTTTGATAAGTTCAGGGGTCACTTAGTTTAGCGGTTAGGCTTCACTGCTTCATTAGCTGATTCTTCCTTGTATTTCAGGGTTAGACAAGGAAGTACTGTCTACATCATGGTGTACATAGATGACATTGTTGCTACAGGAAATGATCCTGAAGAAGTTGATAGAGTTATTAAAGCTATTAATGAAGTTTTTTCTTTAAAAGATCTTGGCAGGCTGTCTTTCTTTCTTGGTATGAATGTTCAACTCATTGATTCATGAGTCATTTTAAATCAGAAGAAACATATTCTAGAATTGCTTGAGAAAACTCAAATGCTCGAATCAACACCCTCCTCCACTCCAATGGTCACCTCTCCTCAGCTTTCTCTCACTGATGGGGACCCTTTTTCTGACTGCACCTTGTATAGACAGGTTGTTGGTACGCTTCAGCATATTTGTACTACTAGGCATGACATTCAGTTTTCGGTTAATAAATTGAGTCAGTTTATGCAAGCTCCACTTGATAAACACTGGAAACCAGTTAAACGTGTTCTACGCTATCTAAAAGGGACATTAGAACATGGCTTGTATTTTTCTTCTTCTAGTTCTCCTACAACTTTAGTTGCCTATGCTGATTCTGACTGGGGTACTTGCATAGACGACAAGAGATCTACTGGGGGGTCACTGCATATTTCTTGGTAGAAATCTGGTTGCTTGGAGTTCAAAGAAGCAAGGGGTTGTTACTCGCTCCTCCACAGAAGCTGAGTTTCGAAGTCTGACAGACGCGATGTGTGAATCTATTTGGGTGAAATCTCTTCTTACTGAGTTAGGTGTTCATTTGGCAGCTACACCAGTTATCTGGTGTGATAACACAGGTGCTATAGCACACTCTTCTAATCCACTACATCATGCAAAATTAAAGCATGTAGAACTTGATCTTAGCTTTGTTAGAGAAAAGGTTAATGTTGGATCCTTTCAGATTAACTATGTGCCTGCGTCTAATCAAGTTGTTGATGTGTTGACAAAACCTTTGTCTTCAGTATTTTTTGTTCATCTCAGAAAGCAATTAAAGGTGTTTTGTGCAGATGAATTAAGGTTACTGTCTTCGCAGTCTCAGGTTTTGTGAATCTTCGAGTATGAATATATCTATTGAAGACTGGAAGTGAAGTTTTGATTCCAACAAATCAGAGAGAAGAAGGAAATAGGAAGCATGTTAGTATATATGTGTATGAGCTGTAAAATTCAGGATGTTATAAAAATTAGTTTAGAATCTGTTAAGCTTCAGTTGAAGCAATTACAGTTTGTTAAACTCTTCTTGAGGAAGAGTCTTGTGTTGTATATAAGAGGAAGCCACCTCTTCTTGTAAAGTACTTTTCGTTTGACTGAGATAATAATAATCATTCTACCTTTCATCTTCTTCTTCTTTACAAGAACATCTTTCTTTTCACCTACCTTCGACTCATATTCTATCAACCATTTTGAGATTGTGAAAAAGGAATGTGTAGTTAAGTTAGAATGGGATTTGATAGTAGGGGTGATGGCAGCTCAGTTTGATCTATACCTTTGCTTCAGTGGGTTGCATTTTATGTATTTTGCTAGGCGTGTCATAGTTGTTGTCTTTGACTCTTGTATTTATGCATGTGTAGTACTCTTTTTTCCTATTTAAGTTTAGGGGTTTTAATGAGACTCACATGTCAGGTTTCTTGATTTATCAATAAAATTATATTTTCCGAGCAAAAAAAAAGTATGGTTGGGCCTTGTTTGTCATGTTTGATACTTTGCATGATGAAAGCATGTGTTTCGGTGACTAGTGGCAGCACCACGTGTTTATTTATCCATCCTTGTTGCTCGTACTAGCTTACATGCTTATGTTTATGATTAGCATGAAGTATAGTAGAGTAGATGTGTATCACTGAGCTTTATAAGCCTCAGCACTCAGAATCGTTGTTTCCATGCGTAGGTTGATCGTTGGATCGCAGGATCGAGGAGCACTATCAATATGTGATTCCAGCAAGCGGTGGTTGCCAGAGTACGTCACCTGTATTTAGTGGGTTGTGTATTCATAGGGTCTTACGTAGTCGATTATGTAACTCGTATTTTGGAATTGTATTGATCAAGTCAAATGTTCAAATATCTTAAATTAATTTGGAGCTCTTTTATAACGATTTAATTATTTATTTATATTTTCAAATATGCCCCTCTTGGATTAGAGTCTAGCTCCCAACCACTAAGCCAAACAAGTTTTTTATACTAATCCTACCAAATGTTTTATATAACTTATATTATCACCACGAAATAAAATGCTTCCATAAGAATTCAAACTTAAAACTTTTTACAGAAAATTAAAAACTAAACTAAGCTAAAAAAATTATTAATATTACACCAAAGTTAGTATTTAAGTTAGGGGTGCTTATCGAGCGAGTCGGTCGCGAGTTAAGTAGTGCTCGACTCGTGATAGTTAAAAAATTTGTTGCTCGACTCGTGATAGTTAAAAAATTTGTTGCTCGACTCGTGATAGTTAAAAAATTTGTTGTTCGGCCCGACTCATTGCTCGTTGAGCTCGATAAATTTCTGCTTGACTCGTGCTCGTTAAAAAATCTAGTTATGCTATTAAAGCTTAATATAAACATAAAAATTCAAAAAATGTGAGGTTTGAGGAGATAAATAAACGAACCTGTCATGACCGAGTTAGAGATAAAGTCGATATTCAAGTGTAAAACTCTTTTTAATTTCTTAACAATCTTTGATGAACAACAAAGGAGAGAGTGCCTTAAGAATTTTAATGTTTTAACTTCCAATCGTATTTTTTATATGTAAAGTAGAAAACTTTTCTCCTTTTCTATTTTATACGTAAAGTAATAATAAAAGAAAAAGGAAAGACTTTTATAGAAAAAAGGAAATACTTATTATTATAATTTAATTTCTTATTAATACAAATTAACTTTTTTAATTCTAAGGATATATAGAACATTTTCAAATTTTGAATCAAAATTTTATGGGTAAATTAGCTAGCAATTCACTGAACTTTTTTAGAGTTTTCACCTTTGACTTTATAAAAAAAATAATGAGCTGTTCACAAATTTATCGAGTCGAGTTGGACCTTGTTCGACTTGACTTGCCAAGATTTTGAGTCGAGTCAACTCAAATCGAACGTTAACTGAATTTTAACCGAGTTGAGCTCAAATTATTGCGAACTGCTCAACTCAATAAACACCCCTAATACTATCTTTCGGCAAAGAGAACAAAGAGAACCAAGAGAACCAGCTTCCATCCCAGTAAGGTGAAGTTTCTCCTTTAATTTTTGGAATTGTAAGAGTGCAGTAAGCCGCATTTTTAGACGTTATTTCAAAGAGTTCATGCGAAATCACCTGCCGCAGCTAGTTACTCTAATGGAAACTCGAGTTAGTGGCTCTAATGCTGATAAAGCCATTCGCAAGGTTTGTTTCCGACTTCTTATTCTGTGGTCAGACTTGATTGAGGTGGATATTTTGAAGATTACCAATCAATTTGTGCATGGCCGTGTGGAGAGTCTGAACTCTTTCCTTAAATTTTTCTGGTTTAATTTTTTAATATCTTATAAGTTTTGAAGTTAATTTAATTAGGTTTTGCCAAATTTTGTAGTTTAATTATTGTTGTGAAAAATATATAATGCGCAATTAGCGTAAGTATACATGTCGTAAAAATAATATGATGATAAGAATCAAATATTATTTTTCTCAGAGATTGAAGTGCTTCAATTTGAAATGATTATTCTCAAGTAAAGAGAAATAAATACTGAAATGATGATGTTTAGAAAAGAAATAAACCAAATGATGCGGCAAAAAATATACTAAACTGATATTAAAGAAATCAACAAGCAAAAATCAATCAAATACAATAATCAGGATGCGAGATAGGTTGGGCTTACTAGAGAATCATATGCCTAACTACATGAAATATATAGCAAAATTCTGCAATCAAGTTACTCGAGAGATTGGATAATCAACACGCTAAATTATCGTATTCATGTCTCAACTCTAGCAAGATACTATCCTTCAGACCCTACTCTTTTCAACCGCTGAAATCTTTCTTTATTCCTAAAGAGAATTAGGGTTAAACTTCTCAGCAAAATCTCATTGTCCATTTAAGTTCTAAACTTAAATCTTCCCATCTTAGGCGACAAAAATAAGTTAAGTCGATCTTCTGAAAACTCTTACAAATTTAAGCATGAAGAGAAATGAACAAAACAAACTAAATAGAGAAACGCTAACACGTTCTTATAAATAAAACCATAATCATCCAAAGTAAACTCAAACCAAATAAAATTAGTTCATCCATAATAAAATATTTAAAAATCATTTTTAAAAACAAAAGTAAGCTACAGAAAGAGAAATCTTAATTCTACTAAACTTTTTGTGTCGTTTGTGAGCTTTGTTAGAACCAGGGGCGAAGCTCCCTTGAGGCCCAAGGGGGCCTCGGTCTTTTTTATAAAATTAAAATATTTGATTGATTTTAGTAACAATTTAGTCTTTGTAAAAATAAATATTTAAATTTAAAAATATAAGAGTTTATTAACTATATAATTAAGTATGGGTTGAACTAAAGAAGACTGAGTTTGTATCTTCAATTTTTTTGGTCCAATAACAATTTGAGTCCTTATAAATTTTAATATTACACAAATTAGGCATTGCCCCATAAATTTTAAGTTTAAATACTTACTATGTCCTTCTATTTTTTAAATTTAATATTTTAGTTCCTGTCAATGTTCGTTTATAGCTCCGTCTGCAGGTTAAAACTTTCCAACCTCTTCCGAACGTCTAATTTGCTCAAAGATACTGCCTTAATCTCCTCATCGGTGATCTCCCTCACAAGAGAATCAACTTCAACCGAAGGCATGTTAAAAGATAACATTTCCATGAGCATAGACGCATCTGCTGTGAGCCTGTGACAACTCCAGGATTTTTAGCAAAAAAAGTTCACAACCTCATTAGAAATATCATCCTAAGATTCCAGCTTAGTGCCATCATTAGAAACCAAAGAATTAATTTGCCTCCTGTTCTTCGCTTTGACCAGAGAGTAGTGGAACTTCGTACTCTTGTCCTTTTCATTAACCTACACCCAAATATTCGAACTCGAGTTAAAATTTAAAAAATTTTATTTTCATATTTTCCATTTTCTTAAAACATTTTCAATGATAATAATGAAAACAACTTTTTATGTTTTCAAATTTTCACTTATTTTTGTTTTTATTTTCTAAAAATCATTTTCTATTTTCACAACCAAACGCGTTGTGCATGGCCCCTTGGTGCGTGGTGTTGGCAACAACTCAGGTCCTTCGGTCGGGTGAAGGACGTGGTGCGCTAAGGTCAGTACCTATGGGTGCGGCTGGCTCGGTCGCGAAAAGTGGGCCCGTGACACTACTCATACCAACAAATACTACCAAAGCACAAAAACAAACAAAACATATTTGAGGAATAAAACATGCATATTTGTTACTAAAGGTAGTTGTTAATTAGCAATATAACACAAAATGAGAATGAAACATACATATATTTGAGGAAATTAAATTTGGGTTGCTTTCGGTTCGGGTTGATTTTCGGTTCTAGTTGCTTTCAGTTCTGGTTATTTTCGGTTTCGGTTAATTTTGATTTGGGTTGATTTTCGATTTAACTAAATTCGAGTCGGTTTTAGTTCGGATTCGGGTCAAATTTAGACCATCATGTTCGGGTCTATATCGAATCTCGAGTTGGGTAAATCGGTTCGAGTCTCGAGTTTCAGGTCAAGTTTGCCAGATCTGACTAACTTTACCTTTTTTTCTTATCTTTTACTTTGAGTTTTAATAAATTATTTTTTTCTCAATAACATTCATATTTTGTAGTGTGATGTAATCTTGCAATCCCTTTAGTTTTAATAAATTCAATTTTCTGTTCTGTTCAAGAAATTTATTAATAAATTAAAAAATGTCTAAATACTTAGAAATGTTGTGTATGAGGAATAGGATAACCTTGCGAAAAGTCAGGGCTAGGTAATTTCTTGAATTATTTCAGAAGCCTTAATTGTTGATTAATAAATAAATAATCATTAACAAGTGCATATTAAAAACGGACACTTTCTTTCAATCAAAAAAAAAAACGGACACTTTCTGCACTCATTTTGCGACTAATTTTGTTAATGTTATAAAACACAAACCCCAGACTTGACTTTGATTCATTCTAATAGCAGTCTGCTCCTCTCATGCATTCAACTGGGAACCTAATCAACATAATTATGCTTTTTATATCTTAAAACAGTTTTGAAACCTAATTTGTTTTACTCCAATTTTCTCCTCATTTGCCCACATAGTGTTCTATCACAATTCATTAACTGTATTTAAATTTTTTATACGAATGGAAATTATGCTATATTATTTACTAAACTTGGTCTACTTTTTTCGAATTTATAGTTAAAATAAATCTAATATTTTATTCATTCTATTATATATTTCTGTCCAGCAACTGGACGCGGGTAAGACTTAATTCAACAACTAATTTTTTATAATGACAATTGAATTTTATTAAAAAATTATAGAAGATATTACAAATACAATGCATCTAGGAGAGAGAATAATAGGGACTAATCTACCAAAATCCCATACAAAAATTCAAAAGTACAAAGAAAATCAAATACTTACATGGAGATTAGCATAACATAAAAATTAAGAAGCCTTCTTGTTGTCTCTATCCAAACGAGACGCATTACAGAGTGAAAAAAGGAGTGGCGAGCGAGCTAAATTATCGGGCAGATTGATCCGCTACACGTGACTGATTACATCGGCAAACAACCTTCAATCAAGTAGGGATTTATCTTTCAATGACCACCGACAGAATCATAATCAGAAATTAGCACCGTGAAGATCTCTGTAGGATTATCAAACGATCACTAAGGTATGCTGAAATCATGTCAAAACGACATATGAAACGAAACCATAAAAAATAAAGAAAAAAACGTGCCACTAAGGTAGTGTAAATTAATTACCACACTTATTTTTAGGACAATTATCCCAAATACATGCAATGTAATTTTTTTACACAAACGTGCCTAATCCAATACTAAAATTTAAAATTAAAATTTTTAATCATAAACTCCTGAATAATAAACCCTAAATTCAAATTATAAACCCTAAATTCAACGTCTTGCAATCTAAATCCTCAATCTCTAACATTTAAACTAATATAGTTTAGCTCGTTTGTAGAAACTAATGAGATAATAATCATTATTTTTAACCTTAAAATCACAGCAAAATTTATGGTAGGAGTGAATTTAATATAAAAGTTGAATACCCCAAAATGTTATTAGGCACGTGGAATTAAAGAGGTGGAAGATCAAAGGAGGAGGCTGCAGCCGGCAAGTGTGCAAAATTAGACCAAGCTAGTTGATTCAAATTTTTAGTTTGGTCTAATTTTATATATTTGTTTAATAATTCTCCTTACTCAGTAAACGGTCTAGGTCTACCCTTCGATAATAAAAAAAAACGGTCTAGGTCTACCCATTCAATTCTCTCTTTATTTGCCATAAGAGTTTATAAACCCTAATATCATTTTAAAGGAAACAAAACTGTAATCAACTACTGCTTCTTCTTCTTCTTCAATTCAAGTACTTGACAAAAAAAGCTACCAAATTTCATCTTCCATGGCCGTTTCACCGAGAGTTCTCCCGCCAAGAAAGCGGCGGCCCTCACCATCTCCGACATTAGCAGACTTGAACCTGATGAATTCTCTTCTTTCTTTGTCTCAAGAAATCACAGCCCTTAAACCTCTTCAATGGCTTCTAACAGGAAAGTCCCTTTCCACCATAAACAAGTCCAAGCTTCTTGCAATCGTATTCGAAGAGCTTGTTGGAGACCCAGTTTCTAATGTCTTTTCTCCTTCAACCCTCCTTTGCTTTGAAGAAATGTACATTGTTTTACGGAGAATAAAAGCTTTGATTGAAGATTGTTCCAATGGAAGCAAGATGTGGCTGCTCATGCAAATCCCACATCTGGCAAACAGTTTTCATGAGCTTACCCTCGAATTATCCACTCTCCTCCACATTTTCCCTGTCCAAGAGTTTGATCTGAGTCAGGACGTGGAAGAACTCGTGGTTTTGGTAAGAAAACAATGCTCCAAATCGAAACCATCGGTAGATTCCAGAGATGATTTTCTCAGGCGAGACGTTTTAGCTTTTCTCGATTTGATTAAGAAGGAGATCGTCCCGGATCATTTAAAGCTCAAACAGATCGTGGAGAATTTAGGGTTACGCGACAGTTCAAGTTGCAGAGAAGAAATCGAGTCTCTCCAACAAGAAATCCAGAACCAAATCGATGAAAAATCTAAATCGGAGATTGTTTCCTTGATCGGTCTCGTTCGTTACGCCAAGTGTGTTCTGTTTGGATCTTCAACGACGGAGAAACCAGGCCTTCTTCCACGGGAATCCATGTCGGCTATTACTGTTCCGGTGGATTTCCGGTGCCCGATAAGCTTAGAGTTGATGCGGGACCCAGTAGTCGTGGCTTCCGGACAGACCTACGATCGGGAGTCGATTAATCAGTGGTTTGAATCTGGACACAACACGTGTCCAAAGACAGGTCAGACCCTGGCTCACACTAACCTCATCCCTAACCACACTCTCAGGAATCTTATAGCCATGTGGTGCCGTCAACAAAGTGTCCCGTTTGAAACGGCTGGAAGTAACGATAAAGTTAACAGCGTTAAAGCCACCAAAGTCCCATTTGAAGCTACAAAAATGACGGTGTCGTTTCTGGTTGATAATCTGTCGGTTTCCCCATCCATGGAGGCGGCTAACGCCGTCATTTATGAGCTTCGAGCCCTCGCTAAAATGGACTCGGATAGCCGAGCCTTCATCGCCGAAGCTGGCACAATTCCACTCCTCGTCAAATATTTAGCTTCGGGTGTAGGCTCCGAGCATCCAAATCTCCAAGTCAATGCCGTTACAACGATTCTTAATCTGTCCATCCAAAAAGAAAACAAAACGAGGATCATGGAAATTGACGGAGCTTTAAACGGCGTTATCGAGGTATTACGTTCGGGTGTCACGTGGGAAGCCAAAGGAAATGCGGCCGCTACAATTTTCAGCTTATCAGATGTGCGCGAGTACAGGAGAAGGCTAGGGAGGAATACACGCGTCATAAAAGGATTGATGGATTTGGCGAAAGACGGACCCACAAACTCCAAAAGGGATGCACTCGTGACAATTTTGAATTTGGCGGGAGACAGGGAGACCGTTGGGCGGTTAGTGGAGGGAGGAGTGGTTGAGCTCGTGACCGGAGTTATCAACCTGCTGCCAGAAGAGGCGGTGGCGATTCTCGAGGCGGTGGTGAAGAGAGGTGGATCAGCGGCGATCGCAGCCTCTCATAATTCAATAAAGGAACTAAGTGTTATACTGAGAGAAGGTTCGAATTCTGCTAGAGAAAGCGCAGCGGCTACTTTGGTTGCAATTTGTAGAAAAGGAGGATCGGAGGCTGTGGCGGAACTGGCAAGGGTGCCGTCGATGGAAAGGATTATACGGGAAGTGATGGGGACGGGAACGACGAGAGGTCGACAAAAGGCCGCTGCGTTACTGAGGGCTATGCGAAGATGGGCTGCTGGTATGGATACCAATGAACACGACACGAGCGTTGGCGCATCCAGAACCGTGTTGCCACCATAGCTGGAAACCATTCGTTTCATTTTTTTAAGGTCGACTTGTAAATGTTGGATGAGATGTAAAATTATACTAATTCTGTCGGATCAGAAGTGTAAAAAAAAAACCATTCATTGTATTGCAATTCATCCGGTGAACGGAAGACATCGTTAAGCTTCACTCAATTCCATCGAATGCCCTATACACTGTCTTCACCAAGAATATCTCTGAACACAGATTCGATCATGTGAAAGCTTAAACAATGCATATAATTTTATTTACACACATGCTTCACTACTTTAATATGATCATGAAAAACCATTTCCCAGATTTTCCCGGAAAACTGAAAGATTCTCTATATGGCATTATCTCAAAAGGCTTACATAGGGGTAGAAGAGTTTTGTCCCATGTTTAGTTTAAGGGTTACGTTTAAAGAGTTAAAAATTTGTGTTTTATGATTATAGCTTAGGGTTATAATCTAAATTCCTAACCATACTACCTACAAACTTCTAAACCTTAAATTTTAAATTATAAATCCCTAAATTAAATCACCAACCCCAAATTTAACCCAGACTATTTTTTTCATCAATCAATTATAATTTCCCCGCTAGAAAATATCAAGTTACACAAAACTAAACAATTGTATGCGCAGAATATTAGAGAGCCGGAATTAAGGCACCATAGGATTGGGTTAGAGGTGCTAAAAGACGACTATTTTGCAGTATAACTATACATTACATCATCAATCATCGGCAATAGCATAATCTATCTGTGTCTATACTTTTTGCCAAAACAGTAGTGGCAGAATCAGACATTGCGAAACCTGGGATTAGAAATAACTTGAAACAAAAGGCATAATTCCACATACCCTATACATTAACAACTCACTACGTAAAGTACATCAGCTACAATGATGAGGACGATTAAACCAGGAATCAAATTAGTAGATTGTACAGATGCCACCACACAATCGAACTCCATACACAAAAGCCCTTTGGAAATGGCTATCAAAGGAACCATGTATTCACACAAGCTGAGGGCTGAAGCTCAGGCTGGCTGCCCTTTGTTAGTGTTAACTCGTCAGATGGATAAAGGTGGGAAATCTTCTTCATTCTTTAAATGGAATGATCGTGCAAGTACCCTGCATGTTACAAGAGAAATAGCTCAGACAGTTTTATAGCCTGCACCATAAGATTCCTTACAAAACTCTAAATTCTCAAACCTGTTCTGATCCATGCTCATAGCTGATTTTGGCCTTGGCATTCCTATTTGTGGGACGACTTGCACTCGAATTTTGAGCACGGGGAGAGCCCAGATTGTGTTGTTTGCTGCTTTCAGGAGAGGCTGAATCCAATGGTTGGGGCCCAATTGACCCAAATTCTACAACCCTGTCTGGCTGATGCATCGGCCCACTGGCACTACGGGATAACATTTTTTCAGAACTAGAATGGCGAAGCTCCGAGGTTCCGGATTTTTTACCATCTTGATTTACTGACAGCGCTTGTGCTAGTTCATGGCTGCTTCTCTCTGGAGATCTCGTTTCTGGGGATGCAATGGCATGGCCATTGTTAAGAGGAGACCTTGCTGGTGCAGGGCTCCTTCCCCTTGATGTCAAGGATCTATCCCTGTAATGGTTCTGCAAAAAGATTTAAATATAAAACGACCTTCAGACAAGGCCCAACGAAGAAATTTAACCCCCTCCCTCCCACACACACACAACAAGAAGTGACACCGCAAAATGAGTATACCACGTTGGGATTAGGAAAGTATGTCCCCATTCCTCGAGGCTTCGCCGTTTCATCCATTCCAAAGCTTGCACCACGTAGCTTTGGAGGGTTCATAGGGGAGTAGGCTTGCCTTGCAACAACACCATTAGCGTTCATCGGGGAAATTTCATTTTGCCTGAACTGCACTGACTGTCGTACTGCATCCCATGAAATGTTGCTCTGGAACTGGGAAACCAAAGGTGAGGGCATTGGAGGACCAGATGCACTTAAGGTGTAGTGATAATAGCACCACCGACCATAATTCAAACTTTTAAAGTGAGAATCATAATCCCCACAGAGATCTGACAATGAGCTCAAAGTTTCCTGATTTCCAGCAGCACTAATGGAAGTTGGATAACCAGAATACACAGGATAGAGATCCTCAGATGACCAAGCAGAATTTGAACTCAATGGATGGTGCTTTGATCCGACAGGGGACTGAACCCCTTGACTATGAACCAACTGCTTCTCACTGTGATCACCATGTATATTAGTACCTATCTCACAAGTTGCTGGAAGAATACCAGAAGTCATGTTCTTTTCAGAAAAGCCAGAACTTTCTGGCTGTTTGCTTTCTTCATTTCCATTTCTTATATCTCCATCCTCCAAAGATGAGCTAGAAAAATAGAGATGAGGTGCATGCCATACATTATCCGATGAAGAAACGCTGCCCTCTGCATTTGGAGAGCAAAGTTTATGTGCATCATTTGAAATCACAAGACCTTGAATTATGGAGGCTGTCAGGTCTTCAGCGTCACAAGAGGGATGGATTCCTGAAACATTTGTAGCATTTGTAGAACCTTGCATTTCATTACGAGTTCTCTTAAAATTTGTTTCCATCCAAGAAACATTACCGTTACCGACTTTGTGCAATGATCCCTCATTATCAGATCTGTAATTCTCAATCACGGTATTTGAATTTGAAGATTCTGATTCATAAAAGGTTTGATCTTCTTGAACTAAATCTGCACCTGAAACTGATGATGTCACATCAAATCCACAGAATCTGGACAACGGGGCGGGATCTTGAACATCAGGCCTCTGTCCACTTCCATGCCTATCCAGAGTGTTTGAGAAAAACTTACGAAGTTCTTCTGATATGCTTTCTTCTGCCAGGGAAAGAATGCGCCCTAGCTTCCGAGCCCCATAAGTGAAAGCACTTCTTATACGATAAAAGTTTCCTACAAAGGAAAAGGGTAAACATAATTGACCTTTCATACGAGCCCCATCCGTTCAAGAATCACTAAACAACCATTAAAAGAAGATACCATGGATATCCCTGTCACGTTATCTTTAGAACTATTTCTGCCATCCTCAAGACAAAAGATTTGAGCTCCTCCAAATGAAAAGAATACAGGAATTTGCCAAGGAAAAGTGATTCTACCTTTGCTCACACTACGACCAAGATTGTTGTTTTCTCTTAAAGGATCTACTATATTTAGATGCTTCTGTGGAAATGTGCGTGAATTAGTCTCAAATCCTCTTGGCGGAACAGAGAACATTTCCACACATTCCTTGAGAAAATCATCGCTAAGAAGTAAATCTCCTCCACCATTTTCAGGTGTCTCAACTGAAGGAAAAAATGGGAAGAGAAAAGGACCAATGACATAAGCAACTTAATCATGTATCAAGTAGAATACAATGGGAAATGAAAAAATGAAGTTGCTCACCCACGAAATCTGGCAGGGACGATATATGGATTGGACCATTCAAACTTATGCAGTAGTTTTCCCAATCAAATTTGCTAAAGTAATCCAAAAATTTATATAAAACCTGTAACATATTAGATCAGTTACATTGATGTGATCAATTAGTTTGCCAAAATTCCTGCAGCACTCACCGCTAAAGGCCCATCTAGTGATGAGTGGAAAAGATGGAAAATGTACAGCACCAAAGTCTCCAAAGCATAGGTAGAAATCAAGCCATGATGAGCCCCAAGAATACGACTCTCATAGTAGCACCAAGCCTTTATTAGTATAATACTGCGTTTAAATAGATGATCTTTTCCAACAAGACGATCAACCTGTAACATGGTCAGGAATGTTAGCTTGAAAAAGGAAAAAAAAAGCCACATTCTGCTTAATACCAATATGATATAACCACACCCGTGACAGAGAGTCAGAGACTTTATATCCATATCTAAATTTTAACACAGACCTGCAAATGTTAGCACATGATCACAGGAAAGGGAAGAAGTTGACTATCATCTAATTAATGAGAAAGAGAGCCGGGGAGCAATTTCTTCTTCTTCTTTTTCTTTTGGGTTCTATTTGCAGATTAACTCAATTAACTTGATAGTAGATGGCTTTCATTCCTAAATTCTTATAATTTAACCTACCTGCTCAAGAAAGCACAAAGTACATAGCCCCCCTAACTGATTAAAAGAGATGTCTACCACAATGTTCTGCACTAGACACTTCACAAGCTTTACCTGCCACCAGAGAAGCCAAATTTTAAGATGAACAGAAACATATGATAACAAACAATTTCTGAAATGTACATTGTAAAAACAATAAATCATCTCAAATTATAGCCATGAGGGGGATATCATATAATGCTAGATCAAATGAGTATACAATCATTTCCACCATGCCTGCCAATCGAATCTGAGATGATAAAGAAAACATGTGGTAAATTCCTTTCCTAGAAAAAGAACCACAAAATTTGACAAGGCCATGGATGCAGCATAATATGTATAAGAAGATTAACTTCATTCACTCTACATCACAACACTACAATTTGTTCATGCACAATAATCTGTTAAATGAGATATTTAACTAAAGCTTCGTTGAAGTATCTGCAAAACATCCAGCCTTCAGACATGGTTACAGTTTAACTTTTAACCAAACATTTGCTATGTCACAGGTTCAACTCACCCAAACCTATCATTGGACACCATTCTCCAAATTATGCACATATAGCCGCAATTTGTATTTGATAGAAAACTTAAGATCTCCAGACTACAAATAAGAAACAGACAACTATTGACAAAGCCTAAAGTGGAACATATTATAGCAGTCTTTATGCTCATAAGATTGAATTGGAGAAAATCCTTCATAGGGATAGCTTAAAAAATCTCCATCTCAGTAGAAATCATTTAGTCCAAGTATTTTCCAGAAACAATATTCATCAAAATGACGAGAAACATGCGGATGCAAAATTCTTTTGTGCTCAGGTGTCCATGAAATAGTGACGCTAAAATAAGGGATGTAAATGTCAAGAACAAAGGATGTAAATGTCAAGAACAAAAAATAAGGGATGAAGTAAACCTAATATAAACAGGTTAGTGTCTTACACATGCAGAAAACGGATAATTTCACTAAGCAAAGATCTATAGAAACATATTAGGAAGTTAAAAAACCTCAGCCCGAATTAATTGGACATCCTTCACCACAAACTCTGCAGCTATGTTATGGTCTCCTCTTTCGAGGACAGAACATACATTATTGGCCAGAGCCTCCTCAAAGTTTAGGCCACCAAAGGCTGTCAAATCAATATCTCCATCAGGAAGATAGGTCTTCAAGGGCACTGACCCAAATGGAAATACCTGTAACAGATACAAGAAAAATGATGAATATCTACCTAAATTGTTCACTAATTCAAAAATAAATAGCTATGGAAACAAGAAAAGAGAGAAAAATTAAATGAGACATATATGGCCACCGCTATTATTGAAATAAAATGTTTATATCCCTGTCATCAAGAGCCATGTCAATTTCAGCTGCGGATAATAAACAATGAATTTCCCAGGTATTTTTACAGTCCAACATAATTGCAATTAATCGCTACAAATACAGGTTTTAACACCACCTTGATAACCTAATTCACGGAAAATGGAATGAGTTTGACCAAAGTATATCAAATAATCAAAAGCACACTATTAATAGCCTTATCATCCCACCCTGCTAGTCGATAAGTAATCTGCTACCTGTGATGGTCATAACAATAGAAAATTAACATGACAATAGCGTCATCCATGCAATAGAAATCGAAAGTTCCAGTTGGGCCGTCAATAACAACAACTAGTAAGCCTTGTCAACAATCTACAAAGGGCGTTTGGTTACCACAGGAATGGAGCTCCAATTCGAAGGAAACAGCTTACAACCAATGAGGTCCCTGAAGCAGGAACATAAACAGCAACCACCACCATTCTTCGATTTAATTTCATTAATAAGTAATAACCCTACTTTCTCTTTAAAAAGGTATTCATGTTCCTATTACTACAAACTGCATAAGAGTTCCCTTTAAGTTCTAATGCATGCTAATAATCTTATCCAAGTAAATATAAAAGAATACAGCATTAATCTCCAACTAAATCACTAAATAGACAATGTCAATATTGTATCACTTAAACAAAATAAGACAACGGCATATTATGATGATAATTAAAAGCTTAATCAATGATTGATTATTTGACCTCGCAACCAAGATAATTCCTAAGTAATCGTTGAACGTAATCGATAACCGCTTTTCTTCTGTCTTCTGAAACAACAGTTGGCTGAACCTGGGCTATGATCCCCTCCGTCGCTTCCTCAGCCTTTTTCCAATACTCAAGAGCAATCCCCGCTTGATTCGACGATGAAGACGATGACGATGAAGACTTCTCTTCCTCCACGACGCCGTTTCGTTCAGGCGACCAATCACGGAGATCGCCCATCAATAACATCAAAACAACCCACTCTCCTTCCAACCAGAAACAATTTTCCCGCCTCACGCTCCCAAAGAACGTCCGATCACTAACGCGCTTCGATTCGCCAA
Organism: Hibiscus tridactylites; assembly: GCA_958450335.1. Lineage (NCBI taxonomy): Eukaryota > Viridiplantae > Streptophyta > Magnoliopsida > Malvales > Malvaceae > Hibiscus > Hibiscus tridactylites. The sequence goes on from OY288279.1 coordinate 72,470,943, forward strand.
CGCCCTGATTCAACGCCTCCTTGATCTAAAACACTTTGTTATTTGCTTTTTATTTTTGGATGTCTTGCACGATCATCAGGGTTTCAAGATGGGAGAAAGGATCAAAACGCAGGAAAAATTACGATAAAACGACAGTGAAACTGTGGATTCTATTCTTTCCGAGGGAAATTTTGATGGTGGTAAAAAGGTAGAATCTAAAAGATTTATTCAAGTTTTCTTTTTTTCCTTAATCTTTCCTTTGTTTCGTTATTATTGTTCTGTCTGTATTAAATAGTACTATGGGTTTTATTTATTTTTTACTTTTTACTCTCTAGATTTTATTACTCATATATCAAACTAAAAGATTATTTAAAAATACCATGAATTTAATTATTCTTTATAAAGAGAAAAAAATTCTCATATCATATAATAAATTCATTATAAGGCTGACATGCATTCTAATAAGAAATACATTAGTAACTTATATTTTATTTTTTCATAAGTCTGTCACATTAAATATGATTTTATGAAGATTGATACACGATATCAAATAAAATAATATATAAATTTATTAACAAACAACAATATGTCACAAATAAAATAAAAATATATATATGAATGAAGATGAACAGTTTGGTTAACTGACTAAATGCACGACCGGCCAAATAAAAGAATTTGTATGGGTTTTGATATATAATTGAACGGAATAGATGATAAAGTAGTAATTGCTTGCAAAGTTGCATATGGTGTTTAATGTATTGTTGACCATCTATTAATAATACTAAACGACATTATACTTTTAAAAATGATTAAAAATTCTCTTTGTTTTCCACGTGCTCTTTTTAATTTATTCGAAGGAATGTAACATAGTTGTTGGCATCATTGGGAATAACAGACGTAATACGAGACGGGCATTCAAAAGGGAAATAAATTATGAAATGCCCATGCTGCCAGTGTATGCTTCCTCAATTACCGAGGATACTTTGTCTAGGGAAATATTTGACAACGAGGACCTTGGATAGTAATGAGTCAGGTTCCCGGATCTGTTTACCGAGTAAGGCAATGTTGAATTGATGGAGATCACGAAAAGCTAGACCCCGGACACGCTTGGATTGACAAAGATGGTGTCATGCCACCATCGGCCAACCTCGTTCATTGATGCAGCCCGACCACCAATAGTCTCTCATAATAGTCACCATATTCGAAATTGAACCCTCTGGAAGAATGTAGCAAGTCATGACCTAGTCGATAGAGCTTGTGCCATGGCTTTCAAAAAAAATTCCCTTCCACCATACCAGAGTAAATTTTTTGTTCACCCTCAAAACCTGAAATTAATCGAACTTCAGTGTAATCAAAAATGGACACAAACTGATTTTTAACCGAATCGAATTGACTTTAAATAAAGAAAATATATTAAAATAAATAAATAAAGATGAGTTGTGAACTATCGCAAAATTCACCAAAAAGTCAAATATGCAGGCTATATAAAGTCATATATAAGGTAGAAAAATCTAATTCGACCTGAAAATCTGACTAAAACTAATCGATCTCTTATTAACCAGATATTGACCCAACCCGAAATCAACTGAACTGAATTTCAACTGAACCGATGTCCCGACCCGATACCTAAACCGAAATTACCATAGACTCGAACCAAACTCAAACCGGAGGTAATTACACCTGAAATGACCCGAACCGAATTACCCATTTACCACCTCTAGGGATAATTCAAACCCGAAATGACCTGAACCAAATGACCCGTTTGCCACCTCTAGGGATATTATATATGAACTATTTTATGGGGGTAATTCAATGGCGTGGACCATTGGCTAACATCGTGGATCGAGACCTTTAGTTCCGCAAAGAACTCGTGGTTCCCGCAGCGGCCAAGAATCTTATGTTGCAGCTACCAGGGATGAGACCATCGATTATCCACCGTTCGTCGGTGTGAGGGTGAAGCTGTTTAGGGTAAGGGTGAAAAGAACGGTTACGGTTTGGGGTATGAGCTTTGGAATATGATTTTGGGCTTAGGGCTATGTTTTAAGATTTTTCATTTTAAAATTATTTTTGACATTTAATATTAATAAATAAGACATGTCATGATAAAATAATAATAACATAATTCATGTCATCAAGGAGTGATCAAAAGAGTTTAATTTTTAAACTTCAGTGAGTAAATTGAACATTTTGAAACTTCAGTGACCAAAATATGTTTGAGTGTAAAGTTCAGTGATGATTTACGTAATTTACTCTTTAATTTTAAAACGCTTCATTCATATAATCACATCATCAAAACTAACTTGTCATCATCCATATAGCAAGACAATTGATGCAATTAGAAAAGAGGTTTAAAACAATGTTAAATGGAGATTTGAAAGTGAAATTTGAGCTTAAAAATACAATTTCTGGGTTTGAGTACCGATACTATATGAACATAGTTACATAAGCACAAATTGGGTTAAAACGTTATCGAGTATCGATACCGCCTTTAAAGAGTATCAATACTAATCATCCAGCATCGCTCAGGCGTCAATATTGGTACTAAATGGATTAATTGGAACATCAAATCATAATTCGGTATCTATACTCGTATGTGAGTATCGGTACCTATAGGCTAGTACCTAGGGGTGAGCGTTGTAAAATATTTTTTTGTAAAATATGACGCGTCAACTCAAATAACTCGAAATTTTTCTGACTCGGCTCGATCGAACGCTCACCTATATCTTAAGATATGACACGTCAACTCGAAATATTCGAATATTTTAAATCATTTTTTCTTTTAAATCGGATATTTTTTAAAATAGAATATTTAATATTTTATATTAAATCACATCAAATATTTGATTTAATTTAAAAATATTTGATTTAAAAGAAAAAAATTGATTTAAAATATTTGAATATTTAATTAAATTTTTATAGAACCTCGAAAACTTGACTTGATACGAAAAAAATTCAAATAAAATTTGAGTTGTAAAATATGACGTGTCAACTCAAATAACTCGAAATTTTTTTACTCGACTCGATCGAACGCTCACCTCTATCTTAAGATATGACACGTCAACTCGAATAACTCAAAATATTCGAATATTTAAAATCATTTTTCTTTTAAATCGAATATCTTTTAAAATACAATATTTAATATTTTCATATTTATATCACATCGAATATTTAATAACTACTTTAGATAATCGATTTAATTTAAAATATTCAATTTAAAAGAAAAAAATTGATTTAAAATATTCGAATATTTAATTAAATTTTTATAGGAACTCAAAAACTCGACTCAACTCGAATTGAAAAAAATTCAAATAAAGTTTGAGTTGTAAAATATGACACGTCAACTCGAATAACTCGATTTTTTTTTTGACTCGACTCAATCGAACGCTCACCTCTATCTTAAGATATGACGCGTCAACTCGAATAACTCAAAATGTTTGAATATTTTAAATCATTTTTTCTTTTAAATCACATCGAATATTTAATAATTACTTTAAATATTCGATTTAATTTAAAAATATTAGATTTACAAGAAAATTTTGTTTTAAAATATTTGAATATTTAAAGTAGTTATTAAATATTTAAATATTTAAAAGAAAAATATTTAAAGTAGTTATTAAATATTCGAATATTTTATTTCAATTTTTCTTTTAAATTGAATATTTTTAAATTAAATTAAATATTTAAAGTAGTTATTAAATATTCAATGTGATTTAAATATGAAAATATTAAATATAATATTTTAAAAAATATTCGATTTAAAAGAAAAAAGTGATATAAAATATTCGAATATTTCAAGTTATTCGAGTTGACGTGTCATATCTTAAGATAGAGATGATCGTTCGATCGAGTCGAGTCAAAAAATTTCGAGTTATTCGAGTTGACTTGTCATATTTTACAACTCAAACTTTATTTGAATTTTTTTCGATTAGAGTCGAGTCGAGTTTTCGAGTTCCTATAAAAATTTAATTGTAATTATTTATCATGTTATCATACTTTGAAATTTTGCTTTAAGGACCAAATTGAAAGAATGCGTAAATAACGAGGGCTAAATTTAGTGAATTGTTTCGAATTAAGACAAATGATTGAATGTATAAATATAAAGGACTAAATGTGTTACTAAACCAAATTTTATAACAGACACTTAACGGGATTTAACGTCTAGTTACCATTTTGTTATAAAACATAAAGTTTAATTGCCATTTTGTGATTTTTGAAAGTTTGGTTACCATTTTATATTTTTACGAAAGTTTAGTGATCGTCTGTGTACTTTACCAAAAAAATATACAGATATAGAAACTTGGTTGAAGATAGAAAAATAAAAAGAAGCTCACAAACGATCATTATCTCCCTTTGAAGATCTCAATGGTTGAGAGATCATTCTTGGAAAGGGAACAACATCTACTTGAACTCAATCTAATGGTTGACAGAGGAGATCGAACTAAAAATCAAAGCGTTCAATGTTAGATTATTGTAGGGAAAATATTTGGATAAATCGAAAAAGGGTTGAAATGATACGTGCTTGAGGTGTGTACTACACATTGTTCTAAAGGATATTTCATGGTGAAGCGTACCCTCCAGGATTCAACAAATATTTATGCTGAAGTAGGAAACAGAAAAAGCAAATAACTGATGAATACTTAGCTTTAAAACATGTAGAAAGAGGGGATATTTTAGAATTTGAGTGTCGGTTTAACCCGAAGCATGGACTTTGCATTTTGACCAAGAGTTTAGGCCTTTGAGAGCCTTAGTGGGCTTGTTTTTTGTTGATGGGCTTGGGTTTTGGTTGGGTTATGAGTTGGGAGGATGTTAGAGGGGTAATGAGGTAATTACCTCTTTTTGGAAGAGAGAATGAAGAGAGCTTCTTTATTTATTTACAGAAAATGCTTTGGGGGTGAGATCATCTTGTCCCTTGTCTTCTCTCTTCATCCATACTTATCTCTCTCCAAAGAACCAAAGTCTAAAGGTGGAATCTTTGTGTTTTGGAGTGTGAATCTCAGAATTTAGGTTTGAGACAAGTTGTTCAGCACTCAATGATCTACATTTTGTGGTAAGAATCAACAAGATTGGTGATAGAAGAGAATATGGGTGTAGCGGGGTTTTTTGAGAGAAATGGATTAATGGTGGTTTTAATGTTGTTTTCCAGCCTCAAGTGTAAAATTTAGTTGATCTCTTATCTCCTGCAAGGTTACAATCCAAATTTACAACTCCTTGTAAAGTGAAAGAGTTTGAAGGACCTTTCAAAGAGCAAGGAAAGGATAAAGCTTGAAGTTAGAGCTTATGGGCTACATTTCTAGCTTTAGAAGAAGGTTAGTACACTACTAACTCCTATGCCTTCATGGGCATCATAAATTTGATTGCTTTGTGTGCTTAAATTTGATGTTTGTGGTTGATTTGGGTGTTAGAGGTTGGAGACTCTCTTTAATGGCATAATCTGGATTTCATGTTAATAACATGTAAAAATGGTAGTAAACCACCTTAAACACTTCTATAAGATGTAGGATCGAGTTGTGAGGCTAATAGTTGCAATTTGAGGGCTTGGGAAGCGATTTCTCGAGCCTAGAACTATGCTCTGATATCGGTACACGGGGAGGCAGTACTGATACCCTAGTGTTCTGGTTTTAAGAACATTGTTCCATTAAGTTGAACTATGAAGGGTGTACCAGTACGATGTTCAACCAGTATCGATATGCCTTGTATTGAGGTATCATTACTGGTCGACTCTTACCGATACGCGTTGGCTGGAAAAAATTCCAGTGAGCTCAATTTGTATCGGTACGCATGTGAGTATTGGTACCCAAGGGGTACCGTACTAGTACGCGAGGGCCAGTATCGGTACCCATTAGTAATCTATCCGAAATATACCTTTTGAGTTTAAGAGGCTTATAATTTAAGGACTATATCCCAATGGGCTTCTAAGGTGGTAAAATAAATGGTAAAATTGAGAAACGGAGATTCAACCCTAAAAAATGAGCATAATGAGTAATAAGTTGGTAAATGTTGGGTGACTTGTTTGTAATAGCAACCATAGGAATCCTTGTGGATCGTGTGATGTTACATGCTAAGTAAGGGCACATGTGTGGTAAAGTCACCTTGGTTGATGGGATCTGGATACATAGAAAGCCTGTTGCAACACCATGAAATGAGATGCTGAATGTACGTTCCTAAGGCTATGTGACACTAGGCCTCATCTGATGATACTCGATGAGAGATTTCGAGTAAAAGTGTACATTCTCGAGGTTGTATAACACCAAGTCTCACTCTAAATTCATGTTCTCGAGGCTGTGTGACATCGAGCCTCATTTTATGTTTTTTTAGTATGATGCACATGTGTTGTGTGAGATTAATGCATCATTTGTTGTTTGCTATGTGTTTAGGCGGCTAGAGATAGGGCCATATGTTATTGTATTGCCATGATATCATCTTTAGCTACATGCTCATATTTATTAGCTCAATATTCGGAATTGTTGTTTTCGTTCATAGGTTAGTAGGCTGGCGTGCATTGTTGGAGCACCATCGGAGTAGGACTTCAACATCGACTTGTGTCTTGGTATAATACTTAGATTATATTGGACTATGTATTCGTAGGACTCTATGTTTGTATTGCAACTCTTTTTTGGAATTTAAGTCATGAGTCAAATGCTTTTAATTATGTATTTTAAACGGACCTCCTATGTAACATTTTCAAATTCTTATTTATGTTGAAATATTTGAGCTTGATGGTTTTCACGGAAATGAATATGTTTGGGATGGGTTGGGCTTGAGGAAAAAATGTGACATCCGGGTTGAGGGTGTTACATATTTCACGGTGAAACGTAACCTCTATGATTCAACAAACACTTCTACCGAAGCAAGAAACAGAAAGAGGAAATAACCAATGAATACTCAACTTTAAAACGTGTTGAAAGAGAGAGATGAGAAGAAAGTGTATAGTTAATTCTACTTTGGGATGAATTTTGAAGGGATGTGTGCATGGTATTTATATTACAATGCATGCCTAAAAGGGGTATTTAAAATAGGCATTAACCAAGGACAAATAAATCAACAATAAAATGAAGAATAAAGATACTTTCAATTTAAAATGAATGGTTAAATATATATATATATATATATATATATATTCATTTTAAACCGAATGGTTAGAATTAAGGGTACTTTCACCTCTGCCACAAGAAATTTATTTGGCGAAAGCAAATTACGCAGGGTGTTTCACCTCCGCCACTTAACAGATGCACCGACAGAATTCATTAAGCGGGGACATGTTTCACCTTTTGACAAAACAAAGCTAAGTCAGAGATTATATCTTATAAAGAAATGAGGAAAAAAAACAAATCAGCCACTTAAATGAATCATTCCATTTTACGCAGGGTTCGCTGCTTTCACACGAAGAAATGTCGCCATACAAAGTTACCAGAGGAGTCGTTGTAGCATCTAAAAAAGATACGAGCCCAACAGATGCAACCACAGAGTGTACATTTTTGGTGGAGCAATGAATAACAATGGAATCAGTAGCAATTGGCCCTACAAACAAACCTACTAAACAAACTCTGTAACAACCTAAGTTTCGAAGCAACTAAAAGAAGCAATAATACATTACTTAAAATACATTATAGAGTTCAAACAGTAGACATACCGGCACTCAAGCTGGCAAGAACATCGCCCCCAATAGGTCGTAGCCTTGTGAGAGGAATTGTGAAGTTCGAGAACAGATTGAGCATCACGGTTTAGCGCAAGAAAAACATCGGTAACCCTAGCATCAAGCACTGGCATCTTTCCCAACATCTTTTCATCAGCACTCAAAGTACGTTTTTTAGCTATAAGCCCTCATTTGCATTGTCACGCTTTCTCGTGCCGCCTCTACGACGTCTATTGGCACTCCTACAAAGGCATGCTGGCCGCGAGAGGAAATTACCAGATAAGAAGTAATAGGAGTTAGATCCGCCAAAGACGCCGCCGCAGTAGTTAATGCCACCAGACAAGGCAAACTCACTTCTCTATTGTTAAAAGCATTTGACTGTGCCATTATTACCAGGCCTTCCGAACCCAATGGATCGTTTCTTGCCACGAAGGGTGGAGTATCCAACACCACAATCTGATCTCATGTTTCATCACTAACGACCCCCAAAGAAGAAACCGCAGTCCCTTCCAAACATACGACAAAAAGGGGAAGATAAGGATAAAAGACAAACGAGCCACAACCCGCATATAAGTAAGAAGGATTTATTTTCCTTCTAAGTCATAGCAAACTATTACCAGTATCTGTTCTCCTTTTCGACATGTGTTCCAAACATGGACAACTCCCCTCGTCATCCGAACCAGAAACCACAAGTAAACTTGAAACTAGCCGTTTCTTTTTCCCTTACTATGATCAAAGCTAAACATGCCTACATTAACAAAACCCCTTGAAGCAACTGGAGTGGCTACCCCGCTAACCCCTCTTGGTGAGGCATCCTCCTCATTATATTTCCAGGAACGAGCATGAATACCAGTATGCTCCGAAAAGAAGTTATATGGTTCATCCTCGTCACCTAAAAGAATCCTCACGACTCATTTATCGCCCCTTTCACCAAAAGGCCAAGCCTCCACATAAATAGGCACATTCACCGAAGAACCCTCTAGAAATACATTAAAACCCTCTTCATCCCAACCATTGGAACTTTTCCCTTTTAAGCAACGTACCCAAACATTTCTATACCTCATCAAAATGACAGGGTGGATCAATTTCTAGCCTTCTAATAAGCCTCAGCTCAACATGTGACCTTTTCTCAATATTATGCGGCACATCCCTATCCTTCTCCAGCCGGCGCCATACAACAGGGAATGAAAAACTCTCAACGATACACTCCACTCTGATATACTTTGTCCTATCCAGGAGAAGATTGTCAGTTCGATTGCTCTTCAATGGCCCTTTCCCTCTATGGTGACAAATAGTAACGAAACCCTTCGCATTCTTATCATGGCCAGCCGTCACATTATAAAAATAACTAAATACATCAATAGAAGGCTCATCCCATGAATCTTACAATTCAAGAAGTAAGTCATCAAATTCCACCAACTAGTTCTGCTGAATTGACCCGACACTACGTCAAACCAGTTTAACCAGTTCATGAAGAAGGGATGCAACATCAAATGGAACCCAACTTTAAAAGCAAACAAGGGGTAAAAAAATACGACCTTCCATCGTTAGAAAATTTACTCAGGCAAAATGTCCCAATGGGCATATTGACCCGATAACGGAAATGATCAACGGCAAGAAGAACCTGACACTCCAACGTCGTCGACAACTTCCCTTGTTCGGTAATACAATAAACCTCATCACCTCCCTTTACTCTTCTCAAAAAGCTCAAAAACAACAAATAAGACAAACAAAGTAAAACCTAAGAATGCCTACTAAAGTCCATTTATAACCAAGAGCCATATCTTTCTCGACACGCTTCGTTACTAAAATGATTCATCATGTGACGCTTTTTACGCAACGATTTACCCCCAAAGAAAATTGACCGATTTATCAAAAAATTCCACTTACATGATGTTTCATAAAACACTCACGCCTCCCATATCAACAGTCACCCTATTCAACTTCCTTAGGTTCGCCAAGGCCACTTTATAACCTTCCAACACCTGAGGGGGCAATTGTTAGCACGTATAAACACCTCCTGCCACGTGTGGAAACTAGAGCGAGTAAGACCACAGACGATATAATATAAGAGACGTCCAACGATGAGCGTCACAATACAGGCAGACCACAACGCGCAGAATCGCCCGCGAACTCTATGGTACCCTCTACAATCTGCGATGAACAGACAAAACCACGAACAACGTCGCACTTCATCTACTGGCTACATGACTACACACGTGCCCATCACAGATGCCGATGAGAACCTGTGACGTCAGGTCATAGCTAGTCCAATCAATGCGCCACGACAACCCTATCTTGACACCTATCCAAGCAATATAAAACTGGGGATGCAGTCGAGAGGAACTAAGGCCTTCCATTCCCGGCACCATCACCATTCCAAAAGCAAGAGCAATACTTAAGCTCATTTGACTGAATCGTTCCTATTATTTCTTTTTCTTTCACACTAAATTGTCCTATGAGTTTCAAATTTACACGTGCATGTCGATTTGGATAATAAAAAGTGGCCTGGAAATTGGGAAAAGGAAAAAAAAAGGTTAGATTACGGTCAATAACTGAAAAAAAAACACACACGATTAAACATATTTTTTAAAACCTTTAATGACCAAAATAAATACAACAAGTTTAGTTGCCAATAATAGTAATTACCCAATAGGAGATTACATGTTATAAAATGTTGGCTTAATAAACATTTTCTCCCTAAACTTTATAAAACTGGGCATGCAATTGAGAGGAACTAAGGCCTTCCATTCTCGGCACCATCGCCATTCCAAAAGCAAGAGCAATACTTAAGCTCTAATCCGGAACATGCATTCTTATCATTGTCGAATCACTATCTCTGACCCTTGATTATTTTGACCATCAACAAAACTAATTATCTGAGAATTATGAAAAGATATTGGTCAAATGGTATTTTCTCAAGGTTATTAAATGAGCAAAGTTAATTTAATATATATATATATATATATACATTTTCCTAGTTCTTTTGACTGAATCGTTTCTATTATTTCTTTTTCTTTCACACTAAACTGTCCCATGAGTTTCAAATTTACACGTGCATGTTGATTTGGATAATAAAAAGTGGCCTGGAAATTAGGAAAAGGAAAAAAAAAGTTAGATTACGGTCAAAAACTGAAAAAAAAACACACGATTAAAAGTATTTTTTTAAACCTTTAATGACCAAAATAAATACAACAAGTTTAGTTGTCAATAATAGTATTTACCCAATAGGAGATTACATGTTATAAAATGTTGCTTAATACACATTTTCTCCCTAAACTTTATATATTTTTTCAACTTGCTTCCTAAATTACGTTTTGCTTATTTTTTCTTCCCTAAACCTTTTGCCGTTACTCATATAACCCAAAAAGCTAACACCGCTAAAAGCATTTTGTTTTAACCAATCAGAATGTGCCACCTTAATTTTCTTTATTTATTTTCAAATTTTAAAATAAAATAAAAATATTAAAATATTTATTAATTTAATTATATCTCCCCAAATACCCAAAACACCCCATCTTCATCCTCCGATCATTTTCTTCCCCAAATTTATACCAGAAAACCCCCAATATAACTCATTCAAAAAAATCAAATATAAAGTTGTAAAAAGGATCTCATGTCCACAATGTAGAAGCTTATATAATAATATTCTATTCAAATCCACAAAGATATCGAGAGAGAAAGAAATGATGAAAACTAAAGAAGTTTCTTGATTATATTTACATATTTTTCTGCAGATTTTTCAAAACAAGCGAAGTGTGAATAGATCCAATAGCGAAGAATTCATCATCACGTAAAGAAAGCAGAATAGTATGGCCCACGAGGAGAAGGAAAAAGGAGGATGGGGACGCCGTCGATGAATCAAGGGATGTAATCGAGTGTACCAACATGTATTGCTGATCATGCACCGTGTAAGCTCAGTAAACAAAGAACTCGAAATCAAAGATGAAATTAAAATGGAAAATAGAAAAGAGAGTAGACAGAAAAAAATCTCAACAGAGATCCCCAAATGACAACGACCAAAACGATAGGGAGAGCTGCTTCCCAGCAAGCCCTTAAAACCCTACCTCACAAAATGACATCATTTGGACTATTCTTTATTAGACTCTAAACGCACCGTTTCATTAAACTCATTACAAACACTTAATTAAAACGATATAGCTTAACAAAATTTCAAATGTTTCAACGGCTAACTCTGAGGTCTTCAGATCAAGCTCTTGCAAGTGTCCTTCCTTCGAAACATCCTTGTCCTCAAGGATGGAAGTTAGGGAATTGAATCTGGAGCTGATGAAGGGGCTCCCACGTGGCATCTTCTGGAAACGCGTTGGTCCACTCCACAAGAACTTCTGTGATAGCCCTGCTTCCTTTCTTCCCAATTCTTCGATCTAGGATCTTCAAGGGCTCCTTGTTAATCTCTCCATCAGGATTGATGACTGGCAACTCAGACTGGCATTCATCACTTCCAATGTGTTTTTTCAACTGAGAAATATGAAAAATAAGATGAACTTTCGAGTCTTTTGGCAACTGTAACTTGTAAGCAACCTTCCCCACTCTGCCAACAATACGAAAAGGCCCAAACCACTTAGGAGCTAACTTCAGACAATTCCTCCTTTTTATGGTCTGTTGTTTATATGGTTGCAACTTCAAGTACACCAAGTCTCCAATCTAGTATTCACACTCAGTCCTCTTTCTATCAGCTTGTTGTTTCATTTTGACTTGGGCCCTCTGTAAGTAGAATTTCAGCATATTCAAAGCAGCTTCCCTGTGTTGTAGACTTCTATCTACTGAAGCTACTGGGGATTCACCAGCTGTGTAGTGCAAGTGATCTACTGGTGCTTGACCATACAGGGCTTGATAAGGAGTTGTCTGAATAGTAGAGTGGAATGAGGTGTTGTACCACCACTCTGCTAGATACAACCAATTCCCCCACTCATTGGGCTTTTCTCCTGTCATGCATCTCAGGTAAGCTTCCAAACATTGGTTTACCTTCTTCGTTTGACCATCAGTCTGTGGATGGTAAGCTATTGACAGATTTATTTTCACCTCAAGTTTCCCAAACAGTTTTTGCCAGAACACACTCATAAAGACTTTATCCCTGTCACAAACTATATTCCCAGGCAACCCATGAAGCTTAAAAACATTCTCCATAAATAATTGGGCTACATCCTTAGAAGTAAAAGGATGAGCCATAGCTATGAAGTGTCCATACTTGGTTAAACGATCAACTACCACTAAGATTACATCTCTCTTCCTTGACACTGGCAAGCCTTCGATAAAATCCATGTTGATCGAGGACCAAGCTGATTCAGGTATAGGCAAGGGTTACAGAAGACCTCTAGGGTGTATTAAGTCAATCTTGTTTCTCTGACAAGTTGAGCATTCTCGAACCAGTCTTTTCACTTCTTTCCTCATCCCCTTCCAATACAGTAAAGCACCCAATCTCTTAATGGTTGCATGGGCTCCAGAATGACCCCCTATAGGACTTGCATGAAAGAAATTCAACAGTTCCTTTATTAGCTCCAGGTTTTTTCCCACTACCAATTTCCTTTTTCTCTTCAACTGTCTCCCATCCCATGAGTACTTTGAATGTTTCCCAGATCCATCTTTGCACTCCTCAATGATTTTCTGGATCTTCTCATCTTCTTCCCATGAATTGGCAATTCTTGTCATAAAATTAGTAGAAATAGTGCTAACAAACAGATTCTAAAGTTCAGCAACCAAAGGTCTTCTAAAAAGTGCATCAGCCACTGTATTGTTGATCCCTTTCTTGTAACATACCTCAAAATCATACCCCATCATCTTGATGGCCCATTTTTGTTGAGCCGGAGTCACAGCTTGATTTTCAGTGAGGAACCTCAAGCTCTGATGGTTAGTCTTTATTTTAAAATGTCTCCCACTCTGGTAGTTGGACCACTTCTTCACTACAACCAAGACGGCTAGCATTTCCTTCTCATATACTGATAGTGCCTGGTGCCTCACCCCAATCCTTTACTAAAAATGCTAGAGCTCTTCCATTCTGAGTTAGTACAACACCAATTCCTAGGTCAGATGCATCAGTCTCCACTACAAACTCCTTTTCCCAATTAGGTAAAGCCAAGGTGGGAGCAGAGCTTATGGCCTCTTTCAACCTTTGGAAGGCCTTTTCTTCCTCATGTGTCCACCTCCAACCCCCTTCTTCAACAAATTGGTGAGGGGTCTTGCAATCCTCCCATATTGTTGTATGAACCTCCTGTAATATCCTGAGAGACCCAAAAATCCTCTTAATTCCTTAATAGTGCTAGGTGCTGGCCATTCTAGGATACACTTGACCTTCTCCTTATCCATAGAAATCACCCCATCAGAAATAATGTAACCCAGATAATCCATTTCAATTGCCCCAAAGCAATACTTGCTCTGTTTTGCAAACAGCTTATGCTCTCTTAAGATTTTCATAACTTTCTCCAAATCCTTCAAATGGGACTGCCAATCTTCAGAGTAAACCAAAATGTCATCGAAGAAGACCAACACTGACTTCCTAAGCAATCCCTTAAAGATTTTATTCATAAGTCCTTGAAAAGTTGCAGGGGCATTAGTGAGCCCAAAAGGCATCACTAGGAACTCATAATGCCTCTCATGAGTTCTGAATGTTGTCTTGTGAATGTCAGGGCCCCACATCCTTATTTGATGGAAACCAGACCTTAGATCCAACTTTGAGAATACTCTAGCTCTTCCCAACTCATCCAAGAGCTCTTCAATGACAGGCATTGGAAACTTATCTTTAATTGTGATCTGGTTCAACCTCATATAATCAATGCACATCCTCCAGGAATCATCTTTTTTCCTAACCATCACAATAGGGGATGAAAAAGCACTTGTACTATCCCTTATGACTCTTGTTTGTAACATCTCAGCCACCATTTTTTTAATGACATCCTTCTGAATACTGGGGTACCTATAAGGCTTCACCTTAATCACAACATCTTCATTTATCAAAGGAATCCTATGGTCTTGAGCTCTCTTAGGTGGTAGAGCCTTGGGTTCTGCAAAAACATCCCTATATCTCTTCAACAATTCTTGAATCCTCTGATCACCATTCTTAACTGCCCCTTTCATCCCCAACTGAACATTGAGAGCCATTAAGGAGACATTACAGGGACTATTTTTACCCCTCATCAATTTAGCACACACCTTAGCCTCAGTCCATTGAAAGGATTCTGAATTGCACCCCTTCAGCTTTACAGTTTCACCATTCAGCATGAACTCCATTTTCAAATCTGCAAAATCCCAATTAATTGCTCCCAGCTGTGAGAACCACTGTACTCCTAACATCACATCACAGTTCCTTAGTGTGAGTACCAAAAAATCTGACTGAAAAATATGGCCTTGTGTCTCCCATTTCACCTTCAAGCATTCCCCCAATGTGCCTATGGAGTTACCATCTGCCACTATAACTTTTAACCGCTTCCTCTTGTCTATCAACAATCCCAGCTTCTTTACTACATCTAGGCTAATGAAATTGTGTGTACTGCCCGAGTCTAACAAGGCAATGCAATCCAGGTGACCCACCCTAATCCTTAGTTTCATTGTTTCCCACTGATCAGCACCCCACATAGCTTGTAGAGACAACAAAGGTGGTTCTGACATGGGTCCCTCAATGTTATTCAGGTCTCCATGATCTTCACAATCCAGAAACTCCTCCAGGTCACCTTCTTCCTCTATACCTTCCACCAAAATCTGGTATATTTGTGATTTTTGGCATTTATGCCCTGGTGAGTATTTTGTAGCACACCAGAAGCACAAGCCCTTCCTGCGTCTCTCCTCAATTTCAGCAGCTGACAAAGCTTTCCTCGTCCCTCTCGTGTTGTTGTTACTAGGTCCTTTTGGATGAACTGGGCTCAACACCTTTATGGTGGTGTTTCTAGAGGCCATTGAGGGGGCAGAAGAGTTAACTCCACTCACTGAGCCCTTAAACCCCACTAATGCAGGCCTAGGGGGAATCGAAATTGCTGAAGGCACTGCAGTTCTACTGAAATTTGAATAAGACCTTTTTGACCCAGGGAAAAACATACTCTCTAAATGCTTAGCCATTTGGAACGCCTCAGATAATGATGCAGGGTGTAACAGTTGAACACACTAACTTATTTCCAATCTCAGATGTGCTTTAAACAAACTCAGTACATAGTCATCGAGAAGATTTACCTGGTTCAGTAAGTCGATGAAGTCCTCGTAATACTTCTCCACTGAATCCGTTTGCTAGAGCCCAACTAGATCTGAAAACGGGTCATCAAAACCTTCTGGGGCGAACCTTTCCTTCATTCTTGCTAGATATTGATTCCACGAGAGGAGATTCAGCTCAGAAGTGTTTTTGGTTGCGAAGTGATGCCACTGTAAAGCCTTTCCCTCCAAATAGAGCATCACAAATCTCACTTTAACGTTTTCAGGGATACGCTCCGCCTCGAGATTTGCTCCACTTTGCAAAGCCACCCTTTGAAATCCGATCCATCGAACCTGGCACACATCAGCTTATATGCCAGGTTGCCCGTGTAACTCTGGTCATCATGTTGCTCCTTAGGTGCCTCTGTATCTAATACAGTCACTTCCGGGCCAGTGTTGTTTACCGCTGCTCTAGTAGTGTCTGTATTGACGGGGTTCGAAGAAGTTGGGCCCGTCCCTGACGTTCCCATAGTGGTCGAAGTGGTGTTCGCCGAACTCATCACCCGCCCAATAGAATCATCCAACAATTTCTTGAAGTCGACCATCAACCGAACCTTAAACTCCGCCAGTCTCGTCTCTATCTTCTCGTCATGCTTTGAAATTTCAGATTTCAAACGTTCTGATTCCGACTGCCAAGTGGCCGTCTGACTCGATTGTTGCCTCGTCTCCACCATATTTAGGACCGATGATAGCTTTGATACCCTTGTAAGCTCAGTAAACAAAGAACTCGAAATCAAAGATGCAATTAAAATGGAAAATAGAAAAGAGAGTAGACAGAAAAAAATCTCAACAGAGATCCCCAAATGACAACGGCCAAAACGATAGGGAGAGCTGCTTCCCAGCAAGCCCTTAAAATCGTACCTCACAAAACGACATCGTTCAGACTATTCTTTATTAGACTCTAAACGCACCATTTCATTAAACTCATTACAAACACTTAATTAAAACGACACAGCTTAACAGAATTTCAAATGTTTCAACGGCTAACTCTGGTGTCTTCAGATCAAGCTCTTGCACACCTTCGGCATAATCGCTGACTATATGGCACTCTATTGTTGCCCCTGCGCTTTGCTTAATCTCTTGACGCTCGCATTGGTTAAAGTCCGTGAAAGATGTGAAGGAGGTGTTTGAGGCTCGAGAAAAAAACAAGAAGAAGAAGATGAGAAATAAGGCGGAGATGGAAAGAAAGTGCAAGAAAATGAGGAAATTTTCGATGGTGTTTGGGGAGGAAAAAACTTTATATTCGTTATTTGGAAGTACAGAACACTTTAATTTCTCGTCAACGCGCCCCACGCGCCCTTGCTTTCTTCTTCCACCCAAATCCCTCGGGTCTCAGACGGTGGTGTGATCTCCTATTTCTAGCTTTTTGCTTAGTCAAAGCACGGGTGGCTTCGCCTCCGTCCTTAGGCCATCGGTTGCCGGATTTTGCAAGGGACGACAGCGGCTGGAGGTTTGCTCAAGGGAGAGGAGTTGGCAGAGTAAGCGTGGTCGTTTGTTTTGTTTTTTTAAGTTTCTCTGGTTTTTCCACAGCAGTGTTGTTCCCTTCGAGTTTGCTCTGTTTTTTTCCACAGTTGAGTCATGCCGGAGGAGTGTTCTTTGCCGCCGACAACAGACGGGCCATTCAGGGAGCCGCGGTGGTCTCTCTTCTCAAAGTTTTCTGGGATGGATAGCTTTACAGGTCGGGCCGCGTCTCCCTTCAGAGCCTGCCGACTCATCGGAAAACTGTTCAGCAGTCCATTGGCAAAGGGTCACGATGCCTACGGGGAAGAGAAGTTTTTAACAAGGGCAAGATGGTCATTTACCATCCTGACAAGATCTGACACATTTGACTTGTCTTTTCCCTGTTATGGCCTTTTCCTTTTCCAGCATAATTTGTCCAGATTTTGTGGGATTTGGCCCTTTGCTTTCTATTTTAAGTTGTACCATGCCGGTTTTTATAGATCTGGGAAAAATTGGAAAGTGGAGATCTGGTGGATCTAGGAAAGTGATTGCTATCAGGCTTAGTTGAAATCCAGGCGGTTCCGTTCAATCTTTTATGTTCCGGCTTTTCTTATTATCTTATAGGACCACAGTCTCCTTGTCGTCAATTGATGATCAGTGGCCTAAATTGTATCGGATTTCCTTATTGTTCCGTTTGCAAACAATGGTTTCGATGAACCAGGATTGAGATGAGGCTCGGTGAACTCATACACTCTTCATATCTGGGATACAGTAGGTGTTGCCTTGACAAGGGCCAACGAATTCACGTTGGAAGCCTCCCTTTGGATAGAGCTCTCAGGTACGACTACTGTCTTTCATCCCGGGAAGAGTTTATGGTTTTATCGCTTTCTCCAGTATCGTTTTGGTGTTATCGCTGTGGGAAACACGCTCCACGGTTTGACCGATGAAAGTGTCTATCTAGGTGATCCAGTTTATGTTCCGCTCTGGCTTGGTAGGATTTCCGCATGGTCTGCTTTTATCCGTTGTTTGATGCTGCTATTTGTGCCATGGTCGTTGGTTGTTTGGTTTTTAATTATGTTTTTTTTTTCAGTTTAGTGTAAGGCCTTGCATGGCTCATTGTCGGTTTTTAGCTTTCAGTTGCTTGTTTCCTACGTTTATGGGATCCTTAGGTCCCCTCCGTTTGTATTAGTTCTTAGTTTAATGAAGTTCCTGTTTTGATCCAAAAAAAACTTTATATTCGATTTTTCAATGTCAGAAAATGGGTAATATAACTCAAAATACCCAATGTTATTGTGGGGGGTTTTTAGTATAAAATTAGGGAAGAAATGATGGGAGGATTAAAATGGAGTGTTTTGGGTATTTTGGGAGATATAATTAAATTAATTAATATTTATTTTATTTTATTTATTTTAAAATTTAAAAATAAATAAAGAAAATGATGTGGCACGTTCTTATTGGTCAAAATATTTTTTAGCGGTGTTAACTTTTTTGGGTTATATGAGTAACGATGAAAAGTTTAGGGGGACAAAAGTGGGCAAAACGTAGTTTAAGGGATAAGTTGGAAAAACAAATAAAGTTTAGGGGGAGAAATGTGTATTAATCCTAAAGTGTTTGAAAAAAAAGAAAAAAGAAAAAAAGGCTGATTAGCGGTTAGCGATGGCACTCAACAACCTAATCAACGCAGAGACATCCAATAATTAAATTGTACTTCAAGCAGGGGCAGATTTTCCCGTCGGAGTTTGGGGATTCCTTTTTAATTTTTTTAAAAAAATATTTAGACTTTAAATTTAGATTTTTAAAGATTTTGAAATGTATAATTTAAATTTTTTTAAAGTTTTGAGTCTACTGTAAGAGAACTTTTAAAATTTTAAAGAGGATACTTAATCAAAAATATTTAAAAATTTAAAGTATAATAAAATTATTTTAAATTTTTGAAAAGATCAAATTGAAAATTTTCAAAATATAAAAAACTAAATAATACAATTTCAAAATTTGGGGGTAGATCTTCCATTAACCCCATTAAGGCATAAAACCGAACACAAATGTCCGAGACCTGGATAATAATTAGGGTAAAGTACACAGACGGTAACTGAACTTTGATAAAAAAATAAAATGGTAGCCAAACTTTCAAAAATCACGAAGTAGCAATTAAACTTTAGATTTTGAAACAAAATGGTAACTGGGGCGTTAAACCCCGTTAACCCCTAACGGAAATCTGACTGAGTATACCACATCCCTACCCAGTTTTCCACGTCATATATAAAAAATAATAAAACTATATTCCACGTCATAATTAAAAATTAAATATAAATTATTTTTAATCACGTTTAAAAAAATAACCCCCCCCCCCCAAATAACCACTGTTAGTGTTTATCCCGTTTTTTCAAAACTCAAAGCATCTGATATCTTTTGAATTCTTCAACTGTTTTCTAGAAATCAAACCCATTCTCACAAATCAAATCTTTCATTTTTATTCATTCTACAATTAAAATCGGTACTCTGTAAATGCAAAGGATTGTCAATAGTGAAACCTAATTGTTAGAGTAAGCAAAAGGCTATGGATTACGGTAATGTTTTGTAAAATCCTAATCTAAGTAATTTTTAGGGATTTAATATTATTTTCTGAGTTTAGAATCTTTTGTCATGTACATTTGGATTGTTATTATTCTAAGATTTTGTTGTTGTTTTTCTTTTATTTCGTTATTCTCACCTTTTGTCCTTATTCCCCTTTTTTTTTGTTTAGAAACCATCGATAAAACTCGTTGTGGACCACCATTGTTTAGTGGTAGTGGTAGGTAGTTGTGGACCACCATTGTCGGAGTAATCAAAACTCTCTCTCATACGCCCTATTCTATACACCGAAACTATTAGAATATTGCTTAGTTTTGAACATTATATTTGCATTTGTTGAAAAGGTCTGTGGAATAACTTAGTTTTCTACCAATTTCAGTTCCTCACAATTTCATTTTTCTTTGCTGGAATGTGGTCTTCTGTAAGCAAGAAATTAACAAAAATAAACTTGATAGGAATAAGAACATTTGGTTTGAGTTGTGGGATAAACAACTTATATGATACTTCTATATTTAGTTTGAGTTTGATAATGAATTTTGAAGTATATTTTTAAGGTGTTAGTATAGAGATATGGTCCAAAGAAACATGTTTACCAATGTAATGACAGTTTGATAAACAAAAATGCTTGTAGGCTGATTCCAACAAAGAAACATGTGTGAAATACCATTTAAAATTATTTGCCAATGTAATGACAGTTACCCACAATAGCTTTAGCAGTTGTACGCATGGTTACTTGGTTTCTCCTTGTAACCAGCTACTATCATAAGCCTAATTCATAGCAGCTCACATGTTTTCCATTTGAATTTTGGGTGATTTTTCATGTTGAAGTGGTCATTTTTGAGTTGCTCAGGTTTGAAACTTCTCTAGTTAATTTTGTATTCAATGTCTTAATATAGAGAGATGTGATCCATAAGTTAATTTTAGACATAATTTTATACCAAGTTACTTTTAGACATAAGTCGACATTTTTTAATGTTCAAGATGAGCTGCACATGGTCTAAGTACTGTTTTTCTAATATGAATAAGCATGTCAGTTTTTAATTCTCATATAGTTTTATAGGTTCTTTGGATTGCTAACTGTTTGTATACTTAGTTTAGGTACTATTTTTTTGGATATTATTTTTAATATAAATGAGCATAAGTATCTTATTGATGAGCATTTATTATTTTGTAGGTCCTAATTTAGACTCATTTAGTGTTGTAGTTCATTATGGTGGTAAGTTTGTCAGAAATAGGGATTTAAAGTTTACTGGGAAACAAAGTAAGCGTTATGATATGATCAGTAAATATAAATGGTCAATATTTGCCATATGTGCTATAGCTGATGACATTGGATTAAAATGTTGTTTAGAAATTTACTGGAAATCTGAAGTTGGGGCATTGAATGTGAATAATGTTCATTTATTGAAGACTGATTCAGATGTAGTTGGCATGTTGGAGTCTATCTCAAATAATGATTCTCTACACATTTATCTAGCAGAAAAGGCTGATAAGGAAGTAGATGAAAGTGTTGGTGATAGAACTTTATGAAGTAGAAGACCTTGCTGATGAAGAAGAGGCAGGAGAACCAGAAACTGAGACAAATGATGCAATATTGGAAAAAAAAAACTGAGGCAAATGATTCAACAACAATAAATGATGCAACAACAAATGTTGTTGCAATACTAAATGGTGCTGAAAATACAGTGGAAGAAGAAGTAGTGGAAGATGTAGTGGAAGAAGAAGTAGTGGAAGAAGATGTATTTTCTAAATCAAGATGTGAAACAGATTCAGTTGAAGTTGAAGATGTAGTGGAAGAAGATGCAGATTCCAATGAAGCTGGAGGAAAAAATGAAATGAGTGAAGAGGAAGAAGATGCTGACTCAGAATTTTTTGATAGTGAAGTTGATGTTGGTGAAGATGAAGTTGTTCAAGAAGATGTCTCTAACAGAGTGGTAAAGAACTTAGAGGGTTTGTATGGTGATTGGGGAACACATCTAAATGAAAATGAGAATGAGAGTGACGGTGAAGGTTCAGACTCCTTTGATAGTGTACACGGGTCTGATAGTGATGGTCCCACATGGCCAGAGTTTAACACAGAATGTGATGAGGAGAACCATAAGTTTAAGGTGGGTTTACTGTTTCCTAACAAAGGCATATTGAAAGAGGCTGTAAAGTAATATGGGAGAAAATAGGTTTTTTTTGATTTTTGACATAAATGATAAAAGAAGACTTCGAGCAATTTGTAAAGATGCTACATATCCTTGGAGTATATGGACTTCAAAAATAGATACTGACAGTGATACCTTTCAGATTAAGACATTTAATGATGTGCATACATGTGCCAAAGTAATGAAAAATCCAAATATCACTTCTAAGTTCATTGTAAAGACTTACCTGTAAAAATGGCAAGCTGATAGAAAATATAGTCCTAGCTCATTGAAGGTCGATGTTGAAAAGATTTTGTGGCCCTTTTGAATGGAACCACATGTATCAGGGCTAGGAAACTTGCCCTAGAAATGATAGATGAAAGTTACAATAACTAGTTCAAAAAGTTGTACGATTACCTAGGAGAGCTTAGGGAGACAAATCCTGGAGCAACCACCATTTGTCAGTTAGATGATAGGTTATTTGAGAGGGTCTATATTTATCCTGAAGCATGTAAAAATGGTTATAAGGCTGGATGCAGGCCTATGATCAGTATTGATGGGTGTTTTCTGAAAGGTCCTTATATTGGTTGGTTACTTGCTACTATTGGGATAGATGCTAATGATGGTATTTATCCAATAGCATATGCTGTTGTGGAAAGTGAGATTTTTTCAGCATGATATTAGTTTCTTAGTTTGTTGAAAGATGACCTGGAGATTACAAACTCTAACCAAATCAGTTTTATGTCAGACAAACAAAAGGTATATTCTCTTACTTTTTTATTGAATATTAATATACTAAAATTCATACTAAATCATTGTCAGTATTTGTCTTGTAGGGACTCAAAGAAGTACTGGAAGAATTGTTTCCAGATTCTGAACAACGAAATTATGTCAGACACATGTACACAAACTTCAAAACAAAAGAAACCAATAGAGGAAAGGCATTGAAAGATGCATTTTGAAAAGCAGCATGATCTACACGTGTCTCCTAATTCAATGCAACCATGAATGAAATGAAGGCAATATCAAAAGATGCTCACGAATGGTTTAATGATAAACCCCTCCATGTGGTCCAAATCATACTTCTCCACAAGGAGTAAGTGTGACATGCTGCTAAACAACCTGTCAGAGTGTTTCAACATGGTAATTCATTTTTATTTACCTTACATCATATTTTTCATAGATGAAATGTTCTTGCTGAAAGTTACATAATGGTAACTGAATTATCTGAAAGTTACATAATGGTAACTGAACTATCTGAAAGTTACAAAATGGTTACTGAACTATCTGAAAGTAACAAAATGGTTACTGAACTTTTTGTTTATTTTGTAGATTATACTGTAGGCAAGACACAAGTCAATACTTACAATGCTATAAATTATTAGGACCAAGATGATGAGAAGAATAGTCCAAAAAAGACAAGAAGCTGAAAAATACAATGAAATTTTGTGTCCTAAGCTTCAAAGGAAGATTGATATTCAAATTCAAAACACCGATAGGTTAGCATTGATATAAGTTTAATATTTCAATTCTAACTTTTTTATTTATATTCATTATGTTCAAAGCTACTAACGTCGAAATTATTTGTTCATTGTGTTCATAGATGTCGGCCAATATATGCCGGTAACTTTCAATATCAAGTTGAATGTGGCTAAGGAGAACAACATGTGGTGAACATCCAAAATCATACATGCACATGTAGAAGATGGAATCTCACTAGAATCCCTTGCAATCATGTTGTTTCAGTTATGCACAGCGACAATATGAATGTAATTTTATTTGTCGATCCGTGCTACAAGAAGGACACTCAACTCTCAATTTATGGGCACTACATTAACCCTATTAGAGGTGTTAATCAGTGGACCAAAGTGGATGTCATGAAACCTATAATTTCACCACTTTTAAGAAGACCAGCTAGAAGACTAAACACAAAAAGAAAATTAGAAAGAGATGAAATTCCTACTACTGAAAAAGTAGGTAGAAAAGGTGTGCAAATGACTTGCTCCAAATGTGGTAAAACTGGCCACAATATAAGAACTTGCAAAGTGGAAATTGGTGGAAACAAATATCTCAAAAAATCTGTAAGTTTTGTTCAAACTAATTATTTAAGTTTATACTTGTACTTGATGTTTAGTTCAAACTAATTATTTTGTTCTATCTCTGTCCACATAGGGTTTATCAAGGCAACATCAAGGTTCAAGGCAACCTTCAAGACATCACCAAGGTCCAGGGCAGCACCACCAAGGTCCAAGACAACCTTCTAGGTAAAAGTTGCCAACAAGAAGAGGGCAAAACCAAACTCCTTTAGTTACCACAATAAGGTGGATGAAGTCTACACAAGAAAGTTATGTTTCCAACCCACCAACACAAGCCTCTAATGCACATGATTGAAGGATTTGTTTGACTTACTTTATCTACATTTTGTGACTTATTTTGTGGCATATTTTGTGACTTTGTGGTATACTATTTTGCTTTTGTTTTTCGTTGGAATGTGCCTATTTTGTGACATTTTGTGACTTATCTTCTATGTACTGGAAGTAATATACATTAGTATCTTATTTTCTGGTATATTTGTGCTTATTTAATCTAAAAAAATGAAAGAGATAATGATATACTACGAGTAATCACTCAAGTAAATAAGACTTGAAATCAAAAGAAAACAAAGGAGACTATTACAAATCCAAATTTTTAACTTTCAATTTCATAAATTACTTTTAAAATACACCACAATCAACAAAAACCCACAATCAACACTTAGAAATTAGGATCTCAAATTTTCAACTTTCAATTACATAAATTACACCACAATCAACAAAAACCCATAATGCTAAACAACACTTCTAAAATACCTCTACTGACAAATCCAAAATAACACCATTAAACTGATGAAACAAATCCATACAATTCTTTCTTTCTTTCTCACCCTTTCCAAAGCATTCAACTTTTTCAGTAGCCCGTTGAGAACCACTGTTGCTCGAGGCGTCATGGGAGGATCGTACCACTGCATAAATCGACACGATTTATGCTTACGTGAGCCATAATTTTTGCAGCCGAAGAATCTTCTTCCAGGATTTTCAGATGTCCACGATGTTTTCATCTCAGCTAGCAAGTCACAGTGACAATATGGTGTTCGAATAAGATTATCCATTGTTCTCCCCTTGTTATTTTCTTCTCCTACCTTACGTAGCTGCCCCAAAAAAATGAAGAGAATTTATAATGAAATGTTGTCGATAGCTTAAGGTTTCATCATTTAAAAAGGGATTAAAAATAATTTATATTTAATTTTTAATTGTGACGTGGAATATAGTTTTATTATTTTTTATATATGACGTGGAAAATTGGGTGGGGATGTGGCATACCCAGTCAGATTTCCGTTAGGGGTTAACGGGGTTTAACACCCCTGTTACCATTTTGTTTCAAAATCTAAAGTTTAATTGCTACTTCGTGATTTTTGAAAGTTTGGTTATCATTTTTTTTATCAAAGTTCAGTGACCGTCTGTGTACTTTACCCTAATAATTATAAAGAAAAGAGTACATATTTTTGGACTAAAGTGAAAAAAATCCAAACCTTTGGGCCTCATTGATATAAGATTCCAGGACCGAGGCCTGGCCCGGGTCAATTCGATCGAAACAAAAATTAGAAAGAAAAGAAAAAGGAAAACAAGCGCTTTGAGTAATTTGGAATTCTGTTGGTGTGGAAAAAGCGGCAGACGAGAACATTGCAGGAAAATGGCGTCGCTGTTTCTATTAATTTCGCTGTTACTTTGCCTCCCTTTAATCTCCGTTGCTTACAGGCCTGGGGACATTGTTCCTATGAGCAAGATGGGTCAATACCATTCCGTCAGTTCTCTTTTTCTTTCCCTTTTTTTTTCCTATTCAAGTTTTTAAGTTTTGCTTGAAGTCGAGATCTTTGAATTTTGTTGATTTCAGTCTAGAACTGTTTGGCATGACGTGATTGGGAAACATTGCCCGATCTTTGCTGTTAATCGCGAGGTATCATCATTCTTCGTTTTCCACCTCCTCCATTTTTGTTTTTGTTTTTATGAATTTTTCATTTATATGTAAACTAATTTTGCAGGTGTTAATTCCTATAGCAAAGCCGACTGGTTACACGGGAGCTGATCCCTATAAAATGTATATTCAAATTTATGATTTCCTTAATTCGATCTCTTTTTTTCGCTTTAGTTGCGATTGTTAGGGTTTCACTTATTCGATTAATTCAATTTCTCAAATTCAAGAATGAAATGTTTCCATTCAGTGTTTTTCTAATGAGGGTTTTGCAAACTGTGAATAATGATGAGTGAGATTCAGACCTCGGCTTTAACTTCATGGACTCATTTTCTCTTATATTTTCATCATTAGCTTTCCACTCCTAAAATGCTTCATAGATTGTCTAATGTTAACAGTTTTTCTTAGCAATTCTCTTTCGCTTAATGTTTTTGAAGTTCATAAGTAATTCATGTTTTATAATGTTTTAACTTATGTCCAGATCGTTCCAAGTTGGGAAGGAGAAGTTTCTTGTCCCATGGCTTTTTCTTATAAATCGTAAGAGTTCTGAAGTTCCAATGATTGACATGCATTTGGTAAGATAGATATTTTTGTAGTTTTACCCCTTTGCTTTTGGATTTAAGTTTTAACTTCCCGACAGAACATGACAACTTTATGACATTCAGAGGTACTCAGGTGGTGATTTGCATGGTGTCACTGCTAAAATTGTGGATATGCCTCACCAATGTATGTAACCTTATCTATATGCTTCAGTGTGGTACTAGTTTGCTAACAAGTAAAGATACATGTAAGAGCTTGTTCGGAAATTATCATAGTTTACAATGTTTTCAGAGAATTTGGGGTCAAATTTGTTCTTGGATCAGGAGAGTTGTGAGATTTATTTCGCTTGGAAATTGATTCATATATTTGTTGTGTTATGCATTTGTGAAATGTATTCAGAGATTTCTTCATATTCAACCGTTTTAGAGTAGCATATCCAGTGCTTCAAACAGATTATAACTTTTCATTTATTTATATTCCAGTGGGTTGTCTGGGAACTAATTATGTTTTGTCTTCAACAGATGTTGAAATTCATCCAAATATTCGGAAACAATTCTGGGATCCTCAACATTGGCCGAAACATGTGCTTGTCAGATACACCTGGTCAGTCTGTTGTTGAAACCTCTGTCTCCCTCTCTCTCTCTCTCCTCTCAATGTTTGTCTGGTTTTGTAAGTCTACCTTTAAGTTTTAAGAGAAGATACTTTGAAAACAATATTATCATTAAAGCAAAGGGAACAGTTCTCTATTGTGTCGTAAGTGCTTAATGGTACTTGATAATAACCTCTGAAAATATGAGAATTTTGAACGACTCAAGATGAACTTAAACGCAGGAAGCAATAGTTGCCATATTTTAAGTTCTGCATGGGAAGCTGCAACTATACCTTCTCTCCATGGATATGTTTAGGCATTATTCAGATAATTTTAGAACAATGATTATTCTTAGCATAAGTTTAATCATACCTATTTGTAATAAGATGCACATAAGTTTCCATTGCTTGTCATAAATTGTGATATGGTTGTGATGATGTCATATGACAGGGAGGAGCAATCAGAGATAGACGTGACATCCGGATTTTATGTTCTGTTTGGATCAGGTAAAAACTAAAAAGCTAACATACTGTAGGAGTTAGTGGATCTATTTAGACCTACCTTCAAAATACATGTCTAAACTTACCTCTTTTTTGCAATTGGTGTCTAAAGTTTTGTTGATCAAAGTAAGTGCTTAACGTTCCATTCTGTTACCATTTTAAGGTATTTTTTCTGTGAAGGACGTTAAAAAATCAGTTGCCCAATTAAAACGTGACACATGTTGTGGTTTTTATATTTTCTATTTTTTTTAATCTTAATTTCTCAAAACACCCCAAAATTCTCATTCCCCCCCCCTCCCCCCAAAAAATCCCAAATCTCATCTCCCTTGGAAACCTAACCCTCTCACCGTTCGGCATCCCCATCCTCGTCGGTCGTTCACTCACCGCTCACTCATCTATCCTTCGTTGACCCTTGCAGCGTCGCATCTCAACTCGCACCCCTCCAACCACTAGTCGAAAACCCAAGTGTCGCCGCTCATGTGACCCTTTGACCTTTTTCCCCTCAATGTTAACTGTTCGTTGTTTGCCCTCGAAGGTGTTGGTGGTGGGGTGACGAAAAGGGTGGGCTGTAGTACGAGCAATACATCTGATGAACTAGCGTTGGATGATGAGTGTCGAGTGGGAAAGGCAACGACCGACATGGAAATGAAATGGAAGGGTGATGAACTGAGATTTGGGGGTTCAAAGAAATGAAAATTTGATTTTTTTTTCAGAAAACCTTGATGATTTATTTTTAAAAAATTAATTAAAATTCATAAATATGTCGCGTGTCTGGCAATAACTAGGTGACATTTTTTTTATGGACGACCTTAACATGATAACAGAATGAAACCTTCTACTTTGACCAATGCTAATATTTTCAATGCCATTTGTTTTAACGTTTTCATGATACTCATCATTACATAGGATTCAATTTAAATGAGTTCTTTGCCATATCTGTTTTATGAATGCATGTGTCTAACCTTTCCCCCTTTTGAAAAGTGCATATTGGTATTGTCAAGGGTGTAAGAACCCTTTGGCACAAGTAGGGATGGTCATTTGACCCATACTCGACGGGTTCGACCTTACCCTGCCCTATAGGTTTGGGTTTTTTTTAATGGGTTCGGGTCGGGTTGGGTTTTTTTGTCCAAGAACAAATTTGCCAAAAACCCAACCCATATTCCTAGGCACAAGGCACAAAAAATTCACTTAAGTGAAGTACAGCGCAATATGTATGCCTGTATGTATATGTAAAATAAGCTTAGGATATATAATTACGAGAATAAACTATAAAGAAGGATCCCATTTATCTAGAAAACATGCAATTGTTTGTGTTTGCCAAGAAGCACGATTTTCTTATGTTCTCATATTTGTTAGATTCTCAAATGTTGAGAAGTAGAGAGTTGGATACTACCCCCCTTCTTACATGCCAATTAAATGTGCCACTTTTGAAAGGGTTTGAGGCACTTTTGTTGTGTTTGACAACATTGGTGTACATCAGTCATATT
The DNA here is from genome assembly GCA_958450335.1 of Hibiscus tridactylites. Classification (NCBI taxonomy): domain Eukaryota; kingdom Viridiplantae; phylum Streptophyta; class Magnoliopsida; order Malvales; family Malvaceae; genus Hibiscus; species Hibiscus tridactylites. The sequence continues at coordinate 72,500,012 of OY288279.1, forward strand.
ATGATGATCGTAATAGCTGTACTCACCCTCTGCAAGCAAGCCATATTATCATGATCGTAACAGCAGTGCATCACTTAATCCTTGAAGAGTGTCACTTTGGTAATGGGGAAACGAAGATTTGTATGATTGATTAATTTGAGATATTTATTTATGTGAACAGGGCTGATGCTGTCATTTATTCTCTCAATCTACATCTTGCAGTCATCAAGAGACAAATTAGCAAAGTAACATTTTATCCCATTCGGTTTTTACATTTATTTCTTCGACAGAAACTGAAAGTATATGGTGCCTAACACATATGTCTCTGTCTTGTTTCTCCTGAATGTTGCTTCTGTTCTTTTCATTTTTCCCAGGTTCGTAATGGAGACTGTTGTGGAAAGCAGCGCCCCTGGAGTCGGAGTTGCAAAGGTCGAGTAATTCTTCAGTTTTGAGAGATTCAGTTGCAAAGGATTTTGGAAGCCCCCACGGGGCATTGAGATAGATAGTTAAAGAAAAGGTACACAAATAGCTTCATGCTTTGTATTTTATGGTATGTCTGATATTGCTGTCATCGCATCATGTAGTTCCTCTTCTGCAGTAGCTCCAAAGCACTTTTACAACAAAAAATACTGCATAGCAAGTAGCTTTTAAAGTCCAAAGGTTTAACCCTCAAATAAGTGCTCAAACTATACTTTGTTTTTCTAGATAGGTGCCTAAATCATATTTTGGCCAAATATGTGTGTAATGTTTCATACCGTGACACATATAAGTTTTGCCCGTGACGGATGTTAATTTTTTATGTTATCCAATCAAAATCGAACATGTGACAATATTAAACATTTTATGAATTTTATTTTTTAAAAATAAATTAGAATTTTTTTAAATATCCTAAAATTTTCAAATCCCCAACTCCCTAAACCCCCAAATCTGGCCAGTTCTACAGGTGTTGATCGCATTTTAGGCGATAAAATGAAGTGCCCTCCCCTCGTTGAACGACACACACTTCATCGTTCATTATGAGTTGTTCGTCACGAATTATTCGAATGAACCATTCGACGATTTTGGCGTTTAGTACGATGTCGGTCGATTCAACGATGAGGTGATGCGGTAAATGGTCTGGCAACGGATGTGATGGGCGCAATTGGTGATGAAATCAAGTTAAATTGGGATTGGGGTTTGGGTGTTTGAGATTTTAAAATTTGAGTTTTTTTTGTTTTATTTATTTTAAATATAATTTTGAAAATTAAAAAAATAATACATGTTAGATAACGGTGAAAATTAACGGACAATAACGGCGAGTTACCTATTTGAGTAACGTTGAAAACGTTAAACACCTATTTGGCCCAAAATAAAGTTTAAGCATTTAATTAGAAAAAAAGATATAGTTTGTGCACTTATTTGACTGTTAAGCCAAGTCTAAAAAGCTGAAATTTCTAGCATTCAATTAAAATTACTCATTAGTCCGTATTTATATCAAAAATTCTTTTATATTTTCAAAAATACTATTTAAAATAGACATTTTATTCACTTAAAATATTTTTTTACAACAAGCTCAAAAATATTTTTCGATATCACTTTTTAAAAACAATTTTTTACCATACTTTTTAAAAACAATACTAAAGTGAATATAAAATAAGGATTATCGTAATATTAGAGATCTTTTTCAGCATTTGCAAGCCACTCAACTGTTTTGAACTTGGAAAGTTAACCAAGTACTTACTAATCTAATTATCTAACCTCTAAAACCAATTGTTTAAAGCTTTCCTGCAAAGGTGTACATTTCAATCAATCGCTGAACACCCAATGTTTTTTTTTTCCAGCCTTTCAATCTCTCTATACAACCAAAAGGATTAATTAAACTAATATTCAGCTTTAAAAACCCTCTTAAATGGTGTTTAAATGCTAAGTTAAGCTCACATGAACAATAATTTAATATTTAATTATATAACAAACGACCATATCTTCATGGATTATACTTATATCTTGATAGCTAAAATGCCGTTCTTCAAATGCTGGAAGGCCACCGAAACAAAAAAGAGAGGCAAAACCTAATCACGTGAAGGCAATGTAGAGTGCTAAATTAAAAAACTTCCTCAAGTACTTTAAATTAGTTTTTATTATTTATTTAAGACATTTTACAAACAAGAAATATATTAGCACAACCTCGTAAGCTTCAAAACATCTAAAATGGCAATTAAGTAGCTTATACACAAGGAAAAAGATCGATTTAGTTCCATTTATCAAATTATGAGACGGCCTCCGAGTAACCAATACTTATAGGCTATATTGATATATCATCATGCTCCTAAAGACACATTCCTAAACACTTGTACCTTTGAAAGGGGAAAAAAACCCAAACCCTTTGAACCACACGTTCCATCAAGTTTCTAACCCTATCTACATCTCACTCAAAACTTTATTTTTTTAGGTTTTCAATAATTGGAACTTTTTAAGAAACGTCTTCGTTTTAAGATTTAGGGATTTAAGTGTAAAGGTTTAGAATAAGTTTAAGTGTTAGAATTTAGTTTTAGAGTAATATGGTTAGGTTTTAACCTATAAATCCTATACTCTAATCACACCCCTATATTCAAAACTCATCCCCTAAAGCCCTTAAACATTAAACTCTAAACAAAATCCATAAATTCTAAAAATAAGGTGCTCTTGGAGAAAAAAATCACAAACTCTTGTGAATAGAATAATTGCCCTTTATTCTTTGGGTGAGAAAAAGTTACTTTAAAAATAAATAATTTATTTACATAGATTAAGGTCTTGTTTGATATTGTGTTGAGAAAATTCAATCAACTGAAAATTAATATTTTCAATGACTTAATTTTTTAAGTGTTTGGTAGTCCAAAAAAGAATGAAAAAAATAAATATATAAATAACTATTTTTTAATAGTCTAAAGGTAGTTGGAAGTAGTATATATTCATACCTATTCTTGACCATTTGACAATGCACACACTATGCAGACAAAACGATTTGAACCGAGGTCTCTTAAAATGTACATCATATACTTTTTCACTGGACCACTTGTTGGGGTTTATATATAAAGAACTACTTATCACTTAATGTAATAAAAAATATACAATCCTCCTATTTAAATTATAAAATTTATAACTTAAATCATTAACCCTAAACCTTAAAATTGATAAGCTTATATAAACTTTACTAAGTTTATACAATTGTTATTTTAGGTAAATAACTAAATAACTTATAAAATTGCTATTTTAGGTAAATTTCCAACTGATTATCTATACATAGAGAGATAAAGCTGAGAAACGGTACCTTAAACATACATTTACCTTTTAGACAAAATGAAATTAAGATTAAACATTGGTAGTTAAATTGTCTAACTTTAAAAGTAACAAGGATGTAATAAGTATCTAAATTTAAAAATGAAGTGAGGGAAATGACTAATTTTATGAATATTCAAATCGATCGTGAACTAAAATGTTATTAGAAAGAAAATGTGTGTGGACAAAAGGCACAATGATAAAGAGATAGCATATGCGAAAAAACTGGTTGGTCCCTTTGGGCATCTTTGGTGCAAAATGTGACTCGATTTGAGAACTTAACGAGTCAAGTTGAGCAAGGTCCAACTCGACTTGATAAGTTCATGAGCAACTCATTTATTTTTTTAGGGAAAACTACTTCACTGACCACCTAAGTAATTGTGGATACCTATTTGAACCACCGAACTATAAAAAACGTCAATCACACCACCAAACTTATTAAATCAACCTATTTTAACCACCGCCGTTAAAAAATTAACGGAGGGTGACGGAAGTGCCACGTGGCAGTTAACACGACATTTTTAAAATTACATGTTTAGTCCTTGTTATTTACTTATTAAATCAATTTGATCCTAATTTTATTTTAATTAAATAAAAATTAATCAACCAATCAAATGATGACATGTGTCATCACCCAATTGAATTAATTTAATTTAGTTTTAATTTATTTTGTTTAATATAACCGTCTGGTTAAAGGAAATTTAAAGAAGAAAACTATGAGGGTGTTATGGTGGTTCAAACCTGGGACCAAGGGGTTAATCCTAAGCTTTTACCATTAAGTCAAACTACTCTTAGTGAAATTATTTGCACCTTTTATATACATATCTTATAGTGCAATAAAATTTAAAGAAAAAAAATAAAAAGGGTTGAAATACGATTCGAACATAAATTATTTGGGATGTATATAATCACACAAAACATCTGAATTAATTTAAATCTAAAAACTATTAAATATTCAAGGCACCCTTTATATACAACTTTCAAAGGCTGATGGCAAACTCATTGTATTGATATGGAAAACTGTGTTCGTACAAAAAGCCAAGGCACCCTTTATATACAACTTTCAAAGGTTTGTTAACCGTTAATCCATCAAGCTAACCTCCTATACTTCAAGTAGGTTTAACATTCATCATGCTTTCTTTGCCCTGGAAACACCAAAAACAGAAAGCTTGCTCCTCAATAGCTCACAGCGGCTTACTGCCAAGAGTTTTGTTAATATATCTGCAGCTGGAGTCTTCGATTATACAATTAGACTTGGCAATGCTCAAACAATTATTTACAGTCATAAAGAAGGAATTTTAAAGGTACATTATTTTGTTTATAGACAATTTCTCACTGTCTTAGGTTCCTAACACTTGACATACAAATTCAATCCTTTATATATGTATAGTCACGTGCTCCTCCTTTTTTTACTTAAATAGTTTTCAGATTTAAATTAAATCGGATGTTTTGTGTGATTATATACATCTCAAGTAATCTATGTTCGAGTTATTTCAACCATTTTTATTTTTTTTTTCCCTAACTTTTACTGCACTATAAGATATGTATACGAAAGGTGCAATTAATTTTACTAAGAGCAGTTTGGCTTAATGGTAAAAGCATGTGATTAACCCCCTTGGTCCCAAGTTCAAACCACTATAATGCCCTCTCGTTTTCTTCCTTTTTCCCTAACTTTTACTACACTATAAGATATGTATATAAAAGGTGCAAATAATAGCACTAAGAGCCGTTTGGTTCAATGGTAAAAGCTTGGGAACCCCTTGGTCCCAGGTTTAAACCACCATAACACACCTTTATAGTTTTCTTATTTAAATTTCCTTTAACCAAGTGGTGACACGTGTCACCACCTGATTGGAGGAAAAAATATATTAAATATTAAACAAAATAAATTAAAACTAAATTAAATTAATCCAATTGGGTGATGACACGTGTCTCATTTGATTGATTGATTAATTTTTATTTAATTAAAATAAAATTAAGATCAAATTGATTTAATAAGTAAATAACAGGGACTAAACATGTAATTTTAAAAATGTCATGTTAACTGCCACGTGGCACTTCTGTCACCCCTCCGTTAACTTTTTAACGGCGGTGGTCAAAATATGTTGATTTAATAAGTTTGGTGGTGTGATTGACGTTTTTTATAGTTCGATGGTTCAAATAGGTATCCCCAATTACTTCGGTGGTCACTGGAGTAGTTTTCTCTTTTTTTATTTTATAATATGCTAGTTTGATGTATTTGTAGATTGTTAGTCTGAGATTTAGATTTTCGAATTGTTTTACACATTATTTTGATTATTTTTTGTTAAATTTGTTAATTTATGTTTATATTAAGTAGAAGAGCTTAACGAGCAACAAGTCGAGCCGAGCAACTAGCTTTTTTAACAAGCACAAATCGAGCAAAATTTTATCAAACTTATCGAGCATCGATTCGAGCACGAGTCAAACAATTTTCGACTTGAGTCGATCACTACTCAACTTGTGATTGGCTCACTCGATAAACACTCCTAAGATTAACCATGACAATCATATTTTGATCTCTTCTTACTGGTTCACATGTGAAAATTCCCGTATTATAAGGACAAGACAATAGTGGAAAACTTAAGTTGTCTCTTTCAAGTTTCAAGACATCACACACTTTTCTTCTTCCTCTTAAAAGTTTTGGTAACTAAACAATTTAGTAGTGTTTAGGTGAAAGAGAAACATGGAATTTATCACCCATCATTTTGTTTCTTAATCCCACAAATAATTGATGCTAGCAAGAACCAATGAAAAAGGCAAAACATATCACTTGTAACTTATATATAACAACCCTTGTTTAAAATATTTATAACTTGTGCATGTCATTGCCTATAAAATAAGTAAAAATTGTGTATTTTTTTATGTTTTTATTGCTGGTTTTGAGTTTGAGGATTGAGTTTTCGGGTTTTTTTTTCCTTGACCAATCAATCAATCTTCGGCATTTGGTTTAAACATTATTGGAGTATGATCAAATTGACTAATCAGAGTTGCTAGTCGGTTAAGACTACTGAATATATTAGTGCGGTTAAGTCTCTTAGGCCTGTTAGTTATGACGTAGTTAAACTAGCCGGCTATATATATGTATTACTTGTAATGGACCAAGTTAGTTTTTGACCCACTCACAATTTGTTTGTTACTCATTTTCTTAATTAATGAAGTTTTCCCCAATTATCCAGTTTATCATCTTTGTTTCATAAATCTTTCTCAAGTTAAACCTTCGTTGCTCAATTCCTTTTTCAGTTAGATTTCGGTCACCGTATAAATCACGACATGGTATCAGAGCCACACGGCAGTCGTTTCGCATCGATCTGACAAGGCGATACTGCATCAAAATGCAAAATATCAGTTCCAACGGTGAAGGTCGCTTAAGTGGAGATCTCTCTCATCTTTCTGAAGTCAGATCTGACAAGATGTTTACTAATAAGAAGATCAATATTGTTCTAGATGAAACGAACTACCTACTATGGTGACAACAAGTGCTTCTTGCAGTTCGAAGTCATCGTTTGGAGAAGTTTCTCACTAGAGCAATGAAAGCACCGCCGGCGACGATAACAACTGAGGATGGACGCGAGGTGGAAAATGATGATTACAAGGTATTCGTTGCGCAAGATAATGTTGTCGCTTCGTGGCTTTTGTCCACAATCAGTTCGCACCTTCTCTCTCAATTTGTTGGAGCTGAATTGGTTGTAGAAGTCTAGAGCATGGTAAGCAAATACTTTGCAAGTAAGTTTACATAACTTCCATGAACTTGCATTGTTGTTTGAAGGCTATGAAGAAGGGTGATCTGAGTATGCACACATATATATCACACGTTAAGGAAATATGTGATTCTTTAGCTGCTTGTGGCGATAAAATTTCTTATGTAGAAAGGATTGCAACTATTTTAAATGGATTGTTGACTGAGTATAGGCCATTTATGGTAGTTATAACTGCAAGTCGTGAACCTTTTACTCTAGATGGTGTGATGACTGTGTTGTTTGACGCTGAGGCATAACTCAATGGCTTTAAAGTTTGGCTATAAGTGCCAATGTGGCTCAGGCTTCAACAAAAAAAATTGGAAGTCAAGAGGACATGATTGTTGGGCAACAACGAGTGTTTCAGAAATAAGGAGGCTCTTATTAGCAAGGTGAAAGAAGACGTGTGCGGCTGCAATGTTAGTTGTGTGGAAATCTTGGCCACCTTGTGGACAGATGCTGATACATGCTTGACAAGTCTTTTCACGGGGTAACATATGTCAACAATCAACCTCAACCAAGAGAGTCTCCAAGTGAAAATTTTTGATCCTATAGTTCAAATAATAACACAATGCATGTTAATGTGTGTTGTTGTGTAGGTACTGACCAGACTCGTGGGACTTTACCTGGAGGATATGAGTCGGGGTGCACAAGCTCATGTGGCAACCACCGGACAAGAAGAGTTGTTCGTGGACTCATGGGCGACTCATCATGTGACCCAAGATGTTATTGAGATATCAGATGGGGACTATTCAAGACTTTATGGGTAATGGTGTAGGGTTGAATATTGCTAGAGTTAGTCAGTCCTCCTTAATTGGTAGTTCAAGATAATTGTCTTTGAATAATGTTTTGCATGTGCCACATATTTCTAAAAGTTTAATCTCAGTTTCTAAGCTTGCTAGAGACAACAAAGTGTTTCTTGAGTTCCATGCTCAGCACTACATTATTCGAGATGAAGAGACATGAGCAACTTTACTTCAGAGAAGAGAGGTGGATGGTTTATACAAATCTGATTCTAGTCTTCCTTTTAATAAACAAAAAATGGCTGAAATAAATATAGCTTTAGGCACTGTGAATACCTATGAGCTGTGGTATAGGAGGTTAGGCCACCCTTCACATGATGCTTTAATGAAAGTGTGTCAAGATTGTAATATTTCTTATCGAGAGGCTGAAATAAAAAATTCTTGTCAGTTTGTGTTGCCTGCCAAATGGGAAAAAGCCATAGACTATCTTTTTAGGATTTTAAAACTGTCTATGACACACCATTTCACTTAATATAAACTGATTTGTGGGGACCTGCTAGTGTTAAATCCAATGGGCTTAGCTACTACATTTCTTTTGTAAATGCATGTACCAGGCACTGTTGGTTGTATTTGTTAAGCACTAAGTCTCAAGCAATTCAAGTGTTCAAGGTGTTTCAGAAGATGGTTTCTACACAGTTTGGTGCAACCATTAAAGAGATGCAAAGTGATTGGGGTGGGGAGTTTCGAAGCCTCTAACCCATTCTGCTTCAAGAAGGAATAAAACCCAGATTACATGTCCACATACCTCTCAACAGAATGTAGTGGTGGAGAGGAAGCATCGCCACATTGTTGAGCTGGGGTTGACATTGCTTGCTCAGGCTTCTTTACCTCTAAAGTATTGGTCTTATACGATGGTTTCTGTTGTGTATCTGATCAATAGACTCCTGTAAAGTGTCCACATGCCCATCTCATATTATTACTGTTCTTGAGTACATTCTTGGCATAATTAGGATCATGCATTGTATTTTACAATATTTCTTTACTTTGCCTTGCTTTTATAGATTATCTGATATTTGGTGAAGAAAATGTATTGTTTTAGTGTACTTTTGGTTTTAGGTACTAGAGGATGATAGAGGGAAAGAGGAGCTGAAGATGTGATGCTAAGGCAGCGAACCAAGGAGCTGTACTGATGCAGTTCCAAATAGAGACAGTAGCTGCCGAGTAGATGCCACCGCCCAACCTGCCACTCAAGACAATAGACTATGGAGTTGGAGAATCAGAGTGCGATTCGTAGAGCAAAAAATCATGATTCTATCGATGATGTCCACTCAATTTTTTGACGTTTGTAGCAGCGGGTAGAGCCACCGAAGGTGAACATCGAAATTTCTTGCGGAACAAGGCAACGTGATAAAGTCCACATTCAACACAAGGAAGTCAGAGTTTAAAGTCACATTTAATGTGAAAAGTTACTTTGAAGACTTTTACTCCAAGAAGGACTAGACCTAGCTAATGCCTATATATACCCATTGTAATTCTAGTTAAAAAAACATAGGTTTTCCTTAGGCATAGTTTAGGTTTTTCTTGCCGCAAATATGTTCTAAATTTCTCTTTGGGTTTGGGTTATGTTGTATATAGTTGTGAGAACGGTTTCTTAGGATTTTAAGCTTGTTTTTGCAAATAAAATTACAAGGTTCACTTATTCCATGTTCTTCATAGTTTTCAATTAAGGCGAAAGATTAGTTGAGTTCTATCCATTTGTTCGGTATCGAAAGAGTCGAACTCACGAAAAGAGTAAGTACGATTTCATCTATAGACGATGTGATCAATCCGGCCTAGACATAGGTTCATGGTTTAAGGCGGCTAAAAGAGAACGAATCAACATTGTTGTCTTTGCATGATTCACGCCGCGACTGATATTATCTGCAGTGGGCATCAACAGAACTCTGACTTAGACATAAGCAGGGTCACTTTTGAAGCGCTCTGTCGAGCGTTGTAGTTCTACCGAGTTTGCCGCCGAGACACATTTCCATTCCCCTGCCGAGGCAGCGAAAGGGTCTCAACAGTCTACCTGCCATCCACCACCGAGGCAGCAGAGTCTGGCAGCGCAAAACAACTTGTCCTATTCAACACAGTCTCACACTAAGCAGCAGCATAACCCTGCTCTTTCTATCAATCTGGCCACTTCCTTTTTAATTACTTGTGTTTTTATTTTACTTTTCTTTTCAAACATTCAATTGAATTGTGCATTTACTTTTCTTGTGCAAGAATAACAACTCGAATCAAGCTGTCCAATCCCTGTGGGAGACGATATCTTTTATACTATAACTTTACAAGAGTGCACTTGCGCTCATAAATAGAGAACACCCAAACGCTCTAAAAGATTTTGGCGTCGTTGCTGGGGATTGGTAACAACAAAATTTGTCTTTAATTTCTACACTTTTTATTTTATTTTTATTCAAAAAAATATTATTATGATTTGCTTTGCTAGTGTATGACCAGAGCAAGCCCAAATGGAGAAATCCTTTATTACGACGATATCGAACGAAGAGCAGGAGAGCTCAAGAAGGAACTTAGAGAAGCCCTTGGGAAAACTAAAGAAGAAAAAGAAAAAAAACAAAGGTAAACATGGAGAACGACAACCCTGCCAACAATGCTGTGAACGGTAGGGATGGGCAGCAAGACCCGCCGCTTAGAGAACAGCAAGTGCCGCCCAGGCAGCCACAATATGTTCAAACCACCAGGGATCATCTGGAACATAACTTCAGAGGGTTCGATCCGACAATGACAAAACCAGAGATTGAGGCGGATCAGTTCGAGCTAAAGCCCGTTATGTTTAACATGATCAACACGTTAGGGCAATTTGGAGGGACTGCCACAGAAGATGCACGACAACATTTGAAAGGATTCCTGGACATCTGCAGAGCATTCAAAATACACGGAGTCCATCAAGACGTACTGAGGCTGAGACTATTTCCCTATTCACTGAGGGATATGGCAAAAGAGTGGTTAAACAACCAGCCATCAAGATCGTTCAGCACATGGACAGAGCTGTGCAAGGATTTTCTGGATCGTTTCAGCCCATCCAATGTCACAAACAAACTGTGAAATGAAATAATAGCCTTCCGACAAGGGGATGACGAGCCGATGTATGAAGCATTGGAGCGGTACCAACAGATGCTGAACAACTGCCCGCTACATGGTTTTCTAGCTTGGACACAAGTATTAATGTTCTACAATGGGGGTGAACTACCCAACACGAATGATGATTGATGCCTCAGCCAATAGAATCATCCTTGACAGACCACCGGAGAAGGCACTACAGATTCTGAACCAAGTCGCCAAGAACGACTACAAGTATCCAACAACCCGCTGTGGCGGAATTAGGCGGCCAACTGTTGTGAATGAAGTACAAACCTCAGAATCTGTCAATGCCCGCCTTGACAAACTGACAAAGCTGGTCATGAGCATCGTGAAACCTACTGGGAAAGTCTACGAGGTAAAGGTTGTAGAACCGTTCTATGATGAGTGTTGGGGCAACTATGACTCCTCTGAATGCACCACATCTGCCAACTTAATGAGAGGATACGAGAGGAACAACAAGCCTGCCCAGAACACCTACAACCCTGGATGGAAGAACCATCCCAACTTCTCATGGAGCACCCCAAATACTGCTGCAAACCCACAACAACAACATGGAGGCTACCAACAAAACCTGTCCAGACAGCAGGCTCAACAATCACAAAACAATAATTCACTAGAAGCAACTCTTCATACTTTTATGTCTAGAACTAGTGATTTTATTGTTCGCACTAATAAATTCATTGATAAAACTGGGTCTTTCATGGACAGGACGGAGATGAAGATGAACAACCAGGAGGCTACTATAAAGAACTTGGAGACCCAATTTGGGTAGTTCACGGAGATCTTCAGCAGCAAAACAATGGGAGTAGCACCCAACAACACAGAGGCAACAACCAAACCCACTTACGAGCAATGCAAAGCCATATCTACCAAAAGTGGGAAGTAGTTGGATGAACCCAGGGTGGAAAAGCAACCAGAAACACAGCCAACACAGAAAGAACAACTTGCCATGGCAGCATCAACACCTGCTGCCCCGACAGCTGAACCTAATAGCAGTCCTCGATAAATTAGGAATTGGGCCAGCCAAACCCACCTCCGTCATGCTGAAACTTGCCGATCATTCTTTTGTGCAATCGGAGGGCAATGTCGAAGACATCCTAGTGAAGGTGGGCAACCTTATTCTCCCAGCAGATTTCCTCATTCTAGACGGCGAGGCTCATGAAAAAGCCCATATCATCCTTGGGCGACCATTCTTGGCCACGGGCAGAACATTAATAGATGTGGAACATGAGGAGCTGACCATGAGAGTATACAACCAGAGCATTAAGTTAAACGTGCTACAAACCTCAGGAAAAGAAAAGGAAGGACGCCCAGATGCTAAGGCTGCCAAAATCAGCATAAAGACGGGCCAAGGTAGCAACTGTCATGACAGACCCAAGGGCAGGCTAAAGGACCCAACAACACATCACCTGCAAGAACAATAGGACCTCAGGAGGGAAGGACAAGCCAAATTACCTCAGGAAGTGGTTATGAATGGGAGATGCACCCAAATGCACTCCCAACATAACTTAATTTTTATTCTCTTTATTTTTATTTTATGCATTAGGATTAGAGTTTAATTTATTGCAATTTATTAAGATTAAGATTATTTTCCACATTTTTTAAGAATTTATTTTTAATATTTAATTATCCTTATTTAGTATTTCAGGATTAGGAATAAAAGAGTCGGATCAAGAACAAGGCCCAGCAAGAAGCCCGCCCACCATCCCCGCCCGGAGATGCCGTTCGTGTTCGTCAGAGGGGAACCTGTCAAGCTCAACGCTGCCATCATCAACAGTTTCTATGGCATGGATATGAACGACAACCTTCACGAGGAGTGGATGTAGTCACTGATGGATGTCGATTATGAGAAACTCAAGGCCAAACTGTGCAAGCCCAACACGCTGTGGTTGGCAGGAAAGCATGGAGGATCTGTCCAAGGCCGCCACCAGCTGCCTAAGACAATGCTGTGGATTTCCTTCATCAAGAGGCGTCTGCTGGCCACCTCTCACAACTCCACCATTGACCGGTCGCGCCTTGCACTCATCTACAATATCATGACGAACAGTCCTATCAACGCGAGGGAGATTATCTACAAGAAGATCCACGCCTACTTCCTAAAGACGAAGGGCAGGCTATACTTCCCATCTCTCATCACCGATCTTTGTACCAATTTCAATGTCTCGACTGACCCTAAAGATGAGATGACGACAACAAAAGAAGGGTGGACCAGAAATGTCCGCCTGCAGGTGATGCAGGTCCTCGAGACAGAGCCCATAACGCCCAGCCAGCCTTCTGCTGCCCAGCCTGCCACTCCAGCCGCCCCCGACAGTACTGAAGCTGCCCCAGCCAGTGAAGTCCTCACGTTGCTGCACACCCTTATCGACAACACCAAGCGCATCGAGCAACAACAACTGACTTTCATGAAATATGTGGGGGAGGTCCAAGAAGCCTTTGTGGCTTATTTCATGGAGAAGTAACCCAATGACGGCCCTATCTTGCCACCTTACTCTACAGATCTAGCTGTCGCAGCTTCCCCAGAACAAGGAACGCCATCAGTTTTCGCTGCTCACCACGCCGTCTTCCACAGACAGATGTCGTATCCGACACACTACCCATCATACTCATTCACCTCTTCTTCCAACACAGTGATAGACTCCCCCGAGAGGAATTAGCAACACCATTCACCTCATTGCACAACATCGACAATGGTGAATACCTCCTCATCAAAGAAGATTGAGCAACAACCGCTGACACCAACAACAGTAGTGGTAGCATCAGCAGCCATCCCAATGGCGATAGACCCTCCGACAACACCAACAGAGGAAGGAACCAGGAAGAGAAAGCGGCACATCATAGCTACCGAGCCTGTGGATGACGAGACAGAGTTAGAAGAGAGCGAAACACCTCCTACCGCTCCCCCTGTCGAACCTCAAGAAGAGCCTTGTCCCACGCCCAAGAGAGTCAGCTACCGCAGACATCAAAATTCTCACCTGCTAAGTCTGCCGCCAAGACATCTGTTGGCCACCACTTCATCATCCAAACTTCTTCCTCCTCCTCAGCAGCAAAGACTCAAGCCTCCTCTCAACCCTCAACCAATTTTTAGTTTTTTCCTCTCTTTTTTATTTTATTTTTCCCGTTTATATATATATATATATATATCACTTGTACTTTTCTGCTTTTATCATTTTCTGTTTTATTTTGTGCATTAGGGCCATGCCCATCTCGAGTTTGGGGGGGTGGGATAGCTCTCGCATCTTTTGTCTAAGCATACTTAGTAGCATATAGGTTGTATTGTACTTGCCTTAGTGTTAATCGGAACATGAATTTTTTTATATAACTTGTGCCTATAATAGTTAGCCGATTACTTATTTTCACACCAATAAATAAATTGAACTTAATATGGGACAAGCATGCAAAATGACTTAGAAATTTTTTATTGCCAAAACTATAAAACACTACTGTTACTCGATAGATTTGCTAGAATATCTAATGAACACTGTCTGCTTTGTTTTTAGAATTCTTTGCAAAGTTCTAACAATGGTTGCAGGTTGCCGCCGAGGCAGAAAACGGAAATAGAAAAATACAGCACTGCAACGGTAGCTGAGAGAAAAACAAATAAACATTGTTGTTTTACCCTAGAGGTGCCCGCAATAGGCTTTAGGAAGAATCATGTGCGAGGACACTCCGCTGCTATCAAAGTCCATGAATATGAAAGTTTTGAAGTGACGGAAAAATTAGCATGAGTGAATTAAAGTCTTCACGGAATGACTCTACTCTATGGGTTCGAGGTTTTGTAGTTTGCTCCTATCTTAATTTCAAACCTAGAAGAGTAGTTGTGATAAGCTGAAGCCCTCATTGCCATGATTAAATATTGTGCTTAACTGTTCTATCTCGGCATCAACCTTATATATCATAACAACATCTTTGTTTATCTAGTTATTCTGCATATTCAACCTGTACACAGTCCTGCACTGGCCTTAGAAATTAATTTTGAGTTATTTTCTTGCTAAGTTCCTTTCACTAATTTAATATAGGTGCCACGACCTTGAGGTATGAAATCAAGTTGAAAATAGGTTTTTCTTTATGGTTAATATAAGGGCAAGTATGTTTAGGTTGCATTGCTTGAGGACAAGCAATAGTTTGAGTTTGAGGGTGTGTAAAGTGTCCACAAGTTCTATATTTCATTCACATTCCATCTCATATTATTATTGTTTTTAGTACAGTCTAGGCATAATTAGGACCATGTATTGCATTTTATAGTATTTCTTTACTTTGCCATACTTTTATAGATTATCTAATATTTGGTGAAGAAAAGGTACCGTTTTAGTGTACTTTTGGTTTTAGGTACTAGAGGCTGCCAGAAGGAAAGAGGAGCTGAAGATGTGATGCTAAGGAAGTGAACCAGGGAGTTGTACTGATGCAGTTCCACACATAGACAACAACTGTCGAGTAGCTACCGCCGCCCAACCTACCGCCCAAGACAACAGACTATGAAGTTGAAGAACCGGAGTGCGATTCATAGAGCAGAAAATCCTGATTCTGTGGATGCTGTCCACTCAATTTTCCGACGTCTGTAGCAGCGGGCTGAGTCGCCGAAGGTGAATATCGAGATTGCTTGCGGAACAAGGCAACATGATAAAGTCCACATTCAACTCAAAGAAGTCATAGTTTAAAGTCACATTTAATGTGAAAAGCTAATTTGAAGACTTCTACTCTAAGAAGGACTAAACCTAGCTAATGCTGTTGAGTGGATCGATTGAATGATCAAGACCAAGAGGGGGTGAATTGGGATTTAAAAACTTTTTGGAGTGAAAGGGCAATTTAAAAATGAAGAACATAGGATTTTAGAGTGGTTCAAGTTCCAAATGAACTCTACATCCACTACCTTAGCTACCACTAAGGATTTCAACAATTCACTATTTGTTCTTCACCTTTCCAAGACTTAGGAGGTAACCTTTACACAACCAGTCAAATTTTCTACCCAAAATTTGACCAAACCCTCACCATTAATCAAAGAAGAAATTGGACAAGAAGTATATCTCTCAAATACAAATTTGTCCCTAGAAATACAACACTCAACCCAAATTTGAAGATGGAATAAGAATCGGATACAACACAATTTGGGAATTACAAGAGATTGGAAATTTAGCACACTTGGGGTTGGATTTTTGCTTTAATGTTTGTCTTTAATGAAAAAAAGTTGTTGCTGGTCTTCAAAGAGCTTCAATTTATACCTCCTCTATCAATTCTAGCCATTTGGGTGGTTGGGGAATTGAATAGAGCCGTTGGGACCCTCTCTTTCCACCATAAATGCACTTCTGCAACTATCTGTATCGGTACACGGGGAGCCGTATCGATACCTGTCTCAAAAAAGAAAGAGTCGTTGTACATAATAAATAGGGGTATCGAAATGCACGTAAGCGTATCGATACAGGACAGAGAGTGTATCGAAACGGATAAGACCGTATCGATACCTTTTTCTCAACTTAGCTCACTGGAAGTTTCCGTTTCGATACGAGGGTTTACCATATCGATACGGGTCAACTGCCAATTTAAATTTTGGTTACCTAACAACTGACACCAACGATCGAAAGCATTTAAAACAATATGAATTAAGAATTTGATAAAAACTGTATCGATACGGGTGAAGTTGTATCGGTACACCATTCAAACTATTTTAGTCTTTACAGAGGGGCGTATTGATACAAATTGAATCTGTTTCGATACGGTGTTTTGATACGGTTAAGGGCGTATCGAAATGCATTCTTCCAGTAGCCAACTTTGTAAAAAAGGTATCGATATTGCTGGAAGTGTATCGATACACCTGGACGGTTTTCAATAGTTTGGCCTTGGAACACTTAGAAAATATTTTGAGTTTGAGTTTTTCAAATCAGTTTTAAAGTGTTGGTGATTTAAAACTTATTAAGGGACTTATAAAACAATTTTAAGTTTTTCAATTTGATCCTTAATTTTTTAATTATATCAAAATCAAACATAGGTTTCACAAATGTCTATATATACCCTTTGTAATTCTAGTTCAGAAAAACATAGGTTTTTCTTAAGCATAGTTTAGGTTTTCTTGCCGCCAACATGTTCTAAATTTCTTCTTGGGTTTGGGTTATATTGTAATTAGTTGTGAGAACAGTTGCTTAGGATTTCAAGTTTGTTTTTGCAAATAAAATTACAAGGTTTACTTATTCCATGTTCTTCATAGTTTTCAATTAAGGCGAAAGATTAGTTGAATTCTATTCATTTGTTCGGTATCGAGAGAGTCGAACTCATGAAAGAATTAAGTACAATTTCATCTATAGACGGTGCGATTAATTCGGCCTAGACATAGGTTAAGGGTTTAAGACGGCTAAAAGAGGACGAATCAACATTGTTGTCTTTACATGATTCATGCCACGACTGGTATTATCTGCAGTGGGCATCAACAGAACTCTGACTTAGACATAAGTAGGGTCACTTTCGAAGCGTTCTGTCGAGCCTTGTAGTTCTGCCGAGACACAGTTCCATTCCCCTGCCGAGGCAGCGAGAGGGTCTCAACAGTCTACCTGCCATCCACCACTGAGGCAGCAGAGTCTGGCAGCGCAAAACAACTTGTCCTATTCAACGCAGTCTCACACTAAGTGGCAGCATAACCCTTCCCTTTTCTATCAATATGATCACTTCCCTTTTAATTACTTGTGATTTTATTTTACTTTTCTTTTCAAACATTCAACTGAATTGTGCATTTACTTTTCTTGTGCAGGAATAACAACTCGAATCAAGATGTCTATACCATGTGGGAGACGATATTTTTATACTATAACTTGACAAGAGTGTGCACTTGCGCTCATAAATAGAGAACACCCAAACGCTCTACAACTCCCTACCAAAGTACTTCAAGGACTATCACCATTCGAATTTTTTTGGGCAGAAACCTCAATATGCTAGGTTGAAAGTATGTAGTCGCAGATGTTTTCCTTACTTAAGGCCCTTTCAGTCTCACAATTTGGCCTTTAGATCTCAGCCATGTACCTTCTTAGGCTACAACACTCAACGCAAAGTGTACCAGTGCATGGCTCTAGGAGGAAAAGTTTACATTTTGAGACATGTGGTGTTTGATGAACAAATATTTCCTTTTGCAGACCTGTAACTTATTTAGAGTGACATGGTGGTTCCCACAATGAAGCAAAGTTGTCTTGGAGCCATACATGTGGTTCCATGAGTTGAAAGGCTAAGAGTAGAGGCACCTGCAAGAACCATCCCACGAGCAAGATGCTTACTAGTTGAGGTTCTAGGTTCCAGCAATGATGAAGATCCAGAAGTTGCCCATGGTCTTGCAGTTGCAGATACATCGGTTCCAGGTTCCTGAAATGATGAAGATCTAGGAGATGTCCATGGTCTTGCAGTTGCAGATGTAAAGGTTCCAGGTTCCAGCAATGATGAAGATCCAGAAGTTGTCCATGATCATACACTTGCAGATGTTGGCAGTTCAGAACCAATAGGGCCAACTCTGTTTAATAGTTTTGGTGTAGGTTAAGGGGAGGTAAATCCTTCTTCCAAACTACCACCAGTACTAGTAGAAGGTGTTAGTCTTGAGCCTTAATTTGAGCCATTTGGTGAAAGTTCGGTATCAGAGGGTAATGTGGTTCCTCAAGTGAGTGAGGAGAATGAGTTTGAAGCTATATGGGGTCTTCTAGGTGATGGTTTGAGTGTTCCAAGTCCTACTCAAAATCAACATGCCATGGTCACTAGGAGTAATAGGGGAATATTTAAGCCCAAGGTGTATGATGCAGAGACATAAGAAGTTGAACATGTCACAGTCTATCAAGCATTCAACTCCCTAAGATGGTGTAACCCCCTCGACCCAGCCTAGACGCGAGACCGAATCGAACGAGTCACATAGGAAATATTGGAGTAATCTGAGAAGGTTTACCTCAATAAACAACCCTATTTTTTCTTTTTATCTTATATAGATGCACATTATTATCCTATGTGATTTAAACTTACAGGGGAAGAAACCTCATTTCAATCAGACATCGATTTTCCACTCAATTGATTAAGACATAAATTACGGACCAATTTGTAATTTTAACAAACTACAAGGACTTCATTCAATTTTAAGTTACAATCCTTTAATTAGTCATATCTCATGCCACTGTGTCAAATCTCAGCTCAATTCGATCATCCAAAATCCTTTAATTGCATCCACAACATTCAAGGACTAAACCGTAAGAAAACAAAAGCACTCAACATTCAAAATAATTAACTTACCTGCCAGCCGTATCGAAATGACCAACCCTGTATCGATACGCCCCATACCAAAATAGCTCTAAGTGTTTCGAAACATGGGCCTGTACCGATACGGTCTTAAGTGTTTTGGTACGAGGAATTCCAGTAGCCAAATAACTTAAGGCCCATTTCGATACACCTTAAACTGTACCGAAACACCATGCCTATTTCAGTCTCACCGTATTGATATGGCCTTAGGCGTATCGATACACCTTGGCCTGAAATGTCAGAATTTGTTGGTTTATCAAGCGTTGATGCAATACAAACCACCTAAACATGTTTCTAACATATACATAACATATCCAAAGATCAACCCTCAACCAAACATGGCATATTCAACATCAACTCATGGTAACATGCATCAAATAGAAATCTATAGGCATGCTTCCTAAAACCACTTCAAGCAAGATACCAAAAACCATAGCAAAGCATAAACCATATACCAACGACCATTTACAAGTCCAAAACAACAATATAAACTTGCTCAAACTGGGAGTTTACACATATCTCCCCAAAACACAACAGATCCCCATTGCCCTTATTACTCATAGTCTAAACCGAAATCATACTTTCAAGTAGTGAAGTCTTTCTTGATCCATTGCTTCTTGCTGCCTTCCAAGCTTTAATTCTCTGCATTGAGGGGCAAAGAGAGCGTAATGTCACGACCCACCAACTTTCCCACAACATTCTAGAAGGTTCCAAGAGGTTTTACCAAGGTCTAGACATATTCGAAAGGCCTTAGAAGATTCTAGAATACTCTAGAAAATTCTCAAAGGTTCTAGAACATTCTAAAAGGACTCGAAACATGTTGGAAGCATCCAGAACATTCTAGAATGTTAAAGAAGACCCTAGAAGGCTCTGGAAGGATTAGGACTACTCTAGAACTCTCTAGAACCTTTTAGATAGTTAGGGACATATGTAGATACTTGTAGAATTATCTAGAATTCCCTAGACTTGTACATATCTCCAACATACTAGGATAATCTATAAACACCCCTTAAGGAGGTAGAGGCCTATAAATAGGACCACCCTCCTCATTTGTAACCAATCCCAAGAATCCATCAATCCAAGCATTGTAAAGCTCTCTCCCAAAAGCTTAATAAAAAGCTCATTTCCTTTCTAAGTTATTCTTGCCTTCTTAACTTTGTGTTTTACTAGCCATCACGCTGTGTGAAGTAAGGCTTGTTAGCATAGCTCAGGAGTGCTAACGCCGCACGGATAGCTTGAAGAAGATAAGTCCGTGACAGTAAGCACACTAGGCTTAGTGAGGAGTGCTAAAAAACAAAACACCATCAATGCATTTAAAACCATTTTCAAAACCACATTGAAATCTCATTTCAATCTCTTCAAATCATCATTTGAAAACCATCATGCCTTTAAACCATTCACTTTATCCAATCAAAAACCAATATATTAAACCATACGCCACATGTATCATAACGTTGTAGCATCTCAGTTTAAGTCTTCCCAATCATAACATACCATATGAAAAGCTTAAAGATAAACCATGTATAAGTCACATTATACAAAACATGATACATCAACAATTATATTGGCTTACAAGTGATCATTTACCAAGTTCCATTCTCAAAATATCATATTGTATACATGGATTCAACAAATGTCCACATAACACTTCAAGCCATCTTAACCGGAATAATGGTACAATCACAACCAACAGGGACAACAACCCCAAAAAACAATTAGATGCTTAACCCACTAACAAGAGGCAATACACCAACATCCTCAATCGTTATGGTACTTGGATGGAGACGAGACACCAACCTCCTCGTCATCCAATGCGACTTATTTATAGTGCAGTCAATCATATAGTTGGCTAACTATATCCGATAGAATTTTCAAAACCATTTCCATACCATCACTTGCCAATATGATTCACATTTAACTATATACCTTATTGTTTTCAAAGCATCAATAATAAACCATTTTCCAAATCATCAAATCATGCTTTAAACCATAAGTATAAAACGTATACTTACAAGGATCACTTACCATGTGCATCCTTCATCATCTCCTCCTTAAAAATAGTATATCACATACTTTAAACATGCTTTAACAGAAGGTAACATGAAATCAAAACCAAGTGCAATAAAACATTTCATAATAGCACGACCGAGAGAGAAAACCTCTTATACTTACTTTCAAACTTAGACAATCGTTTCAAGCTTAAATCTAAGTTCCCAAAACCAGCTTTAAAACATTTCAAAGCTGAAATCCATGTTCTCACTCACCGACACGCGAAACCTCACTTTGCCTACGCGAAACTAAGCATCTGAAGCCTCCAAAGCTTCACCGATCTCTTTCGGATCAACCTCTCATGTTTTAACCACATAATAACATATGATTAGTGCACTCAATGCACTCAAAATCCTAGAAAGAAATTTCACAACATTGCCTTGTCAAAAACTACCAATCGCCTATCTGAAACAACCGAAAATAACATTGATTAACCTCTAAACTTAACCCAGCCAAAACCTAACACTTTCAACCATCAATCATCATTGATTAACTTCCAAAATCATTACTTTATCAACCTTATACCTCCATCATCCATAAACAATCATAACTCCATGAAAACCCAAATCTAACAACCTAAACAACTAGAGATTCACATAGTTTCAGGATTACAATGTTAAAACATTTATCTTGAGAATTTCAGCTTAGTTAAACCAAATTTCCACAATTAAAACATCAAAACCCATTAGAAAACATATATAAAGGATCAAGAACTTGAAAATTTCAGTAAAAAACCTTAAATTAGAGGAGAAAAAAACAGCTCACCTCTAATGGATACTTTTTTCCCTCAATTGGATAGATTTTCATGCAAAAACAAGATTAAAATAATAAGGTTTTGATAGGAAAACAATAAGAAATCATTTGATAACAAAAGATTAAAGAAATAAAGAGTTTACCTTAATATTTTGAAGAAGAAATGAGTGTTTGGCTGAAGAGAATTTGAGAGAATGCTTTTGAGAGAAATGAAGTTACGTCAAATTTGTTTAATTGAAATAACCACCAATTAATTCCTCCAACCTCTTTTATTAATTAAAAACCATTTAAAGTAAGTCAATTAAGGGATAAAAGTTTGATATTAGACTTTGAGCAAATAGCTTCTTAAGGATTCAAAGTTTTGATCTTTTTACAAAACAATCACTAAAAATAGTTTTCAGACTTTACATTTTGGTCATTAAATCCAAAATGTCCAAATTCCAAATACCATTTTCCAAAATTGATTTCACAAAAACCCTTATATATATTTTAAAAGGATTTTAGATTATTTTTCTATATTTTTATCACCCTTTGAATTAGGTTTTCCCTGAACTCATCCCGACACTAACCCGAATCTCTAGTGTTGGTCCAACGAACCCTAAAACCATCCTAAAACCTCTAGGCCCAAAATTATGGTGTTACAGATGGAATGAGGTAGTTATTGCTGAGTGTGAGGCTCTCATGCAAAATAACACATGGACCTTAGTACCTCTCCTTGAAGGCAGATTAGTTGTAGGATGTAAATGGCCCTTTAAGACGAAGAGGAATGTAGATGGATCTATGGCTAGATACAAGGCCAGGTTAGTGGCCAAAGGCTTTTCAAAGGTCCCTAGACAAGACTTCCTTGATACATTCAATCATGTAGTAAGTCCTGCTACAGTTAATATAACACTCTCCTTGGCAGTGTCTAATGGTTGGAAGCTGAGGCAGATAGATATTAACAACACGTTTTTGAATGGTAACCTCAGTGAGGAAATGTTCATGCAGCAACCTCCTGGCTTAGAACAAAGATCTTATGTTGGAACAAGGTTGGTTTGTAAGCTTCAAAGGGCTTTGTATGGGTTGAGATAGACACCCCGAAATTGGTACTCCAAGTTGAGAGAGTACCTTGTTCAGATTGGTTTTAGAGGAACAAGAGTAGATGCTTCTCTATTTATAAGAGGATATGCTAGAAAATTTGTCTACATATTGGTTTTATGTAGATGATGTGATCATTACATGACATGCAAGTAATGAGATTGATGAGGTAGTCAAGATTTTAAGTACAAAGTTCTCCTTGAAAGATTTAGGAAATTTGAACTTCTTTCTTGGCATTGGGATACAAAGAAATCAGTCTAGGTTAGTGATGAACCAGAAGAAGTTTATTTTAGAATTACTTGAAAAAACAAAAATGAGAAACTCAAGGTTTGTTCCTACACAAGGACATAGTTATTAGACTTCATGAAGAGCCTCTTTCTATTTTTCCAATAGGGATAGTTATCCCCATTGAAAAACGGCGGCTTGGTGATTGATTGTGACTCATGAGAGTTTTGGCCGGAGGTAGATTACATGGCTTGGTTTGAAGGTTGATTGATCTTCTTCTAGGATCTTCTACTGTGGACGTGAGTCCCTAAAAGAGTTAGTCCTTGATACCAATTGTTAAGTGGATCAATCGAATCGAAATTGGCCAAGAGAGGGTGAATTGGCTTTTTAAAATTTAAGGGAGTGAATTGAAAATGTGGAAATTGAACACAAGATAATTTATAGTGGTTCAAGATTAGAACAAGCTCTACATATATTATCTTAGCTCCCACTAAGGAATTTCAACCAAATTCACTAGAAATTCATCCCCTTTTCTCGGATTAGGAGGAAACCTTACAATCGGTTAATATTTCCACCCAAAGATTAACCAAGACTCTCTCAAATACAAAGATTATTGGCAAATGAAAAATAAACCTCACAAAGTGGAATATTTTCCCCAAATTACAAGTTCTATGAACCCAAATTGATAAAAAGATGAATAAAATAGAAATGACTCAATTGGGTACAAGGGTTTGACTCTATTTTGCTCAAATTGGATTTGATTTTTGATTGGATGTGCTTGACTTGATGAATAGTTATTGTAGTAGCTTTAATGGCTTACTTTTATACGTCATCATTGAATTTTAACTGTTTGGGTTGGTGGCATCATCAATAGAGCCGTTAGGCTCTCTTTTTCCCACCATAAATGTAGTTCTACAACCTACCGTACCGATACTCGCGTCACCGTATCGGTACCTGTCAAAAGAAGAAAGAGTTGTTGTATACAAATAGCGTATCGAGACGCAAAGAGACGTATAGGTACGGAAACCATATTTTATATAGGGGATTGGTACAACATAGTGCATTACGGTACCGATTTTTCTCACTAGAATCTAGAGGGTTGGTTAACCAAAAAGTGTATCGGTACGGTAGTTAGGCGCATCAGTACTGTTAACCAACTTTCAAAGTATTTAGTTCCAAAAATCTGACAAGGCAACTGTCAAAAATTAAATGGCAAGATTTTTCAAATTTTACCAAATTATATCGGTACACCAAGGAGCATATCGGTACGGCAAGGAGTGTATCGGTACACTTTTCTTGACTCCTTTCCAGTAGCTAAAAATTGTATCGATACGGGTGTGACCGTATCGGTACGCCTAGACAAATTTCAAAAATTTAAGTCGAAAAATACTTAGAAAATATTTTAGATACTTGGCTTTTGATTAAAAAATACTTAAAGTTCAAATCGTTGTCATTTTGTGAGTCTTTTGAGTATTTAAAAATTTATTTCATTTCTCAATTAAGTCCTTGAAAGAATGTTGTTATATCAAAATCAATTTTGGTTTTACAATCTCCATTTTTTGATATAACAGAACCCAAATAAATTTTTAAAATTTCTCTCCTTACTTTAAGGCTAAAAGATTTATTGTTGAAAAATTTTAAGGCTCTTTTTACTTCTTTCCCTTTTTGTTAGATCAAAATCAATGTAAGGAATAATCTAAACAATTGAAAGCAACATAAATATTATTAAGCACTTAAATCATAAAAGTTCAAAGAAAATAGAAGTCTAAACTCAAATCCTAAAAACATAGAGCAAAGCATAGGTCCTAAAAAGGGAAATAACATAGATAGGTGCATAAAATTCCTAAAATAGATGATATGCAATGAGATGCAAAGATCTAAGGAGCGTCATCTTCGTCTTCCATGGCATCATTACCAAAGGTATGCCCACGCCACTCTCCACGAAAGGCGGTAAGAGTCATATCCATTGAGGCTTAGCTAGCTCCCATAGAGGTGATTCTTGCATCCATAGCCGTGAGATGAGTGTCCATGGACGGGAAACCAACATTCATGCTCGTGCTCAACGAAGTAAACTTCCCATCAAGGTAGGTCATAAGAGGATTAAAGGAAGGTGATTGAGGAGCAACCGAAAGAGGCATTACATGAGCATTCTCTTCTTCTTTGGGCTGAACATGTTGAGGAAGATCCGCATTCTGAACCTATTGGTTGTCATACCAAGTGAATTTAGCCTTGCGAAGGGATTTTTCGCCAATAGGATCAATGCGAGACACTTCAAGATCATACAAGAAATTAATACCAGACTTGTTAAAGATGAAACTCAAGGTCGCGCCATAGGTGAAGGATGAGACAAATGTTGAATGGTTGTTCTAAACAAGGTAGACGATATCCACAAACATAATCTGAGCAAAGTTTGGGTGATTTCCTTCCCGAAAGCATCGAATCCAAAATCTATCAACTTGACGGATAGAGGACCATTTACCGCCGGATGGACGGAACCACCAAGTTATAAGAAGGTGAAGGAAGCGGCCATGAGCATCAAGGGTGGAGACAAAGCTGAGTTAAATGTTGCCCAAGGAGTGTTTATCATCTATACCAATATCCTCAACCCCAAACATTTAGCTATAACCTTAGTGTCAAATCGAAAAGTTTTGCCCATAAGGTAAGACTCAATGGATATAACTTCATTCTTGGCTTTGTCCATAATACATCGAGCACTAAAATAAAAGATTAAAACAAGGTTTTTATAAAAGATCTCGAGTATACTAAGAAAAGGCATAAACTTCCATTAGGCAAGTAATTCAAGATAATGAAAGTTAAATTCAGAGGAAGTGAAGAAGGAGATAGAAACCTTGCGCTCACGACGAATTTTGAAGTTTTTGAAAACTTTGAAACGATCCATTGCTCGAGTGAAACCGAGTTCATTAGTACTATGTCGCAAGATGTAGGACAAATTTGGTTTAGTACCATTAGACTCGAAGTTAGATGAGGATGCAATATCCTTTCTCATACGTTTGTTAGGAGCCATGACTTGAGATTTAAATCAAGGAAAATATTGTATGCATAAATCATTATATTCGATCCAATAAATAATCCAAAATTTAAGGTATTGATAAAAGGTTATACAATATAGTTTAAAAACATATACAAATATAAAACAAATTTTTGGTAAAAAGAATTTCAAAAAAACAATGTAGAAAAATATACAATATATTTTTATATTCGAATAAAAAAAATTTAGTTTTGAAAGAATCTTTGAAAAATCTTTAAAAACCCATATGATATATGTGTTTTATATACAAGAATTTCTTAAAAACAATGTATAATTTGAAATGAAATTTTAAAAAGATAGGAAAAGAAGTTTATACCTTGAATATGGAATTTGGGATGAATGAGGAGATGATGATGCACAAAATTGATGACAAAGCTCAGGCTTGATTTGAAGAGCAAACCCTCAAAAGATTTGATGAATGGTGTGAAAAAACAAAGGGTTTTGGTGGGTTTTTATAGCCAAGTTTGACTAGGGTTTTGAAGAGAAAATGGTTGAGTTTTAATTAATGATGGAAACCCTCATTTAATGACATTTAAACACTCCATCGTCAACGCGTACATGTACGCTAAAAGTCGTATCAATACCGACTCGTCAAACTATACCAGTACAGTTTTACATGTACTGATTCCTTCGTGAACACCAATACCGGTACCGTGTTACCTGTACCGACACTCTCATGAACACGTACCAATACACGGTTACCCGTATCCGTACCCATTTGCCAAAAATATATTTTTGAACA
This sequence comes from Hibiscus tridactylites, assembly GCA_958450335.1. Lineage (NCBI taxonomy): Eukaryota > Viridiplantae > Streptophyta > Magnoliopsida > Malvales > Malvaceae > Hibiscus > Hibiscus tridactylites. The sequence goes on from OY288279.1 coordinate 72,527,066, forward strand.
GACTTGAGTTTAATAATTGGATTTTAATCAATCCTAATTGCATGTATATGATAAATAAGCAACGTTTAGGGACAAAATAGGTACATACTCCCAATAGCAACAAGCATAGATGCATCAAGAAGTAAAATCTCATAAGCATGATCATCATTCAAGTTCAAGAAAATTTTGACATTTAAGGGCTCTAAAGGTTAAGATAGGCTAGTTAGATCTAACTCTCTCCTAAGATACCAAAAACACTCTTTGTCTAATGGCTTTATAAAGATATCCGCTAATTTTTCTGAGGTATCAACATATTCTAGAATAACATCATTCTTTAGGACATGGTCCCTAATGAAATGGTATCTTATCTCTATGTGCTTGGTTCTAGAATATTGGATGGGATTCTTGGTGAGACATATGACACTAGTGTTGTCACAATTAAGGGATATGGTACCTACATCAATTCCATAGTCTAGAAGTTGTTGCTTCATCCAAAGGACTTGAGCACAACAATTCTTGGCCGATATATATTTCGCTTTAGTGGTAGATAGGGCTACACTATTTTGTTTCTTAGAGAACCAAGATATGATCATACTACCTAGAAATTGACAAGTGTTGGGTGTTATTTTTCTATCTATCTTACAACCCCCATAATCTGCATCGGAATACGCATGTAGGTCAAAGAAAGAGTCTCTAGGATACCAAAGGCCTAAACAAAGAGTGACTCTAAGGTATCTTAAGATTCTATTAATGGCTACAAGGTGTGATTTTATAAGGCTAGCTTGAAACCTAGCACACAAGCAAACACTAAACATGATATCGGGTCTACTTGCGGTAAGGTAAAGCAAAGAGCCAATCATAGAACGATAAAGTTTAGAATCAGCACACTTACCATCTTCATCTTTGTTCAACTTAATTGATGAGCGCATTGGAGTGTCTTGATGCTTCACATTCTCCAAGCTAAACTTTTTGAGCATATCCTTGATGTACATAGCTTGATTGATGAAGATGCCATCCTTTTTTTGCTTGATTTGGAGCCCCAAGAAGAATGAAAGTTCCCCCATCATGCTCATCTCAAACATACCTTGCATTAAAACTTGTTGCGTGTAAAAGGTGCTCCGCAATTAGTGCAAGTGTACACGTCTCAAGTAATAAAGTGATAAGTATCAGAGTATTGTCTCCACGGGGATTGGGATGCCCTCCTTTAATTATCTCCATGCACTCAAAAAGAAAAATAAAAGTAAAAACACAAGTAAATGGGTTTTTGGATTTTAACTAAACTAAAGAACATAAACTAAAGCAAGAAAGTAAAAGTAGAGAAATCAAGATGATAGAATGGGCCGGATTATATTGCATCTTAGTGTGGAATCCAATTGACTTGTCTCGGTCTTTAAATACAATAAACACCAAATTGCATCGACAATGTCTTTCGTTCCTGCCGAGGTAATAAGATGTGCTGCCTCGGCAATCTCTTGCTTTTTGGCAATGATGTCAAGGTTCAACAAAGCATCCTTCGATAGTTCCTCCTTATCTCTAAGGTCGAAATCACGGCATAAATCACTTCAAGATCCAATTGATCCTGCTCGAATACTGTTTAGCCATGTTTTTGCCCTATCCTTCAGTGAATAAGGGAACAATTTTAATCTCAAAATATCCTTATGTACTCTATGTATTTCAAATGAATTGAAAATTTGTAGAAAAGACTTGAGGTGTTGTTTGGCATCTTCAGTTGGTGAGCCGCCAAATTGCCCCATGGTATTGATCATGTTGAACATTACGGTCTTCAGTTCAAAGTGGCCTCTATCTCCGGTGTGACAACTCCTGGATTTAGTTCGTTCAGATCCCCTTCAAGGTAGTTTCGGATAGTTAGGTTTCATACCGGTGCGAATTGAATTCACGGATTTCTCCATCTCCTACAGGGACTTCTGCTGCCATCGACAACTGGCTGCCCGTCAGCAGGTTGCTACCCATTGCCATTCCGATTGTTGTTGGCATTGTTGCCGCCAACTTCGTGTGCCCATTGCCTTTATCCACTTTTCCCAAATTCTATCTTTAACCTTCCTTCCATGCTTTCGCCATCTTCCAGTGCTCTAAATGCCATGCAAAGTGTGTAGAAAAATCCAGCATGTTATGCTTTTCAAATCGGCTATCACTTTGCTTGCTTTACCCTCCGGCAGGTTGGTATGTGCACTGCCTTGGCAAAGAGTATCTGCTGCCTCAGCAAAGGTCTTTCACTAGATCTACTCCGTAAGGCTTCCTCTTTGTAATTCAACTTCCTTCAGTAGAAGCTATCATCTATGACTGGACTTGATCTTGATCGGTCTCGAGCTCGTTTTGCACCATCTCTCCTTTTCTTCATTTGTTGCTCGGCATGACCTGCCCTCGGTAGTGAGTAAATCAGCGCAAATACCAAACATGCATTAAAACAGTACCTTTTCATTAGATAAATCAAATATCAGGATCAAAGGTAAAGGCAATGTAAATAATGCATATAAGGTCGTAATGCCGCTCAAATGGGTGTAGGTTAATCCATAATTGCCATGTAAAAGGGGTAAAAATATAGGACTTTTGGGCACTTATCACACTCCCAAACTCGAACTATTGCTTGTTCTCAAGCAATGCAAACCATCAATTTTCAAACCTTAATCTTCATGAAAGTTCTCCTTGGTCTTACTTTTCCTTCTTCTCTCCAAACCATAGCAAAGAATGCTCGGCCCTTAAGTCTTTAGATGCCTTAGAAATTCCATGGAATCAAGCTATAAGATTTGTGAGTTTGTGCAAGCATTGTCAACAAGATGATTATCCGGGTTCTAAGTAAAAACTTAAGCATTAACCTACTTAACTTTGGTAAATTCTTTTCTTCTTTTTTTATAAGCATTCTAACGTACTAGAGCCAATTTAGGACACCTCTAGTGATTAGGCTAGAGCTGGTTTCGGGCACCTCTAGGGCTTCTTTAAGCTAGAGCCAGTGTTAGGAACCTCTAACTTTTTACCCAAAATTTTCTTTCTAAGCAAGTCTATGTCCTAGGTGCACTAGAACTCCTTAAATCATACAAGTCACAAAGGTGTTTTAAAGTTATAATCTCATAGTATGATCCTAAGTTATCTTCCTTGCATCCTAAATTTAAAGGCTCTAAATAATTCAAAGCTATGGCAAGAAGAGAAATATCTATGACCAAGATAGAAAATTAAATTAAATTAAACTAAGGCAATTGATAAAGAGCATTGTCGAGGCATAAGCTTCATTTGGCTGAGTCAATTATGCAGTAAAAAAGTTTGGACAAGTATAGAACAGAACTGCATAGCAATTATATTAATATGCTGCGACAGAATAATGCCTCTCGAAAGCATAACCTACACCCCCAAACTCGAGAGAAGCATTACCCTCAATGCTTTAACAACATATGCAAATAAAATAAAAATTAAGCACATCAATTAAGGGTATTAAAATAAAGGCAAGAGAGAGAAATTTTATTAGATAGATTTAGATGATGAGTCATCGTCATCTCTTTGTAAGATCAATTTTCTCCCTTTTCATGCCGTATGCTTGACTCTCTTTTTTCTCTCAGTGGTTGGATGCGCGTGGGGGTGGCTTGGCCGAGCTTGGCTTGGCCGGGGCATTGGCTTTCTCCTCTCCATATGTGTCGATGTGAAGCTCTTCCTTAGCTTCCAATGCAGATGCCTTGCGTTTGGCAATTTCGAATGTACAACAGATAGATTGGGTAGTTTCAGTCCAATTGGAGAAGCCTTATGTCCCGACTAACGAACCTTGAAGAGTGTGAAGTCCTGCACGGGCAGAGTGCCTTGGTGAGACTGGGGAAGTAGTAGTGGCAGGTGTAGTTTCGGCATGGGGTGCTGGGGAAACTACAACACGTGGCTCTAGGGAGACTGCAGTAAAGATGACGGTGGGGAACGAAGGGAACTGGATGGTGTGGTTCGGGAACTTCTCTTGAATTACTTGGACGATGGAGGTGGTGAAATCCTTTGCGAAGGCCATAAATAGTCGTTTTCGTCTATCCATGTCCTCTAATTTCTTGGAACGTCTACCATGGATGTTGTTGCGGCAGTGCTTTGCATTGGCGTTGATTGCCACGGTTGTGCCTCTGTGATCTGCATGAGCTGGTAGTAGACTTTTTGGTCCCATCCCTTCCTTAAAGGTGTGTACTCGTCGGCATCATCGGCTGGTACCTTCTATCTGGTGTATAGGTTGATGATGAGTGATGGGAAGTAGAGAGGGTCGCACTTCTTTTGGGTGCACGGGTGAATTTCCTGGCATATAATGTCACCCACATTAATAATACAATTATTTAAGATAGAGTAGAAGAGTGCAAGCTTGGGTCGATCAACGGTGCTGTTGTGCGAGGTGGGCATGAAGTGGCGTTTGATGAATGTGTTCTATAGCTTTGCTTTTGGCCGCAACTGTTGCCAGTTGACTGAACCTTTGTGTGCCCCAGCATTCCATGTCGTGCCGGCATAGTAGAGTTCCTCTTTGACGTGTTCGTTTTTGCTTGTAAAAGAGTCTATCGCAATTGTAGTGCAAGTGTACACGACGCAAGTAGTAAAGTGATACGAAGTATCGGATATCGTCTCCACAGGGATTGAACTAATAGCTTCACTTTAGTTTACTGCACGAAGTAAAGGAAATAGTTGAGAAAGTTGTCACGAGAATAATAAAGTGAACGAAAATAAAAGAGTAGAAATATCAAGATAGAGAATGGGCTGGTATTGAATTGCTCAGTAGTGCAGGTATTGCAATGCTTAGGAACTCCAGTTCTGTCATTGCGCCTGCCGTGGCAGCACCTATTGCGGCAACAGTCCGTTGGTCGTCGCGGCAGCAAACACACCAACTCAGTACTCCAAGTTTGGCAAGAATCCCATATCTGCCTTGGCCTATCCCTAGGTCCAAGTCTGTCGATGATCACGTCTTTGATGTTACCTCCCGGCGTGAATCGAATGATGAACACCGATGTGTATAAATTCTTCTTTAGCCACTTAACCTTGCCCTATACCTAGGCACAAGATAGTTCAACTATAAACTAGAGAACTTGCTCTTATTTCTTTCGTATACTTAACTCTCCCGATGCTAAGTAAATGGATAACCTCACAATGCTCTCCCGATGCTCTTGCAAGATATTAATAACCAAAATAAGAGAACTTGAAGTTTATTTTATTGAACTTGGAAAATCCTAAAACAAAACAACCCTTGCAACTACTTTACAAATCAACCTGTGGCCCTAGGGGGTTTTAGAACATATCTACGGCGGGTAAACGGCGGAGGGTTTTTTGGTTGTCGGTTAAGGGGAAATCGGCTATGGGTTATGGGGTATATCTCCTAGGTTAAAATACATGCCCTTACATAAGCTTTGGGCTCAAGTATTCTAAGTTAACAAGGATTACAACTTTAATTAAAAGTATGATTCTAATAAAGACTTAATCTTCAAGGATCCTACTTTTCAGTCGTCCTCCTTGTTTCTTGGGATTTTCTCTCCTTGAGCTTTGGGCTTGCATATCATTAGATCCGGGGCTTGGAAAAATATTTGGTTTTCACACGACAGACGAGCAGAATTTTCTCTATCTATCGAGGTCCACTTTACTTTTCCTCCACTAACTTGTTGTCATCCTCTGCTGTCACGACAGCACCATGGAAGCATCGTCCTCTGTTGTCTGCTTGTTCAGTTCAGCTCTTCTGCTTCTTTGCCCTGCACCCGCCTTCACCGTCTACGACGGCGGCAACCTACCAAAAACAACCATTTTTAGTAGAATCCGTGCCTTTTATATATTTGATGATGTTTTGCTGTAAACTAACCTAAATGCAATGCAATGATGCTTGAATGCAGCAGAAATATGGGTTAAAAAGGGTGTAAATAATAGAACTTTTACACACTCAACACACCCCCAAACTCAAGTTTTTGCTTGCCCTCAAGCAATTAAGACCTAAAAGAAAAAAAATATTTTTGTTTTGGCTTTCAAACAGTGAACTTTCCCTTACCTGTCGTTCATTCTCTGTGACGACAGCGACCTGTCGGATAGATTAGGATCTGTCCGGAATCTTACTATAGTCCTCGTGCAGTGTGTGCATGCTTGTGAACAGTTATATGCTAAGACTCTCTTAGTTTCACTAGAATATTCAACTCTTTAACTCGAATTTTTATGCCAAAGTTTATTTTTGAAGACATATTTTCATGCTTCTTTTCTTCTATTTTCAAGCTAAGTTTTTACTAGAGCCAGTTTTAGGCACCTCTAGTTAGCTTCCTAGAGCCGGTTTCGGGCACCTCTAGGTTTTTGAGTCTCTTTTGCTAAACTTCTTTCCTAGCGCCAGTGTTAGGCACCTCTAGGGGCTATTCAAGTACTAAGCTTCCTATTCTAGTTTGGCTAAAAGAAATCTAAGCAGTATAACAGTCACAATGGTGTTTAAGGTTTTCAGAACTATAGAAAGGCTCTAAACTTCTCCTTAAATTGTCCTAAAGATGCTGCCACAACAGAGCTGTCACGACAGGTAAGTTCAAATCACAGTTTTAAGCCCAAATTTTCAGTCTTTTCTGATTTTTTTAAGAGAAAAATAAATGAGACACAACAAATGATTAAGATGTACTAAGACTCCATTAAAATGGAGGGTTGCCACCCCCAAACTCGAGGGTTGCATTGCCCTCAATGCAAATGACAGAAAAAAATGAAGGCAGTACATCACAAAATATAGATAAGGCAGGCAGCAATAAGAAGAAAATAAAAGACTTCAATTTTAAGCGATGTCTTCACTGCTGCTGCTGACATGGATTTGGCGGCAGATTCTGGGCTGTGGGGAAGTCTGGACTGGTTGCTCCACGACCTGGATGTCAGAGCTGCTGCCGCTGTCCCAAGTGCTGCTGGTGGTGGTGGTGGTGCTGGCCTTTGGCATAAGCTTTCGGTCGGCCATCTTTTTCTGCCTCTTGACAGGCATGAATTCCTTCTCCAAATTCCTTCGAATAAGAGGTTTTGCCTCGCTGTCAGCCCAAACGGAGGAAGAGGAGAAGCCAGCTACAAAAGCATCGATGTCATCCGAGGGCTGTCGCTTGGTTCCTCTGGCAGATGTGTCGGCCGGAGGACTGCCGGCTGCCGTCGGGGCAGGTGATGAAGTGGAGGCAGCAGAATGTGTGTGTGGGGAGGCAGGAGGTGTAGGTGTGTGGGCAGGGGTGGGGATGGTGAAATAATGGGCAGGGAAGGTGGGAAAGACAACATCGGGATAATTTAAAGTATGGTTAATGAAGTGTACCGTGGAGTTGGCGAAATCCCTGATGAATGTCATCAGACCCATCTGTCTGGCTTCCACCCTCTGAATGGCAGCAAGAATTTGAGTGGATGTGTCTGTCGGAGCAGCTGCTGCGGTAGGTTCAGTGTTGGGCTCCTCGAAGGATTTTGCTGGAGCGGCATTAGGGTTGACGGAAGAGATGGGGGTTGCTACTGTCAACTCTATGAGGTTGATAATGTTCTTGTCAGTCCAGCCCCGTCCCTTTACTAGTTTATCAGTGGTGGCTTCTGTACGGCAGCGCAGCGGCAGAGAGATGTGATCATGAAGGGCAGGCAGAGAAGGGCGGTTGATCTGTTGGTGCAGTCCAAGATACTCTCCCTCATGTAGTGTCCCACATTTATGGGCCGTTTGTTCATGATGGAATGGATTAGGGCTAGCCTCTGCTGGTCCACTGTCGTGTGATGGGAGGACGGTAGAATTCTCTTCTTGATGAAAGCGTTCCATAATTTGGCTTTTGGAAGCAGCTGCCCCCTTCTTACGGTGTTGGGGTTTTTCTTGCTCGTGTTCTATTCTGTTCCTTCCTCTGTCACTTCTGCCATGACAGCATCGAAGGCAACGGTGTCGAGGGTGTCCAAAAACTGCTGGTGAGCATCGTCGTCGGGACCGAAGTAGAGGCCATACATATGATTGATGCTTTCTGCTGTGAATGGCACTTCTGTCCCTCTGACAGTTACTGTTGTTGTCGTTCTGCTGTCGATGGTAGCGTAGAATTCCCTCACCAGGGTTTCATTCAGTTCAGCTGGTTGTTCTACAAATTGCTCCCATAGCAGAGCCTTTATCGCCCTTGTGATGAATGGTTTGAGCCCCATATTCTCTGCCTTTCGAATATAGATAAAGCCCCGTTCTTCCCATAGTTCCTTAGTTGCGAAGGACTGCGGGGTGGGTGCTGCCAGTGAAGAGGTTGAAGTAGCACTGCGGCGGGTTTTTCTGGAAGACATGTTAGTTGCAAGGGTTTTATGAAAGTAAAGAAAACAAAGAAAAAACGAAAGGGGAGAGCAAGTAAGAATAAGCAGAAGTGAGGAAAATGAAAATGAAACGGGGTTTTATAGAGGTAGAGTTGCTGCCCGTTTAATGCTGTAACGGCAGGCGTGAATAACGGGGCGACTGTTGAGCTTTAGCGTATCTGACGCGTCTGACATGCATTTATGCGTCTGTTATGCATCTGTCACACACTTTTGCGTCTTCCGTGACAGTCTGTTGACAGCCTGTCTTATCCGTGTCTGCAGCGGCAGCTGGAACGACAGGCTTCAATAATGGGCTCTGTTGGGCTGATGGATTGATGATGGGCTTGGGTCACTTCTCCTTTTCTTCTTGACTCCTTTATTTCCTAAAACAGAAAATATAAAAACATTATTCGAATAAAATAAACCTTATTTCCTAATAAATAATACTTAATAAAAATAAATAAAAAATAAAATTTAGGTTAAATTAGGGATGCATTGTGGGGCATCTCCTAAAGAAACCACTTCCTGTATTCCTGGGGCTTCAGTCCCCTGATAATGCTTGAGGCGCTGTCCATTGACTTTGAATTGGTGCCCGTCTTTTAATGATCGGATTGTGATGGCACCATGGGGAAAAACTTGTACAACTTGGAACGGGCCAGACCATCTAGATTTTAGCTTCCCTGGGAAGAGTTTTAGTCTAGAGTTGAACAACAATACAAGCTGCCCTGGGCAGAACTGTCGTGGCAGCAATTTCCTGTCATGCCACTTCTTAGTCTTCTCCTTGTAGATTCTTGCATTGTCGTAGGCCATTGTTCTTATTTCTTCAATCTCGTTCAGATCCAACAGCCTTTTCTGGCCTGCCTTGTCCAAATCCATATTCACTCTCTTGATCGCCCAATATGCTCTATGCTCAATCTCGACAGGCAGGTGACAAGTTTTTCCATAAATCAATCGGTATGGAGACATGCCCAATGGAGTCTTAAAAGCTGTCCTATATGCCCATAATGCATCATTAAGGAGTAAAGACCAATCTTTCCTAGTTGGCTTAACCATCTTCTCAAGAATGTTCTTAACTTCCCTATTGGATATCTCAGCTTGTCCATTGGTCTGTGGGTGGTATGCTGTCGTGATCCGGTGCTTGACACCATATTTTTTCAAGGCGGCAGCAATAACCCTATTGTCAAAATGTCTCCCTTCATCACTGATAATCGCCTTATAGATGCCAAACCTCGAAAAAATGTTTTTATGTAGAAATTTTTGGACTGTTTTGGCATCATTCCTTTGAGTGGCGATAGCTTCAACCCACTTAGAGACATAATCCACTGCTAGGAGGATGTATAGATTTCCACATGAAGATGGAAAAGGTCCCATAAAATCAATCCCCCAAACGTCGAAGATCTCGACTTCTAGAATATTTTGTAGTGGCATCTCGTTTCTCCTCGAGATGTTACCTATCTGCTGGCACCTGTCACAGTTCTTGTAGAAGTTCTATGCATCCTTATACAGTGTCGGCCAGTAGAACCCTGACTGTAGCACCTTGGCAGCAATTTTGTTACCTCCTAAGTGACCTCCATATTGTGAAGCGTGGCAGTGATGGAGAATGTCTTCTTGCTCTTCTTGTGGTATACACCTCCTTATGACTTGATCTGCACATAGTTTGAAAAGAAGAGGTTCGTCCCAATAATAATGCTTAACATCATTTTGGAACCTCTTCCTGGCTTGATAATTAAGATTAGAAGGAAGTATTCCGCTAACTATAAAATTAACGAAATCAGCATACCAGGGGAGTTCAGAAGACTTACTTGCCGCCATGGCTGTTGCGGCAGCGAGTGCGGCAGCGAAGAGCTGCTCATCTGGGAAGGTCTCCAGTATGTGTGTCTCATCTATTTGCAGACTCTGTCCTTCTCCAACCTTGACAAGTGATCTGGCACCTGATTTTCTGTCCCTTTTTTGTCCTTAATTTCAAGGTCGAATTCTTGCAATAGCAGGATCTATCGTATCAATCGAGGCTTTGCATCCTTTTTCGCGAACAGATACTTCAGGGCAGAATGGTCTGTGTGCACTATTACCTTCGTTCCAAGTATGTAAGAACGAAACTTGTCAATGGAGAATACCACAGCTAATAACTCCTTTTTTGTGGTTGTGTAGTTTACTTGGGCATCATTCAGTGTCTTGCTGGCATAATATATGACATGAAACAACTTATCTCTGCGCTGCCCAAGTGCTGCCCGGACATCATAGTCACTAGCATCACACATAATCTCAAATGGTTGTGTCCAGTCCGGTGGCTGTACTATTGGGGCTGTTACCAGTTTTTCCTTCAGAACCTTGAATGCTTCACTACATTCATCATTAAAGTCAAAGGGTCGGTTCTGCTCTAAAAGATGGCATAGGGGCTTGGTGATTTTTGAAAAATTTGCAATGAATCTCCGATAAAAACAAGCATGCCCTAAGAAACTTCTAATACCCTTGACTGTGGTCGGCGGCAGCAGCTTCTCGATCACTTCTATTTTAGCCCTGTCGACTTCTATCCCACGGCAGCTAATCTTATGGCCAAGGATTATCCCTTCATCCACCATAAAGTGGCATTTTTCCCAATTCAAAACAAGATTTGCTTTTTCACATCTTTCAAGTACCTTTTGTAGATTGCCGAGGCAGCTCTCAAAATCGTCTCCAAAGACGGAAAAATCATCCATAAATATTTCAAGGAAGTCCTCTACCATATCGGAGAATATGGCCATCATGCACCTTTGAAAGGTGGCGTGTGCATTACATAGTCCAAACGGCATTCTCCTAAAAGCGTATGTTCCGTAGGGGCATGTGAAAGTCGTCTTTTCTTGATCCTCCGGTGCAATAGAAATTTGATTATAACTTGAATAACCATAACAAAACAATAGTAAGGTTTACCCGCTAATCTATCAAGCATTTGATCAATAAAGGGTAAAGGAAACTGGTCCTTTCGGGTAGCTTTGTTAAGCTTCCGATAGTCCATACAAACCCTCCAACCGGTCACAGTCCTGGTTGGGATTAACTCATTATTTTCATTGGTTATTACGGTCATTCCTCCTTTCTTGGGAACACATTGCACCGGGCTCACCCATTGCTGTCGGAGATGGCGTAAATAATACCAGCATCTAACCACTTGATTATCTCTTTACGTACCACCTCTTTCATCACATGGTTTAACCGCCTTTGGGCATCTATAGTCGGCTTATGATCTTCCTCTAAAAGTATTTTGTGCATACATAGTGCCGGACTAATGCCTTGAATGTCAGCTATCGTCCATCCAATTGCCTTTTTGTGATGCCGCAGCATACCGATTAGCTGTCGTTCCTGTTCCTGCGGCAGCTTAGAAGAGATGATTACGGGCAACGTATCATTTGAACTAAGAAAAGCATATTTTAACTGCCCTGGCAGGGGCTTCAGTTCTAAGGCAGGTGGTTCAACAGTAGATGGCTTTTGGATTAAATGGTTATCCGAAGTATAATTTAAAGGTTCGAATAACTTACCTGGACGATTGCCTAACCAGTTTACCTCCTCCTAACCTTCAGTATCGGATGTATCGGATTCAGAGGAGTTGCTATCGTAAGTGCTGTCGTGACAGTCTTGTAGGTGGCTGCCGCGGCAGTGACCAAATTTAATATCGTGACAGCCCGACTTGATGCATGGTTGATCAAGGGTAACGTCAGTGATAGCCTTGCATTCCTCATCTACATCAGCATGTTTCATCGCTTGGAGAACATTCAACTTAATCTCTTGATCGTTCACGCGCATGGTGAGTTCTCCTTTCTCCACATCAATCAGTGATCTTCCCGTGGCTAAGAAGGGTCGCCCAAGGATGATTGGTGCATTTTCGTCTGCCTCACAATCTAAAACAAGAAAGTCAGCAGGAAAAAATAAACTTATCCACTCTTACCAGAATATCTTCGATTTTTCCTTCTAGATGAACGTAAGAGCAGTCTGCCAGCTGCAGAGTTACTGTCGTTGGCCGCGCCTTTCCAATACCTAATTTCTGAAAAACAGACTTTGGCATTAAATTAACACTAGCACCAAGATCACAAAGTGCCTTACCCACAAATTTGTTTCCGATTACACAAGGTATGATGAAGCTCCCCGGATCCTTCTTTTTCTGGGGTGGCTGCCAATGAAGAATACTCATGCAACCTTCTTTCATCTTTACCGTTTCAAATTCCCCAAGTTTAGATTTCTTTGACATGACATCCTTGAGAAATTTAGCATAACCGGGCATCTCCCTAACGGCATCTAACAGCGGAATATTAATATGAACCTGCTTAAAAATATCATAAATCTTTTTAAGTTGAGATTCTTGCTTAGCTTGTTGTATCCGTTGGGGAAAAGGTGGTGGAGGACGGTAATCAGCAATACGTCCTTCCCACTGCATACGAATCTGAGGACAAAAATCATCGTTTTTCTCCTCTGTCGCTTCTGCTATCGTGACAGGCTCATCGGCATCAGTCTGTTTGTTACCTGTCGGGGCAACTTCCTCGATAGGGTTGTCCAAGGCTGGTTCCTTTACGGTTTCCGCTTCTTTTTCCGGCCCTGATAATTTCTTCCCACTCCTAGTAGTAATTGCCTTACATTGCTCATGTGTGGGCTGTCTAGCATTTTCAGTATTGCTAAGGAATCCTCCAGTCTGCCTCGGCTTAATATGTTGGGAAACCTGACCCATTTATGTCTCCAGAGATTTCAAAGTAGCTTCATGATTTTTCATTCTCATCTCTGTTTTATCCATGAAATTCTCTGTTTTCTTGACAAACTGATTCATATTCTCAATATAAGTACCTGTCTGAGACATAAAGGTGGCCAGAGTCTGTTCCAGTATACTGTTCGTGGCAGCTGGTTGCTGCTGCGGCGGTAGTTGCTGTCGCGTCAGCAATCTAGGTCCTCCCTGATTCTGATTGTGTGCTTGGGGATTCAGGGCATTATTAGGATTACTCCAAGAAAATTTGGGATCCTTCCTCCAATTGGGATTATAATTGTTGGAATTGTAATTTGGCTTGTAATTTCCAACATATTTTCCCTCTTCTAACTGTATTGGGCACTCATCCCGACCATGATTTCCCTCACAGATGTCACATACTTCCTCAACAGCAAATCCATGTTGTCCATCATCATTCAATAACCGTTTCATTGCTTTAGTAAGGAATGCTACCTGTGATTTCATTGTGATGTCGGCCTCATAATCCTTGACAGCAAGTACCCGTTTACCCCCTCTTCTTGCAATGCCTCGTCCAGATCTTTATCCGATAATAGTCCATTTGCTGCTGAATCAATTCAAATACGAGTTTGTAGGTTGGCAGCATTATAAAACTTTGTTACTTGATTCCAGACGGGGAATCCATGCATTGGGCAGTTCCGTAGAAGAGTAGTAAATCTGTCCCAGGCCTCGTGCAATGGCTCGTCATCTTCCTGTTGAAAAGTAGCAATTTCATTACGTAATCGCTCAGATAAATGCGAAGGATTAAAACGAGATAATAATTCACGAGATAAATCTGCCCAAGTTCTAATTGAACCCGGCGTAAGTTTATTCCACCAAGTTTTAGCTCTGTCCCTCAATGAATGGGGAAATAACCGAAGCCTCAGTATCTCCGGATTGACTCCTGGCAGTCTAAACGAACCACAGATCTCCTGGAACGTTTTGAGATTCTATCTAGCATCCTCTGTCACAGCACCACTAAACTACCCGGCATTGTTGATCATACTAAACATGACAGGTTTAAGCTCGAAGTTGTCAACATCAATATCCGGCAGCGTGGTCTCCAGCTCTACATGATCGTTCAACATGTAGTCACGACATGACCGTCGTCTGTCAGCGGCAGGGTTATCGACAGGCGGTATAACTTCGCCGACATTTGGGTCATCTCCAACGTGGGCCATCTTCTCTAGCTGTTCCTCAAGGTACTCGTTTCTGGCTAGAAGGTGACGAAGTTGTTTCTTGAGATTGAAGGAACGTTCGATTTCTGGATCCAATGGATATTCAGGATCTTTACCTCGATTCGATCTGCGCATAAACAAGAAAACCTCGTGAAAAGCAAGAGTTGAAAGCACCAACTAAAAACAGAAAAATAAAAATAAAAACGAAAAGTGCAATAAAAGAAAGGTGGAGTTATGTTGCCAATCCCCGACAACAGCACCAAAAACTTGTTGCGTGTAAAAGAGTCTATCGCAATTGTAGTGCAAGTGTACACGACGCAAGTAGTAAAGTGATACGAAGTATCAGATATCGTCTCCATAGGGATTGGGCTAATAGCTTCACCTTAGTTTACTGCACGAAGTAAAGGAAATAGTTGAGAAAGTTGTCACGAGAATAATAAAGTGAACGAAAATAAAAGAGTAGAAATATCAAGATAGAGAATGGGCTGGTATTGAATTGCTCAGTAGTGCAGGTATTGCAATGCTTAGGAACTCCAGTTCTGTCGTTGCACCTGTCGCGGCAGCAGTCCATTGGTCGTCGCGGCAGCAAACACACCAACTTAGTACTCCAAGTTTGGCAAGAATCTCAGATCTGCCTTGGCCTATCCCTAGGTCCAAGTCTGTTGATGATCATGTCTTTGATGATACCTCCCGGCGTGAATCGAATGATGAACACCGATGTGTATGAATTCTTCTTTAGCCACTTAACCTTGCCCTATCCCTAGGCACAAGATAGTTCAACTATAAACTAGAGAACTTGCTCTTATTTCTTTCGTATACTTAACTCTCCCGATGCTAAGTAAATGGATAACCTCACAATGCTCTCCCGATGCTCTTGTAAGATATTAATAACCAAAATAAGAGAACTTGAAGTTTATTTAATTGAACTTGGAAAATCCTAAAACAAAACAACCCTTGCAACTACTTTACAAATCAACCTGTGGCCCTAGGGGGTTTTAGAACATATCGACGGCGGGTAAACGGCGGAGGGTTTTTTGGTTGTCGGTTAAGGGGAAATCGGCTATGGGTTATGGGGTATATCTCCTAGGTTAAAATACATGCCCTTATATAAGCTTTGGGCTCAAGTATTCTAAGTTAACAAGGATTACAACTTTAATTAAAAGTATGATTCTAATAAAGACTTAATCTTCAAGGATCCTACTTTTCAGCCGTTCTCCTTGTTTCTTGGGATTTTCTCTCCTTGAGCTTTGGGCTTGCATATCTTTAGATCCGGGGCTTGGAAAAATATTTGGTTTTCACACGACAGACGAGCAGAATTTTCTCTATCTATCGAGGTCCACTTTACTTTTCCTCCACTAACTTTCTGTCGTCCTCTGCTGTCACGGCAGCACCATGGCAGCATCGTCCTCTTTGTCTGCTTGTTCAGTTCAGCTCTTCTGCTTCTCTGCCCTACGCCTGCCTTCATCGTCTACGACGGCGGCAACCTGCCAAAAACAGTCATTTTTAGTAGAATTTGTGCCTTTTATATATTTGTGATGTTTTGCTGTAAACTAACCTAAATGCAATGCAATGATGCTTGAATGCAGCAGAAATATGGGTTAAAAAGGGTGTAAATAATAGAACTTTTACACACTCAACATTCGTAATCTTCCTCTATCAAGGACTCAACGAACTCTGGATGATCGTCCCTTTCTATGTGAATGTCGTAAAATAGGTTTATGGCGTCTGCATCTACCTTGATTGCCTTACCCCGAACGTGGAAAAAAGTGTGGTTGGACTTGAGTTGTGCGTGTAGAACTCCCGGACCACCATTATGTTGGCTCGTTCGGGTTGGAGGCAAAATATTTGTCACTTTTAGTAATCTATTTTGTTAAAGAGGTAGTGGTCAAGGCCAAAGTTTGTCTAATCAGAGCTTTGAAACCCTTGCTCCTCCTATACTTGACGTGCGATGAAATATTTATTGAAACGCCTTTCTACCTCCGGTGGCTCGAAGCATTTGTACATGGATGCCTCGGCCTTGCGTGAGCTTTCTCGTTTCTTTAGTTTGAGGGCCATCTATAAAATAGTTGTGTGAGTTGTGAGAGAGTAAAAGAAAATACTAAACTTTGGAGAATGCAAGAGAGTATAAGAGAATATTGAGTGATGAATAGTTTAGAGAAGAGTGGCCTTTATATAGAGTTTTGGCAAGCCATGTTGTGCGGCATTAAATGCGGAGCGACATCTCTAGCCGTTTTCGGCCCGTTACAGTCTTCTACCCATTACAAATATATCCATTACGGCTTTTGCGGCCCGTTGGTAGATCATGTCGTTACATTTTTCAGCCCGTTAAAAGATCATGTCGTTGCGGCATCAACTTCTCTTCACTTAGCCATAGGTCTTATCTTCTTTCTTTTTTGATCTCCATCCTAAAACAAAACAAAATTAAATTAAATTAAACTTTTATTCCTAAAAAATATAAAAATGTGGAAAATAAAAAAAAGTAAATAGATAATGAGAAAAGGTTAAGATACTAAAGGAGTGTATATGCATACGTCTCCTAAAGTTACTACTTCTTCATCGCTCATGGCATGTAGTTCCAAGTTTGGTTCCAGCTTGTGTTCAGGTTCTCTTGTCAGACTGCCGAGGCAGTTGCCTATGGCGCTGCCGCGACAATGTACAGCCTCTCTGCCAGGGCAGTGCGGTTCTAGGTTAATGTCAGCCTTAGTTTGAGCCTTGATTGCTTGAAATTTTTCGGGGTCATTAGCATGTTTCTTGGTGTTGAGTACATTGAGTTTGATGTGTTGGTCGTTTATTCTCATTCTCAGCTCTCCTTTTTCAACATCAATTAGAGTTCTCCCGATGGCGAGGAATGGCCTTCCAAGGATGATTGGAGCTTTTTCATCTGCATCACAATCTAAGATGAGAAAATCAGCAAGAAAAATAAATTTATTGACTTTTACCAATATATCCTCAATTTTCCCTTTGAGTTGCATATGGGATCCATCAGCAAGTTGTAGCATCAAGGCGGTAGGTCTGGCCATTCCAATCTTCAAATTCTGGAAGACTGACTTAGGCATTATGTTTATGCTTGTTCCTAGGTCACATAGTGCTCTCCCCTTGTAGGTATCTCCGATTTCACTTGGTATGAGAAAACTTCCTGGATCCTTAAGCTTGGGTGGTGTCTGATTGTGTACCATTGCCATGCATTCTTCTGTCACAGCAACAGTTTCAAATTCTCGAATCCTTTTCTATTTTGAGACCATGTCCTTCAGAAATTTGGCATAATTTGGGATCTGCTTGATTGCTTCCACCAAGGACAGATTGATATGTACCTGCTTTAAGATGTCTAAGAACTTTTTGAACTGGTACTCATGCTTTTTTTGCTTTAGCCTTTGTGGGAATGGTGGAATTGGCCGGGTATCCTTTATGCTTTCTGTGCATGTGCCTTTGGTAGAATTGACATTGGGCTTTGCCATTGGTGCTGCCACAAGTTCTACCGAGGCATAGTCTTCAGGAGTTGCTGTCGCGACATTGTTGTTGGGCGATGTTGTGGCAGTTGGATCCTTTGGATTTTCCTGATTTGTTTCCATAACTTGGGGCTCCTTGAGCTGAATACCACTTCGAGTGGTTATGGCATTGCATTACTCATATGATGTTCTCTTAGTTGCTTCTGTGTCACTAGGTAAACCTCTCGTCGGCCTTGTGTTTAGGATCTGTGCGATTTTCCTGACTTTAATCTATAGGGATTTCATTGTTGCCTCATTGTTTTGCAGCCGCATCTCGGTCATGTCCATAAAAGATTTAGTTTTCTTTATGAACTTAGCAATATTAGCCATATATGCACTAGTTTGAGACATGAAAGCATTAAGAGTGTTTTTTAAGGAACTAGTTAGCATAGGCTGATGTTGCGACATGGTCTACCCAGGGGCATTGTTTGTTGAAATCCTGCATTTGAAGTGTTCTGATTTTTCGGATTGAGTGCGTTGTTGGGGTTGCTCCAGGAGAAATTCGGGTGTTTCTTCTAGGCCGAGTTGTAGTAGTTGGACATCATGTTGTTGTTCCGGTTGTAATTTCCAACGAAACAGCTTGACTCTGTGTTTTGTGGACATTTAGATGAAACATGCTTACCTCCACAGTTTTCACAAAATAAATCCATTATCTGGACCTCCTGGTGATTGTTCTACGATTGCATGTTCATGATCAGCTTTGTCAAGGTGGCGATTTGAGATGAAATTGAATTTGAGGACCTTATTTTGTTTATTGTGGGTTGGCGTCGTATTCCTCCTCTTCTGGCCATTGGGAACTGATAGTCGTTCCTTGTCGTCCTATTTAGAATGTTCATTGCTTCCTCTAGCTCTTTGTCTAGGAGTATGTCATTTGTCGAGGCATCATGCATCATCCTAGTTACCGTGTTGACAGCGTTATAGAACACGGTTACCTGCGTTCACAATGGGAATCCATACAAGGGGCATTTGTGTAACAGCTCTCGGTATCGCTCCCAAGCCCCGTGCATGGATTCATTGTCAGTCTGTCGAAAAGAAGTGATTTCGTTACGCAATTTATTGTAGGATTAAAATGTGCTAAGAAATCATGACATAAATCACTCCAGGATCCAATTGATCATAATGGAATACTGTTTAGCCAGGTTTTTGCCCTATCCTTCAGTGAATAAGGGAACAATTTTAATCTCAAAATATCCTCATGTACTCTATGTATTTCAAATTTGTTGAAAAGGCTTGAGGTGTTGTCTGGCATCTTCAGTTGGTGAGCCGCCAAATTGCCCCGTGGTATTGATCATGTTGAACATTACGGTCTTCAGTTCAAAGTGGCTTCTATCTCTGGTGTGACAACTCCCGAATTTAGTTCGTTCAGATCCTCTTCAAGGTAGTTTCGGACAGTTAGGTTTCATACCGCTGCGAATTGAATTCACGTATTTTCTCCATCTCTTACAGGGACATTTTGCTGCCATCGACAACTGGCTTCCCGTCGACAGGTTGCTGCCCATTGCCATTCCGATTGTTGTTGGCATTGTTGCCGCCAACTTCGTGTGCCATCTTTGGTCGCAATTGTTGCTTTATTTGTTGCTCGAGTCTCTAAAACCTTCGATCGATTTCTTGATCAAGGTCGTGGAGTGGATACTTCGGGTTCGCCCTGGTCATACACCAATGCAAAACCAAAGTTTGTTAGTGCTCAAAAAACAGATAAATAAAATATGCAAGAAAATAAAATTGAAAGTCGCTATTGCGAATCCCCGGCAACGGCGCCAAAACCTTGTTGCGTGTATAAAAGGTGCTCCGCAATTAGTGCAAGTGTACACGTCTCGAGTAATAAAGTGATAAGTATCAGAGTATCGTCTCTATAGGGATTGGGATGCCCTCCTTTAATTATCTTCTTGCACTGAAAAGGAAAAATACAAGTAAAGGGGTTTTTGGATTTTAACTAAACTAAAGAACATAAACTAAAGCAAGTAAGTAAAAGTAGAGAAGTCAAGATTATATAATGGGCCATATTAGATTGTGTCGTAGTGTGGAATCCAATTGACTTGTCTCGGTCTTTAAATGTAATAAGGGCCAAACTGCCTCGGCAGTGTCCTTCATTCCTACCGCGGCAATAAGATATGCTGCCTCGGCAATCTCTTCTTGGTCGACAGTGATTTCAAGGTTCGGTAAAGCGTTCTTCGATAGCTCTTCCTTATCTCTAAGGTCAAAACCGTGCTGATGAATGGGCCTTGATAATACCTCTCGGCGTAAACCAAAGATAAACACCAACCAATCTCACGCTTCTTTTAGCCGTTGAAACTCTAACTTATCTCTAAGACGAGTTAGCTTCCACCGTTCGGGATGAAAATCATGCTTATTCATTTCGTGAGTCTAACTCTCTCGATACCAGATGAATAGATAACCTCACAAGCTCTCTCTCGATGAGATTGCAAGAATGAACTCAATGCCAAGAGTAAGCAAACCTTGAACTAATATTGCATTAAAAACTTAAACAAAGTACAATTGTTTTCTCACAACTACTAAGTAAAATAATCCAACCCTAAGAAAGTTTAGAACATAATAAACATGGAGAACAAACAACTAAACCCTAATCTCAAGCTCTCGACTCTTTTGTCTCTAATATGTTTGATGTGTGCGCCAAGCCTTCCTTAAATAGGACGAGGAGTAGGGCAAAGTATTTCTTCGATAGGAAGTTAAGTTGGACTTGGACTTGTCTTCATTAAAGAGGTAAATCTCTTTAATTTTAATGCATTTATCCACTTTTCCCAAATTCCATCTTTAACCTTCCTTCCATGCTTTCTTCATCTTCCAGTGCTTTGAATGCCATGCAAAGTGTGTAGAAAAATCCAGCATTTTATGCTCTTCAAATCGGCTATCACTTTGCTTGCTTTTCCCTCCGGTAGGTTGGTATGTGCACTACCTCAGCAGAGAGTATCTACTGCCTCGACAAAGGTCTTTCACTAGATCTACTCCGTAAGGCTTCCTCTTTATAATTCGGCTTCCTTCAGTAGAAGTTGTCATCTCTAACTAGGCTTGATATGGATCGGTCTCGAGCTTGTTTTGCACCACCTCTCCTTTTCTTCATTGCATGCTCGGCATGACCTACCCTCGGTGGTGAGTAAATCTGCGCAAATACCAAACATGCATTAAAACAATGCATTTTCATTAAATAAATCAAATATCAGGATCAAAGGTAAAGGTGGTGTAAATAATGCATATAAGGTCGTAATGTCGCTCAAATGGGTGTAGGTTAAGCCATAATTACCATGTAAAAAGGGTAAAAATATAGGACTTTTGGGCACTTATCACATTAACTTAGAAAATTCTTGGCAATAAAATTCATTAGTATAACCTAATATAATGTCATCAATATAAATTTGCACTACTAGGATGTCATTACCATTTCTTTTAATGAAAAGTATAGTGTCTTGCTTGCCTTTTTCAAAACCTTTTTGAACCAAAATATTTGAAAGTCTTTCATACCATGCTCTAGGAGCTTGTTTCAAACCATATAAAGTTTTAGTTAATTTAAAAACGTGGTTTGCATAAATTGGATCTTCAAAACTGGGTGGTTGCTCAACATATACTTCTTCATTTATAAAACCATTTAAAATGCACTTTTAACATCCATTTGAAAAGGCTTGAATTCATGATAACATGAAAATGCAAGTACCATCCTAATTGGTTCCATTCTAGCTACGGGTGCATGGGTTTAACCAAAATCAATTTCATCTTCTTGAGTATAACCTTGAGCAACAAATCTAGCCTTGTTTCTCACTATGTTACCACTCTCTTCTAGTTTGTTTCTAAAGACCCATTTAGTTCCTATAGTAGACTTATTACTAGGCCTATCAACTAATGTCCAAACTTTACTCCTCTCAAATTGATTAAGTTCTTCTTGCATGGCCAATATCCAAAAGTCATCTTTTAATACTTTTTTGATATTTTTATGCTCAATGCATGAAATAAGTGCAACATTACTAAGCAATCTAAGAGAGGATCTAGTGGTTAACCCCTTGGATGGATCACCCAATATTCCACCATCTTTGACATAGTTGAGTTCCCTTGGGTAGCTCATCTCATGTTCTTCAAGATTCATATCCTTCAAGGATTATATAGGAGGATCTTGTTCTTCTTCTTCTTTGGTTAGAACCTCATCCACCTTTGATGATTGTTCACCATCATTGGCTTCAATGATCCCTACATCATCATCATCACAAGAATCCTTCATCGGAAGGAGGTTATCATCGAAAACCAACCACATGAATAGACTCTTCTACAACTAATGTTCTTTTGTTAAGCACCTGATAGACTTTAGAGTTTAAAGAATATCCTAAGAAAACAACTTCATCACTTTTTGTATCAAATTTACCTAAATGATCTTTTCCATTGTTTAAAACAAAACACTTGCATCCAAAATGATGAAAATAGCTAATGTGCCTTTGACTTTAAAATCTCATAAGGAGTTTTCTTTAAAATTGGCCTAATCATTACACAATTTATAATTTAGCAAGCGGTGTTTGTGGCTTCCGCCCAAAAATACTTAGGTAAATTATTTTCACAAAGCATGGTTCTAGACTTTTTTTTCTAAAGAATTTCGCTTTTGTTTCCTATGTCATTATCATGCATCATTTTCATTTTGAGCAACCAAACATGCATGTGATGCATGAATGTCATCTAGATGCACCATGTATATGTTACCTATGCGATGACCAATGAACATTATATTATTTGTTTTAGTGTCCACAATTTTGCAACCATTTATATCAAAAAGAACATTAAAACATTTATCACATAATTGACTAATGCAGAACAAGTTATGTTTTAGACCATTGACATATAAAACATATTCAATGAGAATAGAGGAGAGATTACCAATGGAACCAATACCCTCAATATGGCCTTTGAAGTTGTCACCAAATGTCACCACTCCATCACTTTTTGGCTTTAGCTCCATGAATCTACTCTTGTCTTCGGTCATGTGTCTTGAGCATCCACTATCAAGGTACCAAGTGTTTTGACTTGAAGCTTTGGCCTTGTAGCAATGCTTCCCCTACAAACAAAGACCAGTTCTTGATTTTTGGTACCCAAATCATTTTGGGTCCATGTGAGTTAGCTCCCAAATACATGGTTCCCTTAGGAATCCAAGAAGTAATAGCACTAATATTATTAGAAACTACTAGTTCCTTAGGAACTCATACATTTCTAACCTTTTTACCTTTAGGATGCCTTTGTGAGCTTCTTTTTTTGTAGCCATTAAAGTTTCTCTTTACATAGTTGGTTTTTGAAGAACTTGTTTTTTTTTTAAATCTTGTTTCCCAACTACGTTTAGAGAAGCCTTAAGCTCATTCATCACTTTGTGGTGATCATCATGAACTTTTGAAAGAAGATTGTTTAAACCAACATTTTCATTTTGAAAATATTTTAAACCATCTTTTAAAAATCACAATCTTCTCTTCAAGTTCCGATTTGGTTTTGGAAAGGGAATCGTTTTGGTTTTTCAAATCGGAAATCATTTTCTTATTTTTCAAAACTGATTCCTTATACTTTTCAACCAACTCAGCGTAAACCTCTTGCAACTCATCATATGCATCTTGAAGTTCATCAAATGTAAAATCGAAAGTAGATGAGTTATGGCTTACCTTAGGATCATCATCAATAGCAATGAGGCAAAGATTAGCCACTTCATGCCCCTCTTCATCGGATGATGATTCTTCATCACTCCAAGTGGCAACATGAGCTTTTTGCTTTTTCTTCTTATCAAACCCCTTTTCTTGAGTTGAAGGCAGTCCAATCTTATGTGCCATGGCTTCTTGCAGTCATAACAAATGAGTTGATCCCTCTCCTCTTCTTTGTTCTTGTTCTTGAAGTATTTTCTCCTTTAGAATTTTCTACCGTGGTTGGACTTCATGAACCGAGAGAATCTCTTGGCTATCATAGCCAAATCTTCAAACTCATCCTCACTAGAATTGTTTTCCTCTTGAGATGCCTGAAGATCAATTATTTGCTTCTTCTTCTCTACCTCTTGCTTCTTCACTCTCCTCTCTTCTTTTCTTCTTCCCTTCCTTACTTCATGATCTCATGAGTAAGGAGAGATTCCACCAACTCATCGAGCTTCAAAGTCTTTGAGTTCTTGGCCTCGATGATTGTGGTTCTCTTCCCATCCCATGATTCAGGAAGAGAGTAAAGAAGCTTCCAGACTAGCTTTTCTTTGGGAGTGATCTCACTAAAGCCCTTGAGACCATTTACAATGACGAAGAACTAATCAAACATCTTGGAGACGCTCTCATCCGGGTCCATCTTGAAATTCTCATAGCTCAAATTAAGGATCCCAATCTTGTTCTCCTTTACATCGTTGGTGCCCTCGTAGGTGGTCTCTAGCTTGTCTCACATTTCCTTTGCACTTGTGCAAGATGACATCTTTGCATACATATCGAGTCCAAGTGCACAAAAGATGATGCGAAGAGCCTTGTCATTCACTTGAAGTCTTCTTCGATCTTCATCACTCATTTCTGCTATTTTTTTCGAAACTAGCCTTCCTTCTTCATATCTCTTCATCAAAATTGTTGGTCCATCTTCAACTACATCACAAAAGACATAGTCATTAGACTTGATGAAGAGCCTTATTCTATTTTTCCAATAGGGATAGTTATCCCCGTTGAAAAATGGCGGTTTGGTGATCGATTATGACTCAATGAAGTTTTGGCCGGAGGTAGATACCATAGCTTGATTCGAAGGTTGATTGATATTCTTCTAGGATCTTCTCTTGTAGATATGAGTCCCTCACAAAGTTAGGCTCTGATACCAATTGTTAAGTGGATCAATCGAATCGAACATGGCCAAGGTGGGGTGAATTGGCTTTTTAAAATTTAAGGGAGTGAATTGAAAATATGGAAATTGAAGACAAAACAATTTCTATTGGTTCAAGCATAGAACAAGTTCTACATCCACCACCTTAGCTCCCACTAAGGATTTTCAACCAATTTCACTAGAAATTCGTCACTTTTTCTCGAATTAGGATGAAACCTTACAATCGGTTAATCTTTCTACCCAAAGATTAACCAAGACTCTCTCAAATACAAAGATTATTGGCAAATGAAAAATAAACTTCACAAGGTAAAATATTTGCCCCAAATTACAAGTTATCTCAACCCAAATTGATAAAAGATGAATACGAAAGAAATCACTCAATTGGGTACAAGGGTTTGACTCTATTTTGCTCAAATTGGATTTGATTTTTGCTTTAATGTGCTTGACTTGATGAATAGTTGTTGTTGTAGCTTTAATGTGCTTGACTTGATGAATAGTTGTTGTTGTAGCTTTAATGGCTTGCTTTTATACCACCTCATTGAATTCTAACCGTTTGGATTAGCGACATCATCATAGAGTCGTTGGGCTCTCTTTTTCCCACCATAAATGTAGTTCTGCAACCTATTGTACCGGTACTCGTGTCAATGTATCGGTACCTATCAAAAGAAGAAAGTAGCGTGTCGATACGCGAAGAGGCGTATCGGTACGGAAACCATATTTTATATAGCGGATCGGTACAACATAGTGCGTACCGGTACCAATTTTTCTCACTAGAATTTGGAGAGTTGGTTAACCAAAAAAATGTATCGGTATGGTAGTTAGGCGTATCGGTACCGTTAACCAACTTTCAAAGTGTTTGGTTCCAAAAATCTAACAAGGCAACGATAAAAAAATTAAATGCCAAGATTTTTCAAATTTTATCAAATCGTATCGGTATGCCAAGGAACGTATCGGTACGGTAAGTAGTTTTTAGAATCTAGGATTACATCGAGTCTGAAAACCATATCGGTACGGTAGAGAGCATATCGGTACACTTTTCTTGACTCGTTTCAGTATCTAAATATCGTATCGATACGGGTGTGGCCGTATTGGTACCTCTGGACAGATTTCAAAATTTTAAGCTCAAAAATACTTAGAAAATATTTTAGATACTTGGCTTTTGATTCAAAAATACTTAAAGTTCGAATCCTTGTCATTTTGTGAGTCTTTTGAGTATTTAAAATTTTATTTCATTTTACAATTAATTCCTTGAAAGAATGTTGTTATATCAAAATAAATTTTGATTTTACACTAAGGTATCTAAATGGCACGCTTGACTATGGCCTTAGGTTTTCTGATGTAGATAAGAGTACAAATATTGTATCATTTGTTTATACAGATTGGGAAAGTTGTGTAGATGACAGACGATCAACCTCATGTTATTGTGTGTATTTGAAAGGTAACTTGGTCTCGTGGTGGTCGAAGAAACATAAGTCAATTTCTAGGTCAACCAATAAAGCTGAATATCATAGCATAGCTGATGCAGTATCTGAAGTAACTTGGTTAAAAGCTTTGTTAAGTGACATTGGGGTTACACTAAATAATGCTTTCAATGTGCGGAGTGATATTACGAGTGCTATAGCCATGAGTGATAATCATACGTTCCACTCCAAGTCTAAATATGTTGAGCTGGATATTCATTTTGTCCGTGAGAAGGTAACAGATAGAAGCTTATAAGTTAGCTATGCCCATGCAACTTATCAGATCGATGATGGACTTACTAAACCTTTGACAAGAGACATGTTTGTTGTGTTTCGCTCCAGGTTAAGAGTATTGAGTGCAGCAAATGAAGCAGAGGAAGGAGAAATCATGAAGAATATTGGAGTATGATCAAAGTGACTAATCAGAGTTGTTAGTCGGTTAAGACTATTGAATTTGTTAGTGCAATGAAGTCTCTTGGGCTTGTTAGTTACGAGGTAGTTACACTAGTAGACTGTATATATATATATATATATTACTTGTAATGGGTTGAGTCAGTTTTTGACCCACTAACAATTTGTTTGTTACTCATTTTCTTGATTAATGAAGTTTTTCCCAATTATCCAATTTATCATCTTTATTCCATAAATCTTTCTCAAGTTAAACCTTCGTTGCTTAATTTCTTTTTCGATTAGATTCCGGTCACCATATAAATCACAACAAACATGTGCTCAGGAAGTGATGTTGAATCTCGGGGTACAGTGGAACCCTTTAATTAATTGGCAAACTAGTCTAAATTATTTGTGTTATAAGGAATTTATCTTTCCTTTTCCTTCAAAGACTTGGCTTTTTAATAAAGTTGATGTACTGTTGTATAGAATAGCAATGACATCCGATTATTTCAATGCTTTTCCTTAGGCATTTAGGCAAGGAAGAGCTTGCTGGGAGGTCACTTGCAATGGGGATTGGGAACATTACAGGGGTCTCTATCATCAAAGGTCGGATCCCATTTACGGCCCAAAAGATACTCAGTAGTTAGTCCTCAGCCAAACTCTCCATACTCTTGCTACTCATATGCATACCTATCTTCATCCTTCAGCTAAATGTTGAACCTATGTTTCTACCAAGATCCTGATGCGACGAAAATCGCCAAAGTTTTCTTTGTTGCCTTCATCCCTGAGTTGATAGCTCAGGCTCTTCTCCATCCGAATATCCGATAAAGACTTTCTAAAATCCCAAGGCATAACCACCCCTATTACAATCGTTGTTATATGTGCAGTCCTTTTACACCCTTTGATCAACTACATTTTCACTATATATTTTCAGTTAGGGTGAAAGGGATTGTGTTGGCTCTTGATTCTAATACTTTCAATCTAAACCTAGGACTCATAGTTTATATGGTCTTTTCGGGAACTCCTTTGAAACCTTGGCATGGTGTCACAGTTCTCTCAATCTTTCAAGGTTGGCAGCCGTTGTTAATGCTGGCGCTGCCTAGTCTCTTTTCGATGTGCTTGGAATGGTGTCGGTACGAGACAATGTTGTTCCTTCATGATCTACTTAACAGACTTTATACATGTGTATTTTCAGTTTTATCTTAGCTATAGGTTAGTTTTTATTAGTTGTAATATCTTGATCTTAATTAGTATATAAATCAAGGTCTAAAAGACTCATTAATCAACTTGAATAAAACGCACCGTTTCTTTCTTTTATTTTGTTCTCTGATAAAACATCGAGTTTAATTCTTCCAAAGGCTTCAATTCTCATCCGAAATTCCCAAATACCAAAACCCTAAAATTGACGATAGTCTTCAACTTCAACATGGTATCAGTAGACTCTTCCGATGCCTGATCTTCTGCATCCTCTCGATTCAGAAATATCGACCCCTCTGATGAATTCTACATACACCCCAATGAGAATCTGTCGCTCGTCTTGATCTTCGTTCTTCTCACTGGTGGAAACTATCATTCGTGGGCACGATCTATGCGTATGGCCCTGATTTCAAGGAATAAATTTCTTTTTGTTAATGGATCGCTTAATCAGCCCCATGAAGACGATGATAGTTATTTCCCTTGGGTGAAGTGTAACAACCTCGTTCTTTCGTGGTTACAACGAGCGATTAGCCCTGAGATTGCCCAGTCCGTTTTGTGGTTCGACAATGCTTACGAGCTTTAGGCGGATTTGCGCGATCGATTCAGCCAAGGAGATCTAATGAGGGTTTCCGATCTTCAACAAGAATTTTATTCCTTAAATCAAGGTACTAACACTGTTACTACCTTTTACACCCAATTGAAAGTTGTCTGGGACGAGTTATGTGTTTTAAGATCTCTGAGTTCCTGTTCTTGTGATTCTTTTAAATTCCGAAACCAAGATTTTTACCATAGGTTTCTTAGAGGTCTCAACGAGTCTTTTGCAATTCCTAAATCTTAAATTCTGATGACTAAACCATTTCCCCAAACTCATGAAATTTTTTCTATTATTGTTCAACATGAATGATCCATATTTGTTGATATTCCTTACGAATCCAGTGTTCTTGTTGTTGGTGTTGATAGACATAGCAATTCTGGAAAATTTCAAAAGAAATCTTTTGTGTCAAATACTGGAAATCGAAGGCCTCTTTGTTCTTTTTGTGGTCTTCAAGAGCATTCTATTGATAAGTGCTATAAAAAGCACGGATACCCTCATGGTTATAGGTCCAGGTACCATGTTAGCAAAGCTAATCTTGTAAGTCTTCCTATAAATGAATGTTCTAATCCCACTGGTTCTTTAGTACCAAATGAACATAAGTCTGAAAGCCATTTTGCTTCTTTTACTAAAGATCAATATGAAGGATTGATTTCTTTACTTTAAGAAAAGGGAGTGTCTAGTTTAAATTCTATCAATGTTCCTCAATCTGTTGTCAATGCTTTATCCTCTGATTTTGAAACTGCTCCAGCAACAAGTAATGATTCATGTATGATTTTCACTTGTTCTCTTGCATCTACTGCTATTAACACCTCATGGATTATAGATTCAGGAGCCACATACCATATTTCAAACTCTTTATCTATTTTTGATTGTTATTCTGATATTAAGGACAAGTTTGTTAAACTTCCAAATGGTAATCTGGTTCAAGTTTTGCATATTGGAAATGTTTCTTTAACAAATGGTTTAATTCTTAAAGATGTTCTTCATATACCTCATTTTGGATTAAATTTGATTTCTGTCAGCAAATTAACTTTAAATGCATATATGTAAAACCTATGTTTGATTTTGATATAATTAAATCTTTAAGGATCAATTTGAAAAACTTAAAATTGTTTTATAAGTCCCTTAATAAGTTTTAAATCACAAACACTTTAAAACTGATTTGAAAAACTCAAACTCAAAATATTTTCTAAGTGTTCCAAGGCCAAACTATTGAAAATCGTCCAGGTGTATCGATACGCTTCCAGCCGTATCGATACCCTTTTACCAAAGTTGGCTACTGGAAGAACATGTATCGATACGCTCTTCACCTGTATCGATACGCCCCTTCGTAAAAGTCTAAAGAGTTTGAATGGCGTATCAATACGACTTCATCCGTATCGATACGGACTTAATGATTTTTAAATTCAAGTCGGTTTAAATATTTTGACCGTTGGTTAGGTAACCAAATTTTAAATTGGTCGTTGACTCGTATCGATACGGTAA
Source organism: Hibiscus tridactylites (assembly GCA_958450335.1). Lineage (NCBI taxonomy): Eukaryota > Viridiplantae > Streptophyta > Magnoliopsida > Malvales > Malvaceae > Hibiscus > Hibiscus tridactylites. The sequence continues at coordinate 72,556,585 of OY288279.1, forward strand.
ACCCTCATACCGATACGGAAATCGATAGTGAGCTAAGTTGAGAAAAAGGTATCGATACGGTCTTAGTCGTTTCGATACCCCGTACCGATACGCTTACGTGTGTATCGATACCCTTTATTTATTGCACACAACGGCTCTTTCTTTTCTGAGAAAGGTATCGATACGGCTCCCCGTGTACCGATACGGATAGCTGCAGAAGTGCATTTATGGTGGTAAGAGAGGGTTCCAACGACTCTATTCATGTTCCCAACCACCCAAACGGCTAGAATTAATGGAGGAGGTATAAAATGAAGCCCTTTGAAGGTCAGCAACAACTATTCAACACACAAGCATCATCAAAGCAAAAATCCAAACCCTTGAGCTATTCAAAGTCAAATTCTTGTACCCAACTCTAGTATCTTTCAATTGTCAAATTGTATTGTGAGTTTGGGGTTATTGAAATTGTAATTGGGTAGACAAATTATCCTTTGAGAGGAATCATTTGAGTTTACCACAACTTGTCTTTGTATTTGAGTGGATTAAGCTTTGGGTAGAAAGCTTAATCGAATTTGTAAGGTTACCTCCTCATCCAAGAAAAGGGGAAGAATTCAAGTAGTGAATTTGTTGAAAATCTTTAGTGGGAACTAAGATAGTGGATGTAGAGTTCATTTGGAGAACTTGAACCACTATAATTACTTGTGTCAATTTTATTTTTCACTTATTTCTTCCGACCAAAATTTTAATTGCCAATTCACCCTCTCTTGGCCATTTGCAATTGTTCGATCAACTCAACAAGATATTTCTGTTATTTTTACTGATAATAAATGTATTCTACATGATCTTCTGCCCTTGAAGATGATTGGTACAGCTAGATTAGTCAGAGGCCTTTATCAGTTCTCAGGATCTGCTCACACTGATTCTACAATTTGTAACATCTCTTCCTCTCATTCTTTGCATACATGGCATGCTAGGTTAGGTTATCCCTCTAGTAAAAGGATGTCTTTCTTTTCCAAATTAAATACAAATATTCCCTCTGGTAATGTATCTCATTGTGATATATGCCATCTTGTAAAACATAAGCGTCTGCCATTTCACATTAGTAATTCAGTTTCTGAAAATCTCTTTGATATTGTTCATTTAGATGTCTGGGGTCCTTTCCCAGTTAAAAGCATATATGGACATAACTATTTCTTAATTATCGTTGAGGATAAAAGCAGATATGTCTGGATATTTCTCATGATTCACAAGTCTGAAGTTAGGAAACTCATTGTTGACTTTTATAATCTCATTGATACTCAATTTTCAAAAAGAATTAAATGTTTTAGGAGTGATAAAGCTCAAGAGTTTAAAATAGATATTTTTTTAAAAGTAAAGGTATTATACATCAAACCTCTTGTGTTTATACCCCACAACAAAACAGTGTTTTAGAAAAAGCATCAACATTTGCTGGTTGTTGCTAGGTCTCTAAGGATACATGCTTGTTTACCTTTGCCCTTTTGGATTGATTGCATCCTACATGCTAGTTTTTTAATTAACTTAACCCCTACTCATGTTTTAGCTAATAAAACACCTCATGAGATATTATATAATGAACTGCCACATTTAGACAATCTTAAAATTTTTGGTTGTTTATCTTATGCTTCTTGTTTACCTAAAACTGCCACTAAGATGCATCCAAAAGTTGTCAAGTGTATCTTTCTTGGTTTTCCTCAGTACATGAAAGATTATAAATTGTATAATTTAAAAACTAAAGTTGTTTTTGTTTCTAGAGATGTCACCTTTAATGAATCCATCTTTCCTTTTAGTAAATCTTTTTCTTCTGATCTTGTATTTCCATCTCATGATTCTTTTCCTTTATATGATGATCCAACTTCTATTCCTAGATGTCAAAATTTTTTAGATCAACATATGCATGATACTAATGTGTCAGATAATTCTCAAACTGTTCCTCATACTGATCAGCAAGATCAGTTTGCTCAATTTGTTCATGTTCTGTCTAATAGACCATCTAAGCAGGTTAGGTTACCCTAAAAGTTTCAAGACTATCAGGTAAACTTACCTAAACCACATACTTCATCTCACTCTATTGCTAATGCCTTATCTTATCAGAATATTTCTTCTAAACATCAGTCTTTTATTAATAATATTGATGTCATAGCTACTCCTAAGACTTATAAGCAAGCTATAAATCATGAATGATGGAGAAATGGTATGCAAGAAGAAATTTTAGCTTTAGAATCCAATAAAATTTGGGACTTAGTATCCTTACCCCCTAATAAGAAAACTATTGGTTGTAAATGGGTTTTAGGACTAAGTTAAAGTCTGATAGATCTTTAGATAGGTATAAGGCTAGGTTAGTAGCTAAAGGATACACACAAGAATTTGGCATTAATTTCCTAAGTACTTTTAGTCATGTTGCTAAAATGACAACTATTAGAATTCTTATTTCTCTTGCTGCCTCAAAAAACTGAAAATTACAACAATTGGATGTTAATAATATTTTTCTTCATGGCTCCTTGCATGAAGAAGTTTATATGGAAATGCCTCCTGGTTTTTCTGTTAGCAATGATTCAACACTGGTTTGTAAGTTAAATAAAAGCATTTATGGTTTAAAGTAGGCTAGCAGACAATGGAATGAAAAATTTACTTTAGCCTTAATTGCTCAAGGTTTTAAACAATGTCCTTCTGACACTAGTCTTTTTACTAAAGGAGAAATTGAAGACTTTATTGCTCTAGTTGTCTATGTGGATGACATATTATTAACCAGTCCTAGTTAAGAGCAAATAGATTCAATTAAAAAAATTTACATAGTACTTTTAAAATTAAGGATCTGAGAAATCTGAAGTACTTCTTAGGTCTTGAGGTTGCTCGCACTAGTTCTGGTATTAACATTTGCCAAAGAAAATATACTTTAGAGCTTCTTAAGGATGCTAATTTTCTTGAATCTAAACTTGTATCTACTCATATTGTTGTTACCAGAGGATCCAAAAGATTATCTAAAATTGATGATAGTCCATTACAGGACATTAAGGATTATAGAAGATTAATTGAGAAACTGTTATACTTAACTAATACTAAGCCTGACATTGCCTTTTCTGTTCAGGAACTTTTCCAATTTCTTTCTTGCCCTACTATTGTTCATTTGGAAGCAGCTCATAGGATTTTAAGATATTTAAAAGGAACTCTTGGTCAGGGTCTATTTTTTGCTGCTGACAATGATCTTAAATTGCAAGCTTTCTCTGATTCTGACTGGGCCTCTTGCCATGACTCTAGAAAGTCCATCATTGAATTTTGTATATTTTTAGGTTCCTCTCTTATTTCATGAAAATTTAAAAAGCAACAAACTGTTTCTAGATCTTCTAGTGAGGCTGAATATCGTGCCTTAGCTTTTGTCACTTGTGAAATTTAATGGATATTTTATCTTCTTCAAGCTTTTCATATGCCTTTTCATCCTACTAACTTGTTTTGTGACAATTTATCTGCCATTCAAATTGCATAAAATCTTGTCCATCATGAGCGTACAAAGCATATTGAGATAGATTGTCACCTAATCCGGGAAAAGATTCATCAAGGGCTCATTGTATTACTTCCAGTTTTTTCTCAACATCAGCTTGCAGATTGTCTCACTAAATCTTTGCCCAGTTTTTCATTTCATTTGTTAATTTTCAAGTTGGGCGTAGATGATATATACGCTCCAACTTGAGGGGGGCTAACAGACTTTATACACGTGTATTTTCAGTTTTATCTTAGCTGTAGGTTAGTTTTTATTAGTTGTAATATCTTGATCTTGATCTTGATTAGTATATAAATCAAGGTCTAATAGACTCATTAATCAACTTGAATAAAACGCACCATTTCTTGCTTTTATTTTGTTCTCCGATAAAACATCGAGTTTAATTCTTCCAAAGGCTTCAATTCTTCATCCGAAATTCCCAAATACCAAAACCCTAAAATTCACGATAGCCTTTAACTTCAACACTACTCGACAGCCCCAAGGCTAGCGTTGCAGCAATGGACATCCTCATTCAAACAACAAGCCTATTGTATAATTTCCCTTACTAAGCAGCGGCATTTCTACAAGAGCTAGTCAGGCATTGGGTGCCGGTCAACCGCCCTGCGCCCATCGGGCAGCCAACATCGGTCTTGTCATGGCCTTTACATTCGGTTTCTCCGCCTTTATTGTCACGACTGTCCACTGTGCTTCCAATTCTGGGGCTATGTGAAGTTGGCAACTCTCCACAAACAGCGGCTTGCGGTGTCTTAACGGGGACTGCACGTCCTAAAGACGGTTTTTGAATAAATTTGTGTTCGTTTTACATCGCTGGATTGCCGGTAGCAATTCTCACAACTTTCACATTCAAATTCGGGTTCAGGGGTCTATGGTTTGGGCTTCTAGCAGCACAGATTTCATGTGTGTGTATGATGGTGTACACATTGGAAGCAGCAGGCTAAGCGGGCCGACGAGCTGACCACGGCTGCAGCAGGGGAAGATGATTTAGAAACCAGCCAACTTACCTCCGATCATTCATCTCACAATACAAAAATTGGTTGATAGACAGCTGTTTTAACATTTATTTTTTCAGGTAGACCAGTAGAATATATCCTTCTATTGAGATATTGCAGAGCACTGACAGCTTAAAGACTAAAGCAAATGCCAATATAGTCGACCTAGATTGTTAAATTATTTATTGATCTAACGATCCAAAATAATTAAAAAAAAATGAGTCATTGAGCCATCATATAAGACCATTCTGTTTCATAAAGCCTCAAATATTGTCTGGTATGAAAGAAAAATGAGAGAATAGAAAAGGATGAGAATGAAAAATTAATTTTCTTTATTTTGTTGAGGAGTGGTAATATACGACAGATTCCAATTATTTAGAATTTGTAGCTGGTGCTGGAAGAAGTTAATGAGCTTAAGAGAAGAAACAAAATAAGTACTTTCGGAAAAACGTATCTTGCAGCATACGTGTAAGGGGCTGGGAAGGGGTAATTACCTCCCAAAACTTTGATGGGTTAATTATATTTTAGATCTAAATAATTTTAAAATTATTACAATTAAATTTTTGTCTTTCCCAAAAAAATAGTTTATTATTCTTTTAGGACCCTTGTCGAAACTATTTTTGAAAATACAAATAGCTTGGACGGTTATTTTTTGAAATTAAGAGTCTTCTTTTAATTCAATATTTAAAAAGATTAGAGTTGCCGCCAGTCACTTTGGTAGACTGAACACCATAAAATAATTAGAGATTTTTTTTAAAATTAGAGTTCAGAAGTCGATTACATTTGGGGAAGGATTAGCACCCCATAAACGCCCGAAATTGGTACCTATAATTTCGTGTTGCATTTTAACATTTTGAAATAATAATTCAAATTTAATTTGAACATTAATTATTAACTGAGTTTATATTCAAAATAGAAATATTTCTTTTATAAGAAAATATATTTTTGTTTTGAATATAAAATTAGAAACACTAATTTAATAAACTAAAAAACACTAATTTAATTATTCTATTTCACTTATAAAAGGTTTTTTTATGCATGATTAATTATTGTAGAATCCATTTTAAGTACTAACTTAAAAACACAAATTTAATTATGAGTTATTCATCAATGAATATTGTTTAATCTCAAATTTTACATAAAATAACACCACATTGCTTTAGGGTACCAAATTTCAAAATTATATATAATATTCCCTTACAAATTAATAGTTCTATTTATTTAAAGTACTAATCTTATTTAAGGCTCTAATTATTTTTCTAAGGCATTTAATATTTTATAGGGTTTTAATAAATATCATTTGTTTAATTTAAAAATTCATGTTGAATAATATCCAAATACTTTAGGACCCTATTCAAATTTGAATTTTCAAAATTCTCAAATAACACTCATTAATTTGCTATAATTTTTTTTTTAATAAATTCTACCTAAAGGAGGAAGGAGAATTTGCTACAATTATTTAATTCTATTTCAAATTTTAATAAACTAAGAAAACTTAAACTAAGGCTCTAATACAACACTTAAAATTAAATAAAGTGTTTAGGTCACATAATATAAATCACCTATATGCATTAATTAAACCATTAAAAGCCGTAAAAATTAAATTGCATTACAAATTTAATAACTAAAACTGAAAACAGATTGAATAAATTAAAACTTAAAAACATGAAAGGGATGAAATTGGGATTTATTAAAACTTGCGAACTGAATTACAACGATGCCTAAAGAAGGGCGCGGACCGTACATGTCTATTTAAAAGCAGCTTCAAATCCCTTTTTTCTTCTTTTTTTTTCCCTTTTTTTTCGAATTTCCTTCTCTCTCTATGAACCATTTTTTCTAAGCTCTCTCTAAAATCGCACTCTACAAACACTTATTTTCCATAAATTATCCCCAAAGATGAATCAAAACTCCCTTTTTATTTAGTGTTCATCTTGTGTTCTTTAAAAAATGAAAAACACAATGAGCACTAACATGTCACCACTCTTTCTATTCTGACTACCGTACAAACTACCGCCTCGATTTCTCTGATCACTCTCCGACCTTCAACATGATTTTTCGTCCACCACAGCTTGACACTGGCGGTCGTGAAATGATTTTCGACCGCCACATTTTGAACCCTATTTTTTTAAAAAAAAAATTACCTTAAATCTGATCCATTAAGATCACCTTTCTTCACCGAGCTAACCTAGATTTACCCATTCCCGAGCCTCTTTTCGACTTCACCTTTTCAAGATAAGCACTCCGGCCAAACTTTGATTTGCTTTCATGTTTTCTTCCTTTTATTTCCCTTTCGGTTTTATATGTAGAACTAACCTAGTATGTTTCTATTTTTGCAGGAATCGAAAGTGGAGAAGGAAATATACCTTCGCAATGGTTGCTCATCTTTTTCGACGTCGGTTTAAGTTTCTGGTGACAACTCTAGTGATCGATTATATCCTTGTAGCAATTTGGCTTCCCATGTGACTCTCTCTCTCCTTCTCTCTCTATCTCTCTCTCTAATATAGTAATTTTAGGTAATCTTCACATGTGGTCCTTTTATTTGAGTTTTATTCTATTTTGGTCACCCGAATTTAAAAAAGATTATTTTTGTCACTTACGTTTTGAATTGTGTCTATCTTAGTTCCTTGGCTGTTAACCTCTGTTAATAAATAAAAAATTCTAACTTATCCCTCAAATTTTCAAAACTTTATTTTTCATCATCTTCTCTAAAAGAAACTTGAAAATTTTATTTCTCCGCCCACCATCCGATCTCGACCCTCTTTCCACCGCCATGGGTTCGTCACTCTCCTCCGCCCCCAAAGCATTATTATGAATTTGTTGCTTCTGATCTTAAGACCGCCTTGTAGTTATTTTTGCTGGTAGCTTCAGTTTCTTGTTGCACTTCGCTCTCAGATGTACATGAGTTTATGGAAATTTTCGGAATAGTTATGTCTTCCAATCCTTGATCAAAACTTCCAGCATGTCGCAGAGCAGAAAATGAACTTGCTGAATTACCAAGGTTTATCAAACCACAGCATGAAGCCGGTTCCTCACTTAGTCCTTCATAAAGTGGATTGCAGACCTCGATAGTAGTGGCAGTATTTTCCATATATCTTTCATCATCCGAAAAAAATGCAGCATTTAGAACACTCGTCAGCAAGAGAAATAACATCTCTCATTGTTACTCTCCATAAGTTTGATCTCGCATTGCTTTTGAGAACTAGCAAAGACTATTAACCTCCGAGTTTCATCATCTAGATCAAATTCCTCCAAAATTTTGTTATGATCTTTTTGTACCACTGACGTAGTCAAGATCTCAGCTTGTGTCCGGATTGACTCGCTTCTAGTATTTATCTTGGATTTATTTCCACCATGTTCATCATAAAGTTGAATCAAAGCAGCCAAATCTTCTCTTGGCAATTCATTCTTCAACATTTCACTTCCCCTACCAGATCCAATTGAATAATCTCGTTTTCTTTTCTTCCTTCTTAAATACTGAATAATTTTCTACCCATATTGAAATATGTTGCTATCGAGCTTTTCCACCAACATTTCATCTACTTTTATTTCAAAGCTTTCATGTGGTTTAGATGGTGGTGGGTTGTTTAACTTGCCTTTTGGACGAGACTTTCTCAACTTCCACTTGATGTTTAATAACTCCAAACTATTGCATTTATCAGCAAAAAGACCATTAAATGGCAGTGCATGTTGAACTTGCTTAAATGGAGAGTCCAGTCTTCCTGGATTTCATCATGTTCATCATCAATTGCAAAATTGATCAAATTTAGATCCTCCACGGATGCAGCATCAAGTGGAACATCATTATAATTGAAAGGGATACCAATAGCGTCCGCAATAGGTATTGTCTGTGCCTTTATTTTTTTGATAATCTAACATATTAGAGAAGAGATGTAAATAACTAATTTAAAACTAAAACAAAGCAGCGAATATATGAAATGGTTAATAGCAGATAGCATCAAAGGGGCCGAGGAGAGTGGCAGACTCATGGCGGTGGAAAGACGATTGAGATTAGGTGGTGGGCGGAGAAATAAAATTTTTCAAGTTTGGGGAAGATGATGAAAAATAAAGTTTTGAAAGATTGGGGATTAATTTAAAAATTAATTTTTTTATTAACGGAGGTTAACGGACAAAAGACCAAAATAGACACGATTCAAAACATAAATGACGAGAATAATCTTGTTTGAATTTAGATGACCAAAATAGAACAAAAAGTGACTACGGGTTAATATTACCCTAATTATTATTAATAACTGGAGCCAGCTAAGATCAGAGAAGCACAATCCACGTGAAATTCGTTTGGACTAATGGGTGACTGCCACGTGTCCCTTGAGTTACAACTTACAGATTTGGGCGAGAATAGTTTTTGTTGGGTTAGGATTGAGCGAGAATGACTGTATTATAGTGTATCGGGCTAAAAAACTAATGTAATTGGGCTTTTAGGATTGTAAACAAATCTTATTTATGTAATGGACTGTATTGTGGGCTTATTCATATTTATTTATTATTATTTAAGTGAAAATATAGAATATATATGAATATACCCGAGGAAAATTTGGGTATTACAACTCTATCATTTAGAATTAATAAAATTAAATTTTGACCTCTTATTTTTTTTGGTTTAATTACTTTTTAAGACCTTTCAATTTTAAAATTTATAAAATTAAACTAAACTCCCTTAATTTTCATGGTTTAATTACTTTTAAGACCCTATTTATTTTAAAGTTATTCGGTCTGCTTCATCGTAGTTCAATCATGGATCTGTCCCTGAGCGTAATCAAAAGTTATCAATAAAACCTGGAAAAAAGCCAAAGCCCCAAGGTTGTGTGATGCATATTGATAATGTTTATAGGTTAAAATTTATATCTCTGACATATTACCTTAAAACCTAAACTCTAACCTTTAAACATGTTAAGTGTGCAAAAGTCCTATATTTATACCCTAGTTTAGCTCAATTATTGTTGTTCTTAAGTGTAGTTTAGGTTGCATTTATTAGGTAACATACACAAAATAGCATAGATTAGACAATCTCCCTTATTTGATGAATTTATTTGATTTTATATATATGATACTGCTCAAGTGCGTTTTCTCCCTATGCGTAGGTACTCGCCCAGGTAGATGCCGCCGAGGAAGCAAAGAGGGTAGATGAAGAGAATGTTGGGAGCTGAAGGAAAAAGCTGTTGGAGCATCAGGAGAGTCGATCGAGGAGGAAAGAATCAGAATGTAGAGCTGTGCCAGCCCCTTCACACCAGTCTATACCCAGCCGAGGCAGACAACTACTTACCGCCGAGGCAGCACTTAAAGGAAGAGTGGAAAAATGCAAAGTGGTGTGCGATAGAAAGAGCTCATCAATCCCGAATTTTAGAGACCACTTGCACGTGCATTGGAGCCCAGCAAATAAAGAAAAGCCAAGGTCCAAGTCAAGTTGGAAAAAAGTCAAACGAGAATCTAGGAAGATTTAATGATCTTTTAATGAGTTGTAATTGTATTCTAACTAGTATTCATACCCTAAACCTACTTAGGCCCAGACTCTTCCCCTATAAATATGTAATCGACTTGAAGGAGAGAAAACAATTGAGATTCGAGAGAAACTCCTTCTTATCAAAACCCTAGTGCCGTCTACACCCATCATGTTCTAAACCTTCCCTAGGGCTAAGTGTTGGTTGCGTAGTAGTTGTGAGAGTCTTGTCATATTTGTTTAGGATTTCAGTTTTGCAATAAAATTCAAGGTTTGTTTAATCTTGGTTATTCATTGTCGCAATCTTTATCGGGAGAGAAGAGGGTTTCAATCCATTTGTTCAATATCGGGAGAGTTTAACTCACGAAACGAGTAAACACGGTTTTATCAAACCATAGGGTAAAGCTACTTTGGCTTAGGGATAAGTTAAGAAGTTCAGCGGCTAAAAGAGGATCCATAATCGGTTGGTGTTCGCCCTTAGATTCACGTCGTGAGGTATCATCCAAGACGTGTTCGCCAATATTACTTCAAGCTTTGGGAGAAGAGGGAGTCATCGAAGGGAGTCTTGCCGAAACTTGAATCATCGCTTAACTACCCAAGCAATCTCACACAACTCTGCCGAGGCTGGCGTCTGCCGAGGCATTCTTGTGGACGGTGGCTGAAGTTGTTAACTTGATTAGCAAAACTATGCCGAGACAGTACATCAATTCTCCACACTACAAAACATCCAATATCGGTCTATTCTCTCACTATGATATCTCAATTTACTTTACTTGCTTTAGTCTTAGTCTTAATCAAAATCAACTTCTAATATTTGTGTTTTTATTTTACTTGTGCAGAAAAGTGAACTCCGAAAGGTTGTCACAATCCCTGTGGAGACGATATCTCAAATATTATAACTTGGCACCGTGTATGCTTGCATGCAATTTGCGCATCACTTTTGCATACAACAAGTTTTTGGCGTTGTTGCTGGGGATTGGCGTACAACTTTTTGTTTTATTTTTCTACATTTTTTTGTTTTTTTTTTGTTTAACTCCCTTGGTTTTCTTTGGTTTATGACCAGAGCCAACTAGAAATCACCCTTGCGAGAATACGATCCAGAGCCAGAACGTACTGTACGCGAATTAAGGCAAGCAAACAAAGAACCCATGGCTGATCCAGAAAACATCCAGAACCTACCACCACCACCCCCAGGTGACAATACCACAACGAGCAATGGCAGACAACCTCTTGCCGCTCCGCGGTTAGTAAGAGACTACCTGGAGGAATATCTTAGAAGATTGAATTCTAGCGTGATCGATCCTGAAATAGAAGCGGACCATTTCGAGCTCAAACTCGTCATGTTCAACATGTTGAATACACTTGGACAGTTTGGAGGTTCCGCCACTGAATATGCCCGCCAACACATGAAGTCTTTCTTGGACATCTGCAAGTCCTTCAAAATCCATGGATTTCATGCGAACGTGTTGCGTCTTAGACCATTTCCCTATTCATTGAGGGGTAGGGCAAAGACTTGGTTTAACAGCCTACCATCGAAGTCTATTGAATCTTGGATAGAATTATGCAGAGATTTCTTAGCCCGATTGAATCATGTCAATTTGACCAATAAACTGCAAACTGACATCATTACGTTTCGACAGGTAGATGATGAACCAATGTATGAGGCATGAGAGATATACTGTGAATTGTTGAATAAATGCCCCTCCTACGGATTTCCAGAATGGACACTAGTATCTATATTTTACAACGTCGTGAATACACCAATAAGGATGATGCTAGATTCCTCTGCCAATGGTACATTACTCGACAAAGAACTCGGCGAAGCAATTCAAATTCTGAATAGGATGACAAAAAACGACTATTAATTTCCTAATGCCGACTGAGGCGGCATAAGAAGGCATGCCACAACAAATGAGATAGGAACATCATATGCACTCGTAGCACAAGTCGCTCGATTGACGAAGATAGTAGAAGCGATGCAAGAGCAGAACAATACACATCAAGTCAAAGCAATTGGAGCCTTTTGTGACCAATGTGGGGGAGACCATGACTCATCTGAGTGCCAACAAGGGACAAAGACTAGTTGTTTTGTAGGAAACTTCAACATAAAAAACAACCCTACATCGAACACCTACAACTCTGGTTGGAAGAGGCACCCTAACTTTTCATGGAGTAACCCGAACAACGCTATGAATCCAGTTAATCAAGCAAATCAATCGCAAGGATTTCAGCAGACGATGTCGCGGTAGCAGCCGCTGCAACATGCAGCACCTAGTGCCTTGGAGCAGACTCTAAGTGCCTTCATGACTCAGACAGGTACCTATATGTCCAATATGAATTTATTTGTTAAGAAAAATGATGCTTTCATGGATAAGATTGGGATGAGAATAAAAAATCATGAGGCCACTTTAAAATCGCTAGAAACTCAGGTAGGGCAGTCTACTCGTCTATTGAATACTATATTATTACCCAACGATACTGAAGTTGCAAGGAGATCCACTCATGAACAGTGCAAGGCAATCACAACCAGAAGTGGAAAACAACTCAAGGAACCTCAGACCGACAAATCAAATGAGACTGATCCAGCCGCTGCGGTAGACCCTAATGCCATTACTGCGACAAAATTAGAATCAACTCTTCTGACATCTAATTCTACCGACATTCCAGACAAGACTACAAAGAAAATAGAAAAACCAAAGTAGATTACACTCCATTAAATTAGATTCCCATGCAAGGAGGGTATTGAAAATATTCGGCCGCCTCCCCCATTCCCTCAGCGGCTAAAGCAACAGAAGCAAGAGTACCAGTTTAAGAAATTCCTGGACATTCTTAAACATGAACACATAAACATATCCTTCGTCAAGGCCATAGAGCAAATGCCAAATTATGCAAAGTTCCTTAAGGATATAGTGTCGAAGCGAGCAAGGATAAGGGAATTCGAAACGGTGTCCATGACAGAAGGATGCATGTCAATATATCAAAACCAAGCACTGCCTAAACTAAAAGACCCAAGCAACTTTCTCATTCCATGCGCTATTGGAAACCAATACAAAGGGAAAGCCTTATGTGATCTCGGGTCAAGCATAAACTTAATGCCCTAGGCGGTGTTTGAAAAATTGTGAATCGGAAAAGTTAGACCCACCACCGTCATGCTCCAGTTAGTTGATTACTCTTACGTGCAACCAGAAGGAAAGATCGAAGACATCCTAGTAAGAGTAGACAATCTTATCTTCCCAACAAATTTCTTAATTCTGGACTGTGAAGGAGACGACAAAGCACCCATCATCCTGGGAAGACCATTCCTAGCCACAAGCAAAATCCTAATAGATGTGGAGAATGGGGAGCTTACTATGAAGGTGGATGATCGCGAAATTTAACTAAATGTCCTGCAACACTTGAAGAAAGCTAAAGACAGGGAAGAAAGTCAGGACATCCAAGATTCAGCAAACATCGAACCCAACATTAAGATAGAGCACTCCTGCCACAACCGCCAGGGTGGGCAACCTGGCAATAACGATGATCAAGAGACTCAAGATAGGAGACATCAGCCTGAAGGAAGGCGAGGTGCTCCGGGCTGAGGTGGTCAGGTTCAAGGAGGCCGAGTGAGATCTGAGCAGTATACGTGCTGGACATATGGGTCGAGGGACCATTTGAGGCGAGATTGTCCTCAGGCGGCTAAAGAGGTCCAGGCTCTTGTTGTGGTGACAGGGAATTCATGTTGGAATTGTTTTTCAGCGGACCACATGCGGATGGAGTGTCCTTTGTTGGCTGGTGGAGGCCAAGAACGTGCTCATGTGGTAGCTGCACCTCAGAGAGGCCGTGTGCGTGGTCGTGGGAACTTTCAGAGGAGAGACGAGGGGCAGCGGGGTATTGCTCATGTAGTAGCCGTTCGACCTGAGGGAGGTGGACCAGCGAGGGTTTACACTCAGCGTGAGGAGCGCATTGATACTGATGTCAATGCAGGTACCTTTGTTATTCAGTCTTTATCTTTGCTGGCTTTGATTGATTCCTAAACTATATATTGTTTTAGATATGTGCTTAAACTATATTTCGGGCCAAATAGATGCTTATGTTTCATTCCATGACTCTTTTAAGACTTTTTTGTGACAAATGTTATTTTTCCCGTTATCCAATAAAATTCGAACATGTGACATAGTTTCTCATTTTCTAAAATTAAAAAATGAAAATGAGCAAAATAAAAAAAATAAAATACATTAATTAACACAACAATATTTAATTTCTCTAAATCTCCCCAAACCCAACCTTAAATCTCTAAATTCATCCACTACAACCACCGATTCAACTACCAACGACCACCCTTATCTTCATCGAACCCCATCTATTAAAAAACTCATCATCTCGTTGTTAAAAATCGACAAATGAACCGCTGATTGCACTGTCGAAGAACACACAACAATGGAGAAAAAAGAGGCCGATTGGGTTCTTACCGACAAGTAAAGGATGATAAATGTTGAACAGTGAGGTACACGACGCTTGGGCGGTGAACAGTGAACCACCAACTTGTGTGGGATGTCGGACTGTAAGGGAGATGCGATTTAGGGGTTTGATTGAAAGAAATTAAAACTTTGGGGTTTTAAAAAGATTTATATTTTTAAAGAAATTCAGAAATTAAAAATATAAAAAGGCCACATGTCATGTTCCGATTGGATGACGAATTTTTTAACGACCGTTGATGGAAAAATCATAAATAGATCGCGGAATGAAACTCTAGACACCTATTTGACTCAAAATATAGTTCAACACTTATCTAGAAAATATAATTTAGGCATTTATTTGACTGTTAAGCCTTTTAAAAATAAATAACTGAGAGCAAGAACAATGACTACTTGGTAATAAGCTTAGAGGGAAGTCCTTTATTGCTGTTACATTTAGATTAAACTATAATACCGTGTGTAGGGGTGGGAATCGGTCGATGCGGGGATGACTTTGTATTCTCTAGCCCGTTTCCAACACTTGCGTGTACAGTTTTGGGTAATCTCCATTACATGTTTCAGTTATTTTTTTCGTTCTCATCCTTTTACCCATCGGATCTCCACGGGTTTTGGAAAATCCCCATCCCAGAAAGGTTCAACAAATTTGACTATTTTATAGGGATGACAATTTAATCCGGACCCGACGGGTCCCGATCCGACCCTATAAGGACGAGTTTTTATTTTAAAATTCGAGTTCGGGGTGGAACGAGTTTTGTGAAGGAGTGAGTCGGGGTCAGGGCGTGGTCGGATTTAGGGCAAAAAATCTCCGATCCGACCTGAAATATTTAAGTTAACTTTTAATATATTTACAAAAATACCCCTACATATATAGGCTATTTAGTGTTCTTCACTTCATTGTCTTCCTGTCGCTCTCTTTATTTTTTCATGTAATTTTTTCTTCTTCTTCCTTCTTTTTAATCTGTGTTTGATTGTTTTCTTTCGATCGATAAAGGGTTTCTTTTCATCGACAGTTTTATTTTCATTTGGTTAGATTAATTTTTTATTTTATTTTGCAGTCTCCTTTGTTATCATTTTTCATCTAAGCTCTTTGAGTTTTCAAGGTAAATCCTTTATTGCTGCTCAACAACATGCTCTTATTTTGTACACTTTCTGACCCATTATATTGTTCTTATATATTTCTCTTAGTCTAATCTGTCTGATTCTTTTAATAATGTATTTGTTGTTCTCTTCTCTTCTTCTGCAACTAAAAAATAGAAACTCTTGAGTAAGGGATAAACAATTTCTTTCTAATTTTAATTTGCCAACAAAATTCGTAGCTAAAATGAATTCTTTGAGGTAAAATTTTGAACAAATTCATTCTTTTTCTTTAATATGCATTGTTTTAGAGATTGGCAAATGGGTGGTCAGATTCAAGTTTCATTACCGGCAGGGACGGAGCCACAACACCAATGGGTGGGGCTGTGGCCCCCCCGGTAGGGGGAAAATTTATTTTTTACCCTTTGATTTCTTATATTTTTTTGGAAAAAATTAGGATAATTGTGAATTTGCCCCTCCCACCTTTCAAAATTTATGTTTTGCCCCCCTTAACTTCAAATCCTAGCTCCGTCCCTGATTACCGGTGATCAATTTTTTTATTAATATTCTTTTTAATAACTGGGTCGGTTCGGATCGGGGTTGGTTTTAAGAGTAACTTATCGGGTCGGGGTTGGGTCAGGTAAATTAATATTTACGTCGGGATCAGGTTTAAAAATACATATGTCGGGTCGGAGCAACCAACAACCCGCCCCGCCCCGTTGCCATCCCTACTATTTTACTAACTAAAATATATGGTCGATTTCAATTTTAAAGTTATATACTCAATACACTTAAACATATGGTTGAAGTATAACAATATTTTTGCGTAACAAGAACGACATAAATAGAGTGATAAATAGATTATACACTCTTAATTAACAAAAAAAAGATAAATTACAATAGAGGTCATCCAAACTTAATAAGGTTTAAACAAAATACACAAATATCTTGATAGACTAGAAAATTGATAATAAGGTAAGTAGATATAATAAAAGTTAATTATATATATATATATATATATTAAAATTTTGTAAAATATTGAGGATCCTTGTGGATATTTTTTAAGGATCCCGATAGTTATTTATATAGTTACGATTTAGTTATCCTCACGGTTCGAATATAGTAATTCTCGTCCTCATCTCTATTTGAGATTCGGTAATAAAACTTTCCCCATCCCCGTCTCCATAGGTGAAGATTTTGGTTATTCACCATCTTTATCGGTTCGAATTTCTACGATTTTCGAATATTCTTCACTCAATTTCCATGCCTAAACCGTGTGTATAGGATATAGAGGAAAACAAACAATAAGGAACTTGGTGATAAAAAAAAGTCAAAAGAACAATTACTGAATTGATAATAGAATATTCGAGAATGAAGTTGGACAAAACTTCTTTCAATAGGACTGAGGTTGTTAATAGACAAATATATATAGTTTAAAGATCGGAAGAAATTAGTTGCATAGGAAATTTACTTACAAAATAAATTTTCTAGGTATAATTGGATGGAAATCATGTGCTTCCAAAGTATGCTCCTATTTGTGCCCCACTTTAGAATAATGGGTTTAGAGTTTGAGGTTTGGGGTTTAAAGTTGGGACTTAGGGTTAGGGTGTAGGGAATTAGGGGTAGGGTTTTTTTAGGGTTTGAGGTTTGGAGTTTAGGATATAAAAATTAGAGTTATGGGGCAAAATTTAATTTTTATGTATTTTTAGGCAGGGGCATAGAAGGAGACATAGTTAGGGGGCATGAGTTTTTTTACCCTAATTGGATGGAAATCATCTGCTCCCAAAGTATGCCACCATTTGTGCCCCACTTTAAAATAGTGGGTTTAGGGTTTGGGGTTTAAGGTTGGGACTTAGGGTTAGGGTGTAGGGAATTAGTGTATTTTTTAGGGTTTGAGGTTTGGAGTTTAGGATATAAAAATTAGGGTTATGGGGCAAAATTTAATTTTTATGTATTTTTAGGCAGAGGGCATAGAAGGAGGCATGGTTAGGGGGCAGGAGATTTTTACCCTAATTGGATGGAAATCATCTGCTCCCAAAGTATGCCCCTATTTGTGCCCCCACTTTAAAATAGTGGGTTTAGGGTTTGAGGTTTGGGGTTTAAGGTTGGGACTTAGGGTTAGGGTGTATGGAATTAGGGGTAGGGTGTATTTTTTAGGGTTTGAGGTTTGGAGTTTAGGATATAAAAATTAGGGTTATAGGACAAAATTTAATTTTTATGTATTTTTAGACAAAGGGCTTAGAAGGAGGCATAATTAGAGGGCAGGAAATTTTTACCCTAATTGGATGGATTTATTGTAACAATTTACTATTTTCTGTTATAATAAATCACAGTATCAAAAAAAAATTAAATTAAATTCCTGACAGTATTTGATCAAATGTGAAAAGAACCACAGTCGTGGTTTGATGGCATATTTGGCGGAGTACGAGGAAAGATAAGTAACACTATCCTAACATCTGGTTTTTTTTCTTCTAAACTTTTGAAATTAAGATCATTATGAGTTGGATTCGTGGAGTGGTTGTAATGATAAAGAATGATGTATTTTATTTTGTTAACTCTAGTTTGAGCACTATGTATGCGCGGTGTATATGCCTTATTAAAGAGCTAAGATATTTGAACAGAAATTATCTCAAAAATTTTATATATTTTTTAGATTATAAAAAATAGATCTAATTCTTATAATACTATTAGGCTTGGTTCGGGTTCGAAGCTCGTCAGACTTGGCTTAAAATGAAAAATTTTGTTATAATTTTTTTATAAAAGATTCATTAAAAGTCTCTTTCATAACCAACACTGAAACGGATTTTAATGACCGAAAAGGGAAAAATGTGCCAAAAATTAGATTAATCCAAATAATCAATAATATTCTTATAATACAAACACATAATTTTAAAAAATATAAAATCAAACAACAACCAACTAAAGAAAATGCCCAATTTATTCTAGTTAATTTACTTTTTAGTAGATTTTTTCTAATTTATTTTATTGCTATTTTTTTGCTAAACATATTATTTTTAGTGTATATGTAATCTATTCACGAGCTTTTTCGAGTCGAGCCTAAATTAAACTTATTCAAATCGAACTTTGACCGAGTCAAGTTTAAATAACTTGCGAGCGGTCAAGTTCATTATCACCCCTATAGTAAACTTTTGAACCTTAAGTGAAGGTGACGATTGACGAAGAACATATATATGATATGATATATTTATAAACATTCAAATTAGTCATTAGGTGAAAGTTGTTTAGGTATTTTATTTTTCTTTCCTTCGAGACTGAGCCAGGAAGAAATGAACGGTTTAGATTTCATGGAGAAATTTATTTAATGAAAAAAAGACTTTTGAGAGACAAAATCAATGACTTTTGGAATTGGGACGAAATCTTTAAGTCTTAACTCAACTCGTATAGTGGAAATACAAAGGCTGTTTTTACTTTTTAAAACCCAACAAACAATACAAAAAAAAAAAAAAAAACAAAGAGATAATTTCAAGAGAAATCATCGGATTGATAATTTCAAAATCCAAAGTTGTATTCTTGATTCTCTAGCACATCTTCTTTCCCGACTAATTGTCTTTCGCTCTCAGTCAAGATAAATAACCCCGTGGTTTTGACTATCAGCCCGTTTCCCACTTTTCTCTACCTCGATTTTATCTTCACAATTCATTCGATTTCGTTTGAATTCTGTAAAACAGGGAATTGGGTTTCTGAGCTTAGCTTATTTGGCGAACTGGGTATGATTCCGATCAATGAAAAAGCTGGGTGCTGAAGGGGAATTGAAAGTGGAATTCTGGTTATGAGAAAATGGGGGAAAGTGGAAATGGAAATGCAGCTTCCCTGCACACTGCAATGAACGCTGTGCAGGCATTAGGGAGGGGATTTGATGTTAACTTCGACACGAGGTTATTGTATTGTAAAGGTGTGACTGGTTCTAGGATAGTTGAATTCGATGATGAACATGGTAGGGATATCTACTTGGATAATCAAACTGTTTTGCCAAATATTTCTAGAGATATCAAGAACTCCTCGGAGCCTTTTGGCCGTCACAGTTCTGGGGTCTGCAACTTCCATGAGGTAACGTTGTGGTTTTGCCTCTCGTTTTTTCTTCCACCCTTTTCTCATGCATGAACTTTATAAGGAGTTATTGGATGTAGTACAATTATCCATTGATATCAATTGTCAACCTAAAGATCTCTAGCAACTGATTCAGTTTGTCCTGTTTTTATCTCCTACCAAAGTGCTCAAGGTCATGTCCAGGAATGGACCGAGGGGGGCTGGGGAGCGGTTGTCCCTAGAAATTTAAAAATCGTATATGATTTATAAATTTCTATTGAAAATCTATTTAAAATTTTATAAGATGCCATCTACGTTTGCCCCCTAACATAAAATCCTGTGTCCGTCCTTGGTCATGTTTGATTGTTAGTGTCCTAATTTGGTTTAGTGATTAACTGCTTCCATAAAATAGTTATGGTGGCATAAGAACATACATAAGAGTATTGAATTTGGTTATGATGCGCGTAATTAGTTCTAAGAGAAGGAGAGAATGCTAATTGAATTACTAACTGAACGGTGGTCAATGATGAAATGCAGCATTAGCTTAACTAATGTTTCTTATCTAAGATCATTACATAAACTTATTTCCTATGATTTGTTTTTCTTTGAACATGATTGATGTGGCTTTAACATATTTTAATTTGCTCTTCTCACTGCCAATTTCAGATGGTGGAGTATTTTAACAAAAAAGCTAATGTCTCCGATGGTTTTCCGCTCGGTAGTTTTAATTCTGCATTTAGCTTTACTGGTTCAACAAATATTGATGCTGCGATGACAAAGACACTTGCTATGGATGGATTTTACATTCCAGTTGCCAAGTTTCAGCTTACAAAGACACCATCAGCATTGCAAGAAAATGTTAAACAGACTGTCCCAACGTCTTGGGAACCATCGACCTTGGCAAGGTATGAGCCATTTGCTGTTAAATGAAACTTCTCATATAGGTTCAGTTCCTAATACTGCTTTATTTGACAGTTTTATTGAAAATTTTGGGACACATGTTATTACATCAGTAACTATTGGTGGTAAAGATGTGATATACGTCAAACAGCATCATACATCACCTTTGTCTACCATGGAGATGAAAAGCTATGTCCAGGATATTGGAAACCGGAGATTCTCCGACAAAGAAAGTCTTACAAATTCAGGTCAAATCAAATTGAAGGATAAGGCTAGTTCTACTTTTTCTTTCATATTTTTTCATCCTTTGTTTTCTTACTTTCTTGACCTTTGCTGACATAATATTTGAGTTTTGTAGGATTCTAGCTTATTCAACAGTCAAGGGATATACCCTCAGCCTACCACTGTGCCATATCTTAATGGGAAAGAGGTATTAAGATGTCTTGCCATTTTATTAGTGGAAATCAATTTGAATATGCTATTCGCTATGATTGGGATGCTATTTTGTTTTCTGTGCCCATGGATCATAATGTTGAGAAATCTAATCTGGGAAAGAAATTTTTGCATTGTTCTTCCTTCACATAAGCGAGTTAGCGTGTAGGATATTAAGAATCAGATGGAGATTGTTATTTATGTTGAGACTCATGACTGAAACTAATGTAACTGTCAACCACAACTGCATTTTCCTTCTCCTTTTTATCTGAAAAACGTGTTTATTAAAAATGTTAGTTTGTACACATGGTTTGTTTTTGGCAATGATTCATTGAATGCGATACCTTCATGATTGTTTTCACTGGAGTGGATTTTGCATTTACTGTTTTTCCCCTCGTTGAATCAGATCCAGATAGCCAACGGCATATAGTAGGCCATGATTAGTTTGGACATCTGGTCGTTGTAACCATTCCTCTTAAAATGTTCCTATTTCAATTTATTGAACAATTATGAAATCATTTCTCATTACTGAGCATGCTGGAGTGGCTAATATGTACAGTTTATTGGTTTTTGTTGCCGAATGGTATTCTAGCATGGCTTGTAGTAAGATTTGATTGTTGGTGCAAGTCGTTAATAATGTTAGAACAAGGCATATAGCAGCTTGCCTCTGGTGAGAAAGAGAAATATTTGTGTGATTGATGGAGCGAACTTCTATGCTTTTTACTAGGAGATGGTTGCTTTCAGTGTTTCTTTTTCTATCTATTCCTGATGTGCAACTTGCCAGACCTTATTTGCATCAAGTCTATGAAGCCTTGATCTCATTTTCTGGAATTCTTATTGTTGCAGGATGTTACAGTCATTTTTCGGAGAAGGGGAGGAGATGATCTGGAGCAAAACCACGCCCGGTGGACAAAAACTGTCCGGTCCTCTCCTGATGTCATTGAAATGACTTTCTATCCTATAACTGCTATGCTTGATGGTGTAGCTGGAAAGGAGCATCTGGCCCGTGCTATCAGACTCTATCTTGAATGTAATACAACTACTTCTTTGTAGTTGATTGAGTACAATCTTTTCTTTCTCATTTGTTGCATTGCTATTGACAAACTCTTTGTACTAACTGGAATATTCAATTTGATTGTCGGCAGACAAGCCTCCAATTGAAGAACTGCGGTATTTTCTGGAGTTCCAGATTCCTAGGATATGGGCTCCTGTACAGGATAAGCGACCTGGCCATCAAAGGAAGGAACCTATCTGCCCATCTTTGCAATTCAGCATGATGGGCCAAAAGCTTTATGTTAGCCAAGAGCAGGTATAGGCTTTTGTAACTTAGCTTTTTATCTTAAAACTTCATTAATGGTTTTGCAGCATATGAACCCATCAAACAACAATGTTATGATTCTGGAGATTCTGATTGGGCATTCATTATGAACAATCCCATGAAAGATACTGGGAATTGTAAAATGAATCGTTGTAACAAAATTTTGGTTCTAATCTGGGCTCAATGTAAATGCAGATCTCAGTTGGGCGTAAGCCGGTGACAGGCTTGCGGTTACAACTCGAAGGGATCAAGAAGGATCATCTGAGCATTCATCTTCAACACCTAGCTTCTCTTCCAAAGATCCTACTTCCAAACTGGGACACCCATGTCGCAATTGGTGCTCCCAAGTGGCAGGGACCTGAGGAGCAAGACAGCAGATGGTTTGAACCTGTGAAATGGAAGAACTTTTCTCATGTTAGTACTGCACCGATTGAAAACCCTGAAACCTTTATAGGTGACCTCTCTGGTGTCTACATTGTCACGGGAGCACAACTTGGAGTCTGGGATTTTGGGTCTAGAAACGTCTTATACATGAAGCTATTGTATTCTAAGCTTCCAAGCTGCACAATACGAAGATCTTTGTGGGACCACACTCCAAATGACAAATCAAAGAAGGTCGTTGCTAGTAAGGGCATTACCAACTCCGGGGACTCAAGTTTTGCCACACAAGAAAACATTTCAAACAAGTTGGCGAAATTCGTTGATGTTTCTGAGATGAGCAAAGGGCCGCAAGATCATCCAGGTCATTGGTTAGTTACCGGTGGAAAGCTTGGTGTTGAGAAAGGCAAAATTGTTTTGAGAGTGAAGTACTCCTTGCTGAATTATTGAATCTCTCGCCAAGGTTTTGTAACAAGGTTTTTTTTTTGGCATGTACATTGTGTTCATCATGCTAGTAAAGAATTGTGCTTTGATGAGAGTTTGGTTTGAGTTCGATTCGAAATAAAGGTTGAACTGTTCGAGTTCACTTCATTCGGCTTGTTAATCAACTACTTATTTGCTCAATTTTCATGCATGTATGATCTATTACATCTGTCTGAAAAAATTTGCAAAGAGAAGTCAAATTATTTTTAAATTATAGAAAGTATTTTTGTCAGGAAAATCATAAATATTATGGTCAATCAACAAACAATTTTCAGACATTATCTTATGGATAATCCCTCCAAAGTCCAAACTTAGTAGTTGGAGGGAACCATTCATATATTGAAATCTGTATACATATATATTAGGCTATGGCACTTGCTCGCCTATTTCACACATAAAGCCAGCGGGCGCCACCTTGCTACCTCTGCATAAAACTCTCATGTGCCTTGTACAAGAAGTTTGTCAATTCCTGTCTTAAAATTGGCCTCCTTCAAATGTTTGCCCGAATTGCCAACCACCGGGCACCACATTGTAGTTTGTGATACTCCTGCCATCGCTGCCTGTCACTTTGAAAGACAGGCTTTGGCCATTAAGGTACGCATTGCTCTGCCAATTTTGGCCCCAGTTTCTGGACATCGGTAGCCACCCTGTTTTCGAACCCTTGATGGACACCGACGTTATATCCCCAGGACCTCCCACATTCGTTATCAGAACTAAGTTGAAGTACGAATGCCCATTGATGGTGTATCTTATGCCTCCTTTCTTCACACATGAGACCCTGCGAAGGTTAAAAAAACACTAAAGTATGGTTGAAGATATGATGTGTGAGTGATGATTTGAGTCAAGTTGAGTTGAGGTTTCCAACCTTTTGTAGAGAACAGGGACGATTCCTGCTCGATATTCGGCGATCTGCAAGAAAGCCGGTTCGGCCAAATCAAAGTGTTCTCGAGGGGGATTGCACCAGCCACCGTTGTCACTTGATAAAGCATAGTTAGGGGGGCAATAGTTGGTGGCGGTCACGGTTATGGTTCGAGTAAAGCACCATTTAGGATCATCGTTGCACCGAAGCTCGTAGCAGGCACCGCAGCTCAAGCCATTGTTGAAAAGTGCAGTGCTCAAAGCTGCTGTGCTCGTTCCATACCCTTGACTATACAAGTTCCCATAACCACAAGCTCCCCCTAAAACAAACTTGACAAATTATAACTCAGAGTACCTTTTTTATGTAGTCTGAAAGTTTGAAACTCATACTCACCCATTGTGCCAGTAGCATCAGCACCACCGTAGAAGGTGGCATGGGCAGTTTGCCAACCGCCATCGTCGTCTCTATCAATGCCATGGAATCTGCAGTTGCAGACACTGAACAAGCAGAACAAGAAAAGGGGAACTAGTTGAAATGTTACGGATTTGGTGGCCATTTGAGTGAGGCTATAGCTCAAACAATTGGCTGAACTTATTGCTTGCAGCAATGGTTTGAGGATCTGAGGGGGAAAAGTGTACAACTATTTATACAAAACCACCATAGGTAAGCAACGTAGCTAAGTGGTGAAAGAACAATAATTTGGATAAATAATTGAAGGATTCATAGAAAGGGCACATGCAAAATTTTATTTGCATAGGACCCCTGTGATTGGTCCCGATCTAGCTGCCATGGTATTCAATTTTTACTCAACGCCTTGTTTTAATGGATATAAATATAGATAGATAGATCCATAATGTTTAATTAAAGTTTTCATTACCCTCCAAAGGCGGAAGGTTGAGCACTGAGGCGTGCAGTTTTCAAAGGGTTGGTCGAGCTGAGTTGTTCCATTGCAGTCTCCTAATTTCTTGTTGTTGAAGCCACATAAAACTAAACTCCAACCACCACCTCAACCATCGGTGGAGTTAGACCAGTTAATTCCCCTATCATTTATCACATATAATTACGAGGAGTTGGCTTGATGAATGGAGATTTGGTGTGTTGGTCGATTTTCAGCCACCCTGCTAGATTCTGGTTTTCTTATCTCTTTTTTTTTTCATTTCAGCCACCTCAACTTTTTTTTTCTTTCAATTTGAATTAATGACTTCAACTCATTTCAAGTTGTCCTGACTACTAGCCATCGTCACGGTTGTTCATCTTGACTACACTCACTTTGATTACTACGATTGTTGGGTTGTTCAATGAAAAACCAGACAGTCAATAAGTGATTCTAATACCACTTGTCATGAAATCATGTAATACTCACTATGAAGACATTGTCCCAAATAATTATCTACAAACATATGCATAGTCAGGACAGAAAATATAAATGGTTACCATGAGCTTCACAACTTTGTTAAGTTCCCCTTGAACTTTTTTTTTTATCAGGCCTTTAAACTTAACAAATTTGATTCAATCAATTATTAAATTTTTTATATCAAACTATCCCTAAACTTAAGAAAGTTTATTAAATTATCCCCTAAATTTTAAAAATATAACATAAAACGGTCTCTGTAAGTAACGCATTAATTTTTGAAAATGGAGTTTAAAACTCTCTTCCTTTGTCGATAATGTCAGCACCTTAGTTGCTATGTTGATAAAATATTCTAAAATTAATTTTAGGGGTCATTTGGGCCACGTTTCCAAAGTTTTGAGAAATAATTTGACTAAACTCATCAAGTTTAGGGGATAATTTGACTGAAAAAAGTTCAAAGGTCAATTTAATTAATCTTGTAAAATTTAAGGGGTCAATTTAATAAGAAAGTTCAGAGACAATTTATCAAATTTATCAAGTTAATGGAGTGATTTGAGTTTTAAGACAATGATTTATATTTAATACAATGGCAGTAAAAACTAAAAGTTTTTAGAAGTGCTTTAATTTTAGGGTTTAGGGATTCATTTAAGGTATATTGCTTTAGAATTTAGGGATAGTGATTATAATTTAATGTTTAGGGTTAAAATTTAAGGTTTAGAGGTTATGATTTAGTTTTTAGGGTAATATAGTAAAGATTTGTGTTTTAACTTATAACCTTAAATTCTAATCTTAAACAGTAAATTATAATTGCTATCCCTAAATTCTAAACCTCTAAACATAAATCCTTAAACCCTGCACCCTAAATAAATCTTTAAACTCTAAAACCAAGCGCTTACTGTCAGTATATGAAATAATTATTCTTTAACATAAATATTAATTTCATGCTTTGGTTTATCCAACCACTCAATCATATAAATTGAACGAAAATTTAAGGAATCATTTGGATTTTAAAAGAAGGGATAATATCTCCTCTACTAGCGATTTCTATTTTTCACAAGCGCCTTAGTTTTAGAGTTTATGGGTTTAGTTTAGAGTTTATAATTTAAGGTTTATGGTTAGAATTTGAAGTTTATAAGTTACGGTTTTGTTTTTAGGGTAATATGGTTAGATATATAAGTTTTAACCTATAAACCTTAAATTTAACCCTAAACCCTAAATTCCAACCATACCCATAAATTCAAAACTCATACACTAAAACCCCTTAACAATAAACCCTAAACAAAACCCCTAAACCCTAAGGTAATATTTATTTATACATATTCTTAACTCTTTGACAATGCATACACACCTTGTAGACAAAGCGATTAAACCCGAGTCTCATGAGATGAACATCATCCACTTTTCTACTGAGACAACTTGCTTATTCACATCATTGTTTTTACCTTATGACCCTGTTTGGCAATTAGCAGATAGCTGATAGCGGATTACATTAGATGATAGCTGATAGCTGATTGCATTAGCTGATTTGACTAGCAGATTGTATTAGCTGATTGCATAAAAGTGTTTGGTAAAATTAACTGATAGCTGTTAAATTATTTAATCAAGCAAAATGACATATAAGGACATGATTATATTCAATACTTGTTTGAATATTTTATTAGTTATCAATATTTTGTATCTAATTAATATTAATTTGATCTATAAAATTATTTTTAATATGATTTTTTCAACATATTCAATTGATTTATATATTAATTTATTATTTATATAATTATTTTAATATAATTTAATTAATTAATAAATTTAAATACACATATAAATATGTGATAATAAAAAGGAAAAAAGTAAATAAGATTAGCTTATAAATAGAGTGAGAAAATATTTAATTTAGGTTATTTTGAGATTTTTGGTAACTGGTAAGGGTAAAAGAGTCTTTACAACTCTAATATCAAACCTCTAATCTAAAAATTCCTATTATGAGCTTTTCAAAATTAGCAGTTTCACTCCAATCCGCTTTTTCAATCCATTGTTCACCAAACAACGATATTAGCAGATTTGACTGATCAAACTTCTAATTATACCTCAAACCTCTAATTTTTGCCCAAACCTCTATTTACCAAACATGACCAATATATTTTTCTATTTTAAAGTTTTCATTTTGTATAAATAATAATATTAAAAACACTATTATTTCATGGAAATTATTTTACTATTTATTAGGAAACATAAAAAGAACTTGAAATTAATTAATTAAAATTATAAAGGTAAATAGTTTTTCCACAAAAAAAGTTTATATAAAAATCGGTCTCCCCAAACTATAAATTTTTCTCTTTTTTTAATCAAAATAAAATTCATAAATAAAAAAGCATAGAAATTACAGATAGAGTTTCAAGTCTTGGAGAATAGTATCAAAACTGTTCCCAGAGTTGATGAGTTATTTGCTAGAAATCTGCAGCAAGTTGCAACATCTTTTAACAAAGGGTAAACTACATAAATGACCATCATACTATTGCAAAAGTCGCGATTTGACCACCTTACTTTTTTTCGAAGCAATTAAACCATCATACTATTAAATTGGGTGCAATTTGACCACCAGCTGTTAAAGGTTAACGGCAGGGTGACGTGTCAGTTAAAAAAATAAAGGTATAATTACACATTTGGTCCTTATTACTTATACATTCTTTCAATTTAGTCCTAATTTTAATTTAATAAAATAAATTAATTATTTAATTAGATGGTGACACGTGTCACTACCTTATTGGAGGAATTTAATTATTTATATTTAATTAAATAAATTTATTTTCATCCTCCAATCAGGTGGTGACACGTGTCACCACCTAATTAAAGGAAGAAATGGAAAAAATTCACAAATGCGTATAGGAGGGATCGAACCTGCGTACAATGGTCAACCTCTCCATCTTGTTCTTTCCAATCCGGCAAAGTACCAAACGAATCATTCACCACTTTCTCTCTTAATCTCAACAAAGCTAACCCTGCATATTCAGTATCAAACAATCATTTATTCTCCATTTCCCCAAGGAATAAAAAACAAAACCCAAAACTTGAAAAAAGAAGAAGAGAAGTTTACCTTCTTCATTCAACGACCAACAAACCAAACTTTGACATGATAAAATCAGCAAAGCAACAACTTGAAACTCCTGTCTTAATCTTACAAGCTTCCAGTTCTTGTTCATGATCATCATCATCTTTTTCTTGTTCTTCTTCTTTGAGAAAGCTTAACTCGAAAAAGAAAAAACCCAGAAGTTTTTCACATAGATGAAAGAAAGAAGAAAGAGGGGGCTGAGTCAGATGAGTGAATTCAATACGAAACCAAGGAAGAATTTTCCTCGTTTTTTTTATTTGTTATGGTTTTGAAAAAGCGTACACTGGAAAGACTGAAGCATGTATGAACCAATCTTTTTGTTTTCCCTATTGAAGACTGAAACAAGATATCTGAATCAATCAAAGCCTATTGAAGATTCAATCAAAAGAAACTGCATTAATTTCAAGGATATAAACAAATTCCAATGTCACCTACCTCATTGGACAAGGGATAAAAACTGCCACCTACAGGGATTCCCAAGCAACGAAGCATGAGGCCATATCGATGCATGATATTTCCAATCTACTAAGCTCCTTTCTTACTTCCATTCTTAGTTGTTCCAATCTACAGGGATTTGGAGAAGCTCAAGGCAATGGAAAATGTTGCTAATTACAGATGATGAAGTTTTTCAGTTTTTGATGTTTATTTAGATATAATATATATCAGAAAATATATCATAATATAGCATTTGGTGTGGTGGTAAGCCAACTATTTAGGTTCCTTGGAGATGCAGGTTCGATCCCCTTCCAATTCAGAACCCGAAGAGGTTGTGATCATCCATTTCACGATGCAATAAAAGTGATAGAACGTTTGCAACAAGGATGAAGAGAAAGGGAGAGAACTTATCTGAGTCATTGTTCAGGTTTGAACTCATGTCTTCGCTCTCCATTAATAACAGTTGAAAAGGATGGAGTGGTCATGCATTTATAGAAAATCCCATTTTCCTCGATAAAAGCTCAAGAAAATTCTAGTCCACTCTATTGAAGGCCTTGAAAAGATCGAGTTTCAGGGCCATGTAGCTTCGTCTTCCTATTCTTTTCTTCTTGAAATCATGGAAAGCTTCATGAGCGACCAAAATGTTATCTTGAATTAATCTACCATCCACGAAGGCAGTCTGTTCTTGTGAAATTATAGTAGGAGTGATGGATTTTAATCTTGTTGCAAGGATTCGAGAAATGAACTTGTATGAGAAGTTACAAGGATTCGAGAAATGATCTTGTATGAGAAGTTACAGAGGCTTATTAGTCTGAAATGACCTACTTCTTCCGAGGAAGATATCTTTGAAATAAAGGCAATGTTAGTGCGATTGATTTTTTTTAGAAGTCTTCTTTTTAGAAAGAAAGTAGAGACTGTATTGAAGACGTATTGTTGAATGGTGTTCCAGAAAAAATGGTAGAAAAATTTCGAGAAACCGTCTTGTGTGCCCCTAGATGGAAAACATCATTTTTAATTTCTTCTTTAGTAAGACTTACATTGACCTCCTTAGAAGATGCATCTCCTAACTCACTACACCAAGTTTGGTATATAGCGGCGTTTTTCGCGGCGTTTTTGAGTTAAACGCCGCTAAGTTTAAACATATAGCGGCGTTTAAGAAAAAAACGCCACAAAATGACAAAGTTCGCGGCGTTTTTACGAAAACGCCGCTATAGATAGATCATTGGTGGCGTTTTTAAAAGAAACGCCGCAATAGACATCGTGTTTGTGGCGTTTTTATCGAAAGCGCCGCAAAAAATATTGAGTTGGTGGCGTTTTTATCGAAAGCGCCGCAAAAAATATTGAGTTGGTGGCGTTTTTATAAAAAAACGCCGCAAAAGATGTTATTATCGTGGCGTTTGCTCTTTTAAAAACGACGCAAAAAAATAAATTCACCGTCCATTATTACTCATTCGGACTGATCCCCTCCCTTACCTCGATCCCCAAATGAACATATTGTAAAATCCCTAAATCGTGGGTTTACAAAGCACTAGCAACCACTTATGCAGCTGTCGTACACTCTTAATCCCGTCACTATCGCTTCGGTTAGTTTTCCGGTGAACCAAGGCCACCACAATGAAGCTCTCGTCTTCTTCTTCCTTACCAACGGTTCAGTTTCTCAGAAATGAGCCTTCAAGTCCTTGAAACGAGACTTGATTCGCGGAGCATTTTTTCATTGGATCTTGGACAACCACCGTTGGATCAATGTTGTTCTGAGGTATGCGACTCTCACCGTCGAACGGAGCTTCTCCACCGTTCGGATCTGGTGAAGTGCTCCACTGTCAAAGCATTGCTAAAGCCCTCGTCGCTTTGCTGGTGGCTGATCCCAGATGGTGCGAGCCCAAGAAGTTCGGTGGAAGAGGCGCTAAGGCAATGTTCCAGAAGAGTTACCGTTGAAGAACTTTTCTGGTTTGTTTGGGAAGCTTAGTTTTTTGTGTTTCATGCGATACTATGTTTATCTCCATCTTGAGTTAAGTTTTGCTATGTTTGTTGGGTCAAATTAGCCATGGTTGAACTTTAGAATTTAATTGTTTGTGTTGCTTTTAATTTTAATTTTAATTTAGACTCATGCCTCAATATTTTATTTGATGCATGCCTGCTGCTTTTCATGTTTTGTTTGGTAATTCAATGATCATTTAGTACTCTTTTGGACTGATCCATTTGATACTCTGTGGTTTGAATTTAGATAACTTTAGAAACATACCCATGTGATAGCAATGGAGGTGGTAAAGTAGAGATCAAATGGATCTTCAAAAGACTAGTACATTATTTGAAATTAAAGATTACCGAGTGGAATTGAATTGCAATAGACTAGGGCATTGTGTTAAATTGTGGATGGAGTTGAAGTGATGTAGTATTAATCTAAAGCTTGACTTCAGAATAAGTAGCAGTGTAGCACTGTACTGAGTGAAATATGATTTGCAAGTATTGGACACTGTAAGAAATTCTAGAACAGATTAAATGATCTTGAATATGGCCTAGGTAGGAGATGAGTCGACTTAGCAAATCAAGCATTTTCTGTTCTCCAAACTTAAACTTGTTTAGTCTTGGTTTGGTCATTAAAGAATAAAGATGTGTTTTTGTTGCATGTCTTAAAGGATATTATTATTCAAATGAGAACGATGCATGCATTCCCGTAATCAATCCAAAGTTTTCTACGAAAAGGTCTGAAAAATGGAGGAATTTTCCCATCACTGTAGGTATGTATCAACTTTACCCTCTTTTTATTTGTTTTACATCCAATTCATTGGACAACTAATTGATAGGAGCAAGCTCCAGCAACCTGGAACCGGGTCTCGGTGACCCTTAAGTTCATGTGTATTTTTCTCACAGTGCTTAGCACTATACAAGTTGTAGCACTAGTGTTGGAACAATATTTGTTCTACTTTGTTCATGGCATTTGTACAAAGTACTGGGAAGAAGAAGAGATATCAAACTGAAACATGAATACTTTAAAAGAAATGGAGGTTTGTTACTGCAACAACAATTGTCCGGCAATGAAGGTAATGAAGGTCTATGAATGATGTGTATCTTGTTGTGGTGGTAGTCATTTGAATTGAACTATCCATAAATGTATAGCGCAACTTGTCTAGAACCCTTCCTAACTTCTTTAGGCCATTTTATCTTTAAATGATACGAATATGGATCAAATTGACAAGGAGTTTTAAGTTAATTCCCTACGGGATTTACAGATGATGCTAGGATATGTTGTTTTTCTGCATTACAAACAATTGCATTTCACCTTTTTTCGCTGTACCTTTTTATTAATTTTATGACCCATACGAATTGGCAGTATGATGAATGCTAAAACCAGGTAGGTTTTTATATCTCATAGGCTGCTACTGAATATGCTTTAAAAGAGAAAAAAACAGTTCATTTCATAGAAACACTGACCAAAATAATTACTGAAGGGTTGGTTTGAGATAGTTTGGGCATGAGTTGCTTTGTAAACTGAACTTTACTATTGAATTCTAGACTGATTTGAGAGGAAGAAGAAGATATATACAGAAGTTTGTATTGGAGATCAGAGGTTCATTTGGTCATGATTTAATTTATTACGTTAGTAAAGGATATATATGTCTTCTTGTGTTGGTTTTCTATATCATTATTCCTGATCCATGAGGTAGTTTGAATAATTGTTTAATATACACTTGTCCGTTCTGCAGATTCTTTGATGCATAGAGTGGTAGTTGCTGAAATGTTGTATGTCTTGGATCCCACTAAGAAACTCGAAGTTGTTCAGTTAATTGAAGATTCATCCAATAAAGTTTTGCCAACGTAATGCTTTTAGTGTATCAACTTTTGTGACTTTTTGATGTTGATCCGTGCAATGCAAGCTTGATCTTGATTGTTTCTCTTACTTATCCAGAAACGGAGCACTTGAACTAGTGATGAGGTGGAAACTAAAGGACTGTATTGCAGTCCATAAACTCTTAGATAAGGTATTTTCTGATCAAGATAATGCTTTGAGTAAGTATTTTCTCTATATAAATTGGGGTTTACTAAAACTTTGACTGAGTCCATTAACAACATTGAAATTAATTGCTATGTTGTTTTCTCAAGTTTTTTTATGCAATTTTTGTCCAATTTTTTTATGTCAAATTGCACAGGATAGTGGAATTTTTTAAAGTTCTAAAACTGCTATTAACTTCTCATATTTAACTTTTTTGGTATAGGGATTCGAGATTGTGGTCGGTAGTAGTGTTGACCAAGAGCTACTGGATCGGGAAAGAGAGGCATAGGAACGAAATATGTAGAGGGATTAAATTGTAACAAAATGTATTTTTTGTAATGAAATAAATATTTTGTGTAACCAATATTGTAAGTTGATTGTGACAATATATTTTTAGGATGAAATAAATATTTTATTTAACAAATATTTTGAATTTGTAATTTATATTTTTTGACGAAATAGAAATAGAGAGAATTTAATTTTTATTATTATTTTATTTCCCCTACAATCAAGCTTAGCGGCGTTTGAAAAGTAAAACGCTACTAAAAGTCAGGCTATTGTGGCGTTTGTAAAATAAAACGCCACTAAAGATCAGGCTTTCGCGGCGTTTGAAATAGAAAACGCCACTAAAGAACAGTTATTCGCGGCGTTTGAAATAGAAAACGCTACTAAAGAACAGTTATTCGCGGCGTTTGTGTTTACAAACGCCACTACAGAACTTGACTTTTTGCGGCGTTTATAAATATAAATGCCACTAAAGAACACTTATTCGCGGCATTTGTATTTACAAACGCCGCTATTGATCTTGACTTTTTGCGGCGTTTTTAACCTAAAAACGCCGCGAACTATTGCGGCGCTACTTTAAGCGGCGTTTCTCGCGGCGCTTTTTTAAGCGCCGGGAAAGTTATTAGCGGCGCTAAAAAACGCCGCTATAGGGTTAAAAAAACGCCGCTAAAGAACTGTTTTTGTGTAGTGACTACTCCTAGCGCTTCCTCAATGTTAGAATAATCTCGTCTATTGAGAAAGTGATTCTGGAAGATATTGAAGATTAATCTTCTATCATTCCGCCAAGATCCAAGATTGTCCTTGGTCTTGCGACAATATTAGAATCACTCATAAGGCACCAAGGTTCTTCATCCCCATTCCTAAACTTTGAGATGGTAGTCCAAACTTCTTTCTTGCCTTCATTTTATGGGCAACCGTATAAAAAAGTGCAAAACCACCCATAATTAGTGAAGCATCAATATAATTGTTTGTGGCCGAAATAATAGAAATGTTAATATCTTCTTTCCACTAGATTTTCCAATGGGGTCGGCATAGGAACATTTTCTCTTAAGTTATTATAGTTCAAGATAAGTATATAAAATATGAATAACATTTCATTTTTACCATATCTTTATTTAGATTTTGATAAAAAAAATCCATTAAATTTATTTTCGTAATTAATACTTGTTTTATTCTAAAAAAAACGGAGTATTACAAATAAGTATCTAAAATATATCACTTTTTTATCTAAATACCTAAAGTACTTTTTGGTTAAGATAGGTACGTAAAGTATATTTTTTTTTATCATAATAGGAACCTAAAGTAGTTTTAAATTAATGTTACATGTCAACTTGTAAAGAGAACTTTGCAATGACGGATGTACATGTACGGTGAGATAGGTCTGTGCCCACCATAAACTTTTTAAAGTTCACATATTTATTTTTATTTTTTTAATTTTTATGAATTAGTCCTTATTTTTTGTAATATTTATGATTTGTGCCCACCCTGAAATTTTGAAAATTTATATGTGCACACCCTCAAATATATTTCTAGATCCGCCACTAGTCATCTTTGTAATCCTTTTTTCCAAAACCATTTGCATTCTAGAAACCAAATCTAAAAACCCGTAAATAGTATTTAATAAATTTTTTATACACAGTCTCTGTAAATTTTTTTTACACAATTCTTTTTTAAAATTTAAATCTAAAACCTTAACCTTAACTCCTACATTCTAAACTCTAAAATCTAACTCTAAATTTTAAATTCTAAACTCTACAACCTAAATCCTTAAACTCTAAGCCCTAAACTAAACATCTAACCCCTAAATTTGACAAGCACATGTAAATTTTAGTTTATATGAGACGTGTATCAAAGTTTTTCTCAATTTTATTCTGAATTTACTCTTAATTAAATAAAATTATTTTATAATTTTGGACTAATCTAACGTTTTTTTGACCGGCAACAATATGATTTTATTAATGAACAATCATACAAGCCCTCACTATCATAAGACTCATTAAAAAACTCCATAAACTTAGGTGGAAGAAAAGAGTACTAATGGTAATGAAAACAAAAATAAAGGGAATTACACCAAATTTGCCAAAACCACAACGGTCAACACGAAAAACATGGAAGCTAAATCAAAAAATAAGCACACGCCTACTAAATGGAAATGAGATCCAATCAAACCCCCAAAGTCCACCAATCGTAACTACATTCTCAAAGTCTTATTTGATGCACGTTATGAAGTGTACAATACTATGAGAATGAGGAGAAGTTCTAAGTTATCACAAAAACATGTGGGAGACGATGTGTTATCGGTAAATTACCTTTTAAATAAGGTGTCCCACAAGCAAAAGGAAAAATGCACCATATGGATTATGGACTGGTAGAAAAACTTCCTACAACTACCTGAAAGTGTAAGGGTGTTTTGCCAAACTCTTTTACCGAAGTAAATAAAAATAGATCCTAAAACGGTAGATTGTATTTTTATTGGCTATGTTTGCAATAAAAATAATGGTAATGATATTAATGTGGGAAAATGAAATAATTTTGTTACTATTGATTATCCTCCTAACGTGTTTGTTTTTGTGACAATTGGTTATGTTTGTCATAGTAATACATATAGTTTTTTTGTGCATGAATCAAAGAATCTTGAAATTCACAAGAATACGTTATTGTAATCTAAAATTGCCTCATTCTTTTGTATAACTAGGGAAGTTGTTCAAGTTCAACGAAATGAAATATAGAGACTATTGGTGAAAATTGTTGAGACTTTCCACGAAAGGTTGATGTCGAGGAAAAACCAAAAAGAAGTAAAAGAGCAAGGGTGAAAAAGTCTCATGATCGGATTTTCTAACCTATATGCTAGAGGCTGACTGACTATGAAATTTCTTGGAGGATAGTCTAGAATGGCCAAAAACATGTGCCCACAATATGTATATATTGTGATAATCAAGCAACATTTGGTAAGTCGAGACATTTGCGTCATTGACATAACATCGTGTTGAGTTGTGTGGTGCTCGATTCGATCAACCAATATTGCTCACCAAGTGGTGGAGAGGTGGATTTTTGGGTGGAAGGGTTGTGGAAGCAAAAATGAAAATAGACACAATGATTTATAGTGGTTCGGCCTTCTAACAAGCACCTACATCCACTACCTTAGCTTCCCACTAAGGATTTCACAATCAATCCACTAATTGATTCGTCCCCTTTTCTAGGACAAGGAGGAAACCCTTACAACCGATCAAGCTTCTACCCAAGGCCTTGATCAAAACCCTCTCTTACAAAGAGATAAATAAAGCAAACTTAAACCCTCTAATAGGTGTTTGTTTGCACAATGAAGCACTCACCCAAAACCTAAAACACTTGAGCAAATTTGACAATTTTGGCTCACTAGTGTTTGTCTATACAAGAAATGACACTTTAAGCACTAAGACAATTTCTTGATCATTTGTTGATTGACAATTGAAGCATTAGTCTTCTCTTGATGCTTGGAGGTCCCTTTTATACTCCCAATTGAGTTTGTAGCCGTTACTAGCCGTTGGGGATGAATTGGAGCCATTGAGGACTTTATTTCCCTTCATAAATGCTGTTCTGCAGCTACCGGTATCGATACACGTGGAACGGTATCGATACAGTCTTCTTGAGGAAATAGCCGTTGGGCTCTTGCCAGCATAGACGTATCGATACGCTTGAGGGCGTATCGGTACGGGTCCATATTTGAATAGCCGTTGGGAAATAGCCGTTGGGGTAGTTGAACAGGGATCGATACGCTTACCTGGCGTATCGAAACGATCCCGGTCCGTATCGATACCCCAAACCCTCGTATCGATACGGGTTTTGACAGTGGCCAAACTGAGGCAAAATGGTATCGGTACGAGTGCAACCGTATCGATACTGGACGTTGAAAATTCAAGTTTGGCTGTTTAAAACATAAAAAATCTTTGCCAAAAACCTTTTAAAATATATCAAACATAATTTCAAGTTGTTTGGACTTAAAGACAAGTTTTAAATTCTTTTCAAATTAGTCCAAAACATTTTTCAATTATTATATCAAAACATTAGTTCTACAATCTCCCCCTTTTTGATATAATAAAACTCACTTGAAAAATTGTTTGGGATTCTCCCCCTTTAACTTTAAAAATGTGAATAAGAGACTAAAGATATGAAATCAAATAAGGCTCCCCCTTATTCATTTGAAAATTCAATTTTTCAAACCATACCATTTCTCCCCCTTTTTGTTATATCAAAAAGAATTTAAACATTAAGTTCAAAATAACAATAGAGAAATTTTTTTTTGACTCAAATAAGAATTTGGTTTCAAAAATGGCTCCCCCTTACTCAAAGCATCATCAAAGATGTTAGTCCATCATATATGATCATCTAGTTGAATTAAATAAAAATAAGACTAATAAAATCAAAAACAACTAGAAAATTTTACCAACACTTGAACCCAAGGGAGGATGTGAAGCCTTCCTTCTTCAAGTGTTCTTTCTTGTGTGTATGGAGCTCCCCCTCAATGTTTGACTTGTTGAACATCTCCATCACACCTACAATAGACAATCAAGTAATTTTTGGTATCCAAATTGCTTTGGATCCATAAACGTTAGTTGCACAAAATTTAGTCCCCTTAGGAATCCATTTTTCAATTTCATCCTTTTTAGTTGAAGTGGTTAGTCCTTTTGGGACCCAAACACTTCGAAAACATTTTCCATTCACAAATCTAGGGGCACTAGATTGTCTAACATAAAAATTTGATTTTCCAAAATTGTTTTTCTTTTCAAGCTCTTTGGAAATCAAATCTTTTTCTACTTGAACATTTTGAAGCAATTTTTGTAAGTCAAGACATTTTAGTTCAAACTCTTCAAGTTTTGCTTCAAGTTCAAGTTTGGTTTTAGAAAGCAAATCATTTTGAATTTTTAACTTTGAAATCAATTTATTGTTTTTCAAAATGTGGCTTTTAAAATCTAAAACCAATTCATCATAGGCATCTTGTAATTCATCAAAAGTGTAAGAGCATGAAGTAGATGAATTAGAAGTTACCCTTGAATCTTCTTCGATGGCCATAAGGCAAAGGTTGGCTTGTTCATCGTCGGTGGAGTCCTCATCACTCCAAGTAGCCACATGTGCCTTCTTCTTATGGCTTGAAGTGCTTGCCCTCTCCTTTCTTTTAGGTTCTCGTTCAAGCTCTCTCAAGGCTTTCTTCATGAACGGGGCACACTTCTTGAAGAGATGAACTATCTCTTCATCTTCATCCTCCTCTTCACTTGTGTAGACATGATGGCAAGTGGAGGATTTGAGAGCCATGGCACTTGCATTGATGCCAAGCCCTTTGATTTTCTTCTCTCCCATAGCTCTAATTTCTTCCCTCTTCTTCTCATCCTCTTTGTTCTTCTTCATGATTTGATGAGTAAGGAGTGACCCCATGAGTTCATCAAGCTTCAAAGTCTTCAAATTTTTGGCTTCGATGATGGCGGTCCTCTTTGAGTCCCAAGACTCGGGAAGTGAGTAGATGAGCTTTCGAACAAGCTTTTCTTCCGGGATGGCTTCTCCAAAACCTTTAAGACCATTGGTGATGGTGGAGAACCTATCAAACATCTTCTCGATGTTCTCTTCCGGATCCATTTTGAAGTTCTCATACTCCAAGGTTAGGAGCCCAATCTTGGTCTCCTTGACTTCATTTGTCCCCTCGTATGTGACTTCAAGCTTGTCCCATACCTCCTTGGCACTCTCACAAGAAGACATCTTCTCATAGATGGATGGACCAAATGCACAAAATAAAATGTGCAAGGCTTTGCAATTTAGCTCCATCTTCTTGCGATCGTCGGCACTCCACTCCGCTTTATTTCTTTTAGGCACGAACGGGCCATCTTCAACTACATCCCATAGCTTGTAATCTTTTGATTTGATGAAGAACTTCATCTTTGTCTTCCAATGGGCATAGTGGTCTCCGTCGAAGAAAGGCAGTTTGTCGATGGATTGCGCCATTTGAGCCGGTTGATGAAATAGTGATCGAGCTTGCCGGATCTTCTCAATAGGATGTTAATCCTCTTCGATTGAGCCAAGCTCTGATACCAATTGTTGAGTTGTGTGGTGCTCGATTCGATCAACCAATGTTGCTCACCAAGTGGTGGAGAGGTGGATTTTTGGGTGGAAGGGTTGTGGAAGCAAGAATGAAAATAGACACAATGATTTATAGTGGTTCGGCCTTCTAACAAGCACCTACATCCACTACCTTAGCTTCCCACTAAGGATTTCACAATCAATCCACTAATTGATTCGTCCCCTTTTCTAGGACAAGGAGGAAACCCTTACAACCGATCAAGCTTCTACCCAAGGCCTTGATCAAAACCCTCTCTTACAAAGAGATAAATAAAGCAAACTTAAACCCTCTAATAGGTGTTTGTTTGCACAATGAAGCACTCACCCAAAACCTAAAACACTTGAGCAAATTTGACAATTTTGGCTCACTAGTGTTTGTCTATACAAGAAATGACACTTTAAGCACTAAGACAATTTCTTGATCATTTGTTGATTGACAATTGAAGCATTAGTCTTCTCTTGATGCTTGGAGGTCCCTTTTATACTCCCAATTAAGTTTGTAGCCGTTACTAGCCGTTGGGGATGAATTGGAGCCGTTGAGGACTTTATTTCCCTTCATAAATGCTGTTCTGCAGCTACCAATATTGATACACGTGGAACGGTATCGATACAGTCTTCTTGAGGAAATAGCCGTTGGGCTCTTGCCAGCATAGACGTATCGATACGCTTGAGGGCGTATCGGTACGGGTCCATATTTGAATAGCCGTTGGGAAATAGCCGTTGGGGTAGTTGAACAGGGATCGGTACGCTTACCTGGCGTATCGAAACGATCCCGGTCCGTATCGATACCCTAAACCCTCGTATCGATACGGGTTTTGACAGTGGCCAAACTGAGGCAAAATGGTATCGGTACGGGTGCAACCGTATCGATACTAGGACGTTGAAAATTCAAGTTTGGCTGTTTAAAACATAAAAAATCTTTGCCAAAAACCTTTTAAAATATATCAAACATAATTTCAAGTTGTTTGGACTTAAAGACAAGTTTTAAATTCTTTTCAAATTAGTCCAAAACATTTTTCAATTATTATATCAAAACATTAGTTCTACACATCGTTAGACAACTTATCTCAACTAAAATTATCTCTATTGATTTTGAAAAAGTCAAAGGACAACATTGCGGATCTGTTAACCAAAGGGTTGAATTGAGATCAAGTTGATAAAACATAAAAAAGATTGAGATTAAAGCCCATGGATTTTTAAGGTGCTATATGAAGGAAAATCCAACATAGTTTACTAGAGGTCCCAAGTTCTAGGTTCAACGGGACAACCTACTTGTATAAACCTTGTGGAGTCACTATGGGGTTAAGCAAAACTTTTAATGACCATTGTGTGTTTCGCTAAACTAAACAACAAAAATCACCAATGTAAGAGTGAAGTGGAGCCGCTTCAAGAAGACTATTAGGGCATAGTTCTCTAAGCTCTTGCAGAACCAGAAGATATCCAAGGCTATATGAACATAACTGATAAGTCGTATATTTGCATATTTTTCATATATAAATTAATATGTTTTAGAACACTAATATATCTCAAAGTCCTTGTTTTGGTTCTTATTTGATTTTCCAGTGTTTTTATGGCTAAAAGACTTTTCATGCATACAAGGAAAGTTTTAGCACAATATAGACACTTTGGGAGATTCATTCGCACATGGCAATAGAACTCGACAAATAAGGCATGGGCACGATTAGAAATCCTACAAGAAGAAGGAATCCTACTCCAAGTAGACATCTACTTTATTGCATCTATTGTAGAATTAGGTTTTGTAATTTAATATAATTCCTTCCCATCGTTAATGTAAAATACTTTCCTTATAAATAGGGTCATAAGGGGAAGAAAAAACCAACCCGAGAAGTAACCAAAAAACCTAAATCCCCCCTTGGCCGCTAATGAACATGAGTAGCTAAACCTCTCTGTTGGGAGGCTAGTACGATCAACCGAGTAGCCAAGAGGGGGTGAATTGGTTTTTAGGTGATAATGGTGGAAGCAATAGGAATTTAAAATTTAGACACAAGGATTTATAGAGGTTCAAGCTTCTAACCAAGCTATACATCTACTACCTTAGCTTCCCACTAAAGATTTTCTCAAATTCACTATGATTTTCTTCCCCTTTTCTAGGTTCAAGAGGAAACCTTTACAACCTCAAAGCTTATACCCTAAAGCTTTGAGAAAACACTCTTTTACAAGAGAAAAACAAATAGCAAACAAGAAAACCCTCACAAGGCAATTGTGTTTGCACAATTAAGCTCTCACCCAAAACCTAACACTTGAGCATAATATGAAAAAATTAAGCTCTAAAACATTTTTTCTATCATTGAATGTTAGTGGTTGGCTTCTTGTTGTTCCATGGATGCTTGGAGAGATTTTTAATCCCTCTAATGGCTTCATGACCGTTGATAGTCGTTGGGGGTTTTTAAGAGCCGTTGGGACTTTAATTCCAGCCTTAAATGCAGTTCCGGGCACTTTGGTATCGGTATGCAGGACTCCGTACCGGTACCTGCCTTAAACAAAAAGAGCTGTTGGAGTTTTTATTACACAAGGGTACCGATACGCGATACACGGTATTGGTACAGATTCATCGGTATTGGTACGGCCAAGCTTGTATCGGTACTGATTTTGGCTAATGGAATTTTCCAAAACACGGAGACAAAGGGGCGTATTAGTACTTGAAAATCTGTACCGGTATAGGTACTATGGGTATCGATACGGGAACATTCATATCGAAAATCATGTGAAATCGCATGGGATTTTGGTAGAAGTTAGTTAACACGTTTAGGGTTCAATCATCTATGGTTGCAAACAACTCTGGTCACTTAGAGGATCGGTTTCTTTGATTCGTATTTTACGAAAAAAACTTAATTCATGTGCTGACTGCTGATCCATTAGCTAATTAAGCTCACCAATAGGACCTTTTGATATTTAGAAGCTGAACTTGTATTTTCCCCCTCTTGTTGTGATCAACCTTTTGCTGAAAGACTTATGAACAACAGCTAAGCCTAGATCCAACTAAAATCCCGGCAAAAATGATGAATTAAAAAAAGTAATGAAGCATTACTGAAGAAGAAAGTTGTAGATAAAACCTTTTCCAAACCATTGAAGTTACTCAGCCATAAGTGGAAGCATGGGATTAAAAGAAACAAGCCTTGCATTGAATTAAGCCGACTACCAACGCCCAACGCTGCTGTGTTCATACGTATTTCTCAGT
Organism: Hibiscus tridactylites; assembly: GCA_958450335.1. Lineage (NCBI taxonomy): Eukaryota > Viridiplantae > Streptophyta > Magnoliopsida > Malvales > Malvaceae > Hibiscus > Hibiscus tridactylites. The sequence continues at coordinate 72,598,915 of OY288279.1, forward strand.
TTCTTTCCGGCTATAAAAACCCTCGAGCCCTAACCACACAAACAATCAGCAATATCACTTGTTTTATCTTCTAATTGATCAAAATGGCTAGCTCCATGTCTCTTAAGCTTGCATGCGTGGTGTTGTTGTGCTTGGTTGTTGGTTACCCCTGGCTCAAGGAGCCATAACTTGTGGTCAAGTCACATCCTCCCTATTTCCCTGCCTTGGTTACTTGGCTAACGGTGGTTCTGTACTTCTGTTTCCCAAGCTTGCTGCAATGGGATCAGAACACTCAACAGCGCGGCAAAAACAACACCCGACCGCCAAGATCAGAACACTCAAGTGCGGTGTCAGCATCCCTTACAAGATCAGCCCCAGCAGCACTGACTTCAAAACGTTCGAATCTAATTTAAAACTAAAATCTCATCGCATTTTCGACCAAACAAAATGGCCCGAATTTGTTGTTTAACATTTAGTTACTTCATTGCTTATCCTTGTCAATTTGTTATTTGAAGAATGTTTTGTTCTTGTTGTTGCATTTGCAGCGTTAGGTGAAAGTATTGGCCATGGAAGTTCGTCAGCTAATGGGAAGGGAAAGTAATGAAAGCTACAAATAGAATGGATGTTTAAAATCAATAACGATTGAACTCTTAGTCGGAGTTGCCCTAAGTTTTAGAGTTGTCTTCGTTGTGTTCAAGATCGCTTTATGCAACTATATAATATTTACCTTTACATGATTTTAATAATAACGGAACTCGTGGTTCCTTACTTCTATCGATATATTTTGGGTAACATACATGTTCGTCTTATAGTTTATGTTTCGGGTGCGAGGCTGCCACTCCCAATAATATCATCTTCAAGGTTTGAACTTGTGTCCTTTTCTTAAGAGTGCAATGTGTCTTACCAAATACAACCAACACTTGTTGGTTTTCTTCTATCGATAATTATTTTATATATCGGTGTTAAAAAAATTATTTTATAAGTAAAATTATATTATTGTCCGGTGTCAATTAAATATCTAAACAACAACAACAACAACAATAATAACAAAATTTAGATCCAATAGATTTTGAATTTGAAATTATGTCGTCATCGGTTATTTGAGTTAAGTAGACCGGACACTGAAAAACAATTAGAGCAAAAATACAATTCAGGAGTCGATTATATTTTGGGAATAATTAACATCACACAACACCCACAATTAATACTTAGGTGATTATCTAGCGTCTTAGTATTGAAAATTGCAATTCAAATAAAATTTAAAATGTGATTTCTAAATGTATTGTAAAATGAGAATTGTGCGTTCTAAAATATTCAAAGGATGTTCCTTTATTTAGAATTATCGAGAAAAATCCCACCCCTTTAAGCTTGATTTCTCGAGTTTCTAAATAAAGGAAAATTACCTTAAACAGTGCAACCTAAATTTGTTATTTATTTAGGACTATTGAGAAAATCACACCCTTGTAAATCTTAGGCGACTATAAAGGTAGTTTACCCTATACGATATATATGAATTTAATGATTAATATAACTTGTCTTTATGTATTTAAAGTAGTTTATTTATGTTTTTAATCCTATCTAAATAAACATAAAATTCTCAAAAAAAAATTAAAGAGTAGTCTCAATGCAGAGTCTATAGTCCCTTCCTACCACGTCATTTATAGTCTCTAATAATTAAAAAAACTTATATCACTATTTTTAAGTAAAGAATGCGATATTACCATAAGCCTCGTTAAAAACTTCATACACCTAAATGAGAAAAAAAGTACCCATGATAATACATATAAAGCCAACGAAATAAATTCAGCTAAACAAGAAAATTATAAACAAACAACATTAAGCTAGAATCCTAAAATCAGCCAAATGAAAGGACCTAAACATCTTAACCGCCCGGATCCTCGTGCATATTGAACCGCACCACAGCTCCCTCACCAGACCACTCTTGCACATCTTGGTTCTCAGTCATACAACAAGCTCCTTCCTCATCAACTAAGGCCACCACAAAGCTTGGAGGTTGCGCACAAGTATATCACTATTTTTCCATGACATTTATACACTAGGATTATATTTTTTAAACCATCTTCTCCAATAATGCATATCAAATTAAAAACAATTAAAATTTTTCTTTTTAGATTTTTGAAAAGGGGTTGCGGATGAATACATATTAAACCCTAATTTTCTTTAATTTGATATGTATTATTGGAGAAGATGATTTCAAAAGTATAATCCTAGTGTATCAGTGACATGAAAAAAATAGTGACATAGAATTTTTTTAAATTATTAGAAACTATGAATGACGTGGTGGAGAGAATCCACAAATTAATTTCTCTTCAATGTGGTTTATTTTTCTAAGTGACCTGAGTTCATACAATATTATCTAAAAATGAGAAAAGAGATATAAATAGTATAATACATATAAAAAATCGAACAAAAAAAAAAGCAACTGGTTAGTCTCTTATATGTGGAACACATGTTCAAAAGCAAGAAATTTCCTTTTCGCTCATCAATAAAAACAATTATCCTGTACATGCACATGTATAGATATTGACCATATGAAGAAATAAGTATGTGAATACTGAATAGAGTCCGTTCAGCAAAGAAAACCAAGTGAAAAATCATGTGAAATCACATGGGATTTTGGTACAAGTTAGTTAACAACTTTGGTATAAGTTCACCTTTGATATTTAGAAGTTGAACTTGTTTTTTTCTTCTTCTTATTGTGATGAACCATTTGCATAAAGACTTATGTGTGACAAATCACGATTACTAGTGAAAAATAAAGAAAGAATGGGGGATTTTAGAAAGAGAGAGAATTGGGGATTTTAGAAGTTGAGAATTTTTCTCATTAACAATTCCGTACAACATTCTATCCAATATAACAGACAAAAGGACACTGGTATTATTTACTGACACGTGTCTAACATTCCAAATTCCTATCTCCAGCCAATATTCTCTCCAACGGTCTCATGGTGTGCTGCCATTCTTGGTCTGGGCCCATCTGTCTTGATCCAATGAATTGACTATATCCTTCAGCCTTTGAAACGGGACGTTCATTTGACCAGACTTAATTCCCTCTCTTTTCTCAATTGAATTCCCCAACTCAGAGTTCTCCAATTTCTTTGAATTTCCCTCTTTTCCTTCGCACATGACAATACCCCTCCTCCAAAGGATTCTTGTCCCCAAGGATCAAATTGTGGAAATTGAGTCTTTAAGACCGTATAATCCTCTTGAGTAGCATTTCCGGACCCATGTTTACCCACTGTATTAGGAGTTGGGTGACTGCTTTGTTGTCTCGCTTCACCATACGCTCATCAAGCACTTGTAGGGGGTAGATCTTGGGATGGACCTCATCATCAACCTCTGGTGGATCAACAGTTATAAGTATCTTTGAGCTGATTTTCTTCTTTAGCAAACTAACATGAAAAACTGGATGCAACTTTGCTGAGTCTGGTAAGAGTAAATGATACGCCATAAGGCCAATCTTCTTGATGATTTTATAGGGACTATAATAGCGAGATGTTAACTTCAAATTGCTGCGAAGTGCTAATGAAGTTTGTTGATATGGCTGCAGTTTCAAGTATACCTCATCACCCACCTGAAATTCTCTTTCTACGCATTTTTTATCAGAATAAAACTTCATTATGCTCTGTGCCTTCATTATGCTCAACTACTGTCATCATTTGATCTCCCACCATATTAATGGCTTACAGTTTGTCGACGATTTAATAATATTCTGCAGTGCTACAGAAGCGCAAATAAAAAATGTCCGGAGAGTACTTTGTATTTTTTCTCTACTGACGGGACTCCAAATAAATGGAGGCAAGAGTAAGTTAATTGGGATTAATGTGGGAGATCAAATAGTCAAAGAGTGGGCTTCATCCATTGGCTGCAAGGTGGGATCCTTCCCATCGGAATATTTGGGTCTACCCCTTGGAGCGAAAAGGAACTCGATTGCTTTATGGGACCCGATTATTCAAAGAGCATAAGAGAAGCTATCGGGGTGGAAAGCAACATCGTTATCAGCTGCAGGCAGATTAGTTCTAATTAAATCTTTTTTATCAACCTTGCCTATGTATTATACTTCAATTTTCTAGATGCCTTTGACTGTTTGCAGGAAACTAGACTATTTGTTTGCAAGATTCCTCTGGGTGGTGGGAAGGATACAAAAAGAATTCATTGGATTGGATGGGGAACAGTGTGCTTGCCGAAAAATGAAGGTGGTCTAGGTGTTCCAAACTTAAATTTCATGAACAGAGCCTTGCTAGGGAAATGGATTTGGAAATTTGGTGTGAAAAGGGACTCATGGTGGAAGAAGGTAGTTTGTGGCAAGTACAATATAGGAGAAAATGAACTGATGGTCTCTAATGTCAATTGTCCCCAAGCCTCTTGGATGTGGAGAGGAGTAGTTAATAATTTTATAAAGGAATACGAGGTAGGGGCTGTCTCCGATCTCATCTCCATTTCAAAATAGGTAAGGGAGATGCTATTTCTTTTTGGCACGACATATGGCTTTCCGAGGTTCCTTTGAAGACCAAGTACCCAAGACTGTTTGCCCCATCCACAAACAAAAGAGGCAAGGTGATGGAGTTTGGTTTTAGCAGCTCGACTGGTTGGGTTTGGGAGGTCAAAATGAGAAGAAACATAGCAGATTGGGAGTTAGACCTTCGGCTCGTGCTAATGTCAGAACTAAACGCTCTTTTTCCCGATCCATCAGAAACCGACAGAGTGGTATGGGATGGGAACGAGGAAGGTGTTTTCACTGTGAAATCTTTCAGGGAGTTATTAATAAACAAAGGAAGGTTGGGCAGCAACTGGGATTCATTGGTGTGGAAAGGTATAGCCCCTCAAAGAGTGGAGTTCTTTGTATGACAACTAGTTCATGGAAGTATCGCGGTAAGAGCCGGATTAGTGAAAAATAGGGTGCTGGATGAATCAGAAAATCGATGCCCAATATGCAAAAACTATCCTGAAACGGTTAGCCACCTGTTCATCAATTGCCAATTTGTTTGAGACTTATGAAACCAATTTTTGAGACTATGGAATGTATTAGGGGTGCTGCCAAAAGATTTGAAATCACTGCTGATATATTGGGATGATCTTATGCCCAGGTCCAGAATACGGAAAGTAATTTCGGAAGCAATCTTATGGACTGTGTGGAAAGCTAGGAATATTGTTGTGTTTGAAAATGGCCTCCTTGACAACATTCAACTATCTTTTCTAGCTAGGTTCAGAGTTACATCGTGGTTTTTAGCAAAGAATCCAACTGTAAAGGTGCCGATTTGGAAATTTGGTGTGGAAAGGGATTCATGGTGAAAGAAGGTAGTTTGTGGCAAGTACAATATAGGAGAAAATGAACTGATGGTCTCTAATGTCAATTGTCCCCAAGCCTCTTGGATGTGGAGGGGAGTAGTTAATAATTTTATAGAGGAAGATTAGGTAGGGGGCTGTCTCCGATCTCATATCAATTTCAAAATAGGTAAGGGAGATGCTATTTCTTTTTGGCACGATATATGGCTGTCCGAGGTTCCTTTGAAGACCAAGTACCCAAGACTGTTCGCCCTGTCCACAAACAAAAGAGGCAAGGTGATGGAGTTTGGTTTTAGCAGCTCGACTGGTTGGGTTTGGGAGGTCAAAATGAGAAGAAACTTAGCAGATTGGGAGTTAGACCTTTGGCTCGTGCTAATGTCATAACTAAACGTTGTTTTTCCTGATCCATCAGAAAATGACAGAGTGGTATGGGATGGGAACGGGGAAGGTGTTTTCACTGTGAAATCTTGCAGGGAGTTATTAACAAACAAAGGAAGGTTGGGCAACAACTGAGATTCATTGGTGTGGAAAGGTATAGCCCCTCCAAGAGTGGTGTTCTTTGTATGGCAGCTAGTTCATGGAAGGATCACAGTAAGAGCCGAATTAGTGAAAAAAGGGTGCTGGATGAATCAGAAAATCGATGCCCAATATGCAAAAACTATCCTGAAACGGTTAGCCACCTGTTCATCAATTGCCAATTTGTTTGAGATTTATGGGACCAATTTTTGAGAATATGGAATGTATTAGGGGTGCTGCCAAATGATTTGAAATCACTGCTTATATATTGGGATGATCTTGTGCCCAGGTCCAGAATATGGAAAGTAATTCCGGAAGCAATCTTATGGACTGTGTGGAAAGCTAGGAATATTGTTGTGTTTGAAAATGGTCTCCTTGACAACATTCAATAGGTTGGGTTCTAGCCAGGTTCAGAGTTGCATCGTGGTTTTTAGCAAAGAATCCAACTGTAAAGGTGCCGATTTGGAAATTTGGTGGGGAAAGGGACTCATGGTGGAAGAAGGTAGTTTGTGGCAAGTACAATATAGTAGAAAATGAACTGATGGTCTGTAATGTCAATTGTCCCCAAGCCTCTTGGATGTGGAGGGGAGTAGTTAATAATTTTATAAAGGAAGATAAGGTAGGGGGCAGTCTCCGATCTCATATCCATTTGAAAATAGGTAAGGAGATGCTATTTCTTTTTGGCACGACATATGGCTGTCTGAGGTTCCTTTGAAGACCAAGTACCCAAGACTGTTCGCCCTGTCCACAAACAAAAGAGGCAAGGTGATGGAGTTTGGTTTTAGCAGCTCGACTGGTTGGGTTTGGGAGGTCAAAATGAGAAGAAACTTAGCCAGGTTGAAAATGGCCTCCTTGACAACATTCAACAGGTTGGGTTCTAGCCAGGTTCAGAGTTGCATCGTGGTTTTTAGCAAAGAATCCAACTGTAAAGGTGCTGATTGATCTGCTCACGGGGGACCCCAGGCTAGCAGATTCAGTGTCTCCCCCTATTTTTCTATGCGGAAAAATTATTCTATTGTCCCTTCCCACCACGTTATTTATAGTCTCTAATAATTAAAAAAATTATCACTATTTTTTAAATAAAGAATGTGATACTACCATAATCCTCGTTAAAACTTCATACACCTAAATGAGGAAAAAAGTACCCAAGAATATAATAATACATACAAAGCCAACGAAATAAATTCAGCTAAACAAGAAAATTATAAACAAACAGCATTAAGCTAGAATCCTAAAATCAGCCAAATGAAAGGACCTAAACATCTTAACCGCCATGGTCCTTGTGCATATTGAACCGCACCACAGCACCCTCACCAGACCACTCTTGCACATCTTGGTTCCCAGTCATACACCAAGCTCGTTCCTCATCAACTAAGGCCACCACAAAGCTTGGAGGTTGCGCACAAGTATATCACTATTTTTTCATGACATTTATACACTAGGATTATATTTTTCAAACCATCTTCTCCAATAATGCATATCAAATTAAAAACAATTAGAATTTTTCTTTTTAGATTTTTGAAAAGGGGTTGTGGATGAATACATATTAAACCCTAATTTTCTTTAATTTGATATGTATTATTGGAGAAGATGATTTCAAAAATATAATCCTAGTGTATCAGTGACATGGAAAAAAATAGTGACATGAATTTTTTTTAACTATTAGGAACCATGAATGACGTAGTGGAGATGATCCACAAATTAATTTCTCTTCAATATGGTTTATTTTTCTAAGTCACCTGAGTTCATACAATATTATCTAAAAAATGAGAAAAGAGATATAAATAGTATAATATGTCACGGACCGTTCGTCGTGACACGTGGGACTGCGCGAGATGCTTGCTGGTTGTGCTTAATGTAAGATGCGGGATAGCATTAAGGGTGTAGTACGTGCCGTACAGTCGTCTAGTCCTCGGACTGGCGCGTTGGTAGGCACTACACTGGTCGGGAGCTGTCCCCGCTTCCCTGATGAGCCCATGGGAGGGCGAAACCAATGAGCATCGGAGATGGAGAAGGCTTAGCCCCGGGCTGGTAAGAGCCCTTGGTTGCCGCACGGGTAGATGTCCCTGCGCCAAGACTCTAACCCCGTGACAAGTGGTATCAGAGCTAGACTGTGTGCTAGCTGTGAGTTTCCCAAGCGCCCCTGTGCTGCGTAAGCGAGTCAAGTGGACAAGCGTGTGTAGCTCGCACTCTGAGTGTAGAGGTGTTCGCGAGTGGGTCCTCTATAAAGAGATTGAGACGAGGACGGGTAGGCAGGAAGCCGCAGCAAAAGTTCACCAAGCACTCGTATCCGTAAGTGTCGGAGCCTCAAGTGAAGAGGGCGAGCAGGCAGGGAATTGCACACTAGTTCCGGGCCAATCAAAAGAGAAGAGGGAAAGAGCTTTCTCCCCATGCACAAGGGTGTGCATGAATTGAGTGGGGGAGAATGTCACGGACCGTTCGTCGTGACACGCGGGACTTCGCGAGATGCTTGCTGGTTGTGCTTAATGTAGGATACGGGATAGCATTAAGGGTGTAGTACGTGCCGTACAACCGTCTAGTCCTCGGACTGGCGCGTTGGTAGGCACCACACTGGTCGGGAGCTGTCCCCGCTTCCATGATGAGCCATGGGAGGGCGAAACCAATGAGCATCGGAGATGGAGAAGGCTTAGCCCCGGGCTGGTAAGAGCCCTTGGTTGCCGCACGGGTAGATGTCCCTGCTCCAAGACTCTGACCCCGTGACAAATACATATAAAAAATCAAAAAAAAAAGAAGCAACTGATTAGTCTCTTATATGTGGAACACATGTTCAAAAGCAAGAAATTTCTTTTTTCGCTCATCAATAAAAACAATTATTCTGTACATGCACATGTATAGACATTGACCATATGAAGAAATAGGTATGTGAATACTTAATACAGTACGTTGAGCAAAGAAAACCAAGTGAAAAATCATGTGAAATCACATGGGATTTTGGTACAAGTTAGTTAACAACTTTGGTATAAGTTCACCTTTGATATTTAGAAGTTGAACTTGTTTTTTCTTCTTCTTATTGTGATGAACCTTTTGCAGAAAGACTTGTGTGTCACGATTACTAGTGAAAAAAATAAAGAAAGAATGGGGGATTTTAGAATGAGAGAATTGGGGATTTTAGAAGATCACCATTTTTATCATTAACAATTTCATAAAGGTTTCATACAACATTCTATCCAATATAACAGACAAAAGGACACTGGTATTAATTACTAACATGTGTCTAACATTTCAAATTCCTATCTCCAGCCAATATTCTCTTTAACGGTCTCATGATGGCTGTCATTCTTGGTCTGGGTCTATCTGTCTTGATCCAATCAGTTGACTATATCCTTCGGCCTTTGAAACGGTGCCGTTCATTTGACCAGACTTAATTCCCTCTCTTTTCTCAATTGTCTCATTTGAATTCCCCAACTCATAGTTCTCAATTTCTTTGAATTTCCCTTTTTTCCTTCGCTCATGACAATACCCCCTCCTCCAAAAGATTCTTGTCCCCAAGGATTAAATTGTGGAAATTGAGTCTTCAAGACCGTATAATCCTTCCAAGTAGTATTTTCTGGATCCATGTTTACCCACTGTATTAGGAGTTGAGTGAGAGCCTTGTTGTCTCGCTTCACTACACGCTCATCAAAAACTTGTAGGGGGTAGATCTTGGGATGGACCTCATCATCAACCTCTGGTGGATCAACAATTGTAAGTATCTTTGAGCCGATTTTCTTCTTTAGCAAACTAACATGGAAAACTGGATGCAACTTTGCTGAGTCTGGTGGGAGTAAATGATACGCCATAGGGCCAATCTTCTCGATGATTTTATAAAGACCATAATAGCGAGCTGTTAACTTCAAATTGCTGTGAAGTGCTAATAAAGTTTGTTGATATGGTTGCAGTTTCAGGTATACCTTATCACCCACCTGAAATTCTCTTTCTGAGCAGTTTTTATCTGCATAAAATCTCATTATGCTTTGTACCTTCTGTAAGTTATCCTGCAACAATTTTCTGATATGCTCTTTAGAAGATAGTAGATCCTGGACACTTTGCACTCTGGAATCTTCAGACCAAGACATCAATTGAGGCTTATAGCTATAAAGAGCTTCAAAATGGGTTATTCACACTACAGTATGAAAAGTGGTGTTATACCACCATTCTGCCTAGGGTTACCATTTTTCTCAACTCTTGGGTTTTAAAAAGCAAAAACCCCTCAAATACTGCTCCAAACACTGATTTAGTCTTTTAGTTTGACCATCAGTTTTAGGATGGTAGGCTGAACTAAACAGTGGATTAGTCCCAACTTTCTTTATCAATTCCTTTCAAAAGACACTATTGAAAACTTTGTCTATGTCTGAAATAGCTACCTTCGGACTGCCATGTAGCTTGTAAACTTGATCCAAATACAATTGAGCCACTATTGCTGCAATAAAAGGATGAGTGAGGGAGAGAAAATGAGCATATTTGGTATATTTGTCTATCATTACCAAAATGCAACTATACTTCATAGAGATAAGAAAACCTTATATAAAATCTATTGAGACCACATCCCAAGCATGTTCTAAAATTGGAAGGGGTTGAAACAACCCAGGCTTGGCCACATGTTAATCCTTTACCCTCTGGCAAACATTACATTGTTGAACATAACTCTTCACTTGTGTTTTCAAACTAGGCCAATAGAAGTATTGTTTAATTCTCTGATAAGTTGCTTGCACCCATGAGTGACCACCAATTGTGGAATCATGCAATTGAAACACGATTTGTTGTCTCAAATCCTCATGTGACCCTATGTAGACTTTCTTTTTATATCTCAAAATTCCTTTAAAGTAAGTCATGTCTTTGTCCTATCTTGACTAAACTGAAACTTCAATCATCTTGTCATTAGCAGTAGCATCTTGTGTGTAACTAGCTTCAACCTTTTGTACCCAAAAGGGAATTATAGTTGTTGAAGTCAAACTGCCAAACTCAGCTTCTGTCATCATTTGTCTCGACAAGGCATCAACAACTACATTATGCTCCCCCTTCCTGTACTGGATTACATAGTCAAGGCCTAAGAGTTTAGATAACCCCTTCTTCTGAATATATGTGTTCAACTTCTGTTCTAGTAAATGTTTTAATGCGTCGTGATTAGTCTTGACCACAAAAGGGCTCCCTTCCTGGTAATGTTTCTATTTTGAGATTGCCATCAGAATTGCTAGATACTCCCTCTCATAGATGGATAACTCTACATGTTTAGGACATAAGGGCGTACTCATAAAGGCAATAGGCCCGCCCTCTTGAGATAGGATAGCTCCTATACCCTTGGAACTAGCTTCAGTTTCCAAATAGAAGGTTTTGTTGAAATCTGACAGGGCTAACATCGGAGCATTGTACATAGCAGTCTTTAAAACAATAAAAGATTGCTCAGCCTCTAGGGTCCAATAAAAATTGTCATTCTTTAACATATTGGTCAATGGTTTGCTAATGCTGCCATTGTGTCTAATGAATCTTCTATAGTAGCCAGTAAGTCTCAAAAAGCCTCTCAAAACTTTCAAATTCTTTGGAAAAGGCTAATCTCTCATAACAACCACCTTAGAACTTTCAGTAGCTACTCCATGTGGAGAAATTATATGTCCCAAGTACTCAATCTAGTCCTGCCCAAAGAAACATTTGGATTTTCTTGCAAAAAGCTTGTTAGTTCTCAACAGTTTCATAACTAACTCCAAATGTTTAATGTGGTCACCCAAAAAATTTACTAAAGATAAGGGTATCATAAAAAAATACCAAGACAAACCTTCTTAGATAAGGGCCAAAGACTGTGTTCATAAGGGATTGGAAAGTGGCAGGGGCATTTGTCAGTCCAAATAGAATCACTTTAAATTCAAAGTGGACATGATGTGTCCTGAAATCCGTCTTAGGTATATCCTCATCCTTGAGTCTGATTTGCCAATACCCTGACCTTAGGTCAATCTTAGAAATTTTATTTGGCTCCAGCTAGCTCATCCAGTAAATCCTCAACTATAGGAATGGGAAATTTATTCTTCACTGTCATAGAATTGAGCTGCCTATAATCCACACACAACCTCCAAAACCCATCCTTTTTCTTGACCAGTAAGGAAGGTGATGCAAAGATGCTCTTATTGGTCCTAATTATAGAGGCTGCTAACGTTTATGATATTTGTCTTTCAACTTCAGTCTTATGATAGTGAGGAAATCTATATGGTATGAGATTCACTGGTTGAGAAACTTCCTTCAAACCTATGACATGGTCATGTGTCCTTATAGGAGGCATCCCTTTAGGTTCCTAAAAGACATCTTCATAAGAATCCTGAATCTGTTGCAACTCAGGTCTGGTTTCATAATCTTTACCTTAAGAGCTCAATAAGTAAAATTCCCCTACCAATTCTGCTTCCTTTTCAGTCAACTTCTGAAGCTTATGTAATACCCCTAAAACTGATTTAAAATTTCTACCTTTTTATTGTCATCAAATTAGGACCTTTCTTTAACCTTAAATGAGAATTATTGTAATTAGTAGAAATTGGTGATTAAATTAGAAAGAATTCGAGTGGTTTAGAATCAAAATTTGTATTTTCAATGGACTAAATTATGAGAATTGTTAAATAATATTTCTTAAGATTTTAACTTTTTCCCAACCTTTTCTTTTCATTCAAAGGCCATACTTTTATTTTACATGAGAGCAAGATATATATATACTACTCTAAAGGAGACACCTCAACAACTTTTAACAAACAATTACAGCTCACCAAAACCTCCTAACAAATTTGCAACCTCTCATCATTATCTATTACAGCTGTAATATCAGCATGATTCCTATCATGCACCGTGCTTTCTCCAATATATTCACTAGGTAGAAGGACATTGACTCCTTGTCGAAACATTATGAAGTATAGGCGAGTTAAAGGTTTGGTTAGTCCGTCGGCTTTTTGATGCTTCGCAGGTACGTGCTAGATTTGGAGATCACTAGCAGCTACTTTCTTACGAACAAAATGAAGGTCCAGTTCTACATGCTTTGAACGGGCATGATAAACCGGGTTGGCACTCATGGCCTCTGCTCCCGTGCTATCACTCCAGAAAATTGGGGCGTCGGACAGTGAAATTCCCATATCTACGAGCAAGGCTTTTAGCCAAATAAGTTCAGAGACCGTGTCAGCAACACTGCGATATTCTGCCTTCATTGTCGACCGCGAGATAGAGCGTTGACATTGAGACTTCCATGATACTAAGCTGTTACCCAAGTATATGCAAAAACCAGATACAGATCTACGATTTTCAGCATCACTGGCCCAATTAGCATCAGCAAAACCAGTTAGCTTGTGCTTACTTGTCGACGCCTAAAAGACAAAGCCGAGATCAAGAGTGTATCGAAGTATTTGTTTTACAGCCTGTCAATGGCGAGTACACGGACGATGCATGAACTGTGCAACCTGATTAATGCTAAAAGAGATATTGGGTCGTGTGTGGCTAAGATAAAGGAGAGCGATCACAACACTCCTATATGTTTGAGCATCATCTAGAGGTATTCTTTCATCAGGACCAAGTTTCGGTGATGCCACCATTGGTGTGGGAACATGATTTGAACCTCTCATACATGTTCTATTAAGTAGCTCAAGAATGAATTTGCGTTGCCGTAGTGTAATCGAGTCCCCAGTACGGTGAACTTCAAGACCGAGAAAGTGATACAGGTCTCCAAGATCTTTTAAAGCAAATTGTTGTCCCAAAGCACAAACAACATGCTCAACTTGTTTATTGTCTTAGTGGTGATAATGATATCATCTACATAAACAAGTATATAAACATATCAGTCATCCATGCAACGTATGCACAATGACACATCTGCTGGAGTATCTTTAAAACCAATCTCAAAAAGGAAGGATCGAAGCTTGGCATACCAGCTCCTCGGAGTCTGCTTGAGACCATATTGGGCTTTCTCGAGCTTACAAACTAACTTGGTTCCATCCGAGGTAGAGCGTTCAAACCTCGGAGGCTGCACCATATACACATCATCTTGTAACTTTCCATGTAAGGAAGCATTGTTAACGTCAACTTGACGTTAGTTCCATCCATATGTAGCAGCAAGAGATAGCACGACATTAAAGGTAGCCGACTTCACAATACGGCTGAACGTATCACAGAAGTCTTGTCCTGGGACTTAAGCAAACCCTTTTGCTACTAGTCACGCCTTATGTCGAGAGATAGAGCCATCAACATTCTTCTTAACTGGGAACAACCATTTACAACCAATCGCTCGTCGACCAGCTGGTAAGGGAACAAGTTGCCATGTACCACTATTAACCAAGGCATTATATTCCTTCATTACAACATAATGCCATGTTGGTGAAGAAAGTGCTTCATAGACAATGACAAGTTCGTCATCACAGCTAGGAGATTGAGTGAGAAGAACCCGAGGCTTAAACACTCATGCTTTTCTTCTCGTTACCATAGGGTGATTGTTGACCAAGGAGGCATCTTGTACTAAGGGAGGCACGTGTGTTGAGTGTGTAAAAGTTCTATTATTTACACCCTTTTTAACCCATATTTCTGCTGCATTCAAGCATCATTGCATTTAGGTTAGTTTTCAATAAAACATCACAATTATATAAAAGGCACGGATTCTACTAAAAGATGATGTATTTTGCAGGTAGCTGCCATGGTTGACGATGAAGGCAGGCGCAGGGCAGATAAGAAAGAGAGCTGAACTGGACAAGCAGCTGAAGAAGACGAACCTGTCATGGACCTGTCGTGACAGCAGACTTATGAAGAGGAAAAGTCAAGTGGACCTCGATAGATAGAGAAAAATCTGCTCGTCTGTCGTGTGAAAGCCAAATATTTTTCCAAGCCCCGGATCAAAAGATATGTCAAGCCAAAGCTCGAGGAGAAGAAATCCCTAAAAGCAAGGATGCGGCTAGAAAGTAGGAATCTTTAGAGATTTAGTCTTTATTAGAATCTTACTTTTAATTAAAGTTGTAATCCTTGTTACCTTAGATAACTTGAGCCCAAAGCTTATATAAGGGCATAGATTTAACCTAGAGGCATAACCCGATTATCCCATAACCGAAACCAAAACCCTGCCGTCCACCCGTCACCGACATGTTCTAAATCCCCCTAGGGCTACGGGTTGTTTTGTAAAGTAGTTGCAAGGGTTGCTTTGTTTTAGGATTTTTCAAGTTCAATAAAATAAACTTCAAGTTCTTTTATCTTGGTTTTAATATCTTGCAAGAGCATCGGGAGAGCATTGTGAGGTTATCCATTTACTTAGCATCGGGAGAGTTAAGTATACGAAAGAGATAAGAGCGCGTTCTCTAGTTTATAGTTGAACCATCTCGTGCCTAGGGATAGGGCGAGGTTAAGTGGCTAAGGAAGAATTCATACACATCGGTGTTCATCCTTCGATTCACGCCGGGAGGTATCATCAAAGACGTGTTCATCGACAGACTTGTGCCTAGGGATAGGGCAAGGCAAATCTGGGATTCTTGCCAAACTTGAAGTACGGAGTTAGTGTGTCTGTTGCCGCGACTGCCAACGGACAGACGTCGCGACAGGTGCTGTCGGCGACGGGAGCGACGACAGAACTGGAGATCCTATGCAATTCAATACCTGCACTACCGAGCAATTCAATACCAGCCCATTCTCTCCATCTTGATAACTCAATCTTTTATTTTGCGTTGTTATCTTATTATTCTCGTGACAATCTTCTAAACTATTTCCTTTACTTCGTGCAGTAAACAAAGGTGAAGTCATTAGCCCAATCCCTGTGGAGACGATATCCGATACTTAGTATCACTTTATTACTTGCAACGTGTACACTTGCACTACAATTGCGATAGACTATTTTACACGCAAAAAGTTTTTGGCGCCGTTGCCGGGGATTGGCAACATAACTACATCTTTCTTTTATTGCATTTTTTTGCTTTTATTTTTATTTTTATTTTTTTGTTTTCGTTTTTATTTTTAGTTTTTCTTTAATTTTTATTTTGTGTTTTCAACTCTTGCTTTTCACAAGGTTCTCTTGTTTATGCGCAGATCGAAAAGAGGCGAAGATCCTGAGTATAAGTTAGATCCAGAAATCGAACGATCATTTAATCTCAAGAAACAGATTCGCCACCTTTTAGACAGGAACGAATACCTTGAAGAACAGCTTGAGCAGATGGCCCGTAACCAGCCTGCTGGAGGAGACATACCGCCTGTCGGCGACCCGCCTGGGGCAGATTTACGACGGTCATGTCGTGACTACATGCTGAACGATCATGTAGAGCTGGAGACCACGCTGCCGGATATTGATGTTGACAACTTCGAGCTTAAGCCTGTCATGTTTAGTATGATCAACAACGCCGGGCAGTTTAGTGGTTCTGCGACAGAAGATGCTAGGGAGCATCTCAAAACGTTCCAGGAGATCTGTGGTTCGTTTAGGCTGCCAGGAGTTAGTCCGGAGATACTGAGGCTTCGGTTATTCCCCCATTCATTGAGGGACAGAGCTAAAACTTGGTGGAATAAACTTACACCGGGTTCTATTATGACTTGGGCAGATCTAACTCGTGAATTTTTATCTCGTTTTAATCTTTCGCATTTATCTGAGCGATTACGTAACGAAATTGCTACTTTTCAACAGGAAGACGACGAGTCGATGCACGAGGCCTGGGACAGATTTACTACTCTTCTTCGGAACTGCCCAATGCATGGATTCCCTGTCTGGAATCAGGTAACTAAATTTTATAATGCTGCTAACTTACAAACTCGCATTCGCATTGATTCAGCAACAAATGGACTATTATTGGATAAAGATCCGGACGAGGCATTGCAAGTTCTGAAAAATCTAGCCAAGAATGAGGAGCAGTTTCCGACAGCTAGAAGAGGGAGTAAACGGGTACTTGCTGTCAAGGACTATGAGGCCGACAACACTATGAAATCTCAGGTAGCATTCCTTACTAAAGCAATGAAACACTTATTGAGTGAAGAGGACTTACGAGGATTTGCTGTCGAGGAAATTTGTGCTACTTGTGAAGGAAATCATAGTAGTGAAGAGTGCCCGATAAATATAGAAGAGGGAAAATATGTTGGAAATTACAAGCCAAACTACAATTCCAACAACTACAACCCTAATTGGAGGAAAGATCCAAAATTATCCTGGAGTAACCCTAACAATGCCCTGAATCCACAAGCATATAATCAGAATCAGGGGGGTCCTGGATTGTTGACGCGACAGCAACTGCAGCCGTAGAACCTGCCGCAGAACCTGCCGCCGCAGCAGCAACAGCAGCCACCACCTGCCACGAGTAGTGTATTGGAACAGACTCTGGCCACCTTTATGTCTTAGACTGGCACGTATTTGGAGAATATTAATCAGTTTGTCAAGAAGACGGAAACCTTTATGGATGAAACTAAGATGAGAATGACAAACCATGAAGCTACCTTGAAATCTCTAGAGACACAAATGGGTCAGGTGTCGCAGCATATTAAACCGAGGCAGAATGGAGGTTTCCCTAGCAATACTGAAAATGCTAGACCACCCCCACATGAGCAATGTAAGGCGATTACTACTAGGAGTGGGAAAAAGCTACCAGGGCCGGAAAAAGAAGCTGAAACAGAAAAGGACCCTGCTTTGGATAAACCTGCCGAGGAAGCTGCCCCGACAGGTGACAAACAAACTGCTGCCGATGAGCCTGTCACGACAGCAGAAGCGACAGAGGAGAAAAAGGATGATTATCGTCCTCAGATTCGCATGCAGTGGGAAGGACGCATTGCTGATTATCGTCCCCCACCACCCTTCCTTCAACGGATACAGCAAGCTAAGCATGAATCTCAACTTAAAAAGATTTATGATATTTTTAAGCAGGTTCATATTAACATTCCGTTGTTAGATGCTGTTAGGGAGATGCCCGGTTATGCTAAATTTCTCAAGGATGTTATGTCGAAAAAATCTAAACTTGGGGAATTTGAAACGGTAAGGATGCAAGAAGGTTGCATGAGTATTCTTCATCGGCAGCCACCCCAGAAAAAGAAGGATCCGGGGAGCTTCCTCATACCTTGCGTAATCGGTGATAAATTTGTGGGTAAGGCACTTTGTGATCTTGGTGCTAGTGTTAATCTAATGCCCAAATCTGTTTTTCAGAAACTAGGTATTGGCAAGGCGCGGCCCACGACAGTTATCCTACAGCTAGCCGACCGCTCTTACGTTCACCCCGAGGGAAAAATTGAAGATATTTTGGTAAGAGTGGATAAACTTATTTTTCCTGCTGACTTTCTTATTTTAGATTGTGAGGCAGACGAGAACGCACCAGTCATCCTAGGGCGACCCTTCTTAGCCACGGGAAGATCATTGATTGATGTGGAGAAAGGAGAACTCACCATGCGCGTGAATGATCAAGAAATTAAGTTGAATGTTCTCCAAGCAATGAAACATGCCGATGTGGACGAGGAATGCAAGGCCATCATTGAGGTGACCTTTGATCAACCCTGCATCAGGTCGAGCTGCCGAGATATAAAATTTGGTCACTGCTGCGACAGCCACCTACAAGCCTGTCATGACAGTGACGACGACAGCACCGACGACAGTGACTCCTCTGAACCCGATACATCTGATACTGAAGGTCATGAGGAGGTAAACTGGTTAGACCATCGTCCAGGTAAGTTATTCGAACCCTTGAATTACACTTCGGATAACCATTTAATCCAAAAACCCTCTACTGTTGAACCACCTGTCTTAGAACTTAAGCCCCTGCCAGGGCAGCTTAAATATGCTTATCTTGGTTGTGATGACACACTACCTGTAATCATCTCTGCTAAGCTGCCGCAGGAACAGGAACGACAGTTGATCGACATGTTGAGGCAGCATAAAAGGGCTATAGGATGGACGATAGCAGACATTCAGGGCATTAGTCCGGCAATCTGTATGCACAAAATCCTCCTAGAGGAAGATCATAAGCCGACTATTGATGCCCAAAGGCGGTTAAACCTTGCGATGAAGGAGGTAGTGCGTAAAGAAATAATTAAATGGTTAGATGCTGGTATTATTTACGCCATCTCCGACAGCAAATGGGTAAGCCCGGTACAATGTGTTCCCAAGAAAGGAGGCATGACCGTGATAACCAACGAAAACAACGAGTTAATCCCAACCAGGACTGTGACCGGTTGGAGGGTTTGTATGGACTATCGGAAGCTTAACAAAGCTACCCGAAAGGACCACTTTCCTTTACCCTTTATTGATCAAATGCTTGATAGATTAGCGGGTAAGCCTTACTATTGTTTTCTTGATGGTTACTCAGGTTATAACCAAATTGCTATTGCACCGGAGGATCAAGAGAAAATGACTTTCACATGCCCCTACGGAACATACGCATTTAGGAGGATGCCGTTCGGCCTATGTAACGCACCTGCCACCTTCCAAAGATGCATGATGGCTATATTCTCCGACATGGTAGAGGACTTCCTTGAAATCTTCATGGATGATTTTTCCGTCTTTGGAGACGATTTTGAGAGCTGCCTCGGCAACCTTCAAAAGGTACTTGAAAGATGTGAAAAAGCTAATCTTGTTCTTAATTGGGAGAAATGCCATTTTATGGTAGATGAAGGGATAGTTCTAGGCCATAAAATTAGCTGCCGTGGGATAGAAGTCGACAGGGCAAAAATAGAGGTAATAGAGAAGCTGCCGCCGCCAACCACAGTCAAGGGCATTAGGAGTTTTTTAGGGCATGCGGGTTTTTATCGAAGATTCATCGCTAATTTCTCGAAAATCACCAAGCCCCTATGCCATCTTTTAGAGCAGAACCGACCCTTTGACTTTAATGAGGAATGTACTGAAGCATTCAAGTTCTGAAGGAAAAGTTAGTGACAGCCCCCATAGTACAGCCACCAGACTGGACACAGCCATTTGAGATTATGTGTGATGCTAGTGACTATGCTGTCGGGGCAGCACTTGGGCAGCGCAGAGACAGGCTGTTTCATGTCATATATTATGCCAGCAAAACATTGAATGATGCCCAAGTGAACTATACCACCACAGAAAAGGAGCTGTTAGCTGTGGTATTCTCCATCGACAAGTTTCGTTCTTACATACTTGGAACGAAGGTAATAATTCACACCGACCATTCTGCCCTCAAGTATTTGTTTGCAAAGAAGGATGCAAAGCCTTGGTTGATACGATGGATCTTGCTATTACAAGAGTTCGACCTTGAAATCAAAGACAAAAAGGGGACAGAAAATCAGGTGGCAGATCACTTGTCGAGGTTGGAGACGGGACAGAGTCTACCTTTAGATGAGACACACATACTGGAGACCTTCCCAGATGAGCAGCTCTTTGCTGCCGCAATAGCTGTCGCGACAGCCATGGCGGCATGTAAGTCTTCTAACCTTCCCTGGTATGCTGATTTCGTTAATTTTATAGTTAGCGGAATATTACCTTCTGATCTTACTTATCAAGCCAGGAAGAGGTTTCAAAATGATGTTAAACATTATTATTGGGACGAACCTCTTCTTTTCAAAATGTGCGCAGATCAGGTTATAAGGAGGTGTATACCACAAGAAGAACAAGAAGACATTCTCCATCACTATCATGCTTCACAATATGAAGGACACTTATGAGGCAATAAAACTGCTGCCAAGGTGCTGCAGTTAGGGTTCTACTGGCCGACACTGTATAAGGACGCACATGAATTTTACAAGAACTGTGACAGGTGCCAGCGGACAGGTAACATCTCGAGGAGAAACGAGATGCCACTGCAAAATATTTTGGAAGTCGAGATCTTCGATGTTTGGGGGATTGATTTTATGGGACCTTTTCCATCTTCGTGTGGAAATCTTTACATCCTCCTAGCAGTGGATTATGTCTCCAAGTGGGTAGAAGCAATCGCAACTCAAAAGAATGATGCCAAAACGGTCCAAAAGTTTTTGCACAAAAACATCTTTTCTAGATTTGGCATCCCTAGGGCGATTATCAGTGATGAAGGGAGACATTTTGACAACAGGGTAATTGCTGCCGCCTTGAGAAAATATGGTGTCAAGCACAGGATCGCGACAGCATACCACCCACAGACCAATGGACAGGCTGAGATATCCAATAGGGAAGTGAAGAACATTCTTGAAAAAATGGTCAAACCAACTAGGAAAGATTGGTCTTTACTTCTGAATGATGCATTATGGGCATACAGGACAGCTTTCAAGACTCCATTGGGCATGTCTCCATACCGTTTGATTTATGGGAAAACCTGTCACTTGCATGTCGAGATCGAGCACAAAGCATATTGGGCAATCAAGGCAGTAAACATGGACTTGGACAAGGCAGGCCAGAAAAGGCTGTTAGATTTGAATGAGATCGATGAAATACGGACAATGGCCTACGACAATGCAAGGATTTACAAGGAAAAGACTAAGAAGTGGCATGACAAGAAGTTGCTGCCACGACAGTTCTGCCCAGGGCAGCTTGTGTTGTTGTTTAATTCTAGATTGAAACTCTTTCCAGGGAAGCTCAAATCTAGATGGTCTGGCCCGTTCCAAGTGGTTCAAGTTTTTCCCCATGGTGCCATTACAATTCAATCATTAAAGGACGGGCACCAATTCAAAGTCAATGGACAACGCCTCAAGCACTATCAGGGGACTGAAGCCCCAGGAATACAGGAAGTGGTTACTTTAGGTGATGCCCCACAAGGCATCCCTAATTTAACCTAATTTTTATTTTTATTTCTATTTTATTATTAATATTATTTATTAGGAATTAGATTTATTTTATTCGAATAATGTTTTGTTTTTATAATTTCAGTTTTTAGGAAATAAAGGAGTCAAGTGAGAAAGAAGAAGTGGCCCAAGACCACTGCCCATCCGCCAGCCCAATAAAGCCCATTTATGATAACCTGTCGTTTCAGCTGCCGGCGTAGACGGACTTGACAGGCTGTCAACAGGCTGACGCTGCAGACGCAGAAGCGTGCGGCAGACGCACAGCAGACGAATAAATGCGTGTCAGACGCGTCAGACACGCTACATTCAATCTGCCGCCCCGTTATTCCCGCCTGCCGTTGCGGCATTAAATGGGCAGATACCCAACAGCTATATAAACCCCTTCCCATTTTCATTTTTCATCACTTCTGATTTTTCTCTCTTGTTATTCTCCTCTAGTTTTATCTATTTTCTCTTTTTCAGCCCTTGCAACCAAAATGTCATCACGACAAACCCGTCAAAACACTGCTGCAGCTTCTTCTTCAGCAGCAGCATCGCCATTCACCAAAAAGAAGCTATGGGAGGAGCGTGGCTTCATTTACAACAGAGATGCACCTCATTTTGGACTCCGGCCGTTCATTATGAAGGCCATAACGGCACAACTATGGGAGGACTTTGCCGAGCAGCCGACAGAGCTTAATGATACTTTGGTCCGGGAATTTTATGCGGCCATCGAAAGCAAAACGGCGACATCTGTCACCGTCCGAGGAGTGACAGTTCCCTTCAGCGCCAGCAGCATCAACCATGTGTTCGGCCTCTTCTTTGGCCCCAATGATGATGCTCACCAACAATTTTGGGACTCCCTCGACGCTGCTGCCCATGATGCTGTCATGATGGAGCTGACAGAGGCTGGGACAACATGGACCACCAGCAAGAAGAACCCCCACTCTGTAAACAGGGGGCAGCTACTCCCTGAGGCAAAACTATGGAACGCTTTCATCAAAAAGCGTATCCTGCCCTCGTCCCACCATACAACAGTCAACCGACAGCGGTTGGCCCTTATCCACTCCATTATGCACGACAGGCCCATCAATGTGGGCAGGTACATGCGGGACAGCATCCTCGATTGTGCCTTCCGCTCGGACTCACGACTCTGCCTGCCGTTCACCATCACCGCCCTCTGCCGCTGCGCTGCCGTACCGGAGGAGCCATCAGACAAAATCAAGACGGGCAGCGGATGGACAGACAACAACATCTCCAGCCTCATGGAAGTCATAGTTGTATCGCCCCTCAACGCCTTCGATCCAAACGCCCCTCCTGCTGAGTCCGATGATGAACCTGCCACCGAACCTGCCCCAGAAGCTGCCACCAACACCGCTCCGACAGATCAGAACGCCCACATCCTTGCTGCCATCCTAAGGGTAGAGGAGCGCCAGATGGGTTTGATGACTTTCATCCGTGACTTCTCAAATGCAACGGTAAACTTCATCACTAATACTTTGAATTTTTCGGATGTCATCTTCCCCACCTTCCCCGCCCATTATTTCAATATCCCCTCCCCCACTCCCATACCACCTGTCTCTCCCCATACACAATCTGCCACTTCCACACCATCCCCTGCCCCGACGGCAGCCGGCAGCCCACCGGCAGACACCTCCCCTCGAGGAACCAAGCGAGCTGCCACTGATGACAGCCCTCTTGTCCGGAGGAATTTGGAGAGCGACTTCACGCGAGTCAAACGTATTAAGCACGTGGCAAACAAGAGAAGGCTGTCCAAAGCCATCACAACCAGCAGCTCATGGGACAGCGGCAGCAGTTCCGACATCAGGCTAGTGGAGCCACCTGCCCTTCAACCTGCCGACGAACCTGTCCCCCAACCGGCTGATGAACCTGCTGATCAACCTGCTCCGGAACCTGCCCAGCCACCTCCACAACGCAGACGCCGCCATCAGATCCGCGTCAGCAGCAGCAGCGAGGATAGCAAATAAAATTTAAGTTTTTATTTCTTTTTCTCCTCTTATTGCTGTCTGCCCTTATATTTTTGTGATGTACTTTTATTTATCTTGTTTTTCTTTATTTTTTGTGTCATTTTGCATTGAGGGCAATGCAACCCTCGAGTTTGGGGGTGGCAACCCTCCATTCTAATGGAGTCTTAGTACATCCTTTATTAATTATTTGTGTCTTATTATTTATTTAGTTTATCTCTAAAAAAAATCAGAAAATTAAAACTGTTGGCTTAAAACTGTGAAGTTAGCTTACCTGTCATGACGGCTCTGTCGTGGCAGCATCTTTAGGACAGGTTAAGGAAAAGTTTAGAGCCTTTCTATAGTTCTGAAAACTTAAACACTTTTGTGACTGTTATATTGCTTAGATTTCTTTTAGCCAAATTAGAATAGGATGCTTAGAACTTGAATAGCCCCTAGAGGTGCCTAACACTGGCTCTAGGAAAGAAGTTTAGCAAAAGAAATTTAAACCTATAGGTGCCCGAAACCGGCTCTAGGAAGCTAACTAGAGGTGTCCAAAACCGGCTCTAGTAAACTAGAGGTGCCCGAAACTGGCTCTAGAAAACTTAGCTTGAAAAATAGAAAAGAAACATGAAAATGTGTCTTCAAGAAAGTAAACTTTGGCATAAAAATTCGAGTTAAGGAGTTGAATATTCTAGTGAAACTAAGAGAGTCTTAGCATATAACTGTTCACAAGCATGCACACACTGCACGAGAGCTATAGGGAGATTCCGGACAGATCCTAATCTTTCCGACAGGTTGCTGCCGCCATAGAGATTGAGCGACGGGTAAGGGACAGTTCACTATTTGAAGGCCAACACAAAAATTTCATTTTTCTTTTAGGTTTAAATTGCTTGAGGGCAAGCAAAGACTTGAGTTTAGGGGTGTGTTGAGTGTGTAAAAGTTCTATTATTTACACCCTTTTTAACCCATATTTCTGCTGCATTCAAGCATCATTGCATTGCATTTAGGTTAGTTTTCAATAAAACATCACAATTATATAAAAGGCACGGATTCTACTAAAAGATGATGTATTTTGCAGGTAGCTGCCATGGTTGACGATGAAGGCAGGCGCAGGGCAGATAAGCAAGAGAGCTGAACTGGACAAGCAGCTGAAGAAGACGAACCTGTCATGGACCTGTCGTGACAGCATGGTGACAGCAGACTTATGAAGAGGAAAAGTCAAGTGGACCTCGATAGATAGAGAAAAATCTGCTCGTCTATCGTGTGAAAGCCAAATATTTTTCCAAGCCCCGGATCAAAAGATATGTCAAGCCAAAGCTCGAGGAGAAGAAATCCCTAAAAGCAAGGATGCGGCTGGAAAGTAGGAATCTTTAGAGATTTAGTCTTTATTAGAATCTTACTTTTAATTAAAGTTGTAATCCTTGTTACCTTAGATAACTTGAGCCCAAAGCTTATATAAGGGCATAGATTTAACCTAGAGGCATAACCCGATTATCCCATAACCGAAACCAAAACCCTGCCGTCCACCCGTCACCGACATGTTCTAAATCCCCACTAGGGCTACGGGTTGTTTTGTAAAGTAGTTGCAAGGGTTAATTTGTTTTAGGATTTTTCAAGTTCAATAAAATAAACTTCAAGTTCTTTTATCTTGGTTTTAATATCTTGCAAGAGCATCGGGAGAGCATTGTGAGGTTATCCATTTACTTAGCATCGAGAGAGTTAAGTATACGAAAGAGATAAGAGCGCGTTCTCTAGTTTATAGTTGAACCATCTCGTGCCTAGGGATAGGGCGAGGTTAAGTGGCTAAGGAAGAATTCATACACATCGGTGTTCATCCTTCGATTCACGCCGGGAGGTATCATCAAAGACGTGTTCATCGACAGACTTGTGCCTAGGGATAGGGCAAGGCAAATTTGGGATTCTTGCCAAACTTGAAGTACGGAGTTGGTGTGTCTGCTGCCGCGACTGCCAACGGACAGACGTCGCGACAGGTGCTGTCGGCGACGGGAGCGATGACAGAACTGGAGATCCTAAGCAATTCAATACCTGCACTACCGAGCAATTCAATACCAGCCCATTCTCTCCATCTTGATAACTCAATCTTTTATTTTGCGTTGTTATCTTATTATTCTCGTGACAATCTTCTAAACTATTTCCTTTACTTCGTGCAGTAAACAAAGGTGAAGTCATTAGCCCAATCCCTGTGGAGACGATATCCGATACTTAGTATCACTTTATTACTTGCGACGTGTACACTTGCACTACAATTGCGATAGACTATTTTACACGCAACAACGTGAATAATAACCTGAGGAGCATTCAAACAAGAACCAGGCAGACTACTCGAAGGTGAAGGAGATGTACTAGAGGTACACTTTCATGGGTGGCATTAACAACCACATGGCTGGTGGACGTGCTTGATGAGGACACAACAACATCATGTTCCATATAACTGTGAGATGGAGTGGGACTAACATCATCACCATGTTCTAGGTTTTGGCCAGTGCCTTGAATGAGAGAAATACGACCATCAACAAGCTTTCTTGGACTGGGAACCGTTTCAACCAAGGACTGCTTGATTGCGAATGGAAAGGAACCTTCATTGAATCGAACGTGACATGAGACATATATCCGTCCATCAGAAGCCAAGCAAATATACCCCTTGTGCTACATACTGTACCTGAGAAAAGTATAGGGAACTGAGCAAAACTCCATCTTATTGTCACGGGGCTAGACTTTGGCTCGCTAACCCGTGCGGCCTTAGTCGACGATCTTAGGTCGGGGACTAAGTAAGCCTTTGAAATGCTAAGCGATTGTGCTTAGACGGTGCGGATGCGGAAGCTTTGGAAAAGTATTTGGGTGATGGCTAACAAGGCAAAGATAAAGAGGCAAGGGATTTATAAAAGCAACGAGCCTCGTTAAAAACTCCCCCTAAGCCTAGACGGGGAGAAAAGAGTACTCGAGCCCTCTTGTATTAATAAAGAACGAAAATGAGAAAGGATGTGGAATGTGGAGTGATTACAATGGTTGGGCAAGGCTCTTATTTATAGCCTTGGCCCCCTAGATCTAATGGCTAGGATCGACTCAATCCAATGGCTATGGATGAGTCTTACAAAGAGAATCTTTAAGAAAGGAAAGCTAATCAACTATACATGGCAACTAGATCACTCTAATACATGGTTGCTAAGATAAGGGCACAATGACATCACTTGTGGGTTGTCTTTGAAGACTTTCCTTGATGGTGGCTTCAAAGATGGTAGCTTTCCTCGAATAGGCTCCATGGAAGATATCTTTCCATGAGCGTTGGTGTGAAGATGACACCTTGGCTTAGGTCTTGGGTGCTTGGGCGGATTGGGCTTGGTGTGGCCCGGATCTTGACTCCAAAACCTCCTCTTTAGCACATTGGGTGCTAAAACGGGCCCTAGGGGTGTGGGCAACTTGGATGGAAAGCCCCTAGGCCTCTTGGCATGCACATCTGGTGCGGCCTCGACCTCGTAGGCGTGCACGTCGGGTGCGGGCTTGAGCTCCATGGCTTGGCCGGCATAGAGGGTGCGTAGCAAAGGCCCCTTGGGTGCGTGTGTTTGGCCCCCTCGGGTGCAAGGCTTGTGGGTAGCACATGGGGTGCTAGACATGGCCCCATGGTGCGGAGAAATAGGCCCAGGACGGATCTCTTGGGCGCGGACACCACCAAGGGCGTTGTGCATGGCCCCTTGGTGTGTGGAAACAGCAGCACGTTGAGTCCCTCGGTCGGGTTGTGCGGGTGGTGCGCGAAGTTTAGCACCTATGGGTGCGGGAGACTCGATCTTGAAAATTGAGTCGGTAACATTCTCCCACACTGAAGCTATCGACGTCCTCGTCGATTGGTAGGGATGAGGCTCGGTCGCCTTGATCTCGAACGGCCCCGGCTCATCATTTTGTTCCCCCTCGGCTAAAGGAAAACTCGTGAAAAAGGCAAGGCTCTCATGCCTTGGTCCTCGATCAATCTCGAACGGTTGCCACTCCTTGGCAAACTCACGATCATCCTCAAATAAGGGATTATCCCTCCAAAAACACAAGGTCTTCGTGCCTTGGCAAATGGCTCGTCTCGATGGTTGGTCTCACCTTGCTTTGTGCTTGGCTCGATCGCATCGGCGGCCTAAAAATAGAACCAGAGTAAGTTAGTCTCGAATCATCGTAATAACTAAACTTACTTACCTCGGACGAAAAGTCCTTGTCGGGCGGCTTCACTTCGTCTTGTCGATACTCAAGACAAGTGATGATGGCGGGGTCTTGTAGAATATCCCCTTCTTCGGTGCTCTCTAGCACTCGTCTCTCGTCATGGATGAAGGTTGGATTCTTTCGGATTGTCCAAACTACTTCATCACTCGGTTTCTCGCTTGGCATCGCAAGCAACCTGCGGACAGAATTGCAACAAGTTAGATCCAAATTCAATTGAAAAGTTGGATCACTTACCTTGTCGCTCGACTTCTTGTCGCATGGTTCGACTAGGATAGTCGTTTGCCCCACGTCTTGGTTTGGATCTTCCTTCAAACATGTAGAATCCCTACAAAAATCCAAACAATGGGTTAGGTCGGACTCTTTAAATAACAAAGAATCACTTACCTCGGACTCAAGGTCCGTGTCGTCTCGATCCACTTTGCCTTGTCGATACTCAAGGCAAGTGTTGGCAAGATTTGACCCTTCTTCGATGGGCTTGGGCACTTCGGTGCTTGGTTCCATGGATTCATGCCATTCGTCCATGGAGTTGGTCTTCACCTCAAACTCGGCTTGCAATTTCTCAAGGGGAATTGCTAGCTCATCTCCATCGGCTTGATCTACTTCACCAAACTCGGATGGCTCTTGAATTACTTCATCAAACTCGATCACATCGTCCACCTTACTCTTTGGCGGACAAGTAGCATGCCTTACTTCATATCCACGGCTTAAGGCATCATTGGCTACTTTCTTTGACAATCTTGGATTGCACTTCCAAGTAAAGTTGAAATATGAAAGTCTTTTCTCAAATCGAACCTGCTGAGGAGACAACTTTGCATGGGTTAGAAAATAATCTTTTAATTCACGATTGGAATAGATGGCAAACCTCATCCCCCATAATTGTTCTCTCCAAGCGTGCAAGAAAAATGTAACTGCCCTCATCTCTTTCGCTAGACCCGAGAAATTCTTCTCGTAATCGGATGTGAGCTCATGGATTTTATGTGCAATTGGAACTCCTTTCTCTAAAAGGATTCCTTCAAGGTAGTCGACATTTGCGAAGGTATGGACTTCGAATGCCTCTACGTCCTCGGACTTATCAAGGACTTGTTCCGTTGTGTCGGAAACATCCATGGATTCATCCATGGCTTCATCTTCGTCGGCTCTCTTGGTGGAACCTGCATAATCCTCTTCATCGGATTTTGGCAAATCAAGTGCATTAATTTGCTCTAGACAAGATAAACCAAGAATAATTTCATTTTCATCAAGAAAATAGTAAGGTATTACCGTGATGTTTGTGGTGTCTCGAAAATTGTTGATTTGAAGGTACACATCCTCTGCGATTCCCACAATTGGCACATCACCGAAGTTGACTCTTTCAACTTGATCATTTACCTTCTCAAATTGAAGGTTTAACGTCTCCGCTACTCGATCGGACACGATCAACGAATGTGCACTCGGATCTACTAGTGCACTTAGTGTTGCATTGGGGAACACCACGTCTACAAACGTATGCTCCTCCTCCTCGAAGTCACTCTCGGCTTTGCTTGAATCACAAGATGAATCATCATCTTCGTCGCTGGAATACTCCACGCAATATGTGGATTCGTTGCACTCTTGCAACCTTTCCTTAACCAAAGTTGCGCTATCGAACTTTGACGCCCCAACAATCA
Source organism: Hibiscus tridactylites (assembly GCA_958450335.1). NCBI lineage: Eukaryota > Viridiplantae > Streptophyta > Magnoliopsida > Malvales > Malvaceae > Hibiscus > Hibiscus tridactylites. The sequence continues at coordinate 72,628,187 of OY288279.1, forward strand.
CCGAACTTGGTGATTCACCGAACAAGGAAGCAAGCTCTTCGGCCTCGGTCTCATCGGGCAAGACATGCTCCTTGGTCGCCTCTACCATACCAAATGGTAGCACATTGCACCTTTCGTCAAGCTTCAAAGCCTCGATCTCGTCGGACTCGTCCTGTAACTCGGACTGCTTGAACTCGTGCGGGCATTGGAAAGACAAGTGTGAATTTTCACACATCCAGCATTTCAACGTCTTCCACTTTGGGCAGCCATCAACATGATTGATCCTACAAAGGGAACAATACCATGAATTAGTAAAAACACTATTCAAAGGTGTTTTACTTACCTCGCTTTCAAACGAGAACTTGGGTGACTTATTTGACTCCACGTCCATCTTTGTCGCAACGTCCCTTCTTCTTCCTCGCGCCATCTCATCTCGAACGGAGCGTAATTAGCTCTGATGCCACTTGTCACGGGGCTAGACTTTGGCTCGCTAACCCGTGCGGCCTTAGTCGACGATCTTAGGTCGGGGACTAAGTAAGCCTTTGAAATGCTAAGCGATTGTGCTTAGACGGTGCGGATGCGGAAGCTTTGGAAAAGTATTTGGGTGATGGCTAACAAGGCAAATATAAAGAGGCAAGGGATTTATAAAAGCAACGAGCCTCGTTAAAAACTCCCCCTAAGCCTAGACGGGGAGAAAAGAGTACTCGAGCCCTCTTGTATTAATAAAGAACGAAAATGAGAAAGGATGTGGAATGTGGAGTGATTACAATGGTTGGGCAAGGCTCTTATTTATAGCCTTGCCCCCCTAGATCTAATGGCTAGGATCGACTCAATCCAATGGCTATGGATGAGTCTTACAAAGAGAATCTTTAAGAAAGGAAAGCTAATCAACTATACATGGCAACTAGATCACTCTAATACATGGTTGCCTAAGATGAGGGCACAATGACATCACTTGTGGGTTGTCTTTGAAGACTTTCCTTGATGGTGGCTTCAAAGATGGTAGCTTTCCTTGAATAGGCTCCATGGAAGATATCTTTCCATGAGCGTTGGTGTGAAGATGACACCTTGGCTTAGGTCTTGGGTGCTTGGGCGGATTGGGCTTGGTGTGGCCCGGATCTTGACTCCAAAACCTCCTCTTTAGCACATTGGGTGCTAAAACGGGCCCTAGGGGTGTGGGCAACTTGGATGGAAAGCCCCTAGGCCTCTTGGCATGCACATCTGGTGCGGCCTCGGCCTCGTAGGCGTGCACGTCGAGTGCGGGCTTGAGCTCCATGGCTTGGCCGGCATAGAGGGTGCGTAGCAAAGGCCCCTTGGGTGCGTGTGTTTGGCCCCCTCGGGTGCAAGGCTTGTGGGTAGCACATGGGGTGCTAGACATGGCCCCATGGTGCGGAGAAATAGGCCCAGGACGGATCTCTTGGGCGCGGACACCACCAAGGGCGTTGTGCATGACCCCTTGGTGTGTGGAAACAGCAGCACGTTGAGTCCCTCGGTCGGGTTGTGCGGGTGGTGCGCGAAGTTTAGCACCTATGGGTGCGGGAGACTCGATCTTGAAAATTGAGTCGGTAACATTCTTATGACGTTGATACGGTCGAATGTAGGGGAAGCATGTGCACCCAAAAACTCGTAGATTCTCATACGTCAGTTATTTGCCAAATAACTTCTCAAATGGGCTGCTACAATTAAGAACTATTGTGGGCAGATGATTTATTAGATAAGTAGTTGTAACCACAACATACGACCAAAACTTAAACGGTAATTCAGCTTGAACTAAGAGTGTTAAGGCAGTATCGATGACATGACGATGCTTACGCTCAACCACCCCGTTTTGCTGAGACGTATGAGGGCAAGTGAGCCGATGGTGTATCCCTTCTTCAAGAAGATGTTTGGTGAAGGGTCGAAACTCGCCACCCCAACCGCTCTGAAATTCTTTGAGATTTTTCCCAAACTGGTTCTTTACCATCTGCTGAAAAAGATGAAAGGCGTGTATAGCCTGAGATTTCTCTTTCAACAAGTATACCCACATGTATCAAGTGTAGGCATCAACAAATGCTACATAATATTTGTACCCATTAGAGATAGTAGCAGCAGGACCCCAAAGATCACTGAAAATTAATTCAAATGGTTCATTGTACGTGGATTAAGAATCACTAAAGGGTAAATTGTGACCTTTTCAAAGTTGACAGGCAACACATAACTTGTCATTAGACTTAGCAGAAGGAACAACATTACAAATATGACATACTTTGACTAATGTCTCATAAGAGGGATGCCCCAATCGACGATGCCACAGCTCAACATCAATCGGTGTTCCACATGTAAGATGACTCTCAGCACAAACTAGGTCTTTATTTACAAAACTAGAATAAAAAACATATAAATCGTTCTTCTCATATCCTTCAAGCAGAACCGCATGTGTAGCTTCATCACGAACAATGCAACGTTGGTGATGAAACTCAAGGTAAACATGATTATCCCGTGCGAGCTTGGAGACCGAAACCAAGTTTTTGGACATGTGAGGAACATGGAGAAGATTATTCAGATGCAATGATCTAGAAGAAGAAGTTATAGTAGAGTGACCAACACTACCAATGTTTAAACCCTTACCGTTACCAATGAGAACCATACCATAACCGAGGAAATTTTCAGCATCAGCAACGTCTGCACCATCAGTAGCCACATGGTGGGTAACCCCCGAGTTAACAACCCAATCAACACTCTTTTGAGGTACTCCATGCCCACAATTAGTGATTAGCGCAGCTGGTCTAGCGGACCGAGAGCCAACACTAGCGCATCCACACTAATGCTCATCAGAATAAGAACACACATTGACTGATGGAGGACGAGAGTGTATGAGAGCTTTGCCCGAGCTGGTAGAACCATAATTGAAGTTTTTGTCGAAACGATACCAACACCGACCAACTAAATGTCAAATCTTGCCACAGAGTTGGCACTGAACACGAGGCTTTCCCCATCCACGGCCACCATGTTGAGAAGAAGCTCGTCCATACTGCTGCTTGGGAACCGACGAGATTTGCCCACCTGTAGTACCATCAATGTCGACTTTGGCCAGATTTGCACTAATATTAAATCCATCCAAACGATCAAAGTTTTGTTGTTGTATCTCAACATCAATCAGCACATAGATAACTTCTTCAAGAGACAGAGGTTCACGACTGGTAGTAATAACGATGATAACAAAATGATAGTCAGAGGGGAGGGCACCCAATATAGTATCTACCTGCTCATATTCTAATATCGGACTCATGCAAGAAGCTAGAGCATCGCTAACTTATTTAACTTGAGAAATGAAGGCACGCATAGACAAATCACCCTTGCGAAGCATCTTTAACTTATAATGAAGATTCATGACAGTTGCTACAGTCTTACTTGCAAAAAACCGATTAATAGTTTTCTAGATATCGGCCGCCGTCTCGGCACCAACCAATTGAGGTAATGAGGAAGTGCTCACTGTGGAGAGGAGCCACGACGCCAGAGCATTGTCTTGTGCAACAAAGGCCTCAAACTCTTCATTTGGAGCTGTCACACCACTATCAAGAGTCACCGTTGGACTGGGAGGAGAGACATCGCCGGTGAGTAGCTTTTCGAGACGATGACTACGAACGACAAGAATGATCTGTTGCTTCCATAGAAGGAAGTTGAACTCATCCAAAACGACACTAATCTTTTTTTTTGGATCGGCAACCGTATGCTTTTATTAATGTAATAAAGAACATACAGTTTGACGGAATCGCACGCCTCGTTAAAAACCTCCCCCATCGACCCACGCAGAAAAGAGAAAATAGGAAGGAAGAAATAACCCTAAAAATGCTGAGACACCTTAGCAACTTTTAACAAACAATTACAGCTCACCAAAACCTCCTAACAAATTTGCAACCTCTCAACATTGTCTATTACAGCTATAATATCAGCATGATTCCTATCAATATTGTAGGGACTAGATTGTTTAAGGTATAAGATAACATTATGCATGTGTATTTTTACCACTTTAGATAGTGGAATCCATGTGTAAGCATGGATGAATTATGTATTAAAATGTTGTGAGCCTATAGAGAAAAAGTGGGGTAAGGAGAAGAGGGAATAAAAAAAAGAGAATTGAAGATCTTCATCTTCCTCCATAGCCGAAAGTAAGAGAAACTTTAGAAGGTCTTAAATTCTTCATGGAGAAGCTAAAAATCAAGACAACTTCTCACAAAGAATTCGGTAAATTTCTAGTTTCTTTGAACCCATTTGTTTAAATTGTGTCAATGCATGTAGAACCTCTCAGTTCAGTCAAAAATAAGATTGAAGTGTTAGAAGATTGTATCCTTGATGCTATTGATTAGGTCACTTGAGATTTTTTTATATGATATTGAAGTTGATAAGAAATGTTAGTATAGAATTACTGAATTTGTGATGGTTGATCGATTGTAAGGGTGACATGAATTGAAGTTTAGATGATTTTGAGCACATTAGGATCTTTGACAGGCTGCTGGAAAATGTTAGCTTAAAGGATTGTAATCTAATGGAGGGTTTAATAAGAGGTTAGCTGTTAATTTATAATCAATTCTCTTGAAGATTGCTAGGACTTTTGTTTGTTTAATGTGGTTTAATATAGAGTCTTTGGCACATAAATTCAAGAGGTTATGTAATTGAATATGGTCTTGTGTTGGTAGTTTGAAACCGGGGTCATTTAGAGGTTGAAGGAAACTGCCGTTTGGATATAAATGGTTAATTGAGAGTTTTGATACTTTCTTTAAGCTTTGGATCATTATATTGACATGATTAAGAATTTGTTAGAAGTATGAAAATCTCTAAGAATTACACTGCTATAAAACAGTATCGAATTTACATAGAAATACACTGTAAAACGCTGTGTAAGATTGCTTGTTAAATATAGAATATCAAGGGACTGCAGTACAGTTCGAATGCTTTTTAATTGCAGTTTTGAAATGTAGGATTATGTAGTCTAGTATAAAATGCAGTTTGAAATAATAAAAAAAGTGCAGTGCAGTTTGGTATAAAATGCAGATTGGTTTAGAAAGTACAGTTTTGCAATAAATGCTGTAAAATGACATGTATGTATGCTGTATTCTGAAGTTTGAAAACATGTTTAGGACTGTTTTGATATTGCAGTAATGCAGATTTGGTAAAAGCAGTTTTAATAATGCATTAATGCAGTTTTGTAAATGCAGTTTTGATTTTGTTTGCAGAACATTATATGAAAATATGCAGTGTAGTATGCAGTTTGTGGGTTTATGCAGTGCAGAATTGTTATATAAACATGCAGTGTACAGTTTTAAATGAAAATGCAGTAAATACAGTCTTGTAATTGAAAATTTGAAATGTTGGACTATGCAGTCTTATTGTCTAAGCATATGCAGTTTGTTATGCATTAAAAACAGATTAGCAATGCTGTAAAATAGTTTAAACATGCGCAGTATGCATATGGTTAAAACAGTGTAATTTTAAGTGATAATGCAGAATACAATTTTAAGTTGTAAGTTCATAATATGTAAGTCTGAGCTGTGTAGATCCTTAATGCAGAATAGTTTGTGAATGCTCTTAATTAAATGAAAACAGTTTATGATTGTTGAATGGTTTAAATTTGATTACATATTAAGTATGATATTGTTTTGGTTGTTACCACATGATATTATGTTTGAGAACTATGAGTTGCTATAAGATTATGTATGATTAAATGAGTAATTTGTTGTTGCTATCATTAATAATAAAATTAATTTGCTGAGCAAAAAAAAATTATGTACTCCAATCATTAATAATAAAATTAATTTGCTGAGGAAAAAAAAATTTGTTGTTGCTAATGTATAAATTGGTTTGTTAATTTGAGGTATATACAATGATATGGAAGATGTCATTAAGGAAGGCTAGGAAAGGGATTTGATTGAAGCAAGTTATGTTTGTGGTCCAGGTATTCCATAACTTTGGAATACAAGGTGAGCGTAGTTGCTTTTATCTTGGATGACACAGTGTTATTCCGATATTTGTTGCTTTGTGTTTGTTTTATATATTGTTAAGTAAGGATGCATAAGATCATTCCTGCAGATGGCTCACATAGAGCACATGGGGAGGTTACATTCATGGCGTATATGCTTGCATTACATATGCATTTATGCCTTGCTATGCTATGACATGTATATGTAGAATGTAATAAACTATGTTATAAACTTTGAAGTTAATTTATAAATCTCTGACATAAGATGCCTAATAAGAAATATGATTCTTAAATGCCATGAAACTCTTTGAAACAAAGTAAGTTCCTAATACTATAAACCTTTGAACTCTTAAACTCTCTGGAGCTAAAAGCTCACTTGTCATAATATTGAAAATGTTATAAGTTGCCTAAACAATGGAAGCCCTTGGACACTTTGGCTTGGTACAACGATACAATCAGGGACTACGGTCCACGAGCTACGACTCAAGGGTGACGACCCTATATATTTGATATAATGGCGACAATAGGAGGTAACGGGGGAGATGATAAGGAGATTGGTGACAGTTGGTTGGATAGAGAAGAAAAGATAGGTTTGATATGCTATAACACTAGCTATGCTAAGTGACACTTAGACTAGCGTTACGTATGTCCAAATGTGATCCAAGGCAAATGTTTTAAAAGATATAAAATCATATAAGAATTTTGATAAGCTATGATAAGAATTCTAACAAGCTTTGATAAGAACTCCGATAAGCTTTGATAGGAATTCTAACAAGAATTTTGGAAAATCTTGATAAGACTTTGATGAGTCGGTAAGTTTAAGATATGAAATGTATAAACTTCGATAAAGCCTCCACAAGACAAAGCCTTATATAAGATGAGACTAAGACATAAGTACTAAATTGTTTGATTATGCTTTGTTTTCCTTGTATTGCCATTCATTTCCATTGGCATTATACTTTGAATTTTAAGATCACTACCTCACTTAGGCTACGAAAGCCTAATGCATTCATGTTCATGCATTCTGCAGGATAATTAAATTACCCTAGGATTAATCAAGGTGGAAGGTTGCAAGTCACTCCTCTAAGGTTTTGAGTAATAGTTTTGCTTCTCCTATAACTCCTAGGATGATGGCATTTGGCATTGTAGAGCATAATTGTAATTTAAGTGATCAATGATATGTATATGACCTTTAGTCTGTAAAGACATTTAATTAATGACCTTATTTAATTCTTTAAGAAACCATGTATATGATTGGTATGTTTTCGATTATTTAAAATGATTTGGTGTAATAAGTAATGAAAACAATGTTGTTTTGGAAGTCTAAATAATTGCAGTTATATGTTAACGGAAAATAGTTTGGAAGTTGAATAAAAATAGTCCATCATGTATGCAGTTTGCATGCTGTAAAAAAATAGCCCATCATGTGAGAAAGGGGCCATGATGTCTAGAGATGCAATGAATAATGGTGGTTTGTGTGTGATCGATAGTTAGAGATTTGTTGTTTGAAGAATATGAACAAGATATTTTTCAGAGAGAACAATGTGTTTCTCTGTATTTTCTTATTATTCTTAACTATCAAATGTATACAAAGTAAGCCTTTAAATAGGCTGATAAAGTGTTCTAATATAACTAAAACTATACTTTGATCTTTAATTTAAATATTACTTAATCCTAATTTAGATGAGACTTCTAGTAAATCTAAACTACTGATTAGGAATAAACTCTAATTACACATTAAATAAAAACTCTAACACTCCTCGTCAACTTACACTCCCCTCAAGTTCTAACACTTGACAATTAAGAAAATAAAAACTCTAACACTCCTCGTCAACTTACACTCCCCCTCAAGTTCTAACACTTCTTGGATAAATACTCCCCCTCAAGCTGGTGAGCAAACGTAGTAGAGCACCGACTTGGATCTTGGATGTGATGCCCTACTCATATTTCTAATGTTGTTTCTTAGAGAAAAATGCTCCCCATTCTCGGGAGTCTTTGATTTGAAGAGTGAGAACAGAACCATGATGTTCTTGTGCATCAATTGTTGATGCCATTCAACTTATTGTACGTTTAAGATGGTTGATGCATCAGTTGGAATACAAAGACTGCTCCACATGATGCTCCGGCATGCAGTTCGTAACTGAAAGGTCTGATGCAAACGATGTAGGAAGTGATCACATGAATATACACATTATATATTAATTTTTGAAGTAAATAAGTATGTTATGATTTAATGTCTTTGCTTCCTTAAAATGTCATTGAAAAGTATGTTGTAAATGTAGATTTGTATGTTGAGATGCATACTGATTTGAATGCTGAATAATGCTCTTTGATATCAAACCATTAAAATAATTACTTGAATGATTAGAATTGTTTCTAATGCATGATTCGAATATTTCATACTTGAGTGATCATGATTTGAGAAAGACTTAGATGTTGTACTTTGATTGATGAAGCATGACATGGAATTCGAAATTGACATATGTCTCTCTTAAAATGGTTAAAACGTATAAGTGTAAATGCTATGAATCTTAAGGATTTATACGCACATTATTCAAAGGATATGATCTGGATATTATAAGTTCTAATTCTACTGTCAAGACTAATTGTATGAGCCCTTTATAGAATTCGGTAATTATATATTGAAAACAAAATCTAGGGTAAGAATTGTAATTGTGGTTTTAGACATAGTGCCTTTTGGTTTGGTAATGCATACTTGAATTTGAGTATCCTTGCTATAATTGATCACTAAAGCTTCTTAAATCTTCATGGCTTATTAAGCATGTGTTTGATATTAAATGTTATGAATAATGATATATATGATACATAATCTTTGTAAGTTATATAAGATTAAGATTCTATAATTTGAATGTAAATATATTAGATTAATCCTATCCTAACTATAAGAGATAAAAAATTATAGTTGTAAATACTTAGAACTCCTAGTTATAGTTTAACTCTTGTATTGAAGTCTTTAAAAAACTATCAATGTAAGTTTTACGTATGTGAGAAATATAATACACTAAGAAAACATATTGTTTGCATCAATTTCTTCATGGTATCAGTTTAGGTTCGATCCTTCCTTCTTCTAAAGAAAACAAAAAGACTTTCAACCTTTTCTCAGATTAGGTTTCGATTTCTAAACTCTAGTTGATGGCCCATACTTCTTCTTCCTCCGAAATTGATTATGTCACATAACCTATTAATGGTTCTGATGATGTTTCTGATTCCTCTAGTTCAGTAATTACTTGTCATAGACTGGTTGGCAATAACTACTTGGAATGGTCATAGTCAGTGATAATTTTTATTATTTGGCGAGGTAAATTAGGTTATATCTCAGGGGAGATTAAAAAACCTGATGCTAAAGATCCAGGTTATGCCAAATGGATGCAAGAGTATGGAAGAGTAATGTCTTGGCTGTTGAATTCTATGGCTCCTACAGTGGGGAAAAATTTTCTTTTGTATGAGTCATCCTCTGAAATTTGGCGTGTTGTCCAGGAAACCTATTCTAGCACTGATAATACTTCTAAACTCTTTGAAATTGAGAGTCAAGCATCAAATCTGAAACATGAAAGCATGAGTGTTACTTTATATTATAACACTCTAACTAATTTGTGGCAGCATATCGATCTCTATGAGGCAAATGAGTGGGAGACTCTGAATGATGCAGCTTTATGCAAGAAGATTACTGCTCAAAGAATGATTTTTCAGTTTCTTAATGGACTGAATAAAGATTTGGATGCGGTGAGGGGCAGAATACTTGGTAGCACAACTCTCTCGTCCCTTCGAGAAGTGTTTTCTGCTGTAAGAATGGAAGAAAGTCAGAGGACTCTGATTCTTCCTGATCCTCCTTCACATGATGGATATGTCCTAATCACCCAATCTTCCTCTTCCAGTAATAACAGAAAAGGGAAGCCGTGGTGTGATTATTGCAAGAAGGTTGGTCATTATCGAGAGAAGTGTTGGAAGCTCCATGGAAAACCATTAGATTGAAAGCCCCCTCCACCAAAGGGCTCTCGGGATTCCCAATCCAATTTGGCAGCTACTGGTAGTGTTAGCAGTTTCACTAAAAAGAAATTTGAGGAATTACAATAGGTATTTGGAAAATTTGGTGCATCTAGCGAGGCTAATCTAGCCTTGACAGAACCAGAAGGTATAAAGAGCATTTTTTTCATATTGTCCTGCTTTCTGCACAAACTGCTCCAGCATGGATCATAGATTCAAGAGCATCTGATCATATGACTGGGAATAGAGATTTGTTTCATACTTTTGTGCCTATCTCTCCCAAGAGATCAATAAAGACATCAGATGGCTCTTTGTCTCCTATAACAGGAAGTGGTTCTGTGTTTATAAATGAGAATATGTTATTACATGATGTTCTTTTTGTTCCCAAGTTGGACTGCAATCTTTTGTTCGTTAGTAAACTTTCTAGAGGTTTGAAGTGTGTTCCAAAGTTTACTGATAATAAGTGTGTATTGCAGGCAATGGACTCGGAGAAGATGATTGGCAATGCTAGGCTGCATCATGGGCTCTACATTCTACATATCCAACAACCTTTGTTTCCTCAAGCTCTTTTTAGTAGTTCTATTTCTTCCTTAGGACAACATGATGATGTTATGCTATGGCATTTTAGATTAGGCCACCCAAGTTTCTTTATCTTGCTAAACTTTTTCCTGAATTGTTTATTAATAAAAAAGCCAAAGTTCTTTAAATGCCATGTCTGCCAACTTGCTAAACACACAAAGACAACATATTCACCATCTATATATAAACCTTCACAACCTTTTTCTCTTATTCATAGTGATATTTGGGGCCCTTCTAATTTAAAGAATATAAATGGTTGTCGATGGTTCATCTCGTTTATAGACGATCACCGTAGAACTACTTGGACCTATTTAATGAGAGTCAAATCTGAAACTGCTTCTATTTTTCAAAGATTCTATACTATGATTGAAACCCAATTTTCTAGTAAAATTCAGATTTTTAAATATGATAATGGGGGAGAGTATTTTGCTAAGTCTTTAGGTGATTTTTTCAAAGAGAAAGGGATTGTGCAAATTAGTTCTTGTGTTGATACACCACAACAGAATGGGGTTGTCGAAGGAAAAAACATACACTTTTTGGAAGTTACTAGGTCCTTACTGTTTTCAAATAATGTTCCTAAACATTTCTAGGGTGAGGCTTTACTAACTGCTACATATTTGATCAATCGAATGCCTAGTAAAGTCTTAAAATTCAGAACACCTAGGTTTGTGTTTTTGGAGAATTATCCTCATTTTAAACCTATGTCCTCTGTACTTCCCTTGAGAATTTTTGGTTGTGTAGTGTTTGTTCATAATAATAACCCTTCTCGGTCAAAACTTGATCCTAGATCCCTCAAGTGTGTTTTGTTGGGTTATTCTTCTATTAAGAAGGGCTACAAATGTTACCATCCTCCCACTAATTTTTTTGTTTCCTTGGATGTGACTTTCTTTGAATAGGACCCTTACTTCACCAAGGCTGACATTCAGGGGGAGACTTGGGGTGAATTTCAGCCCTTAAACTCTTCAAGTTATAATCAGGTTTCACCCCTTATATCTTCTACTGAACCTTTACATACCTTTCCTACAACTCTTTCTAATAATCTGCCATCACCCAAACCTAAAACTCCCATAAATCCTTGTGTTCCATCACCTATTACTTCCCCTGCAGCCCCTCAAAACTCTCCTTTAACAGTTCCTTTAAATACGAAAACTCCTACCAAAAACTTGAGTATTTATACAAGAAGAAAGAAAGTTATTCCTGAGGACATTTTGCAGTCTGACATTTGCTGAGAGTTGGAACTGAGTCCATGTGCTCCAGAAGGTTATGAAGGTAATGAAACTTCTCAGATTCATGTACCTACTTTGGATATTGATGATTTTCCCATTGCTAAAAGAAAGGGTGTGAGACAATGTACTAAGCACCCAATAGAGAGATTTGTTGCTTATGGACATCTAATGCTTTCATTTAAAGCTTTCACAGTCAATTTAGATAGCCATAAAATTCCAGCAACCATTGAGGAAGCTTTGCAAGATGTTAGATGGAGGAAGGTAGTTGAAGAGGAGATTGAGGCACTAGAAAAAAATGGTACTTGGACTGTAACAAATTTACCACAAGGAAAGAAACATGTTGGCTGTAAATGGGTGTTTGCCATTAACTATAACTCTGATGGCAACATTCAGAGGTACAAAGCAAGGCTTGTAGCTGTTGAGTGCATAAAATGTTCTATATTTTAACCCTCATTTATCCATATTATTGATGCACTCAAGCGTGTTTAGTTGCATTTTAGGATAGAATTTGCATAAACATCACAGATAGATAATTTTGCACAGATACTGCTGATTTTTGTCAATTCTTGCAGGTACCTTTTGTGGCAGCATCCATGGTAGCAGAGGAATAGAAGATAACCGTAGAGCTGGAGTGCAGGGTTGAAGAAAACTGCTTTATACAGCACTGTCGTGACAGTTGCTGTGACAGAAGTGGCGACAGTGAAGACAAAAGAGATGGAAAATGCGAAGTGGATTTCGACTGATAGAGGATTTCAAGCCTGATTTTTGTAGACCACTCACATAATTTTTGGAGCCCAGAAGCACAAAGAAGGCCTTTCCCAATGTTTGAGAAGAAAGTAAAAGCAAGAAGATAGAGCGAACCAAGGGACGTTTATTCAGAGGTTTAGTCTTTAAATAAATTGTACATTAATTCAAACTAGTATTCTTGGCCCTTAAGAAAGCTTACACCTAAAGCCTATATATATGCTTGTATTTCAACAAGGGAAGGGATATCTGGCTCCTAGCTATCGTCCATCATAAACCCTAGTTGTTCTCTTCTTCCTCATATTCTAAAACTTTCTCAGGGCTAAGGGTTGATCTTGTAAAGTAGTTGTAAGGGTTATACTGTTTCTTAGGTTTTTCTGTTCAATCAATAAAACTTCAGGTTTATTTACTCTGGTTTCAACATCTTGTAACACCTAGGTTTTAGGGTCGGAATTTGAGGGTGTAAGTCGGTTTTGAGGTGTTGGACTCGTTTTAATTAAAATAGACTTTGGTTTTATTTTAATAAGGGTTTGAATTTCATTAATGGCAAAATTGTAAATTTTTAAAAGAAGGAAAAAGGATGAGTAAAAGAGCATTTTTACCAAAAGTCTTCATCTTCTTCCTCCAAACTCTTTTCATGTCAAAAAGCTCCCCAAACCCTTGGTTACTATTCCATCAAATCCATCACTCATTTCAAGTGGTTTCATCAAGGTAAGACCATTTTCGACTTTTCCTATTCATTCCTAACACATTCATGGTTTTAGTTTTTGGTAAACACCATTGTTGAGATTTTCAAGTTTTCAAGTTTTGAAGAAAAGGATGAAACTTTAATGGCTTGTCGGTTTTCTTTTGATATGTAGAGTTAAGATATGATCTAATATTTCCCTAAGGTACATTATAACTTAAAATGATGAGTTTTTATCACAAATCCCGAAATGAATTTTTTGGGGTATTTTAAAAGGGGCAAAACTTGAGTTTTTGGAGTGGTTTTGTGAAAGGGAGTTGGCCTGGTGTTATAGTGATACTAGAAGATTGTTTTGAAGGTGTTTAATGATTTTTTGGGTGTTGGAATCATTGGTTTTCTGCTGGGTTGTTGGGGAGTAGGAAAATGGGAATTTTTGGTGTTGGCTTTGGTTTGAAATTGTAAGAATTTGGCTTGTGGTTGTAGTTTGGAGTTGTGACAGTGTTTTGTGATGTTTTAGTTGAGTAATGTATTGTTTTTGATCGGTTAGAATCAAGGGAAACCGTTGGATAAGCTTCGGGCACGATTCCGGAAAGTGTGGAGACTTGATTCGGCTATTCTCGGTTTGCTTAAGGAAGTTCGGTGAGTGGAATCATTTAAAGTGGTTTTAAATTGGTTCAAGTGTATGGTTGTGGAGTTGGATTGTGCTTGGTAGGCCAATCCAAGGTAGAGGTTAAGTTGGTAGCTTAATATCTTGTGTGTTTTATGAGTTTTGCTTAATATGCATGATGTAGACTTGTAAAGCATGTGTTGATTAAGTATGTTGTTATATACATTGATGTATGTGGTGGTTGATATGTTGAAATGCATGATCGATTATCATGGTGCGACTTGAAAGTATGATTGACACTAGTTAATTATCGGGTATAAATGATCGATCATTAGGATGAAAGTGTGCACACGGTTGAGTCAAATTCACGTGTGGCCTTGGTGACGTATAGCCATCAAGGAGGAGTACAATGATGTAATAGTCCACCGAAAATTATATATTATTACGTGATGATGGGTGGAATCCCATCCGTAGGGCATGTGATGATGGGTGTAATCTCATCCATGCAAGGACCGGTGATGAGTGTAATCCCACTGGAGGTAATGTTATTGTTGAGTACGTTGGGGGTGAGAATCCCAACGGAAGTTATCCGCATATCCGAGTAAGCTAATAGTTGCCAATATACTTGTTCATGTGGGTTTGTTGTTAAGATAATTCTTGTATCTTGTTGAGCATAACATGAGGAAAGATGTCATGTTCATGCATTCTCGTGATGTTAGCTATGTTGCTATTTTGGTGCAAATGTATGCTTGTAAATTGTTTTAAGGATAATATGCTTGAACCCTGCATTGTCGCTGTTTTTGTTTTAGAGCACCCTCACTAAGCTTTTAGCTTACGCTCTCATTTTCGACAATGCATATCATTAGCGTGGAGTTAGCAAGGTGCAAGGAAAGGGGCATCCAAGCTTTTAGTAGTTGCTCAAGTATGGTTTAGTAAATAATGTGGTAGTTTAGCAATGGGGATGCTATGTGTTTTGTATGAGCGTTGTTAGACTCATATGTGTTGGTTTTTGATGTTAATGCCTTGGATGTGGATATGTAAACCATGTTTATGCTGTTGCCTAAATGCTTTATGTTTAGAAGGCTTATGACCATGTTCTATGAATGTTTATGTGTTTGTTTAAAGGCATGTAAACCTTGTTGTACAATGTTATATGAATGGCCTTTACATGTATGTTAAGTGTTTGAACATGCTTGAAGTAGGGTGTATGCCTATAGAGTTCATGTATGCATGTTGTATTTTGCTTCTTGAGGTATTAGGGTCGTTTGGGAACATTTGGAGATGCTTAAAACTGATTTTAGAAACACACAGACTGCAGGCATTTTGAAATGCGTAAGGTGGTTTCGAAAGGGGTGTGGTTCTTGGGATACCTGTATCGGAACGCGTTTCGATATGGTTTGAAACGGTGAGCCCTTGTTTCGATACGCGTACCAAAACAGTTTTGCTACTGTGAAGGCCTGTTCCAGAACGTATTTCGGAACGCTTAGGCGAAATAGACCCCTGTACCGAAACGAGGTGGACCGTATCGGTACGGCTGGTCTGGATTTTAAAACTGGGGCCCGTGTATCGAAACGGACAAACCTGTTTCGAAACATATGCCTGTAATTTGGGTTTTTGGCATCTTAAAAGGTTCTCAAGTGTTAAGCTTGAGTTCTGTTTGTGGTAAGCTTTCTTGTTAGCCTTGTTTGTAGTCGTTTATGTATGGTTTGGTCACGTATGCAAGAAATCGGACTAACTTGACACTTGGTAAATTTAAATTAACTTACGTTCTGTCTGCGTAGTCTTGACCTTGTTTTTCCGTTGTAGTTTCACACATAGGATTAAACGATTCATCTAGACAAGATAATTAACGAAAGATTTTCTAGGGTTGCTAACCGATGTGGGGCTTTAACGGGTTTCACTTCAGTTTTCCCCGTGTAACCTACTCGGACCGGTCAGTCGTCCAGACCGGGACGAGGGGGTTACATTTGTTGGTACCAGAGTCTGAGGTTTCCGAGACCTCAGGTAGGTAAGTGAGGTAAGTTTGAAGTGTTATGTTGTTGCCATGTCTTGGTGAATGTTTTTCCATGTATGCTTGTTGTTTGATTGTTCGCATGGTGTTTGGAAGCATGATTGTTGTGTTGAGGCGTAGTGTCGAGTTCCCATTGCTACTATTTCTTATTTGAAAAGATTTTGTAAATGAATATACTTGAGCATGTTGGACCCTTGCCTTTGCTAACTTAATCCTTATATGTTTGTTTGTAGTTGTTATCTTGCTAGCTGTAAGATTGAGACCTAGAGCAAGGCCTAAGATGGTTCATCCGGAACCACGAGCAGCAGCTCTGGGAGTTGAGCCGGTTGTTGAGGCGCAGGCTCCTACACCTCCACCTTCTCCTCCTCGTCAAGAGGGAGGTGAGGCGAGAGCTGAGGGTGTAGAACCTCAGGTTGGCCAAGGACCGGCCGATATAGATTTGGCTCCACTAGTTGAGGCGATAGCCGAGGCTTTTCAGGCAGTAGTGGCTCGGGGTTAGGCAGTGGCACAACCTCAGGGTGAGAGCACCAATTTGCCACTTGAGAGACTTTGCAGTTTGGGAGGCGAAGAGTTCCGAGGGTTGGCACCCGAGAGATCCAAGACCTGGTTTGACAAGACTATCTGTATTCTGTCACAGATGGGTTGTACAGGAGCACGCATGCTTGGGTGCATTGTTTCATTGCTTCAGGGTGATGCCTACACTTGGTGGGTCACCATTACTACGGGCATGCCAGAGGCCGAGATCACTTGAGAGTTCTTTGAGTCTACTTTCCGCAAGAAGTATCTGGGTCCCCGTTATCTTGATGAGAATAAGAGGGAGTTTATGGCTTTGCTTCAGGGTAACTTGATCGTGACCGAGTGTGAGATATGATTCGTCAGGTTCAGTCAGTATGCATCTGAGCTTGTTCCTACTGAGAGGGAACGTTGTGACCGTTTCTAATATGGGTTGAGTGAAGAGATCAAAAGGTACCTCTTGGCTACTGACTACACAGATTTTGATGTCTTAGTCGCTAGGGCCAAGGACATAGAGCACAATTTGGGTTTAACCAAACGTTCTGGTGGTTCTAGTTCTGGAAAGAGGTGTGGCGACTTTGATAGAGGTGATGCCAAGAGGCATCGGGACAATCGACATCACTTTGACCATAGATGTGGTGGTGGTAACCACGGTAGGGGCTATCAGGGCTAGAGAGCTAGTGGGCGTTTGCCCGAGTGTGCTCGATGTGGGAGGAATCACACCAGTGAGTGTTGGGGGAACTATCACTCATGTTGGAACTGTGGGGCTAGAGATCACATTAGGCATGATTGTCCACATCAGGCTGGGTATGCACCAGTTCAGGTTCAGGCTCCTGCTAGAGCAGTTGATTTTCAGAGAGGCCGTGGGCGTAGTCGAGGTAACTTCCCGCCGAGAAATGATGGCCAGAGGAACATAGCGCATGTAGTTGTTGTTCAGCCAGAGGGCGAAGGTTAGGCTAGAGTTTATGCTCAGCGTGAGGGTCAGAACGACACGAATGTGATTGAAGGTAACTTCTCGATAGAGTCTCTGAGTTTTCTTTCTTTGATTGACTCCGAGTCTACGCATTCTTATATTTTGAGTGAGCATGCAAAGATGTTGAATTTACCTTGTAAGGTACTAGATATAGGTGTTAGTGTTACTAGTTCCTTCGGGGATACAATAGTGGTTAGGAAAATGTACAGAAGGTGTCCGTTAATGGTTCAGGGGCATGTATTTCCAGTGGATATGATGGAGTTACCGTTCTATGGCTTTGATGTAATTCTAGGTATGGACTGGCTTACGAAACATAGAGCTAGGATAGATTTTGAAACTAAGAGAGTCTTCTTGAAGCTTGCGGATGATTATGAGATAGTGGTAGTAGGTGAGAACGTGAAGTTCTTATCAAATGTTGTTTCAGCTTTAGAGGCTCAGAGGTTAGTTGAGTTGGGTTGTGAGGCATACTTGGCCTACATGATGAATCCAAACATGAGTGAAGTTAGGCCTCAAGATATCAGAACAGTGTGTGATTTTCCGAGTGTGTTTCCGGAAGAATTGTCAGGTTTACCGCCTGATAGAGAGGTAGAGTTTGCCATAGAGACTTATTCAAATTCAGCTCCTGTTTCGATTGCTCCGTACCATATGGCACCAAAAGAACTTTTAGGACTAGATATGGTCACTATGAGTTCTTAGTTATGCCATTTGGGTTGACTAACGCATTGGCTGCTTTCATGGACATGATGAATAGAATCTTCCATCAGTACCTAGACCAGTTTGTGGTTGTTTTCATAGATGACATTTTAGTGTATTCGCGTACCGAGGAAGATCATGACCGACATTTGAGGTTGGTTTTGCAGAATTTTCTAGACAACCAGTTGTATGAAAAATTGAGTAAGTGTGAGTTCTGGATCTGAGAAGTAGTTTTTCTTGGACATGTAGTGTCAGCCGAGGGGATTAGAGTTGATTCGAAGAAGATAGAGGTCGTTGTTGAGTGGAAGCAACCGAAGTCTGTGACCGAGATTCGTAGTTTCTTAGGCTTAGCCAGTTACTATAGGAGGTTTGTGGCAGGTTTCTCGAAGATAACGGCTCCTTTGACGAAGTTACTTCAGAAGAATGTTCAGTTTGAGTGGTCAGATGCGAGACAGCAAGCCTTTTAGAAATTGAAAGAAGCTTTGACCAATGCACCGATTTTGATTCAGCCAGAGTCGGGGAAGGATTATGTGATCTACAATGATGCTTCTTATGTAGGTTTAGGTTGTGTTCTCATGCAAGACAGAAGAGTGGTGGCTTATGCCTCAAGACAGTTGAAGACTCATGTGCGTAACTATCCGACACACGACGTAGAGTTAGCCGCAATTGTGTTTGCCTTGAAAAATTTTGGAGACATTATTTGTACGGTGAGAAATGCACAATGTACACAAATCACAAGTCTGAAGTATATCATGACACAACGAGATTTGAACCTTAGACATTGTAGGTGGCTAGAGTTGTTGAAGGACTATGTAACACCCCAAGTTTTTAACGTTAAAAAAATATATAGAGAAGAGCTGCTTGGGAGACTCGAACACGGGACCTTCGGAATGGTGTGCAAGAGCCTTGGCCAGCCAAGCTAAGTCAATCCTTAGTTTTAGTTTGCATTGTCTTAATGTCAAGCTTGTAATCGATTTGGAAAAAAATAATAATAATAAAAATGAAGCTCGTTTTATCCCCTTTCATCTGCCTTTTTTATGGAATTAAATGCCCAAAACAATGTCTTGTTTTTCCCTCGATGCCTTTTCTCCTTCCCAATCGGCCACCGTCGATCTTTGTCACTGTCGGGCGGTGGTGGTCACCACCAACATCGCTAGAGGCACCACGTCGTCGCGATCTCAGCCATGGCCACCACTGTTTCTCGTATTTTCCGGCATCGGTTGTCGTCTGTTCGCGAAACGGACACTAGATCTGGGCTCTTGACGTGGCGGCGAGCAAAACCCAGTAAATCGATTGGCTTACCTACACTGACAAGGGCGTCACCGGAGCTTCGTCGAATCCGCCAATCTCGGCTTCATTTCGGTTAAGATTCGGTAAGTTTCTAGCTTCCTATGCATCGATAACGAGTGTTTTGGGCTGTTGAGTTAACGAGCCTTTTTTTATGCAGATTCGTGGCATATGGGGTCTCCGACGATCTACTCCAACGACCTACTCTGACGACCGACCGACAAAAGCTTCATCGGTAGGGTAAGTGGGCTGGGCATATTGGCCCAATTCCTTTTGAACCGGTCAGCCCAGTCGACCCAACCTGAGTCCGACCCGACCCGTCTGCCCGAGTCCAACCCGACCCGTTTGCCTGAGTCTGACCAAACCTGCTTGCCAAGTCGACTCACTGAGTCAGCTCGCCCATGTTGACTCACTGAGTCAACTCGCCCGTGTTGACTCAGCCGAGTTAAACCAGTTGACTCTGACCCCATTTGACCGTTGACCTGCTAACGTCAGCGTTGACTTTGACCATTGACCAAAAAGTCAACATTTTCTGAAAACTCCTATTTTATGTTTTTTGACGTCATGAGTCCGATTTTGAAGCCCGTTTTGCAAAATTCTAACCCGAAAGCCTCCGAATCTGACCTTGAACCCGAGAGTGCTTATGTATTTAATTAATTGATTAAAAGCTTTGTGAATGAGGTCTGATCTTGGAATTTGTGTAATTAAAGGTATTAGTAGTTCCTAGAATACGAATTGTTGAGGGATGTCAAATCCGGGTTCAAGGGTGTTCGAATGTCATTCACAGATCGATCGTTGTAGCTCGAAGTTAAGGTAATACACTACTACCCCTTGTATGCTTTATGTACATGTCGATATCCGGTTAACGCATGCATGCTTATGATGAAGTGTTTTGAAAACTCTGCTTAAGCCGAATTAGATACGAGAAATAAGTATGAAAATTATAAAGACTAAAATATTCGAATAAAAATACTAATAGACCAGAAGTATCGAAAGTTAATAGTAATAAATAATACAGTTAAATCTGCAACTCGATCAATGGTGTCTAAGATTCAATGCCCATAATATGGAGTAAAGGATATTGGATATGAGATTGCAGAAATGCCCTTGAGGTATAAGAATGACTAAACTGCCCCTAATAAAGGAAGTGACCTGAAATCTGCATTCGAATTGATTGAAAAATTACCCCACCTAAGATGCATGTTCTATTGGAAAAGACTTCGGCATCATTATTCAAATGCGTGTGATACTAAAAGAAACTTGGATTTTCCCCCGAGCTCTATATAACACATGAAGGTGAATTTGCTAGAATTATCGTTGTATTCTTGAGCTGATCGTTACGACAATAATGGATGAATTAATTGGAATGATCGCAATGACCAAAAAGACTGTAGTGCATTCGAGCACCGAAATTATTAATTAATCAGAAGGACAATTTTACCCTTAAGTTCTAAAATGAGTAAACCGTTTGTAAGGTCCAAAGAGATCAAAACGATTTAATCTCTACCGAGTACGTAAACGATGGAGGTGCTAAATAGTAAAATTTGACAAAAGTGGTGGATTTATCCCAATTTCCAAAATGACCGAAAAGCCTTTTTGAGTTAAATAGGCAGTTATGCATTTGATGAAATTCTGGGATTTCTAATAAGACTTTAAGGGCTAAAGTGCCCATAAGTGTTAGGAAGCACACTCATGTATGTTAATCACTCCTGATATTAATATAAGGTTGGAAGTTTTCCGCACAAAATATAAGTTCGGCTACTCTGTGGCAAGTCATGTGGTGAATTATGAAAGCAACCGTTCAAATTTATATTAAATATTATAAATCGTCATTTTATATTATTGGGCTAAATTACAAAAATCACCCTTGATAATTAAAAGACTAAAATGCCCTTGTTGGCCAAAGTAATTAAAATAGCCCTGAATGTATCTGACATCATGAAAGATCTTGACATAGAAATCTCTGAATGCCTGATTGGAAGCCTGATGAGCAAATAGAATTTCCTAAGCGACTGTTTATGCTTTGTTGGTATAAATTACCAAAATGTCCATATGTGATAAAATGACTATAATGCCCTTGTAGGCTTATATGACTAAATAACTCATGATGCGTCTAAACTCTCAAAGATCTTGATGTATCACCTCTTGAATATATGTGTTAAACCGTTAGTATGAACCCCTTTTAATAGGGGCAACGTTTTAGAAATCTGTTCAAATTGTCAAAAGTTTAATGTGTCCCCTTCCGTAAATGCCAAGTATCTCCAAGAAATGATCTGTCCCACCTAGTGTGTTCTATGTGTGATATATTCTGTTGAATGGATTGTATAATGATTTAATCATGAATAATATTATGTTTGATGAACATTTCAATTGTTAATGAGATTGCATCACTATGTTGGAAAATGAGATGAAATGATGAACTGGATATATGATGACATTCTCTGCCTACTTGATGTATGTCTGCTCAATCTGTATACTTGTTATGTGATTGCTTGATCTGTGATGGTATTGATTGACTGTCTGATGAACTTGATAGTATGATTTGTTAGCTTGACCTATGATGGTACAATATGTTGCATGATGAATGATGAAAATGTCTGCTCTGCTCAATGGTATGCCCATTTATCTGTCAAAAGCATGAACCTTCCATTTCTGATACTCTTAATAGAATGTCTGTCACATGTATTCTGTTACTCATGTCTGGAATCTGAACACCGATTACTATCTGGGTATACTGTTGGGTTATATTATGAAGTCTCTGTCGGTACAGACCTGATCCAGCTGGTAAATCCTTATGGACTCAAGGTCTCCCCTTGAGTAGGTACCGATGCTTTAGCACGAGTAAATCCTTATGGACCTAAGGCAACCCCTTAGGTGGCACCTATGCCCATCGGGCCTAGGGTAAGTCCTTATGGATGCAGTTCTAGGGGACTGCATATTGGTGTAAGGTTGGAGGGTAGTTACTAGTAAACCCTTGCATGTACTTGAGCATTTGCATTGAATTGTTACGTGTTCTTATGATATATCTAGTATGTATTTATGCATGTTTGATCTGCACTTATTGGAACACACTAGACGCTAAACTCTTTGTTTCCGTCTTCGTAATCTATTAGCTTGAATAATTCCCGTTTTTTTCTCGATGAATGAATAAAGAGCCAATACCATTATTCTCAAGTATAACGTTACCCTGAAATAGCAGAAAGGAAATGAAGACTGTTACTACTTGGAACATCATGAAAATGTTATGTCTACCATGTATCTGCATGAGCTTATATCATCTTTTGGTAGTTCTATATTACTGATCTTTTCCAAGCTCACATTGTTTTTACTATTGCGGGTTAAAAGAATATAGCATGACATAATGTTTGACATCAGTGTTCGGAGTTCCCTCGGCGTTGCCTCTGGAGTTCGGTACTGTATAGTTAGTGGGCATGTATGTCATGTATGTCATTTATTGTTTTATGATATAGTCTGTAACCCCCTTAATTCGGCCTAGACGGTTGACCCGAATTACGAAGTTTACACGGGGAAAACCAAAGTTAACCCGAAAGTCAACCTTGATTAACGACCCTTTTTTTTTCTTTTTAATCTTATCTAGATGCACATTAACCATAGATATGTTCATACAATCAGCATACTTAAAGATCATCGCAATCAGAAAACATTTAGGGACTCGATTGCACAAAACATGAATTTAGGGACCAAAACGTAAATTCTGAAAATTACAAGGACTTAACCAAATTTTGAGTTACCAATATGAAATTAGTCATGTTTCATGCTTCTCTGCCAAATTTCAACTCAAACGGACATCTCGAACTCATTCAATTGCATATACAAAGTTTAGGACCAAAACGCAAAGGTTTCAAAACATTTAACCAACAATTTCAGTGCCCAACGGTTGAGTGTTTCGGAACAGGGATGATCCGTTCCGAAACGCGGGACCGTTCCGAAACTAGTTCCGAAATAGGGCCTGGCAGTGGCAAAACCGTTCCGGAACGGTTCTACCCGTTTCGGAACGACTAGGCCATTTCAGGCCCTCCGTTCCGATACGGTAGCTCCTGTTCCGAAACAGGCTGCCCAGATTGCAGAAATTTTGCTGGTTTATTACACAATTGATCCATCAAACATGCACCAAAGGCAACCAAATTATACCAGCAAGTCATTCAACACTCAAGGATCATAATTGCATCAAAATCTAGATACAAAACCACCCCTAGGTGCACCAGCTCATTCAACTCATCCAACACTCAAACATGCTTTTAAAACAAGAAGCATAGCATAACGGCTTAAGAATAAGAAGATTCAAACGTTGCAAGCTTTAAACCACATAGTTCAAAATCATAAACCAAACTTGTCCAACATACACAATCACATTAAACATCAACATAAGAGGTTCACCCCCCATTGCCTTTATTATCTATAGCTATTAACCGAGACATACATCTCAAGTGGAGCTCTCCTTGAATCCCTTGCTTCTCGTTGTTCCAACTTCAAATATCTGCATTGATGGACAAAAAGGAGCGTAAGCACATAATGCTTAGTGAGGAATGCTCAAAACTAAAACACCATCAATGCAGCGAGTCATAAAACCTCTTTTAAAAGCCACACAATTCGATAAACCAAAGCAATGTTTGAAAACCCTTTTTAGCAACATGCTTTAAGTCATGCATTGCTCAAACATGAAAACCAACCTTAGCTTAGAAAAGCCTAGTACTTCACTTCAAAGCACAACCTTGCAAAACCATCAATTTAACAATTCCATGCATAAACATCATATGCAAAGTTAAATACAATATCCTTGGAAAACACTTCCACTTCACATCATACTTTTCTCATATATTGAAAATCATTTCAAAGCAAGAAACCTTTAAAAAACCACTTACTCATTTAATCTATCTCATGCATTAAACAAATGCAACATATGAACCACAAAATCAATATTTGCATTACATGCCTTTAAAAACAAGTCTTCGCAAGACTTCAATGCACTAAAGAGATTTCATGCACACATGCACCATTCTCAATAGAAAATAAACACTTGTTCAAGCTAACAAGTAATACATGCATTCTTGGTACATTACACACTTTCCATGCAACCTTGCATCACATCAAGCATCTCATGCCTCATTACATTCAAGAACATTATATTGGCTTCCAAGTGATAATTCATAAACCATCAAAACACAAGATACAATCAGATACACGGATTACAAGCGTTGTCCCCACGCTTCATACACACTACCAACCTCAAGGTCCCCAAATGGAATTTAAACCACCATTATAACCTTACCATACAGAAGGTCCTCATATGGACTTTTAACCACCATATGACCTTAACATTCACAGGGTCCTCAAATGGAATTTTAACCACCATTATGACCTTACCATCACCCATTGGTAGTTGTATAACATCACTAACGAGATCACGGGACATACAACACAGGATCCACACATGGACTTTACACCACCATTGTGATCTTAACAAACACAAGGTCCTCAAATGGAATTTTAACCACCATTATGACCTTAACACAAGACCCACCCATGGAATTTTAACCACCATGGTGTTCTTAACCATCTCGTTAGTGTACTTGGATGGAGTTACCGGTACAATCACAACCACTCCACATCCAAGGCGACTTTATTCACGGTGCACCCAATCCTATAGCCGGCTAACTATATCCGATTAAAGTAACCACGAGCCACTTACATCACTTGCCAATATAACCATTTTACCACATTAATTCATTGTTTTACAAGCATAACCAAAATGCCAAAACCACCAATTACCATCATCAACCCACTGTTTTTGAAGCATTACACAAAGCCATTAAGCAACATGCAACACTATGCATCATTTCCACAATTCCAATGTACAAAACCAAGGATCTCTTACCTTGAGCATCCTTCGCACATGGCTTTCAAAACCAGCATTAAACCATACTAAAATATGCTTTCAAAACTGAATTTAAAACATGCAAATCACATGCATTGCATCCAACAATCAAAAGTGCTTTAAAAACCAATTCATAACACAAACCAAGAAAGAAATTCCATTTACTTACTCTTGAGCTTAGCTAAGTTGTTTAGACTTAAACTAAGCTCCCAAAACCTTCAAACCTTGGTTTCTGAAAACCCAACTTCACTCACCGATACACAAAACAAGGCTAGCCAACAAGCCTTCCAAGCATCCGAAACCTTCAACGCCACCTCTATTGCTCACGGATCATTCTCCCCTGTTTTCAAGCATACAACAATAGAGGATTAATGCATTAAAAACACCAGCAACACACCTAAACTCGCTGCTCTTTGCAAATCCAACATTTCGGCTACCAAACACAACCGAAATCACCTCCAAACACTTCCAAGACTTAACCCAGCCAAGATCCATCACTTCTAACCATTTTTAAACATCAATTAACATCCAAAATGATCTAAACACGTCCTTATACCTCCAGCTATAACAAATCACCAAGATCACTCCAAAAACCACCAAAAACTCAAGCAAAACTTAGGAAAATCAACCTATTCGGGTTTGCATTGATTAAACCTCAATTTCTCATCAATTATACAATCATTTTACATCAAAATGACATCTCAAAACAATGCCCAATCAGATCATACGAATTTCATCAAAATTAAAGCAAATCTTGCATTTTAAAGCCAAGATCAAGAACACAATTGTAAAACCTTTAATAAAACACAAATCAAGGATTGAGAACTTGGGAATTTCAGTAAAGAACTGAGAATTTAGAGGAGAAGGACGTTCATACTTCTAAACTTGAGTTTCTCCCTTTTTGGAACCACAATTCTTGAAAATCCAATAAGCAAATGCTAAGGTTTTGATGTAGAGATGATTAGAGATCAAATGAAGGTTGAAATATAATCTTTAATTGTCAAAATCAGAGAGAATTTTGCTGGAGAAATGTGTTTGGGTTGAGAGAAAAGTTGATAGAAAAGAAAATGGAAATTTAGAGAAAAGTTAGTTAAAATGCCAAAATATCTTTTCCCTCCTTTTGCACTTAATTAAAAACCATTAATTAAATTGACTAATATTCAGAAAAATCTGGAGAAAATATTTTGGGTAATTAGCTCCTTAAAGATTCAAAGTTTCAATCCTTTTTAAAACAGTCACCAAGTTTTCGAAAATTACATTTTGGTCACTAACCCAAAATGTCACTCTTCCAAACCTCATTTTGCAAAATTGATTTCACCTTTCTCTTATATAGAATAAAAGAGGATTTTAAGACATTTTTCCATATTTTTAATGCAACCCGAACTAGGCTTTCCTAAAAATCACCTTTTATATTCGAACCGCACTCTGACCGGCCCAGTCCAAACCCAAAACTTCTAAGCCCAAAATTGGGGTGTTACAACTCTCCCCCCTTAAGAAATTTCGTCCTCGAAATTTCAACTGGCGAAAAGAGAACAACCAAACTTCTCAAAGCAACAGACAAGGCAACACAGGAGACTTAACCACTACTGAACACTCTCCTCACAAAACTCCACCCAACTCAACACCACCACATACTGTTCACGAATTCCAGAACACTCAAATGTTAACCACATCTTAACCTTTCACACTTCCGGACTGCACATAGCCCCAACAACAACCTGAAGAACCTCCAACTTTTACAACATACACCACCTTAACTCATAACTCCCAAAACTTGTTCACACAGTGACACCAACCAATCCAGTTCAGCCACCATGTGACCCACAACCTTCACTGCTTCTAAAACTCCTTGCAAAACTACTCAACCTTTTTCAAAAACTACCACAACAAGCAAAAATTTTAAGCATCAACTGCTTACCCAAACTTCTCAACATATTGCTGACATTCCTTCACATCCGCTGCTATCATCACCATAACGACTCACCAGGACTACTCACCTAACATCCGAAAATCACATCACAAAGCCCCAACCTCGACTCCGCCAGCCGTTCCATACACCACCAGCTGTCTTCAGACGGAATTTACTTAATCACAACCAGCCAACCACTTCTCACAAGAACCCGTCCAACCAACAATGGCCTTTGATCTTACATTGCCTTTCCACTTCAAGATTTGACTACAACACTTGCCTTACTAGAACATCGCCCAACCTATACATACATATTTAGGTTACGAAACTCCTATTCTCCCAGGCTAACCCTTTTCTAAAACCCACAACAAAACCTCTTCTCAACTCCTCAAAGGTTGCTACGAACCATCACCTACAAAAAACAACCCTTCTACTACAACATCAATGCCAAGTTACCTCAGCACTTTGGAACACATCCACTAACTTACTACATCACTTAACACCAAGAAACTACCACTTCTACCAGCTATTCACAACCACTTTGACTGATTCTAACTCAAATGGTAATCTCCTCACCACCATACCACTAAACTCATTAAGCGTCAAACACTTTCCTTCTACCAACATGCTATACCGCACTCACTATTACTGACAACTCGCTTAATACCCTCCATTACTTCTAACATTCTCCTAGCACCAACACAACTTTTAAAACCCCCATCCAATCTAACCCTATCACAACACTAATGGACCCGATTAACTATCAGCGAGTGTGAACGTTCGTATGCATGGTCACCAATATGCCCTATCAATGCCTGATGTACATGCATGCAAAACCTCTAATGTCATGTCACATGTATGCATGGACCAGTACATATATATTATAGCATATAACAAATGATTTTAACTATGCATGTATGTCGGTTCACACCCACCAATAACATCCTCAGAATCCGCCTAAAAACAACCTCCTACCTCACTTCCAACTTGACCAACTCCATCATTCTAACAACCCATTATCCACAAGATACTCACTAATGCCCTCTTCACACTAAAGTTGTTTTCAAAACAACACCAACTACTACCCCAAACATGCTAGCAACGAGACCATACCACTACGCAAGAAAATACTAATTGAAACCAAACTAAGATACTAGAGCAAAGGTTACTTAACAAGGTTACCTGAAAACACCTCACTACCCCGGAGCTTCAACAGACAACCTCTCTTCCTCGCAGAACCATCATTCTCCAGCCGCACCGCTGCAACACCAGCTAACACATTAAGGTCATCACCATCTCCCTGCGGTAAGGAACCCTGACTACCCCGAGCCAACTTCAAACAATTACGTCTCAAATGTCCAACAGACCCACAATTCCAACAGATTTCATTCTCCAAGCTCCTCACACCTTTCTGCCCTTCCTGCCACCTTCGAACCTTGTCTTGGCCGTGCCCACGACCCTTCAGAGACCCTTCTGCTACCACTGAAGCTGATCTCACCACTTGAGAACAAACTCGCTTTACATGCTCCTTAGAACCACAGTTCCAACAAACTCCTGCGCCCCAACAACCCCCAACATGGCGCCTTCCACAACGGTCACACACCGGTAGCTGAGCTTCCACTCCTTGATCATGCAACACTTGCCCCAGATTTGTACTACCACCCAGACTTCGATTCAAGCGAAACCTTCAATCACGTAGCCTCTTACGCTGACCGCTCCGGAGGTCAGTACCCACAACTCTCTTGCTTAAACTTTTCTCACCTTCATAAACTGAAACCACACCCTCACGTTGCTTAACCCTTGGAAATTTCTCTCCAAGATACCTTTCATAAAAGGCAGACACAAAGAAGTCCCAATCTATATCGTGGATGTGTGATGCCACCGCCACAGATGTCCACCAGGCACAAGCGTCCTCCAGAATCAATGAGACAACACTTCCCAGCTTACAGGCATAGTCACAACCTTCCTGATCCAAAATCAGAATTACACTGGCCAACCAGGCCTCGAACGTCTCAGGTGTCGAACCATGATACTCCACAGCTCCCAAATCATGTAAACGATGTTTCGACAGACTCGCACATCCCACAGCCGGCACGTCTACAGACCTTACTTTTGCCACAGCCTGAGATGTTCCCAACACCTCTTGAACAAAAGGTGATGAACCCTTCATCACAGAACCAACTTCTTCCTCCTGCCTTACTACCTCAACTTCAGGCACCAAAGACTGAGACGAAACACCTCCATTAAAAGGTGAATTCCACGCCTTAACAACTTGCTCTAAAGCAGCAACCATCTCACCTAACTGCCATTCTCTCATCGATTTCACCATGCTATTAACAACAAACAATCATAACAAAACAAACAAATCGATCAGGCCAGCTTTAAGCAAGGATTCAAAACTCCAACTCCAAAATAACACAATAGCTATAATAATAAGGCAATGGCTATCCCGAATTCTCCCCTTTTACATGACATAACAGTCAATAAAAACATGGATATCACAACATCAAGCATATCAATCAACATACTTCGATCATGCTCTCATCAAACAACATTCACTCGCAACAGCATAATATCAACATATCATACCCATCACACATTCATCATTCATAAAATCAGCTCACATCACCAGCATAACATCAGCACAAATCCACATTAGCCCAATGAAGATTCACAATAAAAAGCATGACAAAAACATCAACAATTCTCTCAAAAACACGCATTTCAACCGACTTTCAACCACACATCAGAATAAACATCAAACACATATTACAACAATTTACCATTTCCCCAAGCATTCGCAACTCAGCTCTGATACCACCAAATGTAACCCCCTTAACCCGGCCTAGACGGTTGACCCGAATTAAGAAGTTTACACGGGGAAAACAAAAGTCAACCTTGATTAACGACCCTTTTTTTCTTTTTAATCTTATCTAGATGCACATTAACCCTAGATATGTTCATACAATCAGCATACTTAAAGATCATCGCAATCAGAAAACATTTAGGGACTCGATTGCACAAAACATGAATTTAGGGACCAAAACGTAAATTCTGATAATTACAAGGACTTAACCAACTTTTGAGTTACCAATATGAAATTAGTCATGTTTCATGCTTCTCTGCCAAATTTCAACTCAAACGGACATCTCGAACTCATTCAATTGCTTATACAAAGTTTAGGACCAAAACACAAAGGTTTCAAAACATTTAACAAGCAATTTCAGTGCCCAACGGTCGAGTGTTTCGGAACAGGGATGATCCGTTCCGAAACGCGGGACCGTTCCGAAACCAGTTCCGAAACAGGGCCTGGCAGTGGCAAAACCGTTCTGGAACGGTTCTACCCGTTTCGGAACGCCTAGGCCATTTCAGGCCCTCCGTTCCGATACGGTAGCTCATGTTCCGAAACAGGCTGCCCAGATTGCAGAAATTTTGCTGGTTTATTACACAATTGATCCATCAAACATGCTCCAAAGGCAACCAAATTATACCAGCAAGTCATTCAACACTCAAGGATCATAATTGCATCAAAATCTAGATACAAAACCACCCCTAGGTGCACCAGCTCATTCAACTCATCCAACACTCAATCATGCTTTTAAAACAAGAAGCATAGCATAACGGCTTAAGAATAAGAAGATTCAAACGTTGCAAGCTTTAAACCACATAGTTCAAAATCATAAACCAAACTTGTCCAACATACACAATCACATTAAACATCAACATAAGAGGTTCACCCCCCATTGCCTTTATTATCTATAGCTATTAACCGAGACATACATCTCAAGTGGAGCTCTCCTTGAATCCCTTGCTTCTCGCTGTTCCAACTTCAAATATCTGCATTGATGGACAAAAAGGAGCGTAAGCACATAATGCTTAGTGAGGAATGCTCAAAACCAAAACACCATCAATGCAGCGAGTCATAAAACCTCTTTTAAAAGCCACACAATTCGATAAACCAAAGCAATATTTGAAAACCCTTTTTAGCAACATGCTTTAAGTCATGCATTTCTCAAACATGAAAACCAACCTTAGCTTAGAAAAGCCTAGTACTTCACTTCAAAGCACAACCTTGCAAAACCATCAATATAACCATTCCATGCATAAACATCATATGCAAAGTTAAATACAAGATCCTTGGAAAACACTTCCACTTCACATCATACTTTTCTCATATATTGAAAATCATTTAAAAGCAAGAAACCTTTAAAAAACCACTTACTCATTTAATCTATCTCATGCATTAAACAAATGCAACATATGAACCACAAAATCAATATTTGTATTACATGCCTTTAAAAACAAGTCTTCACAAGACTTCAATGCACTAAAGAGATTTCATGCACACATGCACCATTCTCAATAGAAAATAAACACTTGTTCAAGCTAACAAGTAATACATGCATTCTTGGTACATTACACACTTTCCATGCAACCTTGCATCACATCAAGCATCTCATGCCTCATTACATTCAAGAACATTATATTGGCTTCCAAGTGATAATTCACAAACCATCAAAACACAAGATACAATCGGATACACGGATTACAAGCGTTGTCCCCACGCTTCATACACACTACCAACCTCAAGGTTCCCAAATGGAATTTAAACCACCATTATAACCTTACCATACACAAGGTCCTCATATGGACTTTTAACCACCATATGACCTTAACATTCACAAGGTCCTCAAATGGAATTTTAACCACCATTATGACCTTACCATCACCCATTGGTAGTTGTATAACATCACTAACGAGATCACGGGACATACAACACAAGATCCACACATAGACTTTACACCACCATTGTGATCTTAACAAACACAAGGTCCTCAAATGGAATTTTAACCACCATTATGACCTTAACACAAGACCCACCCATGGAATTTTAACCACCATGGTGTTCTTAACCATCTCGTTAGTGTACTTGGATGGAGTTACCGGTACAATCACAACCACTCAACATCCAAGGCGACTTTATTCACGGTGCACCTAATCATATAGCCGGCTAACTATATCCGATTAAAGTAACCACGAGCCACTTACATCACTTGCCAATATAACCATTTTACCACATTAATTCATTGTTTTACAAGCATAACCAAAATGCCAAAACCACCAATTACCATCATCAATCCACTGTTTTTGAAGCATTACACAAAGCTATTAAGCAACATGCAACACTATGCATCATTTCCACAGTTCCAATGTACAAAACCAAGGATCTCTTACCTTGAGCATCCTTCGCACATGGCTTTCAAAACCAGCATTAAACCATACTAAAATATGCTTTCAAAACTGAATTTAAAACATGCAAATCACATGCATTGCATCCAACAATCAAAAGTGCTTTAAAAACCAATTCATAACACAAACCAAGAAAGAAATTCCATTTACTTACTCTTGAGCTTAGCTAAGTTGTTTAGACTTAAACTAAGCTCCCAAAACCTTCAAACCTTGGTTTCTGAAAACCCAACTTCACTCACCGATACACAAAACAAGGCTAGCCAACAAGCCTTCCAAGCATCTGAAACCTTCAACGCCACCTTTATTGCTCACGGATCATTCTCCCCTGTTTTCAAGCATACAACAACAGAGGATTAATGCATTATAATGCATTAAAAACACCAGCAACACACCTAAACTCGCTGCTCTTTGCAAATCCAACATTTCGGCTACCAAACACAACCGAAATCACCTCCAAACACTTCCAAGACTTAACCCAGCCAAGATCCATCACTTCTAACCATTTTTAAACATCAATTAACATCCAAAATGATCTAAACACGTCCTTATACCACCAGCTATAACAAATCACCAAGATCACTCCAAAAACCACCAAAAACTCAAGCAAAACTTAGGAAAATCAACCTATTCGGGTTTGCATTGATTAAACCTCAATTTCTCATCAATTATACATTCATTTTACATCAAAATGACATCTCAAAACAATGCTCAATCAGATCATACGAATTTCATCAAAATTAAAGCAAATCTTGCATTTTAAAGCCAAGATCAAGAACACAATTGTAAAATCTTTAATAAAACACAAATCAAGGATTGAGAACTTGGGAATTTCAGTAAAGAACTGAGAATTTAGAGGAGAAGGACGTTCATACCTCTAAACTTGAGTTTCTCCCTTTTTGGAACCACAATTCTTGAAAATCCAATAAGCAAATGCTAAGGTTTTGATGTAGAGATGATTAGAGATCAAATGAAGGTTGAAATCTAATCTTTAATTGTCAAAATCAGAGAGAATTTTTCTGGAGAAATATGTTTGGGTTGAGAGAAAAGTTGAGAGAAAAGAAAATGGAAATTTAGAGAAAAGTTAGTTAAAATGCCAAAATATCTTTTCCCTCCTTTTGCACTTAATTAAAAACCATTAATTAAATTGATTAATATTCAGAAAAATCTGGAGAAACTCTTTTGGGTAATTAGCTCCTTAAAGATTCAAAGTTTCAATCCTTTTTAAAACAATCACCAAGTTTTCGAAAATTACATTTTGGTCACTAACCCAAAATGTCACTCTTCCAAACCTCATTTTGTAAAATTGATTTCACCTTTCTCTTATATATAATAAAAGAGGATTTTAAGACATTTTTCCATATTTTTAATGCAACCCGAACTAGGCTTTCCTAAAAATCACCTTTTATATTCGAACCGCACTCTGACCGGCCCGGTCCAAACCCAAAACTTCTAAGCCCAAAATTGGGGTGTTACATAGTCTGTAAAGCACTTTCTGAAATTCTTGTTATGTGTTTAATTGATTTTTTGAAATAGTATTTTAAACAGAAGATGATTTTACAATTTAATAAGAGTTTTGAGGAAATAAAAATGTTTTTATGTGTATTTTTATTGTGGGTCGCTCTTGTGACCCTAATGTGACTTCCTAGGATCCGTTGTAACGCGTAGGCGGGTCTAGGAGATTACAGACTGTGATCTTACGATTGAGTACCATCCGGGTAAAGCCAATGTGGTGGCAGATGCTTTGAGTAGAAAGGTAGCCGTTGAGTTCAGCGCCATGTTCGCTGGTTTGAGTTTGTCAGGTGATGGTGGTTTAGTGGCTGAGCTTCAGGTTAGACCTACTTTAGGTCAGTTGATTAGAGAGAAACAACTCTTAGATAGATCTTTGGCACCTCACGTGCAAGACATAGCCGAGGATAAACCATCAGACTATAGTTTCAGTGTTGATAGGGTCTTGTGTTTCAGAGATAGAATAGTTGTGCATGATGACAGTGATTAGAGACGTACGATCTTGACCGAAGCACACAGTAGCCCGTTTGCTATGCACCCCAGTAGTACGAAGATGTATCGTGATTTGAAGAATGAGTACTTTTGGGTTGGTTTGAAGAAAGACGTAGCCGACTTCATGAGTAAGTGTATGATATGTTAGAGAGTGAAGGCAGAACATCAGGTCCCTTCAGGTTTGTTGCAACCATTGAGATAGAATGGAAGTGGGAAAACATCACCAAGGATTTCGTTTTGGTTTTCCTTTGACTCCTACGAAGAAGAACTCAGTTTGGGTTATAGTTGACCGTTTCACGAAGTGTGCTCACTTCTTAGCTGTTAATACGACTTACTCCTTAGATAGATTGGCTGATTTGTACATCGGTGAGATTGTGAGACTGCATGGTGTGCCGAAGTCGATTGTGTCAGATAGAGATCCGAGATTTACAGCCCGATTTTGGGAGTGTCTACATTCAGCTTTGGGTACCCGATTGAATTTCAGTACGTCGTATCATCCTCAGTCAGATGGTTAGTCAAAGAGGGTTATACAAATTTTAGAGGATATTTTGCGTTGTTGCATCATTGATTTTCAGGGTACTTGGGAGAAGCACTTGCCTTTAGTCGAGTTCACATATAATAACAGTTTTCAGTCGAGCATTCAGATGGCTCCGTATGAGGCATTGTATGGTAGAAAATGTAGAACTCCAATTTGTTAGGCCGAAGCAGGTCAGAAGTTGTTATCGATGTCAGATTTGCTTAAGGTGAAGTTGATTTGTGATCGTTTGTAGGCAGCTTAGGATAGGAAGAAGTCTTATGCCGACTTGAAGAGGAAGGAAGTTGAGTATTCTTGGGAGATAGAGTGTTCTTGAAGGCCTCTCCGTGGAAGAAGGTTATGAGATTTGGCAGAAAAGGGAAGTTGAGTCCGAGATACATTGGACCGTATGAGATTGTGAAGCGAGTTGGTCCAGTTGCTTATCAGTTACGTTTGCCAGTTAAGCTAGAGAAGATTCATGATGTGTTCCATGTTTCAATGCTCCGTAAGTATAGATCAGATCCGTCGCATGTTATGCATGTGCAAAAGATTGAATTGAATCCGGATTTGACGTATGATGAGGAACCAGTGGAGATCTTAACTTCAAACATCAAAGTGTTGCGTGGTAGATCAATTGAGTTGGTCAAAGTGAGGTGGCAACGTCGAGAGGTGGACGAGGCCACTTGGGAGAGAAAGGAGGATATGGAAAGGCAGTTTCCTTATCTCTTCCAGTCAGGTAATTTCGAGGACGAAATTCCTTAAGTGGAGGAGAGTTGTAACACCCGGGTTTTGTGGTCAGAAGTTGAGGGTGTGAATCGAGTTCGAGTCGTTGGACTCGTTTTAATTAAAATAGACTTTGGTTTTATATTAATAAGGGTTTGAATTTCATTAATGGCAAAATTATAAATTTTTAAAAGAAGGAAAAAGGATGAGTAAAAGAGCCATTTTACCAAAAGTCTTCATCTTCTTCTTCCAAACAATCTTCACATCAAAAAGCTCCCCAAACCTTTGGTTACTATTCCATCAAATCCCTCCCTCATTTCAAGTGTTTTCATCAAGGTAAGAGCATTTTCGACTTCTCCTCTTCATTCCTAACACATTCATGGTTTTAGTTTTTGGTAAACACCATTGTTGAGATTTTCAAGTTTTCAAGTTTTGAAGAAAAGTATGAAACTTTAATGGCTTGTCGGTTTGCTTTTGATATCTAGAGTTAAGATATGATCTAATCTTGCCCTAAGGTACATTATAACTTAAAATGGTGGGTTTTTATCAAAAATCCCGAAATGGGTTTTTGGGGATATTTTAAAAGGGTCAAAACTTGAGTTTTTGGAGTGGTTTTGTGAAATGGAGTTGGGCTGGTGTTATAGTGATACTATAATGTTTTTTTGAAGGTGTTTAATGGTGTTGGAATCATTGGTTTTCTGCTGGGTTGTTCAGAAGTACGAAAATGGGAATTTTTGGTGTTGGCTTTGGTTTAAAATTGTAGGAATTTGGCTTGTGGTTGTAGTTTGGAGTTGTGACAATGTTTTGTGATGTTTTGGTTGAGTAATGTATTGTTTTTGATTGGTTAGAATCAAGGGAAACCGTTGGAGAAGCTTCAGGCACGATTCCGGAAAGTGTGGAGACCTGATTCGGCTATTCTCGATTTGCTTAAGGAAGTTCGGTGAGTGGAATCATTTAAAATGGTTTTAAATTGGTTCAAGTGTATGGTCGTGGAGTTGGATTGTGCTTGGTAGGCCAATCCAAGGTAGAGGTTAAGTTGGTAGCTTAATCTCTTGTGTGTTTTATGAGTTTTGCTTAATATGCATGAAGTATACTTGTAAAGCATGTGTTGATTAAGTATGTTGTTATATACATTGATGTATGCGATATTTGATATGTTGAAATGCATGATGGATTATCATGGTGTGACATGAAAGTATGATTGGCACTAGTTAATTATCAGGTATAAATGATCGATCATTAGGATGAGAGTGTGCACACGGTTGAGTCAAATTCGCGCGTGGCCTTGGTGACGTATAGTCACCAAGGAGGAGTACGATGATGTAATATTCCACCAGAAATTATATATTATTACGTGATGATGAGTGGAATCCCATCCGTAGGGTATGTGATAATGAGTGTAATCCCATCTATGCAAGGACCGGTGATGAGTGTAATCCCACCGAAGGTAATGTTATTGTTGAGTACGTTGGGGGTGAGAATCCCAACAGAAGTTATCTGCATATCCGAGTAAGCTAATAGTTGCCAATATACTTGTTCATGTGGGTTTGTTGTTAAGATAATTCTTATATCTTGTTGAGCATAACATGAGGAAAGATGCCATGTTCATGCATTCTCGTGATGTTAGCTATGTTGCTATGTTGGTGCAAATGTATGCTTGTAAATTGTTTTAAGGATGATATGCTTGAACTCTACATTGTTGTTGTTTTTGTTTTAGAGCACCCTCACTAAGCTTCTAGCTTACGCTCTCGTTTTCAACAATGCAGATCATTAGCGTGGAGTTAGCAAGGTGCAAGGAAAGGGGCATCCAAGCTTTTAGTAGTTGCTCAAGTATTGTTTAGTAAATAATGTGGTAGTTTAGCAATGGGGATACTATGTGTTTTGTATGAGTGTTGTTAGACTCACATGTGTTGGTTTTTTATGTTAATGCCTTGGATGTGGATGTGTAAACCATGTTTATGTTGTTGCCTAAATGATTTATGTTTAGAAGGCTTATGACCATGTTCTATGAATGTTTATGCGTTTGTTTAAAGGCATGTAAACCTTGTTGTGCAATGTATTTTGGTGAATGCTTGATTCTTATATGAATGGCCTTTACATGTATGTTAAGTGTTTGAACATGCTTGAAATAGGGTGTATGCCTCTAGAGTTCGTGTATGCATGTTGTATTTTGCTTCTTGAGGTATTAGGGTCGTTTGGGAACATTTGGAGATGCTTAAAACTTATTTTAGAAACACACAGACTGCAGGCGTTTCAGAACGCATAAGGTGGTTTCGGAACGGGTGTGGTTCTAGGGATACCCGTATCAGAACGCGTTTCGATATGGTTTGAAACTGTGAGCCCCTGTTCCAATACGCGTACCGAAACAATTTTGCTACTGTGAAGGCCTGTTCCAGAACTTGTTTTGGAACGCTTAGGCGAAATTGACCCCTGTACCGAAACGAGGTGGACCGTATCAGTACGGCTGGTCTAGCTTTTAAAACTAGGGCCCGTGTATCGAAACGGGCAAGCCTATTTCGAAACATAGGCCTGTAATTTTGGCTTTTGGCATCTTTAAAGGTTCTCAAGTGTTGTGCTTGAGTTCTGTTTGTTGTAAGCTTTCTTGTGAGCCTTGTTTGTAGTCGTTTATGTATGGTTTGGTCACGTAAGCAAGAAATCAGACTAACTTGACACTTGGTAAATTTAAATTAATTTACGTTCTGTGTACGTAGTCTTGACCTTGTTTTTCCGTTGTAGTTTCACACATAGGATTAAACTATTCATCTAGACAAGATAATTAACGAAAGATTTTCTAGGGTTGCTAACCGAGGTGGGGCCTTAACGGGTTTCACTTCGGTTTTCCCCGTGTAACCTACTCGAACCGGTTAGTCATCCAGATCGTGACGAGGGGGTTACACATCTCATAAGGGTATCGGGATAGCATTGTGAGGTTATCTATTTACTTAATATCGGGAGAGTTAAATGTAAGAAAAGAGTAAATACAGTTTTCTAGTTTATGGTTAAACTATCTTGGCCTAGGGATAGGTACAAGGTTAAGCGGATAAAAAAGAATTCACAAACATCGGTGTTCATCCTTCGATTCACGCCGGGAGGTATCATCCAAGACGTGTTCGTCGACAAAACCTGGACCTAGAGATATGACAAGTCACACCAGGGGTTTTTGCAGAACTTGAAGTAACGGAGTTGTTGATCGCTGCCGCGACAACAACAGACCTCTGTTGCGACAGGTTCTACAACATAAGCAACAGAAGTCCTCTGAACAGTGCAATACCTGCACTACGGAACAAATCAATACCAGCCTACTTTTTCAATCTGATTTCCTCCTCTATTTTAGTTTATCTTCAAGAATTCTCAAAACACTTTATTAAATCTATCTCTTTTCTTGTGCAGAGTTTTAAAGTTAGAAGTATTTCAAGTCCTTGTAGAGACGATATCCGATACTTCGTATCACTATATTACTTGCGTCGTGTATACTTGGACTCAATTGCGATAGTCTTATTTACATGCAACAGTAGTTAAGGGCTTCATTCAAACATATGAGATTGATTACAAGGAAACATTTGCACTTGTGGCGAAGCTCAATACTGTTCGGGTCTTACTCAGCTTAGCAGTGAATAAAGATTTAGATATTCATTAATTATATATAAAAAATGCATTTCTAAATGGTCGGTTAAAAGAAGAGGTTTATATGAGAATGCCTCCTGGATTGAAGGGTGATTTGGGAGCTCAGAAGGTGTGCAAACTTGACAAATCAATTTACGGGTTGAAACAATCACCAAGAGCTTGGTTTGATAGATTCACTAAGGTCATCATTCAAGATGGTTATAAACAGTGCCAAGTAGATCATACACTTTTCATCAAGGTAACTTCTGAACAGAAAAGAGTTATTTTAATTGTGTATGTTGATGATATAGTGATTACGAGAGATGACTATGGCGAGATTAATAGGTTGAAAAGTTTGTTGAATGGTGAATTTGAATCAAAGGACTTGAGAAAACTTAGGTATTTCTTAGGTATAGAAGTTGCGAGATCCAATAGGGGACTTGTGATAAACCAGAGGAAGTATGTACTGAATTTATTAGCTGAAATTGTCATGTTGGGCTGTAAACCTACAGACACACCCATGGAGACTAACTTGAAGTTTAATAAGAAAGAGATGGGTGCTCAAGTAAACAAATAAAGTTTCCAAAGGTTAGTAGGGAAGTTGATATATTTTTCCTTAACCAGACCTGATATAGCTAATCATGTTAATATTATTAGTCAGCACATGACAAACTCGAGAGAGGAACACCTTGAAGTAGCACATAGGATTCTGAGGTATTTAAAAAGAACTTCAGGTCACGGTTTGTTCTTTAAAAAATCAGAAGACAAGTCTGCTAAAGTCTACACAGATTCCAATTGGGTAGGAGAACTCACTAAAAGGAAGTCTACTAGTGGTTACTGCACATTTGGGTAGGGAAATCTTGTAACTTGAAGAAGCAAGAAGCAAACAGTGGTGTCTAGGAGCAGTGCAGAAGCAGAGTACATGGCTCTAGCGCTTGGGATGTGTGAAGGAATGTGGTTACTGAGATTACTAAAAAAGTTAGAGATGGAAAAAGGAGAAAAATTTGAAGTTCTAAGTGATAACCAATCTGCTATTCAGATTGCCAAAAATCCAGTTCACCATGATCGAACTAAGCATGTTGAAATAGACAAGCATTTCA
The DNA here is from genome assembly GCA_958450335.1 of Hibiscus tridactylites. Classification (NCBI taxonomy): domain Eukaryota; kingdom Viridiplantae; phylum Streptophyta; class Magnoliopsida; order Malvales; family Malvaceae; genus Hibiscus; species Hibiscus tridactylites. The sequence goes on from OY288279.1 coordinate 72,668,438, forward strand.
TTTCTAAAAAAGTGAATGGTGGTATAGGAGATCTGTTTTATGTTCCTACTAAAGAGCAACTAGTTGATTTACTTACTAAAGTATTGCCTAAACAGATTTTCGATGAATTTATATTCAAGCTGGGATTATACAGTGTATATTCACCAGCTTGAGGGGGAGTGTAAGTTATATAAGATTAGGATTCTATAATTTGAATGTAAATAGATTAGATTAATCCTATCCTAACTCTAAGATATAAGAGATTAGAGTTGTAAATACTTAGAACTCCTAGTTATATTTTAACTCTTGTATTGAAGTCTTTAAAAGACTATCATTGTAAGTTTTACGTATGTGAGAAATATAATACACTGAGAAAATATATTGCTTTCATCAGTTTCTTCACAGTCTATAATTTCTTTATTATATGAGCGATTGATAAGTTAAAAAATGTAAGTCCGTTTAAATTAATCAGACTTTTGTGTTAGATGCTTGTTTTGTGTCTTGCTGACATCTTTAATCTCGATCTTCTTTCTGATCGGGTAGGGGATGTTAAATATTGGTATCAAAGCTAGAGTTTAGTCGATTCTAGGACTCAACCGAGGCTTATTGTATGTCTACATTCTGCATATTCCACTTAGGAGTTTAATTATTTGTTCAGTATTAGCGACTTACAACTAACACGATCTGTTTACTCTGTTTTGGTAGTCATAATATTTAAAAATATTATGAAATTAGATATTATGAGTTCATCGTTTGTATAAGTAGAAGTTCTGTAATAGAAGAATAAACTCAACTTATCTTTTCGAGGATAGATTTTCTTTTAAGAAGGGGAGAATTGTAATACCCCTAAAACTGGTTTAAAACTTTCTACCTTTTTATTGTTATCAAATTAGGACCTTACTTTAATCTTAAGTGAGAATTATTGTAATAAGTAAAAAATGACGAATAAATTAGAAAGAATTCGAGTGGTTTAGAATCAAAATTTTTATTTTCAATGGACTAAATTGTGAGAATTTTTAAATAATATTGAAGGGACTAGATTGTTTAAGGTATAAGATAACATTATGCATGTGTATTTTTACCACTTTAGATAGTGGAATCCATGTGTAAGCATGGATGAATTATGTGTCAAAATATTGTGAGCTTATAGAGAAAAGTGGGGTAAGGAGAAGAGAGAATAAAAAAAAGAGAATTGAAGATCTTCATCTTCCTCCATAGCCAAAAGTAAGAGAAAGCTTTATGTCTTAAATTCTTATTGGAGAAGCTAAAAATCAAGACAACATCTCACAAAGAATTCGGTAAATTTCTAGTTTCTTTGAACTCATTGTTTAAATTGTGTCAATGCATGTAATTGCATGCAGAACCTCTCGGTTCACTCAAAAATAAGATTGAATTGTTAGAAGATTGTATCCTTGATTCTATAGATTAGGTCACTTGAGATTTTTTTATATGATATTGAACTTGATAAGAAATGTTAGTATATAATTACTGAATTTGTGATGGTTGACCGAATGTAAAGGTAACATGAATTGAAATTTAGATGATTTTGAGCACATTAGGATCTTTGACAGGCTGCTGGAAAATGTTAGCTTAAAGGATTGTAATCTAATGGAGGTTTTAATAAAAGGTTACATGTTAATTTATAATCAAATCTCAGTCTATAATTTCGTTATGATATGAGTGATTGATAAGTTAAAATAAATTTGTAAGCCTGTTTGAATTAATCTGACTTTTGTGTTCGATGTCTGTTTTGAGTCTTGTTAATATCTTTAATCTCGATCTTCTTCCAGATCGGGTAGGGGATGTTACAACTTAGCATTGGAAATGAGTTTAACCACAAGTTGTTTCAGCACTCATTTCAATACTATTGGTTCTCCATCCTTCTGAAAACTCAGGGCCATGCTGTTAAAATCAATGTTGATGTGGCTATTTCTTCTCATCCAATCCACACCCAACACCATGTCACTTCCCCCAATATTCAAAACCCTAAATTCATGCTCAAAGGTATGCCCTTGCATTTTCCATACTAGCTGCCTAGATTTTGCCTTATTGTATAGTTTCTCACCATTAGCTACAGTAATGACTAGAGGAGAGGTGAGAATTACCGCAATCCCTTCCTTAGTCCATCTTGGATTCAAAAAGTTGTGTGTACTGCCACTTTCAACTAAAATGCTCAAGGATTTGCCCTTGATTGATACTTCTATTCTCAAGGTTTTTGATAAGTGCCCAAAAGTCTTGGATTTTGGCCCCTTTTTCATGGCAATTATCACTCAACCTACACCCATTTTTCTACACATTTTACGTGGCAGCTGGAGCTCGAGAAGAGGAGGAAAATGCGGAAATAAGTATAAAGTTGGAAACTTGGACAAAAGTGTATATTGTAATAAATTAAAGAGATTTACTTCTTTAATAAAGTCTAGTCCAAGTCCAACTTAACTTCCTCTCCAAGAAATATTCGTGCCTACACCTTCCCCTATATAAAGGCATGCCGCTATGGAGATGACACATCGGAGAGAGGAGAAGAGAGATTGAGCTTAGGATTAGTTTCATTATGTTCTAAATTTTCTTAGGGTTAAGATTAGTTTGTTTAGTAGTTGTGTGAAAACTATTTGTACTTAGTTTTTATTCTTAATGCAATAAAAGTTAAGGTTTGCTTATTCTGGCTTTAATTATTTTTGCATTCTACTCGGGAGAGGGTTTGTGAGATAATCCATTTGATCAATATCATGAGAGTTGAGCTCACGAAAGGAATAAGCACGATTTTCGCCCCACGTGGTGTTAACTAACTCGGCCTAGGGATAGGTTACAGTTTCAGCGGCTAAAAGAAGTGTATGAACAGTTGGTGTTTGCCTTCGATTCACGCCGAAAGGTATCATCAAAGTTTAGACATCAACTAGTGTTTTGTGCTTAGGGATAAGGAGGAACCATCCAAGGACGCTTTGCCGAATCTTAATTGCTTCTGCCCACGAGCAAGGGATTGTCGCGGTCGGGATTCATCCACTGCAGCTGCGGCAGAGATTTAGGTCACTGCCATAGCAGTAGTGCGATGCTGCATTCAAGATAGAAACGAAGTCAATAGGATTCCACACTACGACACATTCTAATCCGGCCCATCTTCTTATCTTGATCACTCATTTACTTTATTTACCGGATTCTCTTAGTTTAGTTATCATTAGATTACCTCAAATCACCCATTTAATATGTGTTTTTTACTTTCTTTATTTTGCAGTGCGAGGGAGTAGAACCGAAGGTTGAGTACCAATCTCTTTGGAGAAGATACTCTTATACTTATCCCTATATTACTTGTGTCGTGTATACTTGCACAATTTGCGGAGCACTATTTACACGAAACAAGTTTTTGGCACCATTTCCGGGGATTGACAACTTTTGTTTTTATTTTCTTGCACTCTTTCTTTTATTTAGTTTATTTATTTTTATTATTTCCTTTATTATTAATAAAATTTGGTCTTGTTTCAGTGCATGCCTAGAATTGATCCAGGTAGCCCAGTGCAAAACTTAGATGCAGAACTCAAAGGCTCTTACTTAAGGCTTAGAAGAAAGATCATAGCCAAAATGTGATTTAGGAAGCTTTCTCATACCGTGCGCGATCGGGAACACATATGAGGGAAGATCGCTATGTGATTTAGGTGTAAGCATCAATATCATGCACAAGTTCGTCTTTCAAAAATTGAGGATTGTGACGGCACAACCGACAACAGTGATGTTACAGCTTGTCGATGGATCACACATACAACCGGAAGGGAAAATCGAAGATATCCTAGTAAAAGTGAATAAGTTTATTTTCCCTACTAATTTCCTCATTTTAGATTGCGATATAGATGAAGGAGCTCCGTTGATTCTTGGACGGTCATTCCTCGCAATTGGGAGAACTGTAATTGACGTGGAGAAAGGAGAACTGACAATGAGGATTAATGATAAGCATGTTACAATTCATGTCCTGAACAGTAGAAAACATGCCAATGATATAGCAACTTGTCAGACACTCTAGGCCACCCAGCAACAAGGTAGCAATAAGGAAACAAAAGGCCCCAACAATGAAACGCTGGAATGCCGCATCAAACATATTGGGCCATGCCAGACACATGCCATCGCACACAAGGGGGAGAACATGGACAAAGGCTGCTACCACACACCGAAGCACATATTATGAGGGATAAGGAAGTATACACTTTAGGGGATGCATCCAAGTGAACTCCTTTAGTGCACTAATCTTTTCTCTCTTTACTTTATTTTTATTTTAGGTTCAGTTTTATTTTTAGAATAAATTTTTAATTTTTTATCGTATTTTTTATTCAGAATAATTTTTTTTCGTTTTTTAAGGAGATCAAGAAAGAAAAGGGGAGGAACCAACGACAGAGAGAAGTGATTGTTAGCTGCCACATCACTAGACGCCCAATGCGCTGCGAGTGCCGCAACGGCTAGTTTTCCAACGGGCAGAATCGTAACGGACTGCAACGGCTAGAAATAGCTAGTGGTGGCCACGGCCGCAAAATGCGCTCCAACGGTACCATATGCCAAGACTCTATAAAAGGGCCACTATTCTCTTTTGTTTTTCACTTCATACTTTCTTTGGCTTTCTTGAATCTCACAGCTATTCACGCCCAATTATGCTCTCAATTTCTTTTACTATCTCTCAATTAGGCTCACTGCTCTTATACAATTCAAATGGAAACTAGAGGGGTATCTTTATGCGCCGCCGCGACAACAACATATACTTGCTTCGCACCGTCATCAGTGGAAGAATGGTTCAAGACGCACTACATCTCGATGCAGGTGTGGGAAGAGCAAGGATTCCAAGCCTCCAGTGAACAAAATTACAGCATCAAGCCCTTCCTATTCAACAAGATCATACATCAGAAGTGGCAAGTTTTCTGCCTTCAGCCGGCCCAGGCCAATCTCACGATAGTTTGAGAGTTCTACGCTTATAGGCCAAGTGCTAGCATTATGTTCGTGCATGTAAGGGGCAAGGCCATACGCATTGATGCCGACACAATCAACAAGTTTTACGGCCTGCACATCGAAAGAGATGAGCATGCTGAGGTTTACGAAGCCCTCGATGAAGACAATTTCCTGTGCATAAGGGAAGAGCTTTGCTTCGCCGGTACGCCATGGGAGGTCGGCTCACACAGAGGTTCAGTGCAGCGGAAATATCTCAGGCCAAAAGCCAAATTGTGGAACAAGTTCATCCGCCACCGCCTCCTGCCTACATCCCACAGCACAGCCGTTGATCGGCCAAGGATTGCCCTTATCCACTCCATTATGCAAAATCCTCAAATTAATGTGGGTAATTTAATTGTGCAGGAAAGCTACAAGTGTTCAGTAAAGGAGAAGGGGCCGCTCTACTTCTCGTCACTCATCATCGGCCTCTGCACAGAGAATGCAGTCCTATTCGACAAGACCGATGAACTCACCAAGGAAAGACCAGGATGGGACAAGGTGACCTGCCACAGAATCATGGAGATAACTGACGCCGAGCCTCTGCAAGCCACACCGATGTAGAGCATTGCCTGGGCAACAGCCTCAGCATCTGTCCTAGTGACACCTCATCGCCAAGCCCCTACCGCCGTAGACCTCTAGCAGATTCTGAACAAGCTGGAGGCAATTGACAAACGCCAACAGCCATTTATGGCGTATACCATGGACTTCCACAACGCAACAACACAATGGATTCAAAGGAGGTTCCTTGATCCAATGGTCCAATTCCCCATCTTCTCTGTTGTTGTCTTCATTGTCGCTACTGCAGCCCAGCAAAGAGTCCAAGAGACCCATGTCGCTGCTACTTCCAGGCACCACTAGTCCCAGCCCACTGTAGCCTTCGATACACTTTCTACCGTAGCAAGGAGAGGCAAGCACAAGGCTGGCCTAGACACACCGGCCAGATCCATACCCCAAACCACCTCAGAGAGTGACCACTCTGTTAGTCGGGTGTATGACATGGTCAGAAGTATGGGACTAAACATGGACAACGTCGACCTCGATTCCCTTGAAGAGATGGATGCCTCGGCAGCAAATCCCACCTCACCATTACGTGTCCAGCCACCCCGAAAGTCCAAACAAATCAAGCGAGCAACTTCTAAGCCAACGAAGAGGCTAGTTCTTGAGTCATACATTGAAGAGGAGGATGTTTCTGCCACCTCTAAATCTATTTAAAATCCTCTTCATTTTTTTGTTGCTTATCTGTTTTGGCCTCATATTTTTGTGATTTAATTTTATCTATCTTATGTATGATATGTAAGCATTGGGAGCAATGCTTGGTTTGTGTTTGGGGGTGTAGGTTGAGAGGCCGAGGCAACGCTATGCTGCGGCAATATAAATATAATTTTTATGCGGTTTTGGATCTTTCACTTGTCAAATTTTTTAATTGCACTACCTTAACGGAATTTTGCTTATGTCGCAGCAATACTTTCTATCAATTGCCCTAGTTTAGTTTTAATTAAATCTTCTTACATGGAAATAGAACTCTCTCTTTTTACCATAGTTTAGAACTGTTTAGAGCCTTTATTTTTAGGATGCTTAAAAGAAGACAACTTAGGATCACACTATGAGATTAGAACCTCAAACACTTTTGTGACTTGTATGATTTAAGGAATTCTAGTACAATCAGGACATAGACTAGCTTAGAAAGAAAATTGGGTATAAGTTAGAGGTGCCCACAACTGGCTCTAGCTTAAGGAAGCCCTAGAGTTGCCCGAAATTGGCTCTAGCTTAGAATCCTTGTAATCATCTTGTTCACAATGCATACACACACTCACAAATCTTATAGTTTGATTCTAGGGAATTCCTAAGGCATCCAAAGATCTAAGGGCCAAGATGTTCTTCTCCATGGTTTTGAGAGAGAAGGAAAAGTAAGACCAAGGAAACGATTTATAAAAACTAAGGTTTGGCAATTGATGGTTTGCATTGCTTGAGGACAAGCAATAGTTCAAGTTTGGGGGTTTGATAAGTGCCCAAAAGTCCTGGATTTTAACCCTTTTTTCATGGCATTTATCACTCAACCTACACCCATTTGAGCTGCATTATATCCTTTCATGCATAGATTTCATCGTTTATGCCCTTGAACTTTGTATTATGTTTATTATATGAAAAAGGTACTATTTAATGCATAATTAGTATTCTTGCAGGATGACCACTACTGGAGCAGGAGGATGCCGCCACAACAAAGAAAGCAAAAGGGAAGATAAGGCAGAGTTAGCAAACAACAGACCCTGATCGAGCCAAGCCACAAGACAACCTCTACTGAAGGAAGCTGCGGAAGCCTTGCTGAACAGAACAGGCCGATGATGAGGTAGCAAAAGCTAGGCCACGATAGCGTATTGCCAGAGGGAAAAATGAGCAAAGTGGTAGCCGACTTGTAGAGCCTTTAACGCTGGATTTTCCTACACATTTTGCGTGGCAACTGGAGCTCGAGAAAAGGAAAATGCGAAAAGAAGTATAAAGTTGGACTCTTGGTCAAAAGTGTATATTGTAAAAAATTAAAGAGATTTACTTCTTTAATAAAGTCTAGTTCAAGTCCAACTTAACTTCCTCTCCAAGAAGGATTCGTTCCTACACCTTCCCTTATATAAAGGCATGGCACCATGGAGACGACACATCGGAGAGAGGAGAAGAGAGATTGAGCTTAGGATTAGTTTCATTATGTTCTAAATTTTCTTAGGGTTAGGATTAGTTTGTTTAGTAGATGTGTGAAAACTTTTTGTACTTAGTTTTTGTTCTTAATGCAATAAAAGTTAAGGTTTACTTATTCTAGCTTTAATTATTTTTGCATTCTACTCGGGAGAGGGCTTATGAGATCATCCATTTGTTCAATATCGGGAGAGTTGAGCTCATTGAAGGAATAAGCACGGTTTTTGCCCTACGTGGTGTAAACTAACTCGGCCTAGGGATAGGTTAGAGTTTCAGCGGCTAAGAGAAGTGTATGAATAGTTGGTGTTTGCCTTTGATTCACGCCGAGAGGTATCATCAGAGTTCAGTCATCAACCAGTGTTCCATGCTTAGGGATTGCCGCGAACCTTAACTACTTCTGCCCATGAGCAAGGGATTGCCGCGACAGGGATTCAACCACTACAGACACCGTAGGGATTTAGGTCACTGCCACAGCAGTAGTGCGTTGCCACATTCAAGACAGAAATGAAGTCAAGAGGATTCCACAGTACGACACATTCTAATTCGGTCTATCTTCTTATCTTGGTCACTCTTTTACTTTATTTACATTGCCGCGAAACCATCCAAGGACGCTTTGCCGAACCTTAACTACTTCTGCCCATGAGCAAGGGATTGCCGCGACAGGGATTCAGCCACTACGGACATTGTAGGGATTTAGGTCACTGCCACAGCAGTAGTGCGTTGCCACATTCAAGACAGAAATGAAGTCAAGAGGATTCCACACTACGACACATTCTAATTCGGTCTATCTTCTTATCTTGGTCACTCTTTTACTTTATTTACTAGATTTTCTTAGTTTAGTTATCTTTAGATTACCTCAAATCACCCATTTAATTTGTGTTTTACTTTCTTTATTTTGCAGTGCGAGGGAGTAGAACCGAAGGTTGAGTACCAATCCCTGTGGAGACGATACTCTTATACTTATCCCTATATTACTTATGTCCTGTATACTTGCACAATTTGCAGAGCACTATTTACACGCAACAATGTTGTGACCTACATTTCGAGTAAGATCATTAATTGAGATCTCCAGTTCTTCATTTGCATCTTTCTCCTTTATCACCTCCCTTTTTTCCTCCTCTTCACCCAAGTCTTCTTTCTCTTGTAATTGTGCTACTTCCTCCATCAAATTAAGCTATTTGAGGTTGCATTGATGTACAGGAGTGAACTTGTCTCCATATTTAAAACAAAGGTTATTGGATCTCCTGTACTCCAACAGTGGTTGTTTGGTGATGTTTTGGTTGGTGGTTTTATGTGGTGTAGTGGTACTAGTTGTCCCAAGTTTTTGGAAAGTGTTTTGGGTGGTATGGAAGTAGGTTTTTGGCTTTAAACATTTTATTTCCAGCATCAAGGAGAGTTCTTGAAGCTTGGCCAATCTATATGCTTCATTTAAGGAACCATGTCGACTGATTTTTACTCTATGTGTAGCACCTTAAATTTTGATTAAAGAATGATCTTTAGAGGTTCGGTTTAAAGATGTAATAAATGGATTAAGAGCATGGCCAAAATTGAAAATTTCAACTTAAGTATTAAATTTGACGTGACCAAAAAGTTTAAATTTGCAAGTTTGGTGATTGCATGTTAAGGTGATAAATCGGTAGTGGAAATTACATGGATTAATAATTTAAGCCACGTGGGAATGGAAATCTCTTGGTGATGAGATCACACAAACATAACTCCATCATCTTCATATTGGTGAGAGAATAGTAACGAGTTTCCTCGAGAAAGAGAGAGTGAGAGAAACACTTTGATAACCTAAAGAAATTGTTGGTTTAAGCTTTGCAATTGAAGAGTCAATATTGTGTGTGGGTGTGATTTTGTTAAACACCGAGCAAGGTAATGAAATTCTTGATCCTTGTCTTTTGATAATTGGATTTCTTGATGAACATTCTTGTAAACCGAATGCTTTGGCTTAGGAGGATAGTTAGATGAGCATATAAACTAGCGATGTTTGATTTATTAGGAGGAGTTCAAATTTCATGTACAAATGGTTAGCCCTGCATTGGTGCGCATAGTTGATTTGGTAAAATTTGACTATTATGGTTATTTGTTCAATTGAATTAGATGTTGGAATGTTCGAATGGTTTATAGCTGATTTGATGAAATAGGGACTAAATTGTTAAACTCAATGATGGGTTGAATTGAAGCATTATTCGAACTACTGAATTAATCAAGGGATGAACTGAAATGTTGCTTGAATTGCTAGATTTAACATGGTCTAATTCGAATTGTTATGTGGAAATGTGAGATGAGCTGTTATGTATTCGAATCTGCTTAATTAGGAGATTTCATGACCAAGTAAATTCTTTTTTGAAGTTGTCCTTGTTGCTAAACAATTGTGCAAGAAATGTATCATGAAAAGTGTTAATTGTACGTATGGAAACAATGGAAAACTGGACTGTTTTGCTATGCTGTAAAGTATAGAATATGCCCTGCGTTATAAGTATACAACTAGATAAAATTTGGACTGTTAGATACGATTAGAAAGGCATGAAACTGCCCTGCGTTAAACCGATCCATAGGGGACTGCTTTAGAGAAATAATCACTGGATTAAATTAATATTTAAATGAAAACAAGTATTGGATTGATCACTACACATAAGTATTTGTAGTTAAGAAGAATTATGAAATTAAATGTTAGTTTAAAAGATAGCTCAAATGACTTGAAGAAATGACAATTTTGAAGCAAAAAGAAATAATTATGAATGATTGAATTGCTATAGTAATGTTTGAATTGTTGGTCAATAAGATTGACAGTAATGCAATATTATTGCTCCCTCATTTAGACAATAAAGGAAATGATCAAGGAGGGGATAAGCAAAAGGGCATAGTGATCCAAGATCAAGACTTAGCTCGGAATAACTGTGAGTATAGCCTACATTTTTAAACATAGATCGGTTTTTTAATATGCAAACTTGTTTGAATGCTCAATTAGACATGAATGTATAATGGATTGGTCGATTTGAATATTAAGAGGTAAGTGCCAAGGTAAGCTTGGATGAGTTGAGTGATTGCCAATGCCTATTATGGAATCTTGTATGTTGTACTGATAACTACTGTTTGATCAAGATTTGACTAAGTGTTTGGATTTGTTTAATGGTAATGCTTAAGTAGCATCCTGTGTATATGTTTGGAGTACATTGTTAATATTTATCTGAATAAGCTACCATGAGTCTATTTAGGATGTTGTCCAAGTTATATCCTGAATGTTTGGCATGCCAATTATTGTGTCCTGAGCTCAGCCTGAAATGGACTAAGGTCCCCTGTTTGGTACCAAGGTATCCCTGATTAACTAATTAGCTTATATGCTTCAATGGCATTAATCACTATCGCCTGATTTGAATTCAATTGAACATGTGTACTAGGTTAATCAACAGTCCTTATTATCTTATTTCAACTAAAGTCGCATGTAAATGGGATTTGTTGTGGGACTACCTGCGTGCTATTGTTCAAATGATAGTCTAACAAATTTGTCTTCAATGAAGTTTGAAACTATGTGATATATATGATGCTAAGCTCAGAAGTAGCTTTCTGTTGGATTGACAAATGAAATGGATACAATCGTCTATTTAATTTGGAATTAATTCGACCTTGTGTGATTACTTGTTTGGAAAGCTATTGATGAACTTGCTCAATTAATCTGAAATATATATACATGTATTGACATTATGAGATGATTATTAACTACTCACCATGTTGCTTTATAGGAAAGTATGTTTGTTGAATCGAGCGTGGGGAAAGGAGCTTCACAAGGTCACTAAAGCAAGCATTAAAGTATGTTTTGGTTATGTTAAGTTAACTCCTAGAAGGTGGCATGAAATTGAACTTTAGGCTTGGAATCTTTAAGTATTTTTGGGAGTTGTAAACACTAGAAATTTCTTACGTTTGTATATATATATATATATATATATAAATTCATTTGGTCTTTTTTTAAATAATGGTTGTTGCCTTATTAATGCTTTATGAGCCGAATGGCTTTGTCGACCCTAGAAATGAATGTTTTACTTGAATGTAATTATACATGAATTGTTTGGGATGTATATGGAAATTTGTTAAATAATGCTTATGGTGAATTAAATGAGTAAGTAGGGCATGTTTGATTATGTAAAGGAAATCTAAATTTTACCATTATGCTCTTGCCTTCATGTATCCTCTAAGTTGACCAGGGACTTAAAAACTCATTTAGGAATTAGATATAGACCTGAAATTTACTTTCCTACTTGAAGTATTGCATGTTAGGGTAAATACTTAATAGTTCACATCCTTCCAAAGAAATTTTAAACTCTACATTACCATGATGGCTTTTCTGAAACTTGAACTCTCGTGTTGTAGCTTGCTAAAGAAGTAATGTATGATATGATTATTGTTAGGCTTGATAAGCTCGATTTTCTTCAACCGATTTACGTAGACGAGTGGTGAAGAAGTTGGATTTTTGGGTGATTGAGGTGTGAAAGCTAAAAGATAAATGACAAGATAATTTAGAGTGGTTCGGCCTTCAAACAAGCAACTACATCCACTACCTTAGCTTCTCACTAAGGATTTCACAACCAATTCACTAATTGATTCGTCCCCTTTTCTAGGATGAGGAGGAAACCCTTGCAACGATCAAAGCTTTCTAGCTCAAAGCTTAATCAAACCCTCTCTACAAGAGATAAAGATAAGCAAACTAAAATCCCTCTTACAAGGTTGATGTTTGCACACTAAAGTACTCACCCAAACCTAAACACTTGAGCACATTTGACAATTTAGGCTCACAAGTGTTGTCTATACAAAGAATGAATAATTTAAGCCGTAAGACAAATTTCTCATCATATGATTGTTGACAATTGAAGCATTAGCCTTTCCTTGATGCTTGGAGGTCCCTTTTATACTCTCAATAGTTTGTAGCCGTTTAGGACCGTTGGGATTGAATTGGAGTTGTTGGAGACTTTGTTTCCCACCATAAATGCAGTTCTTGTGATGTTTGTTTCGATACACGCGTAGCTGTATCAAAACGCCCTTCTTCAGAACTAGCCGTTGGAGTCTGATGCAGTATGCCGTATCAAAATGCTTTGGGCTGCATCAGAACGCCCTTATCGAAATGCTTAGTGTCGTATCGAAACAACCTGCAATTCAAATAGCCGTTGGGAAATTTTCGTTAGGGGGTTTAGCCGTTGGGATGTATGACACGTAAGTGTATCGAAACACCAAAGGGTGTTTCGAAACAACACCTATCTGTATCGAAACAGGTAAGCCCTGTATGGAAATGGGTTCTGGTAATTTCAAATCGTATGGATACAGACTATGCCTGCATCGAAATGGGTACATTAAAAGCACTAGTTTGGCTACTTAAAAATGTTTCAAACATTGCTAAAACCTTTTGAAAACACCTCAAACTTATTTTCAAGTTGTTTTTGACTTAGAGAGTATTTTAAATTCTTTTCAATTAAGTCCAAAACATTTTTCAATTATTATATCAAAACATATATTTCTACAATCTCCCCCTTTTTGATATAATAAAATCAACTTGAAAAATTGTTTGGGATTCTCCCCCTAAGTATTTAAAAATATGAATAAGAGATTTTGAAAATTAAATGAAGTTAAAGCTCCCCCTTATTCTATTAAAAATCAATTTTTCAAACCATTTTCTCCTTTTTTGTTATATCAAAAAGAATTTAAAAGACATTAAGATCAAGATAACATAGGAGGTTAAAAAATTGACACAATTAAAAACTTTTGGTTTTAAAATTAGTTCCCCCTTAATCAAAGCATTAAACAATTTTAGTCTAACAATATGATAATTTCGTTGTAAAGAAAAATAATCTAATGAAAAACAACTAGAAATTTTACCAACACTTGAAATTCAAAGGAGTATGTGAAACCTTCCTTCTTCAAGTGTTCTTTCTTGTGTGTATGGAGCTCCCCTCAAATTTGGACTTGTTGATCACTCTCCATCACACCTAACCAAGAAAATCAAGTAATTTTTGGTATCCAAATTGCTTTGGATCCATAAACGTTAGTAGCACATAATTTTGTCCCCTTAGGAATCTGTTTTTCAATTTCATCCTTTTTAGTTGAAGTACATAGTCCTTTTGGGACCCAAATATTTCTAAAAAATTTACCATTCAAAAATCTAGGGGCACTAGATTGTCTTACATAAAAATTTGATTTTCCCAAATTGCTTTTCTTTTGAAGTTCATTGAAAATCAATTTTTTCCTTTTTAAGATCACCAACTTCTTTTTTATAACCTTTTTCCATCGTTTGAAGCAAATTTTGTAAATTTAAAACTTTAAGTTCAAAATCTTTAATTTTCGCTTCAAACTCTAAATTTGTTTTGGAAAGCAAATCATTTTTCTTTTTCAAATTTGAAAGCAATTTTTTGTTTTTAGAAAATGATGCATTAAATTCTAAAAGCAAGTCATCATAGGCATCTTGTAACTCATTAAATGTATATGAATTTGAAATAGATGAGTTAGGAGTTACCCTTGAATCTTCTTCGATGGCCATAAGGCAAAGGTTGGCTTGTTCATTGTCGGTGGAGTCTTCATCACTCCATGTAGCCACATATGCCTTCTTCTTATGGCTTAAAGAGCTTGCTTTCTCTTTCTTCCTCGATTCATGCTTGGATTCATTCATTTTTCTCTTCATGAATCAGGCAAACTTTTCGAAGAGATAGGTCATCTATTCTTTTCAACTTTCACCCTCACTTGATTCAACATGGTTTCACTTGGAGGACTTGAGAGCCATGGCATTCGTGTTGATGCCAAGCTCCAAGATTTTCTTCTTCCCCATCTTCTTTACTCTTCCTTCTTCTTCTCCTCTTCTTTTCCTTTCTTCATAATTTCATGAGTGAGAAGAGACCCCATGAGTTCATCAAGCTTTAAAGTCTTGGGATTCTTGGCTTCGATGGTTGCGGTCTTTTTTTAGTCTCGTGACTCGGGAAGAGAATAGAGAAGCAAGTTTATCTTCCGAAATGATTTCTCCGTAGCCTTTGAGCTCATTTGTGATGGTGGAGAATCTATCGAACATCTTCGTGATGTCTTCATCAGGTTCCATCTTGAAGTTCTCATACTTGAGGTTGAGAAGACCGATCTTGGTCTCCTTTACTTCATTGGTTCCTTCTTATGTCACTTCAAGCTTGTCCCATACTTCCTTGGCATCTTCGTAAGAGGACATCTTCTTATAGATGTTAGGGCCAAATGCACAAAAGAGGATGTGCAAGACCTTGCAATTAAGCTCCATCTTCTTGCAATCACCGCATTCCATTCCGCCTTTACCCTTTGTGGCGCATAAGGACCCTCTTCAACAATATCGCAAAGCTTGTAGTCTTTGGATTTGATGAAGAACTTCATTCTTATCTTCCAATGAGCGTAGTTGTCCCGTCAAAGAATGGTGGCTTGTCGATGGATTGCGCCATTTGACCGGTTGATTGAAATGTTGTATCGAGCTTCCCGGATCGTCTCAATAGGATGTTAATTCTCTTTGATTAAGCCTCGATTTGATACCAATTGTTAGGCTTGATAAGCTTGATTTTCTTCAATCAATTTAGGTAGCCAAGTGGTTGAGAAGTTGGATTTTGGGTGATTGAGGTGTGAAAGCTAAAAGATAAATGACATAATAATTTAGAGTGGTTGGGCCTTCTAACAAGCACCTACATCCACTACCTTAGCTTCCCACTAAGGATTTCACAACCAATTCACTAATTGATTTGTCCCCTTTTCTAGGATGAGGAGGAAACCCTTACAACGATCAAAGCTTTCTAGCCTAAAGCTTGATCAAACACTCTCTACAATAGATAAAGATAAGCAAACTAAAATCCCTCGTACAATGTTGATGTTTGCACACTAAAGTACTCACCCAAACCTAAACACTTGAGAAAATTTGACAATTTAGGCTCACAAGTGTTGTCTATACAAAGAATGAATAATTTAAGCCTTAAGACAAATTTCTCATCATATGGTTGTTGACAATTGAAGCATTAGCCTTTCCTTGATGCTTGGAGGTCCCTTTTATACTCCCAATTAAGTTTGTAGCCGTTTAGAACCGTTGAGATTGAACTGGAGTTGTTGGAGACTTTATTTCCCACCATAAATGCAGTTCTAGTGATGTATGCTTTGATATACGCGTAGTTGTATTAAAACACCCTTCTTAAGAACTAGCCGTTGGAGTCTGATGTAGTATGCTGTATCAAAACGCTTTAGGTCGTATCGAAATGCCCGTATTGAAATGCTTAGTGCCGTATGGAAAAAACCAATAGGGTGTATGCCACGTAGGCGTACCAAAACAATACATAAGTGCCATATCGAAACGCTCGTATCGAAATGCTTAGTGCCATTGGGGGTTTTAGTTGTTGGGGTGTATGCCACGTAGGCGTACCGAAACACCAATGGGTGTTTCAAAATAACACCTATCCATATCGAAACTTGTAAGCCCTATATCGAAACGAATTTTGCAGTTTCAATACGTATCGGTACAAATTATGCCTGTATTGAAACGGGTACATTAAAAGCACTGGTTTGGCTACTTAAAAACGTTTCAAGCATTGCCAAAAACTTTTGAATATACCCCAAACTTATTTTCAAGTTGTTTTTTACTTAAAGAGTATTTTAAATTCTTTTCAATTAAGTCCAAAATATTTTTCAATTATTATATCAAAACATATATTTCTACAATTCTCTTTAATCGAATGAGTCTAGGGCTTAAATAACTTGTTTACCCGAAGAGGTAATACATTGACATTTGATTAGAGAGAATCCAAGAGGACTTATAAGTTATTTCTCTCTTACTAATACCACTTTGCTCGAGAAAGAAGGATTCCAGAACCAAGTCTATGTGAGTATTGTATAATTAATGTTTGAGTAGATCATTGTCTGCTTGTTACGATGGATGCTTGGTACCACTAAAGTTTATGATTGGTATTTGAATGTGAATTCCATGGCATCTATTTGTTTAACTAGTTGTATGTATGAAATAGATGATCACACAATTTATTTACTTTAAGGCTCTAAAACGAGCATTTCCTCTTTATTCGAATTCTAACTTGCTATACAAGTAGCATGTCTACTTCTAGAATAGCATAACTTCTAGGCCCGAGGTAGGGGTATTACAATGGTAATCAGAGCTAAGATTTAGTAGATCCTAGGACTAAACCGGTTGTGTCAGTAATTATGTAAGTGTCACCTAGGAGTTGAATTAATTATGCTTGTGACCTTGTTTAATGATTCTTCTTGATTATAAATTTCAGATGTCTGATACACATCTGGCTCGGGATAAGGATAACCCGACTAGCTCCTCCAATGAAGGAGGCATTGTCAGATTGGGTCAGAAGCAAGCAGGCCCTCTAAAGGCTGCAGAACTACAGCTCGAAGCTCCTCAACCTAATCAAATTCAGAAGGAATGCCTGCTCAGCATGACTAAGATGTTTAATCAACTAGTTAGTAATATGAAGCAAAACAATCCCCATGAACCTGTAGTAGTCAAGTATAGGGCCCTATTGATAAACTGGCTTCAACATTGAGCCTATACTTTTACGGGGACTGATGATGAAAACTCGAAAGCAACTGAATACTGGTTGGAGACTACTATCAGGATTTTAACGAAATAACTCCAGTGTTTAGATGACCATAAGTTGGAATGTGTTGTGGCTTTGCTTACATATATAGCACTAAACTGGTGAGAATCTATAGTTCTTACTGCTCCCGAAGATTCAGTTACCTGGGAATTATTTTTGAAGGAATTCCGAAAGAAACACGTGAGTGAACAATACTTGTCTAAGAGAATAAGACCTTTCTTGCACCTGAAGAGAGATGATAGACCTGTGGAACAATACATTTGTGACTTTTGTAAGTACTGCAAGTACGGGTCTGAATACATCAAGAAAGAGGAGGACAAGTGTAGACTGTTTATCGAAGGACTGAATGATGAGCTGAACCTGATGTTCGTAGCTCTTGGAATCACGGATTTCCAAGACCTGGTGAACCGAGTAATTGCTAGGGAGTTTAGGATGAAAGCTGAAGATAAAGGATGAAATCTACTGATAAAGGGAGGTAAAACTATTCTAAGAAGAACAAGAGACCAAGAAACGAACACAAACCTCAATGGTCCTCAAAAAGGCCGAAAAGGCAAGGAGGAAACTCCCCGGGTTATGTTGTTTCTCCCAAGGGTAACTATATTCTGAGGCCTCAAACTATCATTAAATCTTCTGCTCCAACAATCTTTGTTAATAGTTCTCGGAACACGAGCAAGGAACCTCAGTCTCGACAATGCAACATCTGTCAAAACTACCATTCTAGTCAGTGTAGGAGGCAATCGAATGCTTGTTTCCGGTGTGGAAGCCTAGACCATTATGTTCGGGATTGTCCTCAAACTCAAGATAGATTTGTGGCCATAGTAGAATCTAATTTGAACCCAATCCCATCTCCTACGGGAAGGGGATCGAAACTAGCCCATTCTAGGAACTCGGGAAGGACTCGAGGCTAAGCTCCTGCAAATACTAACCTAGAGTCTCGAGCCCCCACTCGGATGTACCACATTCGGGTCGTGATGAAGAAGAGGCACCTGATGTTATAGAATGTACCGTTGAATTAAATGAAAATTATGCTTATGCTATAATTGATACGAGATCTACCTATTCCTTTATATGTTCTTCCCTGCTTGAAAAACTCAAATTGAACTCTGAATATGTGAACCAAGGGCTTGTAGTTTTGAATCCTATAGGGGTATGTATATAAATCGGGTTTGTAAGGAATGTCATTTATATATTCAAAACATTCCATTCCCCGTTGATCTTTATGTATTACCATATTCTGAATTCGATTTAATTCTGGGCATAGATTGGTTAGGGAAACATAGAGCTTGGGTAGATTGCCAGAATAAAAGACTTTATCTTTATGGATTAGGGAAGGAATCCATTTTGTTAATAGATAAGAAACCTACATCTACTTTTGATGCTTTGATTAAAAGAGACGAATCTGATTTTGGTCTATCATCTATCCCAACTGTGTCGGAATTAGTTGATGTCTTTCCTGAAGAACTTATAGGACTACCACTAACCCAAGAAGTGGAGTTCAAGATCGAGACGCAACCGGGAATCAACCCAATATCCATCACTTCTTATAGGATGACTCCTGTTGAATTGAAAGAGCTTCAAAAACAGTTACAGGAACTTCAAAATAAAGGGTTCATTCAACCGAGCTCGTCTCCCTGTGGAGCTCCGGTACTCTTTGTAAATAAGAAGGATAGATTGATGAGATTGTGTGTAGATTACTGACAACTTAATCAGGTTACGATTAAGAACACGTACCCACTTCCAAGGATTGAAGATTTGTTTGATCAATTAAAGGGTGTTTCAGTGTTTTCGAAGATTGACCTTAGATCAGGTTAATATCAAATGAGAGTGAAGGGGTCTAACATCCCTAAGACTGCCTTCAGAACTCGGCATGGCCACTACGAGTTCCTGGTGATGCCCTTCAGTCTAACAAACGCCCCTACTACGTTTATGGATCTCATGTTGCTTCTCCCAGGGGTAACTATATTCTGAGGCCTTAAACTATCATTAGATCTTCTACTTTCTATTAATAGTTCTGGGAACACGGGTAAGGAACCTCATTCTCGACAATGCAACATCTGTCAAAACTACCATTTCGATCAATGTAAGAGGCAATCGAATGCTTGTTTTCGGTGTGGAAGCCTAGACCACTATGTTCGGGATTGTCCTCAAACTCTGGATAAATCTGTGGTCATAGTAGCCTCTAATTCGAACCCAATCCCATCTCCTAGGGGAAGGGGATTGAAACCAACCCATTTTGGGAACTCGGGAAGGACTCGAGGC
This sequence comes from Hibiscus tridactylites, assembly GCA_958450335.1. NCBI lineage: Eukaryota > Viridiplantae > Streptophyta > Magnoliopsida > Malvales > Malvaceae > Hibiscus > Hibiscus tridactylites. Next base: position 72,687,910 of record OY288279.1, read on the forward strand.
CAAGCTCCTGCAAATACTCACCAAGAGTCTCGAGCCCCCGCTCGGATGTACCACATTTGGGGCCATGATGAAGAAGAGACACCTGATGTTATAGCGTGTACCGTTGAATTAAATGAAAATTCTGCTTATGTTATAATTGATACGAGATCTACCTATTCCTTTATATGTTCTTCCCTGCTTGAAAAACTCAAATTGAACTCTGAATATGTGAACCAAGGGCTTGTAGTTTCGAATCCTATAGGGAGTATGCCCATAAATTAGGTTTATAGGGAATGTCCTTTGTATATTCAAAACATTCCATTCCCTGTTGATCTTTATGTATTACCCTATTGTGAATTCGATTTAATTTTGGGCATAGATTGGTTAGGCAAACATAGAGCCTAGGTAGATTGCCAGAATAAAAGACTTTATCTTTATGGATTAGGCAAGGAATCCATTATGTTAATAGATAAGAAACCTATATCTATTTTTGATGCTTTGATTAAAAGAGACGAATTTTATTTTGGTCTATCATCTATCCCAACTGTGTCGGAAATTTTTAATGTCTTTCATGAGGAACTTCCGGGACTACCACTAACCCAAGAAGTGGAGTTCAAGATCGAGATGCAACCGGGAATCAACCAAATATCCATCACTTATTATAGGATGGCTCCTATTGAATTGAAAGAGCTTCAGAAACATTTACAAGAACTGCAAAATAAAGGGTTCATTCGACCGAGCTCGTCTCCCTGGGGAGCCCTGATACTCTTTGTAAAGAAGAAGGATGGATCGATGAGATTGTGTGTAGATTACTAACAACTTAATCAGGTTACGATTAAGAACAAGTACCGACTTACAAGGATCAAAGATCTGTTTGATTAATTAAAGGGTGTTTCGGTGTTTTCGAAGATTGACCTTAGATCAGGTTATTATCAAATGAGAGTGAAGGAGTCTGACATCCCTAAGACTGCCTTCAGAATTCGGTATGGCCACTACGAGTTCCTGGTGATGCCCTTTGGTCTAACAAACGCCCCTACTATGTTTATGGATCTCATGAACCGAGTTTTCAAGCCCTATTTGGATAAATATGTTATGGTCTTCATAGAAGATATCCTTGTTTACTCAATGGATGAGTCGAGCATTCAAAACATCTCAAAGTTGTGTTGCAAACATTGAGAGATAATCAACTATACGCCAAGTTTAACAAATGTGAATTATGGATGTCTAAAGTATCGTTTCTAGGACACGTAATATCGGCTGACGAGATTAAGGTCGACCCGAAAAAGATACAATTCGTGATAGAGTGGAGACCTTCAAGGATTATCGGTGAAGTTCGAAGCTTCATGGGCTTAGCTGGTTACTATTGAAGATTTGTTAAGGGATTTTCGATATTAGCCAAACCTTTAACCAAACTTCTTCGTAAAGATGTACCATTTATATGGTTTGAAGAACAACAACGAAGCTTTGACCAACTAAAAGAAGTCCTTACTCAAGCTCCAGTACTGACTCAACTCGAATTTGGGAAAGAATATATGATGTTTAGTGATGCTTCTCACTTGGGCCTGGGATGTGCTTTGATGCAAGAAGATAAGGTGGTTTCATATGCTTCACGACAATTGAAGTCTCACGAGTTAAATTATCCGACTCATGATCTAGAACTTGGTGTAGTAATCTTCGCCTTAAAAATATAGAGACACTACTTGTACGGTGAAAAGTGTCATCTATATACTAATCACAAAAGTCTTAAATACCTTCTTAATCAAAAAGAGCTTAACATTAGGCAAAGACGTTGGATAAAGCTACTCAAAGACTATGATTTGATCACAGGTTATCACCCGGGAAAGGCCAATGTGGTGGCTGATGCACTCAGTCGTCAACATTCCCGTGGTTAGTATTCAGTTTAACTAAATCTCCCATAACTCTTATTCGAAACCCATGTTGATATCATCTAAAACTTCTTCCTTGCAAATTCTTGTACCCTCAAACTCCTTTAATGCTTGCCTTCGAATGAATCTGAAGCAAGGAATGCTAGCTTCAGTTCGAATTGAATTAGAGGTGATATCGAGAATTCGATCCTTGCAACAATTGGATCCCGAATTGCAAAGAATTGCTCTCAAGCTAAATGAGAGTGCCAAATTAGAGTATGTACTCAAGGAAAATTGTTTATTGTATTTTAGAAATCAATTATGTGTTCCTGATGACTCTAATCTGGGAAAAGAAATCCTGCAAGAAGCTCATGCTAGTCCATTTTCAATACATCCTGGTTCAGTGAAGATGTATAAAGACTTGAAGAATCTCTACTGGTGGCCTAGATTGAAATCCTCCATAACAGATTTTGTATCCAAATGTTTAGTATGCCAGAAGGTGAAAGCAAAACATCAGGTCCCTTCGGGACTACTGCAACCCATTGAAATTCCACAATGGAAATGGGAACAAGTAACCATGGACTTTGTTAGTGGGCTACCCCTGTCTCCTAAGAAGAATGATGCAGTATGGGTCATAGTAGATAGATTTTCGAAGTCTGCCTACTTCCTCCTTGTTTGAATGAACCTGAGTTTAGACCAGTTAGTCGAACTCTGCATTTGAGAAATTATTAGGCTGCATGGCATTCCTACTTTAATAATCTCTGACCGGGATGCATGATTCATTTCTAAATTCAGGAGATCTTTACAAAAAGCTCTAGGAACTAAAACCAATCTCAGTACAACTTTCCATCCTTAATCAGATGGTCAGTCTGAAAGAACTATACAAGTCCTGGAAGACATGCTAAGAGCTTGTATACTTGACTTTGGAAAGAATTGGGAAAAAGTGTTACCTCTAGCTGAATTTTCGTACAACAAAAACTATCATTTTTCTATCAAGATGGCTCCCTTCGAAGCTTTGTATGGAAGAAAATGTCAGGCACCTTTATGTTGGTCGGAATTTGGAGAGAACAAAGCTTTGGGACTCCAATTGTTTTGAGAAATGAAGGAGCGAGTGCAAATCATCTGTAAACGGTTGAAGGAAGCCTTCGATAGACAGAAAGCTTATGTTGACCGTAAAAGAAAGGATATTCAACATAATGTGAGAGATAAAGTGTTTCTTAAGATATCTCCCTGGAAGAAGGTATTTAGGTTTGGAAATAACGGTAAACTTAGTCCTCGAGATATAGGGCCTTTCAAAATCATTGAAAGGGTTGGCCCAATTGTTTATCGGTTAGCCTTTCTAGAATAATTCAACAAAATACATAATGTATTTCATGTATCCATGCTACGTAGCTACTGATATGATCCTTCTCACATTCTTGAACCAGAGGAAGTAGAATTAAACTCGGACTTGTCCTACGAGAAATAACCAATCTAGATTCTTGATGGGGAAGAAAGAAGGCTACGAAACAAAACTATTACATTAGTTAAAATTATGTGGAAGAATCATGGGAGCAAAGAAGCGACTTGGGAACTTGAATCTACCATGAGAAACCAATATCCTCATCTTTTTATTTCAGGTAAAATTCGTGGATGAATTTTTTTAAGGGGAGGATTTGTAACACCATAAATTTTGATTAAAGAATGATCTTTAGAGGTTCGATTTAAAGATGTAATAAATGTATTAAGAGCATGACCAAAATCAAAAATTACAACTTAAGTATTAAATTTGAAGTGACCAAAAAGTTTAAATTTGCAAGTTTGGTGATTGCATGTTAAGGTGATAAATCGGTAGTGGAAATCCACATGGCTTAATAATTTAAGCCACGTGTGAATGGAAACCTCTTGGTGATGAGATCACACAAACATAGCTCCATCATCTTCATTTGGTGAGAGAATAGTACCGAGTTTCCTTGAGAAAGAGAGAGTGAGAGAAACACTTTGATAACTTGAAGAAATTGTTGGTTTAAGCTTTGCAATAGAAGAGTCAATATTGTGTGTGGGTGTGATTTTGTTTAACACCAAGCAAGGTAATGAAATTCTTGATCCTTGTCTTTTGATAATTGGATTTCTTGATGAACATCCTTATAAACTGAATGTTTCGTCTTAGGATGATAGTTAGATGAACATATAAATTAGCTATGTTTGATTGATTAGGAGGAGTCCAAATTTCATGGATAAATTGTTAGCCCTGCATTGGTGTGCATAGTTGATTTGTTAATATTTGAATATTATGGTAATTTGTTCAATTGAATTAAATGTTGGAATTTTCGATTGGTCTATAGCTGATTTGATGAAATAGGGACTGACTTTTTAAACTCAATGATGGGTTGAGTTGAAGCATTATTCGAACTATTGAAATGTTGCTTGAATTTATAGATTTGACATGGTCTAATTCGAATTGTTAAGTGGAAATGTGAGCTGAGTTGTTGTGTATTCGAATCTGCCTAATTAGGAGATTTCATGACCAAGTAAATTATGTTTTGAAGCTGTCCTGGTTGCTAAACAATTGTGCAAGAAATGTATCTTGAAAACTGTTAATTGTACGTATGGAAATAATGGAAAACTGGACTGTTTTGCTATGTTGTAAGTATACAACTAGATAAAATTTGGACTGTTAGTTAGGATTTAAAAAGCATAAAATTGCCCTACATTAAACCGATCCATAGGGGACTGTTTTAGAGAAATAATCACTAGATTAAATTAATATGTAAATGAAAACAAGTACTGGATTGATCACTACAAATAAGCATGAGTAGTTAAGAATGATTCAAAAATTAAATGCTAGTTTAAAAGATAGCTCAAATGACTTGAAGAAAGGACAATTTCGGAGCAAAAAGAAATAACGAGGAATGATTGAATTGTATAGTAAAGATTGAATTGTTGGTCAATAAGATTGGCACTAATGCACTATTATTGCTCCCACATTTAGACAATAAAGGAATTGATCAAGGAGGGGATAAGCAAAAGGTCATAGTGATCCAAGATCAAGACTTAGCTCTGAATAGCTATGAGTATAGCCTGTATTTTTATACATAGATCGGTTGTTTAATATGCAAATTTGTTTGAATGCTCAATTAGACATGAATGTCTAATGGATTGGCCGAATTGAATATTAAGAGGTAAGTGCCAAGGTAAGCTTGGATGAGTTGAGTGATTGGCAATGCCTATTGTGGCATCATGTATATTGTATTGATAACTACTGTTTGATCAAGATTTGACTTAGTGTTTGGATTTTTTTAATGGTAATGCTTAAGTAGCATCCTGTGTATATGTTTGGAGTACATTGTTAATGTTTATCTGAATAAGCTACCACGAGTCTATTTAGGATGTTGTCCAAGTTATATCATGAATGTTTGGCATGCCAATTCTTGTGTCTTGAGCTCAGCCTGAAATGAACTAAGGTCCCTTGTTTGGTCCCAAGGTACCCCTGATTGACTAATTAGCTTATATGCTTTGATGGCTTGATCATGATCGCCTGATTTGAATTCAATTGAACCTATATACTAGGCTAATCGACAGTCCTTTTTTATCTTATTTTAACTAAAGTCGCCTGTAAATGGGATTTGTTGTGGGATTACCTGCGTGCTATTTCTCAAATGATAGTCTAATAAATTTTTCTTCAATGACGTTTAAAACTATGTGATATATATGACGATAAGCTTAGAAGTGGCTTTCTGTTGGATTGATAAATGAAATGGATACAATCGTCTATTTAATTTGGAATTGATTCGACCTTATATGATTACTTGTTTGGAAAGCTACTGATGAACTTGCTCAATTAATCTGATGTCTATATACATGTATTAGCATTATGAGATGGTTATTAACTACTCATTATGTTCCTTTACACGAAAGTATGTTTGTTGAATCGAGCGTGGGGAAAGGAGCTTTGCATGGTCACTAAAGCAAGCATTAAAGTATGTTTTGTTTTTCTTAAGTTAACTCCTAGAAGGTGGCATTAACTTGAACTTTAGGCTAGGGATCTTTAAGTATTTTGAAAGTTGTAAACACTAGAAATTTCTTACATTTGTATATATATATATATATATATATATATATATATATATATTCATTTGGTCTTTTGTGAGATAATGGTTGTTGCCTAATTGATGCTTTATGAACCGAATGGCTTGGTCGACCCTAGAAATGAATGTTTTACTTGAATGTAATTATACATGAATTGTTTGGGATGTATATGGAAATTTGTTAAATCATGCTTATAGCGAATTAAATGAGTACCAAGTAGGGGATGTTTGATTATGTAAAGGAAATCTATATGTCACCATTATGCTCTTGTCTCCATGTATCCTCTAAGTTGATTAGGGACTTAAAACTGATTTAGCAATTAGGCATAGACCTGAAATTTACTTTCCTACTTGAAGTGTTGCATGTTAAGGTAAATACTTAATAATTCACATCCTTCTAAAGAAATGTTAAACTCTACATTACCATAATGGCTTCTCTGAAACTTGAACTCTCGTGTTGTAGCTTGCTAAAGAAGTAATGTATGATATGATTCTCTTTAGTCGAATGAGTCTAGGGCTTAAATAACTTGTTTACCCAAAGAGTTAATAGATTGACATATGATTTGAGAGAATCCAAGAGGACTTATAAGTTACTTCTCACTTACTAATACCACTTTGCTTTAGAAGAAGGATTCTGAAACTAAGTCTATGTAGGTATTGTATAATTAATGTTTGAGTAGATCACTGCCTACTTGTTATGATGCATGCTTGGTACCACTAAAGTTTATGATTGACATTTGAATGTGAATTCCATGACATCTTTTTGGTTGGCTAGTTGTATGTTTGAAATAATTGGTCGCACAATTTCTTGACTTTAAGGCTCTAAAACGAGCATTTTCTCTTTATTCGACTTCTAACTTGCTATACAAGTTAGCATGTCTACTTCTAGAATAGCACAACTTCTAGGCTCGGGGTAGGGGTATTACACTATATCTCATTTTTTCTTTGAGCCCACTGAGAAAATTGGATACAAAGTAAGCTTCTTCCTAGGTAAGGTTCTGCTGGATGATATAGGGTTTGAGTTCCTCGAACCTCTCTTGACACTCCTCAATAGTAGTCTTCTGTACCAACTTGTTAAATTCTTCAATAATATCGGTATAGGCCCTGTCAAAGAACGTGTGGCATAAATTAGCAGTGAATTCATGCCATGTAAGCTTGTGTTTCTGCATTATATACCAATCAAACCAAGCTTCATTTTTCCTTCCAAATGCATGGCCATTAAATTCATCTTCTAGTCCTCTGGTATTTTCAACAAGGTGAAATACTTCTGACATCTTTTAATCCAGCCCCTTGGATTTGTTCCATCAAATATGTGCAACTCAGTCCTTGGCCTAAAGGTGCAGCCCCTAGTATTACCCATTAGAGTAGAAAAGTTGTGGTTTTCTAACATTTGAGTTTCTTCTTTAATGAGTTCTCCCATCTTCATTTTTAACTTAGCTTGGGGTAAAGTGGTGTGATGTGGTTTAGATGCTAATAATCATGGTTCCTCAGGTTTATAAGAAAACCTCTCAGTGTCATCATGGATTGTAACCAAAGTTGATGGCTTACTTGTGTTTCCTAGTTGGGATTGGTCTGCATCAGTTAGTATCTTTTCTGGCAATCCATGATTGGATTTCCCTCATTGTTTGGTCACTGCCTCCAACATTTTCTCAAGGCACCCTTCTGTGACATCCATTATAGTCTCCAAATTGGTTATCCTCTGGTTTAAGGTCTCATTTTGTTGACTCCACCATTTTGGCACCTTTTCCTCATCTTCTAGTTCATCGAGTTGATTCTGGATTTTGGTGAGTTGTGTTTGGATATCTGATAGATCAAGAGTCTCTTTTTTTAGTTTTCCCAGTTTTGAAGGGGATCTTAGCAAGCTCTGATTACTAAGTTGTCACGTTCACTCGTGAAAAATAAAGAAAGATTTGGGGATTTCAGAAAGAGAGAGAATTGGGGACTACTTAAGTTCAGAATTTTCTCATTAACAATTCCATAAAAGATTCCATATATCATTCTATCCAATATAGCATAGAAAAGGACACTGGTATTATTTACTGACACGTGTCTAACATTCCAAATTATTATCTCCAACCGATATTCTCTCCAGCGGTCTGATGGTGTGCTATCATTCTAGGTTTGGGCCCATCTGTTCCTTTGATCCAATCAGTTAACTATATTCTTCAAAGTGACGGATCTAAATTTTGTTCCAAGTAAGTTCAAGAAAGTCAAAATAAAAATCAAATATACTAAAAATTTTGTAATGTATAAATAGAAAACTATTCAATACATTTAAATTTTGGGAAAATATATGATGCACTGGCAGTGGGAATATTTTGCTTCCACAAGCGCCCTAATTTCAGGGGCTAGAGATTTAGTTTATGGTTTATAGTTTAGTGGTTTAGAATTTAGGGTTTAAGCTTTAGGGTTTAGGTTTTAGAATAATAGGGTCGAGATTTAGGTTTTTACCTATAACCCTAAATTATAACCTTAAACTCTAAATTCAAACCACGGTCCCTAAATTTTAAGCACATAAACATAAACCCCTAAACTATAAACCCTAAATTGAATCTCTAACCTCTAAAATTAGGGCGCTTGCAGAAACAAAATGTTTCCACCGCCAGCGCATGATATAATTACCCTTTAAATTTATTGAACAAACTAACAATCCAGTAAAACTAATAATAATAGGATAATTATTTGATACACTCGTGGTGGAAATAAAAGTTTCCACAAGCGTCTTAGTTTTGGGGTTTAGGGACTTAGTTTATGGTGTATTGTTTAGGGGTTTAGGTGTATGAGTTTTGAATTTAGGGATAGTGGTTGAAATTTATAATTTAGGGTTATAAGTTTATAGATTAAAACCTAAATCCTAACCATATTACCCTAAAAGCTAAACCTTAACCTCTAAACCCTAAATTCTAACTATAAACCCTAAATTCTAACCTCTATCCCTAAATTCTAAATCCCTAACCTAAACCTCATAAATCTTACACCCTAAACTAAGCTCTTAAACCCTAAAACTGAGGTGCATGTGAAAACTTTTAGTTTCCACCGCAAGTGTATAGAATAATAATCCATAATAAATAAAATAACAAGAGTCTAAAATTTATCTTTCTTTCTTTTTCGATAATTGTCCTCGACAATAAATGACTTTGTCTATTAGAACAAAAATGAAACTTTAAAATAAATTAAATTTTGAAATACTATTTTCACCAAAATATTTTAAATACTAAAGAATATAACTAAGGGGTCAACTAGTCTTTTACTCCACTTTTGTAGATATAATTTTTAATTTTTACTTGAGATTAACACTTTAAATTTTATGTGGATCAAGTGGGTTTAAATACATATACTTTTTTTTCTCTCCCAAACTTTCATCATTTTTACAAGGATTTTCTATACTCAGGAATTGACCTCACTAAACAAGACATGAATCCGCCCCTGATCCTTTAGCTTTTGAAACGGTGCCGTTCCCTTGACCAGGCTTAATTCCCTCTCTTTTCTTACTTGTCTCATTTGAATTCCCCAACTCAGAGTTCTCCAATTTCTTTGAATTTCCCTCTTTTCCTTCGCACATGACATTATGAACAACAGCTAAGCCTAGACCCAACTAAAATCCCAACATAAATGACTAATTAAACAACGAAGTAATGTAGCATTATTGAAGAAGGAAGTGGCAGATAAAACCTTTTTCAAAGCATTAAAGTTACTCAACCATAAGTGGAAACATGGGAAGGAAAAAAAGAACCCTTGCATTGAATTAAGCCAACCACCAACGTCCAACGTTGCTTTGTTCATACTCAACTTCCGGCTATAAAAACCCCCGAGCCCTAACCACACAAACCATCAGCAATCAGCTCACAAAGCACTTTACTTACAAGTTCTACAAAATCTTTTGCTTTTTTTCTTCTTGTAATTAATCAATATGGCTAGCTCCATGTCTATTAAGCTTGCATGCGTGGTGATGGTGTGCTTGGTTGTGGGTGCTCCCCTGGCTCAAGGAGCCATAACTTGTGGTCAAGTCACATCCTCCCTCGCACCCTGCATCACTTACTTGAGGGGTACCGGTGGCGGTGGTGACGTTCCTCCAGGTTGCTGCAGTGGGATCAAATCCCTCAACGCCGCCGCCCAAACAACACCCGACCGTCAATCAGCTTGCAACTGCATCAAAACTACGTCTAGCTCCATTTCTGGCATCAACTATAACCTTGCAAGTGGACTGCCAGGCAAGTGCGGTGTCAGCATCCCTTACAAGATCAGCCCCAGCACTGACTGCAAAAGGTTCGTATCTAATTTAAAACTAAAATCTCAATGAATTTACAACGAAACAAAATGGCCCAGTTTTGTTGTTTACTAACATTTAGTGATTTCATAGCTTATACTTGTCAATTTATTAATTGAAGAATGTTTTGTTCTTGTTGTTGCATTTGCAGTGTCAGATGAAAGTATTGGCCATGGAAGTTCGTCAGCTAATGGGAAGGGAAAGTAATGAAAGCTACAAATAAAATGGATGTTTAAAATCAATAGGGATAGAACTGTTTGTCGGAGTTCCCCTAAGTTTTAGAGTTGTTTTCGTTGTGTTCAAGGTCGCTTTATGCGACTATATAATATTTACCTTTACATGATTTTAATAATAATGTAACTCATGGTTTGTCTCGATAATTATTTCATGCATTGTAAAATGAGACTATATAGTTGTCTTATGTTCTTTAATTATATTAAAAAATAAAAACTTGTAATAATCGTATAATCCCGCATGTAAAATATTTTTTTCCAAGGTTAAAGTATGAAATAATAATAATATATATATTTTCTATATACCCTTCATCTTTTCTTCTTTCAATAATTTTATATCGACATGCACCTGGTCCAATGACAATGAAAGCCACTATTAATAAATTTCAAGTATAATTCAATCAATTTATGCAACGATTTTACCTTTTTAATAAATTTGATATTTTAACCGACAAGTGTTGGGTGTATTGGTAAGGTACATTGCACTCCCAAGTAGAGGACGAGAATTTAAACTTTGGAGACAACATTTTTAAGAGGGGTAGCCTCGCACAGGAACATGCACGCGTCAGGTCGGGTTTTGTCCCACCCGAAAATATATACCCTAAACCCAAATCAACATGACCTCATCTTTTAAAAAATCCAACCCAAAAACTATAAACTTAAACTCGAACCCGACCTGATCTATTAAAAAAATTAAATGGGACCTAATTGTAAAAATTAAAATTTAAGGACCTAATTGTAAAAATATTAAAATTTAATGACCTATATGTAAAAAATATATAGAGAATGAGCATTATTATGAATATCCTTAAAAATGTAGGGGAAATTTATACTATTAATCTCGAGTCATGTCAAATATTTTCACCCTAAACTCAAACTCAACCCAACCCAATTAGAAAGCACCCTTAATAGAAACCTAACCCAAACCCAAATTTTCTTTAAAAAAAAGAAAAAAAATACGGCCCGATTATGTCAGGTCGGGTAAAATGTCCATCTCTAATCTCGCACCCAGAACGAACATGAACTGTAAGGCAAATATGTATATAAAAAATTGATATTTAATTAGCTCAACATTTACGTTTCATTTTTCCCTTTGTTTTAATAAGAAAACAAAAAATCTTATAACATATTTGAACAAATGGTGGGCTGGTAGTACATTAAGATTACCACCATTCATCACATTAGGTTATGTCACATTTACAATATGAATTGAAAGAAAATATTTCATATTAAAAAATGTATTTATAAAAAGTATTAATAAATGTTTATATGTTGAATGATAATTAAATTGAATACAGTTTCATCAATCACATATTTGATTATTGGATATTTTTTTAAGTAATAGTTTTAATTGAGTAAACACATTTGGTTGGTTAGCCAAGCAACTTATCTTTGTTCCCTCATTTTTTTTAGGTTATGCGTTCTAAAATCACTAGGAACACTACCCTTCCCTTTTCTTGGAGTCTCCCATTTCCCTCCCCTCTAGGTATAATTAGGATTAGATTTAAAATTTGTCAAAAAATAATAGTTTAAATTGTTTCATTTAAAAAGTATATAAAAGTATGCAAAATGCAAATGTACCCTATTAATAATATTTATAATTAGTTCTAAAAAGAATTTTAATCTTTTTATTAACTAAATTGGGAGAAATTATATTGTGGGTTATTCCCGCCACATTATCTAGGGGACCAACCAATAAAAATTACATATTTCATTAATTTTTTTCCATGTCATATTTTTACCAAGTGAATCTTCACTCATATTTACTGTAAATCAATTTTAAAAACAGTTTTTACCAAGTGAAGATTCACTTGGTAAAAATATGACATTGAAAAAATTAATGAGATTAGTAATTTTTATTAGTAAGTTCCTGAATGACGTGGCAGAAATGACCCATTATATAATTTCTCATGGTTAACTCGTGAGTTGCGACATTAACTCAGAAATGGATTTAGTATTAATAGATTTTATCACTCATAAATACTAGCAAAAGAAAACATTATGGCATTGTCTAACAATTAGTGGATAGCTGATAGCGGATAGCGCATTACATTAGCGGATAGCGGATTGCATTAGCTGGTTTGACTAGCGGATTGTATTAGCTGATTATATAAAAGTGTTTGGTAAAATTAACTAATAGATGTTAACTGTTAGATTATTTAAACAAGCAAAATGACATATAAGGACATGATTATATTCAATACTTGTTTGAATAGTTTATTAGTTATCAATATTTTGTATCTAATTATTATTAATTAGATCTATAAAATTATTTTTAATATAACTTTTCTAAACATATTCAAATGATTTATATATTAATTTATTATTTATATAATTATTTTAATATAATTTAATTAATTAATAAATTTAAATACAAATATAAATATGTGATAATAAAAAGAAAAAAATAAATAGGATTAGCTTATAAATAGGGCTAGAAAATATTTAATTTATATTATTTTGAGATTTTTGGTAATTGGTAAGGGTAAAAGAGTCTTTACAACTCTAATATCAATCCTCTAATCTCAAAAACTCCTATTATGAGCTTTTTTAAAATTAGCGGTTTCACCTCAATCTGCTCTTTCAAACCGCTGTTTACCAAACAACAATATTAGTGGATTTGACTGGTTAAACCTCTAATTATGCCTTAAACTTTTAATTTTTGTTCAAACCTCTCTTTACAAAACAGGCCTATATATATATATATATATATATATATATATATATATATATATATATGAAAATTTAATGAACAAATGATTATACATGTGGATTTTATTTAAAGACAATCTAAGGGTGTATTAGATGAGATATTTTAAAATTTTGGAGGTTTTAATAATGTTAAATTTCGAAATGCGCGCATCATTCTAAATTTCTAGCATTCTCTACTAAAAAAATGCTAGCATTCATGATTATTTTGTTCGGATAAATAGTTTTTTTCATAGAAAAACTAAGTTATTATATGTTTATGAATTTTAGAAGAATAATTATAAAGTAATAATAATAATAAATATAAAAATATACAATATGAATATCGTTTAATTCGTAAAAATTATACAAGTAATTTTAATAATATAGAATGTAAAATAATAATTTTTTTTATTTGAATAAGAATATTATTTTGGAGTTTAAATATTTTATTTTAGATTTGGACAAAATCAATTAAATAAAATAAGATTAGAAGAAATTTTAAATTAATTATTTATCTAAACAATAATCATAACGCATTATGAAATGATGCATTTTAAAATGTAAAATATCTTTGAAGTAGTCACATGTCGAATTCATAATCTTAAAGAAAATAGGTGAGCTTTGAATAGTTTATTGTTAATGTAATTCTGAAAATCAATTTAGCATTTTTTTACGTTTTTAAAATTTGAACTTAAAACCTCATATATTAAATAAGTCTCGAATTTAAAATTTTATATATGTAAAAATTACATATTTTAAGATTCACTCATCAAAGTAAAATATATGATGCGGGTCATTATAAATTAATCAAAGCAAAGAACAATTAATTGGACAAACTGTTTGTCACCTTGTCGTTTCTTTTCAACTAAACCGTCCCAATAAATTGGATCGTGGAAATCAAACTGCAAAATCGACTAATAATAAGGAAACTATGACACGTCTTCTTGTTCCTAAGCATTTATTCCTCAGGAAAAATTATATTATGGGTGATTCACACCACGTCATTTATGTGACCAACCAATGAAAATCATCCATTTCACTATAATTTTTCATGTCATTTTTTTCAACCAATGAATCTTCACTAAAGTTTTTCCATGTCATTTTAAAAACTTTTTTTTTAAAGTTATTCTATTATTAAATTAATGATATGAAAAAAAAATAATGAAGTGGGTGGTTTCTAGTGGTTGGTCCCATGGATAACGTGGTGAGAATCACCCATGATATAATTTCTCCACCTTTAAGGATAGTAATTGGGTAAGGAATAATTAAAAATCGTGGAAATTTAAACCAATAAGTATAGAAAATAAACGAAATATTCATCTAGGGGACGAGGACAGAAGAAAGTTTTTTAATGAAGCATATATAGAGAAGGTGACGGCGATTGTTATATTCAAACTGTGGGAATAACTGAATCATATTTATATAATTCACCATATAAATTTTAAAAATATTCACATAAATTTCTAATATTTTACAAAGTTAGATGACTATAATGATAATTTATCCATTTTTTAATAAAAATTTAATCTCCCACAGCCCATTACTATGACCAACTGGATAGAGGAGGCAATGGAAATATTGCTTTGTCTTTATTTCCTCTCATTTTATTCTTTTTCCTTATAATTTTTCTTAGGGATAGCAATGGAGCGGGTCGGAGATGGTTTTACATTTTTCATTCCGTCCCCAACACTTGCGAGTGCGATTTTAAAAATTCTACATTAAACGTTTTAGTTTTTTTTTCGCCCCATGTCTATCCCTTACGGATCTTCGCGAATTTTGATTAATCCTTATCCCCAAGAAAATAAACAAAACTTAATACATTAAAACAAATACTTAATATTAAATCTCCAAAATTACAAACATAAATATAAATTTTTTTTTGACAATAAACAAACCATTTCAAAACTATAAAACATGACTAAAATATTAACTATTGAAACTTGACAATCTGCCCTACTTTTAAAAGAAAATATGTAACTAATAATCTATAGTTTCAAACCATGATCCGTTTGTTCTTAAAGGAACTAAATTAGATAATCTTTCCAACCATATAAATTATCTCTTCTAATTTTACTCGTACGATTATGAGGAATTTTTGAAGTCATTGTCATTGTTGTTTTTGGAAATAGTTTGCACCTTTTATATTAGTTCACTAAAAAATTAATAATTCCTAATATATAACTCAAAATTAAGAATCGTTTGTTTTAAACGAATCTAAATTCCTCTATGGTTATAGAATATAAGGCCCACTTAATGATTTATCTCGTAGAATTTTTGGTGATTTTTCAAAGTCACTACTAAAACAGTTTTCTAAGAAACCTGCTGCCAAAATTTTATGACCTTTCAACATTCAAATATTCATATATTTTAAAATACATATTGAAATCGATCACTATGTGTTTTAAACAAAAGAGATTGAATCACATTTACAACGATATATACTAAGGGTGTGCAAAAATATTTGATTCGATTTTTATTTTGGATCGGATATCCTATCCCATTTTTTTTGAATCTGATGCAGATCACAATATTTCAAGTTTTGGATTATTTTAAAATCCAAATTTCCGAAAATTCAAAATTTCCTGAATATGATTCTTTTTATATTTAGCAATTTAAAGTTTGTTATATCCAAAAAAAATAAATTTTCCATAGATGCAAATCTTGATATATTTAGCAATATGTTCCTTATTATATTCGAAATTCTAAAAATTTCATAAATGCGATAGTCAAATCCGAAAAATACTTAAATCAAATTATATATTTGAATAACTGAATATCCGAATTTTTCTGGATCGGATACAAATACCTATTTTACCGGTCCGAAATTTTAGCTATCCCAATTTTAAGATCAGATCTAATCCGATATCTGAAAATGAACACCCCTAATGTATAGAACACTTCCTATTTTTTTATGGAATATACATAGACTTTTCAAACTTACTCCAGCTGGCCATGCTCTAGTTATGGGAGATTAGATTTTTGTTAAAAATGGGTAAATTACTTCTATGACCATCCAACTTTGTAAAATATCAGGGATACATACGTATATTTTTTTAAGTATCCCACGGTGATTTATACATGTACAATTCGGTTATTCTCACAGTTTGAATATAGCAATTCATGTCCCATCCCCATTTGAGATCCCCTAAAAAAACTTCCCTCGTCCCATGGGTGAAGATTCTGGTTATTCTCTATACTCATTGGTTCGAATTCTTACGATTTTTTGTTATTCACTACCCGATTGCTAACCCTAATTTTCCTTCTAATTTCATACATTTCTTTCTACATTTCTTCAATTTTCTTCTTCTTCCATCTATATTCCTTAGCAAACTGTGTACATAGAGAGAAAGATTCAAGTGAATTTTCTCACCATTTTCATCTTCCAAATTTCAAACAAGTGAAGGACAGTGGTAAATCCTTTAAGACTAAAGATTTCTTTGTGATTCTTTTTCTTGATAAATCATAAATATCATCCCTGTAGGATAATGTACGCATGTTTTATGTTTTTGGGTAGAAATCATGTCTGGTGGATCAAACGAAGCTATAAAAAATAATTGTGAAATCTATCCGGAAACTGAGAATTATAGAGAAATAAGTTTGAATGTTTTTCACAAATTCCATAAAAATAATTAAAAAAATATTTATACATCGTTGTAACCTGGATTTAGTCTAGCTTCGGTTAGAACAAATGCCTATCTTTTTTATTTGTATTTTAAAATATATGAATTTATGAGTGTTGAAAAGTCATAAAAAACTGGCAGCAGACTTATTAGAAAATTGTTTTAGCATTGAATTTGAAAAAATAACCGAACTTCATCCAAGATAAATCAAGAAGTGAGACTTATATTTCTATAATCATACAGAAATCTATATTCGTTTAAAACAAACGATGCTCGATTTTGAGTTATATACTAGGAGTTATTAATTTTTGAGTGAGCAATTAGAAGAAAAGGTAGCATACTATTTACAAAAACAACAATGACAGTGACTTCAGAAATTCATCATAAACCATACGAGTAAAAATAGAAGAAATATTTTATATGGTTGAAATGATTATTGAATCTAGTTTCTTTTAGAATAAGCGCAAATGATTTGAAACTGTAGATTATTAGTTACATATTCTTTTAAAGGTAGTGCAAGTTGCAATGTTTCAATAGTTAATATTTTCTTCATGTTTTATAGTTTTAAAATAATTTGTTTATTGTTGGCAAAACTAAATTTATCATTTATGCTTATAATGTTATATTTGTTTTGATGTATTAAGATTTATTTATTTTTTGAGATGAGATTAATCAAAACCCACATGATTCCATTAGAGATGGATATGAAGACAAATTTTTTTCTAAAACATTTAATGATATTTCCCGAAATTATATACACAAATCTTAAGGACGGAGTGAGAAATACAAAATCACCCATGACCTGCCCGGTTGCCACACATACTCGCTTTTAGGGGTGTTCAAAATTACCCGACCCGAACTACCCGACCCGACTACCCGAACACAAATAACCGGGTAATTACCCAAAATTTTTTTTATCCGGGTCGGGTACCCGGCCCGCCATTTCCCGGGTCGGGCCCGGGTTACAAAAGTAGAAATTTTCGGGTACCCGGTTAATTTCGGGTACCCAGTTCCTAATTTTTTTAATTTTAAATATAATTATTTTTTAAACAAAATATCCTTATATTCACTATATTTCCAAATCAAACAACCTAATTTTTAAATCTCGATCCCTCAAATGCTCTCACTTTACAATTTGCACTAATTTTCTCTGTCAATTTCATAGTATTAGTTGTATGTATACGTATATACAATATATTACAGTTTATATATATATTATAATTTGGAGTATTACAATATATGTGTATACAATATATTACAGTTTATAGTATTAGTTGTATGTATATGTATTTCACCGCACTTTATATATATATATATATTACAATTTACAATATTCACACTCCACACATATATATATTACAGTAATGAGAATTTTACATCAAAATAAAATAAAATTTGAATTCTTGAATTTATGGTAATCTACCGTAATAAATAAAAATATAAAATACAATATAATTTGTAACTAAGATTTTAAAATTATATGTTTGGATGTTTGATTATATAATTCGAACTTTTAAATTTGTGTTTATATATATTTTTTAATTTAATGATTTGAAAAATGGTAAAAATCCGGGTACCCGATACCTAATTTTTCGGGTACCCGCAACATCCGGGTACCCAATTACCGGGTACCCGTAATTTCCGGGTCGGGACATGGGCCGATTTTATAGATACCCGACGATCCGGGTACCCGGTACTTCGGGTACCCGAACACCCAGGTACCCGGATTTGAACACCCCTACTCGCTTTAGTTCGGAAAACATTTACTAATGTAATTAATGATATTAGCATGCAACTAAAAACATTAGACATTAATTTTCTTAAAGGGTAAATTACATCCATAACCACCCAACTATAGCTTTAATCCTATTTTGACCATTGAACTGAAATTTCTATCAATTAAGTTACCTAACTTTGAAAATGGTTTCAATCAAACTTGCCTTTAACTTTTGACAAGAATAATGAGGTGGTAGTTAGGTAAATTTGCATATTACACATTTAATCCTCCTTTCTAACACATATTATCATTTTGATCCTAATTTTAATTTATATCAATAAATTTAACCCAATAATCAAATGGCGAAACATGTCCTTATCTTTTCTCTAAATTTCATTTTTTTGATTTAATGGATTTAACCAACAAGCTACCTTATGATTGGATGAAAACAAAACAAACAAATAAAATGTGGATCTGCTCATGGAGGGATTTAGACCTTGCAAACATGACCTGAAACCCGAGGCTCAATATAGACCTGAACATGATGGTCTAAACATGACTCGAATTCGAACAAAAAACGAACCGAACTGAATTTAGTTAAACCGAAATTCAACCCGAATTAAAATTAACTAAAACAAAAAATAACCGAAATCGAAAACAACCCGAACTGAAAGCAACCCGAACCGAAAATCTACCCGAACTGAAAATTAATCGAACGAAAAGCAACCCGAACTGAAAAGCAACTCGAACCGAAAAGCAACCTGAACCGAAAGCAACCTAAATTTAATTTTCTCAAATATGGTATGTTTATTTCTCATTTTGTGTTATATTACTAATTAATAACTATCTTTAGTAATAATTTAATATCATTTTTCTCATTTAAAAGATCATATTCATATATTGACTCAATTTGAAAGCTGACCGAACTAACATTGACTTTACTCGAAAAACAACCGACTCGACATTGACCTGACCCGAAAAGTCAACAGATTCGATATTGAACCGACCCAAAAAAAACCGACCTGACATTGACCCGACCTGAAAAATTAACCGGTCTGATATTGACTCGACCCGAAAATCAACCGATACGATAGTAACCCGACCCGACTAAATTTGAAATAACATAGACCCGAACTAAATCTAAATTAAACCCGTTCTGAACCTAAACCGAAAACAACCCGAATCGAAAATCAAACCGACCCGAAGTGACCCGACACAACCCCGATCCAAACGACCCATTTTCCACTAGAGGGATTCAATCCCCGAACGAACGGGATGGAGGGCTAAAGCTCCAAACTTTTTATATGATATTTGTTGATGAAATGTTTTATAAAAGCTTACTGACCGGTGTAAATTAAAGAGAGTAAAACTGGATTGATGGTATTCGAACTCAGGACTAATAAGATATAACAAAAATACTAGATCACTAAACGAATGTTATTACTTAGTTAAAATAAGACAACATACTATAAACTTATTATTTTAATAATATAATATTTTCATTTTAATAATATGTAATAAAATATTAATACAATTAATAATATTTATTATTTCCTAAAAATGTTATATTATTAAAAAATTTTAATAAAATATTATACATTTAATAAATTTTTAATATCAATAATAATTTAAAAATATTAGTAACGTATTAATAAATATATTTTAAATATTTTAATATTTACTTAGTTAAAAATAAAAATAAAATATATATTTGTTAACTGTCAAAATGAACATGGGTCGAAGACGATGCTCCGACAGTAGTTGAGATGGCCGTTCTCGGGTTGGAGTTTGTATATCGTTCTCGTTTTTGTGGGCAATAGTGTCTGGAGTAGAAGATCCTGCCCTTTACTTATTGCATGTCCCGCTTTATACTACTCGGACAGGTGTCATGATCGGGTTGTCGTGGCGCGTTGATTGGACTGGCTATGACTTGACGTCTTAAGTTACTTCGTCATCTGTAGCGAGCATGTGTGCAGTCACATGGTCGCTGGATGCGATGCAGTGTTGTTTGTAATTTTTTCTGTTCACCATAGATTGCGAAGGGTATCACACCATTCGCAGACGATCTTATGCGTTGCGGTCCACGTGCATTGTTATGCTCATCGCTGGACGTCCCTTGTGTTATGTTGTCCACAATCTTATTCATCTTGATCTCGACCCATGGCAGTAGGTTTATAGGTACTAACAATTACCCCCCAAGTGAGGGAAGGTTATAAATTGACATTAGCGAACCTAAAGAATTTAAAGAGGGTTCGACAGGCGGTTTTTTTTTTTGTATTTATAGTATGTGAAATTTTGAGGGCAAGTTACTTATATAAGATTCGTGAAAGTTTTACAAAATGTTGCATAATGAAATTTATTGACGGAACAGTCGATTTTTGTAGGGATAATCTGTTGTATGTGAAACGTCACATTATGAACCTCTTCATTAGCGTAGCGTGCCGAGGAAGACATGGTTCTTGTTTATAAATAAACTTTAGTTGGTTTTTCTGGGTTTTACTTTGTTTGTCTCATTTGTTACTTTTGAGTTTTTGAGAAGGGAAAAAGAAATCTTTGAAAAGGGAAATACAATCTTTCCTATGCGGATGGCCGAGTCATCTGTTGTGGTGAGTGATGAGGTTCGTTGCACTACTGAACCAGGAAAATTGTTGAGAACTTTGGAATCTCGGGATCTTCTTGTTGTTAACCATTTCCGTTATCGATTCAGCGTGCCAAACGGAACATTTTGCCTGAGTGCATGTTCTGATGAGGGAAGGTTGTGGTTTTTGTCCCTCTTTTTTCTTTTGAAGCTGGGCTCCATTTACCGCTGCATTACTTCTTCGTGGATTGGTTAAATTGGTTTGATGTGGTGCCGAGTCAATTAAGCGAAACTAGTTGGTGGACCTTGCTGATATATTTCTTGAATTGTAAGATTCATGGGCATGAACCTTCTATTGTTGTATTTTGTTACTTTTATAATATGATGGCTAGCCATGACAAGAATGCGAAGGGCTTCATGAATATTTGTCACCATAGAGGGAAATGGTTGGTAATGAGTAATGGTGCTGATAATCTTCGTATGGACATGATGAAGTATATCAAAGTGGAGTGTAACGTCGGAAGTTTTTCGTTCCCTGTTGTATGGCATCAGTCGATGAAGGATAGGGTTGTAATGTTTAACATGGGAAAATGTCACCTACTGAGCAGAAACTTCTCAGAAGGTTAGAAAGTGATCCACCATGTCATTTTGATGAGGTATGCATCCTTAGAAATGTTTGGGTGCACTATTTGAAAGGGAAAAGTCCCAATGGTTGGGACGAAGAAGATTTTAATGTGTTTCCAAAGGGCTCTCTGGAGAACTTCCCTATTCATGTGGAGGCTTGGCCCTTTGGTGAAGGGGGCGATGAACGAGTTGCGAGGATTCTTCTGGGTGACGAGGATGAGCAAGAAAATTTCTTTTCTGAGCATACTGGTGTTTGTACTCGCCCCTAGAGATATCATGAAGAAGATGCCCCCTATGAGGGGTTAGTGGGGAAGCCGATCCCGTTTCTCCAAGGGGTTATGTTAATGTGAGTCCATCCGGCTTTGATTGCAGCAAGGAGGAAAGAAACATGTAGTTTCGAGTTCGCCTGTTGTCTCTAGTTCGAAAGATGAAGGTAGCTATCTACGTTAAGAACGCATGTCGAAGAGTTGAATGGATATTTGTAATAATTTGTTATGGTCTTGACGAAGAACAAACTTTTTCTGCTTATATGCGTGTTGTGGTTCATTGACTCCTTTTTCTCTTCCTTTTTTATGTTATGTGTCTCGCAGGGGTAGTGGTTTCTTCTTTGCGGGTCGTTGGGGACGAAATGGTGGATCAGATTGCGTTGTTGGATACTCCAACCTATGTGGCTTGTAGTGATCCATCAGGTTCGCAAGGGATTGTAAAAATGGCGAATTTGGTTGCTTTTAGCAGCAAGGAAGTAAGTCCGTCATATTTTTTAGCTTTAGCTAATGCAGTGATGTCCTTGGTAGACCTAGTTCCCACTGCTCCTTATCTGAGGATTTCCTCTAATGGTCAAAATGCCACTATAGAAGTGCCGATGGATGTTGTAGAGACGACACAAGAAAGTGTGGCAAGGCGCATGAGGTGTAACCCCCTCATCCCGGTCCGGGCGACTGACCGGTCCGAGCGGGTCACATGGGGATAACCAAGGCAAAAACCGTTAAGGCTCCACTTCGGTTAACAACCTGAGAAATCTTTTTCATTTATTATCTTGTCTAGATGGATTTAATTAAACATATGTGTAAAGCGACAACAGAAAACAAGACTCACAAGAAGACTAACATCAAACCGGGCCTAAGCCCAACACTTGAGAACCTTTAGAGATGTCAAAAGCCCCATTTTCAGGCATGTGTTTCGAAAAGGGTTTTGCCTATTTCGAAACACGGGCTCCAGTTTTAAAAGCAAAACATCCGTACCGAAACACATCCACCCCGTTTCGGAACAGAGGTTCATTTCGCCTAGACGTTCCGAAACACGTTTCGAAACATGCAATCACAGTAGCCAAAACGTTTCGAACCTCGTATCGAAACAGGGGTTCACAGTAGCCAAACCGTATCAGAACGCGTTCTGATACGGGTGTCCCTAGAGCCACACCCATTCCGAAACAGCCTTACTCGTTCCAAAACACCTGTAGTCTTTGAATTTCCAAAACCAGCTTTAATCATCTGTAAACGATCCCAAACTCCCCAACGACTTCAAGAAACAAACACGACATGCACACATAAACTCTAGAGGTATACACCCTATTACAAACACGCTCAAACCACATAACATGCAAGATAAGGGCATACATTCATAAGGGATCAAGCCTTCACCATAAAAGAGACATACATAGCATTTTAAGGTTTTATGCCTTAGAAACAAAACACATAAGCATTCATGACATGCAACATAAGTATGGTTTACAATTCAAAATAAGGCATCAACAAGCCATACCAAAACATCACCATATCAAGGAGTCTAAACAAGCTCCTACACAAAACATTAACATAAATCCCATTGCTCATCTATTACATCCATAACATAAAAATTCACACTTGAGGATAGCAAAAGAACAACTAGCACACTTGGAGGCACTCTCCTTGCACAAGCAACCCACGAACTATGGATCTGCATTGTTGAACAAATGATAGCGTAATCGTAAAGCTTAGTGAGGGTAAGCTCATAAAACAAACCTCGACAATGCAGGGTCCAAGCACGGGCAACACAACCAAGGAAGAGTGCATGTTTTCTTACCTTCGAAGCCACAAGAGTCAAATATAAATGATGCATGAACATAATATCAATATCATGCCATGCTCAACAAGCCCATAAACACAACTATATGGAACACATATATCAAACGTATTGGCACCTAGCTATGACTCGAATACGCGGATAACAACAGTTGGAACTCACATCCAACAACTCAACCATTACCTTACGGTGCGATTACACTCATCACCGTTTCACGCGGAGGGGATTCCAATCATCCTCCCGCCCCATCGATGGGATTCCACTCATCACCGACTAACATATAAAAGAAGATTTTCGGGCGTACCCATACTCCATCTTGATGACTACCATCACCAAGACCACGCGCGCATTTCGACTCTCGTGTGCACACTAACATCCTAATGATCGATCATTGTACCCAAGCATACTAGTGCCAATACTAACCCATTTCACAATCTTTCATAAAACAATTTCTTACCATTTCCCGTGCCTAGCACGTAGCCACCATGATTCACAATCATGTACTCACATTACATCAACCACATGCATATCACAATGCATAAACAAATCATCATGCCTCAATAACACGCATAGCCACAATGTGCATAGCAACACTAATCACAATTAAAATGAGAGGCATAAACACAACATTAAAAGTTCAACCAAAGGTCTCTAGCTAAAGCTTGGGATTAAACTACAATCTAATCCCAACTCTAGGTGGGTTTACCAAGCCCGACCTAGGTCCACATGCTTGAACCAACGTTTGAAAACCAATTTAAAAACGTAGAACCACTCACCGACTACTCCAAGCTCAACAATTCTAGATGATCAATACACCAAGCTATCTGGATTCGTTCCTGAGGCTTCACCAACACAATTCCTTGTTTTTAAACAATCAAACACACTCTATTAATCACCAAAACATCCACAAACCAATGCTGTAACTCATAACACCAATTAAGCATCAAATCAAGCCAAGAACACTCACAAAACTCTCATTTTCGAGCAGCCCAAAAGCACAGCCAAAAACCATTGATTCCAACACTTATAACACACCTAATAGCTTCCAAAGAAACTCTTAAACATCAAACAACCATCAGCCCTCAATTCCCAACACAAAACAGCCCCAAAACTTACCTTTAAACCATTCTAAAACCCCACTTAAACCCAAATCCGTGAATCATTATAAAACCATGTAAAAATCACATATGTTGGACCATTTGGGTAGTAAATAACTTATCTAACAACAACAAATCAAAAGCTCAACTAAAAGCTAACAAAGTTAACATTTTTAATTCAAAACCCCAAAACTTCAAAATGCAAAATACTAGGTTTTATTGAAAACTAAAGGTATAGACATGAAGGGGAAGATGAAGACAAGTCAAAAACACCATTACCTTTCGAAAACCTTCAAAGATGAGAGATAATGATGATGGAATTGTAACCCCAATGGTAGAGAAGAAAGGTGTCGTGAAATTTGGAAGAGAAGGGGAAGAAGATGATAAAATGGGTGTTTTTAATTGTTTTGTTTTAATTTAAAAGCCAAAGACCATTTTACCCTTAATGAACATGGATTATTACAATAGTGTAAAATCCATGGCCATTGGGTTTAATTCTACACAAGCCCAACTTAAAATTTATTTGTTTTGAAAGTACGAGGCCCAACATAATATTTTAATATTTTTATTTTCACCCAACCCTCAAACCCGGGTGTTACATGAGAGCTTATGGCTCAAAGAGGCGTCCTTTGGGTGCCAAAGAAAAAATGTTGGGAAAGAGGACCATGTTTGATGCTAGGGTTTTTGGACTTTTGCTTGGGTTGAACTGTGACGATCCACTTGTTTCGCTTGAACTTCTCAATTCTTCTTATGTGGTTGTAGTTGGTGCTGTTGGGAGTGTTGTTCCTGCCAGCTTGGGTGCTAGTCTACCTACTCTTTGTGTGCCTCTAGGTGTTTTCGGTAATGCGTTGTTGTTGTTTTTAGTTTGGTAGTTTTGCTACTTAGTTTGTGGCAAGGTTTTCTTTATTGGGTTTGTTTGGAGGAGTAATTGCTACGATTCTATTGTTGTTCATTGTTCCGCCGAAGATACACCCCCTACGGTTGCACTTGTTGAGTATGCGTTTTCTCAAGATGCTGTGATGACTCATTTGATGCATTTGTTTGATGATTTTCCTTCATGCGAATGCAACGAACCCTTTACTCCGTAGAGTGTGTTTTATCCTTGGAGGGGGTGTCAGAAACATAGAATTGATTCCATCCTGAATCTGCCTCCAGGAGGTTCTTTGAGCTGTGTTTGAATAGTCGTGGCGCTTCCCCATCTTGTACTAGTATTAGAAGGACTATTGAAAGAGGTTGGGGTCTAATTCAGGAACTAGGTTGCATTCAACTTAACATGGAAAGGAATGGGAAGGCCCTTCTTGAGGAAAATGCAAAGCCGCATTCGCAGGTGGAAGGTTACACCTCTCAACTTAAGGAGAAAGCAAAGTTGCGTTCGCAGGTGGAAGACTATACTACTCATTTAGAAAAGTTGTGCGAGAAACATGAGGCAAACATTTGGGCACCTATAGGGGACTTGCAGGGAAATCATGTAGAGGAAATTGCTAGAAAAAACCCCTCTCGTCGAACCCTCTTTAAATTCTCCAGGTTCACCAAAGTCACTTTATAACCTTACCTCATGTTGCGTGTAAAATAGTCTATCGCAATGGTAGTGCAAGTATACACGACGTAAGTAGTAAAGTGATACGAAGTATCGGATATCGTCTCCATAGGGATTGGGCTAATAGCTTCACCTTAATTCACTGCACGAAAGTAAAGAAAATATTTGAGAGTTGTCACGAAAATAATAGAGTAAACGCAAATAAAAGAGTAAAAATATCAAGATAGAGAGAACAGGCTAGTATTGAATTGCTCAGTAGTGCAGGTATTGCAGAGTTTAGGAAGTCCAGTTCTATCGTTGTCACCCGTCGCGGCAGCACCTGTCGCGGCAGCAGTCCGTTGATTGTCACGGCAACATACACTCAACTCAGTACTTTCAAGTTTGGCAAGAATCCCAGATCTGTCTTGGCTTATCCCTAGGTCCAAGTCTGTCGATGATCACGTCTTTGATGATACCTCCCGGCGTGAATCGAAGGATGAACACCAATGTTTATGAATTCTTCTTTAGCCACTTAACCTCGCCCTATCCTTAGGCACGAGATAGTTCAACTATAAACTAGAGAACTTGCTCTTATTTCTTTCGTATACTTAACTCTCCCGATGCTAAGTAAATAGATAACCTCACAATGCTCTCCCGATACTCTTGCAAGATATTAATAACCAAAATAAGAGAACTTGAAGTTTATTTTATTGAACTGAAAATTCCTAAAACAAAACAACCCTTGCAACTACTTTACAAATCAACCCGTGGACCTAGGGGGAATTTAGAACATGTCGGCGGCGGGAAAACGGCTAGGGGTTTTTGTTATCGGTTATGGGGTATGAGATGTGTTATTCCCTAGGTTAAAATACATGCCCTTATATAAGCTTTGGGCTCAAGTTATCTAAATTAGCAAGAATACAACTTTAATTGAAAGTATGATTCTAATAAAGACTAAATCTCCAAGGAATCTACTTTCCAACCGTCATCTTCTTGCTTGGGATTTTCCCGCCTTGAACTTTGGGCTTGACATATCTTTTGATCTGGGGCTTGGAAAAATATGAGGTTTTCACACGACAGACAGGCTGAATTTTCTCTATCTGTCGAGGTCCACTTTGCTTTTTCTCCACAAAAACTACTGTCGTCCTCTGCTGTCACGGCAGCACCATGGCAGTATCGTCCTCTTTGTCTGCTTGTCCAGTTCAGCTCTTCTGCTTCTCTGCCCAGCACCTGCCTTCTTCGTTTGCTACGACAACAACCTGCAAAAACCGCCATTCTTAGTAGAATCTTTGCCTTTAATATATTTGTGATGTTTTGCTGTAAACTAACCTAAATGCAATGAATAATGCTTGAATGCAGCAGAAAGATGGGTTAAAAAGGGTGTAAATAATAGAACTTTTACACACTCAACACACCCCCAAACTCAAGTTTTTGCTTGCCCTAAAGCAACTAAGACCTAAAAGAAAAAAGAAATATTTTTTGTTTTGGCTTTCAAACAGTGAATTTTCCCTTACCCGTCGTTCGTTCCCTGTGACGGCAGCAACCTGTCGGATAATTTAGGATATGTCCAGAATCTCACTATAGTCCTCGTGCAGTGTGTGCATGCTTGTGAACAGTTATATGCCAAGACTCTCTTAGTTTCACTAGAATATTCAACTCTTAACTCGAATTTTTATGCCAAAGTTTATCTTTTTGAAGGCACAATTTCATGCTTCTTTGATTTTTTTGTTTTGACTCAATTTCTAAAGTTTTACTAGAGCCAGTTTTAGGCACCTCTAGTTAGCTTCCTAGAGCCAGTTTCGGGCACCTCTAGGATTTTTGAGTCTCTTTTGCTAAACTTCTTTCCTAGAGCCAGTGTTAGGCCCCTCTAGGGGCTATTCAAGTGCTAAGCTTCCTATTCTAGTTTGGCTAAAAGAAGTCTAAGCAGTATAACAGTCACAATGGTGTTTAAGTTTTCAGAACTATAGAAAGGCTCTAAACTTCTCCTTAAACTATCCTAAAGTTACTGCCACGACAGAGCTGTCACGACAGGCAAGTTCAATTCACAGTTTTAAGCCAAAATTTTCAGTTTTTTTTTTCAGGTTTTTTTAAGAGAACTTTAACTAACTAAGTAAAAGACACAAATTTTAACTAAGATGTACTTGTACTCCATTAATATGGAGGGTTGCCACCCCCAAACTCGAGGGTTGCATTGCCCTCAATGCAAATGAAAAAATATAAACGAAAACATATGAAGGCAGTACATCACAAAATATATAAATAGCAGACAGCAATAAGAAAATTAGAAACTTAAATTTTAGGCACTGTCTTCACTGCTGCTGCTGAGGCAGATTTGGCGGCGGATTCTGGTTCTTGAGGCGGGCTGGGGTGGTTGTTGTACAACCTGAATGTCGAAGCTGCTGTCGCTGCTGTCACTGCTGCTACTGCTGTTGCTGGCCTTTGGCAGAGTTTTCTTGTTTGTCATTCTTTTCTGCCTCTTTACCGGTGTAAATTCTTTCGATAGGTTCCTCTGAATAGAGGGTTCAACGTCGCTATCTGCCCAGATGGAGGAGGAAGAGAACCCAACAACAAAGGCGGCAAGGTCGTCTAATGGTATTGGTCGCTTTATTCCTCGAGCGGATGTTTCGGCGTGGGTGCTATCGGCTGCCGTCGGGGCAGGTGATGGTATGGAGGTGGCAGATGGTGTTTGTGGTGTAGCAGCAGGTGTAGGTGTATGGGCAGGGGTGGGGACAGTGAAGTAGTGGGCAGGGAAGGTGGGGAAAACAACATCAGGGAAATTTAAAGTATTGTGAATAAAATTTACCGTGGATGCGGCAAAGTCCTTGATGAATGTCATGAGGCCCAACTGTCTGTCCTCCATCCTTTGAATGGCAGCTAGGATTTGATTGGAGGGGTCTGTCGGAGCAGCTGCTGCGGTGGCAGGTTCAGGATTTGGCTGCTCTAATGATTCAGCTGGGGCGACAGCGGGGTTGAAAGATGAGAGAGGGGTTGCCACTGTCAGCTCCATGAGGCTGATGATATTCTTTTCCGTCCAACCCCTTCCTTTCACTATGGAATCGGTGTCGGCTTCCGGCACATCATAACAGCGGCAGAGGGACGTGATGAGGTAGGGGAGGTAAAGGAGGGCCGTCGGTCTATGGGCACTTTCCAAAATACTCTCTCGCATATAAGTTCCCACATTAATGGGTAGTTCATTTAGAATAGAGTGTATTAAGGCTAACCTCTGCTGGTCAACGGTGGTGTGATGCGACGACGGCAGGATCCTCTTTTTGACGAAGGCATTCCACAGTTTTGCCTCTGGAAGCAGCTGCCCCCTCTTCACTGTGTGAGGATTTTTTCGGCTTGTGTTCCATTCAGTCCCTTCTTCCGTCAGTTCTACCATGACAGCGTCATAGGAAGCATTATCCAAAGTGTCAAGGAACTGCTAGTGAGCATCATCATTGGGGCCGAGGTAGAGACTATATAAAGAGTTAATGCGCTCGGCTGTGAACTGCACCTCTTTCCCTCGGACAGTCACTGCTGTCGCTGTCTTGTTGCTGATGGCAGCATAAAATTCCCTCACCAGCGTCTCGTTCATCTCTGCTGGTTGCTCCGCAAATGATTCCCATAATAGAGCTCTGATCGTCCTTACGATGAAAGGCTTGAGGCCCAGATTAATTGCCTTTGGAGTGTAAATGAAGCCTCGTTCTTCCCACAGATCTCTGGTTGCAAAGGACTGTGGGGGAGTTGCTGCCTGTGAGGAAGTAGAAGCAGCACTGCGGCGGGTTCTTCTGGAAGACATGTTAGTGCAAGGGTTGTGAAAAGTAAAAGAAAGCAAATGAAAACTAAAGGAGAAGAGCAAGTAAGAAAGGCAGAAGTGAATGAAAATGGAAATGAAACAGGGTTTTATAGAAGAGGAGTTGCTGCCCGTTGAAGCTGTAACGGCAGGCGTGAATAACGGGGCGACTGTTGAGCTTTAGCGTGTCTGACGCGTCTGACACGCGTTTCTGCGTCTGTTACGCATCTGTCACATGTTTCCCCGTCTGTCGTGACAGTCTGGTGACAGCCTGTCTTTTCCGTGTCTGTCGCGGCAGCTGGAACGACCGGCTTCAATATTGGGCTTTGTTGGGCTGATGGATGGATGGTGGGCTGGGTTCACTTCTCCTGTTCTTCTTGACTCCTTTATTTCCTAAAAACAATAAACATAAAATCATTATTTGAATAATATAAACCTTATTTCCTAATAAATAATAAAAAATAATAAAATAAATAATTAAAATTTAGGTTAAATTAGGGCTGCCAGGTGGGGCATCTCCTAAGGTAACCACTTCCTGCATTCCTGGGGCTTCAGTCCCCTGATAATGCTTGAGGCGCTGTCCGTTGACTTTGAATTGGTGCCTGTCTTTTAATGATAGGATTGTGATGGCACCATGGGGAAAAACTTGTATGACTTGGAATGGGCCCGACCATCTAGATTTCAGTTTTCCTGGGAAAAGTTTCAGTCTAGAATTGAACAACAATACAAGCTGCCCTGGGCAGAACTGTCGTGGCAGCAACTTCATGTCATGCCACTTCTTAGTTTTCTCCTTGTATATTCTTGCATTGCCGTAGGCCATTGTCCGTATTTCTTCAATCTCGTTCAGATCTAACAGCCTTTTCTGGCCTGCCTTGTCCAAGTCCATATTTACTGCCTTGATCGCCCAATATGCTTTGTGCTCTATCTTGACAGGCAGATGACAGGTTTTTCCATAAATCAATCGGTATGGAGACATGCCCAATGGAGTCTTAAAAGTTGTCCTATATGCCCATAACACATCATTGAGGAGTAAAGACCAATCTTTCCTAGTTGGCTTAACCATCTTTTCAAGAATGTTCTTAACTTCCTTATTAGATATCTCAGCTTGTCCATTGGTCTGTGGGTGATATGTTGTCGCGATCCGATGCTTGACACCATATTTCTTCAAGGCGGCAGCAATAACCTTATTGTCGAAATGTCTCCCTTCATCACTAATAATCGCCTTAGGGATGCCAAACCTAGAAAATATGTTTTTGTGTAAAAACCTTTGGACTGTCTTGGCATCATTCTTTTGAGTGGCGATAGCTTCAACCCACTTAGAGACATAATCTACTACCAGGAGGATGTATAAATTTCCACATGAAGATGGAAAAGGTCCCATAAAATTGATCCCCCAAACGTCGAAGATTTTGACCTCTAGAATGTTCTGCAGCGGCATCTCATTTCTCCTTGAGATGTTTCCTGTCCTTTGGCACCTGTCACAGTTCTTGTAGAAGATTTGTGCATCTTTGTACAGTGACGGCCAATAAAACCCTGACTGCAGCACCTTGGCAGCAGTTTTGTTGCCTCCTAAGTGACCTCCATACTGTGAAGCATGGCAGTGATGAAGAATGTCTTCTTGCTCTTCTTGTGGTACACACCTCCTTATAACCTGATATGCACATATTTTGAAAAGAAGAGGTTCGTCCCAATAATAATGCTTAACATCATTTTGGAACCTCTTCCTGGCTTGGTAATTAAGATCAGAAGGAATTATTCCGCTAACTATAAAATTAACGAAATCAGCATACCAGGGGAGTTCAGAAGACTTACCTGCCGCCATAGCTGTCGTGGCAGTGATTGCGGCAGCAAAGAGCTGCTCGTCTGGGAAGGTCTCCAGTATGTTTGTTTCATCTGTTGGTAGACTCTGTCCCTTCTCCAACCTTGACAAGTGATCTGCCACCTAATTTTCTGTCTCTTTTTTGTCATTGATTTCAAGGTCGAATTCTTGCAATAACAGGATCCACCGTATCAATCGAGGCTTTGCATCCTTTTTCGCGAACAAATACTTCAGGGCAGAATGGTCTGTGTGCACTATTACCTTCGTTCCAAGTATGTAAGAACGAAACTTGTCAATGGAGAACACCACAGCTAGTAACTCCTTTTCTGTGGTGGTGTAATTCACTTGGGCGTCATTCAGTGTCTTGCTAGCATAATATATGGCATGAAATAACTTGTCTCTCCGCTGCCCAAGTGCTGCCCCGATAGCATAGTCACTAGCATCACACATGATCTCAAATGGCTGTGTCCAGTCTGGTGGCTGTACTATTGGGGCTGTTACCAGTTTTTCCTTTAGAACCTTGAATGCTTCAGTACATTCCTCATTAAAGTCAAAGGGTCGGTTCTGCTCCAAAAGATGGCATAGGGGCTTGGTGATTTTTGAGAAATTTGCAATAAATCTCCGATAAAAACCAGCATGTCCCAAGAAACTTCTAATGCCCTTGACTATGGTCGGCGGCGGCAGCTTCTCGATCACTTCTATTTTGGCCCTGTCGACTTCTATGCCACGACAACTAATCTTATGGCCAAGGACTATCCCTTCATCCACCATAAAGTGGCATTTTTCCCAATTTAAGACCAGGTATGCTTTTTCACATCTTTCAAGTACCTTTTGTAGATTGCCGAGGCAGCTATCAAAATCGTCTCCAAAGACTGAAAAATCATCCATAAAAATTTCAAGGAAATCCTCCACCATATCGAGGAATATGGCCATCATGCACCTTTGGAAAGTGGCGGGTGCATTACATAATCCAAACGGCATTCTCCTAAAAGCATACGTTCCGTTGGGGCATGTGAAAGTCGTCTTTTCTTGATCCTCCGGTGCGATAGCAATTTGATTATAACCTGAATAACCATCAAGAAAACAATAGTAAGGTTTACCTGCTAATCTATCAAGCAATTGATCAATAAAGGGTAAAGGAAAGTGGTCTTTTCGGGTAGCTTTGTTAAGCTTCCGATAGTCCATACAAACCCTCCAACCGGTCACAGTCCTGGATGGGATTAACTCATTGTTTTCATTGGTTACCACGATCATTCCTCCTTTCTTTGGAACGCATTGCATCGGGCTCACCCATTTGCTGTCGGAGATGGCGTAAATAATACCAGCATCTAACCATTTGATTATCTCTTTGCGCACCATCTCTTTCATCTCATGGTTTAGCCGCCTTTGAGCATCTATAGCCGGCTTATGATCTTCTTCTAAAAGGATTTTGTGCATGCATAACGCCGGACTAATGCCTTGAATATCAGCTATTGTCCATCCAATCGCCTTCTTGTGCTGCCGCATCATCCTTTTTAGCTGCCGTTCCTGTTCCTGTGGCAGCTTAGAAGAGATGATTACGGGCAACGTATCATTTGAACCAAGAAAAGCATATTTTAGCTGCCCTGGCAGGGGCTTCAGTTCTAAGGCAGGTGGCTCAACAGTAGATGGCTTTTGGATTGCATGGTTATCCGAAGTATAATTTAAAGGTTCGAATAACTTACCTGGACGATCGCCTATCCAGTTTACCTCCTCCTGATCTTCAGTATCAGATGTATCAGATTCAGAGGAGTTGTTGTCGTTGGTGCTGTCGTCAGTGATGTCGTGACAGTCCTGTAAGTGGCTGCCGCGGTAGTGACCAATTTTTATGTCGTGACAGCCCGACTTGATGCAGGGTTGATCAAGGGTAACTTCAGTGATAGCCTTGCATTCCTCGTCTGCATCAACATGCTTCATCGCTTGGAGAACATTCAACTTAATCTCTTGATCGTTCACTCGCATGGTGAGTTCTCCTTTCTCCACATCAATCAGTGATCTTCCCGTGGCTAAGAAGGGTCGCCCAAGGATGATTGGTGCGTTTTCATCTACTTCACAATCTAAAACAAGAAAGTCAGCAGGAAATATAAATTTATCCACTCTTACCAGAATATCTTCGATTTTTCCTTCTGGATGAACGTAAGAGCGGTCTGCCAGCTGCAGAGTTACTGTCGTGGGCCGCGCCTTTCCAATACCTAATTTTTGAAAAACAGATTTTGACATTAAATTAACACTAGCACCAAGATCACAAAGTGCCTTACCCATATATTTATTTCCGATTACACAAGGTATGATGAAGCTCCCCGGATCCTTCTTTTTCTGGGGTGGCTGCCGATGAAGAATACTCATGCAACCTTCTGTCATCTTTACTGTTTCAAATTCCCCAAGTTTAGATTTCTTTGACATGACATCCTTGAGAAATTTGGCATAACCGGGCATCTCCCTAACGGCCTCTAACATCGGAATATTAATATGAACCTGCTTAAAAATATCATAAATCTTTTTGAGCTGAGATTCTTGCTTAGCTTGCTGTATCCCTTGAGGAAAAGGAGGTGGGGGACGATAATCAGCAATACGTCCTTCCCACTGCATACGAATCTGAGGAGGGTTGGGTTCATCATTTTTCTCCTTTGTCGCTTCTGCTGTCGTGACAGGCTCATCGGCAGCAGTCTGTTTATTACCTGTCGGGGCAACTTCCTCGGCAGGTCTTTCCAAGACTGATTTCCTTACTGTCTCAGCTTCTTTTTCCGGCCCTGACAATTTCTTCCCACTCCTAGTAGTAATAGCTTTACACTGCTCATGTGTGGGCTGCCTAGCATTTTTAGTATTACTAGGGAATCCTCCAGTCTGCCTTGGCTTAATATGTTGGGAAACATGACCCATTTGTGTCTCCAAAGATTTCAGAGTAGCTTCATGATTCATCATCCACATCTCTGTTTTATCCATGAATGTCTCTGTTTTCTTAACAAACTGATTCATATTCTCAATATAAGTACCTGTCTGAGATATAAAAGTGGCCAGAGTCTGTTCCAGTATACTGCTCGTGGCAGCCGGTTGCTGTTGTTGCTGCTGCGGCGGCAGTTGCTGTCGCGTCAGCAGTCTAGGTCCTCCCTGATTCTGATTGTGTGCTTGGGGATTCAGGGCATTATTAGGATTACTCCAAGAAAACTTGGGATTCTTCCTCCAATTTGGATTATAATTGTTGGCATTGTAATTCGACTTGTAATTTCCAACATATTTTCCTTCTTCTAGCTGTATAGGACACTCATCCGAACTATGATTCCCCTCACAGATTTCACAAACCTCCTCAACAACAAATCCATGTTATGTATCATCATTCAATAACCTTTTCATTGCTTTAGTAAGGAATGCTACATGTGATTTCATTGTGCTGTCGGCTTCATAATCCTTGACAGCTAGTACCCGTTTACCCCCTCTTCTTGCTGTCGGAAACTGCTCCTCATTCTTAGCTAGATTTTTCAATACTTGCATTGCCTTGTCTGGGTCTTTGTCCAATAATAGTCCGTTTGCTGTTGAATCAATTCGAATACGAGTTTGTAAGTTGGCAGCATTATAAAACTTTGTTACCTGATTCCAGACGGGGAATCCATGCATTGGGCAGTTCCGTAGAAGAGTAGTAAATCTGTCCCAGGCCTCGTGCATCGGCTCGTCATCTTCCTGTTGAAAAGTAGCAATTTCATTACGTAATCGCTCAGATAAATGCGAAGGATTAAAACGAGATAAAAATTCACGAGATAAATCTGCCCAAGTTCTAATTGAACCCGGCGTAAGTTTATTCCACCAAGTTTTAGCTCTGTCCCTCAATGAATGGGGAAATAACCGAAGCCTTAGTATCTCCGGATTAACTCCTGGCAGTCTAAACGAACCACAGATCTCCTGGAACGTTTTTAGATGCTCTCTAGCATCCTCTATAACAGCACCACTGAATTGACCGACATTGTTGATCATACTAAACATGACAGGTTTCAGCTCGAAGTTGTCAACATCAATATCCGGCAGCGTGGTTTCCAGCTCTACATGATCGTTCAACATGTAGTCACGACAGGACCGTCGGCCGGCAGCGGCGGACGGGTCGCCGACAGGCGGGTCGTTTCCATTGTGGGCCATCTTCTCTAGCTGTTCTTCAAGGTACTCGTTCCTGGCTAGTAAGTGACGAAGTTGTTTCTTGAGATTGAAAGAACGTTCGATTTCTGGATCTAATGGATACTCAGGATCTTTACCTCGATTCGATCTGTGCATAAACAAGAAACCTTGTGAAAAGCAAGAGTTGAATGCACCAAAGAAAAACAGAAAAATAAAAATAAAAACGAAAAGTGCAGTAAAAGAAAAGGTAGAGTTATGTTGCCAATCCCCGGCAACGGCGCCAAAAACTTGTTGCGTGTAAAATAGTCTATCACAATGGTAGTGCAAGTATACACGACACAAGTAGTAAAGTGATACGAAGTATCGGATATCGTCTCCACATGGATTGGGCTAATAGCTTCACCTTAATTCTCTGCACGAAAGTAAAGAATATATTTGAGAGTTGTCACGAAAATAATAGAGTAAACGCAAATAAAAGAGTAAAAATATCAAGATAGAGAGAACGGGCTGGTATTGAATTTGCTCAGTAGTGCAGGTATTGCAGAGTTTAGGAAGTCTAGTTCTGTCGTCGTCACCCGTCGCGGCAGCAGTCTGTTGATTGTCGCGGCAGCATACACTCAACTCAGTACTTTCAAGTTTCGCAAGAATCCCAGATCTGCCTTGGCCTATCCCTAGGTCCAAGTCTGTCGATGGTCACGTCTTTGATGATACCTCCCGGCGTGAATCGAAGGATGAACACCGATGTGTATGAATTCTTCTTTAGCCACTTAACCTCGCCCTATCCCTAGGCACGAGATAGTTCAACTATAAACTAGAGAACTTGCTCTTATTTCTTTCATATACTTAACTCTCCCGATGCTAAGTAAATAGATAACCTCACAATGCTCTCCCGATGCTCTTGCAAGATATTAATAACCAAAATAAGAGAACTTGAAGTTTATTTTATTGAACTGAAAATTCCTAAAACAAAACAACCCTTGCAACTACTTTACAAATCAACCCGTGGCCCTAGGGGGAATTTAGAACATGTCGGCGGCGGGAAAACGGCTAGGGGTTTTTGTTATCGGTTATGGGGTATGAGATGTGTTATTCCCTAGGTTAAAATACATGCCCTTATATAAGCTTTGGGCTCAAGTTATCTAAATTAGCAAGAATACAACTTTAATTGAAAGTATGATTCTAATAAAGACTAAATCTCCAAGGAATCTACTTTCCAGCCGTCATCTTCTTGCTTGGGATTTTCCCGCCTTGAACTTTGGGCTTGACATATCTTTTGATCTGGGGCTTGGAAAAATATGAGGTTTTCACACGACAGACGGGCTGAATTTTCTCTATCTGTCGAGGTTCACTTTGCTTTTTCTCCACAAAAACTGCTGTCGTCCTCTGCTGTCACGGCATCACCATGGCAATATCGTCCTCTTTGTCTCCTTGTCCAGTTCAGCTCTTCTGCTTCTCTGCCCAGCACCTGCCTTCTCCGTCTGCTACGACAGCAACCTGCAAAAACAGCCATTCTTAGTAGAATCTGTGCCTTTAATATATTTGTGATGTTTTGCTGTAAACTAACCTAAATGCAATGAATAATGCTTGAATGCAGCAGAAATATGGGTTAAAAAGGGTGTAAATAATAGAACTTTTACACACTCAACACCTCACCTAGGGGGCAATTGTTAGTCGTGGTGCTTCCCCATCTTGTAATAGTATTAGGAGTTCTGTTGAAAGAGGTTGGGGTCTAATTCAAGAACTAGGCTGCATTCAACTTAACATGGAAATGAATGGGAAGGCCTTTCTTGAGGAAAATGCAAAGCCGCATTCGCAGGTGGAAGGTTACACCTCTGAACTTAAGGAGAAAGCAAAGTTGCGTTCGCATGTGGAAGGCTATACTACTCATTTAGAAAAGTTGCGCGAGAAACATGAGGCAGACATCTGGGCACCTATAGGGGACTTGCAGGGAAATCATGCAAACGAAATTACTGGAAAAAACCCCTATCGTCGAACCCTCTTTAAATTCTCCAGGTTCACCAAGGTCACTTTATAACCTTCCCTCACCTAGGTCACTTTATAACCACCCTGGCCAACCTGAGGTCCCGCTCCCTCAGCTCCAGCCTCGCCTCCCTCATCAGGCTGAGGAGGTGGTGGTGGTGGTGGAGCTCCGACTCCAACAACAGGCTCTTCCACATGAGCCTCTACTCCAACTACCGGCTCATTAACAGGAGCCGCAACACGGGGTTCCTGGCGAACCAACCTCGGTGTACCTCTAGGCCTCGACATAACAGCTCACAGATAACAACTACAACAACAACAACAACAACAACATACAAAACATGGTTAGCAATGGAAAGGGTACAAGTGGCTCAAGTATGTTTCCCTCACTTAAAAATCCTTTTCCCAATGTAATAGAAGCAATGGGACTCAACTCAACATGCTTCAAACAACACACACAAGCGACCAATCAAGCAAACAACAAAGAATACTTGTTAAACAAGCAAACACCGTGTAATTGCAATACAAGAATTTAACTTACCTCACTTACTTGCCCGATGTCTCATAAACCTCAGGCTCTGATACCAACAAGTGTAACCCCCTTGTCCCGGTCCGGGTGACTGACCGGTCCGAGTGGGTCACACGGGGATAACCGAGGCGAAACCCGTTAAGGCTCCACTTCGGTTAACAACCCAAGAAAACTTTTTCAGTTATTATCTTGTCTAGATGGATTTAATTAAACCTATGTGTAAAGCGACAACGGAAAACAAGACTCACAAGAAGACTAACATCAAATCGGGCCTAAGCCCAACACTTGAGAACCTTTAGAGATGTCAAAAGCCCCATTTTCAGGCCTGAGTTTTGAAACTAGTTTTTCTCATTTCGAAACACGGGCTCTAGTTTTAAAAGCCAAACATCCGTACAAAAATGCATCCACCCCGTTTCGGAACAGAGGTCTATTTCTCCTAGACGTTCCGAAACACGTTCTGGAACAAACAATCACAGTAGCCAAAACATTTCGAACCTCGTAACGGAACAGGGGTTCACAGTAGCCAAACCGTATCGGAACGCGTTCCGATATGGGTGTCCCTGGAGCCACACCCGTTCCGAAACAGTCTTATCCGTTCCGAAACGCCTGTAGTCTGTGAGTTTCCAAAACCAGCTTTAATCATCTCTAATCGATCCCAAACGCCCCCAAAGACTTCAAGAAACAAACACGACATGCACACATAAACTCTAGAGGCATACACCCTATTACAAACACGCTCAAACCACATAACATGCAAGATAAGGGCATACATTCGTAAGGGATCAAGCCTTCACCATAAAAGAGACATACATAGCATTTTAAGGTTTCATGCCTTAGAAACAAAATACATAAGCATTCATGACATGCAACATAAATATGATTTACAATTCAAAATAAGGCATCAACAAGCCATACCAAAACATCAACATGTCAAGGAGTCTAAACAAGCTCCTACACAAAACATTAACATAAATCCCATTGCTCATCTATTACATCCATAACTTAAAAATTCACACTTGAGGATAGCAAAAGCACAACTAGCACACTTGGAGGCACTCTCCTTGCACAAGCAACCCACGAACTACGGATCTGCATTGTCGAACAAAAGATAGCGTAATCGTAAAGCTTAGTGAGGGTAAGCTCATAAAACAAACCTCGACAATGCAAGGTCTAAGCACGGGCAACACAACCAAGGAAGAATGCATGTTTTCTTACCTTCAAAGCCACAAGAGTCAAATATAAATGATGCATGAACATAATATCAATATCATGCTCAACAAGCCCATAAACACAACCATATGGAACACATATATCAAATGTATTGGCACCTAGCTATGACTCGAATACGCGGATAACAACTGTTGGAACTCACATCCAACAACTCAACCATTACCTTATGGTGGGATTACACTCATCACCGTTTCACGTGGAGGGGATTCCACTCATCCTCTCGCCCCATCGATGGGATTCCACTCACCACCGACTAACATGTAAAAGAAGATTTCCGGGCGTACCCGTACTCCATCTTGATGACTACCATCACCAAGACCACGCGCGCATTTCGAATCTCGTGTGCACACTAACATCCTAATGATCGATTATTGTACCCAAGCATACTAGTGCCAATACTAACCCATTTCACTATCTTTCATAACATAATTTCTTACAATTTCCCGTGCCTAGCACGTAGCTACCATGATTCACAATCATGTACTCACATTACATCAACCACATGCATATCAGAATGCATAAACAAATCATCATGCCTCAATAACACGCATAGCCACAATGTGCATAGCAACACTAATCACAATTAACATGAGAGGCATAAACACAACATTGAAAGTTCAACCAAAGGTCTCTAGCTAAAGCTTGGGATTAGACTACCAATCTAATCCCAACTCTAGGTGGGTTTACCAAGCCCGACCTAAGTCCAAATGCTTGAACCAACGTTTGAAAACCAATTTAAAAACGTAGAACCACTCACCAACTACTCCAAGCTCAACAATTCTAGCCGATCAATCCACCAAGCTATCTGGATTCGTTCCCGATACTTCACCAACACAATTCCTTGTTTCTAAACAATCAAACACACTTTATTAATCACCAAAACAACCACAAACCATTGTTGTAACTCATAACACCAATTAAGCATCAAATCAAGCCAAGAACACCCACAAAACTCTCATTTTGGAGCAGCCCAAAAGCACAGCCAAAAACCATTGATTCCAACACTTATAAC
This sequence comes from Hibiscus tridactylites, assembly GCA_958450335.1. Lineage (NCBI taxonomy): Eukaryota > Viridiplantae > Streptophyta > Magnoliopsida > Malvales > Malvaceae > Hibiscus > Hibiscus tridactylites. The sequence continues at coordinate 72,728,689 of OY288279.1, forward strand.
ACATATAATAACTTCCAAAGCAACCCTTCAACATCAAACAACCATCAGCCCTCAATTCCCAACACAAAACAACCCCAAAACTTACCTTTAAACCATTCTAAAACCCCACTTAAACCCAAATCCGTGAATCATTATAAAACCATGTAAAAATCACATATGTTAGACCATTTGGGTAGTAAATAACTTATCTAACAACAACAAATCAAAAGCTCAACTAAAAGCTAACAAAGTTAACATTTTTAATTCAAAACCCCAAAACTTCAAAATGCAAAATACTAGGTTTTATTGAAAACTAAAGGTATAGACATGAAGGGGAAGATGAGGACAAGTCAAAAGCACCATTACCTTTCGAAAACCTTCAAATATGAGAGGAATGGTGATGGAATTGTATCTCCAATGGTAGAGAAGAAGGGTGTCGTGAAATTTGGAAGAGAAGGGGGAAGAAGATGATAAAATGGGTGTTTTTAATTGTTTTGTTTTAATTTAAAAGCCAAAAACCATTTTACCCTTAATGAACATGGATTATTACAATATTGTAAAATCCATGGCCATTGGGTTTAATTCTACACAAGCCCAACTTAAAATTTATTTGTTTTGAAAATACGAGGCCCAACATAATATTTTAATATTTTTATTTTCACCCGACCCCCAAACACGGGTGTTACATGAGGGCTTATGGCTCAAAGAGGCGTCCTTTGGGTGCCAAAGAAAAGATGCTAGGAAAGAGGCCCATGTTTGATGCTAGGGTTTTCAGACTTTTGCCTGGGTTGAACTGTGACGATCCACTTGTTTCGCTTGAACTTCTCAATTCTTCTTACGTGGTTGTAGTTGGTGCTATTGGGAGTGTTGTTCCTGCCAGCATGGGTGCTAGTCTACCTACTCTTTGTGTGCCTCTAGGTGTTTTCGGTAATGCGTTGTTGTTGTTTTTAGTTTGGTAGTTTTGCTACTTAGTTCGTGGCAAGGTTTTCTTTATTGGGTTTGTTTGGAGGAGTAATTGCTACGATTCTATTGTTGTTCATTGTTCCGCCGAAGATACACCCCCTACGGTTGCGCTTGTTGAGTATGCGTTTTCTCAAGATGCTGTGATGACTCTTTTGATGCGTTTGTTTCCTGATTTTCCTTCATGCGAATGCAACGAACCTTTTACTCTGTAGAGTGCGTTTTGTCCTTGGAGGGGGTGTTAGAAACATAGAATTGATTCCATCTTGAATCTGCCTCCAGGAGGTTCTTTGAGCTGTGTTTGAATAGTCGTGGCGCTTCCCCATCTTATACTAGTATTAGGAGGACCGTTGAAAGAGGTTGGGGTCTAATTCAGAAACTAGGTTGCATTCAACTTAACATGGAAAGGAATGGGAAGGCGCTTCTTGAGGAAAATGCAAAGCCGCATTCGCAGGTAGAAGGTTACACCTCTCAACTTAAGGAGAAGGCAAAGTTGCGTTCGCAAGTGGAATGCTATACTACTCATTTAGAAAAGTTGCGCGAGAAACATGAGGCAGACATCTGGGCACCTATAGGGGACTTGCAGGGAAATCATGCATAGGAAATTGCTGGAAAAATACCCCTCTCGTCAAACCCTCTTTAAATTCTCCATGTTCACCAAGGTCACTTTATAACCTTCCCTCACCTAGGGGGCAATTGTTAGCACATATAAACACCTACTACCACGTGTCAAGATCAAGATGAATAAGACTACGGACAACGTAACACAATGGACGTCCAACGATGAGCGTAACAACACACTCGGGCTGCAACACATAACATTGTCCGCGAACGACGTGATACCCTTCACAATCTATGGTGAACATGCAAAATTACAAACAACATCGCATCACATCTGACGACCACATGACTGCACATGTGCTCGCTACAGATGACGAAGCGAACCTAAGACGTCAAGTCATAGCCAATCCAATAAACGCGACATGATAACGCGATCATGACACCTATTCAAGTAGTATAAAGCGAGACATGCAACAAGGAAAGGGCAAGATTCTCCACCCTAGACACTATTTCCCGCAAAAAAGAGAACGATATACAAACTCCAACTCGGGAACGACCATCTCAACCACCTTCAGACCATCCTCTCCAACCCCTATCCATTTTGATAATAAACAATATTAATATTAATTAATTAAATATTCTTAATAGCAATAATAATTTATTATATATTAAATATTTTATGAAATAATAAATATTATTAATTATATAATAATTTTTTTTGTATTATTAATGTAAGAGTTTAATGTTAAAGATTATCATGTTTTTTTGGAACAATGACATTTGGATTATTTTAAACACCATAAAAGCTATTACAAATACAATGCATCAAAAAAAGAAAAAAAGTTACTAATCTACTAAAAATCTCATACAAATGTGCAAATAAAAATAAATAGTTACATGAATATTAGAATACCATCAAAACTCAGAAACCTTTATGAATCTCCTTGTCTCTAGCCAAATGAGACGATTTACAGGATGATAAAGGAGTGGTGAGCGAACCAAACTATAAGGTAGATTACTTCGCTACATAGTACTGATTACATTGGCTGACAAGCCATCAAACGAGTGGGGATCAATCTTTTCTATGACCACTGACATAATCAAATCAGAAAACTAGCGCCGTGAGAAACTCTATACGAGCACCAAATGACCGCTAAGGTATGCTGAAATCGTGTCAAATGATAGATGTAACAAACTACACAAGCCAATAAAAAGCGTGTCACAAAGGCAGAGGAAACGCGTGCCACAAGTGTAGAGATTCTTATTAAAATTGAGGAAAAAAATATATGAAAGAGCAAGAAAAAAATGAACACTAGTGGTCGACAACCAATACTAAGACTCGTTGCCGACCGTCACCCAAGGAATTGAAAGAAGGGAAAGTTGCGACGCATGAGAAAAACTAGGTCTAAGATTTTATTTTATAGATTATAAAAAATGTTTTCATTTTTTAATTAATTAATATTATGGGATTTGTGGTTTATTTTTTTGTTATATCTTATTAGTCTCAAGTTCGAATCCATCAATCCACTCTTACTCTGTTAAATTTACACCAACAAAATAAGCTTTAATAAAATATCTATTTAATATATATCATATGAAAGGGGTTGGCTTGGTGGTTAGTGCTTTATCCCTCCATCATCTTGGTTGGGGTATTGAATTTCACCATGACCATATCCACGTTTTATTTATGTGCTTTGTTTTCATTAAATTAGATGATTAAATTTATTAAATTAAAAGAAAAGGTACATACACGTGTCACCATATGATTGGTGGATTAAATTTATTAATATAAATTAAAATTAAGATCAAATTGATAAAATGTTTAAGTAAGAAGGATTACATGCGCAATTATACAAATTTACCTAACTGTCACGTTATCAATTCTGTCAAAAGTTAACCACCCGTGGCCTGATTGAAACCATTTTAATAGTTAGGTGATCTAATTGACAAAAATTATAGTGTTACTTTTATATTCAGTTAACTTTTAAAACTTGTGATATAATCACTAAACTTTTAATTCGCTTTCATTAAGGTCACTTCATTTAACTACAGTTAAAAAACACTAACATGATCGTTAACTTTCCTTCTTCATCTTCTCTCTTTCTCTTCCTTTGCTCTTTTTTTTTCTTCCATGATTGAATCTTTCAACCTTTCAATTTATTTTTCATTTCACACCCATTGTAGGAGTCATAAAGGCTGGTGTTGTTGTTGTTGGCTTGGCAATGAAGATGGTTGAAGAAAAGAAAAGGCCACAGAGTAGTATTTTTCTATTGAAATTGGAGTTGTATGATACTGTTCAAATATTAAAGTAATAAAGAAGATTAGGGGTTTTACTGATTTGGGTCCCAAGGATGCTAAGAACATGTAAAATTTTATATTCCTCTGTAAATCAGCTTCGAATTTGGTTGTCTTCATGGCTGTGAAAATGCATGAACATATAAAGTGTAGCCATAAATTCTCTCTCCTTGACTTTGGAGCTCAAGTTTCAATGCCTAAAGTGCCTCGCATTTGCAGAAAAACAGTGAAACTCCCATACTTGTTACAGAGGTAGATGACATCCCCATCTCTAATGCTACCAACAACGAGCTTTAACAATGACTTCGATGCAACTTTCACAAGCTTAATGAAAGTTGTGATCTTAATGCTACCACAACTTTCATAGGGTTAACAAATCAAAAGGTTGAGATATCCATTCATAGAGAATAAAGAGAGCAGAGGAAAGGAAAGAGAGATGTGGAAGAAGAAAAGTTAGTACCCGCGCCAATTAATGACAACGATCTTAATGAAAGCGAATAAAAAATTTGGGGGCTATATTGCAAGTTTTAAAAGTTTAGTGACTAAAATGAAAGTGACCTTAAAGTTTAGTAACTATTTATATAGTGTACCCTAATATTTAAGGTTTGAATTCTGACGTTATAAATGAAATAAACTTGGTTGAGAGGAAAAGACTCATACAAGGACTCATGTATGTGGGGGGTGGGGCGTGTTTGGGGTGTGCAAAACTCGACTCAACTAGAAAAAAATGAATTATTCGACTCGACTCGAAAAAATTTCAAATAAATTTTGATTTATAAAATAGAAATTTGAATAAGTCAAATTTTTTTAATAATTGGTGGATAAATTTTAAAGTTCGATTTGAGTATCTCAATTCTATCTGATTATATATCACATATAAAAAATATTAATAAATACACATGTGTATTGTATATTGTTGAGCTAAATATTTTAATATAACAATATAAGTGTGTAATACCCCAAAGTATGGACGAAATAATTGGTGGATAAGTTTTCAAGCACGAAATTGAATGGAAACTGAAATCTGGAAGCCAAATTAAAACGGTAAAGACGAAATTGAAAGGATTTAAAACTGAAGTGTCGCGGTATAAGATCCAAGAGAGTTGGGCGCGGGTTGAAAAGTGGATACGGGCCAAGTTGCGGGCCAGTATAAAAAAATAGAACAAAGAGAAAAAAACTTCAAAACACATTTTGTTCTCAAACTCTTGAACACTCTCCCCTTAACTCTCTGATTCATGCTCTACGTCCTCCATATGTACGGTGGCCATGACAGCCGCTCGTCGTGCTAGCCGTCATTGATTGGCACCGACAACCAAATCCGATAGTAAAAAAACCCTTTCAAATCCCCTTTGTGAAAGCTCCCAACCCAAAACAATTTTTCTAAATAAAAACCTTTGTTTCTTATAAATTTCTGGAATCCGGCAAGCCCCGAATCATGTATCTGTCAACGGAGCTACGACCGAACCAACATGCACGGTGAAGGTAAAAAAAACTATCCCTTTTTCTTTATTTTTAAAAGCATAAAACATGAACTAAATGAGTTACTAGAAACGAAGAAGCTTGCTTTATTCCTCTGTGAAAATGCTTACAATCCTTTCTTGCTTGCTACACTGGAATTCGAATTCTTTGAAAAAATATTTGTAAGTAATTTGCGTCTAAATCGTGTATTGTCTCTCTCCTTACATGAAAAATTACATGGGTTTATATAGTTAAAAAATGCTTGATTTTCAAGCATGAATCCCTAATTTCCATACTGAATTGCTTTTGATTTGATTCGGATTGTGCTTGATCATCACCATGGCTTCAATTTAGGGATTTCGTCTTCTTGTCATTTTGTCAACAATGCTCCATTTTAGGGTTTTTATCCCTTTTGTTTCCTTTTAGCATGTTTCTGGTGACTACAACTGGCGCCGAGGAGGAGCGGTCTATGGCGGAAATGGTGCGGCCTTCATCGGGGAAGATGAAACAACTAGATGATACTCAAACGTCGCGCGCGTGATTGCAACACGTGAGTGGCGGTCCGAGCGATCTGGTATGGAGCGATCTGGGCCATTAGACCACTCCCTGATTTTTCGTCTATGAGGGTGTTGCACTTAATCTCCGCCAGGTATGGCTTCTGTGCATGATCTGTACCATTGGATCGTGTTTCCATCGAATGACTAGGAATTGGTGCGGCATCAAACCTTCCAGCTAGGGTTTACCACATCCTCATATGCGTCGTTGGATCGGTTTGTGATCCAACGGCCCTTCAAAGGCTGTGCATGAACACACAAGGATCAGGGCCTTAGGTTTTTTTATCAAAATTGGGCCGAACAAGCCCCCTTTGTACATGGACATTTATTTAAAAGGACTTTTTGTATATTGTAATGGGCTTTTCCTTATTAAAAATGGATTTTATTTATTTCTATTGGACCTATTTCCTTTTAATAAACATTTCTCTTTATGGGATTTAAAATTACTCCATCTAATAATAACAATACTAACACTAATAATGTAATAACACCACTACAATACTACTAAATTGGATGGCATAAATATAATACGACAATAAAATGAAAGTAAAATAAATAAAATGTTAGGTGAAAATTCAGTGACAACATCTGCCCCTCTTTGGTCATTCCGGTAAAATAGGAATAGAACAAAGAATGAAGGACACTAATTTTTACTGAATACCAAACCATCAAAACTTCTTGCATCAACGAACTAGCGGGTGTTGCTCTCGTTTTGCTCAAACGGATAAGCATGCAAATGCCCAAACGGATAGGCGTGTTCTATTCTTCTTATGCTTGAATAGATAAGTAAGTTTCATTCTTCATATGCCCGAACGGGTAGGCAGGTTCCATTCCCCAAATGCCCGATCGGATAGGCGGGTTCTATTCTCCTTATGCTTGAATAGATAAGCAGTTTCCATTCTCCAAATGTCCAAACGGATAGGCGGGTTCTATTCTCCTTATGCTTGAATATCTAAGCAGGTTCCATTCTTCAAATGCCCAAATGGATATGCAAATTCTATTCTCCTTATGCTTGAATAGATAAGCATGTTCTATTCTCCTTATGCTTGAATAGATAAGTAGGTTCTATTCTCCTTATGCTTGAATAGATAAGCACGTTCTATTCTTCTTATGCTTGAATAGATAAGAAGGTTCCATTCTCCATATGCCCGAATAGATAGGCAGGTTCTTTTACAAAAAAAACCCTCTGTATAACTGTGAAAATGCGATTCACAATGCAATTATGATAAGCATGCCCCTAGGTATGTCTAAAACATGAATGCATGTCAAGTTTCATAGTTTCTTTTTAACTTGTTTAGCCCTGTCAAGCATCCATCTCCACTATTTCCACCTCTATTCTCATTCTTTGTACCTCTTTGCTTCATCAAAAATAATATGATCTTTGGTCACTTAATCCAGTAATCTTGTACTCCTGGTTGGAAGGGTAGACTTCTTCAACTGTCTCTACTTTGTCATTCTCATTCTTTGTACCTGATTGCTTCATTGAAAACATTTGAACTTCGTATGCAAATGTTTTAAGATCTACTATGATTGTAGTTGATACATCAATATTCAGTAACAAGCCTTCTTGAGTGCCTCTAGAGCATGAATGCCACCTCCAATGTCTGTAAAATTGTTCTCATTATTATGGAAGAAAGAATGGTGATGAATAGAACACCTTTATTTCGCAACATGCTACTTTAGGGATATCAGGAAACTTCAAAGCTCCTTGAGAGTTCTCAAATTCTTGCCTACACAGAATACTTTGGATTGCTTGCATGAGAATCTTTGTGCAAAATTTATTTCCACCTTGAATTTCCTTATGTGTTAATGCTTCATGCCCCAAGTTCTAAACTTAACCACGGAACGCCTCATAGTCCCTGTACTTTTAAAACTCTTTCAAAGTAATGCTCAATTTTTTTTACATGCTTTAAGTGATGTCAATCTATTTAATTCTCATTTCAATGCAAGATGCTTATGAAAAGGGAAGGGTATCAACAAAGAAGAAGGTTAAATGAAATTTTATTCATACTGTGGAAAATAGAAAAGAAATCAAAAGAACAAGTATACAAATATCAATGACAAAAACTTCTCCTAGTCAAAACGCCGTGAGATGCCTTGAATGCTTCCCATGCCAAGTACACTTTGAAACTGGTGACAATGTAAGAAGATATATAATTCTTCCATGTCATGTACCCAAGAGAATCACTTGCCATATCAACTACTTGAGCCGCCCTTTATGGTTTTTCAACTCTAGTTCTCCTTTGGTTCAAAATGCCCTTTACATGTTTTCATTTTGAACCCCCATTTTATGTTTTTATTTTATTTTCTTTTTTCCTTTTTTTCTTTTTTTCTTTGTTCTTCCTTTCCTTTTCCTTTTTCTTTCCTTCTTTCTTTGGACATAATAATTTTTGACTGAATCTGAGTTTATTGGGCTCTAAGTTTATCTCCATCCATTTCAGCCAAAATTAATGCCCCACCTAAGAAAACATTTGTTACAATGTATGGTCCCTCCCAATTTGGTGCCTATTTTCCTCAGGAATCACTTTGTATTGGTAACTCTTTTTAACACTCTCATGAGCCCTTATCATCCTTCTTTGGTACATCTGCCCATGACACAATACCTCCAACCTCTTTTCATCAATTAGATTCAGCTGGTCATATATTACCTGAACCCATTCAGCTTCCTCCAATTTTGCTTCCATTAAGACACGGAGCGATGGTATCTCCACCTCAATTGGCAATACCTCTTCTACTCCATACACCAACGAAAATGGCGTTGCCCCGGTGGATGTTCGTACTGCAATTTGGTATGCATATAAGGCAAACAGTAGCTTCTCATGCTAGTCTTTATATGTATCAACCATTTTTGCGACTATCTTCTTGATGTTCTTATTTGCAGCCTCCACTGCCCTATTCATCTTTGGGTGATATATCACTGAATTATGATGTTTGAAATTGAAATGCTCGCATACCCCAATTATCATCTTGTTATTCAAATTGAAAGCATTATCAGTAATGATACTTTCAGGCAAACCATACCGACAAATGATTTCCCTTTTTTAAGAATTTGCAAACTGTAGATCTAGTAACATTTGCATACGAGGTTGCTTCAACCCACTTTGTGAAGTAGTCGATAGTTACCAGAATAAATCGATGGCCATTTGACGCCTTTGGATGAATCTGGCCGATGACATCTATGCCCCACATAGAAAATGGCCAAGGAGCTGACATTGCATGGAGTTACTGAGGGGGTGTTTGAACCTTATCAGCATAAATTTGACACTTGTGGCATTTGCGAGAATAATTGATGCAATCCCTTTCCATGGTTGACCAATAATAACCAAAACGCATAATTCTTCTAGGAATGGTGAAGCCACTAGGGTGAGTTCCACAAACTCTCTCATGAACTTCTTTTAGAATAAATTGAGCTTCTTTTGCGTCCACACATCCCAAAAGCATCTGATCTCGACTTCTATTGTATAAAATTTCTCCATCAAGAAAATACCCCGATGTCAATTTCCTTATCAATTTCTTTTCATTCTCAGTTGCCTGGGTCGGGTATTGATGGGACTTTATATACTATAGAATATCGTGGTACCATGGTAATCCATCTATTTCCTCTTCCACGTTATAGCAATGAGCTGGGGAATCTAACATTTCCAATTTTATGGGAATCATCCTTGAACCTCCACTTGCCTTAAACATAGCAGCTAAGGTGGCCAAGGCATCTGCCATTTGATTTTCTTCTCTGGGGAGGTACTTGAAGGGGATCTCATCGAATTCTTTAGTTAACTCGAGAACCATCTTGTGGTATTCTACCAGCTTTCCATCTTTCGTCCCCCATTCACCACGTACTTGGTAGATAACTAACGCCGAGTCTCTGAAAACTTTCAGGTGACGTATTTTCCTTTCAATGGCCTCTCTTAGTCCCAATATGCAAGCCTCATATTCTGCCATATTATTGGTGCAAAAGAAATTCAAGCGACTAGTGAAATGATAGTAATCTCCTTCTGGTGAAACCAATACTGCTCCAATGCCACGTCCTAAAGCATTTGTTGCACCATTGAAGTTTAAGACCCATGACTCTGTCGGGACTTTGCGATCTTTCGAAATATGCATTTGGTCTTCATCAGTGAAATTAAAATTTAGTGCCTCATAGTCGTCACAAGCTCGACTTACCAGAAAGTCAGCTATGACACTTCCTTTTACCTCTTTCTGACTTACACATTGAATGTCAAACTCTGAAAGTAACATTTGCCAATGTGCTAGTCTTCCCGACAATGATAGAGCTTCCATTATGAACTTTAGTGGATCCAACTTTGAGATTAGCCATATATTGTGATATAGCATATATTGCCTAAGTCTTTTAGCTGCCCATACCGGGGCACAACATAGTTTTTCAATTGAGGAGTACCTAGTTTCACAATCGGTGAACTTCTTGCTCAAGTAATATATCACCTTTTCTTTCTTTTAAGTTTCTTCATGTTGCCCCAACACACAACCCATAGAATTTTCATACACTGACAAGTATAGAATCAATGGTTTCCCAGAAATTGGCAGTACTAGCACATGAGGATTAATTAATTGCTCTTTAATCTTTTCTACGGCTGCTTGACATTAATCATTCCATGTGTATGGGTTATTCTTCCTGAGTAGCCTAAACATTGGATCGCATTTGTCTGTCATCTGGAAATAAATCGGGTAATGTAGTTTATTCTTCCCAGAAAACTTCAAACTCCCTTCTGTGTTTTAGGTGGTGGGAGTTCTTGTATGGCCTTAATCTTGTCTGGATCAATCTCTATTCCTTTCCTGCTTACGACAAAGCCTAACAGTTTCTCGGATGTAACCCCAAATGTACACTTGTTTGGGTTAAGCTTTAGTTGGAATTTCCTCAACCATTGAAAGGTTTTTTCTAAATTCACTAGACGCTTCTCTTTAGATCGGGATTTAGCAATCATATCATCAACATAAACTTATATTTCCCTATGCATCATGTCATGAAAAAGACTGACCATGGTTCTTTGGTAAGTTGCCCCTGCATTCTTCAAGACAAAGGGAATTACTTTATAGCAAAAAGTCCCCCAAAGTGTTATGAAGGTGGTCATTTCTATATCTTCTGGGCACATATTAATCTGGTTATACCCGGAGAACCCATCCATGAAACAAAAGAGAGAATGCCCAGCTGTGTTATCTACTGATGTATTAATGTGTGGTAGCGGGAAATTGTCTTCGAGGCTCGCCCTATTGAGGTTCCTGTAGTCCATACACATTCGTACCTTTCCATTCTTTTTAGGAACTAAGACAATGTTTGACACCCATTCAAGATACTTGGCTACTTCGAGGAACCCTGCGTCGTACTACTTTTTCACTTCATCCCTAATTTTCGAGAGTGTCTAAGCTTTCATCCTTCTAAGCTTCTGCTTCACAGGCGAACATCCCACCTTTATAGGAAGCCAATGTAAAACATTGCCAGTGTTAAGACCCGACATGTCTTGGTATGACCAAACGAAAATATCTTTGTATTTGTTTAGGAGCTCCATCAGGCTCTGTCGAGTAATAGCTGTAATGGTGGTACCAATCTTCACATCGTGCCTTTCTTCTTCTTCTGTACCAAGGTTCAGAATTTCCAACCCTTCCTTTTGGTGTAAAATATGTTTCTCTTCTCCTTCCACCATTATGAGCAGATCATTGGGCAAATCATATTCTTCCTCATCATCAATATTTTCAATTTCTCCTAAGAATAAAACAATTCAAAGCTAACTTCGGATTCTGACTCGAAGTCGTTTAAGCCACTAATATATGAAGGCCTGCAAAGGAAAAAGCAAGGAACATATATACAAAGGAAAGATATATGAACCAATGAATGGAATGATTTGTTTTTCAGTTTTCATTTTTACTTTGAGGTTTACTTATGGTTTATGGAAAGAGTTTGCTACACATGATTTGTTGGAAGAAAAATGAATCTTTATTGAATTTCAAATTATTGGTTTGACATAGGCGCTTTACATAAGATCCCTGATTGCCTTCGGGGCTAAGGAAAAGGGGGTGGTTTTGAGAATTACTCTAAAACTGTCTCAAAGACTACAAGAATTTCTTCAGTAGTCCAGTTGTCAAGCTTAGAGCAAGGGGCGAATCATGGACAAGTACTTGTTTTCTCTGTCCTCGTTCGTTATAACATTAATGCACAGCTTCTCAAATGCTTCACACGGGCCACTCTTTCCTTTCTCCTCCTTATTAAATTGGGCGTTGAGGTCTAGAAAGCTTCCAGATCTGAAATTATGGCTTAGGGGGTGGGAATGTCATTGGTTCCCACTCAATTTCCTCCCATTTCAGTCTCTCCCTTTTCATTTCTTGGTACTTCATGATTTTTTCCCTTCTCTACCAATGGTTGGGCTTGAAGCCCAACCCAAATTGATCATTCTTTATTGGGAAAACCACGAGATACAACCTCCCTTGGTGTCTTTTGCTGAATCCTTTTCTGACTTCAGCTCATTTTCTGAGAGTTTGCTTCAATTGCATCTTTGCATAGCTGAATAGTTATGGTTATGGTACTTTACTCCCCTCGGTGACAAAGTTTGCATTGACTAGCTCTAGTGTCTTGAAGTGACACTCGAGCGCACCCTCATGTATCTCAATAAAGGTTGCATCATTAGTTATTGATGCAATGATTTCCTCCTTTACACCGACTGTTATCAATTGTCTGTCAATCATTAGTTATTGATGCATTGACCAAGTTATAAGTTGCCTGCTGTGTGGATCCATGGGCACCCTAGTAAACAACTATAACTTGGCTTTATGTCCATGACCACAAATTCTACGTCGAAGATCAATGGTCTGATATGCAAAGGCAACTTATATTTTTCCCAACACATCTCTCTGCGTTCCATCGAATGCTCTCACAATATTTTGATAAGCTCTCATGTGCGAGCTATTTATTGGCAATTTCCTTAATGTTGCCAACGGAGGAACATTCAGGGCTGCCCCGTTATCAATAAGGACACCTAGTAGTATGTATCCCTTGCATCTTGTGGAGATGTGCAGTTCTTTGCATGTTCCCCTCCCTCCTTCTGGTATTTCATCATCATTGAAAGAAATAAAGTTGTTAACAACAATTTTACCGACCAACATGTCCATCTTGTCGATTGTGATCTCTTTCAGCACAAGCGTACGATTCAGAATCTTTAGCAAGGCATTATAGTGGCCCTTAGAACTCAGCAAAAGAGACAACATAAAGATTCGAGCGGGGAGCTTGTGGAGCTTCTCCATTACGCTATACTCACTGTGTTTGAGTATCTTTAGAAATTCTTGAGCCTCTGACTCCTTCACAGGTTCATGGTATATTGGTGGCTTCTCTTTAATAAAATCTCTTTCATCTTCTTTCTCTGGTTCTTCACTAGCATCCTTTCTCTAAGGCGCGTCTCTATCATCAGCTATCAGCGGGGAATACAGTCTCCCACTGCTAGTGAAACAACTTACCTCATTAACGGGTTCACCCTTTGTCTTTTCTTCAGCGGGTGACTCTCTTGGGGGTCGCCACTGTGCAAGCGTAGTTCCAAGGGACCTGCTTTCTATCCTTGTATGGAAATGGGGTTGGTGCCTTGATTATAAGTCGTGGGGTTACACTCCTCGTGGGTTTTACAACTCTTACCTTAGCCTTGATAACCAAAAGGCTTCATTCCTGTATAATCGTTCCTTGAGGTTTATTCCTCTGTCGCACATACGTCTATCATCTGCTCTTTGCTTTCCTTCTCAAAAAACTCGAGTTCTTTGTTATATATCTTAGCTTGGACCAGGCATTTGAACTCCAAGCAACATTCAATCTCATGTCTTTCCTCTCTTTGGTACTCATAATATAACTCTACTTCAATTGCCATTTTTTGGGTTCCTTCTTCTAACATCCCAGCTGCAACCATTTGGGCCCACACCCATTTCATGGATGCCCTGAACTCAGCAACGCATTTCTTGATCATCTTGTCTTGCTTCTCAATGACTGCATTCACTCTTGCTTTCTGGTGATTTGGAAATGGATTTCCTTTCTCTTTAGTCATGTCAAATGATAACATGCATGATTTCCTCATATCGTCCATTACTCTTTTAAATGCAGTGCAGTTTTCAATTGTGTGCCCCCTAATACCAACGTAGTATTCACATTGTGCTTTTTGGTCATATCATGGTGGGTATGGGGGTGAAAAGGGGGGACATGTCGCGGTAACACCATTTGAGACTTGACCAGCTCAACGAATAGTTCTGCATATGTCATTGGGATAGGAGGGAAGTATGATTTTGAATTACCTTGATATCTTCTCTCTTCCTTTGGGGAATTTGTGGCAGCAGGTGCCGTAGATGGGGCACTGGGCTTGTTGAAAACTACTCTTTTCGCATAGTTGGGGTTGTAGAAATTGGTTGCATTGACTTCACTTTCCCTTTTCTTGTAGGGTTTCTTCGTCTCTCCTCCATCTAACTTCCCACTCTTAATATCCGCCAAGATTAGTTCTGCACTCTTGATAGCTCTCTACAAACATTAGGGTGATCTCATTTTCTAGCAATGTTGATTGTACTTGTGCAGCCACATCCATCCACCCTTGTGCGTACTGGCGGAAACTTTCATGATGCTTCTGTTCCATCCCTTGCATAACCAAATTGTTTGGAACCATGTCAGTGACATGTTTGTATTGCTCACTGAAGGCCCTTGATAAATCCTTCCATGAACGGATGTTGGCTCGGCTCAAATGCGTGTACCAACGTGAAGCTGACCCTACTAAATTGTCTTGAAAGCAATGAATGAGCAGTTTCTCATTATCCAAGTACATTGACATTTTCCGGCAATACATGGTCAGATGTGCTGAAAGGCATATAGTTCCACTGTATTTCTCAAAGTCTGGGATCTTAAATTTCGGAAGAACCACCAGATCCGTCACCAGACTCAAATCCTTAGCATCCATTCCACCATGATTACTTCCTTCTTGGAAAGATTTGATCATTCCCTCCAACTTCTCATAGCGATCACCCGATTTCTTCTCAAGCTTGGCCTTGTCGGCAATTTCATCAAGGTCAGGCACCTCATAATTATGAACCTCCTCATTTGGGGCACGGAAATAAGACTCAGCAAAATGGAACGGGACCTTGGAAGCAGCTTCTTTTTGTATCCTAAAAGTTGTTCCAGGGAATCACAGTAGTGCATTGGTGTCTCCTCCTACTTCAGTTGCGTCCGGATCTTTGAACCCTAGCATGGCTCTGATCTGGCTAACTGTTTTCCGGTGAGCTAGCTCTATATCTTGCTTCAGGTCAGTTTCGATCTTTTCTAGCATGTTCTGGGTGCTTTTGTGGTTGGTTTCCAAAGTTGTTAGTCTATTTTCCATGTCCATCGCTCTGGTTTGGGAACGAGTACCATACTTGTGAGATGTTGTTTGCTATTTTGAACGTTAATTCAGAAATGTTTTTTTTATTTAAGTTAGTTTTTTTTGTCATATTACGAATCCATGCGGCAAAGAATATAAACAAACAGAGACAAAGAAAACCAATAAAAAAAGAACAATGCAAATGCATGGATGCAAGCAAAGGGTCATTAATTTCATAAAATATTTGCTCAAGAAATAGCTTTCAATTGGATGCCAAAGGTTTTTTATTACAAGAAATTTTATTTTTCTACGAGTACATCTCAGCCCGAGTACCTAGCTCCTTGAACTTGAGCCTTGGTCTCACTTCTCCCACTAGCTTGATGTATTGGCGGATAGTTGTAGCTTCATTTGCTAACATCATCACGTGCCTTCCACATCTTAAACTTGAGCCATCACGGTTCTATCGAATTCATCTTGCTCTTGGAATCTTTTGGCATTGTCTTTGAGACGATTGAACCAATAGTCATTACCCCCATCAGCAATTTCTTCAAGGAATAGTGTAAAGTGTCCCAAAGTCTTATATTTCATGCACTTTCCAACTCTTATTATTACTGTTTTCCATCTCATTTTAGGCATATTAGGGTCATGCATAGCATTTCATAGTATTTCATTGTTATGCCTTGATTTTATAACTTATCATTCATTTGGTGAACAAGAGGTGTTGTCCCAGTGTATTCTTGCTTGTAGGTACTAACTGCTGAATGAGAGAATTGAGGAACGGAGAACACAACGCTGAGAAGTAAACCTAGGAGCTGTACTGAAGCAGTTCCAGCTGAAGATAAGTTGCTGCTGAGTACCTACCGAGCGTCTGCTGAGTAAAGCTGCTGCCAACCTTGCTGCCCGCGGCAGCTGACTATGAAAGTTTGTAGAATCGGAGCGCGATTTGTAGAGCTAAAACTCATGATTCTATCATCGACGTTCATGTGATTTTCCGACGTTTGTAGCAGTGGCTAGGGTTGCCGAAGTGAAATTCCCAAGCTTACTTGCGGGCTAAGGAAAATGAGGAAGAGTCCATATTCCAAGCAAAGAAGTAAGCATTTAAAACTTCATTAAAGAAGAAAAGCTACTTTAGAGGACTTATACTCCAAGGAGGACTTGACCTAGTTTTAAGTCTATAATTACCCAATGTACTTCTAGTTTAAATCATCCTAGGTTTTCTATAGACTTTTCTTGTGCTCTTCTCTGCCGCCATGTTCTAATTCTTCATTAGGTTAGGATTATATTGTAACTAGAGTGAAACAGTTGTTTTAGGTTTTTGAGTTATTTCTTCAATAAAATATTTGAAGTTTACTTAATCCATTGTTCTTCATTCTTTCAATCTTTCCACACCATTCGTTTGAGAGAATCTATTTGTCGGGCACGAAAGTGCAAGGCTCACAAAAGGGTTAAGTACTGTCACAACGGGAGGCGTGACTAACTTGGTTCCACACTAGTCCACAAGTTTCAGCGGCTAAAAGGGATCTCTAACCGAGTTGATTGATTTAGTTCCACACTAGTCCTCAAGTTATCAATCTCGAGCATCCTAACCTAGAAATAGGAGGGATCACTATCGACTATCCTGCCGAACTTGAAGTATCTGCCAAACTTGCCGCCATGACGTCTTTCCATTCCATCTGCCAAGACAGTACACACCCCTGCAGTGGCAATGATCTGCTGCGGCCGCCTGACAA
Organism: Hibiscus tridactylites; assembly: GCA_958450335.1. NCBI lineage: Eukaryota > Viridiplantae > Streptophyta > Magnoliopsida > Malvales > Malvaceae > Hibiscus > Hibiscus tridactylites. The sequence goes on from OY288279.1 coordinate 72,745,546, forward strand.
GGTCATAGTTTGTCGCCCATCTACATGCTGAGGCAGCATATCGTGATAGCAAAGGATAACTCATACGTAATTCAACTCAGTTTTCACACTAAGTGGCAGCATAACCCTGCCTGCCCTATCAACCTGATTCTCCTCTTCTCTATTACTTGTGTCTTTATTTACTTTTCTTCTCAACCAAACTATTCACTTGTGTTTTTATTTTACTATTGTGCAGGAACTACAAAGCAGAACAAGCTATCCAATCCTCGTGGGATTCAACATCTTTTATACTATAACTTGACATGAGTGTGCACTTGAGCTCCCACAAAAAGGGAACACCTTCACGTCGTACAAGTTTTTGGCGCCGTTGCCGAGGATTGGTAACTGCGAATTTCATTTTTAATTTCTGCACCTTTTTAATTTTTGTTTATTTCTATTTGTAATCGAAAAAAGAATTTTACAGTGTCCTTTGCAAGTGTATGGCCAGGGCTAACCCTAATGGAAACTTCATTATTTACGACGATCTTGAGCGTGAAACTAGACGAATCAAGAGGGAGCTAAGGGAAGCCTTAAGGAACAAAGACAAAGGCAAAGCAACGGAAGAGACCATGGTAAATAAGGACCCCCCAGTTGATGCCATGAATGGCAGGGGCGGGCAGCCAGATCTGTCGCCCAGAGGACTACAAGTACAACAGAGGTAGGACCCCGCCTGATCCACCCCAAGTGCGGAAAACTATTTACTATCTTGAACATGACTTTCAAAGGTTTGAGACAACAGTAACGGAACCAAAGATAGGGGCATATCATTTTGAACTAAAACGTGTCATGTTCAACATGCTAAACACACTACGACACTTCGGAGGGACTACCACAGAAGATGCCCGGTAGCATCTACGAGGATTCCTGGACATCTGCAGAGCATTCAAGATTCATGGGGTACACCAGGATTTATTGCGGCTAAGGCTATTTCCCTATTCACTGAGGGATAGGGCGAAACAATGGTTGAATAACCAGCCAGTTGGATCTTTCACTTCATGGGCGGAGCTCTGCAAAGACTTTCTAGACCGGTTCAGCCCATCCAACGTCACCGATAGACTGCGGAATGAAATCACAACTTTTAGACAAGGGGATGACGAGCCGATGTATGAGGCATGAGAGCGGTACCAACAAATGTTGAACATTTGACCGCTTCAAGGTTTACCGGCTTGGACTCAGGTATCTATTTTCTACAATGAGGTTAGCTACTTGACTCGGATGCTGATAGATGCCTCAGTTAACGGGATCATCCTAGACAGACCTCTGGAGGAAGCACTATGGCTGCTCAACATAGCAGTTAAAAACGATTACAAATACCCGACAGCCCGCCGAGGCGGCACAAGGCGACCAGCTACTGTGAATGAGGTGGAAGCCTCCGAATCTGTTAACGCCCGCCTCGACACCGTGACGGAGCTGGTGTAACACCCCAATTTTGGGCTTAGAAGTTTAGGGTTTGGTCGGACCGGTCTGAGAAACGGTTCGAATATAAAAGGAGGTTTTAGAGAAATCCTAGTTGGGGATGCTTTAAAAATATAGAAAAATAACTAAAAATCCTCTTTTAATATATATAAGAGAGTGGCGAAATCAATTTTACAAAATAAGGTTTGGAAATACTACATTTCTGTGTAGTGACCAAAATGTGATTTTTGCAAAGTTTAGTAGTGACTGTTTTGCAAAGGATTGAAACTTTGAATCTTTAAGGAGCTAATTACCCAAAATGTTTTTCTACAGATTTTTCCTTAATTTGGGTGATTTAATTAATGTATTAATTAAATAAAAGAAAAGGAAAACTACCTATTGATTTTCATAACTACATTTTCTCTAATTTTCTCTTATTCCTTTTTCTCTCAAAATCACATCTTCCAAACACTTTTTCTCCAGCAACTTTCACATAGTTTTTCACTTCAATTGATGAGATTTCCATCATCTATTGGTTCCTAATCAATCTTGCATCAAATTCTTTTGATTTCCACATTGAATTTTCAAGGAATTTGGCCCAAATCAAGGAGAAATCATCATTTAGAGGTAAGATTGTTCTTCTCCTCTAAATACTCAGTTCTTTACTGAAATTCCCAAGTTGTCAATCCTTTATTAAAGTTTTATAAATGGTTTTAATGTTAGAAACATGGTTTTGGCTTAAAACTCAAGATTTTGGAAGAGATCTTAAAGAATTTCGTTGTGATTGATTGGGCTCTATTTTGAGGTGGTTCTTTAATGTATTTTGGATATTAAATGATGTTAGAAATGAGGTTTGATCAATCCAATCCCGAATAGGTTGTGTTTCCTAAGTTTTTGCTCAAGAAAATGGTGGTTTTTGAGGTGTTCTTGGTGTTCTGTTATAGCTGGAGGTATAAGGTCGAGTTTAGGATTGTTTTTTATGGTGATTGATGTTTAGAAATGTTTAGAAGTGATGGATCTTGGCTGGGTAAAGTTTTGGAAGAGTTTGGATGTGATTTCGGTTGTGTTTGGTAGCCGAAATGTTGGTTTTAGGTAGAGCAGCGAATTTAAGAGTGTTGGCTGAAGATTTCAATGCATGATGATGCATTAATCCTCTACTTTGATGTGTTTAAAACAGGGGAGACATCTTTGGACACCCTTGGACTTGATTTGGAAGCTTAATTGGCGTTTCAGCAAGCAAGCGAAACGTAATTGGTGAGTGGAGATGGTTTTCCAGCTTTGAAATGATTATTTGGAGGTTTTGGGAGCTTAGTTTAAGTCTAAACAACTTAGCTAAGCTCAAGAGCAAGTTTTCGGAAAAACTCCTTCGGATGTGCTAAGATGTGGTTTGATGCATTAGTTATAAAATGAATGTTTAATTTCTGTTTTGGAAGCATGTTTTAGCATGATTAATGCTGGTTTTGAAAGCCATGTATTGAAGGATGCTCAAGGTAAGAGATCCTTGGTTTGACATGTTAATAATTTGGTAATGATGCATGGAGGTGCATGATGTTGAATGGCTTTGATTAATGCTTAAAACAGTGAATTGATGATGGTATTTGATGTATATTGGCAAGTGATGAAATGGTTTTTAAGTACTTGAATCGGATATAGTTAGCCGGCTATAGGATTGAGTGCACCGTAAGTAAAGTCGCCTTGGATGTTGAGGGGTTGTGATTGTACCGTAAACTCCATCCAAGTACCCTAACGATTGAGGTAAGATCACAACGGTGGTTGTAAATTCCGTGTGTGGATCTTGTGGTATGTGTCTCTTACTCTCGTTAGTGGAATTATACAACTATCGATGAGTGGTGTTGAGGGGTTGAGATTGTACCGTTATACTCCACCACGGGTGTCACATCAATGGAGGGATTGCTCTTGAGTGTGAACCTTGTGTAGTCCGATAGTGTGTATGAAGCGTGTAGGACAACGGTTGTAATCCGCGTATCCGATTGTGTTTTGTGTTGAAATGATTATGAACTATCACTTGAAAGCCAATATAATGTATTTAAGTGTAACGAAGCATGAGATGCTTGAAAATGATGCAAGGTAGCATGAGAAAGAGTTGAGCATGTGGTTTTAAAGCTTGTTGAAAGTGTTTTCTAAAATTGCATTGTTGTATTGGTTTTACTTAGAGCATGTCTCACTAAGCATTTGTGCTTACGCTCTCTCTTTAACCAATAATGCAGATATTTGAGGTGTTTAAGGGCAACCAGGAAGCTAAGTGTGTCCAAGGGAATCCAAGCTCATGTATGGTGAAGTTTTCGTACACTATTAGTTTTGATAATTTGGCAATGGGAATCTAAACTTTGTTTTGGGAGATGTATTAAACTCCCTAAGGTTGTGGCATGTGTGCCTTGGTTGATTTGAATTGTAAATGGCCTTTAATGCTTGATTTGAAGTTTGTTTGCCTACTTGTTTTTTGATAATAGGAAGCATGCCTTTAAACATGTAAAATTTCATGTTTGATGCTATGAATGTGTTAGGAGTTCTAAACATGCACCTTATATGTTTGATGACTTTTTGGTATGTTTGGGAAGTCATTTGGATGAGTTTGAATGGGCTTATGTATGAAAAACCAGCAAAATCTGCAGTTTCTGGGCAAACCGTATCGAAACACTCTCTGGCATATCGAAACGGGGGCCTGTAATGGCCTTCATGTTTCGAAACGGCTGGAGGCTGTTTCGAAACGATTTGGCTACTGGAAGGCCTCGTTTCGGAACCAGTCTCGAAACCAACCCGCGTATCGAAACGGTCAATGTCGTTTCGATCCTGCGTTCGATACGACAGGTGGGTGTTCCGAAACAGGAGACCGTTGGGCACTGATTTGAATGGTGCTGAAGTTTGCAAGCCTTACATTTTAGTCCCAAATGTTGGTGTTGCAATTGCTTGAGTTTGAGATGTCCAATTAAGTTGAAATTTGACAGAGAGGCATGAAATGGGACTAATTTCATATTGATAACTTAAAAATCAGTTACGACCTTCTAATTTACAGAAATTACATTTTGGTCCCTAAACTTGTAATAAGTGCAATTGAGTCCCTCTTTGTTGTTTGATCGTTGTGCCTTTCTCATATATGTTTCATGATTACTCACTTAGGGTTAACGTGTATCTAGACAAGATTAAAAAGAAAAAAAGGGTCGTTAATCAAGGTTGACTTTCAGGTTGACTTTGGTTTTCCCCTGTAATCTTCGTGGTTCAGGTCAACCGTCTAGGCCGGGCTAAGGGGGTTACATTTGGTGGTATCAAAGCTTAGTTCTCGTGTAAATAGGAATGGTTATGTGGGCGATGTATGTGTATTTGCATGATATGCCTTTTGGTTGAAAGAATGTTGTATGAATAGTGATGCATGGTTTCAATTGTGATGATATGCTATGTTGGAATGTGTTAGGGGATCCCATTGCCATATGAAAACTAATGAAAGGAATTATTTTCGAAAAAGAGCATGATTACTTGGATTACTTACCTTGTTGAGCCTAATTATGTTTATTGCATTTGTGTCAGTGCATTGTTTTCTTGTAAATGGGGTCGCGTAGAGAGATGAGAATGAATACAAGAGCTATGGCTCAGAATGAGAATGAGGAGAATGCTGAGAATGTTGTGGATTTACCTCCTCCTCCTGGTGGTGGACCGCCCGGTGGTGAGGGTGCTGGAGCTGGTAATGCTAGTGCTGGTGCTGAGGTCGATGGACCTGAAGGTGTGCAGGGGCAAGCTGCTCCTGACATGATTGTGTTGATTCAGGCTATTGCTGGAACCTTTCAGGCAACAGTAGCTGGAGCTCATGAAGTTGCGCATCAGGATGATGCTAATGTGAGATTGCCTTTGGAACGTCTTCGCAGTCTGGGAGGGACTGAGTTCAGAGGTTTATATCCGGAAGGATCTGAGTCTTGGTTGGAAAGCACCAAGAGGATTTTGGGGCAAATGAACTGTAATAATGTACAGAAGTTGGGTTGTATGGTGTCACTGCTGCATGATGATGCTTATACATGGTGGACGACCACTGTCTCTGGGTGTGCGATACCTGGATGAGAAGAAAAGAGAATTTATGTCTTTTTTGCAAGGAAGCATGACGGTAGCTGAGTACGAGGTCCAGTTTGTCCGCCTTAGTCAGTATGCACCTGAGCTAATCCCTGATGAGCCCGAGAGGTGTGAACGTTTCCGTTATGGATTGGTAACGGATGTGAAGACTTTTATGCTTGTGGCAGAGTATACAGATTTTGATGTGCTTGTGTGCCGAGCGAAGGACATTGAGCAGAACTTGGGTTTGTCTTCCAGAGGCGTTAGTTCTAGCTCGGGAAAAAGAGATGCTGATCATAGTTTTGGTGGTGGACGGAAGAAGAGAGGACGAGATAGGAGGTATCAGTCTACTGCTAGGCGTGGTAATGGAGGACATGGTACGCCTGTTTAGGGAGATAGGATGAGGGCTGATCAGAACACGTGCTGGACGTGTGGATCTTGTGGCCATTTGAGGCGAGATTGTCCTCGATCAGCGAGAGAGGTTCAGGCTCCTGTTGCAGTGACAGGTAACTCATGTTGGAATTGTGGTTCGGCAGACCACATGAGGAGGGAGTGTCCTTTGTTGGCCGGTGGTGGTCAGGGACGTGCTCCTGGGGTAGTTGCACCATAGAGAGGTCTTTGGCGCGACCGTGGTAACTTTTAGCGTAGAGATGATGGTGGGAGGAATGTGGCGCATGTTGTGGCTGTTCAACCTGAGGGTGGTGGCCAGGCTCGAGTGTATGCTCAGCGTGAGGGAAGGAATGATACGGATGTGATCGCAGGTACCTTTACTTTGCAATCCTTGTCATTACTTTCCTTGATTGATTCTGGATCTACACACTCATACATATAGCGTGAACATGCTCAAATGCTTGGTTTACCTGTTGAGTCTTTGGATGTTGGTATGCGTGTGACTAGTTCTTTTGCTAAGACGGTGGTGACACGGAAGTTGTATAGAAGATGTCCCTTGAAAGTGAAAAACCATGTTTTTCTTGTTGATCTCATGGATTTGCCATTCTATGGTTTTGATGTAATCCTTGGTATGAATTGGCTTGTTGAACATCGAGCTGTAGTGGATTTTGAGAACAAGCGAGTTTCATTGAAACTTGCGGATGTTTATGAGGTAGTGGTGGTGGGTGAAAATGTAAAGTTTCTTAGTAATGTGGTGTCTACCTTGGAAGCAAGTCGGATGTTGTGGCAGGGTTGCGAGGCTTATCTAGCCTTTGTTATGAATCCAAGTTCGAAGGAGGTGCGCGTTCAGGATATAAGAACTGTTCGTGAGTTCCCTGCAATGTTTTCGGAGGAGTTACCTTGATTGTCGCCTAGTCGAGAGGTGGAGTTTGGAATTGAGCTGTATGAAAACACAACTCCAGTGTCCATTGCTCCCTATCGCATGGCACCTAAGGAGTTGAAGGAGTTGAAGACGCAACTTCAGGAGTTGCTTAACCATGGTTTCATTCGGCCGAGTGTGTCACCTTGGGGTGCACCGGTTTTGTTTGTGAAGAAGAAGGATGGCCCTATGAGAATGTGCATCGATTATCGTCAGCTGAACAAGTTGACTATCAAGAATCGGTATCCTTTGCCGAGGATTGATGATCTTTTTGATCAGTTTCGTGGAGCGGTTGTGTTCTCTAAGATTGACTTAAGGTTAGGTTATTACCAGCTTAAGGTGAAAGATGTGGATGTGCCAAAAACAGCCTTTAGGACGAGGTATGGGCATTATGAGTTCCTTGTAATGTCGTTTGGCTTGACGAATGCTCCTGCAGCTTTCATGGACATGGTGAATAGAGTGTTCCATGAATACTTGGACAAGTTTGTTATAGTGTTCATTGATGATAACCTTGTGTATTCTCATACCGAGGAGGAGCATGAAGGGCATTTAAGGATTGTGTTGCAGGCGCTGTTGGAAAATTAGCTTTATGCTAAGCTGAGAAAATGCGAATTCTGGCTTAAGGAAGTTGTTTTCCTTGGTCATGTGGTTTCTGTTGAGAGGATTCATGTTGATCCTCAGAAGATTGAGGCGGTGATGAATTGGAAGCCTCCTAAGTCTGTTCATGAAGTCCGTAGTTTCCTTGGGTTGGCAGGATATTACCGGAGGTTTGTGGATGGATTTTCGAAGATTGCTGCCCCTTTGACGAAGTTGTTGCAAAAGGATGCCAAGTATGAGTGGACAGAAGCAAGGCAACAAGCTTTTGAGAAGCTTAAGGCAACTTTGACGCAAGCTCCTATCTTGGTTCAGCCTGAATCAGGAAAAGAGTTTGTGGTGTACAGTGACGCATCCTATGTTGGTTTGGGGTGTGTGTTAATGCAAGAGGGTAAGGTGGTGGCTTATGCATCACGCCAGTTGAAGGTGCATGAGCGCAATTATCCTACGCATGATATTGAGTTAGTTGCGGTGGTTTTTTCTTTGAAGATTTGGAGACATTATCTTTATAGTGAGAAGTGTACAGTGTACACGGATCACAAGAGCTTGAAGTATCTGATGTCTCAGAAGGAGTTGAATCTTAGGCAACGACGTTGGGTGAAGTTGCTTAAGGATTACGATTTGACGATCGAGTACCATCTGGGAAAAGCTAATGTTGTAGCGGATGCCTTGAGTAGGAAGGTGGCGGTGGAGTTAAGGGCTATGTTTGCCAACTTGAGTATTTCACAAGATGGGGGTCTTGTGGCTGAATTGCAAGTGAAACCATCTTTGGTTCAGTTGATAAAGGATAAGCAGTTGTTGGATGATTCTTTGGTGCCACATGTTCAGGATATTGCTGAGGATAGACCATCAGATTTCTGTTTTAATGATGATGGAGTTCAATGTTTTGAAAGTCGGATAGTAGTGCCGAATGATGCGGAGTTGAGGCGTACTATTTTGACTGAAGCTCATAGTAGTCCTTTTGCTATGCACCCTGGTAGTAAAAAGATGTATCATGACTTAAAGGATGAGTACTATTGGGTGTGTTTGAAGAAAGATGTTGCGGAGTACGTGAGTAAGTACATGGTTTGTCAGCGGGTTAAGGCTGAGCATCAGTTTCCTTCAGGGTTGTTGCAACCGTTGAGGATTCCTAAGTTGAAGTGGGAAAGGATTACCATGGACTTCATGTCTGGTTTGCCTTTGTCGCCATCGAAGAAGAATTCGGTGTGGGTGATTGTGGATCGCCTTACGAAGTGTGCGCATTTCTTACCTGTTCACACTACGTATACCTTGGACAAGCTTGCCGAGGTATACATTGCCGAAATTGTGCGTTTGCATGGTGTACCAAAATCTATAGTGTCGGATAGAGATCCGAGATTTACATCACGTTTTTGGGAGTGTTTGCACCAAGCTTTGGGTACGCGGTTGAATTTCAGTACTTCTTATTATCCACAGTCGGATGGACAGTCTGAGCGTGTTATCCAAGTGCTTGAAGATATGTTGAGGTGTTGTGTGATTGATTTTCAAGGTTCTTGGGAGAAGCATTTGCCTTTGGTGGAGTTTGCTTATAACAATAGCTACCAGGCAAGTATTCAAATGGCACCTTATGAAGCCTTGTATGGCAGGAAGTGCAGAACTCATCTTTGCTGGGCTGAAACAGGTCAAAAGTTGGTCTCGATGCCGACTTTGTTGAAAGGAACCACCGAGAAGGTGAAGCTCATTTGTGAGCGGTTGAAGGCAGCTTCTGATCGACATAAGTCTTACGCAGATTTGAAGCGTAAGGAGATTGAGTTTGCGGTGGGTGACCGTGTGTTTTTGAAGGTTTTGCCTTGGAAGAAGGTGATGAGGTTTGGCCGAAAGGGTAAGTTGAGCCCTAGGTATATCGGACCATATGAGGTGATTGAACGTGTGGGTCCTGTTGCTTATATGCTGAGATTACCACAAGAGTTGGAAAAGATACATGATGTGTTTCATGTCTCTATGCTTCGGAGGTATAGATCGGATCCTTCGCATGTTATGCCTGTGGAGGAAGTGGAGTTGAATCCAGACTTGACCTATGATGAAGAGCCGATTGAAATTCTTGATTCGGACGGTAAAGTTCTTCGAGGTAAGACCATTGAATTGGTTAAGGTGTTGTGGAGGCATCGTGGTGTTGAGGAAGCCACGTGGGAAAGAAAGGATGACATGAAGAAGTAGTTTCCTTACCTTTTTCCTCCAGGTAAATTTCGAGGATAAAATTTCTTAAGAGGGGGAGAGTTATAACACCCCAATTTTAGGCTTAGAAGTTTAGGGTTTGGTCGGACCGGTCTGAGAAACGGTCGAATATAAAAGGAGGTTTTAGGGAAAGCCTAGTTCGGGATGCTTTAAAAATATAGAAAAATATCTAAAAATCCTCTTTTAATATATATAAGAGAGTGGTGAAATCAATTTTACAAAATAAGGTTTGGAAATACTACATTTCGGTGTATTGACCAAAATGCGATTTTTGCAAAGTTTAGTAGTGACTGTTTTGTAAAGGATTGAAACTTTGAATCTTTAAGGAGCAAATTACCCAAAATGTTTTTCTCCATATTTTTTCTTAATTTGGGTGATTTAATTAATGTATTAATTAAATAAAAGAAAAGGAAAACTACCTTTTGATTTTCATAACTACCTTTTCTCTAATTTTCTCTTATTCCTTTTTCTCTCAAAATTCCATCATCCAAACATTTTTTCTCCAGCAACTTTCACATAGTTTTTCACTTCAATTGATGAGATTTCCATCACCTATTGGTTCCTAATCAATCTTGCATCAAATCCTTTTGATTTCTACATTGAATTTTCAAGGAATTTGGCCCAAATCAAGGAGAAATTATCATTTAGAGGTAAGATTGTTCTCCTCCTCTAAATACTGAGTTCTTTACTGAAATTCCCAAGTTGTCAATCCTTTATTAAAGTTTTATAAATGGTTGTAATGTTAGAAACATGGTTTTGGCTTAAAACTCAAGATTTTGGAAGAGATCTTGAAGAATTTCGTTGTGATTGATTGGGCTCTATTTTGAGGTGGTTCTTTAATGTATTTTGGATATTAAATTATGTTAGAAATGAGGTTTTATCAATCCAATCCCGAATAGGTTGTGTTTCCTAAGTTTTTGCTCAAGAAAATGGTGGTTTTTGAGGTGTTCTTGGTGTTATGTTATAGCTGGAGGTATAAGGTCGAGTTTAGGATTGTTTTTGATGGTGATTGATGTTTACAAATGTTTAGGAGTGATGGATCTTTGCTGGGTAAAGTTTTGGAAGAGTTTGGAGGTGATTTTGGTTGTGTTTGGTAGCCGAAATGTTGGTTTTAGGTAGAGCAACGAGTTTCAGAGTGTTGGCTGAAGATTTCAATGCATGATGATGCATTAATCCTCTGCTTTGATGTGTCTAAAACAGGGGAGACATCTTCGGACACCTTTGGAGTTGATTTGGAAGCTTAATTGGCGCTTCGGCAAGCAAGCGAAACGTAATTGGTGAGTGGAGATGGTTTTCCAGCTTTGAAACGATTATTTGGAGGTTTTGGGAGCTTAGTTTAAGTCTAAACAACTTAGCTAAGCTCAAGAGTAAGTTTTCGGAAAAACTCCTTCGGATGTGCTAAGATGTGGTTTGATGCATTAGTTATAAAATGCATGTTTAATTTCTATTTTGGAAGCATGTTTTAGCATGATTAATGCTGGTTTTGAAAGCCATGTATTGAAGGATGCTCAAGGTAAGAGATCCTTGGTTTGACATGTTAATAATTTGGTAATGATGCATGGAGGTGCATGATGTTGAATGGCTTTGATTAATGCTTAAAACAGTGAATTGATGATGGTATTTGATGTATATTGGCAAGTGATGAAATGGTTTTTAAGTACTTGAATCGGATATAGTTAGCCGGCTATAGGATTGGGTGCACCGTAAGTAAAGTCCCCTTGGATGTTGAGGGGTTGTGATTGTACCGTAAACTCCATCCAAGTACCCTAACGATTGAGGTAAGATCACAACGGTGGTTATAAATTTCGTATGTGGATCTTGTGGTATGTGTCCCTTACTCTCGTTAGTGGAATTATACAACTACCGATGAGTGGTGTTGAGGGGTTGAGATTGTACCGTTATACTCCACCACGGGTGTCACATCAATGGAGGGATTGCTCTTGAGTGTGAACCTTGTGTAGTCCGATAGTGTGTATGAAGCGTGTGTGACAACGCTTGTAATCCGCGTATCCGATTGTGTTTTGTGTTGAAATGATTATGAATTATCACTTGATAGCCAATATAATGTATTTAAGTGTAACGAAGCATGAGATGCTTGAAAATGATGCAAGGTAGCATGAGAAAGAGTTGAGCATGTGGTTTTAAAGCTTGTTGAAAGTGTTTTCTAAAATTGCATTGTTGTATTGGTTTTACTTAGAGCATGACTCACTAAGCATTTGTGCTTACGCTCTCTTTTAACCAATAATGCAGATATTTGAGGTGTTTAAGGGCAACCAGGAAGCTAAGTGTGTCCAAGGGAATCCAAGCTCATGTATGGTGAAGTTTTCGTACACTATTAGTTTTGATAATTTGGCAATGGGAATCTAAACTTTGTTTTGGGAGATGTATTAAACTCCCTAAGGTTGTGGCATGTGTGCCTTGGTTGATTTGAATTGTAAATGGCCTTTAATGCTTGATTTGAAGTTTGTTTGCCTACTTGGTTTTTGATAATAGGAAGCATGCATTTAGACATGTAAAATTTCATGTTTGATGCTATGAATGTGTTAGGAGTTCTAAACATGCACCTTATATGTTTGATGACTTGTTGGTATGTTTGGGAAGTCATTAGGATGAGTTTGAATGGGATTATGTATGAAAAACCAGCAAAATCTGTAGTTTCTGGGCAAACCGTATCGAAACACTCCCTGGCGTATCGAAACGGGGGCCTGTAATAGCCTTCGTGTTTCGAAACGGATGGAGGCTGTTTCGAAACGATTTGGCTACTGGAAGGCCTCGTTTCGGAACCAGTCTCGAAACCAACCCGCGTATCGAAACGGTTAACGCTGTTTCGATCCTGCGTTTCGATACGGCAGGTGGGTGTTCTGAAACAGGAGACCGCTGGGCACTGATTTGAATGGTGCTGAAGTTTGCAAGCCTTACATTTTAGTCCCAAATGTTGGTGTTACAATTGCTTGAGTTTGAGATGTCCAATTAAGTTGAAATTTGGAAAAGAGGCATGAAATGGGACTAATTTCATATTGATAACTTAAAAATCAGTTACGACCTTCTAATTTACAGAAATTACATTTTGGTCCCTAAACTTGTAATAAGTGTAATTGAGTCCCTCTTTGTTGTTCGATCGCTGTGCCTTTCTGATATATGTTTCATGAGTACTCACTTAGGGTTAACGTGTATCTAGACAAGATTAAAAAGAAAAAAGGGTCGTTAATCAAGGTTGGCTTTCGGGTTGACTTTGGTTTTCCCCGTGTAATCTTCGTGGTTCGGGTTAACCGTCTAGGCCGGGCTTAGGGGGTTACATTTGGTGATGAAGATGGTGCAATCCCCAGGGAAGGTCCATGAGGTAAAAGCTGTTGAGCCCTTCTGTGAAGAATGTGGGGTCAACCATGATTCCTCTGAATGCACTAAATCTGCTAACTACATGGGTGGATATTAGAGGAATAGCAGGCCAGCCCAAAACACATACAATCCTAACTGGAGAAACCATCCCAATTTCTCTTGGAGAAACCCGAAGACAACATCAAATCCACAACAGCTATAGGGAAGCTACCAGCAAAATCAGTCCCGGCACAAGACTCTGCAGCCACAACACAATAATTCACTAGAAGTTACTTTGAATAACTTTATGAAACAAACTGGTGAATTTATTGTTTATACAAATAAGTTTATTGAAAAAACTGAGTCTTTCATAGATAGGACGGAGATGAAGATGAACAACCAGGAGGCTGCTATTAAGAACCTGGAAACCCAGTTTAGGAAGTTCACAGAAATCTACCATAGCCGGACCATGGGAGCATCATCCAACAGCCCGCCAGAAGCAACCAAGCCCACATTTGAACATTGCAAGGCCATAACTACAAGAAGTGGGAAGCAGCTGGATGAACCTAGGATGGAAGAGCAGTTAAAAACTCAACCAGAACATATAAGTAAGCTTGCCCCAGCAGCACCCATATTAGCCGCCCCAGCAGCAACACCGACTCCAGCCGCCCCAACAACATAACATGAAAGCAGTTCTGACAAGGATGATCCTCCTCGAACTAAGCCCCCAAGCAAGGAGCAAATAGAGGACATTCGTTCGCCAGCTCCATTCCCCTAGAAGCTCAAACAACAGCAGTAGGAGCACCAATTCAGAAAATTCTTGGACATTATGAAACATGTGCACATTAACCTACCTGTGATAGAAGCTATACAAAGCATGCCCAACTATGCCAAGTATCTCAGAGATATAGTTTCTAAGAAGAAACGGATAGGGGAATTCGAGACGGTGGCTGTCACTGAAGAATGCGTGGCTATGCTTCATAACAAGCTACTGCCCAAGCAGACAGATCCGGACAACTTTGTTATACCATGCAGGCTGGGTAACAAGCACGAGACCAGGGCCTTGTGTGATTTGGGAGCCAGTATAAATCTGATGCCTAAGGCCGTCTTCGACAAACTAGGTATTGGACCTGCAAAACAAACCTTTGTAATGCTTAAACTTGCCGGTCACTTATTCGTGCAACCGGAAGGAAAGATTGAGGGCATACTGGTCAAAGTGGGTAGCCTAATCCTTCCTGCCGATTTCCTCATCTTGGATTGTGAGGCCGATGAGGAAGCCCTCATCATCCTCAGACAACCCTTCTTGGCCACAAGAAGAACGCTGATAGATTTGGAACTCGAGGAACTTACAATGAGGGTAGAAGATCAAAGCATAAGGATTAATGTGCTGCAACCCTCAGAGGAAGGAAAGGAAGGCTTGGATGAAAGAGCTGCCAAAATAAGTGTGGAGACAGGCCAGGGCAGCGGCTGCCATGACATACCTCGAGGCAGATTGAAGGACCCCATCAAGCAGAAACTAAAAAAGCAAGAGGACCCCCCAGGAGGGGAGAAAAAGCTAAACCACCTCAGGAAGTGGTTATGTCTAGGAGATGCACCCAAATGCACTCCTAACATAACTTCATTTTTATGTATGTCTATTTATTTATTTTTATGCATTAGGAATAAAGTTTATTTTAGGACTAGATTAATTTTTAGTATTTAATTTTTTAGGTTTTATTTAATTATTTTATTTTTGTTTTAGGATCAAGAATAAAGGAGCAAGATTAAGAGGGAAGACCAGCAAAAAGCCCGCCAACCATCTTGCCGAGTCATCAGCCAGCGCAACGAAGTGTAACGGCTTGTTGGCCGCCAACGGCACCGAAAATAACGAGCAGAAAAATCTGTAATGTGCACAAGGAAATCGGACCGTTGATCATTCAATGTTGCCCCAACACTTCTCGGCAGGGCCTATATAAACCACTCACTCATTTCACTTTACTTCACTTCCACCTTTTTGCTAGCTTTTATCTTATTCATTTGCTCTCTCACCTTATTTACTTTCTAGTTTCAGTGAAAATAAAACCGATCACATGGCTTCAACGTCAACCCAAAAACCCACCTACAACAGGTTCTGCTTCAAGGCAGACAAAGAGAGATATAGAGCACAATTCTCGAAGCAAGTAATCTGGGAGGAACAAGGCTTCCATTATACGAAGCAAACGAGATACCGTGGTCTTGAGCCCGCCTTGTTCCAAACCATTCACTATAAGGGATGGGAGATGTTCGCTCTACAGCCTGATATAGAGAACATCACTATAGTTAGGGAACTTTACTCACATCAGCCCTGCCCAGACAAGCCATTCGTTTACATCCGCGGAGAGGCAGTCAAGCTCAACCTTGCTGTCATCAACAGTTATTATGACCTTGATATGAACGACAACCTGCATGAGAACTGGAGGCAATCACTGACGCCTGACCACTATGAGGAGATCAAGGCCAGAATATGCAAGCCCAACACACCATGGCTGGGGGGCAAACATGTTGGATCTATCCAGCGCTGCCACTTGCTGCCTGAAGCTATGTTGTGGAACACGTTCGTAAAAAGGTGCCTATTGCCCTCATCTCACAACTCAATAGTTGACCGGCCACGCCTCGCTCTAATCCATAACATCTTGATGAACCGGCCGATCAACGTGTGGGAAATCATCTGCACAGAATTATACAACTTCTTCAAGAAGAAGAAGGGCAGGCTGTACTTCCCGTCCCTCATCACAAGTCTCTGCACCAATTTCTGAGTCCCCGCAGAACCCATTGATGAGTTCACAGCAGCCAAGGAGGGCTGGACCAAAAAGGTTCGCATCCAGATGAAGCAGGATACAAAAAAAAAGAACCAGCAACGCCCAGTCAGCCCTCCGCCACACAGTTTGAAACGCAAGCCACCCCCGGCAGTACTGACACTGTCCCAGACAGAGAGGTCCTCCCGCTGCTCTAGGCACTCCTCGAACACACAAAACAGATAGAGTAGCAGCAGTTCGCCTTCATGAACTACGTGGGGAAGGCCCAAGAAGCCCTTATGGCTTATTTCCTGTAGAAATTCCCTGGTGACGTGCCCACCATGCCGCCTTTTCCTGATGTGCTTACAAAAGCAGCAAAAGTACGACAAACTTCACCGGCCGCCACCGCCCGCCAGACAGACCACCCGATGCCCTCTCTTATGCATTCTCCGCAACACTCAGCTGCCACCCCATCAAACACAGTGGTAGATTCCCCTGAGAGGCACCAACCGAATCTCTCCCCAGCCTGCACAGCCAATACAGTGGCAGACTCCTCCTCATCATAGGAGATTGAGCAGCCGTCGTTGAAACCAAAAACAACAGTAGTAGCGGCAACAGTAGCCATCCACATGGCATTGATCCATCCGACATCACCCACAGAGGAAGGGACAAGAAAGAGGAAGCGACACATAATAGTTGAAGAACCTGTGGACCTCGAGACCGAGTCAGAAGGAAGCGGTGAATCTCCTGCCATTCCCCCTGTCGAGCCTCCAGAAGAGAAATAGTAGACACCCAAGAGAGTCTAGCTGCCTTGGAAAACAAAGACCTCTCATGCTCGAACCGTCGCCAAGGCATTTGCAAAAAGCCGCTTCGTCGTCCGAAAACCTCATCCTCCTCAGCTAGCTAGAATCCAACCTCCTCCTAACCCTCAACAAACTTTTATTTTCTTTTCCTCTATCTTTATTTTATTTTTGCTAATTTTAACATGTATATTTTTATCTTATTTTATGTTTTGTGCATTGAGGGTAATGCCCATCTCGAGTTTGGGGGGGATAGCTCTTGCATCATTTGTAGGCATTCTTAGATACATTTAGATTGCATTGTACTTGCCTTAGTAATAATCGGAAAAGAAGAGTTTGTTATGAGTTGTGCCTATGATACAATAGCTGATTAATTTATTTTCGCACCTAACTAAAATCAAACTTAATCTTGGGAAAGAACATGAAATATGACTTAGATTTATTTTCTGTTTTCCTGAAAATGTTGAATATCTCTGTTACTTGCTGAATGTGTAGAATATTTGATGAACATTGCATGTTTGTTTTTATTGCAGAATTCTAACAATAATTGCAGGTAGCCACCGAGGTAGGCAAAAGAAACAGAAAAATGCAGAACTGCCAAAGGCAGCAAAAAGCAAAAACAAAGAAAAATGATGTGTTACCCTAGAGGTGCCCACAACAGGCTCTAGGAAGAATCATGAGCGAGGACATGTTGCTGCTATCAAAGTCCATGAATATGAAAGCTTAAAAGTGACGGTCAAATTAGCATGAGTGAATGAAAGCTTTCACGGGACGACTCTACTCCAAGGGTACGAGATTCTGTAGTTTGCTCTTATCTAAACGTCAGACCTAGAAGAGTAGTTGTGATAAGCTGAAGCCCTCACTGCCTTGATTAAAAATAATATGCTTAACTGTGCTACCTTGGCATCAACCCTTTAAATTACAACAATATTTTTGTTTAATCTTTTATTTTGCATATTAAGCTTGTTTACAGATTTGCAAACATCACACAGGCATTAGGAATTTAATTCTGAGTTATTTTGCTGTTTATTTCCCGTCATTAAGTTATATGTACATAGGTGTCATGGCCTTGAGGAAGAAAATAAGGTTAAAAACAAGTTTTTCTTCCTGGCTATTATTAGGGCAAGTACTTTAGGTTGCATTGCTTGAGGACAAGCAATAGTTCGAGTTTGGGGGTGTGTATAGTGTCCAAAAGTCCTATATTTCATGCACTTTCCAACTCTTATTATTACTGTTATCCAGCTCATTTTAGGCATAATTAGGGTCATGCATAGCATTTCATAGTATTTCATCGTTCTGCCTTGATTTTATAACTTATCATTCATTTGGTGAACAAGAGGTGTTGTCCTAGTGTATTCTTTCTTGTAGGTATTAACTGCTGAACGAGGGAACTAAGGAACGGAGAACACAATGCTGAGAAGCAAACCCAGGAGCTGTACTGAAGCAATTCCAGCGGAAGATAAGTTGCTGCCGAGTACGTGCCGAGTAAAGCTGCTGCCAACCTTGCTGCCCGCGGCAGCTGACTATGGAAGTTTGGAGAACCGGAGCGCGATTTGTAGAGCTAAAACTCCTGATTCTATCGCCGGCGTTCACGTGATTTTCCGACGTCTGTAGCGGCGACTAGGGCTGCCGAAGTGAAATTCCCAAGCTTACTTGCGGGCTAAGGAAAATGAGGAAGAGTCTATATTCCAAGCAAAGAAGTCAGCATTTAAAGCTTCATTAACGAAGAAAAGCTACTTTAGAGGACTTCTACTCCAAGGAGGACTTGACCTAGTTTTAAGTCTATAAATACCCATTGTACTTCTAGTTTAAATCATCATAGGTTTTCTATACACTTTTCTTGTGCTCTTCTCTGCCTCCATGTTCTAATTCTCCATTGGGTTAGGATTATGTTGTAACTAGAGTGAAACGTTTGTTTTAGGTTTTTGAGTTATTTATTCAATAAAATATTTCAAGTTTACTTAATCCATTGTTCTTCATTCTTTCAATCTTTCCACACTAGTCGTTTGAGAGAATCTATTTGTCGGGCACGAAAGTGCAAGGCTCACGAAAGGGTTAACTACGGTCACAACGGGAGGCGTGACTAACTTGGTTCCACACTAGTCCACAAGTTTTAACGGCTAAAAAGGATCTCTAACCGAGTTGATTGATTTGGTTCCACACTACTCCTCAAGTTTTCAATCTCGAGCATCCTAACCTAGAAATATGAGGGATCACTATCGACTATCCTGCCGAACTTGAAGTATCTGCCATACATGCTGCCATGATGTCTTTCCATTCCACTTGTCGATACAGTACGCACCACTATAGTGGCAGTAACCTGCTGCGGATGCGTGACAGGGTCGTAGTTTGCCGTCCATCTACCCGCCAAGGTAGCATATCGTGGCAGAAAAGGACAACTCATACCTATTTCAACGCAATTTTCACACTAAGTGGCAGCATAACCCTGCCTGCCCTATCAACTTGATTCACCTTTTCTCTATTACTTGTGTCTTTATTTACTTTTCTTCTCAACCAAACTATTCACTTGTGTTTTTATTTTACTATTGTGTAGGAACTACAAAGCGGAACATGATGTCCAATCCTCGTGGGATTTGACATCTTTTATACTATAACTTGACAGGAGTGTACAATTGTGCTCCTACAAAAAGGGAACACCTTCACACCCTACAACTAGGATCTTTTTTCTATATTCTTGGATGATGTTTTCCATCTCTTCAACTCGTTCCCTCAAAGAATTATTTTCATTCAGACTAGCATGAAGCTCCTCATAGGTTTGATTACTCTGAAGCTAGTGAAAAGTCTAGTTTAGGTCTTCCATCCTAGCTTGCAAGTTGCAACTTAGCAACAAAAGCATGGTATTGCTTCAACATCTCACTAGTCTCATCATATGCTGTATGTAACTCGAGCAAACGGGTTTTGTTATTGTGGGCCTTCCTTTTCCAAGCAGCTACATTTTCCTTCTCTTTTTCAAGGGTTCGTTTGCCCCTTTCATTTTCTGCCACTTGTTTACCTTTCTTCCTCTCTTCTGTAAGTGCCCGCCTATATTTCACCATTTCCTTTTTGTCGCTTTCTCTTTCTTTGCCCACATCTTGTTCAATCTCTTGCTTCCATTCCTCTAGACTCTTTCTCAAATCAGCGTTATGAACAGTGGCTTGAAATTTGAGGAAGTCAACCCTTTGATTCTCACACTTCTATTTTAGGTCCATATACAGCTTCGTTACTCGATTGGTCTCCCCTTTATATTTCTCCACATCAAGGCTTGACTCGAACTTGTCTTGTTGGTTTTGTCCTTGCAGGGCTTCTATTTCCAACTTGTCCCTTCTCAGTTCTTCTCTCACAATATCAGCCTTAGAGGGAACCACTTTCAACTGTTCTTCTAAAGACTTGGCATGTCCAGGAGTAGGTGGCATGATCTTGTCTCCATGCGTCATAGTCAGGGGGTGAACATGCAGTGTCCATCGGACTCTAACTTTATATAATAGCAGTTATTCCATGAATCACTGATAGTTTGTACCTTCTGTCTGAACTCTCCCTAGAATTCGAACGCTGATGAACTAAGACTAGTAGTAAAAGGAACAAATTGTCGAGAACCATACTATCTTGATACCAATAGGGGAGCACACCCAATTCCACCTCATAAGCCCAATAACATCAGGTAATTGTAATCTCCACATTTTTACAGAACCTTGGCATGACCCATCGACGGAACCCTCCACTTATTGTCTTCGTCACGACGGTCTTTGAATATATCAACCTATTTGCTTTTCTTAACAGATGGCCAATCCTTAGCCAAAAATTCTCGGAGCAGAGAAAAATTTGGGGAAAATACATTAGATGGAGTCAAAGTTGGGCACTTCTAGAAGTGGTTGAGGGCCCAAACCTGAAATAAAAGAGCACACCCTCCAAAACGCACACCTTCCACCTTTTTGCATGCATTCAATGAGATGAAAGTTTCAGCTAACAATGCAGGTACTGGATTGACTTCCCTCTTCAATTTCTCAAAGAAGTTAATCAAGGATACATCAATGTTTCCTAAGACCCTCGAGAAACTAACTAAACCATAGATCACAATTTCCAGGAGATCTACTCTCTTTTCTTTGTCTGGGTGAACTGGAATTATGTTTCTGATGCATGACCAAGAGAAGGAAAATCTGCCTCCTCTTTTCCGTATTAGACCTTTGGCCCATCTGTCACTCATGCCATTAAAAGTTGTAAGCCTAAAATGCGGGTTTTGTTTTTAGGTGGCTTAGCATAAACCCAATTTTCTTTCACCTTACACAGATTGAAAAAGGGCCAAGTATTCCTCGAACGTGGGCATTAGATCTTCTCCGTTGAAAGTGAAACAGTAGTACACAGGGTTCCAAAACTGAACCAAGGCCTTCAAGAGTTGTTCATATATCTTCACATACAATAGGTAAGCTATATCACCATAAGATTCATAGAACAACTATTTAGTCTTATAATCAAAATGTTCCCAGATTTCCCGCAGCTCATGTATGTAATTCTACTTGACACTAATATGGGCGTACTCTGAAGTCTATGTCTCGTGATCAATAACCAAATTGTCCCTATATGCCCACTAGTTAACCTCAAACCAATGACGTACCCTCGAATTTTCATCTTCCTTCTTTAGGATCTTTCCATCTATGATGACAGCTTTTCAAATTAAGAAAATATTCTAAAAAACAATCCCTCCTGGATATGGAATGATGATGCAAGAATAAACATGCAAAACAACAGAACATAGGGAAATGATTAGAAACAATAAGACAAAAAGGGCCAAAAATAATTTCATTCCATAAATAATTATGGGCAGTACATTCCAACACTCCAGGATATGTCTCTACGAATTATCTTTGCGAAGTAATTTTGACCAGACTCAAAACCCTAGGTTTCCCAAATGTCTCTACTGGGGGTGGGCTCTAGATACTCAAACATGGTTTGGTTCTAAAAGGGTACCCGAGTTGTCCTTGTTGTCCCATACTAAGGGTAGCAAGGCCCTCCATTCTCACCCATTATAGGCTTCAAGTGAATCAAGTTCAACTCAGGAGGACTCATTTTCTTATGCCTTATTAAAGGATCAGTACCCTTACGAAGATAAAGGGCATATGAGTCCCGAAGTTACTTGCTAGGCTTATACAGAGAATCGATATTCTAACATGAGCAAAGCGTCTGTTGAGTTGTGAGGAGCTCGATTCGTTCAACCGATATGGCTCACCAAGTGGTGGAGAGGTGGATTTTTGGGTGGAAGGGTTGTGGAAGCTAAAAGGATAATTGGCATAATGAATTATAGTGGTTCAACCTTCTAATCAAGGTCTACATCCACTACCTTAGCTCCCCACTAAGGATTTCCAATCAATCCACTATTGATTCGTCCCTTTTCTAGGCTTAAGAAGAAACCCTTTACACCGATCAAGCTTTCTACCCAAAGCCTTGATCAAACCCTCTCTTACAAAAAAGATAATAAAAGCAAACACAAATCCCTCTAATAGGTGTTTGTTTGCACAATTAAAGCACTCACACAAAACCTAAAACACTTGAGCAAATTTGACAATTTTAGCTCACTAGTGTTTGTCTATACAATAAATAACAATTTAAGCTCTAAGACAATTCTTGATCATTTGTTGATGGACAATATGAGCATTAGCCTTTACTTGATGCTTGGAGGTCCCTTTTATACTCCTTTATGAGTTTGTAGCCGTTACTAGCCGTTGGGATTGAATTGGAGCCGTTTCGAAACGCTCAAACCCGTATTGAAACAGCCTTTAAGTAGAAAGAGTCGTTGCAGTCTGACGTGGACCCGTATCGAAACGCTTTAGTCCGTTTTGAAACACCCGTTTCGAAACGCCTGTCCCCGTATCGAAATGACATGTATTTAAAAGTTAGTTGGGAAATAGCCGTTGAGGTTTATGACCGTTCTGGTTAATGCCACGTAGGCGTATCGAAACGGCATAGCCCGTTTCGAAACGCTGGGCAAAAATCTCATCCAGGGAATGCCCGTTTTGATGCCCGTATCGAAACACTTTTGCTACTGGAATGCACCGTATCGAAACACCTTAGGGCGTTTCGAAACGCCTGGACGGTTTTGTGTAGTTTGGCCTTTGAAAACATGTAAAACACTTTTAAAATGTCCCTAAACATAGTTTCAAGTTATTTGGACTTTCGAAATTGTTTTAAATACTTTTTAAATCAGTCTAAAACATTTTTCAATTATTATATCAAAACATTAGTTCTACAATCTCCCCCTTTTTGATATAATAAAACTAACTTGAAAAATTGTTTGGGATTCTCCCCCTTTAACTTTAAAAATGTGAATAAGAGATTAAAGATATGAAATCAAATAAAGATCCCCCTTATTCATTTGAAAATTCAATTTTTCAAACCATTTCTCCCCCTTTTTGTTATATCAAAAAGAATTTAAAACATTAAGTTCAAAATAACTATAGAGGAATAACTTGACAAAATTAGATTTTGGTTTTAAAAATGACTCCCCCTTACTCAAAGCGTCAATAAAATGTTAGTCCAACATTTATGATCATCTAGTTGAATTAAAGAAAAATTAAAACAAATAAATGCAAAACAACTAGATATTACCACACTTGAACTCAAGGTAGGATGTGAAGCATTCCTTCTTCAAGTGTTCTTCTTTAGTGTGCATGGAGCTCCCCCTCAATGTTTGACTTGTTGAACATCTCCATCACACCTAGCAAAAGACAATCAAGTAATTTTTTGGTATCCAAATTGCTTTGGATCCATGAACATCAGTAGCACAAATTTTAGCCCCCTTAGGAATCCATTTTTCAATGTCATCCTTTTTAATTAAAGTGGTTAGTCCTTTTGGGACCCAAACACTTCTAAAACATTTTCCTTTTACAAATCTAGGGGCACTAGATTGTCTTACATGAAAATTTGATTTTCCAAAATTATTTTTGTTTTCAAGTTCTTTGGAAATCAAATCTTTTTCTTCTTGAACTTTTTGAAGCAAATTTTGTAAATCAAGACATTTTAATTCAAACTCTTCGAGTTTTGCTTCAAGTTCAAGTTTGGTTTTAGAATTCAAATCATTTTGAATTTTTAACTTTGAAATCAATTTATTATTTTTCAAAATGTGATTTTTAAACTCTAAAACCAAATCATCATAGGCATCTTGTAATTCATCAAAAGAGTAAGAACATGAAGTAGATGAATTAAAAGTTACCCTTGAATCTTCTTCGATGGCCATAAGGTAAAGGTTGGCTTGTTCATCGTCGGTGGAGTCCTCATCACTCCAAGTAGCCACATGTGTCTTCTTCTTATGGCTTGAAGTGCTTGCCCTCTTCTTTTTCTTGGAATCTCATTCAAGCTCTCTCAAAGCTTTCTTCATGAACAGGGCACACTTCTTGAAGAGATGAACTATCTCTTCTTCTTCATCCTCCTCTTCACTTGAATAGACATGATGGCAAGTGGAGGACTTGAGAGCCATGTCACTTGCGTTCATGCCTAGCCCTTTGATTTTATTCTCCCCTATAGCTCTAATTTCTTCCCTCTTCTTCTCATCTTCTTTGTTCTTCTTCATGATTTGATGAGTAAGGAGTGACCCCATGAGTTCATCAAGCTTCAAAGTCTTCAAATTCTTTGCTTCGATGATAGTGGTCCTCTTTGAGTCCCAAGACTCGGGAAGTGAGTAGATGAGCTTTCGAACAAGATTTTCCTCCGGGATGGCTTCGTCATAGCCTTTGAGACCATTGGTGATAGTGGAGAACCTATCAAACATCTTCTCGATGTTCTCTTCCGGATCCATTTTGAAGTTCTCATACTCTAAGGTTGGGAGCACAATCTTGGTCTCCTTGACTTCATCGGTCCCTTCGTATGTGACTTCAAGCTTGTCTCATACCTCCTTGGCACTCTCACAAGAAGACATCTTCTCATAGATGGTTGGGCCAAATGCACTAAACAAGATGTGCAAGGCTTTGCAATTAAGCTCCATCTTCTTGCGATCGTCGGCACTCCACTCCACTTTGCTTCGTTGAGGCACGAACGGACCATCTTCAACTATGTCTCATAGCTTGTAATCTCTAGATTTGATGAAGAACTTCATCTTTGTCTTCAAATGGGCATAGTGGGTACCGTCATAGAAGGGCGGTTTGTCGATGGATTGCGCCATTGAGCCGGTTGTGTGAAATGATGATGGAGCTTGCCGAATCTTCTCAATAGGATGTTAATCCTCTTAGATTGAGCCAAGCTCTGATACCAATTGTTGAGTTGTGAGGAGCTCGATTCGTTCAACCGATATGGCTCACCAAGTGGTGGAGAGGTGGATTTTTGGGTGGAAGGGTTGTGGAAGCTAAAAGGATAATTGACACAATGAATTATAGTGGTTCAACCTTCTACCCAAGGTCTACATCCACTACCTTAGCTCCCCACTAAGGATTTCCAATCAATCCACTATTGATTCGTCCCTTTTCTAGGCTTAGGAGGAAACCCTTTACACCGATCAAGCTTTCTACCCAAAGCCTTGATCAAACCTTCTCTTAAAAAGAGATAATAAAAGCAAACACAAACCCCTCTAATAGGTGTTTGTTTGCACAATTAAAGCACTCACCCAAAACCTAAAACACTTGAGCAAATTTGACAATTTTGGCTCACTAGTGTTTGGCTATACAATAAATAACAATTTAAGCTCTAAGACAATTCTTGATCATTTGTTGATTGGCAATATGAGCATTAGCCTTTACTTGATGCTTGGAGGTCCCTTTTATGCTCCTTGATGAGTTTGTAGCCGTTGAGGACTTTAATTCCCACCATAAATGCAGTTCTGCAGCTCCCCGTTTCGAAACGCTCGAACTCGTTTCGAAACAGCCTTTAAGTAGAAAGAGTCGTTGCAGTTTGACGTGGACCCGTATCGAAAGGCTTAAGTCCGTTTCGAAACACCCGTTTCGAAACGCCTGTCCTCGTATCGAAACGACCTGCATTTAAACGTTAGTTGGGAAATAGTCGTTGGGGTTTATGACCGTTGTGGTCAATGCCACGTAGGCGTATCGAAACGGCATAGTCCGTTTCGAAATGCTAGGCAAAAATCTCATCCAGGGAATGCATGTTTCGATACCCGTATCGAAACACTTTTGCTACTGGAATGCACCTTATCGAAACACCTTAGGGCGTTTCGAAACGCCTGGACGGTTTTGTGTAGTTTGGCCTTTGAAAACATGTAAAACCCTTTGAAAATGTCCCTAAACATAGTTTCAAGTTATTTGGACTTTGGAAATTATTTTAAATACTTTTTAAATCAGTCCAAAACATTTTTCAATTATTATATCAAAACATTAGTTCTACAGCGTCCCCCCCCCCACTTAAACGGACCGGACAAGCTCGAGTATAGAGCTTTTGAAAAAATTTAGAATGCGTAAAATAGAATCATATTTATTAAACGAATGAATAAATTGAAGGATTTATGAACTTGCAAATTCCATTTTTCTTTTAAAAACGTTCTTTTTTGAAATCAATTTGTTGCATGACCCTCTTTTGTTTTTATTAAAAAAAACAAGTCCCCAACAGAGTCGTCAAGCTGTCGCAACCCTTTCGAGCCTGACATTTTTGAAAACGAAAAACACGGAGTTGCCACCAATCAATTTTTTAAAAAGTGTGATTGGATCACTTTAAAAAACCAAGGTTATTTTAACAAAACATTTTCTTTATTAAAATAACATTTTTGGTCTGCAGAAACCAGAAAACAATTTCAGGGGTCGATTACGTGTGGGGAAGGATTGGCTCCCCCACAACCCCCAAAAATTGGTACCTTATTGATTTCAAAATTAGAGCACGCTAGTTCACAAGAGTTTCAATTTATTCACCCGCTTTATTAATAAGAGTCTATCTTAACGGCCTTACCGCCCAGAAAAAGAAATCCAATCACTACCAACACTCCTGGCGCTAACCCGTCATTTCCGTTTGGTAAGACTCCGCATTAATTAATTTTCACTTTTTAAAACAAAACAACAAAAGGAAATTAAATGTGTTGTAGTTTTTTAATTAAAACTTAATTAGTGATTAACAACCCTAAAAATGTGTATGTTCATTTTATTCATTAAAGATTCAAGTAAAATTAAGTGTATTTTATTCATAACTACCTGAAGGAAGTTTTTCTGCACACAAGGCTCTAATCTAAGTTTTTAAGAACCTATTCCCAGGGTTTTTAACAAACACATATATGAATCTAAGAACATATACAAATAATTAAATTTCTAAAAAAACAATAAATAATTCAAATAAAGAAAAAGGATAACAAAGTTATTTTTCTTTTTACAAGAAATCTGAATTAAGGACCGAATTGAATGGAAATCTGAAAGCCAAATTAAAACGGTAAGGACGAAATTGAAAGGATTAAAAACTGAAGTGTCGTGGTATAAGATCCATGATAGTTGGGAGCTGGTTGAAAAGAGGATATGAGTCGGTATAAAAGTTAAACAAAAGAGAAAAAAAACTTCAAAACTCACTTTGTTCTCAAACTCTCGAACACTATCCCCTTAACTCTCTAATTCATTGTAACCCCCTAGACCGACCTATGCAGAATGACCATGTCTAGAAAGGCACATCACAATTAAAACTCAAGTGGAAAACCTGTTGGCAAATTAAGTATTTATTTCGACAGCATAACGGCAGGACTCGGTGAAAACCATCAAGTTAGATAAACATGTTTAGTACATCAAGTAGTATTTCCAAAGTCATTCATAACATAGACTCATAAAATGATGTAGGCATCTGTGACCACTTAAGTAAACCCATCATAGGATGGTTAAAAAATAAGTATCAATTAACGTATCAAAATATTTCTAGTTTAATACCATAATATCAAAATATAGGCACATGTCACATTGGAAGTACAAACGGTGGATAGAAACATTACATTAAAAAAGAATACCAAATGTGTCAATCCTCCAAGTGTCAGCTACGGGGTGGCCTATCCAAAATATCTAAAAGGGGAAAAAGAATTGGGGGGCGTGAGCTAGAAAGCTCAGTGTGTTCCAATAGTGCAAGCAAAAACATGTATCACAAATAATGTAGTAAGCATTTCTAATACAATAGTATAGAATTCAAGTAGCAATACAGTTCGGTTCAATTTTCTATCTACCCTCCAACCATACTTCAGTATGTAGTTTCCCCAAAACTGTGTAAAAAGGCGTTAACTCGTGCCCATTTGGGCATCGGTGCCAACCTAAGGAAATACCTTAGGAACGGTACGATAAGAGTTACCCTAGCCGAAGCATAGGAACCTGTAACGGTAAGGAATTACCAGCTAGATCAGGGCTGAACCTGCGGTCACTTCATATTCTATCCCAAGTACCCCAATAACAACCTCAGTAGTAATTCGATAATCAATAGTAGCAGTAATGTCGGTAAATATAAAGTAGGCATTTATTCTCAATAAAACGGTAACCAGAGAGCATATTGTTCAATCAAAACAAAGACGTATCATACATATAATTTAATCATGCTTATTTTAGAAATCATATCATAATCATGATAAAACACCTTATCAATCATGAGAATATGTTCAGTTTAATAACATATATTCGTCACATAAAACAATATTTAAACGGTTATTTAGCACACAAGGAACACACCTCAAAAGATCAGACCGGTCGGTCGAAAGATCTATCGAGCACCAGGATCACGCTCCGCTACAGTACTGGAACCTAAATAGACAAGGATTACGGTTACTAACAGATTTACATCTTGAACTAAATAAAGTACAAAGTTATAGGGTCGTACGAGTGACGATGGGATCACGAGGCGGTACTGATCGAGATGAACTGGGCTGAGCGTAAGCACGATCGTGAGATCCACGAGTACCTTTAAACCAAAAGATCAATGTTAGTCCCTAATTCATCAATTTCTCTTAAATAACTCAACTTAATACTTATGCATTTTTTAGTTCAAAGTCCAATTTGGAGGCTTTCAGGTTAGAATTTAATGAAACATGCTTCAAAATCGGACTCAAGACGTCGAAAAACATAAAATAGGACTTTTTAGGAAAAGTTGACTTTTTGGTCAAAGTCAACGTTGACGTCAGCGGTCAATGTCAACGCTGACATCACTGGTCCAAAGGCTGACTTCGTGAGTTGACTCACTGGGTTGACTCGGGCGAGTTGACTCACTGAGTTGACTCGGTCGGGTTGATGGGTCGGGTCAATCAACGGGTCGGGTAGGTTATTGGACTTTGTTTACCACTGGGCTTGGGCCGGTTTGTTTGGACCGGTTTGGGCGGCTCGATTCAAGGCCATACTGGTTCCAAGGCCGGTCCGGCCGACTCGATTCGTAGGACACCGTCCAAGGTGGCCGAAAACCACCTCAAGGTGGCGCGTGGTCACCACGCACGACCAAAATGGCCGGAAACATGTCGTACAGCACCAAAAGCACCAAAATCGGACTTAAATATAACCTATTTCAACCGAAAACCCAAAATTTAAGTAAGAACTCATCGGACTTACCCAAACTAAAGGTAAACGTTCAAAATTGTCGTGGCTCCGAGGACAGTTTAAACGGTGGTTGTTCAACGTCCGACGGTATGGGTTTTTCTTGGTTTGGAACGAAGAGTTCACTCACTATGAGAACGCGACAACCGAACGTCTATCGACACCGGAAAATGAAAAAACCTGAGGGGTTTACCCTAGGCTCGCCGAATCTTCAACGCTCGATTGCCAGTGATCGGAGCGACGAATGCGAGAGGAGGTTGAGGGGTTTTGGTTGGCGTTCGACGGTGAAATCGTCGGTAGCGGCGGTGCACGGTATGGTGCGGCAGTGAGCGAAAAGGGACGATGGTCAGGTTTAGGGGAGATGGACGGTCGAGTGAAGGTTTCTAGAACCTTGGGAAGGGTAGAGGGTAGAAATAAATGCCCTTAATTGGGGCATGTGAGATATTTTTAATATCCTACTATTATTATTATTCCAATAACCACTTAAAAGCAAACAAGTAGATCTTACATCCAAGAGCTTCCATAACTCAATTGGCTGGGCACTCCGTTTAACAACCTAAGGTTGTGGGTTTGATTCCCACAACCCTAATTTCTTTTCTTTTTTTTCATTTTTCATTCCTTTTTCATTTTTTAGGGTGTTACAACTCTTCCACTCTAAAAAGAAATTTCTGCCTCAAAATTTACCTGAGTTGAACAAATGGGGATACTGCTCTTTCATTGACTTAAGAGTCTCCCATGTAGCCTCTTCTGGACCACGATTACTCCAATGTACTTTGACCATAGGAATACGTCGGTTCCTCAAAATTCTCTCATCTTGACCCAAGACCTAAACAAGCTCCTCCTCATAAGACAAATTTGTTCTCAACTCCACATCTTGTACCTGAATAACATGGCTCAGATCTGGGTGGTATTGCCTCAACATAGACACATGAAACACATCATGAATAAGCATAGGAGGTAACTCAAGCTGATAAGCAACATGTCCAACTCTCTTCCGAATACGGTATGGCCCGATAAATCTTTGACTCAATTTGCCTTTGCTCCCAAATCTCAAAACTTTCTTCCATGGAGACACCTTCAGGAAAACCGGTGATACAAATACATGAATATATAATTTTGAAAATATTAAAGTAGGATCAAACATTGGGAGGGATAATGGTCTATTAAGCCTTTAAATCTAAAAATTGGAAGGGACAAAACCTTATTTTACTACTATTTATATTAAACGGGAACTCAAATGCAACTATACCAAAAATATTAGGAGGGGGAAGAGCCCCTTCCATGCTAAATATAGCTCTGTCCCAGCTCATAGATGGACAAAGAGTAAGAACATATATTACCCATATATAATCATACATGAATATTAAAAAATACATTAAATACATTATTTTGATCCAATAAAAGAAAAGAAAAAGAAACTACCTATTACCATAATATATATATATATATATATATATATATAAACATAAATTTAGCTATTATCATAATTATCCCTCCAATGAAATTTATTTCATCAGCTCAATTGTCTCAAAATTAGCTACTCATAAGTCATAACTTTAAATTGAGCTATCATATTCCCTGGAACAGCTTTTAATTATTGTTATAGATATATGAAAATGGAAAGAAAAATCTATACATACTATAAATGTAATCTCGTTGATAGGGTTGCCTAGATAGAGATGAGGTTAATGACAGAATTTGAAGTAAAGGTTCGAGTGTTTAATTTAAACTTTTAAAAAATGCGGCGTCTTAAACGAAAATTTTCAAAAAAAAAAAATCAGAGTTTCACTAAAATTTTAATAATTTTGAGAGATTTAACAAAAATTAAAATATTTAAAAGAAAAATTAATTAAAAATATTCAAAATTTTGAAGCATTATATAATTTTAAAAATCTTGAAGTGACCAAATTAAAAAATTTAAATTTTTTTAGAAAGTGTGGCCTCCGCTAGTCCCTTACAAGATCCGGCCGTGATTGAGGTGTTTTTTTATTGGGACACATATGCAAGGTCATTAAATTCAGTATGAGGTTAGTTGAGTTGTGTTAAAATATTATAAATGATGTCTTAGCTTTTATTAAATATCAACATGGTATTTATACACAAGGATAGCAACCACTTGAATTGCTAACTAACTCTAAACTGTACAGCTAACATATTTCAACTATCTAACAAACTATATAACTGTCTAACAAATATTATACACACTCCAACACTCCCCCTCAAGTTGGTGGTTTAAAAATAGATTTAACCCCCAACTTGGACAATAAGAAGTTGTGTTGCTGTACACTCAAAGCCTTTGTCAGGATGTCTGCTGGTTGATCTTTTGTAGAAATGTGCTCTGTTTGTATCACTCCTTCTTGCACCTTCTCTCTTATAAAATGACAGTCAATCTCTATATGTTTGGTGCGCTCGTGATATACAGGATTAGCAGCTATTTGTATGGATGCCTTACTGTCACAATGCAACTTTGTTGGCCCAATATTGCTTACTCCCAACTCACATAGCAAGCCTCTTAACCACACGATTTCTGCTACTGTTGTTGCCATACTCCTATACTCTGCTTCTGCAGATGATCTTGCTATCGTGTTCTGTTTCTTAGACTTCCAAGAAACCAGGGAGCCTCCAAATTTGATGCAAAACCCAGTAACAGACTTTTGTGACATTGGGCATGCTGCCCAGTCAGAGTCACAATAAGCTTCAAGAACACAGTTCTTTCCTGACTTCATTAAGATCCCTTGACCAGGATCTCCTTTAATTT
Source organism: Hibiscus tridactylites (assembly GCA_958450335.1). Lineage (NCBI taxonomy): Eukaryota > Viridiplantae > Streptophyta > Magnoliopsida > Malvales > Malvaceae > Hibiscus > Hibiscus tridactylites. The sequence goes on from OY288279.1 coordinate 72,777,192, forward strand.
ATCTCACTACTCTAAGAGCTGCTTCAAGATGTGACTTCTTAGGATCCTTCATGAATTGACTAAGATGCTGAACAGCAAAACTAATGTCTAGTCTTGTATGAGTGAGGTAGATCAGCTTGCCTATCAAATTTTGATAAATTGTTTTGTCTTCTAAGATCCCATCTTCATAATCTTGTTGTAAACCTCTGTCAAACTCAACTGTAGTGAGCTTTAAGTTTTGTTCAAGGGGAGTTGTAGCTGGTTTTGCTCCCCCTAACCTTGTACTTTCGATCAACTCTAATGCATACTTTCTCTGATTCATCAGTATGCCTTCTTTGGAACGTAAGACTTCCAATCCAAGAAAAAATCTTAAATCTCCTAGATCTTTCATCTTGAAGTTTTGATTTAAGATCTTCTTCAGATCTTCAATAAGGCTCAAATCATTTCCAGTGATCATGAGATCATCCACATAGATTAACATGATTACTATCTTTTCACCTACTCTCTTAGTGAATAGAGAATAGTCAAACCTGCTCTGAGTATAACCAGCAGTTTTCAAGGCTTCCGTAAGCTTCAGATTCCATTGACGAGAAGCTTGTTTAAGCCCATAAAGTGACTTTTGCAGCCTACACACCATATTCTCCCCCTGGCTGCAAAAACCCTCTGGAAGCTTCATATAAACTTCTTCAACAAGGTCACCTTGAAGAAACGCATTATGAACATCCAATTGATGTAAAGACCAATCAAACATAGCAGCAAGAGAGAGAACAAGTCGAACAGTATTAAGTTTTGCAACATGAGAGAAAGTTTCAGTATAGTCAATTCCCTCTTTTTGGGTGAAGCCCTTAGCAACAAGGCGAGCCTTACAGCGTTCAATATCCCCAGAAGCCTTGTATTTAATCTTAAACACCCACTTGCAACCAATAGGAACCTTGCCCAAGGGTAAAGGGACAACTGACCAAGTACCATTTGACTCCAAAGCCAATAACTCTTCTTTCATGGCTTGAATCCAGACATGGTATTTAATTGCTTCAGATTAAGAAGAAGGTTCAAAAATGGAAGAAGTGGGAGACAAAAAAGCTTGAGTGGAAGAGGGTAAGTGGGAATAAGAAATGTAATTGGAAATGGGATACAAACCTGGAGCAAAAGATGAGGAAACACAGAGAACATAATCCTGAAGCCAATTTGGATGACGAGTGACACGAGAAGACTTACGAGAGACAACAGAGTGACCTGGAATACTTGTTGAATTATCAAGAACAACTGATGCTGAAGAATCAGGGACTATAATAGGAATAGAAGAAGTGGTAGATAGAGAAGAATTATTAGGTATATCATCAGAAACAATTTCAGTGGGTATAGAAGAAGTAGTAGGTATAACATCAGAATCAATTTCAGTGGGTATAGTAGTGGAAGTAGAGGAAGTAGGAGAAGGATCAGAAACAGGCTGTGAAGGTGTAGAAAGAATTAAAAATTCAGAATCAGGAACAAATGGTTGGGAAGGAAAAAAGGAAGAAAGGGAATCAAGATTAGATTTAAAAGGGAAAATAGTTTCATGAAAATAAGCATCTCTAGTAACAAAGAATGTGTGAGTAGTGAGGTTGAACAAAAGGAAGCCCTTCTGTAACACCCCAAAAATTTCCCAATTTTAAAACCCTAGATTTGAAAAAGTCCCTAATTTAGAAATCTAATTTTGAAATCCCTAATTTTTGAAACCTTAATGATTTGTGAATTTAATTCAAAAACCCTATTTGAGTTTGAGGGTTAAGTTGAGAAAAATTCAGATTTATGACTCTTAATATAGAAATTTGTGGTCAATTTGTAAATCATGAAAAGTTTAGGCGTTCATTTAAAAACCTCATTTAATTCAATGACTTCCTTTGTAAATAAACATTATTTTATGAAATTGAATTCCAAATCAAATGGTTTATTGCAGTCAGTCTCTTCCTCTATTTTTAATTATTATTATTATAATTTTTAATTATAGCCGTATAATATATATATATATATATTTAATCTTTTAATTTCAAATTGAATTCTAATTCTCCTTTTTACTCACGGTTGAATTGAGTCTCCTTTTTCAACTTAAATTCTTCTTCTTCTTCTTCTTCTTCTTCTTCTTATTATTATTATTATTATTATTATTATTATTATTATTATTATTATTATTATTATTATTATTATTATTATTATGTATTCTATTCCCGATTGAAAACCTAAACCTAAACGTGTATATATATATATATTGGTTCTTAGGTTTAAATGCCATAGAACATTCAATTTTTCCCCTCCATGTCACGTCAAAACATTAAAACCCTTGAAACCCTTTTGTCTAATCTTTTATTGAAGTTCACCCGCACCATTGTTCATCTTTTCTCCTATCAGCGCAACACTTTTTTTTGTTATCAATATTCGATTCAGTATTTTGATCTCGTGCAATATCATCTCCTACCGTTTGAGTTTTTGTTGGATAAAAGTTTTCTTTCTCGAATCTAATACAGTTAGAGCCAGTGCTTCTGAACGTGGGAAACATGATAATTAGTAGGTTGAATTGCTTGGGCTAAGGTGTGTTTCTTCCGGTGCTATAAATAAATGATTTTTATGTGTGTTATTTTCCTGTGCTACATACTTTGATTTTGTGACTGTGGTTTTACACTTGAATGATTTTCAAATGTTCTATGATTTTACATTATGTTTTCTGTGCATATTATTTTCGGACTGTGATTTAAAATAAATGAACTGAGAATCTCGGATTTATTATCGGACTGTGTTGAGACTGTGAAAACAGTGATATCTTTTTACTGTGTTATCATGGGTTGGGATTGTACGGAGGAAGTTAGTGGTTATACCACTTGTGTTGGTGACTATGTAGCGAGAGGTTCTGGGGAACCTTCTCTTTTTGGTGACTATGGAGTATGGGTGCATTGCATTGTGATTTCATAAAACCGTGTTTAAACTTGCTTTGTGTCTTTTAAATATTTTTGTGAAAATTTATTGTTGTGAAACTGAGTTTGTGATTGCCTGCACTTTAGAGACACACTAAGCTCTTTAGCTTACTCCCTCATAGTTTCTCTTTTCAGATATACTCAGACTCTTTAGGCGACGTGGTACTTGGAGGATCTCAAATTTTATTTGGTTATTTTATTATTCAGTACGAAACTACTTTTAATTATTCAGATTATTATTGTTATTTATTTTGAGATATTAATGTAACTTCATACTTTTGAGAATAAATATGTTTTGGGATTATTTTGCTAGAATCATTTTACCATGATTTTATTTTAAAGATTTTATATAAACATTCTAATATTTACTATAATATTTATATTCTTATTACTATAAGATATTTATTAATTTACAGTTATTTTATTTTAAGTTAAAGTATAATTTCCAAAATTGGTTTTTTTGAGGGCAAAGTTTTCAAACGTAACTTCCTAAATTCGGCTATTTCTTCTAGGCCGGGTTTAGGGGGTTACACCTTCTGAGTATTAGAATAACCCATGAAAACACTAGGAATAGCACGAGTGTCAAATTTATCTGTGGGGTGAAGATTAGTTGCATAAGCTAAACACCCAAACACTTTTAACTAGGACAAAGAAGGGGATTTATTATAGAGTTTTTCAAAAGGAGAGGACCAATGAAGAACAGCAGAAGGCAAACGATATATTATGTAGCAGGAAGTCAAGATGCATTCGCCCCAGAATTTAATAGGAACATGGGATTGAAATTTCAGAGCCCTAGCAACCTCAAGCAAATGCCTATGTTTACGCTCAGCAACTCCATTTTGCTGAGGAGTGCGAACACAGGAGCTTTGATGAACAATTCCAAGGGAAGAAAAAAGATTGAAACAAGAAGAATTGAAGAATTCAGTGCCATTGTCACTGCGGACAGTTTGCACAGACACAAAAAACTGAGTATGGATATGAGCAAATAATTGTTTAAGGTAAAGAACATCATCAGACTTCAAACGCAGCAAGTAAATCCATGTCATACGACTAAAATCATCCACTATAGTAAGGAAAAAAAATGACCAGAGTGAGTGGACACACGATATGGACCCCAAAGGTCAATATGAATTAATTGAAAAGGATGAGAAGAAACAGAGAAACTATCAAGAAAAGGTAGACGAGACTGTTTGGCAAGAGGACGAACAGGACATTGAACAACATAATCAGTGTGAAATTTAGAATCATGCAAACAAGGCAAATGATGCATTTTATTAACAGGGGCATGGCCCAACCGAGCATGCCACAATTTTGTGTTATCTATAACAGAATTACAATCAGCAAAACTAGGAAGAGAAGCATTTCTTTGAATGGGAGAAAAAAGCAAACCAGACAATTTAGGTGAAGACTCCAAAAGATACAGGCCACCACACTCTCTACCAATCCCCATCATCTGTCCAGTGTAAAGATCCTGTAAAATACAAAAACGAGGATAAAAGAAAACAACACAAGAAAGATCAGTGACCAACTTGGAAACAAAGAGCAAGTTGTGATGAAAATCAGGGACATAAAGGACATTATGAAGCAAACGAGAAGAAGTTAAAGGAAAAGACCCAACATGAGAAATATGAGTGGTTTTACCATTGGGAAGACGAACACGACGAGGATTCGAAGCACATGAAATAGGATTTAAAAGACAATGAAAATCAGAGGATATGTGATCAGTAGCCCCAGTATCCAAAATCCAAATATGACTACCAGTAGCAGAAGAACAAGTAGAAATCGAACCTACCATATTAACCGCAGAATCCGGTGGACCCGTATTCAGAAGAGCCAAAATCTGAGCATATTGTGCAGGGGAAAACGATGGAGCAGACGAAACCAAATTAGAACCAGAGTCGGATGATGGAGTAGACACATCGTTGGTCGTCAGAGCAGCCTGAACCTCACGCTTCTTAGTTAATTTGTAATCAGAAGGAAAGCCAATCAGGCGGTAGCAATTCTCTTTCCGATGACCGCGAATCTTACAGTGGTCACAAACACCACTGAAACGTCTACGCGAGGAAGCACTAGACGAATTAGAATACAAGACAGTGGAATCAAGAATGGGAGAAATACCAGACAAATGAGCACGTTGGGATTCCTCTTGCAAAATCATCGAATAAGCTTTGTTGACAGACGGCAAGGGCGACATCAAGAGAAGCTGACTGCGAACAGCAGAGTACGTCTCGTTAAGCCCCATGAGAAACTGGAAGAGCTTCTGCTGCACAAGCTGGGTCTGATTGTCACGCGAAGCCTCGCAATCACAAGGGGAATAGGGAACAAGAGCATTGTACTCATCCCACAACATCTTCAAACGAGTGAAATAAGAAGAGATGGAAGAATCACCTTGAACCAATGTGGCAATCTCACGATGAAGGAAAAAAGAACGCGAACCATCAACCTTAGCAAAACGCTCCTTCAATTCAGCCCAAACAACAGTGGCAGTGGTGGCAAAGACGATGCCGGCGGAAAGGTCCTTGCTGACGGTGTTGAGGATCCAAGAAAGAACGAGCGCATTACACCGATCCCAGAGAGCTGATTGCGCCGCCGTAGGATAATCCGATCGTCGACATTTGCCATCAACAAAACCTAATTTGTGTTTGGCCAAAAGAGCAATACGCAGAGATCGACTCCAGATATTGTAATTTTCAATATCGGTAAGTTGATGAGAAACAAGAATAGTACCAGGAGTATCAGAAGGATGAAGATACAGCTGATGATTCGAATCGATTTCCGTGGAAGACGAAAGAGATGAAGAATTTGGGGAAAAAATTGGGGAAAATTTTCGGGGAAAGAAAAAAACCGTGAAACAATCGGGCTAACATAAAAGAATAGCCAAAAAAGAAATGGGCTTTAGGAAAACAGAAACCCAAGGAAATGGGCTAGCATCTCATACCATGTTAAAATATTATAAAAGATGCCTCAGCTTTTATTAAATATCAACATGGTATTTATACACAAGGATAGCAACCACTTGAATTGCTAACTAACTCTAAACTGTACAGCTAACATATTTCAACTATCTAACAAACTATATAACTGTCTAACAAATATTATACACACTCCAACGTCATCATCTCACGTGTACTGCCACGTCAGCATCGTTGACCACCACGTCAGCATCATGTACTGCCACGTCATCACTGTTAACTGCCACGCCAGCACCGCAACGGTCAACGTCAGTCAAAGGGCCAATTTGATCGATTTCATGGACTGGAGGGCCACATTGAGTGCACTTTTCGACGAGGGGCGAAATTGCATTTTTTGGTCGAACTTAGGGGCAAAAGTACCCCTTTAGCCTAAATTTTTAAACATTTGTTTACAATATTAAGGAATAGACTTCTTTTTAATAGAATGATGTCGTGTAATTCAATATCAATAAAAATATTTATAGATAAAGAAACTATTTCAACTATATGGTGATTTTTTTGGGTGAACTATAATTGAATCTAAAGAAATAATAATCGAGCATGCATTAGGCGACAGTTGCTCATAAATGAATAGAAAATTACATCAACTTAATGCCATGGGAGATCCGGGTAGGATAATATCTAATCACCACATTTGGTTTAACAATTTTCCCTTCACTCAACTTTTGGCTATAAAAACCCTCGAACCCTCGAGCCCTATCCACACAACAATCAACCATCAGTATTACAACTCACAAGCACTTTGCTTGCAACTTCTACAAAATCCTTTTCTTTTTATCTTCTTGTAGGAAATCAATATGGCCAGCTCTTTGCCCATTAAGCTTGCATGCATGGTGGTGTTTTGCTTGGTTGTGGGTGCACCCCTGGCTCAAGGAGCCATAAGTTGTGGTCAAGTCACATCCTCCCTCGCACCCTGCATGCCTTACCTGACCAGCGGCGGTGATGTTCCTCCAGGTTGCTGCAGTGGGATCAAATCCCTCGACGACGACGCCCAGACAACACCCGACCGCCAAGCAGCATGCAACTGCCTCAAAAGTGCGGCAGCCAGCATGAATGGCATCAATTATAGCCTTGCAAGTGGACTCCCAGGCAAGTGCGGTGTGAGCATCCCTTACCAGATCAGCCCCAGCACTGACTGCAAAAGGTTTGGATCTAACTTAAACTAAATCTCGAAAGCTTATCCATTTATTAACAGATGAATGTTTCATTGTTGTTGGTGCATTTGCAGCGTCAAGTGAAATTTAGGCATGGAAGTTCGTCAGCTAATGGAAGGGAAAATAAAGATAGCTACAGAATAAAAATGGATGTTATAAATCCATAGTTATCCTGGATGTAGTTGTTCGTTGTGCATTACGCGACTATATAATACCCACTTTTATTATTAATATATCCGTTTCTTCTATATTATTATTATTTGCATACGTTTCAAGTTTTTCCCTTTCATTCGAGTATTCTATAATAAATATGTTTACATGATCTAATGGCCATCAAAATTACTATTGCTAAAACCAGATTTAACTTAATCAATTTTTACAACAATGGTACAAAGACGACACTCAAGAAATTTATTATTTGATTAACTCCACATTTACATTTCATTTTGTATTTTATTATAAAAAAATCATTAGATTTGCTCGTTATAAAAAAATTATGTTCACCTAAGATATTTAGACAAATGGTGGACTGTTGGCACATAAAGTAAGAAGTTTACCCGCTTATAATAAATTATGGGCTCAACATATATGTCATAGTGTAAAAGCAGTCCCATGTAATTTTTGACGTTTTGATTAGGGTTATAACTTTTTATGCGTCGGCCATTCCCGTACAAATTGCGGATAAAGAAATTGTGTCATAATAACACCTGTTAATCGCCACCGACGGGCAATATAAACACCCCATAAATCAACATTAAACAGTTAACGAACATTCGGCAAGCGGAAAAGTATTCTCAAACAAAATAACATCTCAACATTCACAAATAGAAAAATTATGCAAAGACATGAACTTATATGTAACACTACTGGTAGCATATATAATAAACACAACATCAACGATTATAGTACCGATAGTAATTTTTTTAAAAGTAGGTAATCTTACTTTATTCAGAGACCCCACACTTTTAGGTATCGTAGATTAGGGGATACCCTTTCCACAAGTCATATGGAATACAATCTAGTTTCTTATGAGGTGCACGATTTAATATGTGATTTGCATAAAGAATAGTGCCCTCGACATGTTATTGATAGCCCCGATTTTTTTAATATAACATTCATCATGTATTTTAATATGTGATTTTAACGTTCTATTTCTCCTTTAGCAACACCATTTTGTTAAGGACATAGCGCGTAAAGTATTCATGTATTATGTCATATGGAATACAATCTAGTTTCTTATGAGGTGCAGCAATTTCATGGAAGTTTGCTAAGCAGACTTGTATCGCTCGCTCTACCATGGAGTCAGAGTTTATTGCTCTTGACCTAGCTGCGCAAGAAGCCGAATGGCTTAGAAATTTGTTAGTAGAAATTCCATTATGGGGAAAATCGAGTGTCCTTGTTATATGATTCTCAAGCGTCGATATGTGTGGCTAAAAGCCAAGCTTACAATGGTAAGAAGAGACACATTCAAATAAGACATGAACCAGTGAGACACTTAATAAGGAACAGGAGTATTCTCTTTAGAGTATGTGAAGTCGGAAAGGAACCTAGCTGGTCCGCTTAACAAAGGGTTAAGTCGGAAATTGGTTCTAGATACGTCGAGGGGGATGGGTCTAAAGCCCATTGGTTGAGGAATTCATGGTGGATACCCAACTTAGTTATCTAAGTTCAATGTGGTCAAACGAAACCATGGAGAGTACTCATAGTGTACATTTTTACTACTTATCCCTATGACGAACAATGTACATGTCCAAGTTGAGTTTTATTACTCTTAATAAATTCATAGCCCAGATTTTGGGTGGTCTTAGTGAGAAAGACTTGGTGAATTTAGCGACTTTGGTTGAATAAACTACTCTTAATAAGTTCATTGCCTAGTATTGAGTGGGTAGTCCTATCGCGAAGGACTGCCCAGTGTTGAGTGGGAAGTCCTATCGCGAAGGACTGAATGAACTTGCCGCTAGAAAGGATGAGTTTTTTTAAAACTCTTAAAGAATTCTACCCCAAGAGTTTGAGTTGTTCTATTGAGAAGAACTTATTGAATTCACCAACTAAAGAGGTTGAATTCTTATTCTTAATGAATTTGTATCCCAGAGTTTGGGTGGTTCATTTTATAATTAAACTTGAAGAATTCACCTATTTATTTGAGAGGATGAGCTTAAGGAAAAAGCTCTTAATTATTTTATAGCTCTTATTTGAGTGGTTTATGTTGAGATAAACTTGATGAAATAACCTATGTAAGTGAGAAGGACTAGCCACCTTCTACGAAAAACATTGGGTCGTTTTTCTAGTACACTTACTAGAATCCTGAGGAAATAGGCTATATATATACATTCGTATATATACTTTGTAGACACATCAAGGACTTCGGTGGATGAAGGGGTTAGTTGTGTGTTATGAGTTTACCCTAATCTTAGAAAGTTCAAGACTAGTTTTACTTGTCTAAGAGAAGGATTGCTCATCATCACTATGTACTAGTTCAAGATACCTTCACTAGTGCTTAAGAAACTAACCTCGCTATTGCTCTTCTCATGTTTTAACTTCAATGCTCTTATATCTACAAAGGATATTTTTTCGCATTGGTGGGGGATTGTTGTTAATACTCAAAATACAACTCATATAATAATGATATTTAATTTTATTATTAATAGAATTAATTTCTGATGTGGAAATAACGATTTTGTCCTCACTATTTAGCCTATAAATAGTGGGAAATTTCTCTCATTTGAGATATACCTAAACAATAGAGTTTGCTTTAGAAACACTCTCTTTGGTTTTTATAAACCTATCACGAGTGTTGATTTTGAGTTGAGAGAAGAGAAGTATCATCAGAGTTTGATCCATCCTTCGGGTGTACGAAGTTTGGAGAGCCGTGCTAACCTCGGGGGGCTGTTCATCCATTGTAGCGATTACACACATCGGTGCGAATTGGCTTCTAGGGCTGTGGTTAATACCACAACACGGTTTGGTTTCGTTTAATTATTCTATTATTTTTCAGTCAGTGCTAACGCCTCGTTTTGCATCAGTCTATTTTTCTAACAGTAGGTGCCTAAACTATTTTTTGGCTGAAATAGGCGCCTAAACTTTCATTTTGGCTTATTTTAAAGTCAATTTTGGCACATACTTGGGAACCTATTTCAACAAAAAATGAAAGTTTAGGCACCTATTTCAGCCAAAAACAAAACTTCAGGCACCTATTTCAGCTAAAAAATACTTTAGGCACATATTGCAGAAAAAAGACATAGTTTGGGCACTTATTTTGTAGTTAAGTCGAAATAAAATTATAACATAATCTAATTAGGATGAGATTCAAACCGTAAGCTGACTAATAATAATAAAAAATACATAAATACAATACACATACATAAATGTATCAAAAATGAAAATACATTCATTTGATCCAACAAAATAAAAGGAGAAAACTATCTATTACCATAAATATCCAAAAAAATGCCTATTACCACAATTATCTCTATAATGAAATTTATTTCATCCGCTTCATTGTCTCAAAATTAGCTACTCATACCTTTAAATTGAGTTATCCTATTCCTTGGAGTAGCTTTTACTTATTGTTATAGATATGTGAAAAATGAAAAGCTTTAAATAGTCCACCCCTACTATAAATGTAATCTCGTTGATAGGGTTTCTTAAATAGGAAAAATTATTTGATAGGTCCGATTTACTATGTCATTCGTGATCCCATCCAATAACATTATTTTCATGAGAAAATTCTACCACGTGCGACGAACACCGTTAAACACTTCTAACGTTGAACACCACTAAACACCATTAAATTAATTAATAAAAATTAAAAATTGCAAGGACTCAACATACAATTAATACTTATTTAAAATAAATTTTCAATTAAATTATTATTCATATATATTCTATTTTTTAAATTTTATTTTCAAATAATTGGATCAAATACCAACCATAGTCAATCTCTAAATTAAAAACCCTAAATCCTTTTCTGGGAATTGAACCATGAACCAAAAGTTCAACCTCCGGTTCAGTTTCTTCATAGTATTTCCAACCATGCCGATAAGTATTTGAGTTTTGATAACAATATTAGTTCTTACCAATATGGTACTAATTTGTTATGCATTAATGATGAAAATATATTTAACACAAACAGTGAATCATGTGGTTTATGCACATCTCTGGCAAGAACATCAAGACAGTGAACGTGGCATAATAGCTTGCATCAGCTTCGATCTCTTGATTGATGAAGATAATAAAAAATCAAAAAGAGAAAATCTGATACAAGCCTCGAAACACCGCCTTCCCAGAACTCTCACTACGATCTACTCGAGCATAAATACTTTTGGTTCATGGTTCGATTCACAAAAAAAAGATTTAGGGTTTTTAACTTAGGGATTGACTATGGTTGATATTTGATCCAATTATTTAAAAATAAAGATGAAAAATAGAATATATAATTTAATTGAAATTTTATTTTAAGTAAGTGTTAATTCTATGTTGAGTCCTTGAGATTTAATCTCTATTAATTAATTTAATGGTGTTCAGCGTTAATGGTGTTTAACGGTGTTCGTCGCACGTGGTAGACTCATCTTTTTCCATGTCATTTTTGGCTGGGACCACGAATAACGTAATGAACCGGATTCATCTAATAATTTATCCTTAAATAGAGATTAAGATGTTTATTTGTTGGCACACGTATGCAACGTCATTAAAATTCAGTATGAGTTAGTTGAGGTATAGAAGGTTCGTTAATGGGACACATATGCAAGGTCATTAAAATCAGTTTGATGTTGGTTGAGGTGTAGACCATTTTACTACAAACAATTATTTCCAACATTATTTTAGGTTATTGTTCTCAGTTATAAGATTAAAGTATGTATTCATACTTGTTTTTGATTAATTTTTTTAATTAGTTTAAATGTGATTATAAGATAATATTTGTTTATACATATTTTTAACCCTTTGACAATGAATACACTCTTTGCACACAAAAGCGATTGAACCCAAGTCTTTTCAGACGAATATCATCCTCTTTTCTACTGAGACTATTTATTTACATTTATATATTATAGTGATTTAATCTACGTATATTTTTACATGTTCATATCTTCATATTATATTTATGTTATTTTTCATGCATGTTACACTTTTAATTATTTTTTATGTTGTGTTTATATATTGTCTTAATTTATTTCATAATGTGTATACTTCATTATTGTGGTTCGTTTTAGATTTTTTTGTATATTTCTTGCGTTGTTTAGATGCTTTCGAAATGAATTTCAATAGTTCGAGAATTTTATTACTATCAGATTTTTTACATTCTAGTGTGATTATATGGTAATATTTATTTTTCATTCTTAGCCCTATAAAAATGCACATACACCGTGTTGACAAACTGCTCAAAAACGGGTCTCCTAGAAAAATTTTAACGAGGTCCTATTTATTTTATAAAAAAAAGAGAAACAGAAGTCTCCTACAATACCAACGTTCCCATTTCATACGGGGCAACTCAATGGGTTCTACTACTAGAATTATTTAAAAATATCAATAATAATAATTATTATTTATTTTAACTCTCTTATTAAGTTATTATCTTAAATTAATCGAAAAGGATCACTGTCAGAAAAAGATGAAAAATCTTCATTTTAAATGTTGGGTAAACTATATAAATGGTCACTAAACTTTTAGGGTATATCCATTTTGGTCACCTTACTTTTAAAATATTCGATAAGGTCACCCAATTTTTAGTTCGATTTCAATATAGTCACCGAACTTTTAGGGTGGATTTATTTTGGTCACCATACTTTTAAAATATCCGATAAGGTCACCAAACTTTTAGTTCAATTTCAATATAGTCACCAAACTTTTAGTTCACTTTTAAAATAATCGAATCGAAATAATTTATTTTAAAAATTTGTACCGAAATCGGGTTCAATTAATCCTTAAAAATTATTTTGGTTATTTGCTAAATTCAAATTATTCAATTCTCAATCTTATATTGTAACAATTAAATCGGATAGTCGATTGACCGGTTGATTGAAATATTTGATTCGAGTAATAATTTTTTACTTTGTTTATTAAAATATCAAATATGGTAATATGATAAATTTAATAAGCAAAGTAAAAAAAATCATTACCCGAATTTTTTTAAGGATTAATCGAATATTTCTATTTGTATAACCATGTCATTTGAGAATGACCAAAATATGAACGATTTGAAAGTTAGGTTATTAAATTGAATTTTTTTAACTATGCTGACCAAAATAGGAGTGAGAAGAATGTTGAGCAATGATTGGTGTAGTTTACCCATTTTTTTTATTAAATTGAATTTTTTTAACTATGCTGACCAAAATATGAGTTTAGGTAGTAAAATTGACTAAGGGAGTAAAATGATACTTGATGCATATTGCATACACATCATGCACTCTTCATGCACTTGAATTACTACCTGCTTGGCATTGTTGCACTGAGATATATGAGGGCAGAAATAGAGCCAACTTCTGCTTGCCAGCACTTGCTGGCATTCTGACCAAAACTTCGTCGATGTACTATTTTCAGAAATTTTTTTTTCTTTTGCATTACTTGAGGACAAGCAATGAGCTGGGTTTGGGGGGGGTGTTACCTCCTCAAAAGTACTAATTTTTATGTCATTCTTACAATGCTTTTGCTTGCTTTTGAGTACATTTAATTGCACTTAGATGTTAAATTCATGCATTTGCATAAGGAGTTTAGATTTTTTTCTATGCCAGTGTGAAGGGTTGTTTTGTTGGCAATTTTGCAGGATTGGCATAGTAATTGACAGAAAAGAGCATCGTAGGAAGGCATGCCAAAGAGAATGTTGAGATGTTGTTGGCACAGATGGACCAAACGATGCAACTGCCTCAAAAGTGCAGCTGCCAGCATGAATGGCATCAATTATAGCCTTGCAAGTGGACTCCCAGGCAAGTGCGGCGTGAGCATCCCTTACCAGATCAGCCCCAGCACTGACTGCAAAAGGTTTGGATCTAACTTAAACTAAATCTCAAAAGGTTATCCATTTATTAACAGATGAATGTTTCATTGTTGTTGGTGCATTTGCAGCGTCAAGTGAAATTTAGGCATGGAAGTTCCTCAGCTAATGGAAGGGAAAATAAAGATAGCTACAGAATAAAAATGAATGTTATAAATCCATAGTTATCCTGGATGTAGTTGTTCGTTGTGCATTACGCGACTATATAATACCCACTTTTATTATTAATATATCCGTTTCTTCTATATTAATATTATTTGCATACGTTTCAAGTTTTTTCCTTTCATTCGAGTATTCTATAATAAATATGTTTACATGATCTAATGGTCATCAAAATTACTATTGCTAAAACCAGAGTTTAACTTAATCAATTTTTACAACAATGGTATAAACACGACACTCAAGAAATTTATTATTTGATTAACTCCACATTTACATTTCATTTTGTATTTTATTATAAAAAAAATCATTAGATTTGCTCGTTATAAAAAAATTCTGTTCACCTAAGATATTTAGACAAATGGTGGACTGTTGGCACATAAAGTAAGAAGTTTACCCGCTTAAAATAAATTATGGGCTCAACATATATGCCATAGTGTAAAAGCAGTCCCATGTAAATTCTTTATCTTAAAATCTTAAAGAGAATGAATTCATTTAATTTTTGACGTTTTGATTAGGGTTATAACTTTTTTATGCGTCGGCCATTCCCGTGCAAATTGCGGATAAAGAAATTCTGTCATAATTTTACCTTTTAACTATCGTAGATTAGGGGATACCCTTTCCACAAGCCATATGGAATACAATCTAGTTTCTTATGAGGTGCACGATTTAATATGCGATTTGCAGAAAGAATGGTGCCCCCGACATGTTATTGATAACCCCGATTTTTTTAATATAACATTCATCATGTGTTTTAACGTTCTATTTCTCCTTTAACAACACCATTTTGTTAAGGACATAGCGTGCAAAGCATTCATGTATTATGTCATTCTTTTCACATACCTATTTAAGAACATTAGAGTCGTATTCACCACTCTTATCGGATCTCACTTGCTTTATTCTCCTATCAAGTTGATTTTTTTTTTACTTTTGTTTTATGAACTAGAAAATAATGTTTAGTCTCATCTTTAGTTCTAAGGAGATAAACCTTTCTATATCTAGAACAATCATCTACGAAAGTCCCGTAATAGTGTTTTCCTCCCTTACTCTCACTACTTTTAAAGTCTAATAAATCTTTGTGAACTAATTCTAAAAGTTCATTTTTTCTTTTCATGACAGACTTAAATGAAGACTTAGTATGCTTAGCTTCTACACAAATTTTACATTTGTCAAAGCTATTTTTTTAGACTAGGCAGATTATTCATTTTGATGAATTTTGTTTAAGAGAATGAATGTTCACGTCTTAATCTAGCATGCCACATATCAAGAAATCTAACAATATAAACAAAAGTGGGGGCTTTATTACTTTCATTAAACATAGTCTCTACTACAAATAAACCTCCGTTTAAATATCTTTGCCCGACATAAGCACCATTTCGGGGAAGTACATGTTTATCTGCCTCAAAGACTAGTTTAATGTTTGTCTTATTAAGTAATCCACCACTTATTAAATTTCTACATATGACAGTTGCATAAAGTACATTATTTAAAGATAAAGTTTTACCGAAAGTCAGCTTAAGCAAAACCTTCCCTTTGCCTAGCACTAAAAGAGCTACTAGAGTTTCCATATACACTTGTTCACCTTTAGTCATGCCCTCAAATTCGGTGAACATCTCTCGGTTAGTGTAGAAATGTCTAGAACCCCTAGTGTCCACGGCCTATTCAACATTAATCTCCATTAGATTCACATTGAAAACCATCGCAACAATGATCTCGTCAGTGTTCTTGGTGGAATACCCGAATTTTGCCCGGGTATATATACATATATATATATATATATATAATATTTCTCTTAAATAAAACAAGGGCTAACTACTAGAATTGTCACTTATGTTTCCCCTCAGTACAGAGTTGGTCACCGATTTTCAAAAACGACCAATAAGGTCACTTACGTTTTCGGGGTGTAAACTTTTGGTCACTCAACCGTTTGTTGCCG
Organism: Hibiscus tridactylites; assembly: GCA_958450335.1. NCBI lineage: Eukaryota > Viridiplantae > Streptophyta > Magnoliopsida > Malvales > Malvaceae > Hibiscus > Hibiscus tridactylites. Next base: position 72,793,325 of record OY288279.1, read on the forward strand.
TTAAATGTTAACGAAAGGCTGATCTAACATAATAAAAAAGAAGGATAAATTACTTAAATAGTCCCTAAATTATTACTTCAATCTTACTTTGACCACCGAAATAAAAATAATTTGTATAATTACAAATTTAATCCTTCATATTTATAATTTTTAATTTCTTCTCCCCTCCACCATCTTCCATATTCTTCATCATCTAACCCAATCCCTAATTTCCCACTATATTAATCCTCCATTCACACATCAAAGTTGTATTTACCTTTCTTTTCATCGTTTAACCAAATAAAAAAAATATAATTTTCCATTTCTTATATTAATCCAGAAACAATCCCACCATTTCAATCACCAGAGCAAGTGACCCAAACCATGTTATAGTTGAAGATCAAGGGAAGTTCAAGATAACAACCAAGGCAGTGCCCATAACCGAAGAGGATTCAAGGATTCACAACTATGTGATAACCAAAGAAGATTGTTTTGATCATCTTGATCTGGGGTTCAAATTATACTCTTTGAGTGATCATGTGAACGACGTGCTGGGACAAACTTATAAGCCTAACTACGTCAGTCACCTAAACATTGGCGCAACAATGCTGGTGATGAGAGGGGGCAGAGATTTCCACATTTCAAACTTGTTTTCCCCAGACTCTGCTGTTGCGAGGTTCACCGAAATCGATGAAGATGATTCATTCAAGGGCTCGAAAATGGCATGATTAAGCTGTGGCAGTGGCATTGACGTGCGATGAGTTGTTTTCAAGAGATAGATTTCTTGTGGCAACAATATCACGTGGTCTAGCCGTAATAGAATTACGTTGGATTGGGAAATGGAGGAAGAAACATGTGGTTTATATCATAATAATAGTAACAATAAAACAAAGTACTGTAAACAACTAAACATGCAACAACATGAGCAGGGAAAACATAAACCCCCTTGCCCATACTAAATTTCTTATTCTTGTCTTAATTTCTCATTAAATTAGCCCATAAATATTTTCTACTATAATTACACAACTATTGTTTTCGATTGAGATTAAAAGAGAAAGAAATGAAAAATTAAATTTTCTTATTTGGTTAAACGATAAAAAGAAAGGTAAATCCAATTTTGATGTGTGAAATGAGGGTTAATATAGTAAAAAAAATTAGGGATTGAGTTAGATGAAGAAGAATATGGAAGATGGTGGAGGGGAGAAGAAATAAAAAAATTGTAAATATGGAGGGTTAAATTTATAATTATACATTTTTTTATTTTGAGGGTCAAAATAGGATGGAAGTAATAGTTTAGGCAGTATTTGGGTAATTTATCCTTCATTTTATTATGTCAGATCAACCTCCCGTTAATGTTTAACAGTAATAAACGACTGAGTGACCAAAAGTTTACACCCTAAAAACGTAGGTGACCTTACTAGTCGTTTTTGAAAATCGGTGACTAACAATGTACTAGAAGGAAACATAAGTGATCATTCCAATAGTTAACCCATAAAACAAATAAAAATAATAAATAAATAGATAAATTCATAAATAATATACAATCCATAAATTCAAAAAAATCTATTCACACAATGTCCACGTACATTTGATGTCTAAGCCCATTTATAATACAAAACAAATTCCCATTCCATTACAGTTGATTCCCGCCCAAATCTCATCAATTACAGCTGTTGGCCACGTGGTAGTCGCCTATTGGCCCAAATAAAAAGCACACGAATTATGCTTCTTCAGCTCTTAACTGGTTCCAGCTAGCTCGCGATGTAACCCCCTAGACCCGCCTATGCATTTCGCGGATCTTAGGATGTCACATTAAGGTCACAAGAGTGACCCACCGTAAAAATCCACATAAAACATATCCTCTGAAAAACACATATTAAATTATAACGGTAACTTTAGTTGAAAATACTCTTTCAAGAACTTATTTAAACATATAACAAAAATTTCAGAAAAAATATTTTACAGACACTGTCATGAAATAATAGTGACATGCATGCCCACTAACTATGTCGGTATCGTACTCCAAGAGCAACACCGAGAGAACACCAAACACTAATGTCGGTCATCGAGCCATGTTAGATTTCTTTTTAACCTGCGACGGTAAAAACAACGTGAGCTTCAGAAAGCTCAGTAATACAGAACTACCAATGGATGCTATAAGTAACATGTAGGTATATGGTAGGCATAACACTATCATGATGTTTCGGGCAACAATAGGCTCCAAAGATACGATCAGATATTCCAATGAAGCGATATACATGAAGATAATATAATTGTTCTTTATTCGATCACTGAGTATCATACTAGGAACATATATACCAAAGAGTTGGACAAGATATGGATTTTGATAGTTGAATCAGGGGCTTAATGTGTGTTCCAACAGTGCAAAGTTAACACATATTAAGTAACGGTGTGATGCACGTTATTTCATGGTTATAATGTTAGCGATAAAGTTCATTTTAGATTTTCTTTCTACCCTCCAACCAAACTCCGGTATGTAGTTCCCCAGAACTGCAACTATAACGGGCATTAACCTAGGCCTATTGGGCGTAGGTGCCAGCCTAAGGGGATACCTTAGGTACGGTAAGGAATTACCCTAGCCGAAGAATAGGAACCTGAAACGGTAAGGAATTACCAGCCCGATCAGGGTTGAACCTACGATAACTTCATACTTTATCCCAAATATCCCGAAAACGGTCTATGTAGTGACAAAAGTAATCGGTAATAGTCAGTAATATCGATAATAACAATATTCAGTAGCAATCAGTGTTAATCAGTAATAACAGTAAACATAAAGTAAACTGTAGTTTTCGATGAAACGATAACTAGTGATCATATAAATTTTTATTTTCTTTTTCTCTTTTTTTTCTAGTTCAGATACATATGTATATTTTGGTTTGGTAAAAGCCATATTTCGTATCAAAAGACAACCTTGGGTTCAGGACGGTAGAATATTTATGTGCACTTGGAACACATTAAAAGGAGCCATTTATTTCTCTATGATACTTGATATTACACAAGGAATGAAAACTCCGAGCTTTTGACATTTTGAACTGATTCCGGTAATGAGGTCCCGATTAGAGGGGACTTTGTAGCCGACATCGCCAACCAGGCATTTGAAAAAGCTTTATTATATCATTTAAGATATCAACTATATTAAGGTTGTTTCGATCACTTTGGCTAACAAGGGCATTTTGGTCATTTTACTGTCAAGGCAATTTTGTAACTTAGCCCAATAATGACTAAAAGATGATTTGCAACATTCGAGCTTTCCAACGGTTTAAGAAACCTCCAAAAATTCACTCGATCTAACATATCCCAACTCTGCAATACTTACCAAACATTCAGACGTATGTGTTCCACGTGTATTATTTCCAAAATCAACTATATAAAATGTTTGAACGGTCGTCATCATTTTTCTCCACAAGCTCACCACTGAGCATTCAAACTTATTTTCCAAGCGAAATCTTCCAACCTTATATTAGTATCAAGAGTGATGGACATATATGAGTCATGCTTCATAACACTTAGGGGCATTTCAGTTATTTACGCTTTATTTAGATTTTTGGAATTTCATCGAAGGCAAATTTTGCCCATTTCGGTCAAGAGGGCATTTCGACCATTTAAGAGTTCGGGATAGATCCATCATTTTCGTCAATTATACTAATTATATTATTTCAATCATTTATGTACTCGATAGAGATTTAGTTGCTTTGGTCCTTTCAGTCCTTCCAGACAATTCATTCGTTTCAAAACTTGAGGGTATAAATGGCATTTATGTTAATTGGAAGGTTTCGATGCTCTAGATAATTTAGTGATTTCGGTCATCACACCCATCCTGATCAATTCAGTCGTATAGTACCATCAATCATTTAGTCATTTCAGTTGTTTCACTCAATTCGATAATTGAAAGTACTTTGATAATTTCCGAACATACGAATAATTTCTTGTAAATTTATATTCAAGGATTAATAAGAATTCAAGGAAATCCAAGCACTTCACAATCTCGAAGGTTTAAGTATTGTTATCGTAACTCTCAAGTATTTTGATGTTTTCAGATAAATCGGTTGTTTAACAATATCTAAGATAGATTCCTAGATTACATTCATTGTTAGGGTCATTTTAGTCATTCAGATATCTTAAGGGCATTTTTGTAATTTCTCATTCTAACATTTCGGGCATTAAATCTTTTATCAAGAACATAATCTTAAATTAAAGTTTCGAGGTTGTCGCTTTATCGAGTGTTCACTAAACTTGAATTTCTTATCGGTCATTTGTTCCTTATTCGAGTCATTCGGTCTTAACCAGTTTATTATCATTGTATTGTAACTGTACAACTTATAATAATCGACGGTAATCATATTGTTCATGCATTAATCAATTATCAACATGTTCCATAAAGCATACAACAAGTAGTAAAGTACTACCTTGAATCCTTGCTATATCGGTCAACCCTTTAAATGACATTTCGATACTCTCGAACTCGAATTCGACGTCCTCAACCATTCGTATTCAAGGAACGGTGAGTACCTTCAATCACACAAATTCCTATTTCAGTCTTTATAACATTGCTTTTAATTAAATAAATAAAATACATAAACATGCTCAAGTTCAAAGTCCAATTCGGAGTCTTTCAGGTTAGAATTTCACGAAACGGACTCAGGACGTCGAAAAACATAAAATAGGGCTTTTTGGGAAAATTTGACTTTTTGGTCAAAGTCAATGCTGACGTCAGCGGTCAAAGTCAACACTGACGTCATGCTGATGTCACTAGTCCAAGGCTGACGCGGCGAGTTGACTCATTGAGTTGACTCGGGCAACGGGCCAGATCGGTCAACGGGTCGGGTCGGTTAACGGGTCGGGTCAGTTAACAGGTCGGGTCGGTCAACGGGTTGGGTTACAACTGGGCTTGGGCCGGTTTGTTTGGACCGGTTCAGGGGCTCGGTTGAAGGCCAGACCGGGTCTGAGCTGGCCGGTTCCACAGCCACCGTCCAGGGCGGTCGGAAATCACCTTGGACGGCGCGTGGGGCCCACGCGCGGCCCTAGACAGTCGGAAACGTGTCAGAAAATACCCCGATCACACCATTATCCTTATTTTCTAAACTATAGCTCGATAAATTTAAGTTTTTGGCCAGAAAACTTACCGAATAGAGAAGGGGAGGACCGATTTCGGTGTAACTCCGGCGTGGCGGGAAACGACGTCGGTTCGGTGAACGGGAGCTTGGGTTTTGCTCGCCTTACGACGGGGAATCCATCGGCGGTGGCGGCGTGACGAATCAACGTAAAAAACGACCGTAATCGACGGAAAACCGATCGGCCTCAAACCCTCGGTTCGTCGAATGTTCAACGCTCAATTGCCGGCGATTGCGGCTATGGTTACACGAGTGACCTTAGGGGTTTTGATCAGGATGTCAAGGTGGTTCGTTCGGCGGTGGCGGTGGCGGTCACGGTTGAGCGGTGGCACCGGATCGAGGGGCAATCGATGATGGGAGGTGAGGGGGAAGATGAAGAGTCGGTCTGAGTTCCTTGGGAGAGAGGACCGAATTAAATGCTAGTGGGGGTTATTGGGATGTTTTGTGTATTATTATTATTATTACCCGAAAAAGTTTGGTTCAAATAAAATTTCTCAGCCAACTTTAACAAAAAAATGAATTAGTACAACTAGTTATGACGCATTCTTATATAACCAAGGGTCATGGGTTCAATCCCCTTTGGCTGTATTTCTTTTCATCACCATTTTTTTACCCATTTGCTTCCATATTTATAACTTTAATTCATTAATTAATTTGGGGTGTTACACGCGATGTCATACACGTGATGTCATATCTGACGTCAAGATCCACTAACCTATAAAAAGCGAGAAAAAGATAGTCAAAGGAAGCAATTAATTATGCAATTTTTACCAGAATTAAAAATGACAAGAGAGAGAAACTTACCTTGGGAAACTGAAAAGTCCCTGGAACTGGACAATCACTAGAGCTTGACCGATCACCAAAAGCGTGGAGAACACCGGAGATGTAGGTCACCACAAAAGCTTCATCAAGAAGGTATATTTTTCCTTCTCTTCTTTGAATACCTGCAAAATAAAGGAAAAACATTAGTTTTTATATAGATAAAAAAACATAAACAAACAAAATCATATATAAAAAAACAAATCGAAAAAAGGAGGACAACTATCGGAGTGGTTTAGGATAATGACAAAGTCAAAAAGGGCTCGATTTAAAGGTCTAGGTTGGGTGGAGATGGGAGATCCTGCCGGATCAGGTTAGATCTAGACTTTTGGAACCGATACAATTTTAGACGAAACATCAAAGTTTTGGCTTTTACTTGGTCCTTTTGTATTTGTTTTCTTGACGATATCCATTTTAGCTCTGTCAAATCATGTCAGGGCAATAATGTTAAGAACATCATCTTCAAAGCTTGTTTCCAGATTTTTTGAATTACTTGCAAATACTCTAATTATGTTAGTTTGAATCTTCTTTGGAACTGATCTTTCGAGCTGAACCCTTGTGTGAGATAAGTTTCCATCTTAATCGTCAATATTGGTGTTTTCATCTGGAAACTTTTTTTCTGCCTTCCTAATTCCTACCAATGTGGTAGCTCGAGTTACAATCTCGTTCTCTGACCGCTCAATCCTTTGCTCAATGCTACCCAAACGGTCCTTAATAACCTTCTGAAATTGCTCAACCTTAACAAGTCCATAGCCCACATTTCTCAGGATATTGGTTTTCAACTTCTGCAATTTCATTTACAAAAATGCAATGTTTAAGCAATGCAATGAATGAATACATAAACACAAAACAAAAATGAAAATAAGAACAAGAACAAGAACAAAGAAAATGCGTTAGTACAGTGAAATAAACATATAAGCAAAAAATAAATTGCTAAAATAATAAAACAATACATTACAGGAAAAAATAACCAGAGAAATGAATTTAAAAATACAACCATCCTAACAACATGTTGTGTAGTTCTCTACTGTTATCCACATGACTCTAGTAGGATGTGGTTTTAAATTAATGCCAATAAAAAACCTTTTGCAAGAAGAAAAAAAAAAGAAATATGAGTTTAGGTAGTAAAATTGACTAAGGGAGTAAAATGATACTTGATGCATATTGCATACACATCATGCACTCTTCATGCACTTGAATTACTACCTGCTTGGCATTGTTGCACTGAGATATATGAGGGCAGAAATAGAGCCAACTTCTGCTTGCCAGCACTTGCTGGCATTCTGACCAAAACTTCGTCGATGTACTATTTTCAGAAATTTTTTTTCTTTTGCATTACTTGAGGACAAGCAATGAGCTGGGTTTGGGGTGTGTGTTACCTCCTCAAAAGTACTAATTTTTATGTCATTCTTACAATGCTTTTGCTTGCTTTTGAGTACATTTAATTGCACTTAGATGTTAAATTCATGCATTTGCATAAGGAGTTTAGATTTTTTTCTATGCCAGTGTGAAGGGTTGTTTTGTTGGCAATTTTGCAAGATTGGCATAGTAATTGACAGAAAAGAGCAGCGTAGGAAGGCATGCCAAAGAGAATGTTGAGATGTTGTTGGCACAGATGGACCAAACGATGCAACTGCCTCAAAAGTGCAGCTGCCAGCATGAATGGCATCAATTATAGCCTTGCAAGTGGACTCCCAGGCAAGTGCGGCGTGAGCATCCCTTACCAGATCAGCCCCAGCACTGACTGCAAAAGGTTTGGATCTAACTTAAACTAAATCTCAAAAGGTTATCCATTTATTAACAGATGAATGTTTCATTGTTGTTGGTGCATTTGCAGCGTCAAGTGAAATTTAGGCATGGAAGTTCCTCAGCTAATGGAAGGGAAAATAAAGATAGCTACAGAATAAAAATGAATGTTATAAATCCATAGTTATCCTGGATGTAGTTGTTCGTTGTGCATTACGCGACTATATAATACCCACTTTTATTATTAATATATCCGTTTCTTCTATATTAATATTATTTGCATACGTTTCAAGTTTTTTCCTTTCATTCGAGTATTCTATAATAAATATGTTTACATGATCTAATGGTCATCAAAATTACTATTGCTAAAACCAGAGTTTAACTTAATCAATTTTTACAACAATGGTATAAACACGACACTCAAGAAATTTATTATTTGATTAACTCCACATTTACATTTCATTTTGTATTTTATTATAAAAAAAATCATTAGATTTGCTCGTTATAAAAAAATTCTGTTCACCTAAGATATTTAGACAAATGGTGGACTGTTGGCACATAAAGTAAGAAGTTTACCCGCTTAAAATAAATTATGGGCTCAACATATATGCCATAGTGTAAAAGCAGTCCCATGTAAATTCTTTATCTTAAAATCTTAAAGAGAATGAATTCATTTAATTTTTGACGTTTTGATTAGGGTTATAACTTTTTTATGCGTCGGCCATTCCCGTGCAAATTGCGGATAAAGAAATTCTGTCATAATTTTACCTTTTAACTATAATTTTTTCTTTATCATCAAAGCATGATTTTATTATAAGAAAATTATAAAAGATAAGTGATTATCGTATATTTTGTTAAAAAAATCTCATAAAAACATAAAAACAACACCCAATATCAATCACCACTCACAAACCATACCTGTTATAGTAGCAATAAAGTATCGCCAACCCAAAAAAGAAACATTTGATGCATCCTCATCCAAACACTTGGAACCAAGTCGTATAATCGAATAACGGCCACAAATTGCTGCACAACCTGTTAATCGCCACCGACGGGCAATATAAACACCCCGTAAATCAACATTAAACAGTTAACGAACATTGGCAAGCGGAAAAGTATTCTCAAACAAAATAACATCTCCACATTCACAAATAGAAAAATTATGCAAAGACATGAACTTATATGCAACACTACTGGTAGCATATCTAATAAACACAACGTCAACGATTTTAGGAGCGATAGTAATTTTTTTAAAAGTAGATAATCTTACTTTATCCAGAGACCCCCACACTTTAAGGTATCGTAGATTAGGGGATACCCTTTCCACAAGCCATATGGAATACAATCTAGTTTCTTATGAGGTGCACGATTTAATATGTGATTTGCAGAAAGAATGGTGCCCCCGACATGTTATTGATAACCCCGATTTTTTTAATATAACATTCATCATGTATTTTAACGTTCTATTTCTCCTTTAGCAACACCATTTTGTTAAGGACATAGCAAGAGATCCAACAATATAAACAAAAGTGGGGGCTTTATTACTTTCATTAAACATAGTCTCTACTACAAATAAACCTCCGTTTAAATATCTTTGCCCGACATAATCACCATTTTGGGGAAGTACAGGTTTATCTGCCTCAAAGACTAGTTTAATGTTTGTCTTATTAAGTAATCCACCACTTATTAAATTTCTACATATGACAGTTGCATAAAGAACATTATTTAAAGATAAAGTTTTACCGAAAGTCAGCTTAAGCAAAACCTTCCCTTTGCCTAGCATTAAAAGAGCTACTAGAGTTCCCATATACACTTGTTCACCTTTAGTCATGCCCTCAAATTCGGTGAACATCGCTCGGTTAGTGTAGAAATATCTAGAACCACTTGTTCACCTTTAGTCATGCCCTCAATTGTTTCATTCTGAGAGCGCGCATCGGGTTGAAGTGGTTTAGATCCAACGTCGGGGACGAGGAAAAGCTTGTAGCTAATTCAACTCCCTAAGAACAAACTTAGTGGCGGTCCACTAAGGGGAATCAAAATCGGAAACAATTCTCATCGAGATAATTATCCGAGCACGGGCTTCTCCAACACTAACTCAGATTTGAGTTAGCATCAATTGCCGTAGCTAACTCACTAAAGTTTGACTTCAAAAATTGCCATGGGAGCCGAATTTACCAAAGAGAAGTAAGTTGCAAGGGTTGGGCCTTGTAGACTGTAACCGGCAGGGAAGTCGAAGAAAAATCAACTTTAGTGATCGAAGATATCGTGGCAAAGCGTGGCTTGAGGCTAATTCAATCTATAATTCATTTTCAATATTTATTTTACCTTCTTATTATTTTTTCTTTATCATTCAAATCCTCTAAAATCCCCCTTTATTTTCTACAGGTTATTGGTCTAAATCAGAACGAAAGGTGTTAGAATTCCTATTCCCTGCGGATCGACCGTTACTCTCGCTATATTATTTTAAATCTTATTTATTTGAGTTTAAGGTTTTATTTTTGACACTATACGACGCGTGTCAAAATTGCCGTCGTTGCCCGGGAATACGACAAAGTACTAATATCGTTTTATTTGATTTATGACCAGGAGCAATCCGGGAGAACAATTTGAACTCATCCCGGAAATCGAAGCACTAGCCCGAAAGTTGAACGCACAAACACTTCGGGAAAAGAAAAAAGAAAGACGCCAGCAAAGATTCGAACGCGATCTAGAAATCACATCCGAAGCAGAGTCAAATTACGAGCCCAATCCAATGGGAGACGAAAATCAAACCATTCGCCAACTAAATGCGGCACCCGATGGCCAGCAACCGATGTGTATAACTTTCCCGAATGGCGAAACACCGTTCGTGCTAAAAACGGGTTTAATCCACCTCCTACGTACCTTTCACGGCTTGCCAACAAAAAATCCTCACAAATATTTGAAGGAATTTCACATGGTTTGTCTAAGCACAAAGCCACAGGGAGTATCCAATGACCAAATCAAACTTAGAGCTTTTCCATTTTCCTTAGCTAATATAGCGAAAGATTGGTTATTTGATTTACCCCCTAATTCTGTTACAACATGAACTGACATGGCTAAACCTTTTCTTGACAGGTTCTTCCCTACAGCAAAAGCAAGCAAAATTAGGCGCAGCATCCTGAGCATTCAACAAAAAGAAGCTGAATCTTTATATGAATACTGGGAGAGGTTTAAAAAGTTGTGTGCAAATTGTCCACAACATGGATTGTCGGAACAAACCCTCCTCCAGTATTTTTATGAAGGATTGATACCTATGGATATGAAAGTAATAGATGCAGCAAGCGGCAGAGCTCTAGTCAACATGACCCCAACAATGGCTAAAACACTGATATCAACCATGGCCGCCAACTCGCAAAGGTTTAATAAATCTAGCGAACCATCTCGAAGGGTTCGCGAGGTAAGCACAGTTTCTTTAGAAAATAAGATTGATAAATTAGCTGAAATAGTGCAATCTCTTGTTGCAGATAAAAAAAAGAACAGCTAGACTTTGTGGAATCTGTACTAGTCCAGAACATCCGACAGACTGTTGTCCAATGATTCAGGAAGATGATATCGCTCAAGTCAATGCTATAGGAAATGCATATCTTCAAGGATGAAGAAACCAGTCAAACTTCGGTTACGCGCAAAACAGAGGCCAAATCAAGCTTATCAACCAACTACACCACAACAATATCAACCGCAGAAGCCATCGTTGGAGTCAATTGTTGAAAAGTTAGCGCTAGCCCAAGAAAAATTTCAACTAAGGACCGAAGCTCACTTTGAAGCAATTGACAAACAAATAAGTCAACTGACGTTAGCGGTAAGTCGCTTAGAATCCAAAGGGAATTTACCTTCTCAAACGGAGCCTAATCCAAGAGAGAATGTGAACGCCATCACTCTACGAAGTGGTATAGTCATCGAACCTAAAGCTAAAGAAGATGGCGTACAAAAAGAAGAAAAAAACAATCACCCCCTACTAGAAAAGGTATGCCCGATCCAACCCCTATACCTTCTCCCTACGCTATACCACCACCCTTCCCGTCAAGATTAATGAAAAGAGACAAACAAGCAGAAGAAAAGGAGATCCTAGATGTGTTTCAAAAAGTAGAGATCAATATTCCAGTCCTCGACGTAATCCGAAAAATCCCAAGCTATGCTAAGTTCCTTAAAGATTTATGTACTAATAAGCGCCGTCTTATTGGAATTGAGAAGGTTAATCTAGGAGAGCATGTATCGGCGGTCTTCCAGCGAAAGTTGCCACCAAAGTTGAAGGACCAAGGTATGTTCGCCATTCCCTGCAAAATTGGTAAAGTGGGTATTAAACGAGCAATGTGTGACTTAGGGGCCTCTATTAATGTTATGCCCCTTTCATTTTATAACTCACTTTCTGCTGAGCCTTTGAAGGATACGAAGGTAACCATACAACTGGCAGACAGATCCATAATTTACCCGGAAGGATTACTAGAGAACGTCTTGGTAAAGGTAAACGATTTGATCTTTTCGGTAGATTTCTTTGTCATAGACATGGAAAACGATCGGACTAATAATTCTTCCGAAATCCTCCTTGGTCGTCCATTTTTAAGTACTACAAATACGAAAATCGATGTGAGAAGCAGGATCCTTACAATGGAGATCGATGGCGAGGTGGTAAAATTTGATGTTTACAAAGAGATGCGACATCCTAATAATGTTGCTAGTATAAATTTTATAGATGTTATTGATCCCGCCGTTGAAGAATTTATAGAATCTAAATCTGTTGATGATTCGTGCAGGGATTTGAAGGATCACGACAAAGGAATTAAGGAGTTAAAAAATGTTTCTTCTGCTCATTCTGATTTACGCCTAACTCCATCGAAATCTAAAATGTTTTCTTTCATTTTGCAGGGATTGAATTTGGAGTTAAAATTACCTCCAAATAAATTGAAGAGTGAAAGAGAAATTTTTCTAGTAAAAAAACTCCATAATCGCAAAATTTCTCGTAGGGAAATACTCAGTTGGATAAAGCGCAAGAACTGGAAGAAGTACTTGTCGCAATGCCTGTAGTCTGAACCAGGTCGTCGAGCTAATGACGATAAACAAGCGATGGATGGGAGCCAACCCATTATTTATTTCTTGATTTTTCAGTTTCAAATTTATTTTTATTTTCTTTATTATTTTTAAGACCCACGTCTACTTTTCCTTTATCTTTTCTTTTTAGCATTTTTTTATTTACTTCCTCGTAATAATATAGTTATTATTACTAATTTAAATTTATTATATATTATTTATAATATATTATTTATTATATATTATTTATTTTAGATTTACGTAAGTTAAATATATATATATATATATATATATATCACTTCATCTATATATTATCTTATTTACTTTTAAATTTAACTCTTATCTTTATTATCCTAAATTATTATTGATTTTAAATCATAATATATATATCTTTTAAATTATTAATCTATATTTATATATCTTTTTAATATATATATATATATATATATATATATATCTCAACTATATCTAAAATTTTAAAATAAAATTATCCTTTTGCAATTTTTTTTTAATCTTTTTATTTCAAAAATAAAACTAACATAATTTTCCCTTTACTTTTTCTTTATTCTGCAGCTGCCATTATCATTTCATTTTCAACCTTCATCACCCGATCGTCCACCATTACCACCACCATGATCCGAACTCGAGAGCAAGCTCGCCTCCGCCCTTACACCAGACTCGGAGCCCACTACTGAAACATGCTCTTTTGCAATCGGGAATATTTTCACCCTCTCTCTTTTGTATTTTATTTTATGTTCATTTTGAGGCAAAATGATTTAAGTGAGGGGGGAAGATATGCTTGTCAAATTTTCATATTGCTTATTCGTTTGGTTGTTCTCTTATTTTCCTGATTTTACTTAATTTAAGTTCTTCGTTTAATCTTTAGTTTTGCCTTGTCTCACTGTTTTCATATGCTTTTGTATCTATCTTGTTAGAAAATTCTAGGTTGCATGGTAGATTTTGGCATGATTATTTTTTTTATTAAAACCCTTTATATGACATCTCTTTTTCTATTAATTCACATGATGCTTACCTAAGTACACAAGACATATTTGTGAGTTTTTGAGCCTAATGAGCATGCATTATATTTGCTCTTTGTTTCTTTGAGTGTGCCTAGCTAAATTAGTTGCATTCTAGAACTTGTTTTTAAATTCTTTTTGAGATTACGTTGATTGATTATGATGCTTAAATATGATAGAGGCACTAGGTTTTAACCATTTCTCTTCCCAAATAAATTGCCTACCCTTTAATTAATTTCCCCTAGTGAAACAATTTTTGAGCCTTGGCCTTTTTCTTGAAAATCACCACATTTTAAGCCTAATCCATTTTTTTCTTAATTCCATTACTTTTGTCCCCTCTTTCAAGACAAAAATCGTTTTAAAAAAATTTATTCGAATAAGTGCAGTACAGCAGCAGAAAATATACTGTGCAGAAAAAAACACTATGCAGAATTGTTCGAATAAATTGTGCAGAATTGTTCGAATATGCAGTGCAAAAAAAGTGCAGGAAATTGTTCGAGTCTGCAGAAAAAATAAAAATAGAAAGAAAAAAAATAGTGCAGTTCAAAGAAAAATACACTGCAAAATAGTTTTAGTTCGAAAAAAAAGAAAAAAAGAAGAAGAAAGAAAGAGAAGTTTCTAATATATTTTTAGGATGATTTTTGTCTTGAATTTTAACCCTTATTTTCAGCCTTTATCCTACCCTTACCTTAGCCCCATTACAACCCTTCTTTAAGACCTCTTGATTTTTGCATCATATTCATGTTAGTAGTGGAGATTAGATTTAAACACAAGCCTATGGTTATGCTCTAATTAGCTTTGGCTCGAGTGATTTTTCTCTACCCTTAAACACTTTAAGTGACATGAGGGATTCCTTGTGAGGGTACTTGGTTAGCATCATTGATGTAAGTAGGGTTTTAGAATGTCGTTTTTGCTTTAAATTCTTAATCATTTCCATTTATCTATTTTTGCTCCTTAGTTTTCTTTCATATTTAGATGCTTAATCATATTGAAACCTTTGAGACTTCGTGAAATTAAGGATGGAAACTTGAACTTAAGTTTGTTTAATTTTGAGATACTTGAGGACATGCATCGGATAAGTGAGGGGGAATTTGATAAGTATTTATTTTGGTTATGTTTTTAGTCCTTATTTTGTTCGAATATATGTTTGAAGGACTTAATTGGGTTGTTTTTATGTTGTTCTCGTGCAGGTTATGTAATGCTGGAAATAAGTTGGAATGCTGCAGAAAATACTAGAGTCGTGGGCAGATTCATGGGCATGAACCAGGGCATAAATGCTGACTGGGCGCCAGGTCAGCACCTTCTAGAAGATGATGTCAGCAACGCAGATAGCTTATCAGTCCACTTATCAGATAGCTTATCATCCAGATTTTTATTTTAAAATTCAAAACTTGGATATTTATCTTATGTAATTTAATTTAAATTTAGGATTTATTATCTTAGGTTTTTAGGGTTTTCAACTACTATAAATACCCCACTTTGGGGGTGAATTAAATCATTATTCATTCCATTGTTCTCTTCTTCGTTGAGTTTAATAAAAGCTCTTTATTTTCTCCATTTCCATATTTTCTCCAATTTTGTCTTTATTTAATTATGGTTTTTTTCACCAACCATGCTTAACTAAATTCCCTTTAGCCAAAAGCAACGCCAAACCCGACTAACCTCGTGAGATTAGGAAAATACTTCAATCCTTCAACAAATCCTTTTTAGATTCCCTGTAAAATTGATTAGGCAATCGGCCTAATCTTTAGGCATCTCAATTGTTTCATTCTGAGAGCGCGCATCGGGTTGAAGTGGTTTAGATCCAACGTTGGGGACGAGGAAAAGCTTGTAGCCAATTCAACTCCCTAAGAACAAACTTAGTGGCGGTCCACTAAGGGGAATCAAAATCAGAAACAATTCTCATCGAGATAATTATTCGAACACGGGCTTCTCCAACACTAACTCAAATTTGAGTTAGCATCGATTGCCGTAGCTAACTCACTAAAGTTTGACTTAAAGGATTGCCCTGGGAGCCGAATTTACCAAAGAGAAGTAAGTTGCAAGGGTTGGGCCTTGTAGACTGTAACCGGCAGGAAAGTCGAAGAAAAATCAACTTCAGTGATCGAAGATATCGTGGCAAAGCGTGGCTTGAGGCTAATTCAATCTATAATTCATTTTCAATATTTATTTTACCTTCTTATTATTTTTTCTTTATCATTCAAATTCTCTAAAATCCTCCTTTATTTTCTACAGGTTATTGGTCTAAATCAGAACGAAAGGTGTTAGAATTCCTATTCCCTGCGGATCGACCCTTACTCTCGCTATATTATTTTAAATCTTATTTATATGAGTTTAAGGTTTTATTTTTGACACTATACGACGTGTGTCACTTCATATTTATAGTTTTTTAATTTCTTCTCCCCTCCACCATCTTCCATATTCTTCATCATCTAACCCAATCCCTAATTTCCTACTATATTAATCCTCAATTCACACATCAAAGTTGTATTTACCTTTCTTTTCACCGTTTAACCAAATAAAAAACTCTAATTTTCCATTTCTTATATTAATCGGGAAACAATCCCACCATTTCAATCACCAGAGCAAGTGACACAAACCATGTTATAGTTGAAGATGAAGGGAAGTTCAAGATAACAACCAAGGCGGTGCCCATAACCGAAGAGGTTTCAAGGATTCACAAGTATGTGATAACCAAAGAAGATTGTTTTGCTTATCTTGATCTGGGGTTCAAATTATACTCTTTGAGTGATCAAGTGAACGACGTGCTGGGACAAACTTATAAGCCTGACTACGCCAGTCACCTAAACTTTGGCGCAACAATGCTGGTGATGAGAGGGGGCAAAGACTTCCATATTTCAAACTTGTTTGCCCCAGACTTTGCTGTTGCGAGGTTCACCGAGATCGATGAAGATAATTCATTCAAGGGCTCGAAAATGGCATGATTAAGCTGTGGCAGTGGCATTGACGGGCAAGGAGTTGTTTTCAAGAGATAGATTTCTTGTGGCAACAATATCACGTGGTCTAGTCCATAATAGAATTACTTTGGATCGGGAAATGGAAGAAAACATGTGGTTTATATCATAATAATAGTAACAATAAAACAAAGTATTGTAAACAACTAAACCTGCAACAGCGTGAATAGGGAAAACATAAACCCCCTTGCCCCTACTAAATTTCTTATTCTTATCTTAATTTCCCATTGAATTAGCCCATAAACATTTTCTACTATAATTACACAACTATTGCTTTTGATTGAGATTAAAAGAGAAAGAAATGAAAAATTAAATTTTCTTATTTGGTTAAACGGTAAAAGGAAAGGTAAATCCAATTTTGATGTGTGAAATGAGGGTTAATATAGTAAAAAAATTAGGGATTAAGTTAGATGAAGAAGAATATGGAAGATGGTGGAGGGGAGAAGAAATAAAAAAATTGTAAATATGGAGGATTAAATTTATAATTATACAAATTATTTTTATTTTGAGGGTCAAAATAGGATGGAAGTAATAGTTTAGGGACTATTTAGGTAATTTATACTTCATTTTATTATGTCAGATCAACCTCCCGTTAATGTTTAACGGCAACAAACGGATGAGTGACCAAATGTTTACACCCTGAAAGCGTAAGTGACCTTACTAGTCGTTCTTGAAAATTGGTGACTAACAATGTACTGGAAGGAAACATAAGTGATCATTCTAGTAGTTAACCCATAAAACAAATATAAATAATAAATAAATAGATAAATTCATAAATAATATACAATCCATAAATTCAAAAAAATCTATTCACACAATGTCCACGTACATTTGATGTCTAAGCCCATTTATAATACAAAAACAAATTCTCATTCCATTACAATTGATTCCCGCCCAAATCTCATCAATTACAGTTGTTGGCCACGTGGTAGCCGCCTATTGGCCCAAAGAAAAAGCACACGACTTATGCTTCTTCAACTCTTAACTGGTTCCAGCTAGCTCGCGATGTCATACACGTGACGTCATATGTGACGTCACGATCCACTAACCTATAAAAAGAGAGAAAAAATTAGTCAAAAGAGGCAATAAATTATGCAATTTTTACCAGAATTAAAAATGACAAAAGAGAGAAACTTACCTCGGGAAACTGAAAAGTCCCTTGAACTTGACAATCACTAGAGCTTGACCGATCACCAGAAGCGTGGAGAACACCGGAGATGTAGGTCACCACAAAAGCTTCATCAAGAAGGTATATTTTTCCTCTCTTCTTTGAATACCTGCAAAATAAAGGAAAAACATTAGTTTTTATATAGATAAAAAAACATAAACAAACAAGATCATATATAAAAAACAAATCGAAAAAAGGAGGACAACTATCGGAGTGGTTTAGGATAATGACAGAGTCAAAAAGGGCTCGATTTAAAGGTCTAGGTTGGGTGGAGACGGGAGATCCTGCCAGATCGGGTTAGATCTAGACTTTTGGAACCGATACAATTTTAGACGAAACATCAAAGTTTTAAATTTTACTTGGTCCTTTTGTATTTGTTTGCTTGATGATATCCATTTTAGCTCTGTTAAATCATGTCAGCGCAATAAGGTTAAGAACATCATATTCAAAACTTGTTTCCAGATTTTCTGAATTACTTGCAAATACTCTAATTATGTTAGTCTGAATCTTCTTTGGAATTGATCTTTCGGGCTGAACTCTTGTGTGAGATAAGTTTCCATCTTAATCGTCAATATTGGTGTTTTCATCTGGAAACTTTTTTCGGCCTCCCTAATTCCTAGCAATGTGGTAGCTCAAGTTACAATCTCGTTCTATGACCGCTCAATCCTTTGCTCAATGCTACCCAAACCGTCCTCAATAACCTTCTGAAATTGCTCAACCTTAACAAGTCCATAGCCCACAATTCTCAGGTTATTGGTTTTCAACTTCTGCAATTTCATTTAAAAAAATGCAATGTTTAAGCCATGCAATGCATGAATACAGAAACACAAAACAAAAACGAAAACAAGAACAAGAACAAAGGAAATGAGTTAGTACGGTGAAATAAACATATAAGCAAAAATTAAATTGCTAAAATAATAAAACAATACAAAACAGGAAAAAATAACTAGAGAAATGAATTTAAAAATACAACCATCCTAACCGCATGTTGTCTAGTTATCTACGGTTATCCACATAACTCTAGTAGGACGTGGTTTTAAATTAATAAAATTAAAAAAAAACCTTTTGCAAGAAGAAAAAAAAGAAATATGAGTTTAGGTAGTAAAATTGACTAAGGGAGTAAAAGGATACTTGATGCATATTGGATACACATCATGCACTCTTCATGCCCTTAAACTAGAGTTATATTGCTGCACTTGAATTACTACCTGCTTGGCATTGTTGCACTGAGATATCTAAGGGAAGAAATAGAGCCAACTTATGCTTGCCAGCACTTGTTGGCATTCCGACCAAAACTTTGTCGAGGTACTATTTTCAGATTTTTTTTCTTTTGCATTACTTGAGGACAAGCAATGAGTTGGGTTTGGGGTGTGCTACCTCCTCAAAAGTACTGATTTTTATGTCATTCTTACAATGCTTTTGCTTGCTTTTGAGTACATTTAATTGCACTTAGATGTTAAATTCATGCATTTGCATAAGGAGTTTAGATTTTTGTCTATGCAAGAGTGAAGGGTTGTTTTGTTGGCAATTATGCAAGATTGGCATAGTAATTGACAGAAAAGAGCAGCGTAGGAAGGCATGCCAAAGAGAATGTAGAGATGTTGTTGGCACAGATGGACCAAACGATGCCAAGCACTGGTGGCAGAAAAGAGGAATTTGATGCCAGGCCAAGTAGCTGTTGAACCCAAAAAAATAAGACGAGATCAGGCTGCGAGAAAATAACTGTTGAGTGGATCGCAAGATCGAAATTGACCAAGAGGGGGGGTGAATTGGAAATTTAAAGGTTTGTGATGGAAATTGGCAGATTAAAAATTGATGAACAAGAGATTTAGAGTGGTTCAAGTTCCAAATGAACTCTACATCCACTACCTTAGCTTCACTAAGGATTTGCAACAATTCCACTAAATCGGTCTTCCCCTTTTCTAGGACAAGGAGGCAACCCTTTACAATTTCGGTTGATTTTTCTACCCAAAAATCAACCCAATCCTCAAACTAGTAAACAAAGAAGTTTGAAGGCTAATAAGGTATCTCTCAATACAAATGATAGCCCCAATACAAGCACTCAATCCAATTTGACAAAATATGAATGAAGATTACAAATTGGGATTTCTACACAAAGTGGGATTTTTGCACAATTGCTTGAATTTGATGTTTGGATGTTTGCTTTTTGATCAATAGTTGTTGCTGATGCTTTTGGATGTCTCTTTTATACCTTCTCATTGATTTCTAGCCGTTTGGGTGGTTGGGAACATAAATGGAGCCGTTGGAACCCTCTCTTGCCACCATAAATGTAGTCTGCACCAACCCGTTTCGGAACACGGGGTACCTGTTTCGGAACGGACTAAAATAGAAAGAGCCGTTGGGGTGCATTTAAGAGCCCGTTTCGAAACGCCTTAGGGCCGTTTCGAAACGATTTTGCCACTGTCAAGGGTCGTTTCGGAACGGTCTTATCCCGTTTCGAAACGCCTTAACGACTTTCAGAAAATCAGTTAAAAACACACAACAGTCATATTTTCAAATTAAACCTAGCACCTGTTTCGAAACGACTTGGATCCGTTTCGAAACGGATTTGCTACTGTCAAGGGTCGTTTCAGAACGAGCTTGATCCGTTTCGAAACACCCTTTTAATATTTAAAAAACTCAGCAAATATTTGAACCGTTGGTCCTTTTCAAATCAAGTATGAAGAACAGTTTCGAAACGAGTGATACCGTTTTGAAACGAGGTAAAGTGTTTCGATACACGTTTCAGAACGGTGGTCGACAATGATGAAAACGTTTCGAAACGCCTGAGGGCCGTTTCGAAACAGGGTCTTGAAAATCACTATTTTTGGCTTGAAACACTTAGAGAAAATATTTGAAAAGCATGTTTTTAACTTGGGCATAATCTTAAACTTATATAGGGATATTTAGAGGACTTAAAATTCGTTTTGACTTTTTCAATTTAGTCCTTAGGTTTTTAGTTATATCAAAATTAAAATATTTGTTTCACAATCTCCCCCTTTTTGATATAACAAAACCAAAGTTAGAATTTTTGAGAATTTTGAAAGTTTTGAAAATATTCTAACTCCCCCTTAATTTAAGATAGGATTTTAAAGTTAAAAGAAATTTTTGATTTGAAATCCAAGTTGTAAACCTTTAAAAACCTTTTAAAATTTAAAACGAATTTTAGTTTGGCTCTTAAATTTCTTCTCCCCCTTTTTGTTAGATCAAAAAGACCAATAAAAGCTCATAGAGAAGATAAAGGATTAGTACCAATAAGCAATAATAAGCAACCATAATATTAATTCATAATCAAAATATCCAAAACAGAAATCAAACATTAAGTTCAACATAAAATCCCAAATAAAAAAGCCAAATAGCATAGGTTCCTAAAACATGAGAAAACATAAAGATGCAACCTTAATCCTAAAATGCATAGATAATATGATATGATATGAAGATCCTAAGCCTCGTCATCATCATCCGAAGTATCATCATCGCTCTTGGCTTGAGAATGGTGAAACTTCGTCCATTGCCCATAAAGCGTAGAGAAGGATAGATCCAAGTTTGAGTGGGAAGACTCAAGAGTATGAAGACGATCCTCGACATTCTACAAACGAGTGTCCATAGATTCAAAACCCGAAGCAATGCGAGTGTCCAAAGCATTGAACCGAGAATCCAAAGCATTGAATCGCTCGGTAAGGAAAGCCGTGAGAGCTTCATTGTTTGCCATTTGAACTTGCGGTGGAGGAGCAACGGGAGGAGGAACGGCTTCTCTATCAATTCTTTCCCAAACATCATTCGCATATGTAAACCCGGACTTGCGAAGGGATGACTCACCAATCTTGGTCTTGCGAGGTTCCGGAGAGTCATAAGAACAATCGATGCCAAGATCATGAAATAAGGCGCTCAAAACTATGCCGTATGTAAAAGACTTCAACTCATTTGTGTCAATAAGCTTGATATTATTGACTATCTCGGCAAAAATTATCTTAGGCACATTTGGGCACTCACCCTTACGGAAACACTCTAGCCAAAAATGATCGGTTTGACGGATGTGGGAGTATTTACCTCCGGAAGGTCGAATAAACCAAGAAACCATTAAGTGAAGAACTCGATCGTGCACATCCAAATTAAGTGCCTTACCGGTGAAAGTGCCAAAGTGGCGTTCATCCTCAAGACCCTCATCCTTAAGTTTAAGAGCAGACTCCAAAGAGCAACATTAACAACAAACTTTTTGCCCAATAAGGATGATTCAATTCCTATAATCTCGATCTTGGACTCATCATAAAGAAAACGAGCATTAGAGTAAAAGAGGAGTACCATGTGTTTGTAGCGAACATCCGGAATGCTCAAGAAATGCATGAGATTCCACTCACCCAAACGGTCGAGATAACGGAATAGGAAACGCTCGGAATTGAGGAAATCAAGATCAATGACATGTTCCTTGCGAATTTCGAAATCCTTGACATAAGAGAATCAAGCACGCGCCTCCGGATTTTTAAGGGATTTCTGAAAAAGCATAGTAAGATTTGGACGAATGCTCGAATCACCGGATTGAACGGCCTTGCGCTTTTTGTTAGCTTGATCCGCCATCTAAAAACATTAAGCAAGAGTTTTAAAATTAAGTGTATGCATTGATATTTAAAATCAATCCAATAATAAATCCCACTTAGGTTTTTTGAAAACAAAATTAAAATAAATAAAAAACAGTTTAAAAAAAATACGACTAAAAAATTTTATATTCGAATCAAAAATTTTGAGATTTGGAAAACAAATTTACAAGAAATTGAAAACCCATAGATGAAAGCATATAATTTATACAAAAAATAAAATTTTCTAACCTAAGATTCGAACATAAATTGAAAGAAAAAGAAAAAATAGAAAAATTACCTTAGTTTGGGATTTTGGATGATTTGATTAAAATCCTTGCACAAGATTGATGAAACTTGCTTAGACTTGAGTTGTAGAGTAAAAACCCCTCACAATTTTGTGAAAAACAATGAGTTTGAGAGGGTATTTATAGAGAGGGAGGCGGTTTAGGGTTTTAAGAGTTTTGATAAAAAGTGATTTGTATCATTAAAAGCCCTAAATAAAGCAATCCGCGATGCCGTTTCGGAACGGCTTTAACCGTTCCGAAACGGGGCGGCTAGGGTTTTGACCGTTTTAAGTCCATAGACTGACCGTTTCGATACGGTGTTGACTGTATCGAAACCCCTTTGACCCGTATCGGAACACGTTCCGATACACCCCTTGGCAAAATCAAAAACGTTTCGGAACGCTTTTGAGGCGTTTCGAAACGCCCTTCTCTCAGAACAGGATTTAAGGTATCTGTATCGAAACAAGGTCACCCGTTTCGATACACCTGGGCCTGGAAGTGCAGATGAGGCTCTAAAAGTGCAGAAAAATGAAGTTTTAAGAGGCCTAACATGCATAAATGTCATGAATGAGCAGGCAAAACATATTTAAGCATAAATATACTCCCCCTAACTATAAGCATGGATGAAATTAGGAGTTTAAACACATAAAACATGTCATTTCACAAGATCAAGCATATTTAAGAACAAAAGAGGTCCTAAAAGGTCAAGATAGGCTAGCTAGACCTAACTCTCTCCTAAGAGACCAAAAACGCTCTTTGTCTAAGGGTTTTGTAAAAATGTCCGCTAATTGATTCAAGGTGTCTACATACTCTATAACCACATCTTCCTTAAGGACATGATCTCTAATGAAATGATGCCTTATTTCTATATGTTTGGTTCTAGAGTGTTGGATGGGATTTTTAGTTAAACATATTGCACTAGTGTTGTCACATTTTAGGGGTATGGTTTCAACTTTAATTCCATAATCTAAGAGTTGTTGCTTCATCCAAAGGACTTGAGCACAACAACTCCCTAAGGATATGTACTCGGCTTCGGTGGTAGATAAGGCTACACTATTTTGTTTCTTAGAGAACCAAGATATGAGCATACTACCT
This sequence comes from Hibiscus tridactylites, assembly GCA_958450335.1. Classification (NCBI taxonomy): domain Eukaryota; kingdom Viridiplantae; phylum Streptophyta; class Magnoliopsida; order Malvales; family Malvaceae; genus Hibiscus; species Hibiscus tridactylites. Next base: position 72,817,162 of record OY288279.1, read on the forward strand.
AAGAATTGGCAAGTTCCCGAAGTACTCTTCCTATCAATTTTGCAACCCCCATAATCCGCATCCGAGTAAGCATGTAGGTTGAAGGTAGAGTCTCTAGGATACCAAAGGCCTAAACAAGAAGTGTCTCTAAGGTATCTAAAGATTCTCTTAACGGCTATAAGGTGAGACTCTCTAGGACTAGCTTGAAACCTAGCACACAAGCAAACACTAAACAAGATATCCGGTCTACTTGCGGTAAGGTAAAGCAAAGATCAAATCATAGAGCGATAAAGCTTAGAGTCAACACACTTACCTCCTTCATCTTTGTCAAGCTTTGTAGATGAGCTCATAGGAGTGGCTTGAGGCTTTGCATTCTCCAAGCCAAACTTCTTGAGCATATCCTTTATGTATTTTGCTTGGTTGATGAAGGTGCCATCCTTCTTTTGCTTGATTTGGAGTCCCAAAAAGAATGAGAGCTCCCCCATCATGCTCATCTCAAATTCACCTTGCATTAACTTAGCAAACTCTTGACAATGACATTCATTAGTAGAACCAAAAATAATATCATCAACATAAATTTGAACTATTAAGATGTCATTTTTATACATTTTTATAAAGAGTGTAGTGTCCACCTTACCTTTTTCAAACCCTTTTTCAATCAAAAAATTTGAAAGCCTTTCATACCAAGCTCTAGGAGCTTGTTTTAAACCATAAAGAGCTTTGGTAAGTTTGAAAACATGATTTGGAAATTTTGAATCTTCAAAACCCGGTGGTTGTTCCACATACACTTCTTCATTTATAAAACCATTTAAAAATGCGCTTTTAACATCCATTTGAAAAAGATTGAAATTATGATAACATGCATATGCAAGCAACATCCTAATGGCTTCCATTCTAGCTACGGGTGCATAGGTTTCATCAAAATCTATTCCCTCTTCTTGAGTGTAACCTTGTGCTACAAGTCTAGCTTTATTTCTCACAATGTTACCACTCTCATCTAGTTTGTTCCTAAAGACCCATTTAGTTCATATTGTAGATTGATTACTAGGCCTATCAACTAATGTCCATACATTACTTCTCTCAAATTGATTTAACTCTTCTTGCATAGCCATAATCCAAAAGTCATCTTTCAATGCTTCTTTTATGTTTTTAGGCTCTATGCATGAGATAAATGCAACATGATTCATTAATCTAAGAGAAGAACGAGTGGTTACCCCCTTGGATGGATCACCCAAGATTTCACCATTTTTGACATAGTTCAACTCCCTTGGGTAGCTCACTTCCTTTTCCTCAATAGCCAAGTCCTTCAAGGCTTCAAGAGGTTGTTCTTGTGTGTCTTCTTCTTTTGTTGGAATCTCATCCTCTTTTGAAGTTTGACCTCCATCAAAGGCATTTATGATTCCTACATCATCATCATCACAAGAATCCTTCCTAGGAAGGAGGTTATCATCGAATACAACATGAATAGATTCTTCTACTACTAAAGTTCTTTTGTTAAATACTCGATAGGCTTTAGAGGTTAAAGAGTAACCTATAAAAATGGCTTCATCACTTTTTGCATCAAATTTACCTAAGTTGTCTTTTCCATTATTTAAAACAAAACACTTGCACCCAAAAGGGTGGAAATAGCTAATGTTAGGCTTTTTAGATTTTAAAATCTCATAAGGGGTTTTCTTTAAAATTGGCCTAATCATTACTCGATTTACAATATAACAAGCGGTGTTTGTGGCTTCCGCCCAAAAATATTTAGGTAAATTGTTTTCACAAAGCTTAGTTCTAGCCATTTCTTGTAAAGTTCTATTTTTCCTCTCAACTACCCCATTTTGTTGAGGAGTTCGAGGAGCCGAAAAATTATGGCTAATACCATTTTCATTCAAAAATTCTTCAAACCCTAAATTTTGAAACTCGATTCCATGATCACTTCTAATATGTGAAATTCTAAGTTCAAGATCGTTTTGGGTTAATTTTGAAAATGTGATGAATTTTTCCAAAGCCTCATCTTTAGTACTTAAAAAGAGAACCCAAGTAAATCTAGAAAAATCATCAACTAGCACAAAAGCATAAGACTTACCACCCAAGCTCATAGTCCTAATTGGCCCAAATAAATCCATGTGAATTAATTGTAAGCATCTACTAGTAGAAACATCATTAATGGATTTAAAGGAAGACCTATGTTGTTTACCCTTTGAGCATGCATCACAAATTTTATCATTTGAGAACTTTATTTTGGGTAAACCTCTAACTAGATTTAGAGAGACTAGTTTTTCTAAAACACTTATGCTAGCATGTCCTAGCTTCCTATGCCACAACCATGCATCATTTTCATTTTGAGCAACTAAGCATGCATGAGATGTATGTATGTCATCTAAATGCACCATGTATATGTTTCCTATGCGATGACCTATGAGCATAATATTATTAGATTTAATGTCAACAATTTTGCATCCATTTTTATCAAATAAAACATTAAATCCTTTATCACACAATTGACTTATGCTCAATAAATTATGTTTAAGACCATCCACATATAAGACATTTTCAATAAGAATGGTAGAGTGATTACCTATGGAGCCAATACCTTTAATGTGGCCTTTGGAGTTGTCACCAAATGTTACTACTCCTCCACTTTTTGGCTTTAGATCCATGAATCGACTCTTGTCTCCGGTCATGTGTCTCGAGCATCCACTATCAAGGTACCATGAGTTTTGACTTTGTGCCTTGGCCTTGTAGCAATGCTCCCCCTACAAACAAAGATATTAAACTTTGGTTTTTGGTACCCAAATCATTTTGGGTCCATGAGTGTTAGCTCCCAAAACCTTGGTTCCCTTAGGAATCCAAGATGACATAGCAACAATATTATTAGATTTTACAAGTTCCTTAGGAACCCATACACTTCTAATTCTTTTAGCTCTACTATGTCTAGGGTAGCTACCTTGTTTGTAGTAATTAGTCTTTTTCTTAGGTTGGTGTGTTCTAGAGGATTCTCCTACTTCATGCTTGACACTACCAACATTTTTTAAAGACTTTTTAAGCTCATTTAGCTCACCCAACACCTTTTGGTGTTCACTATTACATTGAGACAAAAGATTATTAAGATCAACATTTTCATCTTGAAAAAATTTAAGTTCATCTTTTAATCCTAAAATCTTTTTCTCAAATTTAGAATTAGCTTGAGTGAGTGAGTCATTTTTCTCATTTAGTTCTAAAATGATTTTCTTGTTTTTAATGCCCGACTCTTTAAACTTCTCAACTAATTCATCATATACCTCTTGTAACTCATCATATGCATCATTTAACTCTTCATATGAAAAATCTAAAATAGATGAGTTAGAGGTTACCAAGGAGGAATCTTCCTCAAGTGCCATGAGACAAAGATTAGCCACTTCTTGTTCGTCATCCTCCGATGACTCCTCATCACTCCAAGTAGCAAGCTTGGCTTTGAGTCTCTTCTTCTTCTCAAAGCCCTTCTTCTTGAGTTGAGGGCACTCCGAACGGATGTGGCCGGGTTGCTTGCACTCATAGCAAATGATGGGATCCTTTCCTTCTTCTTTGTTCTTCCCTTTGAAGTCCATCTTTCTTTGGATTTTTCTACCCCAGTTGGACCTCATGAAACGTGAGAACCGTTTGGCTATCATAGCCAATTCTTCAAGTTCATCCTCATCACTAGATGAGCTCTCATCAAGTTGTGAAGCTTTAGCCTTGAGAGCTATACCCATCTTCTTCTTCTTCTCAACCTCAAGCTTCTCTACTCTTTTCTCTTCCTTCTTTTTCTCATCTTCCCTTCCTTGCTTCATGATCTCATGAGTAAGGAGAGAACCCACAAGCTCATCAAGCTTCAAAGTCTTCAAATTCTTTGCTTCGATGATAGCGGTTCTCTTCCCATCCCAAGACTCGGGAAGTGAATAGAGTAGCTTCCGGACAAGCTTTTCTTCTGGTATGATCTCTCCATAGCCCTTTAGACCATTGACAATCGTGGAGAATCGATCAAACATCTTTGACACCGTCTCATCGGGGTCCATCTTGAAATTTTCATAACTAAGATTGAGAATTCCAATCTTAGTTTCTTTAACATCATTGGTGCCTTCATAGGTGGTCTCAAGAGTGTCCCACACTTCCTTGGCACTTTCAATTGATGAGACCTTTGAGTAGATGTCCAGACCGAAAGCACAAAATAGCATGTGGAGAGCTTTATCATTGACTTGAATCTTTTTCCTCTCCTCTTCACTCATTTCGGCTTTCTTCTTCAACACCATCTTGCCTTCACCGTCTTGCTTCAATGGAATGTATGGCCCATCCTCAATGACATCCCACACAAGATAGTCACTAGACTTGATGAATAGACGCATTTTATTCTTCCAAAAAGAATAATTGTCACCGTTGAAGAAAGGAGGCTTTGTGGTCGATTGTGACTCGTACATGCCGGAACCGGAGGTTGAAGCCATCTCTTGATATTTTGATGATCACACTCTTCCAAGGATCTCCTCTTGTGGTTGTTAATCCTCAAAGAGTTAAGCTCTGATACCAATTGTTGAGTGGATCGCAAGATAGAAATTAACCAAGAGGGGGGTGAATTGGAAATTTAAAGGTTTGTGGTGGAAATTGGCAGATTAAAAATTGATGAACAAGAGATTTAGAGTGGTTCAAGTTCCAAATGAACTCTACATCCACTACCTTAGCTTCACTAAGGATTTGCAACAATTCCACTAAATCGGTCTTCCCCTTTTCTAGGACAAGGAGGCAACCCTTTACAATTTCGGTTGATTTTTCTACCCAAAAATCAACCCAATCCTCACACTAGTAAACAAAGAAGTTTGAAGGCTAATAAGGTATCTCTCAATACAAATGATAGCCCAAATACAAGCACTCAACCCAATTTGACAAAATATGAATGAAGATTACAAATTGGGATTTCTACACAAAGTGGGATTTTTGCACAATTGCTTGAATTTGATGTTTGGATGTTTGCTTTTTGATCAATAGTTGTTGCTGATGCTTTTGGATGTCTCTTTTATACCTTCTCATTGATTTCTAGCCGTTTGGGTGGTTGGGAACATAAATGGAGCCGTTGGAACCCTCTCTTGCCACCATAAATGCAGTCTGCACCAACCCGTTTCGGAACACGGGGTACCTGTTTCGGAACGGACTAAAATAGAAAGAGTCGTTGTGGTGCATTTAAGAGCCCGTTTCGAAACGCCTTACGGCCGTTTCGGAACGATTTTGCCACTGTCAAGGGTCGTTTCGGAACGGTCTTATCCCGTTTCGAAACGCCTTAACGACTTTCAGAAAATCAGTTAAAAACACATAACGGTCATATTTTCAAATTAAACCTAGCACCTGTTTCGAAACGACTTGGATCCGTTTCGAAACGGATTTGCTACTGTCAAGGGTCGTTTCAGAACGGGCTTGATCCGTTTCGAAACACCCTTTTAATCTTTAAAAAACTCAGCAAATATTTGAACCGTTGGTCCTTTTCAAATCAAGTATGAAGAACAGTTTCAAAACGAGTGATACCGTTTCGAAACGAGGTAAAGTGTTTCGATACACGTTTCGGAACGGTGGTCGACAGTGATGAAAACGTTTCGAAACGCCTGAGGGCCGTTTCGAAACAGGGTCTTGAAAATCACTGTTTTTGGCTTGAAACACTTAGAGAAAATATTTGAAAAGCATGTTTTTAACTTGGGCATAATCTTAAACTTATATAGGGATATTTAGAGGACTTAAAATTCGTTTTGACTTTTTCAATTTAGTCCTTAGGTTTTTAGTTATATCAAAATTAAAATATTTGTTTCACAATAACAATCGGATCAATCTCTGAAAAAACATCAGATAAATGGTGTCAAGCTTGGTTTCCAAACGACAACGGCAGATGACGTCAGCTCTAGCACCTGATCAACTTATCACCTTATTAGCCTATAACTTCAAATCTGGATAAAGGAGATCACAAGCCTCATCCCTTGCGCATTCAAATTTCAAATGCAAAGGCTTATCCTAGTCTTTCTTGCACACCTATTTAAAGATTGATCGAGCAAGCAATGAAAAAGGTGGAGGACTTACTTTGGAGAGTGACGATCGATGTTCGGCTGCACCAAGGAGACGTGGTTTGACCCACTTGACTAAGGGCTTGGATCTTGAAGGATTGCATCAAGAGACCCCTTCTCTCCCATTCACTTTGTCTAGTGATTTTATTTTCTTTTTAATGATGATGTATTCTTAAAACGTTGAAGGTTTTTTGGTTGATACCCTTACTATGAACTAATTTAATAGTTGGTGGGGGATGTTTGTGTTGAACGTTATTTTTATGTTAAGTTTTTAATAATGAAAATGCTCCGGCATTGTTCCTTCTATTTATCAACTTTACTGTTTCCTAAATACTATGCCAAGCGAGAGCTGACATTGTTGGCCTATTGCACCTCAATATCTTAACAGACTTGGGTGGCAATGATCAAGTTGCTGGATACTAAGGCGAGATGCTTCGAGAGAATATGTTCAAGTAGATGAACTTACTTCAGAAGTGAAATCTACCCCTTAGGAGTATAGATTGGATCTTAATCAAATTGGTTTAAAAAAAACATTCACTATAGAGATATAAGGGTTTTTACAAAATCAATTTATGGTAATAACCATCGAGAGAGGCTTTGCCAATTTGATTTTGCTCGACAAACAATGTAAAGACGTGGCATTATTAGAAGCTGACATGGCATGAATAGCGTGAAAACCATGCATCCCTTGCCAACGCTCATCATTCATTTAACACTCTCCTTGCAAACACTGTTTAATTTCTTTTCTTTTTAAATTGTTTTCAAATCCACTTTAAAAACAAATCAACTTTTTCCTCAATAAGTAAACATTAAAAGCAATTAAACTCTTGATCAATCCTTGTGGGATTGATACTCGGCTTACTGCTATATTACTTGTCGTCCATGTATACTTCCACGCAAAAGACTCAGCCTTTGGCACTATTTTTACTACATTTCCAATATGTTTTTTGCCCCTTTTGCCAACACTCTCGAGAGTCAACAAGTACAACGAAAGTTGACTCAATTATTCTTGTATTCACTTATTAGCCATCGCTGAGAGGTATGGTGAGTGGGCTTATATGAGTCTTTGATTAAGGGTAGAAGTTGAGATTGGTAAGATGTTCATGTGCTTTGTTGCATCAACAAGCATCTTTTCATTTGTTTCTTGCTAGCAATCGTTATTCTGGTAATGAATCACCAAGGCAACCCCACTACCATCATTGGTAGACATTCGAACAAGCATCCTTGTGGGATCGATATCCGATAGGAACTACCTCTCAACTATACTTAAATCGACAAGTGTACGATTGCACAAATCGTGTGACGTTATTTCACCGATCAAGTTTTGGTGTTGTTGCCCGAGACAGTTTTCGTTTGGTTTTTATTTTTGTCATTGCATTTTTAACATTATTTTCTTTTGTTTTGTTAATTATTTTAGGTGAGCAAGGGAGAGCACCAAATATAATGGATGGTAGACACTGAACCATTCGAGATTGCATGATGTATAAAAAGGATATTTATGCAGCACTCGCGGTAGAAATTTTAGAATTGAACAATAGGATCAAATCAATGCAAATGCCTAGAGTAGCCCAAAGAGTCGATATCCCTACATTCAGCTGTGAGATTTGTGGTGACAACCATAGTTTTGAAGACTGTCCAAAACTCTTAGGCAACTCGTATGGAAATTCATATAATGCTACTGCACATAATCAACAGTCTTGGGGAAATCTGAATTTTGGTCAATTTGTTGGGGCACTTCGATATGGGAATAATTTCTCCCAACTCGTTTATAATCCAAGACCAGGGAAATACAATTCACAGCAGCCACAATACAATCAACAAACTTAGCTGCAGTCACAATGTAGAGCTTTGGGGTGTTCTCTAAATAGGAGCGCAAGTGCACACTCTTGTCAAGTTATAGTATAAAAGATATCGTCAATTAGAAGGATTGGACAGCTAATTCGAATCACAATTCCTACACAAGGAAAATTAAATGCACAAGTAAATTTTAGTTTGTAAAAGAAAAGTAAATAACACAAGTAATTGATAGAAGAGATCAAGGTGATAGAATGGGCCAGGTTATGCTGCTCAATAGTGTGAAATTGCGTTGAATAGGTTAAGTTGTCTTGCACTGAATGCATTGAATGCATCCTTCTAATTCTGACTTCTTTGACTTAAAGTTGGTCTCATTGTGGCACAAGTAACCTTAAGCCGCCTTGGATAATCTCCTCTTGGGCAGCTCTGTCCATTGTTTTCGACATTAGGAGATTGCGTGGATGGGCTCATTGGAGTCGAAAAATTAGGCTATTCCAATCGCACTCTAATTCACCAATTCCTTTGGTTGCTGCCTAGGGCGGCAGTTATGGCGGCGGCAGCTACTCGGTAGCTTTTCTTTCTGTGTTGAGCTAATTCACTATAGCTCCTTGGCTTGCTACCTCAGCATCAACTTCTCTCTTCTTCTGCGAGCTTCTAGTACCTGAAACTAAAACTAAACTAAAACAGTATCTTTTCTCACCAAATTAAAGATATTCAATATAAACAGGGTAAAGTAAAAAATACTGTAGATAATGCAAGCATGCACCTAAATATGCCTAAAATGTACTTAAGAACATCAATAATATGAGATGGAATGCATACAAAATATAGGACTTATGAGCACTTTACACACAACAAACTCCGTTGCAGCCACAATATCTTCAGTGGCCACATCCACTTGCTCAAGCACCTATGCAGCCACAAAATACACCAACTTCCACATTTGATCCCTACACAACTTTTGCAGCTTTGATGCAAGAGCATTTCACTCGGACATAAGCAATTGTTCAAGGGAATTCCTCATTGATTCGTGCATTAGAAGTACAACTGGGACTACTTGCTTCCACAATGAATCCTATACCGCAAGGCAAACTTTTGAGTGATAAGGAATCAAATGTACCAACTCAAGAAAGTGGAGAAGTGGATCATAACAAAAAGATTACATTTGAAGATATTGTTAATGGACCAACAAAACATGTTCCCATAGTTGTCACTTCTTTGCCTCAAGTGCTTAAATCTAATATGTGGACGTAACCTGAAATGTCGGTGCAAACCAAAATATTGGCGCAATCTGAAATGTCATCACATCCACCTTTGTCGCGACAAGTTCATGACTACGCACATAGTCAACAAGATGACAATACTTTTTTAATGGAATCTCAACATGTATCTCTTGAAGAACCAACACTGCTAGATTTGAAGCCATCAAAAGAAAGGTATGATCATTTTGAAGAAGATATTCTATCTATGGCGTTTCCTTCCATTATTATTGTTGCACCAAAATCTCTACTGATGGAGATATTTAAAAAACATGAACAAAGTGGTGGCTGGATGCTTGGAAAAATTCAAAGAATTGGTCCTTCACTTCATTTACAAAAAAAATCTAGCAGATGATTGCTACGAAAACTAGCTAGAGTAGCAAATTTCACTGCAATGAAAGCTACATTCAATAGAGTTTGCTTTAGAAACACTCTCTTTGGTTTTTATAAACCTATCACGAGTGTTGATTTTGAGTTGAGAGAAGAGAAGTATCATCAAAGTCTGGTCCATCCTTCGGGTGTACGAAGTTTGGAGAGCTGTGCTAATCTCGGGGGGCTTTTCGTCCATTTTAGCGATTGCACACATCAGGGCGAATTCACTTCTAGGGAAGTGGTTAATACCACGACACAGTTTGGTTTTGTTTAATTATTTTATTATTTTCCAGTCAGTGCTAACGCCTCGTTTTGCAGCAGTCTATTTTTCCAACAATTTCTTTCAATCTTAGAGGGATATTGTGACGTCAACTGGATTACCGATAATGATGAAGTAAGCTCAACGAGTGGGTATGTTTTTACCTTAGGTGGTGCAGCGATTTCATGGAAGTCTGCTAAGCAGACTTGTATCGCTCGCTCTACCATGGAGTCAGAATTTATTGCTCTTGACCTAGCTGGGCAAGAAGCCAAATGGTTTACAAATTTGTTAGCAAAAATTCCATTATGGGGAAAACCGACTTCTCCGGTGTCTTTGTTTTGTGATTCTCAAGCGTCGATATGTGTGGCTAAAAGCCAAGCTTACAATGGTAAGAAGAGACACATTTACCTACAACATGAATTTGTGAGACACTTAATAAGGAACATAGTATTCTCTTTAGAGTATGTGAAGTCGGAAAGGAGCCTAGTTGATCCGCTTACCAAAGGGTTAAGTCGGAATTTGGTTCTAGATTCGTCGAGGGGGATGGGTCTAAAGCCCATTGGTTGAGGAATTCATGGTGGATACCCAACTTAGTTATCTAAATTCAATGTGGTCAAACGAAACAATAGAGAGTACTCATAGTGTACATTTTTACTACCTATCCCTATGACGAACAATGTACATGTCCAGGTTGAGTTTTATTACTCTTAATAAATTCATAGCCCAGATTTTAGGTGGTCTTAGTGAGAAAGACTTGATGAATTTACCGACTTTGGTTGAATAAACTACTCTTAATAAGTTCATTGCCCAATATTGAGTGGGTAGTCCTATCGCGAAGGACTGCCCAGTGTTGAGTGGGAAGTCCTATCGCGAATGACTGAATGAACTTGCCGCTAGAAAGGATGAGTTTTCTGAAAACTCTTAAAGAATTCAACCCCAAGAGTTTGGGTTGTTCTATTGAGAAGAACTTATTAAATTCACCAACTAAAGAGGTTGAGTTCTTATTCTTAATGAATTCTTATCCCAAAGTTTTAGGTTGTTCATTTTATAAGTAAACTTGAAGAATTCACCTATTTATTTGAGATGGTGAGCTTAAGGAAAAAGCTCTTAATTATTTTATATCTCTTATTTGAATGGTTTATGTTGAGATAAACTTGATGAAATAACCTATGTAAGTGAGAAGGACTAGCCACCTTCTATGAAAAACATTGGGTCGTTTTTCTAGTACACTTACTAGAATCCTGAGGAAATAGGCTATATATATATATACATTCGTATATATACTCTGTAGACACATCAAAGACTTTGATGGATGAAGGGTTAGTTGTGTGTTATGAGTTTACCCTAATCTTAGAAAGTTCAAGACTAGTTTTACTTGTCTAAGAGAAGGATTGCTCATCATCACTATATACTAGTTCATGATTTTGAGTTGAGAGAAGAGAAATATCATCAGAGTCCGCTCCATCCTTCGGGTGTACGAAGTTTGGAGAGTCGTGCTAACCTCGGGGGGCTGTTCGCCCATTGTAGCGATTACACACATCGGGGCGAATTCGCTTCTAGGGTTGTGGTTAATACCACGACACAGTTTGGTTTCGTTTAATTATTCTATTATTTTTCAGTCAGTGCTAACGCCTCGTTTTGCAGCAGTTTATTTTTCTAACAATAGGTGCCTAAACTATTTTTTGGCTGAAATAGGTGCCTAAACTTTCATTTTGGCTTATTTTAAAGTCAATTTTGGCACATACTTGGGCACCTATTTCAACAAAAATGAAAGTTTAGGCACCTATTTCAGCCAAAAATAGTTTTGGCACCTATTTCAGCTAAAAAATACTTTAGGCACATATTACAAAAAAGAGACATAGTGTGGGCACTTATTTTGTAGTTAAGTCAAAATAAAATTATAACATAATCTAATTAGGATTTGATTCAAACCGTAAGCTAACTAATAATAATAATAAAATGGGTAATCTCCACTCGTGGTCCTTTTCGTTTGGGGTTTGTTCTATTTTGGTCACCGGAATTCTAAAAAGATTATTCTAGTCACTTACGTTTAGAATCGTGTCTATTGTAGTCACTGAGACGTTATTCTCCATTAATAAAAAAAATTAATTTAACCCCAAAACTTTTAAAACTTTATTTTTCACCATCTTCTCCAAAAACAATTTTGAATTTAATTGGATAATTCGAATCATACAAGCTATCACAACTGAAAGATGCATCGATGACACCATCAACTTGCTGGTTGAATTGGCTTCCCCTCTCCATGCTTTATTTTTCTTTGGCTTTCTTTGAAATAACATTTACACTACTTGGGGAAAAGAAATCATTATTGAAAAAAGAATAATTCTTTCTAGTAAGAATCTTCTTAAATCAAATATGAAAATGTAAGTTTAGAAAAGATTATTACCCTGGTAATTTTCTAAACTCCTGTATAAACATCTTATGTTGGTTAATATAGATAGTAAGGGAAATGAAAATTCTGAATAGCTCTTCAGCTTCTTTTTTTATTTAAAATTCAAGTAAGCGACTAAGCATTATTTCGTCAATTGGCTTTCCCCTGTTTAATTTGTAGAAGCTTGAGCAATTCTTTTCAGAAACTTACTTGAATTCAACAACTGTTTTTTTTTTCCTTTTTGTAGTTGATACTGCAAGACCCAAGCAAATTCTGCATCTGGCGAAACATGGAGGATTGTTCATCACATGTTTCATCTTCAGTGGCGAAACACAAGCATGGCTAGTGGGGTCTATGGCCCCCCTAAATTTTTAATTTTTTTAAAAAAATTTAAATTTGGCCCCCTCAAATACTTACTCCAAGTTCCGCCACTGTTCATCTTCATTTTTCTCCTCAAAGATGCCGCAATTTAGAGTCGACAATGAGACTGATTCAAATGACGTCCAAATTGCGGGAGCTGATTCAAATACAGAAACATGTGAAAAATTAAGTTTTGGGATAGCTCGTATGATTCGAATTATCCAATTAAATTTGGAATTGTTTTTGGGAAGATGGTGAAAAATAAAGTTTTAAAAGTTTTAGGGTTAAATTAAAATTATTTTTTTATTAACGGAGACTAACGTCTCAGTGACCAAAATAGACACGATTCTAAACGTAAGTGACTAGAATAATCTTTTTTAAATTCTGGTGACGAAAATAGAACAAACCACAAACGAAAGGAAACACTAGTGAAGATTACCCTAAAAAAATACATAAATACAATACACATACATAAATGTATCAAAAATGAAAATACATTCATTTGATCCAACAAAATAAAAGGAGAAAACTATCTATTACCATAAATATCCTAAAAAATGCCTATTACCACAATTATCTCTATAATGAAATTTATTTCATCGCTTCATTGTCTCAAAATTAGCTACTCATAACTTTAAATTGAGCTATCCTATTCCTTGGAGTAGCTTTTAATTGTTGTTATAGATATGTGAAAAATGAAAAGCTTTAAATAGTCCACACCTATTATAAATGTAATCTCGTTGATAGGGTTTCTTAAATAGGAAAAATTATTTGATAGGTCCGACTTACCACGTCATTCGTGATCTCATCCAATAATATTATTTTCATGAGAAAATTCTACCACGTGTGACGAACACCGCTGAACACTTCTAACGTTGAACACCACTAAACGTCATTAAATTAATTAATAAAAATTAAAAATTTCAAGGACTCAACATAAAATTAATACTTATTTAAAATAAAATTTCAATTAAATTATTTTTCATATATATAATAATTTTGTAAATTTTATTTTCAAATAATTGAATCAAATACCAACCATAGTCAATCTCTAAATTAAAAAACCCTAAATCCTTTTCTGGGAATTGAACCATGAACCAAAAGTTCAACCTCCGGTTCAGTTTCTTCATAGTATTTCCAACCATGCTGATGAGTATTTGAGTTTTGATAACAATATTAGTTCTTACTAATATGGTACTAATTTGTTATGCATTAATGATGAAAATATATTTAACACAAATAGTGAATTATGTGGTTTATGCGCATCTCTGGCAAGAACATCAAGACAGTGAACACGACATAATAGCTTGCATCAGCTTCGATCTCTTAATTGATGAAGATAATAAAAAATCAAAAAGATAAAATTTGATACAAGCCTCGAAACACCACCTTCCCAGAACTCTCACTCTGATCTACTCGAGCATAAATACTTTTGGTTAATGGTTCGATTCATAAAAAAAAAAAGATTTAGGGTTTTTTAATTTAGGGATTGACTATGGTTGATATTTGATCCAACTATTTAAAAATAAAGATTAAAAATAGAATATATAATTTAATTGAAATTTTATTTTAAATAAGTGTTAATTCTATGTTGAGTCCTTGATATTTAATCTCTATTAATTAATTTAATGGTGTTCAGCGGTGTTCGTCGCACGTGGTAGACTCATCTTTTTCCATGTCATTTTTTAAGGTGAATCTTCACATCTTTCCTACTTGAAAGTTAAAATGAGGTGGATGACCTTATTTGTTGGGACCACGAATAACGTAATGAACCAGATCCGTCTAATAATTTTTCCTTAAATGGAGATTAAGATGTTTATTTGTTGGGACACGTATGCAACGTCATTAAAATTCAGTATGACTTAGTTGAGGTATAGAAGGTTCGTTAATGGGACACATATGCAAGGTCATTAAAATCAGTTTGATGTTCGTTGAGGTGTAGACCATGTTACTACAAACAATTATTTCCAACATTATTTTAGGTTATTGTTCTCGGTTATAAGATTAAAGTATGTATTTATACTTGTGTTTTGATTAAAAATTTTAATTAGTTTAAAGGTGATTATAAGATAATATTTATTTATACATATTTTTAACATTTGACAATGAACACACTCTTTGCACACAAAAGCAATTGAACCCGAATCTCTTAAGATGAATATCATCCACTTTTCCACTGAGACTATTTGTTTACATTTATATATTATAGTGATTTAATCTGCGTATATTTTTACATGTTCATATCTTCATATTATATTTATGTTATTTTTCATGCATGTTACACTTTTAATTATTTTTTATGTTGTGTTAATATATTGTCTTAATTTATTTCATAATGTGTATACTTCATTTTTGTGGTTCGTTTTAGATTTTTTTGTATATTTCTTGCGTTGTTTAGATGATTTCGAAATGAATTTCAATAGTTCGAGAATTTTATTACTATCAGATTTTTTACATTCTAGTGTGATTATATGGTAATATTTATTTTTTATTCTTAACCCTATAAAATACACATACATCGTGTAGACAAATTGCTCGAAAACGGGTCTCCTAGAAAATTTATAACGAGGTCCTATTTTTTTATATAAAAAAAAAGAAACAGAAGTCTCCTAGAGATACAAACGCTCCCATTTCATACGGGGCAACTCAATGGGTTCTACTACTAGAATTATTTAAAAATATCAATAATAATAATTTATTATTTTAACTCTCTTATTAAGTTATTATCTTAAATTAATCGAAAAGGATCACTATCAGAAAAAGATGAAAAATCTTCATTTTAAATGTTGAGTAAACTATATAAATGGTCACTAAACTTTTAGGGCAGATCCATTTTGGTCACCGTACTTTTAAAATATTCGATAAGGTCACCCATTTTTTAGTTCGATTTCAATATAGTCACCAAACTTTTAGGGTGGGTTCATTTTGGTCACCGTACTTTTAAAATATCCGATAAGGTCACCAAACTTTTAGCTCAATTTCAATATAGTCACCGAACTTTTAGTTCACTTTCAATATGGTCCCTCTCATTACCTTCCGTTAAAAGATGACGTTAGTTTTCGTTTTTCCTTAATAAAAAAATGGATAAACTACACCAATCATCACTCAACATTCTTCTCACTCCAATTTTGGTCACTAGAGTTAAAAAATTCAATTTAATAACTTAACTTTCGAATTGTTCATATTTTGGCCACTCTCAAATTCTTAAAATATTTATTTTGGTTAATTGGTAAATTTAGATTATTCAATTCTCGATCTTATACTGTATCAGTTTTTTTTTTGCTCGGAAAATAGTATTTTATTAAAAATTATAAACCTGAGTTGCGTGCCTCGTTAAAAACCTCCCTAAACCTAAATGGAGGAAAAGAGTACAGCACAACCAGGATCAACCAACATACAAACAACGCGTACTAACCAAAGTAACAATCAAAAGTCAACTCTACAAAGTACGCCACAAGTACATAACAGAAAGCACACGCCCATACACCTGATTATGAGAGACCAAAGTGCCAACACATCACTAACACAACCAACACCCCTCACAGAAGCTAACGTTGCATAGCCAAGCAACAATGTAATCCCCACCATCAAAGAAAAGTAGCACCAAGCGTAGACCCAACTTACCAAGCTCGAAATGACAAACGCAGACCAAACTTATTGGAAAAATAATCTGCCAAAACTTGGAATTACCACCCAGCCTTAAACAGTGAAGAGCGAGACATCCCATTCTATTCTAAGTAATCTGCATGAACATTTGATTGTCGAGGCACAAAATAGAAAAGAACAGGGCCTATCTTGTGGGGTAGTTTATCAAGGCCACCAACCCCAAGGACGCTGTAAAGGATGTCTCACCCAGTTTAGAACCACCTTTGAGACTGATTTCATTAACAATATAACTATTCCGATCCACGAGGCTTCGAAAAAAATCCAATGCAGTTTTTATCGCTACAAACTCAACATACTCAGCTCATTTCCTTTCTACTGGTCCAGAAAACAGTATCCTCAACGTGCCATCCCTTGTTCTTAATACATTCGCATCCTGCCAATCTGAAGCAAGACTATTCACCAGCCCACTATTTGATCTCGGTACCAATTTGAATTTCACCTTGGCAACTCTCCTCAAAAGATTACTCATTCCCACACATTTCGGCCTGTAAGACTTTTGGTCGCATCATATGTTCTCCAAGCCAGTTTACCGCCCAAAAAATGAAAAAAAAAATTATTTTCTTTTCAAAGCCAAACATTGTTAGGACAAACAAGCCAAAATGGAGCCTCGAACCATATGCAAATCAGTTTCCAAATAAAAACCGCCTGTGAAAACAAACCAAACTCCACTACAACAAAGCCAAGACAAGCCTTCGATAGGTGAGAGTCAGCTTCAAACGTCTCCCAGTTGAGAAAGGTACCAGAGAGTTTCTGCAAAGAAGGACGACACTTCTATCCCGAAATTGCTGCCTCCACGAACAACACACCAAAGCACAACTGATGCAACATCTCATAGAAACTAACCTTCGAAAAACACACTTCGAGTCAAGCCCCAATACTTCTACACCTTCAAAAAAAATTAGTTGATCTGAATTTCACAAGAAGCATAATCATTAAAAATATTTAACTCTACATTAACCAGCACCCATCTTCCTATCAACATAAAGAAGTTTCTGTCTTCAATGCAAAAAGCTTTCGTCTTTGTCCCACAAGATTGCTAACCTCCTTATTCCTAATACTAGAACTATTTTTTAAACTGTTAATTCAATCCAAAGGGAAAACAAATCCAGTACAAAATTGAATTTATCCCAAATTGTTACTAATCATGTAATCCACCCGATCTTCCATCTGCATCCGCCGCTATAAAATCTGCCTCATCATCGTACCATAGCCTGTTAAGATCCTCCTTCAAATAGGTTGTTTCTTTGTTCCTTTTAACCGTAACATATCTACTTTCTGAGTTTTCACTACTCTTTTCATCATAATAATTTTAAAAAACAGAGCCAAGCCCTCGAAATTTCCAGGTAAGTCTCCTCGTCCTCTCTGAGAAAATTTTCGCTCAATTTTCTTCTAATCGAGCAATATCAGCAACTGCCTGCTCTTCATCTCCTATTATCTGAATACCCAAACGCTTCCCCAATCTCAAAGTCTTCCTAGCCTCTCTTGTTAGTAATTCCCATCTCGAGACCAAATCCGAATCAGATAGAGAGCGCCCCGACAATTCTGATTCCTCATAAACCTTGCCTTGCTTCTTCTCCCTTCTAATTGCACAATCTTTCTTTCTCCTCTCCATATTTGATAAGGTTTTTTCCTGGAATTCACCCAACGAACTATACCGTTTTCCTTTATGTTTCTTTTTCCCCAATTCTGGAAAAAAAAGCTCTAGGTTCTTCTCCCTCCTCTAAAGACACAAAAATAACAGGCTTATTAGTATTCTTCAAGTTTTTCGAACCCAAGTGATTATTCTGATTGTCTACCATTTCTTCCCATGACGATTTCGTCAATATGGGCTCAGCTGATTTAGCTTTTTTGAACCAAGGCCCATGTTGCATATATCATCTACAGCCCTATTTGTCAACCTTTCAGAGTAAAAGGTACCATCCTCCTCAACCTTCCCCAATTTTATATTTCGTTTTTCTGAGTTTTCCATTAGCCAACTATCAAAGATGTTAACCTCAGATGCCACCTCATCGCCCCGCTGTCTTATAACGGTAATGTCATTCGCCAAAACATTCTCTGACTGATGCTTATCACCATCTTTAATAACTTCACCCTTCATGTCACTTTCCCCTAGGTGTCTGTTCGATTCTAGCTTATCCCAACTGTTTTCATAATTATAGTGCTTCCCCAAAAGATCTGCATTTAATTCTTCTTCTTCCTCCTCTTTACTATCATCTGGTTTCAGCTCCAGTGTCTTACTCCGATTGGATTCCGATGAGGACTCTGAACTACTTTCACATTTGTCTTGACCAACCTTTGTGGCAGTTTTATCCGAAATGTAAACCATGTTTGCAGAATCATCTTTGAAGCCGACTTCCACGACTCGTACGGCATGAATCACATTTCCCACTTCAATCTCCACTATCTCGTCAATTCTCCTTTCATGATTCGTAGTGATCAACACTGAGACCATTTCACAATCCTTTGATTGATTCGCATTCTCACCTATAGCTTCAAAAGAGCCCCACAGCTCTGCCACTCTTTTTAAAGTACCATGATTCCAGCAGTGAAGCGGCATTCCATAACACTCTATCCAAGTAGCTCTTCCTCCATAACTAATGTTTTCAGTCCCTGGAAAGACTTCTGTGAAAATCTCCTTCAGATATGACCAATTTAGATCTTCTAACATCATGAAAATTTCATCATTTTCAAAGGATAACAAGTAGGTTTTTCCTCCCATCCTTCTAACCTTAATATCGCTTAAGCCCCATTTCTGCAATCTTACCACTATGCTTCTCACACTACAAACCGTTGACATCAATCCAACTAAACACCGTTTGAACTTCCAAAGGTCCTCTGTCTCCACAATTCCAGTTATCCTCTTACATTTTTTTGAGTATTTTGAACTACACTCCGCTTTCTCTTCCCCTTTCTCCTCCAGGATTGTCCCACATTTTTCTTTTCTGTCGACCTCCTTACGAGCATTATCTACTTTCACATTTTCACTTGAAGCTCCTCTTTTGTTAATACCTCTGTTCAATGGTCGAACCTTTCTCCAATATTCTTGTCTTGGTTTAAATCTTGCCATCAAAACCCTTATCCTGCTCCCATATAGGATAAAGCCATTTAAACTTTCTATTGCTCTTTCAGCTTCAACCCTCTTCCCAAATCTTACAAAACCAAACCTTTTACCCCACCGGTTCCTCTTTCTTGCTATGAAAGCATCTAGCACGTTTCCTTGTCTCCCAAAAGCATGCCATAGTCCTTGCCAGTGCAGCGTCTCCGATAGGTTCTCAATGTACAACGTGAACGTTTGTTGTCTTCACCGTCGATCGTAGTCTTTCCAGTTTCATCTCGTCGTCATTAAGCTCTTCAGCTGAAGTTTTCAATGCAAGGCTCAACATAAATAAATGGCATAGCTATATTGTATCAGTTAAATGAGATAATCGATTAACTGGTTAACTGAAATATTTGATTCTAGAAATAATTTTTACCATGTTTATTAAAATATCAAATACGATAATATGATAAATTTAATAAATTTTCGGTTGTGATAAAAGTGTAAAAACAACAAGAAAGTCAAAAATTGAAAGTTCACACCTATTATTTCTACCTAGAGCCAAAACATAAAAAAAATCAAAAGGGTATCAAAATCATTAGACTATAAGATATTGCAATGCATAAATGAGGTGCACGATTTAATATGTGATTTGCAGAAAGAATAGTGCCCTCGACATGTTATTGATAACCCCGATTTTTTTAATATAACATTCATCATGTATTTTAATATGTGATTTTAACGTTCTATTTCTCCTTTAGCAAAACCATTTTGTTAAGGACATAGCGTGTAAAGTATTCATGTATTATGTCATATGGAATACAATCTAGTTTCTTATGAGGTGGAGCAATTTCATGGAAGTTTGCTAAGCAAACTTGTATCGCTCGCTCTACCATGAAGTCAGAGTTTATTGCTCTTGACCTAGCTGCGCAAGAAGCCGAATGGCTTAGAAATTTGTTAGCAGAAATTCCATTATGGGGAAAACGGAGTGTCCTTGTTATGTGATTCTCAAGCGTCGATATGTGTGGCTAAAAGCCAAGCTTACAATGGTAAGAAGAGACACATTCAAATAAGACATGAACCAGTGAGACACTTAATAAGGAACGGAGTATTCTCTTTAGAGTATGTGAAGTCGGAAAGGAACCTAGCTGGTCCGCTTAACAAAGGGTTAAGTCGGAAATTGGTTCTAGATTCATCGAGGGGGATGGGTCTAAAGCCCATTGGTTGAGGAATTCATGGTGGATACCCAACTTAGTTATCTAAGTTCAATGTGGTCAAACGAAACCATGGAGAGTACTCATAGTGTACATTTTTACTACCTATCCCTATGACGAACAATGTACATGTCCAAGTTGAGTTTTATTACTCTTAATAAATTCATAGCCCAGATTTTGGGTGGTCTTAGTGAGAAAGACTTGGTGAATTTAGCGACTTTGGTTGAATAAACTACTCTTAATAAGTTCATTGCCCAGTATTGAGTGGGTAGTTCTATCGCGAAGGACTGCCTAGTGTTTAGTGGGAAGTCCTATCGCGAAGGACTGAATGAACTTGCCGCTAGAAAGGATGAGTTTTTTTAAAACTCTTAAAGAATTCAACCTCAAGAGTTTGGGTTGTTCTATTGAGAAGAACTTATTGAATTCACCAACTAAAGAGGTTGAGTTCTTATTCTTAATGAATTCGTATCCCAGAGTTTGGGTGGTTCATTTTATAATTAAACTTGAAGAATTCACCTATTTATTTGAGAGGATGAGCTTAAGGAAAAAGCTCTTAATTATTTTATAGCTCTTATTTGAGTGGTTTATGTTGAGATAAACTTGATGAAATAACCTATGTAAGTGAGAAGGACTAGCCACCTTCTACGAAAAACATTGGGTCGTTTTTCTAGTACACTAACTAAAATCCTGAGGAAATAGGCTATATATATACATTCGTATATATACTTTGTAGACACACCAAGGACTTCGGTGGATGAAGGGGTTAGTTGTGTGTTATGAGTTTACCCTAATCTTAGAAAGTTCAAGACTAGTTTTACTTGTCTAAAAGAAGGATTGCTCATCATCAATATGTACTAGTTCAAGATACCTTCACTAGTGCTTAAGCAACTAACCTCGCTGTTGCACTTCTCATGTTTTAACTTCAATGCTCTTATATCTACAAAGGATATTTTTTCACATTGGTGGGGGATTGTTGTTAATACTCAAAATACAACTCATATAATAATGATATTTAATTTTATTATTAATAGAATTAATTTGTGATGTGGAAATAACGATCTTGCCCTCACTATTTAGCCTATAAATAGTGGGAAATTTCTCTCGTTTGAGATATACCTAAACAATAGAGTTTGGTTTAGAAACACTCTCTTTGGTTTTTATAAACCTATCACGAGTGTTGATTTTGAGTTGAGAGAAGAGAAGTTTCATTAGAGTCTGATCCATCCTTCGGGTGTACGAAGTTTGGAGAGCCGTGCTAACCTCGGGGGGTTGTTCATCCATTGTAGCGATTACACACATCGGTGCGAATTCGCTTCTAGGGCTGTGGTTAATACCACGACACGGTTTGGTTTCGTTTAATTATTCTATTATTTTTCAGTCAGTGCTAACGCCTCGTTTTGCATCAGTCTATTTTTCTAACAATAGGTGCCTAAACTATTTTTTGGCTGAAATAGGCGCCTAAACTTTCATTTTGGCTTATTTTAAAGTCAATTTTGGCACATAGTTGGGAACCTATTTCAACAAAAAATGAAAGTTTAGGCACCTATTTCAGCCAAAAACAAAACTTCAGGCACCTATTTCAGCTAAAAAATACTTTAGGCACATATTGCAGAAAAAAGACATAGTTTGGGCACTTATTTTGTAGTTAAGTCGAAATAAAATTATAACATAATCTAATTAGGATGAGATTCAAACCGTAAGCTGACTAATAATAATAAAAAATACATAAATACAATACACATACATAAATGTATCAAAAATGAAAATACATTCATTTGATCCAACAAAATAAAAGGAGAAAACTATCTATTACCATAAATATCCAAAAAAATGCCTATTACCACAATTATCTCTATAATGAAATTTATTTCATCCGCTTCATTGTCTCAAAATTAGCTACACATACCTTTAAATTGAGTTATCCTATTCCTTGGAGTAGCTTTTACTTATTGTTATAGATATGTGAAAAATGAAAAGCTTTAAATAGTCCACCCCTACTATAAATGTAATCTCGTTGATAGGGTTTCTTAAATAGGAAAAATTATTTGATAGGTCCGACTTACTATGTCATTCGTGATCCCATCCAATAACATTATTTTCATGAGAAAATTCTACCACGTGCGACGAACACCGTTAAACACTTCTAACGTTGAACACCACTAAACACCATTAAATTAATTAATAAAAATTAAAAATTGCAAGGACTCAACATACAATTAATACTTATTTAAAATAAATTTTCAATTAAATTATTATTTATATATATTCTATTTTTTAAATTTTATTTTCAAATAATTGGATCAAATACCAACCATAGTCAATCTCTAAATTAAAAACCCTAAATCCTTTTCTGGGAATTGAACCATGAACCAAAAGTTCAACCTCCGGTTCAGTTTCTTCATAGTATTTCCAACCATGCCGATGAGTATTTGAGTTTTGATAACAATATTAGTTCTTACCAATATGGTACTAATTTGTTATGCATTAATGATGAAAATATATTTAACACAAACAGTGAATCATGTGGTTTATGCACATCTCTGGCAAGAACATCAAGACAGTGAACGTGGCATAATAGCTTGCATCAGCTTCGATCTCTTGATTGATGAAGATAATAAAAAATCAAAAAGAGAAAATCTGATACAAGCCTCGAAACACCGCCTTCCCAGAACTCTCACTACGATCTACTCGAGCATAAATACTTTTGGTTCATGGTTCGATTCACAAAAAAAAGATTTAGGGTTTTTAACTTAGGGATTGACTATGGTTGATATTTGATCCAATTATTTAAAAATAAAGATGAAAAATAGAATATATAATTTAATTGAAATTTTATTTTAAGTAAGTGTTAATTCTATGTTGAGTCCTTGAGATTTAATCTCTATTAATTAATTTAATGGTGTTCAGCGTTAATGGTGTTTAACGGTGTTCGTCGCACGTGGTAGACTCATCTTTTTCCATGTCATTTTTGGCTGGGACCACGAATAACGTAATGAACCAGATCCATCTAATAATTTATCCTTAAATAGAGATTAAGATGTTTATTTGTTGGGACACGTATGCAACGTCATTAAAATTCAGTATGAGTTAGTTGAGGTATAGAAGGTTCGTTAATGGGACACATATGCAAGGTCATTAAAATCAGTTTGATGTTCGTTGAGGTGTAGACCATGTTACTACAAACAATTATTTCCAACATTATTTTAGGTTATTGTTCTCAGTTATAAGATTAAAGTATGTATTCATACTTGTTTTTGATTAATTTTTTTAATTAGTTTAAATGTGATTATAAGATAATATTTGTTTATACATATTTTAACCCTTTGACAATGAATACACTCTTTGCACACAAAAGCGATTGAACCCAAGTCTTTTCAGATGAATATCATCCACTTTTCCACTGAGACTATTTATTTACATTTATATATTATAGTGATTTAATCTACGTATATTTTTACATGTTCATATCTTCATATTATATTTATGTTATTTTTCATGCATGTTACACTTTTAATTATTTTTTATGTCGTGTTTATATATTGTCTTAATTTATTTCATAATGTGTATACTTCATTATTGTGGTTCGTTTTAGATTTTTTTGTATATTACTTGCGTTGTTTAGATAATTTTGAAATGAATTTTAATAGTTCGAGAATTTTATTACTATCAGATTTTTTACATTCTAGTGTGATTATATGGTAATATTTGTTTTTCATTCTTAGCCCTATAAAAATGCACATACACCGTGTTGACAAACTGCTCAAAAACGGGTCTCCTAAAAAAATTTTAACGAGGTCCTATTTATTTTATAAAAAAAAAATAGAAACAGAAGTCTCCTACAATACCAATGCTCCCATTTCATACGGGGCAACTCAATGGGTTCTATTACTAGAATTATTTAAAAATATCAATAATAATAATTATTATTTATTTTAACTCTCTTATTAAGTTATTATCTTAAATTAATCGAAAAGGATCACTGTCAGAAAAAGATGAAAATCTTCATTTTAAATGTTGGGTAAACTATATAAATGGTCACTAAACTTTTAGGGTATATGCATTTTGGTCACCATACTTTTAAAATATTCGATAAGGTCACCAAATTTTTAGTTCGATTTCAATATAGTCACCGAACTTTTAGGGTGGATTTATTTTTGTCACCGTACTTTTAAAATATCCGATAAGGTCACCAAACTTTTAGTTCAATTTCAATATAGTCACCAAACTTTTAGTTCACTTTTAAAATAATCGAATCGACATAATTTATTTTAAAAATTTGTACCGAAATCGGGTTCAATTAATCCTTAAAAATTATTTTGGTTATTTGCTAAATTCAAATTATTCAATTCTCAATCTTATATTGTACTAATTAAATCGGATAGTCGATTGACCGGTTGATTGAAATATTTGATTCGAATAATATTTTTTACTTTGTTTATTAAAATATCAAATATGGTAATATGATAAATTTAATAAGCAAAGTAAAAAAAATCATTACCCGAATTTTTTTAAGGATTAATCGAATATTTCTATTTGTATAACGATGTCATTTGAGAATGACCAAAACATGAACGATTTGAAAGTTAAGTTATTAAATTGAATTTTTTTAACTATGCTGACCAAAATAGGAGTGAGAAGAATGTTGAGCAATGATTGATGTAGTTTACCCATTTTTTATTAAGGAAAAAGAAAAACTAATGTCAGCTTCTAACGAAATGTAACGGGAGGGACCATATTGAAAGCAAACTAAAAGTTCGGTGACTATATTGAAATTAAACTAAAAGAGTAAAATAATTGACGTTTGGTAAAAGATGAAATAATTAATGATGTTTTTTGGTCAATTGATTTAATTTGTCTGACATCTCAAAGTAAAAACAGTATTATAACTCAGAAATGCACGGAGTACATTTATAAATAAATCAATTGTACGGCGTTTTCAATTGAATTGAAAAAAATAATAATAGAGTAGGTAGTAGGTGACAGTTGCTCATAAATGAATCACTTAACTTTTGGCTATAAAAACCCTCAAGCACCATCCACATTCCAGACAACAATCAAGCTTCAGTATTATAACTCACAAGCTCTACAGAATCAATATGGCTAGCTCCATGTGTTAGGAACTTCCCTGTAACGTTCTCAAAAGAAGTAGAAGAATTGAAGAAATAAGAGTAAGATAGAAGAGAAAGGTTTCAATATGGAATATCGAACCTAGGAGGAAGTTTAGCCGCAGCCAAAAGTTTAACAAATATCACATAAAACATTCTATAGGTGTTCCTAACTTATTTATACTAATATTACTGCAGCACAATTAAAATAACATTCCAGCAATAGCAATTCTGCAGCTTCTTCATGTGCTCCCATCGACATAGTCTTTCACAACATGATTCGATTCCCGGTTCATAACACCATGTCCCTTAAGCTTGCATGCGTGGTGGTGTTGTGCTTGGTTGTGGGTGCACCCCTGGCTCAAGGAGCCATAAGTTGCGGTCAAGTCACATCCTCCCTCGCACCCTGCATGCCTTACCTGACCAGCGGCGGTGATGTTCCTCCAGGTTGCTGCAGTGGGATCAAATCCCTCGACGCCGCCGCCCAGACAACACCCGACCGCCAAGCAGCATGCAACTGCCTCAAAAGTGCAGCTGCCAGCATGAATGGCATCAATTATAGCCTTGCAAGTGGACTCCCAGGCAAGTGCGGCGTGAGCATCCCTTACCAGATCAGCCCCAGCACTGACTGCAAAAGGTTTGAATCTAACTTAAACTAAATCTCAAAAGGTTATCCATTTATTAACAGATGAATGTTTCATTGTTGTTGGTGCATTTGCAGCGTCAAGTGAAATTTAGGCATGGAAGTTCCTCAGCTAATGGAAGGGAAAATAAAGATAGCTACAGAATAAAAATGAATGTTATAAATCCATAGTTATCCTGGATGTAGTTGTTCGTTGTGCATTACGCGACTATATAATACCCACTTTTATTATTAATATATCCGTTTCTTCTATATTAATATTATTTGCATACGTTTCAAGTTTTTTCCTTTCATTCGAGTATTCTATAATAAATATGTTTACATGATCTAATGGTCATCAAAATTACTATTGCTAAAACCAGAGTTTAACTTAATCAATTTTTACAACAATGGTATAAACACGACACTCAAGAAATTTATTATTTGATTAACTCCACATTTACATTTCATTTTGTATTTTATTATAAAAAAAATCATTAGATTTGCTCGTTATAAAAAAATTCTGTTCACCTAAGATATTTTGTATTTTACATTTGTCAAAGCTATTTTTTTAGACTAGGCAGATTATTCATTTTGATGAATTTTGTTTAAGAGAATGAATGTTCACATCTTAATCTAGCATGCCACATATCAAGAGATCCAACCATATAAACAAAAGTGGGGGCTTTATTACTTTCATTAAACATAGTCTCTACTACAAATAAACCTCCGTTTAAATATCTTTGCCCGACATAATCACCATTTCGGGGAAGTACATGTTTATCTGCCTCAAAGACTAGTTTAATGTTTGTCTTATTAAGTAATTCACCACTTATTAAATTTCTACATATGACAGTTGCATAAAGAACATTATTTAAAGATAAACTTTTACCGAAAGTCAGCTTAAGCAAAACCTTCCCTTTGCCTAGCACTAAAAGAGCTACTAGAGTTCCCATATACACTTGTTCACCTTTAGTCATGCCCTCAAATTCGGTGAACATCTCTCGGTTAGTGTAGAAATATCTAGAACCACTAGTGTCTACGGCCTATTCAGCATTAATCTCCATTAGATTCACATCGAAAACCATCGCAACAATGATCTCGTCAGTGTTCTTGGTGGAATACCCGAATTTTGCTCGGGTATATATACATATATATATATATATATAATATTTCTCTTAAATAAAACAAGGGTTAACTACTAGAGTGGTCACTTATGTTTCCTCCCAGTACAGAGTTGGTCACCGATTTTCAAAAACGACCAATAAGGTCACTTACATTTTCGCGGTGTAAACTTTTGGTCACTTAGTCGTTTGTTGCCGTTAAATGTTAACGGAAGGCCGATATAACACAATAAAAAAGAAGGATAAATTACTTAAATAGTCTCTAAATTATTACTTCAATCCTACTTTGACCACCGAAATAAAAATAATTTGTATAGTTACAAATTTAATCCTTAACGATAAGTATTTATTTTGGTTATGCTTTTAGTCCTTATTTTGATCGAAGATATGTTTGAAGGACTTAATTGGGTTGTTTTTATGTTGTTCTCATGTAGGTTACGTAATGCTGAAAATAAGTTGGAATGCTGCAGAAAATACTGGAGTCGTGGGTAGATTCATGGGCATGAACCAGGGCATGAATGCTGACTAGGCGCCACGTCAGCACCTTCTAGAAGATGACGTCAGCAACGCAGATAGCTTATCAGTCCACTTATCAGATAGCTTATCATCCGGATTTTTATTTTAAAATTCAAAACTTGGATATTTATCTTATGTAATTTAATTTAAATTTATGATTTATCATCTTAGGTTTTTAGGGTTTTCAACTACTATAAATACCCCACTTTGGGGGTGAATTAAATCATTATTCATTCCATTGTTCTCTTCTTCGTTGAGTTTAATAAAAGCTCTTTATTTTCTCCATTTCCATATTACCTCCATTTTTGTCTTTATTTAATTAAGTATGGTTTTTTCACCAACCATGCTTAACTAAATTCGCTTTAGCCAAAAGCGACGCCAAACCCGACTAACCTCGTGAGATTAGGAAAATACTTCAATCCTTCAACAACTCCTTTTTAGATTCTCTGTAAAATTGATTAGGCAATCGACCTAATCTTTAGGCATCTCAATTGTTTCATTCTGAGAGCGCGCATCGGGTTGAAGTGGTTTAGATCCAACGTTGGGGACGAGGAAAAGCTTGTAGCCAATTCAACTCCCTAAGAACAAACTTAGTGGCGGTCCACTAAGGGGAATCAAAATCGGAAACAATTCTCATCGAGATAATTATCCGAGCACGGGCTTCTCCAACACTAACTCAGATTTGAGTTAGCATCGATTGTCGTAGCTAACTCACTAAAGTTTGACTTCAAGGATTGCCCTGGGAGCCGAATTTACCAAAGAGAAGTAAGTTGCAAGGGTTAGGCCTTGTAGACTGTAACCGGCAGGAAAGTCGAAGAAAAATCAACTTTAGTGATCGAAGATATCGTGGCAAAGCGTGGCTTGAGGCTAATTCAATCTATAATTCATTTTCAATATTTATTTTACCTTTTTATTATTTTTTCTTTATCATTCAAATCCTCTAAAATCCCCCTTTATTTTCTACAGGTTGTTGGTCTAAATCAGAACGAAAGGTGTTAGAATTCCTATTCCCTGCGGATCGACCCTTACTCTCGCTATATTATTTTAAATCTTATTTATTTGAGTTTAAGGTTTTATTTTTGACACTATATGACGCGTGTCAAAATTGGCGCCGTTATCGGGGAATACGACAAAGTACTAATATTGTTTTATTTGATTTATGACCAGGAGCAATCCGGGAGAACAATTTGAACTCATCCCGGAAATCGAAGCACTAGCCCGAAAGTTGAACGCACAAACACTTCGGGAAAAGAAAAACAAAAGACGCCCAAAAACATAAAAACAACACCCAATATCAATCACCACTCACAAACCATACCTGTTATAGTAGCAATAAAGTATCGCCAACCCAAAAAAGAAACATTTGATGCATCCTCATCCAAACACTTGGAACCAAGTCGTATAATCGAATAACGGCCACAAATTGCTGCACAACCTGTTAATCGCCACCGACGGGCAATATAAACACCCCGTAAATCAACATTAAACAGTTAACGAACATTGGCAAGCGGAAAAGTATTCTCAAACAAAATAACATCTCCACATTCACAAATAGAAAAATTATGCAAAGACATGAACTTATATGCAACACTACTGGTAGCATATCTAATAAACACAACGTCAACGATTTTAGGAGCGATAGTAATTTTTTTAAAAGTAGATAATCTTACTTTATCCAGAGACCCCCACACTTTTAGGTATCGTAGATTAGGGGATACCCTTTCCACAAGCCATATGGAATACAATCTAGTTTCTTATGAGGTGCACGATTTAATATGTGATTTGCAGAAAGAATGGTGCCCCCGACATGTTATTGATAACCCCGATTTTTTTAATATAACATTCATCATGTATTTTAACGTTCTATTTCTCCTTTAGCAACACCATTTTGTTAAGGACATAGCAAGAGATCCAACAATATAAACAAAAGTGGGGGCTTTATTACTTTCATTAAACATAGTCTCTACTACAAATAAACCTCCGTTTAAATATCTTTGCCCGACATAATCACCATTTTGGGGAAGTACAGGTTTATCTGCCTCAAAGACTAGTTTAATGTTTGTCTTATTAAGTAATCCACCACTTATTAAATTTCTACATATGACAGTTGCATAAAGAACATTATTTAAAGATAAAGTTTTACCGAAAGTCAGCTTAAGCAAAACCTTCCCTTTGCCTAGCATTAAAAGAGCTACTAGAGTTCCCATATACACTTGTTCACCTTTAGTCATGCCCTCAAATTCGGTGAACATCGCTCGGTTAGTGTAGAAATATCTAGAACCACTTGTTCACCTTTAGTCATGCCCTCAATTGTTTCATTCTGAGAGCGCGCATCGGGTTGAAGTGGTTTAGATCCAACGTCGGGGACGAGGAAAAGCTTGTAGCTAATTCAACTCCCTAAGAACAAACTTAGTGGCGGTCCACTAAGGGGAATCAAAATCGGAAACAATTCTCATCGAGATAATTATCCGAGCACGGGCTTCTCCAACACTAACTCAGATTTGAGTTAGCATCAATTGCCGTAGCTAACTCACTAAAGTTTGACTTCAAAAATTGCCATGGGAGCCGAATTTACCAAAGAGAAGTAAGTTGCAAGGGTTGGGCCTTGTAGACTGTAACCGGCAGGGAAGTCGAAGAAAAATCAACTTTAGTGATCGAAGATATCGTGGCAAAGCGTGGCTTGAGGCTAATTCAATCTATAATTCATTTTCAATATTTATTTTACCTTCTTATTATTTTTTCTTTATCATTCAAATCCTCTAAAATCCCCCTTTATTTTCTACAGGTTATTGGTCTAAATCAGAACGAAAGGTGTTAGAATTCCTATTCCCTGCGGATCGACCGTTACTCTCGCTATATTATTTTAAATCTTATTTATTTGAGTTTAAGGTTTTATTTTTGACACTATACGACGCGTGTCAAAATTGCCGTCGTTGCCCGGGAATACGACAAAGTACTAATATCGTTTTATTTGATTTATGACCAGGAGCAATCTGGGAGAACAATTTGAACTCATCCCGGAAATCGAAGCACTAGCCCGAAAGTTGAACGCACAAACACTTCGGGAAAAGAAAAAAGAAAGACGCCAGCAAAGATTCGAACGCGATCTAGAAATCACATCCGAAGCAGAGTCAAATTACGAGCCCAATCCAATGGGAGACGAAAATCAAACCATTCGCCAACTA
The DNA here is from genome assembly GCA_958450335.1 of Hibiscus tridactylites. Classification (NCBI taxonomy): domain Eukaryota; kingdom Viridiplantae; phylum Streptophyta; class Magnoliopsida; order Malvales; family Malvaceae; genus Hibiscus; species Hibiscus tridactylites. The sequence goes on from OY288279.1 coordinate 72,848,084, forward strand.
AATGCGGCACCCGATGGCCAGCAACCGATGTGTATAACTTTCCCGAATGGCGAAACACCGTTCGTGCTAAAAACGGGTTTAATCCACCTCCTACGTACCTTTCACGGCTTGCCAACAAAAAATCCTCACAAATATTTGAAGGAATTTCACATGGTTTGTCTAAGCACAAAGCCACAGGGAGTATCCAATGACCAAATCAAACTTAGAGCTTTTCCATTTTCCTTAGCTAATATAGCGAAAGATTGGTTATTTGATTTACCCCCTAATTCTGTTACAACATGAACTGACATGGCTAAACCTTTTCTTGACAGGTTCTTCCCTACAGCAAAAGCAAGCAAAATTAGGCGCAGCATCCTGAGCATTCAACAAAAAGAAGCTGAATCTTTATATGAATACTGGGAGAGGTTTAAAAAGTTGTGTGCAAATTGTCCACAACATGGATTGTCGGAACAAACCCTCCTCCAGTATTTTTATGAAGGATTGATACCTATGGATATGAAAGTAATAGATGCAGCAAGCGGCAGAGCTCTAGTCAACATGACCCCAACAATGGCTAAAACACTGATATCAACCATGGCCGCCAACTCGCAAAGGTTTAATAAATCTAGCGAACCATCTCGAAGGGTTCGCGAGGTAAGCACAGTTTCTTTAGAAAATAAGATTGATAAATTAGCTGAAATAGTGCAATCTCTTGTTGCAGATAAAAAAAGAACAGCTAGACTTTGTGGAATCTGTACTAGTCCAGAACATCCGACAGACTGTTGTCCAATGATTCAGGAAGATGATATCGCTCAAGTCAATGCTATAGGAAATGCATATCTTCAAGGATGAAGAAACCAGTCAAACTTCGGTTACGCGCAAAACAGAGGCCAAATCAAGCTTATCAACCAACTACACCACAACAATATCAACCGCAGAAGCCATCGTTGGAGTCAATTGTTGAAAAGTTAGCGCTAGCCCAAGAAAAATTTCAACTAAGGACCGAAGCTCACTTTGAAGCAATTGACAAACAAATAAGTCAACTGACGTTAGCGGTAAGTCGCTTAGAATCCAAAGGGAATTTACCTTCTCAAACGGAGCCTAATCCAAGAGAGAATGTGAACGCCATCACTCTACGAAGCGGTATAGTCATCGAACCTAAAGCTAAAGAAGATGGCGTACAAAAAGAAGAAAAAAACAATCACCCCCTACTAGAAAAGGTATGCCCGATCCAACCCCTATACCTTCTCCCTACGCTATACCACCACCCTTCCCGTCAAGATTAATGAAAAGAGACAAACAAGCAGAAGAAAAGGAGATCCTAGATGTGTTTCAAAAAGTAGAGATCAATATTCCAGTCCTCGACGTAATCCGAAAAATCCCAAGCTATGCTAAGTTCCTTAAAGATTTATGTACTAATAAGCGCCGTCTTATTGGAATTGAGAAGGTTAATCTAGGAGAGCATGTATCGGCGGTCTTCCAGTGAAAGTTGCCACCAAAATTGAAGGACCAGGGTATGTTCGCCATTCCCTGCAAAATCGGTAAAGTGGGTATTAAACGAGCAATGTGTGACTTAGGGGCCTCTATTAATGTTATGCCCCTTTCATTTTATAACTTACTTTCTGCTGAGCCTTTGAAGGATACGAAGGTAACCATACAACTGGCAGACAGATCCATAATTTACTCGGAAGGATTACTAGAGAACGTCTTGGTAAAGGTAAACGATTTGATCTTTTCGGTAGATTTCTTTGTCATAGACATGGAAAATGATCGGACTAATAATTCTTCCGAAATCCTCCTTGGTCGTCCATTTTTAAGTACTGCAAATACGAAAATCGATGTGAGAAGCGGGATCCTTACAATGGAGTTCGATGGCGAGGTGGTAAAATTTGATGTTTACAAAGCGATGCGACATCCTAATAATGTTGCTAGTATAAATTTTATAGATGTTATTGATCCCGCCGTTGAAGAATTTATAGAATCTAAATCTATTGATGATTCGTGCAGGGATTTGAAGGATCACGACAAAGGAATTAAGGAGTTAAAAAATGTTTCTTCTGCTCATTCTGATTTACGCCAAACTCCATCGAAATCTAAAATGTTTTCTTTCATTTTGCAGGGATTTAATTTGGAGTTAAAATTACCTCCAAATAAATTGAAGAGTGAAAGAGAAATTTTTCCAGTAAAAAAACTCCATAATCGCAAAATTTCTCGTAGGGAAATACTCAGTTGGATAAAGCGCAAGAACTGGAAGAAGTACTTGTCGCAATGCCTGTAGTCTGAACCAGGTCGTCGAGCTAATGACGATAAACAAGCGCTGGATGGGAGGCAACCCATTATTTATTTCTTGATTTTTCAGTTTCAAATTTATTTTTATTTTCTTTAATATTTTTAAGACCCACGTCTACTTTTCCTTTATCTTTTCTTTTTAGCATTTTTTTATTTACTTCCTCTTAATAATATAGTTATTATTACTAATTTAAATTTATTATATATTATTTATTTTAGATTTACGTAAGTTAAATATATATATATATATCACTTCATCTATATATTATCTTATTTACTTTTAAATTTAACTCTTATCTTTATTATCGTAAATTATTATTGATTTTAAATCATAATATATATATCTTTTAAATTATTAATCTATATTTATATATCTTTTTATTATATATATATATATATTTATCAACTATATCTAAAATTTTAAAATAAAATTATCCTTTTGCAATTTTTTTAATCTTTTTATTTCAAAAATAAAACTAACATAATTTTCCCTTTACTTTTTCTTTATTCTGCAGCTGCCATTATCATTTCATTTTCAACCTTCATCACCCGATCGTCCACCATTACCACCACCATGATCCGAACTCGAGAGCAAGCTCGCCTCCGCCCTTACACCAGACTCGGAGCCCACTACTAAAACATGCTCTTTTGCAATCGGGGAGTATTTTCACCCTCTCTCTTTTGTATTTTATTTTATGTTCATTTTGAAGCAAAATGATTTAAGTGAGGGGAGAAGATATGCTTGTCAAATTTTCATATTGCTTATTTGTTTGGTTGTTCTCTTATTTTCCTGATTTTACTTAATTTAAGTTCTTTGTTTAATCTTTAGTTTTGCCTTGTCTCACTGTTTTCATATGGTTTTGTATCTATCTTGTTAGAAAATTCTAGGTTGCATGGTAGATTTTGGCATGATTAATTTTTTTTATTAAAACCCTTTATATGACATCTCTTTCTCTATTAATTCACATGATGCTTACCTAAGTACACAAGACATATTTGTGAGTTTTTTAGCCTAATGAGCATGCATTATATTTGCTCTTTGTTTCTTTGAGTGTGCCTAGCTAAATTAGTTGCATTCTAGAACTTGTTTTTAAATTCTTTTTGAGATTACGTTGATTGATTATGATGCTTAAATATGATAGAGGCACTAGGTTTTAACCATTTCTCTTCCCAAATAAATTGTCTACCCTTTAATTAATTTCCCCTAGTGAAACAATTTTTAAGCCTTGGCCTTTTTCTTGAAAATCACCACATTTTAAGCCTAATCCATTTTTTTCTTAATTCCATTACTTTTGTCCCCTCTTTCAAGACAAAAATCGTCTTAAAAAAACATATTCGAATAAGTGCAGTACAGCAGCAGAAAATATATTGTGCAGAAAAAAACACTATGCATAATTGTTCGAATAAATTGTGCAGAATTGTTCGAATATGCAGTGCAGAAAAAAAAAGTGCAGGAAATTGTTCGAGTCTGCAGAAAAAATAAAAACAGAAAGAAAAAAAGTAGTGCAGTTCGAAGAAAAATACACTGCAAAACAGTTTTAGTTTGAAAAAAAAAGAAGAAAAAAAGAGAAGTTTCTAATATATTTTTGGGATGATTTTTGTCTTGAATTTTAACCCTTATTTTCAGCCTTTATCCTACCCTTACCTTAGCCCCATTACAACCCTTCTTTAAGACCTCTTGATTTTTGCATCATATTCATGTTAGTAGTGGAGATTAGATTTAAACACAAGCCTATGGTTATGCTCTAATTAGCTTTGGCTCGAGTGATTTTTCTCTACCCTTAAACACTTTGAGTGACATGAGCGATTCCTTGTGAGGGTACTTGGTTTGCATCATTGATGTAAGTAGGGTTTTAGAATGTCTTTTTTGCTTTAAATTCTTAATCATTGCCATTTATCTATTTTTGCTCCTTAGTTTTCTTTCATATTTAGATGCTTAATCATATTGAAACCTTTGAGACTTCGTGAAATTAAGGATGGAAACTTGAACTTAAGTTTGTTTAATTTTGAGATACTTGAGGACATGCATCGGATAAGTGAGGGGGAATTTGATAAGTATTTATTTTGGATATGTTTTTAGTCCTTATTTTGATCGAATATATGTTTGAAGGACTTAATTGGGTTGTTTTTATGTTGTTCTCGTGCAGGTTATGTAATGCTGGAAATAAGTTGGAATGCTGCAGAAAATAATGGAGTCGTGGGCAGATTCATGGGCATGAACCAGGACATGAATGCTGACTAGGCGCCACGTCAGCACCTTCTAGAAGATGACATCAGCAACGCATATAGCTTATCAGTCCACTTATCAGATAGCTTATCATCCGGATTTTTATTTTAAAATTCAAAACTTGGATATTTATCTTATGTAATTTAATTTAAATTTAGGATTTATCATCTTAGGTTTTTAGGGTTTTCAACTACTATAAATACCCCACTTTGGGGGTGAATTAAATCTTTATTCATTCCATTGTTCTCTTCTTCGTTGAGTTTAATAAAAGCTCTTTATTTTCTCCATTTCCATATTTTCTCCAATTTTGTCTTTATTTAATTATGGTTTTTTCACCAACCATGCTTAACTAAATTCCCTTTAGCCAAAAGCAACGCCAAACCCGACTAACCTCGTGAGATTAGGAAAATACTTCAATCCTTCAACAACTCCTTTTTAGATTCTCTGTAAAATTGATTAGGCAATCAGCCTAATCTTTAGGCATCTCAATTGTTTCATTCTGAGAGCGCGCATCGGGTTGAAGTGGTTTAGATCCAACGTTGGGGACGAGGAAAAGCTTGTAGCCAATTCAACTCCCTAAGAACAAACTTAGTGGCGGTCCACTAAGGGGAATCAAAATCGGAAACAATTCTCATCGAGATAATTATCCGAGCACGGGCTTCTCCAACACTAACTCAGATTTGAGTTAGCATCGATTGCCGTAGCTAACTCACTAAAGTTTGACTTCAAGGATTGCCCTGGGAGCCGAATTTACCAAAGAGAAGTAAGTTGCAAGGGTTGGGCCTTGTAGAATGTAACCGGCAGGAAAGTCGAAGAAAAATCAACTTCAGTGATCGAAGATATCGTGGCAAAACGTGGCTTGAGGCTAATTCAATCTATAATTCATTTTCAATATTTATTTTACCTTCTTATTATTTTTTCTTTATCATTCAAATCCTCTAAAATCCCCCTTTATTTTCTACAGGTTATTGGTCTAAATCAGAACGAAAGGTGTTAGAATTCCTATTCCCCGCGGATCGACCCTTACTCTCGCTATATTATTTTAAATCTTATTTATTTGAGTTTAAGGTTTTATTTTTGACACTATACGACGCGTGTCACTTCATATTTATAATTTTTTAATTTATTCTCCCCTCCACCATCTTCCATATTCTTCATCATCTAACCCAATCCCTAATTTCCTACTATATTAATCCTCAATTCACACATCAAAGTTGTATTTACCTTTCTTTTCACCGTTTAACCAAATAAAAAAATCGAATTTTCCATTTCTTATATTAATCGGGAAACAATCCCACCATTTCAATCACCAAAGCAAGTGACATAAACCATGTTATAGTTGAAGATGAAGGGAAGTTCAAGATAACAACCAAGGCGGTGCCCATAACCGAAGAGGTTTCAAGGATTCACAAGTATGTGATAACCAAAGAAGATTGTTTTGCTCATCTTGATCTGGGGTTCAAATTATACTCTTTGAGTGATCAAGTGAACGACGTGCTGGGAAAAACTTATAAGCCTGACTATGCCAGTCACCTAAACTTTGGCTCAACAATGCTGGTGATGAGAGGGGGCAAAGACTTCCACATTTCAAACTTGTTTGCCCCAGACTCTGCTGTTGCGAGGTTCACCGAGATCGATGAAGATAATTCATTCAAGGGCTCGAAAATGGCATGATTAAGCTGTGGCAGTGGCATGACGGGCGAGGAGTTGTTTTCAAGAGATAGATTTCTTGTGGCAACAATATCACGTGGTCTAGTCCATAGTAGAATTACTTTGGATCGGGAAATGGAAGAAAACATGTGGTTTATATCATAATAATAGTAACAATAAAACATAGTACTGTATCCAATTTTGATATGTGAAATGAGGGTTAATATAGTAAAAAAATTAGGGATTGAGTTAGATGAAGAAGAATATGGAAGATGGTGGAGGGGAGAAGAAATAAAAAAAATTGTAAATATGGAGGATTAAATTTATAATTATACAAATTATTTTTATTTTGAGGGTCAAAATAGGATGGAAGTAATAGTTTAGGGACTATTTAGGTAATTTATCCTTCATTTTATTATGTCAGATCAACCTCCCGTTAATGTTTAACGGCAACAAACGGCTGAGTGGCCAAATGTTTACACCCTGAAAGCGTAAGTGACCTTACTGGTCGTTTTTGAAAATTGGTGACTAACAATGTACTGGAAGGAAACATAAGTGATCAATCCAGTAGTTAACCCATAAAACAAATATAATTAAAAAATAAATAGATAAATTCATAAATAATATACAATCCATAAATTCAAAAAAATCTATTCACACAATGTCCACGTACATTTGATGTCTAAGCCCATTTATAATACAAAAACAAATTCCCATTCCATTACAGTTGATTCCCGCCCAAATCTCTTCAATTACAGTTGTTGGCCACGTGGTAGCCGCCTATTGGCCTAAAGAAAAAGCACACGACTTATGCTTCTACAACTCTTAACTGGTTCCAGCTAGCTCGCGATGTCATACACGTGACGTCATATGTGACGTCACGATCCACTAACCTATAAAAAGAGAGAAAAATTTAGTCAAAAGAGGCAATTAATTATGCAATTTTTACCAGAATTAAAAATGACAAGAGAGAGAAACGTACCTCGGGAAACTGAAAAGGCCCTTGAACTGGACAATCACTAGAGCTTGACCGATCACCAAAAGCGCGGAGAACACCGGAGATGTAGGTAACCACAAAAGCTTCATCAAGAAGGTATATTTTTCCTCTCTTCTTTGAATACCTACAAAATAAAGGAAAAACATTAGTTTTTATATAGATAAAAAACATAAACAAACAAAATCATATATAAAAAACAAATCGAAAAAGGAGGACAACTATCAGAGTGGTTTAGGATAATGACAGAGTCAAAAAGAGCTCGATTTAAAGGTCTAGGTTGGGTGGAGACGGGAGATCCTGCCGGATCGGGTTAGATCTAGACTTTTGGAACCGTTACAATTTTAGACGAAACATCAAAGTTTTAAATTTTACTTGGTCCTTCTGTATTTGTTTGCTTGATGATATCCATTTTAGCTCTGTTAAATCATGTCAGCGCAATAAGCTTAAGAACATCATATTCAAAACTTGTTTCCAGATTTTCTGAATTACTTGCAAATACTCTAATTATGTTAGTCTGAATCTTCTTTGGAATTGATCTTTCGGGCTGAACTCTTGTGTGAGATAAGTTTCCATCTAAATCGTCAATATTGGTGTTTTCATCTGGAAACTTTTTTCGGCCTCCCTAATTCCTAGCAATGTGGTAGCTCAAGTTAATATCTCGTTCTATGACCGTTCAATCCTTTGCTCAATGCTACCCAAACCGTCCTCAATAACCTTCTGAAATTGCTCAACCTTAACAAGTCCATAGCCCACAATTCTCAGGATATTGGTTTTCAACTTCTGCAATTTCATTTAAAAAAATGCAATGTTTAAGCAATGCAATGCATGAATACAGAAACACAAAACAAAAACGAAAACAAGAACAAAGGAAATGAGTTAGTACGGTGAAATAAACATATAAGCAAAAATTAAATTGCTAAAATAATAAAACAATACAAAACAGGAAAAAATAACCAGAGAAATGAATTTAAAAATACAACCATCCTAACCGCATGTTGCCTAGTTATCTACGGTTATCCACATAACTCTAGTAGGATGTGGTTTTAAATTAATAAAACTAAAAAAACCTTTTGCAAGAAGAAAAAAAAGAAATATGAGTTTAGGTAGTAAAATTGACTAAGGGAGTAAAAGAATACTTGATGCATATTGCATACACATCATGCACTCTTCATGCCCTTAAACTAGAGTTATATTGCTGCACTTGAATTACTACCTGCTTGGCATTGTTGCACTGAGATATCTAAGGGCAGAAATAGAGCCAACTTCTGCTTGCCAGCACTTGTTGGCATTCCGACCAAAACTTTGTCGAGGTACTATTTTCAGATTTTTTTTCTTTTGCATTACTTGAGGACAAGCAATGAGTTGGGTTTGGGGTGTGTTACCTCCTCAAAAGTACTGATTTTTATGTCATTCTTACAATGCCTTTGCTTGCTTTTGAGTACATTTAATTGCACTTAGATGTTAAATTCATGCATTTGCATAAGGAGTTTAGATTTTTTGTCTATGCCAGAGTGAAGGGTTGTTTTGTTGGCAATTTTGCAGGATTGACATAATAATTGACAGAAAAGAGCAGCGTAAGAAGGCATGCCAAAGAGAATGTTGAGATGTTGTTGGCACAGCTGGACCAAACGATGCCAAGCACTGGTGACAGAAAAGAGGAATTTGATGCCATGCCAAGTAGCTGTTGAACCCAAAAAAAATAAGACGAGATCAGAATGTGAGAAAATAACAATCGGATCAATCTCTGAAAAAACATCAGATAAATGGTGCCAAGCTTGGTTTCCAAACGACAACGACAGATGACGCTAGCTCTAGCACCTGATCAACTTATCACCTTATCAGCCTATAACTTCAAATCTAGATAAAGGAGATCACAAGCCTCATCCCTTGCGCATTCAAATTTCAAATGCAAAGGCTTATCCTAGTCTTTCTTGCACGCCTATTTAAAGATTGATCGAGCAAGCAATGAAAAAGGTGAAGGACTTACTTTGGAGAGTGACGACCGACGATCGGCTGCACCAAGGAGACGTCGTTTGACCCACTTGACTAAGGGCTTGGATCTTGAAGGATTGCATCAAGAGACCCCTTCTCTCCCATTCACTTTGTCTAGTGATTTTATTTTCTTTTTAATGATGATGTATTCTTAAAACGTTGAAGGTTTTTTGGTTGATACCCTCACTATGAACTAATTTAATAGTTGGTGGGGGATGTTTGTGTTGAACGTTATTTTTATGTTAAGTTTTTAATAATGAAAATGCTCCGACATTGTTTCTTCTATTTATCATACTTCACTGTTTCCTAAATACTATGTCAAGCGAGAGCTGACATTGTTGGCCTATTGCACCTCAATATCTTAACAGACTTGGGTGGCAATGATCAAGTTGCTGGATACTAAGGCGAGATGCTTCGAGAGAATATGTTCAAGTAGATGAACTTACTTCAGAAGTGAAATCTACCCCTTAGGAGTATAGATTGGATCCTAATCAAATTGGTTTAAAAAAAACATTCACTATAGAGATATAAGGGTTTTTACAAAATCAATTTATGGTAATAACCATCGAGAAAGGCTTTGCCAATTTGATTCTACTCGACAAACAATGTAAAGACGTGGCATTATTAGAAGCTGACATGGTATGAATAGCGTGAAAACCATACATCCCTTGCCAACGCTCATCATTCATTTGACACTCTCCTTGCAAACACTATTTAATTTCTTGTCTTTTTAAATTGTTTTCAAATCCACTTTAAAAACAAATCAACTTTTTCCTCAATAAGTAAACATTAAAAGCAATTAAACTCTTGATCAATCCTTGTGGGATTGATACTTAGCTTACTGCTATATTACTTGTCGTCCATGTATACTTGCACGCAAAAGACTCAGCCTTTGGCACTATTTTTACTACATTTCCAATATGTTTTTTGCCCCTTTTGCCAACACTCTCTAGAGTCAACAAGTACAACGAAAGTTGACTCAATTGTTCTTGTATTCACTTATTAGCCATCGCTGAGAGGTATGGTAGTGGGCTTATATGAGTCTTTGATTAAGGGTAGAAGTTGAGATTGGTAAGATGTTCATGTGCTTTGTTGCATCAACAAGCATCTTTTTATTTGTTTCTTGCTAGCAATCGTTATTCTGGTAATGAATCACCGAGGCAACCCCACTACCATCATTATATTATTTTTGTTTTACTTTCAGTACTTTGCTTTGATATTACCTATATTATTTACCTTTCTTTGTTGCGACATCACCTATTGCAATTACCTTATTTTCTTACTTATTGCACTAAAATTGGTAGACATTCATACAAGCATCCTTGTGGGATCGATATCCGATAGGAACTACCTCTCAACTATACTTAAATCGACAAGTGTACAATTGCACAAATCGTGTGACGTTATTTCACCGATCAAGTTTTGGTGTTGTTGCCCGAGACAATTTTCGTTTGGTTTTTATTTTTGTCATTGCATTTTTAACATTATTTTCTTTTGTTTTGTTAATTATTTTAGGTGAGCTAAAAAGGGAGAGCACCAAATATAATGGATGGTAGACACCGAACCATTCGAGATTGCATGATGTATAAAAAGGATATTTATGCAGCACTCGCGGTAGAAATTTTAGAATTGAACAACAGGATCAAATCAATGCAAATGCCTAGAGTAGCCCAAAGAGTCGATATCCCTACATTCAACTGTGAGATTTGTGGTGACAACCATAGTTTTGAAGACTGTCCAAAACTTTTAGGCAACTCGTATGGAAATTCATATAATGCTACTGCACACAATCAACAGTCTTGGGGAAATCTGAATTTTGGTCAATTTGTTGGGGCATTTCGATATGGGAATAATTTCTCCCAACTCGTTTATAATCCAAGACCAGGGAAATACAATTCACAGCAGCCACAATACAATCAACAAACTTAGTTGCAGTCACAATGTAGAGCGTTGGGGTGTTCTCTAAATAGGAGCGCAAGTGCACACTCTTGTCAAGTTATAGTATAAAAGATATCGTCTCTCAGAAGGATTGGACAGCTAATTTGAATCACAATTCCTACACAAGGAAAATTAAATGCACAAGTAAATTTTAGTTTGTAAAAGAAAAGTAAATAACACAAGTAATTGATAGAAGAGATCAAGGTGATAGAATGGGCCAGGTTATGCTGCTCAATAGTGTGAAACTGTGTTGAATAGGTTAAGTTGTCTTGCACTGAATGCATTGAATGCAACCTTCTAATTCTGACTTCTTTGACTTAAAGTTGGTCTCATTGTGGCACAAGTAACCTTAAGCCGCCTTGGATAATCTCCTCTTGGGCGGCTCTGTCCATTGTTTCCGACATTAGGAGATTGCGTGGATGGGCTCATTGGACTCGAAAAATTAGGCTATTCCAATCGCACTCTAATTCAACAATTCCTCTGGTTGCTGCCTAGGGCGGCAATTATGGCGGCGGCAGCTACTCGGTAGCTTTTCTTTCTTTGTTGAGCTAATTCAGTATAGCTCCTTGGCTTGCTACCTCAGCATCAACTTCTCTCTTCTTCTGCGAGCTTCTAGGACCTGAAACTAAAACTAAACTAAAACAGTATCTTTTCTCACCAAATTAAAGATATTCAATATAAACAGGGTAAAGTAAAAAATACTGTAGATAATGCAAGCATGCACCTAAATATGCCTAAAATGTACTTAAGAATAGGGGTGTTCATTGTCGGATATCGGATCGGATCCGATCCGGTTTTTTCGGATATCCGGGTTTTCGGATCGGCAATATAGTGATCCGTATCCGATCCGGAAAAAATCGGATATCCAGTTTTTCGGATACCGGATAATCGGATCAGATATTTGGGTATCCGATTATCCGAACATATAATTTGATTCAACTATTTTTTCGAATTTGAAAGCCGTATTTATGAAAATTTCGGAATTTCGAATATAAAAAACAACAAATTGTTAAATATAACAAGATTCACATCTATGAAAAAATCGATTTTTTAAATGTTCGGATATAACAAGCATCAAATTGTTAAATATAACAAGATTAATATTTAAAAAATATTAGATATTCGGATTTTCGGGTTTTCGGATAATCCGAAACTTGAAATATTGTGATCCGTATCCGATCCGAAAAATCTATAATCGGATCGGATACCCGATCCGAAAATAAAAATTGGATCGGATCAACGGATAATCGGATCGGATCGGTCGGATAGGATATTTTTGAACACCCCTACTTAAGAACATCAATAATATGAGATGGAATGCATACAAAATATAGGACTTATGAGCACTTTACACACAACAAACTCCGTTGCAGCCACAATATCTTCAGTGGCCACATCCACTTGCTCAAGCACCTATGGAGCCACAAAATACACCAACTTCCACATTTGATCCCTACGCAACTTTTGCAGCTTTGATGCAAGAGCATTTCACTCGGACATAAGCAATTGTTCAAGGGAATTCCTCATTGATTCGTGCATTAGAAGTACAATTGGGACAACTTGCTTCCACAATGAATCCTATACCGCAAGGCAAACTTTTGAGTGATAAGGAATCAAATGTACCAACTCAAGAAAGTGGAGAAGTGGATCATAACAAAAAGATTACATTTGAAGATATTGTTGATGGACCAACAAAACATGTTCCCTTAGTTGTCACTTCTTTGCCTCAAGTGCTTAAATCTAATATGTGGACGTAACCTGAAATGTCGGTGCAAACCAAAATGTTGGCGCAATCTGAAATGTCATCACATCCACCTTTGTCGCGACAAGTTCATGACTACGCACATAGTCAACAAGATGACAATACTTTTTTAATGGAATCTCAACATGTATCTCTTGAAGAACCAACACTGCTAGATTTGAAGCCATCAAAAGAAAGGTATGATCATTTTGAAGAAGATATTCTATCTATGGCGTTTCCTTCCATTATTATTGTTGCACCAAAATCTCTACTGATGGAGATATTTAAAAAACATGAACAAAGTGGTGGTTGGATGCTTGGAAAAATTCAAAGAATTAGTCCTTCACTTCATTTACAAAAAAATCTAGCAGATGATTGCTACGAAAACTAGCTAGAGTAGCAAATTTCACTGCAATGAAAGCTACATTCAATAGAGTTTGCTTTAGAAACACTCTCTTTGGTTTTTATAAACCTATCACGAGTGTTGATTTTGAGTTGAGAGAAGAGAAGTATCATCAAAGTCTGGTCCATCCTTCGGGTGTACGAAGTTTGGAGAGCTGTGCTAATCTCGAGGGGCTTTTCGTCCATTTTAGTGATTGCACACATCAGGGTGAATTCACTTCTAGGGAAGTGGTTAATACCACGACACAGTTTGGTTTCGTTTAATTATTTTATTATTTTCCAGTCAGTGCTAATGCCTCGTTTTGCAGCAGTCTATTTTTCCAACAATTTCTTTCAATTATAAAGGGATATTGTGACGTCAACTGGGTTACCGATAATGATGCAGCAAGCTCTACGAGTGGGTATGTTTTTACCTTAGGTGGTGCAGCAATTTCATGGAAGTTTTCTAAGCAGACTTGTATCGCTCGCTCTACCATGGAGTCAGAGTTTATTGCTCTTGACCGAGCTGCGTAAGAAGCCGAATGGCTTAGAAATTTGTTAGCAGAAATTCCATTATGGGTTGGACGGCAGCAAATGGAGCGTCGTCGCATCTAGGTTAAGCTCTGGCCGCCACTCGCGCGTTAGCGCCGCCGTTCGTCGCAAATCTGGGTTCGAAGGTTCGGTTGAAACCTTAAGCCAATACTTCTGTTTTTCGGCGATTTCGTCGCCGTCCGCCTTCCGTTCGTCGCGCCGCCAACACCAATATGTTCCTCACGCCACGACGGACAAAACCCCTCCAGCCGTTTGCCCATCTGACACCGGCAAGGGCGTCATCAGAGCTTCGTCGAGTCCGGGGATCTCAGCTTCATTTTTGGGTAAGTTTCGGTCATTTTCCGATTTATTTGGTGAAGTTTTAGGTGTATATGATTCTTGGTTTAATTTTCTTTTGATTTCCGACAGAACCAACACGAAAACGACATCTCCGGCAACTTTTCCGACGACCGTCCGGTGACCGGAAACTTTGGGTGAGTGAACCGGACTGAACCGTCCAACCCGGTCTGAACCAGTCTAGCCCGGTCTGAACTGGCCCAAACTCAAACCGAGCCCAAAACCCGACCCGTTGACCCGGCCTGTCTGCCCGACCCGAAAACCTGAGTCAACTCGTCTGAGTCAACCCGAGTCAACTCGTCCGAGTCAGCCCGAGTTAACTCAGTTGACTAATGACGTCAGCGCTGACCTTTGATGACGTCAGCGTTGACTCTGACCTCTGTAAACAATTGACCTGCTGACGTCAGCGTTGACCTGCTGACGTCAGCGTTGACCTGCTGACGTCAGCGTTGACTTTGACCGTTGACCAAAAAGTCAACTTTTCCGAAATCTCTCGTTTTATGTTTTTCGACGTTCTGAGTTCGATTTTGAAGCTCGTTTTGTAAAATTCCAACCCGAAAGCCTCCGAATCTGACCTCGAACCCAAACTTGTATATGTATTTAATTATTCAGTTAAGAACTTTGTGAATAAGGTCTGATCTTGGAGTTTGTGTATTTGAAGGTGTTCAAAGTTCCTTGTATCCGAGATGTGAGGGGCGTCAAATTTGGGTTCGAGTGTGATCGAATGAAGTATCATGAATCGACCGGTGTAGCTCGGAGTTGAGGTAATACATTACTACCTCTTGTATGCTTTATGAAATATAGTGGTATCCGGTAAACTCATGCATGATGGTGTTTAAGCGTATGATTAATTCTGTTAATGCCTAATTGAATATGAAAAGGGTAGTAAACTAGTTGAGACTAGTGCTCGGTTAGAAAGATAAGTGACTTAAAAGAACTTTCGAGATCTAAGAATGATTGATAAGACTGTGATGATCCAAATTTGAGTTTTGCTTGTTAATGATTTAAATTTCTGAAATGCTAAGTTAAGAGATGATGAAAATACCTTGAGAGTAATGCGATATGAGATTTTATGCTTTTTCTGATAAACAACCGATTCATCGGAAATTCTCGTTATACTGAGAATGACCTAGTAATAAGATTTGCATCTCCGGGAATGTAAACATTTAAGCTATTCCTGAATTCTGAATAATCTTCGAAGACAAATTTACAAGAATTTTTCGCATGTTCAGAGCTACCAATGGTGTGATTATCAAACTGACTAAAGCTTCTGAAACGACAAAGAGGATTGAAAATATTAATAAGGCAGAATTAATCGGAACAATGTGATGAAAAAAAAGGGGGACTGAATTACCCTCGGGCACTAGATGCCAAAAATTAACCGAAATGATGATTATACCCTCGAGATCATAAATGAATGAGTTGTTGGAACAACCGAAAGGCTCAGAATTATTGTAACACCATCGGATATGAAGCATCTGAAATACTTGCGAATGCTGAAAATGACTGAAGGTACCTCTAAGACTGGAATAAGGAAGACCAATAAAGCTAGACAATATAATGACTCTAAAGTGGAAATTCACGGCTTGTGTTTGTAGGTCGTTTCTGATACTATCGTAATTTTGGAAAGATACCATGTGGTGACATGTTCAGGCTATTTGGAGAATGTACTCAGTTATTGGTAGAGCAACATGTTTCCTCAAAAAGATAAATTTGTTGCTATGGGACGAGTTCGGGTGTTATATGCATGTTCATGAATTTGGAAAATTACCGCTTGGATACATGTCTGATCTATTGTAGTAAGTTCAGTGGATGTAAGGTGAAGACGATCTACTCTGTTGTTACGTTGTAATCAGTTCTGGAAATGAATGCTTAAGAAGTACTTATCCGATTATATTTCAATCTCTGTGTTAATGGTTTCGATTAGTTCAGAGAGACTCGAAAGCTTGATGAGCAGCTAGAATTCCTGAATTCGGTACATCACTGTTTATACCTTGTTGGTTCAGTTTACTAAATTACCCCCGAAGGTCAAAATGACCAACAATATCCTCGTAAGCGTTAGCGATCAAATCACTCTCGATATATCCGAAATCCCAATGATTTTTGATGCATCAACTTCTGATGTTGATTTGACCCGTCTTATCGAACTCCCTTATTCGTAGGGACCTCGTTCTGAATTCAGTCTAATTGCCAAATGTCATCTTTCTGATAACTATCTAGTACCTCTAAGAAATAAACTGTGACATAAAGCGCTTACCATGTATCTGTAAATAATTTCTATTCTAAATCAATACCATATGCTTAAAATTTAAAAGTATGATACTGTAGTTCGAAAGGAAGCAATCCTCTAACTTCTGACCTCTGATATGAAAAATATATCTGATATATGACATTGAATACGAAGTAATAACAATGATAATAAAATAAATTTGATATATGTCTTCTGGTATAAAATTAGATTTGATATCTATTTTCGGTAATATTGTCTTCTGAATATAAACTGAAATAATCTGGGGTATATTATCTGGGATATGAATGATGATCTGTAGGCTCAGCGCTGGTAAGTCCTTCTGGACCTAAGCTCCTACGCCCAACGGGCCTAGGGTAAGTCTTTCTGGACCTAAGGTATTCCCTTAGGTAGGCTCCTACGCCTCAGGCCTAGGGTAAGACCTTCTGTATGCAGTTCAGGGAGATTGCATTCTGTAGTTCGGTTGGAGGGTAGTTAAGTAAATTAATAAAATTTTTTGACATCTTTTGAAATATACCCTACTAAATTAATGCATCAAAGTGAACTTTCAGTAAACTTAAAATCTGCGCCTAATGAACCACTCTGAACTCCTTGATTCAATTTCTGAAATCTGAATCTCTTTGAATCTCCAGCTTTAGACTCATCTCATATGATTCGAGTGAGTGAATGAAGAGCAACTCTGTTATCTTCTAACACGGTGATCATAAAATATCAAACCGTAAATTGGGTATAGTTGTTCAGTTATTCACGAAATGTTAAGTTTATCATATACCTGCTTGTGATTTTAGCATTCGTTGGTAGTTTGTATTA
Source organism: Hibiscus tridactylites (assembly GCA_958450335.1). Lineage (NCBI taxonomy): Eukaryota > Viridiplantae > Streptophyta > Magnoliopsida > Malvales > Malvaceae > Hibiscus > Hibiscus tridactylites. The sequence continues at coordinate 72,865,224 of OY288279.1, forward strand.
CTGAGCTTCTCGAAGCTCACATTGTTTTTACCATAACAGGTTAAAGGATCGACCAGGTTGCAACTACCAACGTTGGTACGAGAGTTTCTTCGGCTTTCTTGCGGAGTACGGTACCTGTGTAATTAGGGGGCATGTATGTCACGTCTTGTATTATATATATACGAGTCTGAAATCTGTTTTCGTAACTTGTATCATGGTTTTGTTTTATTGCCTGAAAGATTTATGAAATTATATTTTAATTAAAACTTGATTTATGATTTTAACAGTTTAACAATTTGTTTTTTTATTTAAAAATTTAACATGGGTCGATCCGGTGGCCCTAATGTAACTTCCTAGGATCCGTATTAATGCATAGGCGGGTCTAGGGGGTTACACATTTTATAATTAAACTTGAAGAATTCCCCTATTTATTTGAGAGGATGAGCTTAAGGAAAAAGCTCTTAATTATTTTATAGCTCTTATTTAAGTGGTTTATGTTGAGATAAACTTGATGAAATAACCTATGTAAGTGAGAAGGACTAGCCACCTTCTACGAAAAACATTGGGTCGTTTTTCTAGTACACTTACTAGAATCCTGAGGAAATAGGCTATATATATACACATTCGTATATATACTTTGTAGACACATCAAGGACTTCGGTGGATGAAGGGGTTAGTTGTGTGTTATGAGTTTACCCTAATCTTAGAAAGTTCAAGACTAGTTTTACTTGTCTAAGAAAAGGATTGCTCATCATCACTATGTACTAGTTCAAGATACCTTCACTAGTGCTTAAGCAGCTAACCTCGCTATTGCTCTTCTCATGTTTTAACTTCAATGCTCATATATCTACAAAGGATATTTTTTCGCATTGGTGGGGGATTGTTGTTAATACTCAAAATACAACTCATATAATAATGATATTTAATTTTATTATTAATAGAATTAATTTGTGATGTGGAAATAACGATTTTGTCCTCACTATTTAGCCTATAAATAGTGGGAAATTTCTCTCATTTGAGATATACCTAAACAATAGAGTTTGCTTTAGAAACACTCTCTTTGGTTTTTATAAACCTATCACGAGTGTTGATTTTGAGTTGAGAGAAGAGAAGTATCATCAGAGTCTGATCCATCCTTCGAGTGTACGAAGTTTGGAGAGCCGTGCTAACCTCGGGGGACTGTTCATCCATTGTAGCGATTACACACATCGGTGCGAATTCGCTTCTAGGGCTGTGGTTAATACCACGACACGGTTTGGTTTCGTTTAATTATTCTATTATTTTTCAGTCAGTGCTAACGTCTCGTTTTGCATCAGTCTATTTTTCTAACAATAGGTGCCTAAACTATTTTTTGGCTGAAATAGGTGCCTAAACTTTCATTTTGGCTTATTTTAAAGTCAATTTTGGCACATACTTGGGAACCTATTTCAACAAAAAATGAAAGTTTAGGCACCTATTTCAGCCAAAAACAAAACTTCAAGCACCTATTTCATCTAAAAATACTTTAGGCACATATTGCAGAAAAGAGACATAGTTTGGGCACTTATATTGTAGTTAAGTCGAAATAAAATTATAAGATAATCTAATTAGGATGAGATTCAAACCGTAAGCTGACTAATAATAATAAAAAAATACATACATAAATGTATCAAAAATGAAAATACATTCATTTGATCCAACAAAATAAAAGGAGAAAACTATCTATTACCATAAATATCCAAAAAATGCCTATTACCACAATTATCTCTATAATGAAATTTATTTCATCCGCTTCATTGTTTCAAAATTAGCTACTCATACCTTTAAATTGAGTTATCCTATTCCTTGGAGTAGCTTTTACTTATTGTTATAGATATGTGAAAAATGAAAAGCTTTAAATAGTCCACACCTACTATAAATGTAATCTCGTTGATAGGGTTTCTTAAATAGGAAAAATTATTTGATAGGTCCGACTTACCATGTCATTCGTGATCCCATCCAATAACATTATTTTCATGAGAAAATTCTACCACGTGCGACGAACACCGTTAAACACTTCTAACGTTGAACACCACTAAACACCATTAAATTAATTAATAAAAATTAAAAATTTCAAGGACTCAACATACAATTAATACTTATTTAAAATAAATTTTCAATTAAATTATTATTCATATATATTCTATTTTTTAAATTTTATTTTCAAATAATTGAATCAAATACCAACCATAGTCAATCTCTAAATTAAAAACCCTAAATCCTTTTCTGGGAATTGAACCATGAACCAAAAGTTCAACCTCCGGTTCAGTTTCTTCATAGTATTTCCAACCATGCCGATGAGTATTTGAGTTTTGATAACAATATTAGTTCTTACCAATATGGTACTAATTTGTTATGCATTAATGATGAAAATATATTTAACACAAACAGTGAATCATGTGGTTTATGCACATCTCTGGCAAGAACATTAAGACAGTGAACTTGACATAATAGCTTGCATCAGTTTCGATCTCTTGATTGATGAAGATAATAAAAAATCAAAAAGAGAAAATCTGATACAAGCCTCGAAACACCGCCTTCCCAGAACTCTCACTACGATCTACTCGAGCATAAATACTTTTGGTTCATGGTTCGATTCACAAAAAAAGATTTAGGGTTTTTTAATTTAGGGATTGACTAAGGTTGATATTTGATCCAATTATTTAAAAATAAAGATGAAAATAGAATATATAATTTAATTGAAATTTTATTTTAAGTAAGTGTTAATTCTATGTTGAGTCCTTGAGATTTAATCTCTATTAATTAATTTAATGGTGTTCAGCGTTAATGGTGTTCAACGGTGTTCGTCGCACGTGGTAGATTCATCTTTTTCCATGTTATTTTTGGCTGGGACCACGAATAACGTAATGAACCGGATCCATCTAATAATTTATCCTTAAATAGAGATTAAGATGTTTATTTGTTGGGACACGTATGCAACGTCATTAAAATTCAGTATGAGTTAGTTGAGGTATAGAAGGTTCGTTAATGGGACACATATGCAAGGTCATTAAAATCAGTTTGATGTTCGTTGAGGTGTAGGCCATGTTACTACAAACAATTATTTCCAACATTATTTTAGGTTATTGTTCTCAGTTATAAGATTAAAGTATGTATTCATACTTGTTTTTGATTAATTTTTTTAATTAGTTTAAATGTGATTATAAGATAATATTTGTTTATACATATTTTAACCCTTTGACAATGAATACACTCTTTGCACACAAAAGCGATTGAACCCAAGTCTTTTCAGATGAATATCATCCACTTTTCCACTGAGACTATTTATTTACATTTATATATTATAGTGATTTAATCTACGTATATTTTTACATGTTCATATCTTCATATTATATTTATGTTATTTTTCATGCATGTTACACTTTTAATTATTTTTTATGTTGTGTTTATATATTGTCTTAATTTATTTCATAATGTGTATACTTCATTATTGTGGTTCGTTTTAGATTTTTTTGTATATTTCTTGCGTTGTTTAGATGCTTTCGAAATGAATTTCAATAGTTCGAGAATTTTATTACTATCAGATTTTTTACATTCTAGTGTGATTATATGGTAATATTTATTTTTCATTCTTAGCCCTATAAAAATACACATACACCGTGTTGACAAACTGCTCAAAAACGGGTCTCCTAGAAAAATTTTAACGAGGTCCTATTTATTTTATATAAAAAAAAAAGAAACAGAAGTCTCCTACAATACCAACGCTCCCATTTCATACGGGGCAACTCAATGGGTTCTACTACTAGAATTATTTAAAAATATCATTAATAATAATTATTATTTATTTTAACTCTCTTATTAAGTTATTATCTTAAATTAATCGAAAAGGATCACTGTCAGAAAAAGATGAAAAATCTTCATTTTAAATGTTGGGTAAACTATATAAATGGTCACTAAACTTTTAGGGTATATCCATTTTGGTCACCGTACTTTTAAAATATTCGATAAGGTCACCCATTTTTTAGTTCGATTTCAATATAGTCACCGAACTTTTAGGGTGGATTTATTTTGGTCACCATACTTTTAAAATATCCGATAAGGTCACCAAACTTTTAGTTCAATTTCAATATAGTCACCAAACTTTTAGTTCACTTTTAAAATAATCGAATCAAAATAATTTATTTTAAAAATTTGTACTGAAATCGGGTTCAATTAATCCTTAAAAATTATTTTGGTTATTTGCTAAATTCAAATTATTCAATTCTCAATCTTATATTGTAACAATTAAATCGGATAGTCGATTGACCGGTTGATTGAAATATTTGATTCGAGTAATAATTTTTTACTTTGTTTATTAAAATATCAAATATGGTAATATGATAAATTTAATAAGCAAAGTAAAAAAAATCATTACCCGATTTTTTTTAAGGATTAATCGAATATTTCTATTTGTATAACCATGTCATTTGAGAATGACCAAAATATGAACGATTTGAAAGTTAGGTTATTAAATTGAATTTTTTTAACTATGCTGACCAAAATAGGAGTGAGAAGAATGTTGAGCAATGATTGGTGTAGTTTACCCATTTTTTATTAAGGAAAAAGAAAAACTAATGTCAGCTTCTAACGAAATGTAACGGGAGGGACCATATTGAAAGCAAACTAAAAGTTCGGTGACTATATTGAAATTAAACTAAAAGAGTAAAATAATTGACGTTTGGTAAAAGATGAAATAATTAATGATGTTTTTTGGTCAATTGATTTAATTTGTCTGACATCTCAAAGTAAAAACAGTATTATAACTCAGAAATGCACGGAGTACATTTATAAATAAATCAATTGTACGGCGTTTTCAATTGAATTGAAAAAAATAATAATAGAGTAGGTAGTAGGTGACAGTTGCTCATAAATGAATCACTTAACTTTTGGCTATAAAAACCCTCAAGCACCATCCACATTCCAGACAACAATCAAGCTTCAGTATTATAACTCACAAGCTCTACAGAATCAATATGGCTAGCTCCATGTGTTAGGAACTTCCCTGTAACGTTCTCAAAAGAAGTAGAAGAATTGAAGAAATAAGAGTAAGATAGAAGAGAAAGGTTTCAATATGGAATATCGAACCTAGGAGGAAGTTTAGCCGCAGCCAAAAGTTTAACAAATATCACATAAAACATTCTATAGGTGTTCCTAACTTATTTATACTAATATTACTGCAGCACAATTAAAATAACATTCCAGCAATAGCAATTCTGCAGCTTCTTCATGTGCTCCCATCGACATAGTCTTTCACAACATGATTCGATTCCCGGTTCATAACACCATGTCCCTTAAGCTTGCATGCGTGGTGGTGTTGTGCTTGGTTGTGGGTGCACCCCTGGCTCAAGGAGCCATAAGTTGCGGTCAAGTCACATCCTCCCTCGCACCCTGCATGCCTTACCTGACCAGCGGCGGTGATGTTCCTCCAGGTTGCTGCAGTGGGATCAAATCCCTCGACGCCGCCGCCCAGACAACACCCGACCGCCAAGCAGCATGCAACTGCCTCAAAAGTGCAGCTGCCAGCATGAATGGCATCAATTATAGCCTTGCAAGTGGACTCCCAGGCAAGTGCGGCGTGAGCATCCCTTACCAGATCAGCCCCAGCACTGACTGCAAAAGGTTTGAATCTAACTTAAACTAAATCTCAAAAGGTTATCCATTTATTAACAGATGAATGTTTCATTGTTGTTGGTGCATTTGCAGCGTCAAGTGAAATTTAGGCATGGAAGTTCCTCAGCTAATGGAAGGGAAAATAAAGATAGCTACAGAATAAAAATGAATGTTATAAATCCATAGTTATCCTGGATGTAGTTGTTCGTTGTGCATTACGCGACTATATAATACCCACTTTTATTATTAATATATCCGTTTCTTCTATATTAATATTATTTGCATACGTTTCAAGTTTTTTCCTTTCATTCGAGTATTCTATAATAAATATGTTTACATGATCTAATGGTCATCAAAATTACTATTGCTAAAACCAGAGTTTAACTTAATCAATTTTTACAACAATGGTATAAACACGACACTCAAGAAATTTATTATTTGATTAACTCCACATTTACATTTCATTTTGTATTTTATTATAAAAAAAATCATTAGATTTGCTCGTTATAAAAAAATTCTGTTCACCTAAGATATTTAGACAAATGGTGGACTGTTGGCACATAAAGTAAGAAGTTTACCCGCTTAAAATAAATTATGGGCTCAACATATATGCCATAGTGTAAAAGCAGTCCCATGTAAATTCTTTATCTTAAAATCTTAAAGAGAATGAATTCATTTAATTTTTGACGTTTTGATTAGGGTTATAACTTTTTTATGCGTCGGCCATTCCCGTACAAATTGCGGATAAAGAAATTGTGTCATAATTTTACCTTTTAACTATCGTAGATTAGGGGATACCCTTTCCACAAGCCATATGGAATACAATCTAGTTTCTTATGAGGTGCACGATTTAATATGTGATTTGCAGAAAGAATGGTGCCCCGACATGTTATTGATAACCCCGATTTTTTTAATATAACATTCATCATGTATTTTAACGTTCTATTTCTCCTTTAGCAACACCATTTTGTTAAGGACATAGTGTGCAAATCATTCATGTATTATGTCATTCTTTTCACATACCTATTTAAAAACATTAGAGTCGTATTCACCACTCTTATCGGATCTAACTCGCTTTATTCTCCTATCAAGTTGATTTTTTACTTTTGTTTTATGAACTAGAAAATAATGTTTAATCTCATCTTTAGTTCTAAGGAGATAAACCTTTCTATATCTAGAACAATCATCTACGGAAGTGCCGTAATAGTGTTTTCCTCCCTTACTCTCACTACTTTTAAAGTCTAATAAATCTTTATGAACTAATTCTAAAAGTTCAGTTTTTCTTTTCATGACAGACTTAAATGAAGACTTAGTATGCTTAGCTTCTACACAAATTTTACATTTGTCAAAGCTATTTTTTTAGACTAGGCATATTATTCATTTTGATGAATTTTGTTTAAGAGAATGAATGTTCCCGTCTTAATCTAGCATGCCACATATCAAGAGATCCAACAATATAAACAAAAGTGGGGGCTTTATTACTTTCATTAAACATAGTCTCTACTACAAATAAACCTCCGTTTAAATATCTTTGCCCGACATAATCACCATTTTGGGGAAGTACAGGTTTATCTGCCTCAAAGACTAGTTTAATGTTTGTCTTATTAAGTAATCCACCACTTATTAAATTTCTACATATGACAGTTGCATAAAGAACATTATTTAAAGATAAAGTTTTACCAAAAATCAGCTTAAGCAAAACCTTCCCTTTGCCTAGCATTAAAAGAGCTACTAGAGTTCCCATATACACTTGTTCACCTTTAGTCATGCCCTCAAATTCGGTGAACATCTCTCGGTTAGTGTAGAAATATCTAGAACCACTAGTGTCTACGGCCTATTCAACATTAATCTCCATTAGATTCACATCGAAAACCATCGCAACAATTATCTCGTCAGTGTTCTTGGTGGAATACCCGAATTTTGCTCGGGTATATATACATACATACATATATATATATATAATATTTCTCTTAAATAAAACAAGGGTTAACTACTAGAGTGGTTACTTATGTTTCCCCCCAGTACAGAGTTGGTCACCGATTTTCAAAAACGACAATAAGGTCACTTACATTTTCGGGGTGTAAACTTTTGGTCACTTAGTCGTTTGTTGCCGTTAAATGTTAACGGAAGGCTGATCTAACACAATAAAAAAGAAGGATAAATTACTTAAATAGTCTCTAAATTATTACTTCAATCCTACTTTGACCACCGAAATAAAAATAATTTGTATAGTTACAAATTTAATCCTTCATGATAAGTATTTATTTTGGTTATGTTTTTAGTCCTTATTTTGATCGAATATATGTTTGAAGGACTTAATTGGGTTGTTTTTATGTTGTTCTCATGCAGGTTACGTAATGCTGAAAATAAGTTGGAATGCTGCAGAAAATACTGGTGTCGTGGGCAGATTCATGGGCATGAACCAGGGCATGAATGCTGACTGGGCGCCACATCAGCACCTTCTTGAAGATGATGTCAGCAACGCAGATAGCTTATCAGTCCACTTATCAGATAGCTTATCATCCGGATTTTTATTTTAAAATTCAAAACTTGGATATTTATCTTATGTAATTTAATTTAAATTTAGGATTTATCATCTTAGGTTTTTAGGGTTTTCAACTACTATAAATACCCCACTTTGGGGGTGAATTAAATCATTATTCATTCCATTGTTCTCTTCTTCGTTGAGTTTAATAAAAGCTCTTTATTTTCTCCATTTCCATATTACCTCCATTTTTGTCTTTATTTAATTAAGTATGGTTTTTCTCACCAACCATGCTTAACTAAATTCCCTTTAGCCAAAAGCAACGCCAAACCCGACTAACCTCGTGAGATTAGGAAAATACTTCAATCCTTCAACAACTCCTTTTTAGATTCTCTGTAAAATTGATTAGGCAATCGGCCTAATCTTTAGGCATCTCAATTGTTTCATTCTGAGAGCGCGCATCGGGTTGAAGTGGTTTAAATCCAACGTTGGGGACGAGGAAAAGCTTGTAGCCAATTCAACTCCCTAAGAACAAACTTAGTGGCGGTCCACTAAGGGGAATCAAAATTGGAAACAATTCTCATCGAGATAATTATCCGAGCACGGGCTTCTCCAACACTAACTCAGATTTGAGTTAGCATCGAATGCCATAGCTAACTCACTAAAGTTTGACTTCAAGGATTGCCCTGGGAGCCGAATTTACCAAATAGAAGTAAGTTTCAAGGGTTGGGCCTTGTAGACTGTAACCGGCAGGAAAGTCGAAGAAAAATCAACTTTAGTAATCGAAGATATCGTGGCAAAGCGTGGCTTGAGGCTAATTCAATCTATAATTCATTTTCAATATTTATTTTACCTTCTTATTATTTTTTCTTTATCATTCAAATCCTCTAAAATCCCCCTTTATTTTCTACAGGTTATTGGTCTAAATCAGAACGAAAGGTGTTAGAATTCCTATTCCCTGTGGATCGACCGTTACTCTCGCTATATTATTTTAAATCTTATTTATTTGAGTTTAAGGTTTTATTTTTGACACTATACGACGCGTGAAAGAGATTGAATTTGGAGTTAAAATTACCTCCAAATAAATTGAAGAGTGAAAGAGAAATTTTTCCTGTAAAAAAACTCCATAATCGCAAAATTTCTCGTAGGGAAATACTCAGTTGGATAAAGCGCAAGAACTGGAAGAAGTACTTGTCGCAATGCCTGTAGTCTGAACCAGGTCGTCGAGCTAATGATGATAAACAAGCGCTGGATGGGAGGCAACCCATTATTTATTTCTTGATTTTTCAGTTTCAAATTTATTTTTATTTTCTTTATTATTTTTAAGACCCACGTCTACTTTTCCTTTATCTTTTCTTTTTAGCATTTTTTTATTTACTTCCTCTTAATAATATAGTTATTATTACTAATTTAAATTTATTATATATTATTTATAATATATTATTTATTATATATTATTTATTTTAGATTTACGTAAGTTATATATATATATATCACTTCATCTATATATTATCTTATTTACTTTTAAATTTAACTCTTATCTTTATTATCCTAAATTATTATTGATTTTAAATCATAATATATATATATCTTTTAAATTATTAATCTGTATTTATATATCTTTTTAATATATATATATATATATATATTTATCAACTATATCTAAAATTTTAAAATAAAATTATCCTTTTGCAATTTTTTTAATCTTTTTATTTCAAAAATAAAACTAACATAAATTTCCCTTTACTTTTTCTTTATTCTGCAGCTGCCATTATCATTTCATTTTCAACCTTCATCACCCGATCGTCCACCATTACCACCACCATGATCCGAACTCGAGAGCAAGCTCGCCTTCGCCCTTACACCAGACTCGGAGCCCACTACTGAAACATGCTCTTTTGCAATCGGGGAGTATTTTCACCCTCTCTCTTTTGTATTTTATTTTATGTTCATTTTGAGGCAAAATGATTTAAGTGAGGGGGGAAGATATGCTTGTCAAATTTTCATATTGCTTATTCGTTTAGTTGTTCTCTTATTTCCCTGATTTTACTTAATTTAAGTTCATCGTTTAATCTTTAGTTTTGCCTTGTCTCACTGTTTTCATATGCTTTTGTATCTATCTTGTTAGAAAATTCTAGGTTGCATGGTAGATTTTGGCATGATAATTTTTTTTTATTAAAACCCTTTATATGACATTTCTTTCTCTATTAATTCACATGATGCTTACCTAAGTACACAAGACATATTTGTGAGTTTTTGAGCCTAATGAGCATGCATTATATTTGCTCTTTGTTTCTTTGAGTGTGCCTAGCTAAATTAGTTGCATTCTAGAACTTGTTTTTAAATTCTTTTTGAGATTACGTTGATTGATTATGATGCTTAAATATGATAGAGGCACTAGGTTTTAACCACTTCTCTTCCCAAATAAATTGCCTACCCTTTAATTAATTTCCCCTAGTGAAACAATTTTTGAGCCTTGGCCTTTTTCTTGAAAATCACCACATTTTAAGCCTAATCCATTTTTTTCTTAATTCCATTACTTTTGTCCCCTCTTTCAAGACAAAAATCGTCTTAAAAAAACATATTTGAATAAGTGCAGTACAGCAGCAGAAAATATATTGTGCAGAAAAAAACACTATGCAGAATTGTTCAAATAAATTTTGCAGAATTGTTCGAATATGCAGTGCAAAAAAAGTGCAGGAAATTGTTCGAGTCTGTAGAAAAAATAAAAACAGAAAGAAAAAAAATAGTGCAGTTCGAAGAAAAATACACTGCAAAACAGTTTTAGTTCAAAAAAAAAGAAAAAAGAAGAAGAAAAAAAGAGAAGTTTCTAATATATTTTTAGGATGATTTTTGTCTTGAATTTTAACCCTTATTTTCAGCCTTTATCCTACCCTTACCTTAGCCCCATTACAACCCTTCTTTAAGACCTCTTGATTTTTGCATCATATTCGTGTTAGTAGTGGAGATTAGATTTAAACACAAGCCTATGGTTATGCTCTAATTAGCTTTGGCTCGAGTGATTTTTCTCTACCCTTAAACACTTTGAGTGACATGAGGGATTCCTTGTGAGGGTACTTGGTTGGCATCATTGATGTAAGTAGGGTTTTAGAATGTCGTTTTTGCTTTAAATTCTTAATCATTGCCATTTATCTATTTTTGCTCCTTAGTTTTCTTTCATATTTAGATGCTTAATCATATTGAAACCTTTGAGACTTCGTGAAATTAAGGATGAAAACTTGAACTTAAGTTTGTTTAATTTTGAGATACTTGAGGACATGCATCGGATAAGTGAGGGGGAATTTGATAAGTATTTATTTTGGTTATGTTTTTAGTCCTTATTTTGTTCGAATATATGTTTGAAGGACTTAATTGGGTTGTTTTTATGTTGTTCTCGTGCAGGTTATGTAATGCTGGAAATAAGTTGGAATGCTGCAGAAAATACTGGAGTCGTGGGCAGATTCATGGGCATGAACCAGGGAATGAATGCTGACTGGGCGCCACGTCAGCACCTTCTACAAGATGACGCCAGCAACGCAGATAGCTTATCAGTCCACTTATCAGATAGCTTATCATCCAGATTTTTATTTTAAAATTCAAAACTTGGATATTTATCTTATGTAATTTAATTTAAATTTAGGATTTATCATCTTAGGTTTTTAGGGTTTTCAACTACTATAAATACCCCACTTTGGGGGTGAATTAAATCATTATTCGTTCCATTGTTCTCTTCTTCGTTGAGTTTAATAAAAGCTCTTTATTTTCTCCATTTCCATATTTTCTCCAATTTTGTCTTTATTTATTTATGGTTTTTTTCACCAACCATGCTTAACTAAAGTCCCTTTAGCCAAAAGCAACGCCAAACCCGACTAACCTCGTGAGATTAGGAAAATACTTCAATCCTTCAACAACTCCTTTTTAGATTCTCTGTAAAATTGATTAGGCAATCGGCCTAATCTTTAGGCATCTCAACTGTTTCATTCTGAGAGTGCGCATCGGGTTGAAGTGGTTTAGATCCAACGTTGGGGACGAGGAAAAGCTTGTAGCCAATTCAACTCCCTAAGAATAAACTTAGTGGCGGTCCACTAAGGGGAATCAAAATTGGAAACAATTCTCATCGAGATAATTATCCGAGCATGGGCTTCTCCAACACTAACTCAGATTTGAGTTAGCATCGATTGCCGTAGCTAACTCACTAAAGTTTGACTTCAAGGATTGCCCTGGGAGTCGAATTTACCAAAGAGAAGTAAGTTGCAAGGGTTGGGCCTTGTAGACTGTAACCGGCAGGAAAGTCGAAGAAAAATCAACTTTAGTGATCGAAGATATCGTGGCAAAGCGTGGCTTGAGGCTAATTCAATCTATAATTCATTTTCAATATTTATTTTACCTTTTTATTATTTTTTCTTTATCATTCAAATTCTCTAAAATCCTCCTTTATTTTCTACAGGTTATTGGTCTAAATCTGAACGAAAGGTGTTGGAATTCCTATTCCCTGCGGATCGACCCTTACTCTCACTATATTATTTTAAATCTTATTTATTTGAGTTTAAGGTTTTATTTTTGACACTATACGACGTGTGTCACTTCATATTTATAATTTTTTAATTTCTTCTCCCCTCCACCATCTTCCATATTCTTCATCATCTAACCCAATCCCTAATTTCCTACTATATTAATCCTCAATTCACACATCAAAGTTGTATTTACCTTTCTTTTCACCGTTTAACCAAATAAAAAAAATCTAATTTTCCATTTCTTATATTAATCGGGAAACAATCCCACCATTTCAATCACCAGAGCAAGTGACACAAACCATGGTATAGTTGAAGATGAAGGGAAGTTCAAGATAATAACCAAGGCGGTGCCCATAACCGAAGAGGTTTCAAGGATTCACAAGTATGTGATAACCAAAGAAGATTGTTTTGCTCATCTTGATCTGGGGTTCAAATTATACTCTTTGAGTGATCAAGTGAACGACGTGCTGGGACAAACTTATAAGCCTGACTACGCCAGTCACCTAAACTTTGGCGCAACAATGCTGGTGATGAGAGGGGGCAAAGACTTCCACATTTCAAACTTGTTTTCCCCAGACTTTGATGTTGCGAGGTTCACCGAGATCGATGAAGATAATTCATTCAAGGGCTCGAAAATGGCATGATTAAGCTGTGGCAGTGGCATTGACGGGCGAGGAGTTGTTTTCAAGAGATAGATTTCTTGTGGCAACAATATCACGTGGTCTAGTCCATAATAGAATTACTTTGGATCGGGAAATGGAAGAAAACATGTGGTTTATATCATAATAATAGTAACAATAAAAAAAGTATTGTAAACAACTAAGCCTGCAACAGCGTGAATAGGGAAAACATAAACCCCCTTGCCCCTACTAAATTTCTTATTCTTATCTTAATTTCTCATTGAATTAGCCCATAAACATTTTCTACTATAATTACACAACTATTGCTTTTGATTGAGATTAAAAGAGAAAGAAATGAAAAATTAAATTTTCTTATTTGGTTAAACGGTAAAAGGAAAGGTAAATCCAATTTTGATGTGTGAAATGAGGGTTAATATAGTAAAAAAAAAATAGGGATTGAGTTAGATGAAGAAGAATATGGAATATGGTGGAGGGGAGAAGAAATAAAAAAATTGTAAATATGGAGGATTAAATTTATAATTATACAAATTATTTTTATTTTGAGGGTCAAAATAGGATGGAAGTAATAGTTTAGGGACTATTTAGGTAATTTATACTTCATTTTATTATGTCAGATCAACCTCCCGTTAATGTTTAACGGCAACAAACGGCTGAGTGACCAAATGTTTACACCCTGAAAGCGTAAGTGACCTTACTAGTCGTTTTTGAAAATTGGTGACTAACAATGTACTGGAAGAAAACATAAGTGATCATTCCAGTAGTTAACCCATAAAACAAATATAAATAATAAATAAATAGATAAATTCATAAATAATATACAATCCATAAATTCAAAAAAATCTATTCACACAATGTCCACGTACATTTGATGTCTAAGCCCATTTATAATACAAAAACAAATTCTCATTCCATTACAATTGATTCCCGCCCAAATCTCATCAATTACAGTTGTTGGCCACGTGGTAGCCGCCTATTGGCCCAAAGAAAAAGCACACGACTTATGCTTCTACAACTCTTAACTGGTTCCAGCTAGCTCGCGATGTCATACACGTGACGTCATATGTGACGTCACGATCCACTAACCTATAAAAAGAGAGAAAAATTAGTCAAAAGAGGCAATAAATTATGCAATTTTTACCAGAATTAAAAATGACAAAAGAGAGAAACTTTTGGAACCGATACAATTTTAGACGAAACATCAAAGTTTTAAAGTTTACTTGGTCCTTCTGTATTTTTTTGCTTGATGATATCCATTTTAGCTCTATTAAATCATGTCAGCGCAATAAGGTTAAGAACATCATATTCAAAACTTGTTTCCAGATTTTCTGAATTACTTGCAAATACTCTAATTATGTTAGTCTGAATCTTCTTTGGAATTGATCTTTCGGGCTGAACTCTTGTGTGAGATAAGTTTCCATCTTAATCGTCAATATTGGTGTTTTCATCTGGAAACTTTTTTCGGCCTCCCTAATTCCTAGCAATGTGGTAGCTCAAGTTACAATCTTGTTCTATGACCGCTCAATCCTTTGCTCAATGCTACCCAAACCGTCCTCAATAACCTTCAGAAATTGCTCAACCTTAACAAGTCCATAGCCCACAATTCTCAGGATATTGGTTTTCAACTTCTGCAATTTCTTTTAAAAAAAATGCAATGTTTAAGCCATGCAATGCATGAATACAGAGACACAAAACAAAAACGAAAACAAGAACAAGAACAAAGGAAATGAGTTAGTACGGTGAAATAAACATATAAGCAAAAATTAAATTGCTAAAATAATAAAACAATACAAAACAGGAAAAAATAACTAGAGAAATGAATTTAAAAATACAACCATCCTAACCGCATGTTGTCTAGTTATCTACGGTTATCCACATAACTCTAGTAGGGCGTGGTTTTAAATTAATAAAATTAAAAAAAACCTTTTGCAAGAAGAAAAAAAAGAAATATGAGTTTAGGTAGTAAAATTGACTAAGGGAGTAAAAGGATACTTGATGCATATTGCATACACATCATGCACTCTTCATGCCCTTAAACTAGAGTTATATTGCTGCACTTGAATTACTACCTGCTTGACATTGTTGCACTGTGATATCTAAGGGCAGAAATAGAGCCAACTTCTGCTCGCCAGCACCTGTTGGCATTCCGACCAAAACTTTGTCGAGGTACTATTTTCAGATTTTTTTTCTTTTGCATTACTTGAGGATAAGCAAGGAGTTGGGTTTGGGGTGTGTTACCTCCTCAAAAGTACTGATTTTTATGTCATTCTTACAATGCTTTTGCTTGCTTTTGAGTACATTTAATTGCACTTAGATGTTAAATTCATGCATTTGCATAAGGAGTTTAGATTTTTGTCTATGCCGGAGTGAAGGGTTGTTTTGTTGGCAATTTTGCAGGATTGGCATAGTAATTGACAGAAAAGAGCAGCGTAGGAAGGCATGCCAAAGAGAATGTTGAGATGTTGTTGGCACAGATGGACCAAACGATGCCAAGCACTGGTGGCAGAAAAGAGGAATTTGATGCCATGCCAAGTAGCTGTTGAACCCAAAAAAAATAAGACGAGATCAGGCTGCGAGAAAATAACAATCGGATCAATCTCTGAAAAAACATCAGATAAATGGTGTCAAGCTTGGTTTCCAAACGACAACGGCAGATGACATCAGCTCTAGCACCTGATCAACTTATCACCTTATCAGCCTATAACTTCAAATCTGGATAAAGGAGATCACAAGCCTCATCCCTTGCGCATTCAAATTTCAAATGCAAAGGCTTATCCTAGTCTTTCTTGCACATCTATTTAAAGATTGATCGACCAAGCAATGAAAAAGGTGGAGGACTTACTTTGGAGAGTGACGATCGACGATCGGCTGCACCAAGGAGACGTGGTTTGGCCCACTTGACTAAGGGCTTGGATCTTGAAGGATTGCATCAAGAGACCCCTTCTCTCCCATTCACTTTGTCTAGTGATTTTATTTTCTTTTTAATGATGATGTATTCTTAAAACCTTGAAGGTTTTTTGGTTGATACCCTTACTATGAACTAATTTAATAGTTGGTGGGGGATGTTTGTGTTGAACGTTATTTTTATGTTAAGTTTTTAATAATGAAAATGCTCCGGCATTGTTTCTTCTATTTATCATACTTTACAGTTTCCTAAACACTATGCTAAGCGAGAGCTGACATTGTTGGCCTATTGCACCTCAATATCTTAACAGACTTGGGTGGCAATGATCAAGTTGCTGGATACTAAGGCGAGATGCTTCGAGAGAATATGTTCAAGTAGATGAACTTACTTCAGAAGTGAAATCTACCCCTTAGGAGTATAGATTGGATCTTAATCAAATTGGTTTTTAAAAAAAAACATTCACTATAGAGATATAAGGGTTTTTACAAAATCAATTTATGGTAATAACCATCGAGAGAGGCTTTGCCAATTTGATTATGCTCGACAAACAATGTAAAGACATGGCATTATTAGAAGCTGACATGGCATGAATAGCGTGAAAACCATGCATCCCTTGCCAACGCTCATCATTCATTTAACACTCTCCTTGCAAACACTGTTTAATTTCTTTTCTTTTTAAATTGTTTTCAAATCCACTTTAAAAACAAATCAACTTTTTCCTCAATAAGTAAACATTAAAAGCAATTAAACTCTTGATCAATCCTTGTGGGATTGATACTCGGCTTACTGCTATATTACTTGTCGTCCATGTATACTTGCACGCAAAAGACTCAGCCTTTGGCACTATTTTTACTACATTTCCAATATGTTTTTTGCCCCTTTTGCCAACACTCTCGAGAGTCAACAAGTACAACGAAAGTTGACTCAATTGTTCTTGTATTCACTTATTAGCCATCGCTGAGAGGTATGGTGAGTGGGCTTATATGAGTCTTTCATTAAGGGTAGAAGTTGAGATTGGTAAGATGTTCATGTGCTTTGTTGCATCAACAAGCATCTTTTCATTTGTTTCTTGCTAGCAATCGTTATTCTGGTAATGAATCACCGAGGCAACCCCACTACCATCATTATATTATTTTTGTTTTACTTTCAGTACTTTGCTTTGATATTACCTATATTATTTACCTTTCTTTGTTGCGACATCACCTATTGCAATTACCTTATTTTCTTACTTATTGCACTAACATTGGTAGACATTCGAACAAGCATCCTTGTGGGATCGATATCCGATAGGAACTACCTCTCAACTATACTTAAATCGACAAGTGTACGATTGCACAAATCGTGTGACGTTATTTCACCGATCAAGTTTTGTTGTTGTTGCCCGAGACAGTTTTCGTTTGGTTTTTATTTTTGTCATTACATTTTTAACATTATTTTCTTTTGTTTTGTTAATTATTTTAGGTGAGCTAAAAAGGGAGATAACCAAATATAATGGATGGTAGACACCGAACCATTCGAGATTGCATGATGTATAAAAAGGATATTTATGCAGCACTCGCGGTAGAAATTTTAGAATTGAACAACAGGATCAAATCAATGCAAATGCCTAGAGTAGCCCAAAGAGTCGATATCCCTACATTCAGCTGTGAGATTTGTGGTGACAACCATAGTTTTGAAGACTGTCCAAAACTCTTAGGCAACTCGTATGGAAATTCATATAATGCTACTGCACATAATCAACAGTCTTGGGGAAATCTGAATTTTGGTCAATTTGTTGGGGCATTTCGATATGGGAATAATTTCTCCCAACTCGTTTATAATCCAAGACTAGGGAAATACAATTCACAGCAGGCACAATACAATCAACAAACTTAGCTGCAGTCACAATGTAGAGCGTTGGGGTGTTCTCTAAATAGGAGCGCAAGTGCACACTCTTGTCAAGTTATAGTATAAAAGATATCGTCTCTTAGAAGGATTGGACAGCTAATTCGAATCACAATTCCTACACAAGGAAAATTAAATGCACAAGTAAATTTTAGTTTGTAAAAGAAAAGTAAATAACACAAGTAATTGATAGAAGAGATCAAGGTGATAGAATGGGCCAGGTTATGCTGCTCAATAGTGTGAAACTGTGTTGAATAGGTTAAGTTGTCTTGAACTGAATGCATTGAATTCATCCTTCTAATTTTGACTTCTTTGACTTAAAGTTGGTCTTATTGGGGCACAAGTAACCTTAAGCCGCCTTGGATAATCTCCTCTTGGGCGGCTCTGTCCATTGTTTCCGACATTAGGAGATTGCGTGGATGGGCTCATTGGACTCAAAAAATTAGGCTATTCCAATCGCACTCTAATTCACCAATTCCTCTGGTTGCTGCCTAGGGCGGCAGTTATGGCGGCGGCAGCTACTCGGTAGCTTTTCTTTCTGTGTTTAGCTAATTCACTATAGCTCCTTGGCTTGCTACCTCAGCATCAACTTCTCTCTTCTTCTGCGAGCTTCTAGTACCTGAAACTAAAACTAAACTAAAACAGTATCTTTTCTCACCAAATTAAAGATATTCAATATAAACAGGGTAAAGTAAAAAATACTGTAGATAATGCAAGCATGCACCTAAATATGCCTAAAATGTACTTAAGAACATCAATAATATGAGATGGAATGCATACAAAATATAGGACTTATGAGCACTTTACATACAACAAACTCCGTTGCAGCCACAATATCTTCAGTGGCCACATCCACTTGCTCAAGCACCTATGCAGCCACAAAATACACCAACTTCCGCATTTGATCCCTACGCAACTTTTGCAGCTTTGATGCAAGAGCATTTCACTCGGACATAAGCAATTGTTCAAGGGAATTCCTCATTGATTCATGCATTAGAAGTACAACTGGGACAACTTGCTTCCACAATGAATCCTATACCGCAAGGCAAACTTTTGAGTGATAAGGAATCAAATGTACCAACTCAAGAAAGTGGAGAAGTGGATCATAACAAAAAGATTACATTTGAAGATATTGTTGATGGACCAACAAAACATGTTCTCATAGTTGTCACTTCTTTGCCTCAAGTGTTTAAATCTAATATGTGGACGTAACCTGAAATGTCGGTGCAAACCAAAATGTTGGCGCAATCTGAAATGTCATCACATCCACCTTTGTCGCGACAAGTTCATGACTACGCACATAGTCAACAAGATGACAATACTTTTTTAATGGAATCTCAACATGTATCTCTTGAAGAACCAACACTGCTAGATTTGAAGCCATCAAAAGAAAGGTATGATCATTTTGAAGAAGATATTCTATCTATGGCGTTTCCTTCCATTATTATTGTTGCACCAAAATCTCTACTGATGGAGATATTTAAAAAACATGAACAAAGTGGTGGTTGGATGCTTGGAAAAATTCAAAGAATTTGTCCTTCACTTCATTTACAAAAAAATCTAGCATATGATTGCTACGAAAACTAGCTAGAGTAGCAAATTTCACTACAATGAAAGCTACATTCAATAGAGTTTGCTTTAGAAACACTCTCTTTGGTTTTTATAAACCTATCACGAGTGTTGATTTTAAGTTGAGAGAAGAGAAGTATCATCAAAGTCTGGTCCATCCTTCGGGTGTACGAAGTTTGGAGAGCTGTGCTAATCTCGGGGGGCTTTTCGTCCATTTTAGCGATTGCACACATCAGGGCGAATTCACTTCTAGGGAAGTGGTTAATACCAAGACACAGTTTGGTTTCGTTTAATTATTTTATTATTTTCCAGTCAGTGCTAACGCCTCGTTTTGCAGCAGTCTATTTTTCCAAAAATTTCTTTCAATCTTAGAGGGATATTGTGACGTCAACTGGATTACCGATAATGATGAAGTAAGCTCTACGAGTAGGTATGTTTTTACCTTAGGTGGTGCAGCGATTTCATGGAAGTCTGCTAAGCATACTTGTATCGCTCGCTCTACCATGGAGTCAAAATTTATTGCTCTTCACCTAGCTGGGCAAGAAGCCAAATGGTTTAGAAATTTGTTAGCAGAAATTCCATTATGGGGAAAACCGACTTCTTCGGTGTCTTTGTTGTGTGATTCTCAAGCGTCGATATGTGTGGCTAAAAGCCAAGCTTACAATGGTAAGAAGAGACACATTCACCTACGACATGAATTAGTGAGACACTTAATAAGGAACATAGTATTCTCTTTAGAGTATGTGAAGTCGGAAAGGAGCCTAGTTGATCCGCTTACCAAAGGGTTAAGTCGGAATTTGGTTCTAGATTCGTCGAGGGGGATGGGTCTAAAGCCCATTGGTTGAGGAATTCATGGTGGATACCCAACTTAGTTATCTAAATTCAATGTGGTCAAACGAAACAATAAAGAGTACTCATAGTGTACATTTTTACTACCTATCCCTATGACGAACAATGTACATGTCCAAGTTGAGTTTTATTACTCCTAATAAATTCATAGCCCAGATTTTAGGTGGTCTTAGTGAGAAAGACTTGATGAATTTACCGACCTTGGTTGAATAAACTACTCTTAATAAGTTCATTGCCTAGTATTGAGTGGGGAGTCCTATCGCGAAGGATTGCCCAGTGTTGAGTGGGAAGTCTAATCGCGAATGACTGAATGAACTTGCCGCTAGAAAGGATGAGTTTTCTGAAAACTCTTAAAGAATTCAACCCCAAGAGTTTGGGTTGTTCTATTGAGAAGAACTTATTAAATTCACCAACTAAAGAGGTTGAGTTATTATTCTTAATGAATTCTTATCCCAAAGTTTTAGGTTGTTCATTTTATAAGTAAACTTGAAGAATTCACCTATTTATTTGAGATGATGAGCTTAAGGAAAAAGCTCTTAATTATTTTATAGCTCTTATTTGAATGGTTTATGTTGAGACAAACTTGATGAAATAACTTATGTAAGTGAGAAGGAGTAGCCACCTTCTATGAAAAACATTGGGCCGTTTTTCTAGTACACTTACAAGAATCCTGAGGAAATAGGCTATATATATATATATATATACATTCATATATATACTTTGTAGACACATCAAGGACTTTGATGGATGAAGGGTTAGTTGTGTGTTATGAGTTTACCCTAATCTTAGAAAGTTCAAGACTAGTTTTACTTGTCTAAGAGAAGGATTGCTCATCATCACTATATACTAGTTCAAGATACTTTCACTAGTGCTTAAGCAACTAACCTCGCTATTGCTCTTTTCATGTTTTAACTTCAATGCTCTTATATTTACAAAGGATAATTTTTCGCATTGGTGGGGGATTGTTGTTAATACTCAAAATACAACTCATATAATAATGATATTTAATTCTATTATTAATAGAATTAATCTGTGATGTGGAAATAACGATTTTGCCCTCACTATTTAGCCTATAAATAGTGGGCAATTTCTCTCATTTCAGATATACCTAAACAATAGAGTTTGCTTTAGAAACACTCTCTTTGGTTTTTATAAATCTATCACGAGTGTTGATTTTGAGTTGAGAGAAGAGAAATATCATCAGAGTCCGCTCCATCCTTCGGGTGTACGAAGTTTGGAGAGTCGTGCTAACCTCGGGGGGCTGTTCGCCCATTATAGCGATTACACACATCGGGGCGAATTCGCTTTTAGGGTTGTGGTTAATACCACGGCACGGTTTGGTTTCGTTTAATTATTCTATTATTTTTCAGTCAGTGCTAACGCCTCGTTTTGCATCAGTTTATTTTTCTAACAATAGGTGCCTAAACTTTCATTTTGGCTTATTTTAAGGTCAATTTTGGCACATACTTGGGCACCTATTTTAACAAAAATGAAAGTTTAGGCACCTATTTCAGCCAAAAATAGTTTTGGCACCTATTTCAGCCAAAAACGAAACTTCAAGCACCTATTTCAGCTAAAAAATACTTTAGGCACATATTACAAAAAAGAGACATAATTTGAGCACTTATTTTGTAGTTAAGTCAAAATAAAATTATAACATAATCTAATTAGGATTTGATTCAAACCGTAAGCTGACTAATAATAATAATAAAATGGGTAATCTCCACTCGTGGTCCTTATCGTTTGGGGTTTGTTCTATTTTGGTCACCGGAATTCTAAAAAGATTATTCTAGTCACTTACGTTTAGAATCGTGTCTATTGTAGTCACTGAGACGTTATTCTCCATTAATAAAAAAATTAATTTAACCCCAAAACTTTTAAAACTTTATTTTTCACCATCTTCTCCAAAAACAATTTCGAATTTAATTGAATAATTCGAATCATACTAGCTATCACAACTGAAAGATGCATCGATGACACCATCAACTTGCTGGTTGAATTGGCTTCCCCTCTCCATGCTTTATTTTTCTTTGGCTTTCTTTGAAATAACATTTACACTACTTGGGGAAAAGAAATCATTATTGAAAAAATAATAATTCTTTCTAGTAAGAATCTTCTTAAATCAAATATGAAAATGCAAGTTTAGAAAAGATTATTACCCTGGTAATTTTCTAAACTCCTGTATAAACATCTTATGTTGGTTAATATAGATAGTCAAGGGAAATGAAAATTCTGAATAGCTCTTCAGCTTCTTTTTTTCTTTAAAATTCAAGTAAGCGACTAAGCATTATTTCGTCAATTGGCTTTCCCCTGTTTAATTTGTAGAAGCTTGAGCAATTCTTTTCAGAAACTTACTTGAATTCAACAACTGTTTTTTTTTTTTTTTTCCTTTTTGTAGTTGATACTGCAAGACCAAGCAAATTCTGCATCTGGCGAAACATGGAGGATTGTTCATCACATGTTTCATCTTCAGTGGCGAAACACAAGTAGGGGTGAGCAAAACTCGACTCGACTCGAAAAAATCGATATTTTTTTTCAATTTCGAGTTATTCGAGTCGAGTTGTTCGAGTTGTTCGAGTTATTCGAGTCAACTCGATTAACTCGAAAAAATTTCGATTTCGAGTCGGTTTGGAATTTGCCCAACTCGAAAAATTGAAAAATTGAAAAACCAAATTTTACAGTTTTACAATTTAGTCACTGATTTCATTTTTCTTCAATTCCTCCTTCATTTTAAGTCCATTTTTGACCAAATTTGAACCACATATTCCTAAACCAGCGTAGAATACATATTTATCTTCAATTTATATTTTTAAAATAAATTTCATATTTTTTCAATTCAGCCCCTTAACTTTGTATGATTTCCTCATTTCTTCAATATCTCCTTCGTTTTAAGTCAATTTTGACCAAAATTGAACCACATGCTCCTAAACCAATGTAGAAACTAGAATACCTATTTAGCTTCAATTCATATTTTTAAATTAAATTTTCTACTTTTGTAATTTAGCCCCTCAACTTTGAATGTTTCCCATTTCTTTAATTTCTCTTTCGTTTTAAGTCTATTTTTTTACCAAAATTAAACCACATGATTCACTAACACTATATAATATCTATATAACTTCAATTCATATTTTTAACAAATTTATTCTTTTTTTAATTTAGCCCTTTAACTTTATATTTTATTCAATTTGATCATTCAACCGATTTTTTTGTATTTTTTTTCTTTACATCAATTCATTGACTCATTTATACCCCCATCAGTACTTTATCCTTAAAAGTTCCTTATTTAAAAATAATATTATAAATATATTTTAGAAGTTTAGATGATATTTTTTTTATTAAATAACATTACAAATCTTACTTATGCATGTGAAAAATAATATGAAGATATATATATATATATATGCATATCTTATATGAATAGAGAAAGTCGTTTAAATTAGAATCAAATCGTACTATAACATGGTAAATAATTACAATTAAATTTGTATAGAAACTCGAAAACTCGACAATATAATTCGGAACTCGAAAAAAGTTTGTTGTAATTCTCTTTTTTGAACTACTCTTATGTTTTTGTTTTTATTGGTTTGTATCTTTTGACATGTGATGTTGGATTTTCTAAACTCTTCTGTGTTATTTGCTTTAGTTATTAATATATTTTAGGGCACTCTTTTCCTTCTTCCGCTATCTTTGGTCTCGTCTTGGCGTTACCTAGATAAGGAGGAGGTTTTTAACGAGGCCCGTAATTTATAATGGAAGGTTGAGTTTTCTTTTTGTTGGTTTGATTGTTACAATTGAAATTTGGACAAATTTACCTTGTTTGATGAAAAATGTGTTCTTATTTTTGTGCTTTTAGAATCATTGTATTGTTTAGTCATAAGTCAATTTATATGTATGTAGATATAATTCAAAATCTTTTTTTACACATGTGAAAAATAATATGAAGAAATATATATGTAGATATAAATAGAAAAATGTTTAAATTAAAACCAAACTCGAAAAATCGAATCGACTCGAACTCGACTCGAACTCGCTAAAATCGACTCGAATCGAAAAAATTTCAATTTAAGTTCAAGTTGTAAAATATGACGATTGAACTAGAATAACTCGAATTTTTTTGACTCGACTCGACTCGACTCGCTCACCCCTAAACACAAGCATGGCTAGTGGGGTCTATGGCCCCCCCTAAAATTTGAAAAATTGTCAAATAATCCTTAAATTTTAAATTATTTTTTATTTAGCCCCTCAAAATTTTTAAAATTCATATTAAACTTCAAAATTAAAATATTTTTAGTTAAATCTCCTATCATAATTTTTAAAAGTTCTTATTAAATCACTCAAAATTATTAGAAATTTTAGTCAAAACCCTAATTTTTTAATTTTTTTAAAAAAATTTAAATTTGGCCCCCTCAAATACTTACTCCAAGTTCTGCCACTGTTCATCTTCATTTTTCTCCTCAAAGATGCCGCAATTTAGAGTCGACAATGAGACTGATTCAAATGACGTCCAAATTGCGGGAGCTGATTCAAATACAGAAACAGATGAAAAATTAAGTTTTGGGATAGCTCGTATGATTCGAATTATCCAATTAAATTTGGAATTGTTTTTGGGAAGATGGTGAAAAATAAAGTTTTGAAAGTTTTAGGGTTAAATTAAAAATTATTTTTTTATTAACGGATACTAACGTCTCAGTGACCAAAATAGACACGATTCTAAACGTAAGTGACTAGAATAATCTTTTTTAAATTCTGGTGACGAAAATAGAACAAACCACAAACGAAAGGAAACACTAGTGAAGATTACCCTAAAAAAATACATAAATACAATACACATACATAAATGTATCAAAAATGAAAATACATTCATTTGATCCAACAAAATAAAAGGAGAAAACTATCTATTACCATAAATATCCTAAAAAATGCCTATTACCACAATTATCTCTATAATGAAATTTATTTCATCGCTTAATTGTCTCAAAATTAGCTACTCATAACTTTAAATTGAGCTATCCTATTCCTTGGAGTAGCTTTTAATTGTTGTTATAGATATGTGAAAAATGAAAAGCTTTAAATAGTCCACACCTATTATAAATGTAATCTCGTTGATAGGGTTTCTTAAATAGGAAAAATTATTTGATAGTTCCGACTTACCACGTCATTCGTGATATCATCCAATAATATTATTTTCATGAGAAAATTCTACCACGTGCGACGAACACCGCTGAACACTTCTAACGTTGAACACCACTAAACGTCATTAAATTAATTAATAAAAATTAAAAATTTCAAGGACTCAACATACAATTAATACTTATTTAAAATAAAATTTCAATTAAATTATTTTTCATATATATAATAATTTTTTAAATTTTATTTTTAAATAATTGAATCAAATACCAACCATAGTCAATCTCTAAATTAAAAAACCCTAAATCCTTTTCTGGGAATTGAACCATGAACCAAAAGTTCAACCTTCGGTTCAGTTTCTTCATAATATTTCCAACCATGCTGATGAGTATTTGAGTTTTGATAACAATATTAGTTCTTACCAATATGGTACTAATTTGTTATGCATTAATGATGAAAATATATTTAACACAAACAGTGAATTATGTGGTTTATGCGCATCTCTGGCAAGAACATCAAGATAGTGAACATGACATAATAGCTTGCATCAGCTTCGATCTCTTAATTGATGAAGATAATAAAAAATCAAAAAGAGAAAATTTGATACAAGCCTCGAAACACCACCTTCTCAGAACTCTCACTCCGATCTACTCGAGCATAAATACTTTTGGTTCATGGTTCGATTCATAAAAAAAGATTTAGGGTTTTTTAATTTAGGGATTGACTATGGTTGATATTTGATCCAATTATTTAAAAATAAAGATTAAAAATAGAATATATAATTTAATTGAAATTTTATTTTAAATAAGTGTTAATTCTATGTTGAGTCCTTGAGATTTAATCTCTATTAATTAATTTAATGGTGTTCAGCGGTGTTCGTCGCACGTGGTAGACTCATCTTTTTCCATGTCATTTTTTAAGGTGAATCTTCACCTCTTTCCTACTTGAAAGTTAAAATGAGGTGGATGACCTTATTTGTTGGGACCGCGAATAACGTAATGAACCAGATCCGTCTAATAATTTTTCCTTAAATGGAGATTAAGATGTTTATTTGTTGGGACACGTATGCAACGTCATTAAAATTCAGTATGAGTTAGTTGAGGTATAGAAGGTTCGTTAATGGGACACATATGCAAGGTCATTAAAATCAGTTTGATGTTCGTTGAGGTGTAGACCATGTTACTACAAACAATTATTTCCAACATTATTTTAGGTTATTGTTCTCAGTTATAAGATTAAAGTATGTATTTATACTTGTGTTTTGATTAAATTTTTTAATTAGTTGAAAGGTGATTATAAGATAATATTTGTTTATACATATTTTTAACCTTTGACAATGAACACACTCTTTGCACACAAAAGCAATTGAACCCGAATCTCTTAAGATGAATATCATCCACTTTTCCACTGAGACTATTTGTTTACATTTATATATTATAGTGATTTAATCTATGTATATTTTTACATGTTCATATCTTCATATTATATTTATGTTATTTTTCATGCATGTTACACTTTTAATTATTTTTATGTTGTGTTAATATATTGTCTTAATTTATTTCATAATGTGTATACTTCATTTTTGTGGTTCGTTTTAGATTTTTTTGTATATTTCTTGCGTTGTTTAGATGATTTCGAAATGAATTTCAATAGTTCGAGAATTTTATTACTATCAGATTTTTTACATTCTAGTGTGATTATATGGTAATATTTATTTTTTATTCTTAGCCCTATAAAATACACATACATCGTGCAGACAAACTGCTCGAAAACGGGTCTCCTAAAAAATTTATAACGAGGTCCTATTTTTTTATAAAAAAAATAGAAACAGAAGTCTCCTAGAGATACAAACGCTCCCATTTCATACGGGGCAACTCAATGGGTTCTACTACTAGAATTATTTAAAAATATCAATAATAATAATTTATTATTTTAACTCTCTTATTAAGTTATTATCTTAAATTAATCGAAAAGGATCACTATCAGAAAAAGATGAAAAATCTTCATTTTAAATGTTGAGTAAACTATATAAATGGTCACTAAACTTTTAGGGCAGATCCATTTTGGTCACCGTACTTTTAAAATATTCGATAAGGTCACCCAACTTTTAGTTTGATTTCAATATAGTCACCGAACTTTTAGGGTGGGTTCATTTTGGTCACCCTACTTTTAAAATATCCGATAAGGTCACCAAACTTTTAGCTCAATTTCAATATAGTCACCGAACTTTTAGTTCACTTTCAATATGGTCCCTCTCGTTACCTTCCGTTAAAAGATGACGTTAGTTTTCGTTTTTCCTTAATAAAAAAATGGATAAACTACACCATTCATCACTCAACATTCTTCTCACTCCAATTTTGGTCACTAGAGTTAAAAAATTCAATTTAATAACTTAACTTTCGAATTGTTCATATTTTGGCCACTCTCAAATGACATGTTTATACAAATAGATAAATTCGATTAATCCTTAAAATATTTATTTTGGTTAATTGGTAAATTTAGATTATTCAATTCTCGATCTTATATTGTATCAGTTAAATGAGATAATCGATTAACTGGTTAACTGAAATATTTGATTCTAGAAATAATTTTTACCATGTTTATTAAAATATCAAATATGATAATATGATAAATTTAATAAATTTTCGGTTGTGATAAAAGTGTAAAAACAACAAGAAAGTAAAAAATTGAAAGTTCACACCTATTATTTCTACCTAGAGCCAAAACATAAAAAAAAAATCAAAAGGGTATCAAAATCATTAGACTTTAAGATATTGCAATGCATAAATGAAGTGCACGATTTAATATGTGATTTGCAGAAAGAATAGTGCCCTCGACATGTTATTGATAACCCCGATTTTTTAATACAACATTCATCATGTATTTTAATATGTGATTTTAACGTTCTATTTCTCCTTTAGCAACACCATTTTGTTAAGGCCATAGCGTGTAAAGTATTCATGTATTATTTCATATGGAATACAATCTAGTTTCTTATGAGGTGCAGCAATTTCATGGAAATTTGCTAAGCAGACTTGTATCGCTCGCTCTACCATGAAGTCAGAGTTTATTGCTCTTGACCTAGCTGCGCAAGAAGCCGAATGGCTTAGAAATTTGTTAGCAGAAATTCCATTATGGGGAAAACCGAGTGCCCTTGTTATGTGATTCTCAAGCATCGATATGTGTGGCTAAAAGCCAAGCTTACAATGGTAAGAAGAGACACATTCAAATAAGACATGAACCAGTGAGACACTTAATAAGGAACAGAGTATTCTCTTTAGAGTATGTGAAGTCGAAAAGGAACCTAGCTGGTCCGCTTAACAAAGGGTTAAGTCAGAAATTGGTTCTAGATTCATCGAGGGGGATGGGTCTAAAGCCCATTGGTTGAGGAATTCATGGTGGATACCCAACTTAGTTATCTAAGTTCAATGTGGTCAAACGAAATCATGGAGAGTACTCATAGTGTACATTTTTACTACCTATCCCTATGACGAACAATGTACATGTCCAAGTTGAGTTTTATTACTCTTAATAAATTCATAGCCCAGATTTTGGGTGGTCTTAGTGAGAAAGACTTGGTGAATTTAGCGACTTTGGTTGAATAAACTACTCTTAATAAGTTCATTGCCCAGTATTGAGTGGGTAGTCCTATCGCGAAGGACTGCCTAGTGTTGAGTGGGAAGTCCTATCGCGAAGGACTGAATGAACTTGCCGCTAGAAAGGATGAGTTTTTTTAAAACTCTTAAAGAATTCAACCCTAAGAGTTTGGGTTGTTCTATTGAGAAGAACTTATTGAATTCACCAACTAAAGAGGTTGAGTTCTTATTCTTAATGAATTCGTATCCCAGAGTTTGGGTGGTTCACTTTATAATTAAACTTGAAGAATTCACCTATTTATTTGAGAGGATGAGCTTAAGGAAAAAGCTCTTAATAACATATGTAAGTGAGAAGGACTAGCCACCTTCTACGAAAAACATTGGGTCGTTTTTCTAGTACACTTACTAGAATCCTGAGGAAATAGGCTATATATATATATACATTCGTATATATACTTTGTAGACACATCAAGGACTTCGGTGGATAAAGGGGTTAGTTGTGTGTTATGAGTTTACCCTAATCTTAGAAAGTTCAAGACTAGTTTTACTTGTCTAAGAGAATGATTGCTCATCATCACTATGTACTAGTTCAAGATACCTTCACTAGTGCTTAAGCAACTAACTTCGCTATTGCTCTTCTCATGTTTTAACTTTAATGGTCTTATATCTACAAAGGATATTTTTTCACATTGGTGGGGGATTGTTGTTAATACTCAAAATACAACTCATATAATAATGATATTTAATTTTATTATTAATAGAATTAATTTGTGATGTGGAAATAACGATTTTGCCCTCACTATTTAGCCTATAAATAGTGGGAAATTTCTCCCACTTGAGATATACCTAAACAATAGAGTTTGCTTTAGAAACACTCTCTTTGGTTTTTATAAACCTATCACGAGTGTTGATTTTTAGTTGAGAGAAGAGAAGTTTCATCAGAGTCTGATCCATCCTTCGAGTGTACGAAGTTTGGAGAGCTGTGTGTTGAGTGTGTAAAAGTTCTATTATTTACACCCTTTTTAACCCATATTTCTGCCGCATTCAAGCATCATTGCATTGCATTTAGGTTAGTTTTCAATAAAACATCACAATTATATAAAAGGCACGGATTCTACTAAAAGATGGTGTATTTTGCAGGTAACTGCCATGGTTGACAATGAAGGCAGGCGCAGGACAGATAAGCAGGAAAGCTGAACTGGACTAGCAGCTGAAAAAGACGAACCTGTCATGGACCTGTCACGACAGCATGGTGACAGCAGATTTATGAAGAGGAAAAGTGAAGTGGACCTCGATAGATAGAGAAAAATCTGCTCGTCTGTCGTGTGGAAGCCGAATATTTTTCCAAGCCCCGGATCAAAAGATATGTCAAGCCAAAGCTCAAAGGAGAGGAAATCCCTAAAAGCAAGGATGCGGCTGGAAAGTAGGAGTCTTTAGAGATTTAGTTTTTATTAGAATCTTACTTTTAATTAAAGTTGTAATCCTTGTTACCTTAGATAACTTGAGCCCAAAGCTTATATAAAGGGCATAGATTAAACCTAGGGCATAACCGATTACCCAATAACCGAAACCAAACCCCTGCCGTCCACCCGTCACCGACATGTTCTAAATTCCCCCTAGGGCTACGGGTTGTTTTGTAAAGTAGTTGCAAGGGTTGCTTTGTTTTAGGATTTTTCAAGTGCAATAAAATAAACTTCAAGTTCTTTTATCTTGGTTTTAATATCTTGCAAGAGCATCGGGAGAGCATTGTGAGGTTATCTATTTACTTAGCATCGGGAGAGTTAAGTATACGAAAGAGATAAAAGCGCGTTCTCTAGTTTATAGTTGAACCATCTCGTGCTTAGGGATAAGGCGAGGTTAAGTGGCTAAGGAAGAATTCATACACATCGGTGTTCATCCTTTGATTCACGCCGGGAGGTATCATCAAAGACGTGTTCATCGACAGACTTGTGCCTAGGGATAGGGCAAGGCAGATCTGGGATCCTTGCCAAGCTTGAAGTACTGAGTTAGTGTCTGCTGCCGCGACAGCTAACGGACAGACGCCACGACAGGTGCTGTCGGCGACGGGAGCGATGACAGAACTGGAGATCCTAAGCAATTCAATACCTGCACTACCGAGCAATTCAATACCAGCCCATTCTCTCTATCTTGATATTCCAATCTTTTTATTTACGTTTTTATTATATTATTCTCGTGAAAATCTTCTAAATTATTTCCTTTACTTCGTGCAGTAAATCAAGGTGAAGTCATTAGCACAATCCCTGTGGAGACGATATCTGATACTTCGTATCACTTTACTACTTGCGTCGTGTACACTTGCACTACCATTGCGATAGACTATTTTACACGCAACAAGTTTTTGGCGCCGTTGCCGGGGATTGGCAACATAACTACATCTTTCTTTTATTGCACTTTTTGTTTTTATTTTTATTTTTAATTTTTCTTTAATTTTTATTTTTTGTTTTCAACTCTTGCTTTTCACAAGGTTCTCTTGTTTATGCGCAGATCGAAAAGAGGCGAAGATCCTGAGTATAAGTTAGACCCGGAAATCGAACGATCATTCAATCTCAAGAAACAGATTCGCCACCTTTTAGATAGGAACGAATACCTTGAAGAACAACTAGAGCAGATGGCCCGTAACCAGCCTGCTAGAGGAGACATACCGCCTGTCGGCGACCCGCCTGGGGCAGGTGGACGACGGTCATGTCGTGACTACATGCTGAACGATCATGTAGAGCTGGAGACCACGCTGCCGGATATTGATGTTGACAACTTCGAGCTTAAGCCTGTCATGTTTAGTATGATCAACAACGCCGGGCAGTTTGGTGGTTCTGCGACAGAAGATGCTAGGGAGCATCTCAAAATGTTCCAGGAGATCTGTGGTTCGTTTAGGCTACCAGGAGTTAGTCCGGAGATACTGAGGCTCCGGTTATTCCCCCATTCATTGAGGGACAGAGCTAAAACTTGGTGGAATAAACTTACACCGGGTTCCATTATGACTTGGGCAGATCTAACTCGTGAATTTTTATCTCGTTTTAATCCTTCACATTTATCTGAGCGATTACGTAGCGAAATTGCTACTTTTCAACAGGAAGATGACGAGCCGATGCACGAGGCCTGGGACAGATTTACTACTCTTCTACGGAACTGCCCAATGCATGGATTCCCTGTCTGGAATCAGGTAACTAAATTCTATAATGCTGCTAACTTACAAACTCGCATTCGCATTGATTCTGCAGCAAATGGACTATTATTGGATAAAGATCCGGACGAGGCATTGCAAGTTCTGAAAAATCTAGCCAAAAATGAGGAGCAGTTTCCGACAGCTAGAAGAGGGGGTAAACGGGTACTTGCTGTCAAGGATTATGAGGCCGACAGCACTATGAAATCACAGGTAGCATTCCTCACTAAAGCCATGAAACACTTATTGAGTGAAGAGGAAGTACGAGGGTTTGCTGTCGAGGAAGTTTGTGCTACATGTGAGGGAAATCATAGTAGGGATGAGTGCCCTATAAATATAGAAGAAGGAAAATATGTTGGAAATTACAAGCCAAACTACAATTCCAACAACTACAACCCTAATTGGAGGAAGGATCCCAAATTTTCTTGGAGTAATCCTAACAATGCCCTGAATCCGCAAGCATATAATCAGAATCAGGGGGGTCCTAGATTGTTGACGCGACAGCAACTGCAGCCGCAGAACCTGCCGCAGAACCTGCCGCCTCAGCAACAACAGCAGCCACCACCTGCCACGAGTAGTGTATTGGAGCAGACTCTGGCCACCTTTATGTCTCAGACTGGCACGTATATGGATAATATTAATCAGTTTGTCAAGAAGACGGAAAATTTTATGGATGAAACTAAGATGAGAATGACAAACCATGAGGCCACCTTGAAATCTCTAGAGACACAAATGGGTCAGGTATCGCAGCATATCAAACCGAGGCAGAATGGAGGTTTCCCTAGCAATACTGAAAATGCTAGACCGCCCCCACATGAGCAATGTAAGGCGATTACTACCAGGAGTGGGAAAAAGTTACCAGGGCCGGAAAAAGAAGTTGATACAAAAAAGGAACCTGCCTTGGATAATCCTGCCGAGGAAGCTGCCCCGACAGGTGACAAACAGACTGCTGCCGATGAACCTGTCACGACAGCAGAAGCGACAGAGGAGAAAAAGGAAGATTATCGTCCTCAGATTCGTATGCAGTGGGAAGGACGCATTGCTGATTATCGACCCCCACCACCCTTCCCTCAACGGATACAGCAAGCTAAGCATGAATCTCAACTCAAAAAAATTTATGATATTTTTAAACAGGTTCATATTAACATTCCGTTGTTAGATGCTGTTAGGGAAATGTCCGGTTATGCTAAATTTCTCAAGGATGTCATGTCTAAAAAATCTAAACTTGGGGAATTTGAAACGGTAAGGATGCAAGAAGGTTGCATGAGTATTCTTCATCGGCAACCACCCCAGAAAAATAAGGATCCGGGGAGCTTCCTCATACCTTGCGTAATCGGCGACAGATTTGTGGGTAAGGCACTTTGTGATCTTGGTGCTAGTGTTAATCTAATGCCCAAATCTGTTTTTCAGAAACTAGGTATTGGCAAGGCGCGGCCCACGACAGTTACCCTACAGCTAGCCGACCGCTCTTACGTTCACCCCGAAGGAAAAATTGAAGATATCTTGGTAAGAGTGGATAAACTTATTTTTCCTGCTGACTTTCTTATTTTAGATTGTGAGGCAGATGAGAACGCACCAGTCATCCTAGGGCGACCCTTCTTAGCCACGGGAAGATCATTGATTGATGTGGAGAAAGGAGAACTCACCATGCGTGTGAACGATCAAGAGATTAAGTTAAATGTTCTCCAAGCAATGAAACATGCCGATGTGGACGAGGAATGCAAAGCCATCATCGAGGTGACCTTTGATTACCCCTGCATCAGGTCGGGCTGCCGTGATATCAAATTTGGTCACTGCTGCGACAGCCACTTAAAGACCTGTCACGACAGTAACGACGACAGCTCCGACGACAGTGACCCCTCTGAATCCGATACACCTGATACTGAAGGTCATGAGGAGGTAAACTGGTTAGATCATCGTCCAGGTAAGTTATTCGAACCTTTGAATTACACTTCGGATAATCATTTAATCCAAAAGCCCTCTACTGTTGAACCACCTGTCTTAGAACTTAAGCCCCTGCCAGGGCAGCTTAAATATGCTTATCTTGGTTGTGATGACACACTGCCTGTAATCATCTCTGCTAAGCTGCCGCAAGAACAGGAACGACAGCTGATCGACATGTTGAGGCAGCATAAAAGGGCGATAGGATGGACGATAGCAGACATTCAGGGCATTAGTCCGGCAATCTGTATGCACAAAATCCTCCTAGAGGAAGATCATAAGCCGACTATTGATGCCCAAAGGCGGTTAAACCTTGCAATGAAGGAGGTAGTGCGTAAAGAAATAATTAAATGGTTAGATGCTGGTATTATCTACGCCATCTCCGACAGCAAATGGGTAAGCCCGGTGCAATGTGTTCCCAAGAAAGGAGGCATGACCGTGATAACCAACGAAAACAACGAGTTAATCCCAACCAGGACTGTGACCGGTTGGAGGGTTTGTATGGACTATCGAAAGCTTAACAAAGCTACCCGAAAGGACCACTTTCCTTTACCCTTTTATTGATCAAATGCTTGATAGATTAGCGGGTAAACCTTACTATTGTTTTCTTGATGGTTATTCAGGATATAATCAAATTGCTATTGCACCGGAGGACCAAGAGAAAACGACTTTCACATGCCCCTACGGAACATATGCATTTAGGAGGATGTCGTTCGGCCTATGTAACGCACCTGCCACCTTCCAAAGATGCATGATGGCTATATTCTCCGATATGGTAGAAGACTTCCTTGAAATCTTCATGGATGATTTTTCCGTCTTTGGAGACGATTTTGAGAGCTGCCTCGGCAACCTTAAAAAGGTACTTGAAAGATGTGAAAAAGCTAATCTTGTTCTTAATTGGGAAAAATGCCATTTTATGGTAGATGAAGGGATAGTTTTAGGCCATAAGATTAGCTGCCGTGGGATAGAAGTCGACAGGGCAAAGATTGAAGTCATAGAGAAGCTGCCGCCGCCAAACACAGTCAAGGGCATTAGGAGTTTTTTAGGGCATGCTGGTTTTTATAGGAGATTTATTGCCAATTTCTCAAAAATCACGAAACCCCTATGTCATCTCTTAGAGCAGAACCGACCCTTTGACTTTAATGAAGAATGTACTGAAGCATTCAAGGTTCTGAAGGAAAAGCTAGTGACAGCCCCCATAGTACAGCCACCAGATTGGACGCAACCGTTTGAAATTATGTGTGATGCTAGTGACTATGCTGTCGGGGCAGCACTTGGGCAGCGCAAGGACAGGCTGTTTCATGTCATATATTATGCCAGCAAAACATTGAATGATGCCCAAGTGAATTATACCACCACAGAAAAGGAGCTGTTAGCCGTGGTGTTCTCCATCGACAAGTTTCGTTCTTACATACTTGGAACGAAGGTTATAATACACACCGACCACTCTGCCCTCAAGTATTTATTTGCAAAAAAGGATGCAAAGCCTAGGTTGATACGGTGGATCTTACTATTACAAGAGTTCGACCTTGAGATAAAAGATAAAAAGGGGACAGAAAATCAGGTGGCAGATCACTTGTCTAGGTTGGAGATGGGACAGAGTCTACCTTTAGATGAGACACACATACTTGAGACCTTCCCAGATGAGCAGCTCTTTGCTGCCGCAATAGCTGTCGCGACAGCCATGGCGGCAGGTAAGTCTTCTAACCTTCCCTGGCATGCTGATTTCGTTAATTTTATAGTTAGCGGAATATTACCTTCTGATCTTACTTATCAAGCCAGGAAGAGGTTTCAAAATGATGTTAAACATTATTATTGGGACGAACCTCTTCTTTTCAAAATGTGTGCAGATCAAGTTATAAGGAGATGCATACCACAGGAAGAACAAGAAGACATTCTCCATCACTGTCATGCTTCACAATATGGAGGACACTTAGGAGGCAATAAAACTGCTGCCAAGGTGCTGCAGTCAGGGTTCTACTGGCCGACACTGTATAAGGACGCACAGGAATTTTACAAAAACTGTGACAGGTGCCAGCGGACAGGTAACATCTCGAGGAGAAACGAGATGCCACTGCAGAATATTTTAGAAGTCGAAATCTTCGACGTTTGGGGGATTGATTTTATGGGACCTTTTCCATCTTCGTGTGGAAATCTTTACATCCTCCTAGCAGTAGATTATGTCTCCAAGTGGGTAGAAGCAATCGCAACTCAAAAGAATGATGCCAAAACGGTCCAAAAGTTTTTGCACAAAAACATCTTTTCTAGATTTGGCATCCCTAGAGCGATTATCAGTGATGAAGGGAGACATTTTGACAACAGGGTAATTGCTTCCGCCTTAAGAAAATATGGTGTCAAGCACAAGATCGCGACAGCATACCACCCACAGACCAATGGACAGGCTGAGATATCCAATAGGGAAGTGAAGAACATTCTTGAAAAAATGGTTAAACCAACTAGGAAAGATTGGTCTTTGCTTCTGAATGATGCACTATGGGCATACAGAACAGCTTTCAAGACTCCATTGGGCATGTCTCCATACCGTTTGATTTATGGGAAAACCTGTCACTTGCCTGTCAAGATAGAACACAAGGCATATTGGGCGATCAAGGCAGTAAACATGGACTTAGACAAGGCAGGCCAGAAAAGGCTGTTAGATTTGAATGAGATCGATGAAATACGGACAATGGCCTACGACAATGCAAGGATTTACAAGGAAAAGACTAAGAAGTGGCATGACAAGAAGTTGCTGCCACGACAGTTCTGCCCAGGGCAGCTTGTGTTGTTGTTTAATTCTAGGTTGAAACTCTTCCCAGGGAAACTCAAATCTAGATGGTCTGGCCCGTTCCAAGTAGTTCAAGTTTTTCCCCATGGTGCCATTACAATTCAATCACTAAAGGACGGGCACCAATTCAAAGTCAATGGACAACGCCTCAAGCACTATCAAGGGACTGAAGCTCCAGGCATACAGGAAGTGGTTACTTTAGATGATGCCCCACACGGCATCCCTAATTTAACCTAATTTTTATTTTTATTCTTACTTTTATTATTAATATTATTTATTAGGAATTAGATTTATTTTATTCGAATAATGTGTTGTTTTTAATTTCAGTTTTTAGGAAATAAAGGAGTCAAGTGAGAAAGAAGAAGTGGCCCAAGCCCACCGCTCATTCACCAGCCCAATAAAGCCCATTTATGGTAACCTGTCGTTTCGGCTGCCGGCGCAGACGGATTTGACAGGCTGTCAACAGACGCACAGCAGACGGAGAAGCGTGCGGCAGACGCACAGCAGACGCATTAATGCACGTCAGACGCGTCAGACACGCTACATTCAATCTGCCGCCCCGTTATTCCCGCCTGCCGTTGCGGCATTAAATGGGCAGCTCCCCAACAGCTATATAAACCCCTTCCCATTTTCATTTTTCATCACTTCTGATTTTTCTCTCTTGTTATTCTCCTCTAGTTTTATCTATTTTCTTTCTTTTTCAGCCCTTGCAACCAAAATGTCTTCACGACAAACCCGTCAGAACGCTGCTGCCGCTTCTTCTTCAGCAGCAGCATCCCCGTTCGCTAAAAAGGAACTATGGGAGGAGCGCGGCTTCATTTACAACAGAGATGCCCCTCTGTTTGGACTCCGGCCGTTCATTATGAAGGCCATAACAGCACAACTTTGGGAGGATTTTGCCGAGCAGCCGGCAGAGCTTAATGACACTCTGGTCAGGGAATTTTATGCGGCGATCGAAAGTAAGACGGAGACATCTGTCACCGTCCGAGGAGTGACAGTTCCTTTCACCGCCAGCAGCATCAACCATGTGTTCGGCCTCTTCTTTGGCCCCAATGATGATGCTCATCAACAATTTTGGGACACCCTCGACGCTGCCGGACATGATGCTGTCATGAGGGAGTTAACAGAGGCGGGCACGACATGGAGCACCAGTAAGAAGAACCCCCACTCTGTCAATAGGGGGCAGCTACTCCCTGAGGCAAAACTATGGAACGCTTTTATCAAAAAGCGTATCCTGCCCTCGTCCCACCATACGACAGTCAACAGACAGCGGTTGGCCCTCATCCATTCTATCATGCATGACAGGCCCATCAATGTGGGCAGGTACATGCGAGACAACATTCTCGATTGTGCCTTCCGATCAGACTCACGACTCTGCCTGCCCTTCACCATCACTGCCCTCTGCCGCTGCGCTGCCGTACCGGAGGAACCCTCAGACAAAATCAAGACGGGCAGCGGCTGGACAGACAGCAACATCTCCAGCCTCATTGAGATCATCGTCGTATCGCCCCTCAACGCCTTCGACCCAAACGCCCCTCCTGCTGAGTCTGATGATGAGCCTGCCACCGAACCTGCCCCAGAAGATGCCACCAACACCGCTCCGGCAGATCATAACGCCCACATCCTTGCTGCCATCTTGAGGATAGAGGAGCGGCAGATGGGTTTGATGACTTTTATCCGTGACTTCTCAAATGCAACGGTAAATTTCATCACTAATACTTTAAATTTTTCGGATGTCATCTTCCCCACCTTCCCCGCCCATTATTTCAATATCCCCTCCCCCACTCCCACACCACCTGTCTCTCCCCACGGAGAATCTGCCTCCTCCACACCATCCCCGACAGCAGCCGGCAGCCCCCCGGCAGACACCTCCCCTCGAGGAACCAAGCGAGCTGCCACTGATGACAGCCCTCTTGTCCGGAGGAATTTGGACAGCGCCTTCACGCGGGTGAAACGTATTAAGCATGTGGCCAACAAAAGAAGGCTGTCCAAAGCCATCACTAGTAGCAGCTGGGACAGCAGCAGCAGTTCCGACATCAGGCTAGTGGAGCCACCTGCCCATCAACCTGCTGACGACCCTGTCCCCCAACTGGAGGAAGAACCTACCCCTCAACAGGCTGATGAACCTGTTGATCAACCTGCTCCGGAACCTGCCCAGCCACCTCCACAACGCAGACGCCGCCATCAGATCCGCGTCAGCAGCAGCAGCGAGGACAGCGAATAAAATCTAAGTTTTTATTTCTTTTTCTCCTTTTATTGCTGCCTGCCCTTATATATTTGTGATGTACGTTTATTTATCTTGTTTTTCTTTATTTTTGAGTCATTTTGCATTGAGGGCAATGCAACCCTCGAGTTTGGGGGTGGCAACCCTCCATATTTAATGGAGTCTTTAGCACATCTTTTGATTATTTGTTGTGTCTTATTATTTACTTATTTTTCTTTTAAAAAAAAATTTAGAAAATTAAAACTGTTGGCTTAAAACTGTGAAGTTAACTTACCTGTCATGACGGCTCTGTCGTGGCAGCATCTTTAGGACAGGTTAAGGAAAAGTTTAGAGCCTTTCTATAGTTCTGAAAACTTAAACACTTTTGTGACTGTTATATTGCTTAGATTTCTTTTAGCCAAACTAGAATAGGAAGCTTGGAACTTGAATAGCCCCTAGAGGTGCCTAACACTGGCTCTAGGAAAGAAGTTTAGCAAAAGAAAATTAAAAACCTAAAGGTGCCCGAAACCGGCTCTAGGAAGCTAACTAGAGGTGCCCAAAACTGGCTCTAGAAAAATTTAGCTTGAAAAATAGAAGAAAAAGAAGCATGAAAATGTGCCTTCTAAAAAAATAAACTTTGGCATAAAAATTCGAGTTAAGAAGTTGAATATTCTAGTGAAACTAAGAGAGTCTTAGCATATAACTGTTCACAAGCATGCACACACTGCACGAGAGCTATAGGGAGATTCCAGACAGATCCTAACCTTTCCGACAGGTTGCTGCCGCCATAGAGAATGAACGACGGGTAAGGGACAGTTCACTGTTTGAAGGCCAACACAAAAATTTTCATTTTTCTTTTAAGTCTTGATTGCTTGAGGACAAGCAAAAACTTGAGTTTGGGGGTGTGTTGAGTGTGTAAAAGTTCTATTATTTACACCCTTTTTAACCCATATTTCTGCCGCATTCAAGCATCATTGCATTGCATTTAGGTTAGTTTTCAATAAAACATCACAATTATATAAAAGGCACGGATTCTACTAAAAGATGGTGTATTTTGCAGGTAACTGCCATGGTTGACAATGAAGGCAGGCGCAGGACAGATAAGCAGGAAAGCTGAACTGGACTAGCAGCTGAAAAAGACGAACCTGTCATGGACCTGTCACGACAGCATGGTGACAGCAGATTTATGAAGAGGAAAAGTGAAGTGGACCTCGATAGATAGAGAAAAATCTGCTCGTCTGTCGTGTGGAAGCCGAATATTTTTCCAAGCCCCGGATCAAAAGATATGTCAAGCCAAAGCTCAAAGGAGAGGAAATCCCTAAAAGCAAGGATGCGGCTGGAAAGTAGGAGTCTTTAGAGATTTAGTTTTTATTAGAATCTTACTTTTAATTAAAGTTGTAATCCTTGTTACCTTAGATAACTTGAGCCCAAAGCTTATATAAAGGGCATAGATTAAACCTAGGGCATAACCGATTACCCAATAATCGAAACCAAACCCCTGCCGTCCACCCGTCACCGACATGTTCTAAATTCCTCCTAGGGCTACGGGTTGTTTTGTAAAGTAGTTGCAAGGGTTGCTTTGTTTTAGGATTTTTCAAGTTCAATAAAATAAACTTCAAGTTCTTTTATCTTGGTTTTAATATCTTGCAAGAGCATCGGGAGAGCATTGTGAGGTTATCTATTTACTTAGCATCGGGAGAGTTAAGTATACGAAAGAGATAAAAGCGCGTTCTCTAGTTTATAGTTGAACCATCTCGTGCTTAGGGATAAGGCGAGGTTAAGTGGCTAAGGAAGAATTCATACACATCCGTGTTCATCCTTCGATTCACGCCGGGAGGTATCATCAAAGACGTGTTCATCGACAGACTTGTGCCTAGGGATAGGGCAAGGCAGATCTGGGATTCTTGCCAAGCTTGAAGTACTGAGTTAGTGTCTGCTGCCGCGACAGCTAACGGACAGACGCCGCGACAGGTGCTGTCGGCGACGGGAGCGACGACAGAACTGGAGATCCTAAGCAATTCAATACCTGCACTACCGAGCAATTCAATACCAGCCCATTCTCTCTATCTTGATATTCCAATCTTTTTATTTACGTTTTTATTATATTATTCTCGTGAAAATCTTCTAAATTATTTCCTTTACTTCGTGCAGTAAATCAAGGTGAAGTCATTAGCACAATCCCTGTGGAGACGATATCCGATACTTCGTATCACTTTACTACTTGCGTCGTGTACACTTGCACTACCATTGCGATAGACTATTTTACACGCAACACTGTGCTAACCTCGGGGGGCTGTTCATCCATTGTAGCGATTACACACATCAGTGCGAATTCGCTTCTAGGGCTGTGGTTAATACCACGACACGGTTTGGTTTCGTTTAATTATTCTATTATTTTTCAGTCAGTGCTAACACCTCGTTTTGCATCAGTCTATTTTTCTAACAATAGGTGCCTAAACTATTTTTTGGCTGAAATAGGTGCCTAAACTTTCATTTTGGCTTATTTTAAAGTCAATTTTGGCACATACTTGGGAACCTATTTCAACAAAAAAATGATAGTTTAGGCACCTATTTCAGCCAAAAACAAAACTTCAGGCACCTATTTCAGCTAAAAAATACTTTAGGCACATATTGCAGAAAAGAGACATAGTTTGGGCACTTATTTTGTAGTTAAGTCGAAATAAAATTATAACATAATCTAATTAGGATGAGATTCAAACCGTAAGCTGACTAATAATAATAAAAAATACATAAATACAATACACATACATAAAAGTATCAAAAATGAAAATACATTCATTTGATCCAACAAAATAAAAGGAGAAAACTATCTATTACCATAAATATCCAAAAAATGCCTATTACCACAATTATCTCTATAATGAAATTTATTTCATCCGCTTCATTGTCTCAAAATTAGCTACTCATACCTTTAAATTGAGTTATCCTATTCCTTGGAGTAGCTTTTACTTATTGTTATAGATATGTGAAAAATGAAAAGCTTTAAATAGTCCACACCTACTATAAATGTAATCTCGTTGATAGGGTTTCTTAAATAGGAAAAATTATTTGATAGGTCCGACTTACCATGTCATTCGTGATCCCATCCAATAGCATTATTTTCATGAGAAAATTCTACCATGTGCGACGAACACCGTTAAACACTTCTAACGTTGAACACCACTAAACACCATTAAATTAATTAATAAAAATTAAAAATTTCAAGGACTCAACATACAATTAATACTTATTTAAAATAAATTTTCAATTAAATTATTATTCATATATATTCTATTTTTTAAATTTTATTTTCAAATAATTGGATCAAATACCAACCATAGTCAATCTCTAAATTAAAAACCCTAAATCTTTTTCTGGGAATTGAACCATGAACCAAAAGTTCAACCTCCGGTTCAGTTTCTTCATAGTATTTCCAACCATGCCGATGAGTATTTGAGTTTTGATAACAATATTAGTTCTTACCAATATGGTACTAATTTGTTATGCATTAATGATGAAAATATATTTAACACAAACAGTGAATCATGTGGTTTATGAACATCTCTGGCAAGAACATCAAGACAATGAACATGGCATAATAGCTTGCATTAGCTTCGATCTCTTGATTGATGAAGATAATAAAAAATCAAAAAGAGAAAATCTGATACAAGCCTCGAAACACCGCCTTCCCAGAACTCTCACTACGATCTACTCGAGCATAAATATTTTTGGTTCATGGTTCGATTCACAAAAAAAGACTTTAGGGTTTTTTAATTTAGGAATTGACTATGGTTGATATTGATCCAATTATTTAAAAATAAAGATGAAAAATAGAATATATAATTTAATTGAAATTTTATTTTAAGTAAGTGTTAATTCTATGTTGAGTCCTTGAGATTTAATCTCTATTAATTAATTTAATGGTGTTCAGCGTTAATGGTGTTTAACGGTGTTCGTCGCACGTGGTAGACTCATCTTTTTCCATGTCATTTTTGGCTGTGACCACGAATAACGTAATGAACTGGATCCATCTAATAATTTATCCTTAAATAGAGATTAAGATGTTTATTTGTTGGGACACGTATGCAACGTCATTAAAATTCAGTATGAGTTAGTTGAGGTATAGAAGGTTCGTTAATGGGACACATATGCAAGGTCATTAAAATCAGTTTGATGTTCGTTGAGGTGTAGACCATATTACTACAAACAATTATTTCCAACATTATTTTAGGTTATTGTTCTCAGTTATAAGATTAAAGTATGTATTCATACTTGTTTTTGATTAATTTTTTTAATTAGTTTAAATGTGATTATAAGATAATATTTGTTTATACATATTTTTAACCCTTTGACAATGAATACACTCTTTGCACACAAAAGCGATTGAACCCAAGTCTTTTCAGATGAATATCATCCTCTTTTCTACTGAGACTATTTATTTACATTTATATATTATAGTGATTTAATCTACGTATATTTTTACATGTTCATATCTTCATATTATATTTATGTTATTTTTCATGCATGTTACACTTTTAATTATTTTTTATGTTGTGTTTATATATTGTCTTAATTTATTTCATAATGTGTATACTTCATTATTGTGGTTCGTTTTAGATTTTTTTGTATATTTCTTGCGTTGTTTAGATGCTTTCGAAATGAATTTCAATAGTTCGAGAATTTTATTACTATCAGATTTTTTACATTCTAGTGTGATTATATGGTAATATTTATTTTTCATTCTTAGTCCTATAAAAATGCACATACACCGTGTTGACAAACTGCTCAAAAACGGGTCTCCTAGAAAAATTTTAACGAGGTCCTATTTATTTTATAAAAAAAAGAGAAACAGAAGTCTCCTACAATACCAACGCTCCCATTTCATACGGGGCAACTCAATGGGTTCTACTACTAGAATTATTTAAAAATATCAATAATAATAATTATTATTTATTTTAACTCTCTTATTAAGTTATTATCTTAAATTAATCGAAAAGGATCACTGTCAGAAAAAGATGAAAATCTTCATTTTAAATGTTGGGTAAACTATATAAATGGCCACTAAACTTTTAGGGTATATGCATTTTGGTCACCATACTTTTAAAATATTCAATATGGTCACCCAATTTTTAGTTCGATTTCAATATAGTCACCGAACTTTTAGGGTGGATTTATTTTGGTCACCGTACTTTTGAATCTAACTTAAACTAAATCTCAAAAGGTTATCCATTTATTAACAGATGAATGTTTCATTGTTGTTGGTGCATTTGCAGCGTCAAGTGAAATTTAGGCATGGAAGTTCCTCAGCTAATGGAAGGGAAAATAAAGATAGCTACAGAATAAAAATGAATGTTATAAATCCATAGTTATCCTGGATGTAGTTGTTCGTTGTGCATTACGCGACTATATAATAC
The DNA here is from genome assembly GCA_958450335.1 of Hibiscus tridactylites. Classification (NCBI taxonomy): domain Eukaryota; kingdom Viridiplantae; phylum Streptophyta; class Magnoliopsida; order Malvales; family Malvaceae; genus Hibiscus; species Hibiscus tridactylites. Next base: position 72,909,922 of record OY288279.1, read on the forward strand.
CCACTTTTATTATTAATATATCCGTTTCTTCTATATTAATATTATTTGCATACGTTTCAACTGTGCTGACCAAAATAGGAGTGAGAAGAATGTTGAGTAATGATTGATGTAGTTTACCCATTTTTTATTAAGGAAAAAGAAAAACTAATGTCAGCTTCTAACGAAATGTAACAGGAGGACCATATTGAAAGCAAACTAAAAGTTCGGTGACTATATTTAAATTAAACTAAAAGTTGGATGACCTTATGCAATATTTTAAAAGTACGGTGACCAAAACAAATCTGCCCTAAAAGCTTGATGATCATTTATGTAATTTACCCTTTTTATTTCCTCATCATACATTTATGTGATCTTAAAATATTATAAAACATTTAAAAGCCGTTACTCAGTTATAGAACATAAAATTCTTTAAAAAAAGTATTGAACATAAAACTTAAAAAAAAAAGGTAGGAGTCTTTTATTGCTCTATCCATATGTATCCATTGAATAATTCAAATTATTTTTTATTTATATTTTTAACAAAATTTTGATATTTTACCAATTTTTAAATTTTTAATTAAAAGAGTAAAATAATTGACGTTTGGTAAAAGATGAAATAATTAATGATGTTTTTTGGTCAGTTGATTTAATTTGTCTGACATCTCAAAGTAAAAACAGTATTATAACTCAGAAATGCACGGAGTACATTTATAAATAAATCAATTGTACGGCGTTTTCAATTGAATTGAAAAAAATAATAATAGAGTAGGTAGTAGGTGACAGTTGCTCATAAATGAATCACTTAACTTTTGGCTATAAAAACCCTCAAGCACCATCCACATTCCAGACAACAATCAAGCTTCAGTATTATAACTCACAAGCTCTACAGAATCAATATGGCTAGCTCCATGTCCCTTAAGCTTGCATGCGTGGTGGTGTTGTGCTTGGTTATGGGTGCACCCCTGGCTCAAGGAGCCATAAGTTGCGGTCAAGTCACATCCTCCCTCGCACCCTGCATGCCTTACCTGACCAGCGGCGGTGATGTTCCTCCAGGTTGCTGCAGTGGGATCAAATCCCTCGACGCCGCCGCCCAGACAACACCCGACCGCCAAGCAGCATGCAACTGCCTCAAAAGTGCAGCTGCCAGCATGAATGGCATCAATTATAGCCTTGCAAGTGGACTCCCAGGCAAGTGCGGCGTGAGCATCCCTTACCAGATCAGCCCCAGCACTGACTGCAAAAGGTTTGAATCTAACTTAAACTAAATCTCAAAAGGTTATCCATTTATTAACAGATGAATGTTTCATTGTTGTTGGTGCATTTGCAGCGTCAAGTGAAATTTAGGCATGGAAGTTCCTCAGCTAATGGAAGGGAAAATAAAGATAGCTACAGAATAAAAATGAATGTTATAAATCCATAGTTATCCTGGATGTAGTTGTTCGTTGTGCATTACGCGACTATATAATACCCACTTTTATTATTAATATATCCGTTTCTTCTATATTAATATTATTTGCATACGTTTCAAGTTTTTTCCTTTCATTCGAGTATTCTATAATAAATATGTTTACATGATCTAATGGTCATCAAAATTACTATTGCTAAAACCAGAGTTTAACTTAATCAATTTTTACAACAATGGTATAAACACGACACTCAAGAAATTTATTATTTGATTAACTCCACATTTACATTTCATTTTGTATTTTATTATAAAAAAAATCATTAGATTTGCTCGTTATAAAAAAATTCTGTTCACCTAAGATATTTTGTATTTTACATTTGTCAAAGCTATTTTTTTAGACTAGGCAGATTATTCATTTTGATGAATTTTGTTTAAGAGAATGAATGTTCACATCTTAATCTAGCATGCCACATATCAAGAGATCCAACAATATAAACAAAAGTGGGGGCTTTATTACTTTCATTAAACATAGTCTCTACTACAAATAAACCTCCGTTTAAATATCTTTGCCCGACATAATCACCATTTTGGGGGAAGTACAGGTTTATCTGCCTCAAAGACTAGTTTAATGTTTGTCTTATTAAGTAATCCACCACTTATTAAATTTCTACATGTGACAGTTGCATAAAGAACATTATTTAAAGATAAACTTTTACCGAAAGTCAGCTTAAGCAAAACCTTCCCTTTGCCTAGCACTAAAAGAGCTACTAGAGTTCCCATATACACTTGTTCACCTTTAGTCATGCCCTCAAATTCGGTGAACATCTCTCGGTTAGTGTAGAAATATCTAGAACCACTAGTGTCTACGGCCTATTCAGCATTAATCTCCATTAGATTCACATCGAAAACCATCGCAACAATGATCTCGTCAGTGTTCTTGGTGGAATACCCGAATTTTGCTCGGGTATATATACATATATATATATATATATATATATAATATTTCTCTTAAATAAAACAAGGGTTAACTACTAGAGTGGTCACTTATGTTTCCCCCCAGTACAGAGTTGGTCACCGATTTTCAAAAACGACCAATAAGGTCACTTACATTTTCGCGGTGTAAACTTTTGGTCACTTAGTCGTTTGTTGCCGTTAAATGTTAACGGAAGGCCGATATAACACAATAAAAAAGAAGGATAAATTACTTAAATAGTCTCTAAATTATTACTTCAATCCTACTTTGACCACCGAAATAAAAATAATTTGTATAGTTACAAATTTAATCCTTAACGATAAGTATTTATTTTGGTTATGTTTTTAGTCCTTATTTTGATCGAATATATGTTTGAAGGACTTAATTGGGTTGTTTTTATGTTGTTCTCGTGCAGGTTGCGTAATACTGAAAATAAGTTGGAATGCTGCAGAAAATACTGGAGTCGTGGGCAGATTCATGGGCATGAACCAGGGCATGAATGCTGACTGGGCGCCACGTCAGCACCTTCTAGAAGATGACGTCAGCAACGCAGATAGCTTATCAGTCCACTTATCAGATAGCTTATCATCTGGATTTTTATTTTAAAATTCAAAAGTTGGATATTTATCTTATGTAATTTAATTTAAATTTAGGATTTATCATCTTAGGTTTTTAGGGTTTTCAACTACTATAAATACCCCACTTTGGGGGTGAATTAAATCATTATTCATTCCATTGTTCTCTTCTTCGTTGAGTTTAATAAAAGCTCTTTATTTTCTCCATTTCCATATTGCCTCCATTTTTGTCTTTATTTAATTAAGTATGGTTTTTTCACCAACCATGCTTAACTAAATTCCATTTAGCCAAAAGCAACGCCAAACCCGACTAACCTCGTGAGATTAGGAAAATACTTCAATCCTTCAACAACTCCTTTTTAGATTCTCTGTAAAATTGATTAGGCAATCGACCTAATCTTTAGGCATCTCAATTGTTTCATTCTGAGAGCGCGCATCGGGTTGAAGTGGTTTAGATCCAACGTTGGGGACGAGGAAAAGCTTGTAGCCAATTCAACTCCCTAAGAACAAACTTAGTGGCGGTCCACTAAGGGGAATCAAAATCGGAAACAATTCTCATCGAGATAATTATCCGAGCACGGGCTTCTCCAACACTAACTCAGATTTGAGTTAGCATCGATTGCCGTAGCTAACTCACTAAAGTTTGACTTCAAGGATTGCCCTGGGAGCCGAATTTACCAAAGAGAAGTAAGTTGCAAGGGTTGGGCCTTGTAGACTGTAACCGGCAGGAAAGTCGAAGAAAAATCAACTTTAGTGATCGAAGATATCGTGGCAAAGCGTGGCTTGAGGCTAATTCAATCTATAATTCATTTTCAATATTTATTTTACCTTCTTATTATTTTTTCTTTATCATTCAAATCCTCTAAAATCCCCCTTTATTTTCAACAGGTTATTGGTCTAAATCAGAACGAAAGGTGTTAGAATTCCTATTCCCTGCGGATCGACCCTTACTCCCGCTATATTATTTTAAATCTTATTTATTTGAGTTTAAGGTTTTATTTTTGACATTATACGACGCGTGTCAAAATTGGCGCCGTTGCCGGGGAATACGACAAAGTACTAATATCGTTTTATTTGACTTATGACCAGGAGCAATCCGTGAGAACAATTTGAACTCATCCCGGAAATCGAAGCACTAGCCCGAAAGTTGAACGCACAAACACTTGGGGAAAAGAAAAACAAAAGACGCCAGCAAAGATTCGAACGCGATCTAGAAATCACATCCGAAGCAGAGTCAAATTACGAGCCCAATCGAATGGGAGACGAAAAGCAAATCATTCGCCAACTAAATGCGGCGCCCGATGGCCAGCAACCAATGTGTATAACTTTCCCGAATGGCGAAACACCGTTCGTGCTAAAAACGGGCTTAATCCACCTCCTACCTACCTTTCACGGCTTGCCAACAGAAAATCCTCACAAACATTTGAAGGAATTTCACATGGTTTGTCTAAGCACAAAGCCACAGGGAGTATCCGATGACCAAATCAAACTTAGAGCTTTTCCATTTTCCTTAGCTGATATAGCGAAAGATTGGTTATTTGATTTACCCCCTAATTCTGTTACAACATGGACTGACATGGCTAAACCTTTTCTTGACAGGTTCTTCCCTGCAGTGAAAGCAAGCAAAATTAGGCGCAGCATCCTGAGCATTCAACAAAAAGAAGCTGAATCTTTATATGAATACTGGGAGAGGTTTAAAAAGTTGTGTGCAAATTTTCCACAACATGGATTGTCGGAACAAACCCTCCTCCAGTATTTTTATGAAGGACTGACACCTATGGATATGAAAGTAATAGATGCAGCAAGCGGCGGAGCTCTAGTCAACATGACCCCAACAGCGGCTAAAACATTGATATCAACCATGGCCGCCAACTCGCAAAGGTTTAATCAATCTAGCGAACCATCTCGAAGGGTTCGCGAGGTAAGCACAGTTTCTTTAGAAAATAAGATTGATAAATTAGCTGAAATAGTGCAATCTCTTGTTGCAGATAAAAAAAAGAACAACTAGACTTTGTGGAATCTGTACTAGTCCAGAACATCCGACAGACTGTTGTCCAATGATTCAGGAAGATGATATCGCTCAAGCCAATGCTATAGGAAATGCATATAATCAAGGATGAAGAAACCAGTCAAACTTCGGTTACACGCAAAACCAGAGGCCAAATCAAGCTTATCAACCAACTGCACCACAACAATATCAACCGCAGAAGCCATCGTTGGAGTCAATTGTTGAAAAGTTAGCGCTAGCCCAAGAAAAATTTCAACTAAGGACCGAAGCTCACTTTGAAGCAATTGACAAACAAATAAGTCAACTGACGTTAGCGGTAAGTCGCTTAGAATCCAAAGGGAATTTACCTTCTCAAACGGAGCCTAATCCAAGAGAGAATGTGAACGCCATCACTCTACGAAGCGGTACAGTCATCGAACCTAAAGCTAAAGAAGATGGCGTACAAAAAGAAGAAAAAAAAAACAATCACCCCCTGTAACACCCCAAGTTTTTATGTTTAAAAAAAATGAAAAATGAAGGTTGTGGGAATTGAACCCACAACCTAGCCTTGTTAAGCCAATCACTCAACCGCTTGAGCTATAGAAGCTCTCAGTCATCCTTTATACCAAGTTTAATTTGAACCAATGGTTAAAGAGGTACCATAATATAATAATAATAAGTTCAAAATATCTCAACCACCCTTTTCCCATAAAATTAAATGTTATCTGGAAGTGTCCAGATTCAAGGATGGACCCTTCATCTTCTCATCGCTAGTTCCCCCCCCCCACCGTTCGTCTCACTCTCTCATCGGCGTCACCGCTACGCCGTGCGAGACACCGCCACCACCGGCGTATGTGCCGACCAGCTCCGAGCCCAGCGCCGTCAACCACGCGCGACGTCGACCGGTCGTTTACGATAGAAAACAGATATGGAAGCTTAAAGGTTTCGGCCGCCACTGTTTTCTTCATTTCCGATTGTTCCCGACGCCGGCTCGCCTCGCCGTGGGCACAACCGTCCTCCTCACGTCGAGCTCTTCAAAACCCAGTCGGTTGTTCGTCTGTCCAACTTCGGTAAGAACCTCGTCGGAGCCCTTTTTCCGGCGCAATTTTGGGTATTTCAAAATTGGTGCATTTCGGGACTCCGGCGACCACTCCGGCGAGCAATTCCGATGACCGGCCGGCAAGTTTAATCTTTGGGTATCAAAGTACCCTTGAATTTGAGATGTTGGGGGCCATCGAATCTTGGGATCGAGTGCGATCGATGAGGTGTCATAAATCAACTGTTATAGCTCGGAACTAAGGTAATACACTACTACCCCTTGTATGCTTTATGAACATGTTGATATTCGGTTAACGCATGCATGCTTATGATGACGTATACTGTAAATTCTGCTTAAATTGAATTAGATTCGAGCAATAAGTATGGATATTAATAAGACCAAATTATCCGAATAAGATTACTAATGGGCTAACAGTATCAGGGGTTCTAATAATTAAATTCAGTTAATCCGCAATTCAATCATCAATGCGTAAGAATCGAGGTCCAAGATACGGAGTGAGAGATATTAATTTTGAAATTACAAAAATGCCCTTGGAGCATAAGTATGACTAAACTACCCCTCTGATGAAAGAATTGACCTAAAATATGCATTCGACCTGATTATGCAAATTACACTACCCGAGATGTATGTTCTTTTGGAAAAGACTTCGGCATCATTATTCAGGTGTGTGTGATACTAAAAGAAACTTGAATTTCCCCAAGCTCTGTATAACTCATGATGGTATAACACCTAAAGGTGAAACTATTAGAATTATTGTTGTATTCTTAAGCTGATCCGTACGACAGTAAGGAATGAATTAATCGAAATGATCGTACCAAAAAGACTGTAGTGCTCTCGAGCACCGAAATTCTTAATTAATCAGAATAGCAATTTTACCCTTAAGTTCTAAAATGAGTAAACCGTCTGTAAGAGCCGAAGGAATTAAAATGACTTAATCTCTACCGAGTACGTAAACGATAGAGGTGCTAAATAGTATGATTTGACAAAAACAGTGAATTTATCCCAATTTCCAAAATGACTGAAATGCTCTCTTGAGTAAAATATAAAATTATGCATTTGACGAAATCCTGAGAATTCTAAAGAGACTTTAAGGGCTAAACTGCCCCTAAGTGTTAGGAAGCACGCTCATGTCTGTTAATCACTCCTGATATTAATATAAGAGTTGGTTAGTACTACAAGGTAGGAATATGTTAGTTCGATCAGTTGGAGGCTTGAAAAACTTCTGGAAATATTAACTATTGTAAATCGTCATTTTATCATTACTGGGCTAAACTATAAAATCACCTCTGATAGTTAAATGACCAAAACGCCCTTGTTGGCCATTGTGACCAGAACAACCCTGGATGTATCCGATATCGCAAAAGATCTTATCATAGAAATCTCTGAATGCATGACTGGAAAAGTGATGAGTAAATAGAATTTCCTAAGCGACTGTTTATGTCTCGTTGGTATAAATTACCAAAACGCTCATGTATGATAAAATGACCATAATGCCCTTGTAAGCTTAAATGACTAAAGTACTCATGATATATCCAAACTTTCTAAGATCTTGATGTACCAATTCTTGAATACATAATATGAATCGTTTTACGAACCCCTTTCTAATAGGAACCTCATTCTAGAAATTCGTCTAAATTGTCAAAATTTTAATGCGTCCCCTTCTGTAAATGCCGAGTATGTTCAGGAAATAAAATATTCCATCTAGTGTGTTCTATGTGTGATATATTCTGTTGAATGAATTGTATAATTATTTGATCATGAATAATATTATGTTTGATGAACTTGATATTGATGACATTCTCTGCCTACCTAATATATGTCTGCTCAATCTGTATACTTGGTATGTGATCGTTTGATCTGTGATGGTATTGTTTGACTGTTTGATGAATTTGTTAGTATGATATGTTAGTTTGACCTATGATGATACAATCTGTTTGCATGATGAATGCTGAAAATGTCTGCTCTGCTCGATAGTATGCCCATTTATCTGTCAAAAGCATGAACTTCTGTTTCTGATACTCTGAATATAATATGTCTGTTACATGTATTATGTTACTCATGTCTGGAATCTGAACACCGATTACTATCTGGGGTATACTGTTGGGTTATGTTATGAAGTCTCTATTGGTACAGCCCTGATCAAGCTGGTAAATCCTTATGGACTCAAGGTCCCCCCTTGAGTGGCACCTACGCCCATCGAGACTAGGGTAAGTCCTTATGGACTCAAGGTCTCCCCTTGAGTGGCACCTATGCCCATCGGGCCTAGGGTAAGTCCTTATGGACCTAAGGCAGCCCCTTAGGTGGCACCTATGCCCATCGGGCCTAGGGTAAGTCCTTATGGATGCAGTTCTAGGGAACTGCATATTGGTGTAAGGTTGGAGGGTAGTTCTTGTAAACTTCTGTATGATCATTGAACATTTGCATTTAATCTATTATGTGCTCATATAATATGATGTTAAGTACTTATGTATGTTTATCTGCACTTACTGGAACACACTAGACGTCAAACTCTCTGATTCCTACCTCGTATGTTACCAGCCTATATAATTTCCGTCTAATTCTCAAGGTCTAATTAAAGAACAAATACCATTATTCTTGAGTATGATGTAACCTCGAAGTAGTAGAACAGAAATAGAGGACTATAATCTATTTGAAACTTCATGAAAATGTTATGCCTACCATATGTCTGCATGAGCTTATAGCACCTTTTGGTAGTTCTGTATTACTGAGCTTTCCCAAGCTCACATTGTTTTTACCATCGCAGGTTAAAAGAAAATATCATGACCTAATGTTTGACATCAGTGTTCGGAGTTCTCTCGGCGTTGCCTCTGGAGTACGGTATTGTATAGTTAGTGGGCATGTATGTCATGTATGGTTTTATGATAGAGCCTGTTAAGCACTTTCTGAAATTTTTGTTATGTGTTTAAATGTTTTCCTGAAATTGTATTTTAAACAGAATTTGATTTTACAGTTTAATAAGTGTTTTGAGAAAGAAAAATGTTTTCATGTGTATTTTCATTGTGGGTCGCTCTTGTGACCCTAATGTGGCTTCCTAGGATCTGTTGTAACGCATAGGCGGGTCTAGGGGGTTACATTTAGTGGTATCAGAGCTTAGAGTTGCGTCATTCTGGGTAGATCGGCCGATCGTCTGTCATAGGGTGTCTGGTCTATGCATGCCCCTAGATCATAACCGTACTCCTCAGTGCCGAGACTCTGATGTCCAATCCTTTTTCTGAAATAATTGAATCTTAGCTTTATGTCCGTTGTATCTCGAATCGTAATGACAAGGAACGTCTGTAACATTCGTCTGTGAATTGGATTAACTTGGTGGATTTGTATCTGAGATGGTTTATACTGGTGAAATTGAAGAATCAAAAACAGTTTAAGAGTAAATGTTGATCATGTGAGATAACATATATAAGATTTCACGTAATGCTATTCGGTGATGATGATTATGTTTAAGAATATTCTGATGAAAATTTGATAAAGGTACTATAAAATTAAAAGAAAGATGCTCGCGGATGTGTCAGAAATGTAAATTCCGTGGTGACTCTGTTGTAAATAAAAAGGGGTTGTCTGAATATTATGTTGAAGGTAGGTGACATCCATTTAAAACCATGGTTATGTTTGACCGGATTGAAGAAAGACATTTGAAGAAAAAAAAAGGGGCATAGCGTACCATAATGTGCATACTACTGATCGAAAAATGATGTTTATACCTTGATTCTGGAAGACCCGATTGGAGGCCTTGAATACTTGTCTAAACTACAGTTACAGCCGTTCAACCGCAAACCGTTAGTTAATCCGTATGAGTTATGTTTATTCTAGAAAATACGCCATGGGTCGTATGAGTGACCTCTGTAATAGTAGGAAAGGTTTTCTATCCCCGACCGAGTCTGTTTAAAATAAAAGTTATGAGACAAGTGTTTGCTTAACATCATACAAGGTTCTGTAAGGGTGCAATTATCGTATTCTAATAAACGAGTCTGAGATGTATGATGGATGAATTTGGGTTTAAGGTTACTCCGAGTGACTAAGGACGTTGCGAGATTGATCTGTGACTGTCTGTAGGACACTAGGAATAAGCATATTCTGATGGAAAAGTTTTAGTTGATTGATGGATGAAAGAACATTTTTGCTTTCCCCTAACTCTAGTAAATTTCGAGGACGAAATTTCTTTTAAGGGTGGGAGAGTTGTAACACCCCAAGTTTTTATGTTTAAAAAAAATGAAAAATGAAGGTTGTGGGAATTGAACCCACAACCTAGCATTGTTAAGCCAATCACTCAACCGCTTGAGCTATAGAAGCTCTCAGTCATCCTTTATACCAAGTTTAATTTGAACCAATGGTTAAAGAGGTACCATAATATAATAATAATAAGTTCAAAATATCTCAACCACCCCTTTCCCAAAAAATTAAATGTTATCTGGAAGTGTCCAGATTCAAGGATGGACCCTTCATCTTCTCATCGCTAGTTCCCCCCCCACCGTTCGTCTCTCTCTCTCATCGGCGTCACCGCTCCGCCGTGCGAGACACCGCCACCACCGGCGTGTGTGCCGACCAGCTCCGAGCCTAGCGCCGCCAACCACGCGCGACGTCGGCCGGTCGTTTACGATAGAAAACAGATATGGAAGCTTAAAGGTTTCGGCCGCCACTGTTTTCTTCATTTCCGGTTGTTCCCGACGCCGGCTCGCCTCACCGTGGGCACAACCGTCCTCCTCACGTCGAGCTCTTCAAAACCTAGTCGGTTGTTCGTCTGTCCAACTTCGGTAAGAACCTCGTCGGAGCCCGTATTTTTCCGGCGCAATTTTGGGTATTTCAAAAATGGTTCATTTCGGGACTCCGGCGACCACTCCGGTGAGCAATTCTGATGACCGGCCGGCAAGTTTAATCTTTGGGTATCAAAGTACCCTTGAATTTGAGATGTTGAGGGCCGTCGAATCTTGGGATCGAGTGCGATCGATGAGGTGTCATAAATCAACTGTTATAGCTCGGAACTAAGGTAATACACTACTACCCCTTGTATGCTTTATGAACATGTTGAGATTCGGTTAACGCATGCATGCTTATGATGACGTATACTGTAAATTCTGCTTAAATTGAATCATATTCGAGCAATAAGTATGGATATTAATAAGACCAAATTATCCGAATAAGATTACTAATGGGCTAACAGTATCAGGGGTTCTAATAATTAAATTCAGTTAATCCGCAATTCAATCATCAATGCGTAAGAATCGAGGTCCAGGATACGGAGTGAGAGATATTAATTATGAAATTACGAAAATGCCTTTGGAGCATAAGTATGACTAAACTACCCCTCTGATAAAAGAATTGACCTAAAATATGCATTCGACCTGATTATGCAAATTACACTACCCGAGATGTATGTTCTTTTGGAAAAGACTTCGGCATCATTATTCAGGTGTGTGTGATACTAAAAGAAACTTGAATTTCCCCAAGCTCTGTATAACACATGATGGTATAACACCTAAAGGTGAAACTATTAGAATTATTGTTGTATTCTTAAGCTGATCCGTACAACAGTAAGGAATGAATTAATCGAAATGATCGTAATGACCAAAAAGACTGTAGTGCCCTCGAGCACCGAAATTCTTAATTAATCAGAATAGCAATTTTACCCTTAAGTTCTAAAATGAGTAAACCGTCTGTAAGAGCCGAAGGAATTAAAATGACTTAATCTCTACCGAGTACGTAAACGATAGAGGTGCTAAATAGTATGATTTGACAAAAACGGTGAATTTATCCCAATTTCCAAAATGACTAAAATGCTCTCTTGAGTAAATTATACAATTATGCATTTGATGAAACCCTGAGAATTCTAAAGAGACTTTAAGGGCTAAACTGCCCCTAAGTGTTAGGAAGCACGCTCATGTCTGTTAATCACTCCTGATATTAATATAAGAGTTGGTTAGTACTACAAGGTAGGAATATGTTAGTTCGATCAGTTGGAGGCTTGAAAAACTTCTGGAAATATTAACTATTGTAAATCGTCATTTTATCATTACTGGGCTAAACTATAAAATCACCTCTGATAGTTAAATGACCAAAACGCCCTTGTTGGCCATTGTGACCAGAACAACCCTGGATGTATCCGATATCGCAAAAGATCTTATCATAGAAATCTCTGAATGCATGACTGGAAAAGTGATGAGTAAATAGAATTTCCTGAGCGACTGTTTATGTCTCGTTGGTATAAATTACCAAAACGCTCATGTATGATAAAATGACCATAATGCCCTTGTAAGCTTAAATGACTAAAGTACTCATGATATATCCAAACTTTCTAAGATCTTGATGTACCAATTCTTGAATACATAATATGAATCGTTTTACGAACCCCTTTCTAATAGGAACCTCATTCTAGAAATTCGTCTAAATTGTCAAAAGTTTAATGCGTCCCCTTCTGTAAATGCCGAGTATGTTCAGGAAATAAAATATTCCATCTAGTGTGTTCTATTTGAGATATATTCTGTTGAATGAATTGTATAATTATTTGATCATGAATAATATTATGTTTGATGAACTTGATATTGATGACATTCTTTGCCTACCTAATATATGTCTGCTCAATCTGTATACTTGGTATGTGATCGTTTGATCTGTGATGGTATTGTTTGACTGTTTGATGAATTTGTTAGTATGATATGTTAGTTTGACCTATGATGATACAATCTGTTTGCATGATGAATGCTGAAAATGTCTGCTCTGCTCGATAGTATGCCCATTTATCTGTCAAAAGCATGAACTTCTGTTTCTGATACTCTGAATATAATATGTCTGTTACATGTATTATGTTACTCATGTCTGGAATCTGAACACCGATTACTATCTGGGGTATACTGTTGGGTTATGTTATGAAGTCTCTATTGGTACAGCCCTGATCAAGCTGGTAAATCCTTATGGACTCAAGGTCCCCCCTTGAGTGGCACCTACGCCCATCGAGACTAGGGTAAGTCCTTATGGACTCAAGGTCTCCCCTTGAGTGGCACCTATGCCCATCGGGCCTAGGGTAAGTCCTTATGGAGCTAAGGCAGCCCCTTAGGTGGCACCTATGCCCATCGGGCCTAGGGTAAGTCCTTATGGATGCAGTTCTAGGGAACTGCATATTGGTGTAAGGTTGGAGGGTAGTTCTTGTAAACTTCTGTATGATCATTGAACATTTGCATTTAATCTTTTATGTGCTCATATAATATGATGTTAAGTACTTATGTATGTTTATCTGCACTTACTGGAACACACTAGATGTCAAACTCTCTGATTCCTACCTCGTATGTTACCAGCCTATATAATTTCCGTCTAATTCTCAAGGTCTAATTAAAGAACAAATACCATTATTCTTGAGTATGATGTAACCTCGAAGTAGTAGAACAGAAATAGAGGACTATCATCTATTTGAAACTTCATGAAAATGTTATGTCTACCATATGTCTGCATGAGCTTATAGCATCTTTTGGTAGTTCTGTATTACTGAGCTTTCCCAAGCTCACGTTGTTTTTACCATCGCAGGTTAAAAGAAAATATCATGACCTAATGTTTGACATCAGTGTTCGGAGTTCTCTCGGCGTTGCCTCTGGAGTACGGTATTGTATAGTTAGTGGGCATGTGTGCCATGTATGTCATGTATGTCATGTATGGTTTTGTGATAGAGCCTGTTAAGCACTTTCTGAAATTTTTGTTATGTGTTTAAATGTTTTCCTGAAATTGTATTTTAAATAGAATTTGATTTTACAGTTTAATAAGTGTTTTGAGAAAGAAAAATGTTTTCATGTGTATTTTCATTGTGGGTCGCTCTTGTGACCCTAATATGGCTTCCTAGGATCCGTTGTAACGCATATGCGGGTCTAGGGGGTTACACCCCTACTAGAAAAGGTATGCCCGATCCAACCCCTATACCTTCTCCCTACGCTACACCACCACCCTTCCCGTCAAGATTAATGAAAAGGGACAAACAAGCAGAAGAAAAGGAGATCCTAGATGTGTTTCAAAAAGTAGAGATCAATATTCCACTCCTCGACGTAATCCAAAAAATCCCAAGGTATGCTAGGTTCCTTAAAGATTTATGTACTAATAAACGCCGTCTTATTGGAATTGAGAAGGTTAATCTAGGAGAGCATGTATCGGCGGTCTTCCAGCGAAAGTTGCCACCAAAATTGAAGGACCAAGGTATGTTCGCCATTCCCTGCAAAATCGGTAAATTGGGTATTAAACGAGCAATGTGTGACTTAGGGGCCTCTATTAATGTTATGCCCCTTTCATTTTATAACTCACTTTCTGCTGAGCCTTTGAAGGATACGAAGGTAACCATACAACTGGCAGACAGATCAATAATTTACCCGGAAGGATTACTAGAGAACGTCTTGGTAAAGGTAAACGATTTGATCTTTTCGGTAGATTTCTTTATCATAGACATGGAAAACGATCGGACTAATAATTCTTCCGAAATCCTCCTTGGTCGTCCATTTTTAAGTACTGCAAATACGAAAATTGATGTGAGAAGCGGGATCCTTACAATGGAGTTCGATGGCGAGGTGGTAAAATTTGATGTTTACAAAGCGATGCGACATCCTAATAATGTTGCTAGTATAAATTTTGTAGATGTTATTGATCCCGCCGTTGAAGAATTTATAGAATCTAAATCTGTTGATGATTCATGCAGGGATTTGAAGGATCACGACAAAGGAATTAAGGAGTTAAAAAATGTTTCTTCTGCTCATTCTGATTTACGCCTAACTCCATCGAAATCTAAAATGTTTTCTTTCATTTTGCAGGGATTTAATTTGGAGTTAAAATTACCTCCAAATAAATTGAAGAGTGAAAGAGAAATTTTTCCAGTAAAAAAACTCCATAATCGCAAAATTTCTCGTAGGGAAATACTCAGTTAGATAAAGCGCAAGAACTGGAAGAAGTACTTGTCGCAATGCATGTAGTCTGAACCAGGTCGTCGAGCTAATGACGATAAACAAGCGCTGGATGGGAGGCAACCCATTATTTATTTCTTGATTTTTCAGTTTCAAATTTATTTTTATTTTCTTTATTATTTTTAAGACCCACGCCTACTTTTCCTTTATCTTTTCTTTTTAGCATTTTTTTATTTACTTCCTCTTAATAATATAGTTATTGTTACTAATTTAAATTTATTATATTATTTATTATATATTATTTATTTTAGATTTACGTAAGTTAAATATATATATATATATATATATCACTTCATCTATATATTATCTTATTTACTTTTAAATTTAACTCTTATCTTTATTATCCTAAATTATTATTGATTTTAAATCATAATATATATATCTTTTAAATTATTAATCTATATTTATATATCTTTTTAATATATATATATATATATATATATATATATATATATATATATCAACTATATCTAAAATTTAAAAATAAAATTATCCTTTTGCAATTTTTTTAATCTTTTTATTTCAAAAATAAAACTAACATAATTTTCCCTTTACTTTTTCTTTATTCTGCAACTGCCATTATCATTTCATTTTCAACCTTAATCACTCGATCGTCCACCATTACCACCACCATGATCCGAACTCGAGAGCAAGCTCGCCTCCGCCCTTACACCAGACTCGGAGCCCACTACTGAAACATGCTCTTTTGCAATCGAGGAGTATTTTCACCCTCTCTCTTTTGTATTTTATTTTATGTTCATTTTGAGGCAAAATGATTTAAGTGAGGGGGGAAGATATGCTTGTCAAATTTTCATATTGCTTATTCGTTTGGTTGTTCTCTTATTTTCCTGATTTTACTTAATTTAAGTTCTTCGTTTAATCTTTAGTTTTGCCTTGTCTCACTGTTTTCATATGGTTTTGTATCTTTTTTTTTTGCTCGGCAAACATGTATGATTTATTGAATAAGTTCATACATAGCCAACATTCCCCAAGCCTCATTAAAAACCTCTCTAAACCTATAGAGGAAAAGAGTACTTGGGTAATGTTAAAAAAAAGGCACAACACGAAAAAAAAGAGCTCACAATCAACCCACCCGTTGGAACCATCTCGTACGATCGACCCCACTCTTTGCCAATGCATCCGCGAACTTATTGGCTTCTCGATAAATATGGTGAAAACACACATCTCCAAGAGCAGCACACGCTTCATCGATACGTCGCAGCCACACACCATATTTCCACGGTCGGGTATCATGATGTAGCACCCACGTAATCGCCGTTGTCGAATCCGATTCCACCACTAACGGAGGGAACACCCGCTCTAAACTTACCAACAATTCCAACGCGAAACAAATGGCCTGCACCTCCGCCTCATTCGACTCCACAACACCTATCGGCCCAGAGAATAGAGCCAGCACTTGTCCCGCTGCATTCCTCAAAACTCCACCGCAACCGGCCTTGCCCGGCTTTCCCCTTGCAGCACCATCAACATTAAATTTCACTGTCCCCTCCATCGGCAATTCCCACCTCACAAGGTCTCGCCGATTGTCTACTCGTGCACGAATTTCACATGACCATGGGCTGTCCCACAAAGTCGACTCCATAATAGCCCCCGGCGGAAGGTCGAGGCGTACCCAAAACAATGCTCTTAGCTTAACCAAGAAAATTATCTCTCCCATATCCATTTTTTTACCATTAAATAAACATGAATTTCGGCCCAGCCATAGGGACCATGCCACAGCCGCGCATGACGCTAACCACCAATCCCGGAAGCACCTATCAAAAATATTCGCGAAACATTGTTCAAACAACGCCCCCAAGTCCCGCGGCTGCACAAACTCCACCCTCCACCAACGAAAAAACTGCTGCCACACAGCCCACGCGATCGAACAACGGAACAAAATATGTTCCAAATCCTCCACTGCTGCCCGACACCAACAACACTTCAGCGCTTCCTCCCCTATCGACATGCCCCGCGATTGCAACATCACCATAGTCGGCAGCCTATCCAACCTCACAAACCACTAAAAATACTGAACTTTCGGCGGTATAGACAACTTCCAGATTTCCTCCAGCTCTGCCCTAGCTTCAAGCCCAAAAGATGTCATTAGTTTATACAACTGTGAAACCGAAAAAACTCCCGTATGTGCTGGTTTCCAAATCAACCGGTCCATACAAGCACTGCCTAGCACCAAACCTCCAATACAAAGTTTCAATTCAGCAACTTGCGAAACTTCAAACGATCGCAAAGACCGTCCGAAAAAAGAATCCCATTCCCCATGTTCGAATCGTCGGCCCGTGCATAGTCTTGCACCAACGCTCTTTTATTCTTCTCCAATCGAAACAGCCTCGGAAACATATTTTCGAGGGGCTCCTCGGCACACCAAGCATCTTGCTAAAACAGAATGCGGTTACCCTTCCCTAACTGCCATCGGATTTGTGAAGGCCCTATAAAACGCTCCACGGCAGCCTCCTCTTGTATGCCAATTATTTGCTTCCACACCTTGGACATGTGCCTAACCCCTATCGAATTAGGCCTCCAACTTACCACCTCACACCCATACTTTGCTTCAATTATTTGTCGCCACAATGAACCCTCTGACATAGCATATCGCCATCTCCATTTAGCTAGCAGTGTGAGATTTCTTGCACGTAAGTCCACCACGCCCAGCCCCCCAAACCTCCTAGGCTTACACGCAATCGACCAATTCACCCGACTCATTTTCATCTTTGTTTCTGACCCTCCCCACAAAAAACGACGACGAATTCTATCTATCCTGCTGATAACACCTCGCGGCACAAAGAACAGCCCCATATAATACAACAGCAAAGATGAAAGAACAGAGTTAAGCAACAACAATCTCCCCGCAATAGATAAAGCATCGCGCTTCCAACCCGTAAGGCATTTTCGAAACCTTTGAATTAACGGTTCCCACAACTGCAAGCTATTCGGATTAACTCCCAGCGGCATCCCTAAATAGATTATAGGCAATTCAGCACAAGCACATCCCAATATTTTTGCAACATTTTGTAAATTCACCTCCGTCACACCCACCCCATATAATTTCGACTTGGCATAATTAATTTCCAGCCCCGATGCATATTCAAAACAAGTAAGGATGCGTTTCAAGTTCCTTGCCACTTTTACCTCCGCCGGGAGCAATAAAATCGTATCGTCTGCAAATTGCAGATGTGATACTTCACAGCCACTCGCCACTTGCACCCCTCGAATAACTTCCAAATCCTTTGCGTTACGCAAGAACTGATGTAGCATTTCCGCCACCATTACAAACAGCAGTGGCGAAAAAGGATCTCCCTGCCTCAATCCCCGCTGCATTTGGAATTCTCTCGTCGGCGACCCATTAACAAGTACGGACAGCCTTGCCGTACTAAGGCATTCCCGCACCCACGCACACCAAACATCACCAAATCCCATCCGCTTCATAATCCGGTCGAGACACTCCCACTTGATGCAATCGTACGCTTTGGCAAAATCCAATTTTAGAATCAATCCCCCTCACCAATCCGCCCTTGTTGTAAGGAATGAATAACTTCATTCGCAAGTAAAACGCCATCAAGGATTTGGCGCCCGTGAACAAATGCAGACTACACATCACTAATCAAATTTGGTAGCACACCTTGTAAACGTTTCGCCATGCATTTAGTCAAAATCTTGTACAGCGAGTTCAGCAAACAGATTGGCCGATAATCCCCTATCACTTTCGGATCGCTCTTCTTAGGTAGAAGCACTACAAAAGCTGAATTAGCACCCCTCGGCAATTTGCACGATTGCTGGAAGTGAAGCATGAACTGAATCAGGTCAGATTTAACGAAGTGCCAGCCCTTCCTAAAAAATTCAAATGTGAAGCCGTCCGGTCCCGGTGCCTTCGCACCATCGCTCAACCAAATTTTTTTGGTTGCATGGTTTTGTAACTATTTTGTTAGAAAATTCTAGGTTGCATGGTAGATTTTGGCATGATTAATTTTTTTTTATTAAAACCCTTTATATGACATCTCTTTCTCTATTAATTCACATGATGCTTACCTAAGTACACAAGACATATTTGTGAGTTTTTGAGCCTAATGAGCATGCATTATATTTGCTCTTTGTTTCTTTGAGTGTGCCTAGCTAAATTAGTTGCATTCTAGAACTTGTTTTTAAATTCTTTTTGAGATTACGTTAATTAATTATGATGCTTAAATATGATAGAGGCACTAGGTTTTAACCATTTCTCTTCCCAAATAAATTGCCTACCCTTTAATTAATTTCCCCTAGTGAAACAATTTTTGAGCCTTGGCCTTTTTCTTTAAAATCACCACATTTTAAGCCTAATCCTTTTTTCTTCTTAATTCCATTACTTTTGTCCCCTCTTTCAAGACAAAAATCGTCTTAAAAAAACAGATTCGAATAAGTGCAATACAGCAGCAGAAAATATATTGTGCAGAATTGTTCGAATATGCAGGGCAGAAAAAAAGTGCAGGAAATTGTTCGAGTCTGCAGAAAAAATAAAAACAGAAAGAAAAAAAATAGTGCAGTTCGAAGAAAAATACACTGCAAAACAGTTTTAGTTTGAAAAAAAAGAAAAAAAAAGAAGAAAAAAAGAGAAGTTTCTAATATATTTTTGGGATGAGTTTTGTCTTGAATTTTAACCCTTATTTTCAGCCTTTATCCTACCCTTACCTTAGCCCCATTACAACCCTTCTTTAAGACCTCTTGATTTTTGCATCATATTCATGTTAGTATTGGAGATTAGATTTAAACACAAGCCTATGGTTATGCTCTAATTAGCTTTGGCTCGAGTGATTTTTCTCTACCCTTAAACACTTTGAGTGACATGAGCGATTCCTTGTGAGGGTACTTGGTTTGCATCATTGATGTAAGTAGGGTTTTAGAAAGTCGTTTTTGCTTTAAATTCTTAATCATTGCCATTTATCTATTTTTGCTCCTTAGTTTTCTTTCATATTTAGATGCTTAATCATATTGAAACCTTTGAGACTTCGTGAAATTAAGGATGGAAACTTGAACTTAAGTTTGTTTAATTTTGAGATACTTGAGGGCATGCATCGGATAAGTGAGGGGGAATTTGATAAGTATTTATTTTGGTTATGTTTTTAGTCCTTATTTTGATCGAATATATGTTTGAAGGACTTAATTGGGTTGTTTTTATGTTGTTCTCGTGCAGGTTATGTAATGCTGGAAATAAGTTGGAATGCTGCGGAAAATAATGGAGTCGTGGGCAGATTCATGGGCATGAATGCTGACTGGGTGCCACGTCAGCACCTTCTAGAAGATGACGTCAGCAACGCAGATAGCTTATCAGTCCACTTATCAGATAGCTTATCATTCGGATTTTTATTTTAAAATTCAAAACTTGGATATTTATCTTATGTAATTTAATTTAAATTTAGGATTTATCATCTTAGGTTTTTAGGGTTTTCAACTACTATAAATACCCCACTTTGGGGGTGAATTAAATCATTATTCATTCCATTGTTCTCTTCTCCGTTGAGTTTAATAAAAGCTCTTTATTTTCTCCATTTCCATGTTTTCTCCAATTTTGTCTTTATTTAATTATGGTTTTTTCACCAACCATGCTTAACTAAATTCCCTTTAGCCAAAAGCAACGCCAAACCCGACTAACCTCGTGAGATTAGGAAAATACTTCAATCCTTCAACAACTCCTTTTTATATTCTCTGTAAAATTGATTAGGCAATCAGCCTAATCTTTAGGCATCTCAATTGTTTCATTCTTAGAGCGCGCATCGGGTTGAAGTGGTTTAGATTCAACGTTGGGGACGAGGAAAAGCTTGTAGCCAATTCAACTCCCTAAGAACAAACTTAGTGGCGGTCCACTAAGGGGAATCAAAATCGGAAACAATTCTCATCGAGATAATTATCCGAGCACGGGCTTCTCCAACACTAACTCAGATTTGAGTTAGAATCGATTGCCATAGCTAACTCACTAAAGTTTGACTTCAAGGATTGCCCTGGGAGCCGAATTTACCAAAGAGAAGTAAGTTGCAAGGGTTGGGCCTTGTAGACTGTAACCGGCAGGAAAGTCGAAGAAAAATCAACTTTAGTGATCGAAGATATCGTGGCAAAGCGTGGCTTGAGGCTAATTCAATCTATAATTCATTTTCAATATTTATTTTACCTTCTTATTATTTTTTCTTTATCATTCAAATCCTCTAAAATCCCCCTTTATTTTCTACAGGTTATTGGTCTAAATCAGAACGAAAGGTGTTAAAATTCCTATTCCCTGCGGATCGACCCTTACTCTCGCTATATTATTTTAAATCTTATTTATTTGAGTTTAAGGTTTTATTTTTGACACTATACGACGCGTGTCACTTCATATTTATAATTTTTTAATTTCTTCTCCCCTCCACCATCTTCCATATTCTTCATCATCTAACCCAATCCCTAATTTCCTACCATATTAATCCTCAATTCACACATCAAAGTTGTATTTACCTTTCTTTTCACCGTTTAACCAAATAAAAAAATCTAATTTTCCATTTCTTATATTAATCGGGAAACAATCCCACCATTTCAATCACCAGAGCAAGTGACACAAACCGTGTTATAGTTGAAGATGAAGGGAAGTTCAAGATAACAACCAAGGCGGTGCCCATAACCGAAGAGGTTTCAAGGATTCACAAGTATGTGATAACCAAAGAAGATTGTTTTTCTCATCTTGATCTGGGGTTCAAATTATACTCTTTGAGTGATCAAGTGAACGACGTGCTGGGACAAACTTATAAGCCTGACTACGCCAGTCACCTAAACTTTGGCTCAACAATGCTGGTGATGAGAGGGGGCAAAGACTTCCACATTTCAAACTTGTTTGCCCCGGACTCTGCTGTTGCGAGGTTCACCGAGATCGATGAAGATAACTCATTCAAGGGCTCGAAAATGGCATGATTAAGCTGTGGCAGTGGCATGACGGGCGAGGAGTTGTTTTCAAAAGATAGATTTCTTGTGGCAACAATATCACGTGGTCTAGTCCATAGTAGAATTACTTTGGATCGGGAAATGGAAGAAAACATGTGGTTTATATCATAATAATAGTAACAATAAAATAAAGTACTGTATCCAATTTTGATGTGTGAAATGAGGGTTAATATAGTAAAAAAAATTAGGGATTGAGTTAGATGAAGAAGAATATGGAAGATGGTGAAGGGGAGAAGAAATAAAAAAAATTGTAAATATGGAGTATTAAATTTATAATTATACAAATTATTTTTATTTTGAGGGTCAAAATAGGATGGAAGTAATAGTTTAGGGACTATTTAGGTAATTTATCCTTCATTTTATTATGTCAGATCAACCTCCCGTTAGTGTTTAACGGCAACAAACGGCTGAGTGACCAAATGTTTACACCCTGAAAGCGTAAGTGACCTTACAGGTCGTTTTTGAAAATTTGTGACTAACAATGTACTGGAAGGAAACATAAGTGATCATTCCAGTAGTTAACCCATAAAACAAATATAAATAATAAATAAATAGATAAATTCATAAATAATATACAATCCATAAATTCAAAAAAATCTATTCACACAATGTCCACGTACATTTGATGTCTTAGCCCATTTATAATTACAGTTGTTGGCCACGTGGTAGCCGCCTATTGGCCCAAAGAAAAAGCACACGACTTATGCTTCTTCAACTCTTAACTGGTTCCAGCTAGCTCGCGAAGTCATACACGTGACGTCATATGTGACGTCACGATCCACTAACCTATAAAAAGAGAGAAAAAATTACTCAAAGAGGCAATTATATATGCAATTTTTACCAGAATTAGAAATGACAAGAGAGAGAAACTTACCTCGGGAAACTGAAAAGTCCCTTGAATTGGACAATCACTAGAGCTTGACCAATCACCAAAAGCGTGGAGAACACCGGAGATGTAGGTCACCACAAAAGCTTCATCAAGAAGGTATATTTTTCCTCTCTTCTTTGAATACCTGCAAAATAAAGGAAAAACATTAGTTTTTATATAGATAAAAAACATAAACAAACAAAATCATATATAAAAAACAAATCGAAAAAAGGAGGACAACTATCAGAGTGGTTTAGGATAATGATAGAGTCAAAAAGGGCTCGATTTAAAGGTCTAGGTTAGGTGGAGATGGGAGATCCTGCCGGATCGGGTTAGATCTAGACTTTTGGAACCGATACTATTTTAGACGAAACATCAAAGTTTTAAATTTTACTTGGTCCTTCTGTATTTGTTTGCTTGATGATATCCATTTTAGCTCTGTTAAATCATGTCATGCAAAAAGGTTAAGAACATCATATTCAAAACTTGTTTCCAGATTTTCTGAATTACTTGCAAATACTCTAATTATGTTAGTCTGAATCTTCTTTGGAATTGATCTTTCGGGCTGAACTCTTGTGTGAGATAAGTTTCCATCTTAATCGTCAATATTGGTGTTTTCATCTGGAAACTTTTTTCGGCCTCCCTAATTCCTAGCAATGTGGTAGCTCAAGTTACAATCTCGTTCTATGACCGCTCAATCCTTTGCTCAATGCTACCCAAACCGTCCTCAATAACCTTCTGAAATTGCTCAACCTTAACAAGTCCATAGCCCACAATTCTCAGGATATTGGTTTTCAACTTCTGCAATTTCATTTAAAAAAATGCAATGTTTAAGCAATGCAATGCATGAATACAGAAACACAAAACAAAAACGAAAACAAGAACAAGAACAAAGGAAATGAGTTAGTACGGTGAAATAAACATATAAGCAAAAATTAAATTGCTAAAATAATAAAACAATACAAAACAGGAAAAAATAACCAGAGAAATGAATTTAAAAATACAACCATCCTAACCGCATGTTGTCTAGTTATCTACGGTTATCCACATAACTCTAGTAGGATGTGGTTTTAAATTAATAAAATAAAAAAAACCTTTTGCAAGAAGAAAAAAAAGAAATATGAGTTTAGGTAGTAAAATTGACTAAGGGAGTAAAAGAATACTTGATGCATATTGCATACTTATCATGCACTCTTCATGCCCTTAAACTAGAGTTATATTGCTGCACTTGAATTACTACCTGCTTGGCATTGTTGCACTGAGATATCTAAGGGCAGAAATAGAGCCAACTTCTGCTTGCCAGCACTTGTTGGCATTCCGACCAAAACTTTGTCGAGGTACTATTTTCAGATTTTTTTTCTTTTGCATTACTTGAGGACAAGCAATGAGTTGGGTTTGGGGTGTGTTACCTTCTCAAAAGTACTGATTTTTATGTCATTCTTACAATGCTTTTGCTTGCTTTTGAGTACATTTAATTTCACTTAGATGTTAAATTCATGCATTTGCATAAGGAGTTTAGATTTTTGTCTATGCCAGAGTGAAGGGTTGTTTTGTTGGCAATTTTGCAGGATTGGCATAGTAATTGACAGAAAAGAGCAGCGTAGGAAGGCATGCCAAAGAGAATGTTGAGATGTTGTTGGCACAGATGGACCAAACGATGCCAAGCACTGGTGGAAGAAAAGAGGAATTTGATGCCAGGCCAAGTAGCTGTTGAACCCAAAAAAATAAGACGAGATCAGGCTGTGAGAAAATAACAATCGGATCAATCTCTGAAAAAACATTAGATAAATGGTCCCAAGCTTGGTTTCCAAACGACAACGACAGATGACGTTAGCTCTAGCACCTGATCAACTTATCACCTTATCAGCCTATAACTTCAAATCTGGATAAAGGAGATCACAAGCCTCATCCCTTGCGCATTCAAATTTCAAATGCAAAGGCTTATCCTAGTCTTTCTTGCACGCCTATTTAAAGATTGATCGAGCAAGCAATGAAAAAGGTGAAGGACTTACTTTGGAGAGTGACGACCGACGATCGGCTGCACCAAGGAGACGTGGTTTGACCCACTTGACTAAGGGCTTGGATCTTGAAGGATTGCATAAAGAGACCACTTCTCTCCCATTCACTTTGTCTAGTGATTTTATTTTCTTTTTAATGATGATGTATTCTTAAAACGTTGAAGGTTTTTTGGTTGATACCCTCACTATGAACTAATTTAATAGTTGGTGGGGGATGTTTGTGTTGAACGTTATTTTTATGTTAAGTTTTTAATAATGAAAATGCTTCGGCATTGTTTCTTCTATTTATCATACTTTACTATTTCCTAAATACTATGCCAAGCGAGAGCTGACATTGTT
The DNA here is from genome assembly GCA_958450335.1 of Hibiscus tridactylites. Lineage (NCBI taxonomy): Eukaryota > Viridiplantae > Streptophyta > Magnoliopsida > Malvales > Malvaceae > Hibiscus > Hibiscus tridactylites. The sequence continues at coordinate 72,935,022 of OY288279.1, forward strand.
GGCCTATTGCACCTCAATATCTTAACAGACTTGGGTGGCAATGATCAAGTTGCTGGATACTAAGGCGAGATGCTTCGAGAGAATATGTTCAAGTAGATGAACTTACTTCAAAAGTGAAATCTAACCCTTAGGAATATAGATCGGATCTTAATCAAATTGGTTTTTTAAAAAAAAACATTCACTATAGAGATATAAGGTTTTTACAAAATCAATTTATGGTAATAACCATCGAGAGAGGCTTTGCCAATTTGATTTTGCTCGACAAACAATGTAAAGACATGGCATTATTAGAAGCTGACATGGCATGAATAGCGTGAAAACCATGCATCCCTTGCCAACGCTCATCATTCATTTAACACTCTCCTTGCAAACACTGTTTAATTTCTTTTCTTTTTAAATTGTTTTCAAATCCACTTTAAAAACAAATCAACTTTTTCCTCAATAAGTAAACATTAAAAGCAATTAAACTCTTGATCAATCCTTGTGGGATTGATACTCGGCTTACTGCTATATTACTTGTCGTCCATGTATACTTGCACGCAAAAGACTCAGCCTTTGGCACTATTTTTACTACATTTCCAATATGTTTTTTTGCCCCTTTTGCCAACACTCTCGAGAGTCAACAAGTACAACGAAAGTTGACTCAATTGTTCTTGTATTCACTTATTAGCCATCGCTGAGAGGTATGGTGAGTGGGCTTATATGAGTCTTTGATTAAGGATAGAAGTTGAGATTGGTAAGATATTCATGTGCTTTGTTGCATCAACAAGCATCTTTTCATTTGTTTCTTGCTAGCAATCGTTATTCTGGTAATGAATCACCGAGGCAACCCCACTACCATCATTATATTATTTTTGTTTTACTTTCAGTACTTTGCTTTGATATTACCTATATTATTTACCTTTCTTTGTTGCGACATCACCTATTGCAATTACCTTATTTTCTTACATATTGCACTAACATTGGTAGACATTCGAACAAGCATCCTTGTGGGATTGATATCCGATAGGAACTACCTCTCAACTATACTTAAATCGACAAGTGTACGATTGCACAAATCGTGTGACGTTATTTCACCGATCAAGTTTTGGTGTTGTTGCCCGAGACAGTTTTCGTTTGGTTTTTATTTTTGTCATTACATTTTTAACATTATTTTCTTTTGTTTTGTTAATTATTTTAGGTGAGCTAAAAGGGAGAGAACCAAATATAATGGATGGTAGACACCGAACCATTCGAGATTGCATGATGTATAAAAAGGATATTTATGCAGCACTCGCGGTAGAAATTTTAGAATTGAACAACAGGATCAAATCAATGCAAATGCCTAGAGTAGCCCAAAGAGTCGATATCCCTACATTCAGCTGTGAGATTTGTGGTGACAACCATAGTTTTGAAGACTGTCCAAAACTCTTAGGCAACTCGTATGGAAATTCATATAATGCTACTGCACATAATCAACAGTCTTGGGGAAATCTGAATTTTGGTCAATTTGTTGGGGCATTTCGATATGGGAATAATTTCTCCCAACTCGTTTATAATCCAAGACCAGGGAAATACAATTCACAGCAGGCACAATACAATCAACAAACTTAGCTGCAGTCACAATGTAGAGCGTTGGGGTGTTCTCTAAATAGGAGCGCAAGTGCACACTCTTGTCAAGTTATAGTATAAAAGATACCGTCTCTTAGAAGGATTGGACAGCTAATTCGAATCACAATTCCTACACAAGGAAAATTAAATGCACAAGTAAATTTTAGTTTGTAAAAGAAAAGTAAATAACACAAGTAATTGATAGAAGAGATCAAGGTGATAGAATGGGCCAGGTTATGTTGCTCAATAGTGTGAAACTGTGTTGAATAGGTTAAGTTGTCTTGCACTGAATGCATTGAATGCATCCTTCTAATTCTGACTTCTTTGACTTAAAGTTGGTCTTATTGTGGCACAAGTAACCTTAAGCCGCCTTGGATAATCTCCTCTTGGGCGGCTCTATCCATTGTTTCCGACATTAGGAGATTGCGTGGATGGGCTCATTGGACTCAAAAAATTAGGCTATTCCAATCGCACTCTAATTCACCAATTCCTCTGGTTGCTGCCCAGGGCGGCAGTTATGGCGGCGGCAGCTACTCGGTAGCTTTTCTTTCTGTGTTGAGCTAATTCTCTATAGCTCCTTGGCTTGCTACCTCAGCATCAACTTCTCTCTTCTTCTGCGAACTTCTAGTACCTGAAACTAAAACTAAACTAAAACAGTATTTTTTCTCACCAAATTAAAGTTATTCAATATAAACAGGGTAAAGTAAAAAATACTGTAGATAATGCAAGCATGCACCTAAATATGCCTAAAATGTACTTAAGAACATCAATAATATAAGATGGAATGCATACAAAATATAGGACTTATGAGCACTTTACACACAACAAACTCCGTTGCAGCCACAATATCTTCAGTGGCCACATCCACTTGCTCAAGCACCTATGCGACCACAAAATACACCAACTTCCACATTTGATCCCTACGCAACTTTTGCAGCTTTGATGCAAGAGCATTTCACTCGGACATAAGCAATTGTTCAAGGGAATTCCTCATTGATTTGTGCATTAGAAGTTCAACTGGGACAACTTGCTTCCACAATGAATCCTATACCGCAAGGCAAACTTTTGAGTGATAAGGAATCAAATGTACCAACTCAAGAAAGTGGCGAAGTGGATCATAACAAAAAGATTACATTTGAATATATTGTTGATGGACAAACAAAACATGTTCCCATAGTTGTCACTTCTTTGCCTCAAGTGCTTAAATCTGATATGTGGACGTAACCTGAAATGTCGGTGCAAACCAAAATGTTGGAGCAATCTGAAATGTCATCACATCCACCTTTTCCGCGACAAGTTCATGACTACGCACATAATCAACAAGATGACAATACTTTTTTAATGGAATCTCAACATGTATCTCTTGAAGAACCAACACTGCTAGATTTGAAGCCATCAAAAGAAATGTATGATCATTTTGAAGAAGATATTCTATCTATGGTGTTTCCTTCCATTATTATTGTTGCACCAAAATCTATATTGATGGAGATATTTAAAAAACATGAACAAAGTGGTGGTTGGATGCTTGGAAAAATTCAAAGAATTGGTCCTTCACTTCATTTACAAAAAAATCTAGCAGATGATTGCTACGAAAACTAGCTAGAGTAGCAAATTTCACTGCAATGAAAGCTACATTCAATAGAGTTTGCGTTAGAAACACTCTCTTTGGTTTTTATAAACCTATCACGAGTGTTGATTTTGAGTTGAGAGAAGAGAAGTACTATCAAAGTCTGCTCCATCCTTCGGGTGTACGAAGTTTGGAGAGCTGTGCTAATCTCGGGGGATGTTCGTCCATTTTAGCGATTGCACACATCAGGGCGAATTCACTTCTAGGGAAGTGGTTAATACCACGACACATTTTGGTTTCGTTTAATTATTTTATTATTTTCCAGTCAGTGCTAACGCCTCGTTTTGCAGCAGTCTATTTTTCCAACAATTTCTTTCAATCTTAAAGGGATATTGTGACGTCAACTAGGTTACCGATAATGATGAAGCAAGCTCTACGAGTGGGTATGTTTTTACCTTAGGTGGTGCAGCAATTTCATGGAAGTTTGCTAAGAAGACTTGTATCGCTCGCTCTACCATGGAGTCAGAGTTTATTGCTCTTGACCTAGCTGCGCAAGAAGCCGAATGGCTTAGAAATTTGTTAGCAGAAATTCCATTATGGGGAAAACTGAGTGTCCTTGTTATGTGATTCTCAAGCGTCGATATGTGTGGCTAAAAGCCAAGCTTACAATGGTAAGAAGAGACACATTCAAATAAGACATGAACCAGTGAGACACTTAATAAGGAACGGAGTATTCTCTTTAGAGTATGTGAAGTCGGAAAGGAACCTAGCTGGTCCACTTAACAAAGGGTTAAGTCGGAAATCGGTTCTAGATTCGTCGAGGGGGATGGGTCTAAAGCCCATTGGTTGAGGAATTCATGGTGGATACCCAACTTAGTTATCTAAGTTCAATGTGGTCAAACGAAACCATAGAGAGTACTCATAGTGTACATTTTTATTACTTATCCCTATGACGAACAATGTACATGTCCAAGTTGAGTTTTATTACTCTTAATAAATTCATAGCCCAGATTTTGGGTGGTCTTAGTGAGAAAGACTTGGTGAATTTAGCGACTTTGGTTGAATAAACTACTCTTAATAAGTTCATTGCCCAATATTGAGTGGGTAGTCCTATCGCGAAGGACTGCCCAGTGTTGAGTGGGAAGTCCTATCGCGAAGGACTGAATGAACTTGCCGCTAGAAAGGATGAGTTTTTTTTAAAACTCTTAAAGAATTCTACCCCAAGAGTTTGGGTTGTTCTATTTAGAAGAACTTATTGAATTCACCAACTAAAGAGGTTGAGTTCTTAATCTTAATGAATTCGTATCCCAGAGTTTGGGTGGTTCATTTTATAATTAAACTTGAAGAATTCACCTATTTATTTGAGAGGATGAGCTTAAGGAAAAAGCTCTTAATTATTTTATAGCTCTTATTTGAGTGGTTTATGTTGAGATAAACTTGATGAAATAACCTATGTAAGTGAGAAGGACTAGCCACCTTCTACGAAAAACATTGGGTCGTTTTTCTAGTACACTTACTAGAATCCTGAGGAAATAGGCTATATATATACATTCATATATATACTTTGTAGACACATCAAGGACTTCGGTGGATGAAGGGGTTAGTTGTGTGTTATGAGTTTACCCTAATCTTAGAAAGTTCAAGACTAGTTTTACTTGTCTAAGAGAAGGATTGCTCATCATCACTATGTACTAGTTCAAGATACCTTCACTAGTGCTTAAGCAGCTAACCTCGCTATTGCTCTTCTCATGTTTTAACTTCAATGCTCTTATATCTACAAAGAATATTTTTTCGCATTGGTGGGGGATTGTTGTTAATACTCAAAATACAACTCATATAATAATGATATTTAATTTTATTATTAATAGAATTAATTTGTGATGTGGAAATAACGATTTTGCCCTCACTATTTAGCCTATAAATGGTGGGAAATTTCTCTCATTTGAGATATACCTAAACAATAGAGTTTGCTTTAGAAACACTCTCTTTGGTTTTTATAAACCTATCACGAGTGTTGATTTTGAGTTGAGAGAATAGAAGTATCATCAGAGTCTGATCCATCCTTCGGGTGTACGAAGTTTGGAGAGCCGTGCTAACCTCGGGGGACTGTTCATCCATTGTAGCGATTACACACATCGGTGCGAATTCGCTTCTAGGGCTGTGGTTAATACCACGACACGGTTTGGTTTCGTTTGATTATTCTATTATTTTTCAGTCAGTGCTAACGCCTCGTTTTGCATCAGTCTATTTTTCTAACAATAGGTGCCTAAACTATTTTTTGGCTGAAATAGGTGCCTAAACTTTCATTTTGGCTTATTTTAAAGTCAATTTTGGCACATACTTGGGAACCTATTTCAACAAAAAATGAAAGTTTAGGCACCTATTTCAGCCAAAAACAAAACTTTAGTCACCTATTTCAGCTAAAAATACTTTAGGCACATATTGCAGAAAAGAGACGTAGTTTGGGCACTTATTTTGTAGTTAAGTCGAAATAAAATTATAACATAATCTAATTAGGATGAGATTCAAACCGTAAGCTGACTAATAATAATAATAAAAAATACATAAATACAATACACATACATAAATGTATCAAAAATGAAAATACATTCATTTGATCCAACAAAATAAAAGGAGAAAAGTATCTATTACCATAAATATCCAAAAAAATGCCTATTACCACAATTATCTCTATAATGAAATTTATTTCATCCGCTTCATTGTCTCAAAATTAGCTACTCATACCTTTAAATTGAGTTATCCTATTCCTTGGAGTAGCTTTTACTTATTGTTTTAGATATGTGAAAAATGAAAAGCTTTAAATAGTCCACACCTACTATAAATGTAATCTCGTTGATAGGGTTTCTTAAATAGGAAAAATTATTTGATAGGTCCGACTTACCATGTCATTCGTGATCCCATCCAATAACATTATTTTCATGAGAAAATTCTACCACGTGCGACGAACACCGTTAAACACTTCTAACGTTGAACACCACTAAACACCATTAAATTAATTAATAAAAATTAAAAAATTTAAGGACTCAACATACAATTAATACTTATTTAAAATAAATTTTCAATTAAATTATGATTCATATATATTCTATTTTTTAAATTTTATTTTCAAATAATTGGATCAAATACCAACTATAGTCAATCTCTAAATTAAAAACCCTAAATCCTTTTCTGGGAAATGAACCATGAACCAAAAGTTCAACCTCCGGTTCAGTTTCTTCATAGTATTTCCAACCATGCCGATGAGTATTTGAGTTTTGATAACAATATTAATTCTTACCAATATGGTACTAATTTGTTATGCACTAATGATGAAAATATATTTAACACAAACAGTGAATCATGTGGTTTATGCACATCTCTATTAATTAATTTAATGGTGTTCAGCGTTAATGGTGTTCAACGGTGTTCGTCTCACGTGGTAGACTCATCTTTTTCCATGTCATTTTTAGCTGGGACCGCGAATAACGTAATGAACCGGATTCATCTAATAATTTATCCTTAAATAGAGATTAAGATGTTTATTTGTTGGGACACGTATGCAACGTCATTAAAATTCAGTATGAGTTAGTTGAGGTATAGAAGGTTCGTTAATGGGACACATATGCAAGGTCATTAAAATTCAGTATGAGTTAGTTGAGGTATAGAAGGTTCGTTAATGGGACACATATGCAAGGTCATTAAAATCAGTTTGATGTTCGTTGAGGTGTAGACCATGTTACTACAAACAATTATTTCCAACATTATTTTAGGTTATTGTTTTCAGTTATAAGATTAAAGTATGTATTCATACTTGTTTTTGATTAGTTTTTTTAATTAGTTTAAATGTGATTATAAGATAATATTTGTTTATACATATTTTTAACCCTTTGACAATGAACACACTCTTTGCACACAAAAGCGATTGAACCCAAGTCTCTTCAGATGAATATCATCCACTTTTCCACTGAGACTATTTATTTACATTTATATATTATAGTGATTTAATCTACGTATATTTTTACATGTTCATATCTTCATATTATATTTATGTTATTTTTCATGCATGTTACACTTTTAATTATTTTTTATGTTGTGTTTATATATTGTCTTAATTTATTTCATAATGTGTATACTTCATTATTGTGGTTCGTTTTAGAATTTTTTGTATATTTCTTGCGTCGTTTAGATGATTTCGAAATGAATTTCAATAGTTCGAGAATTTTATTACTATCAGATTTTTTTACATTCTAGTGTGATTATATAGTAATATTTGTTTTTCATTCTTAGCCATATAAAAATGCACATACACCGTGTTGACAAACTGCTCAAAAACGGGCCTCCTAAAAAATTTTTAACGAGGTCCTATTTATTTTATATAAAAAAAGAAACAGAAGTCTCCTACAATACCAACGCTCCCATTTCATACGGGGCAACTCAATGGGTTCTACTACTAGAATTATTTAAAAATATCAATAATAATAATAATTATTTATTTTAACTCTCTTATTAAGTTATTATCTTAAATTAATCGAAAAGGATCACTGTCAGAAAAAGATGAAAAATCTTCATTTTAAATGTTGGGTAAACTATATAAATGGTCACTAAACTTTTAGGGTATATCCATTTTGGTCACCGTACTTTTAAAATATTCGATAAGGTCACCCAATTTTTAGTTCGATTTCAATATAGTCACCGAACTTTTAGGGTGGATTTATTTTGGTCACCGTACTTTTAAAATATCCGATAAGGTCACCAAACTTTTAGTTCAATTTCAATATAGTCACCAAACTTTTAGTTCACTTTTAAAATAATCGAATCGAAATAATTTATTTTAAAAATTTGTACCGAAATCGGGTTCAATTATTCCTTAAAAATTATTTTGGTTATTTGCTAAATTCAAATTATTCAATTCTCAATCTTATATTGTACCAATTAAATCGGATAGTCGATTGACCGGTTGATTGAAATATTTGATTCGAGTAATAATTTTTTACTTTGTTTATGAAAATATCGAATATGGTAATATGATAAATTTAATAAGCAAAGTAAAAAAAATCATTACCCGAATTTTTTAAGGATTAATCGAATATTTCTATTTGTATAACCATGTCATTTGAGAATGACCAAAACATAAACGATTTGAAAGTTAAATTATTAAATTGAATTTTTTTAACTGTGCTGACCAAAATAGGAGTGAGAAGAATGTTGAGCAATGATTGGTGTAGTTTACCCATTTTTTATTAAGGAAAAAGAAAAACTAATGTCAGCTTCTAACGAAATGTAACAGGAGGACTATATTGAAAGCAAACTAAAAGTTCGGTGACTATATTGAAATTAAACTAAAAGTTGGATGACCTTATGCAATATTTTAAAAGTACGGTGACCAAAACAAATCTGCCCTAAAAGCTTGATGATCATTTATGTAGTTTACCCTTTTTATTTCCTCATCGTACATTTATGTGATCTTAAAATATTATAAAACATTTAAAAGCCGTTACTCAGTTATAGAACATAAAATTCTTTAAAAAAAGTATTGAACATAAAACTTAAAAAAAAAATAGGTAGGAGTCTTTTATTGCTCTATCCATATGTATCCATTGAATAATTCAAATTATTTTTTATTTATATTTTTAACAAAATTTTGATATTTTACCAATTTTTAAATTTTTAATTAAAAGAGTAAAATAATTGACGTTTGGTAAAAGATGAAATAATTAATGATGTTTTTTGGTCAGTTGATTTAATTTGTCTGACATCTCAAAGTAAAAACAGTATTATAACTCAGAAATGCACGGAGTACATTTATAAATAAATCAATTGTACGGCGTTTTCAATTGAATTGAAAAAAATAATAATAGAGTAGGTAGTAGGTGACAGTTGCTCATAAATGAATCACTTAACTTTTGGCTATAAAAACCCTCAAGCACCATCCACATTCCAGACAACAATCAAGCTTCAGTATTATAACTCACAAGCTCTACAGAATCAATATGGCTAGCTCCATGTCCCTTAAGCTTGCATGCGTGGTGGTGTTGTGCTTGGTTATGGGTGCACCCCTGGCTCAAGGAGCCATAAGTTGCGGTCAAGTCACATCCTCCCTCGCACCCTGCATGCCTTACCTGACCAGCGGCGGTGATGTTCCTCCAGGTTGCTGCAGTGGGATCAAATCCCTCGACGCCGCCGCCCAGACAACACCCGACCGCCAAGCAGCATGCAACTGCCTCAAAAGTGCAGCTGCCAGCATGAATGGCATCAATTATAGCCTTGCAAGTGGACTCCCAGGCAAGTGCGGCGTGAGCATCCCTTACCAGATCAGCCCCAGCACTGACTGCAAAAGGTTTGAATCTAACTTAAACTAAATCTCAAAAGGTTATCCATTTATTAACAGATGAATGTTTCATTGTTGTTGGTGCATTTGCAGCGTCAAGTGAAATTTAGGCATGGAAGTTCCTCAGCTAATGGAAGGGAAAATAAAGATAGCTACAGAATAAAAATGAATGTTATAAATCCATAGTTATCCTGGATGTAGTTGTTCGTTGTGCATTACGCGACTATATAATACCCACTTTTATTATTAATATATCCGTTTCTTCTATATTAATATTATTTGCATACGTTTCAAGTTTTTTCCTTTCATTCGAGTATTCTATAATAAATATGTTTACATGATCTAATGGTCATCAAAATTACTATTGCTAAAACCAGAGTTTAACTTAATCAATTTTTACAACAATGGTATAAACACGACACTCAAGAAATTTATTATTTGATTAACTCCACATTTACATTTCATTTTGTATTTTATTATAAAAAAAATCATTAGATTTGCTCGTTATAAAAAAATTCTGTTCACCTAAGATATTTTGTATTTTACATTTGTCAAAGCTATTTTTTTAGACTAGGCAGATTATTCATTTTGATGAATTTTGTTTAAGAGAATGAATGTTCACATCTTAATCTAGCATGCCACATATCAAGAGATCCAACAATATAAACAAAAGTGGGGGCTTTATTACTTTCATTAAACATAGTCTCTACTACAAATAAACCTCCGTTTAAATATCTTTGCCCGACATAATCACCATTTTGGGGGAAGTACAGGTTTATCTGCCTCAAAGACTAGTTTAATGTTTGTCTTATTAAGTAATCCACCACTTATTAAATTTCTACATGTGACAGTTGCATAAAGAACATTATTTAAAGAAAAAGTTTTACCGAAAGTCAGCTTAAGCAAAACCTTCCCTTTGCCTAGCACTAAAAGAGCTACTAGAGTTCCCATATACACTTGTTCACCTTTAGTCATGCCCTCAAATTCGGTGAACATCTCTCGGTTAGTGTAGAAATATCTAGAACCACTAGTGTCTACGGCCTATTCAACATTAATCTCCATTAGATTCACATCGAAAACCATCGCAACAATGATCTCGTCAGTGTTCTTGGTGGAATACCCGAATTTTGCTCGGGTATATATATATACATATATATATATATATATATAATATTTCTCTTAAATAAAACAAGGGTTAACTACTAGAGTGGTCACTTATGTTTCCCCCCAATACAGAGTTGGTCACCGATTTTCAAAAACGACCAATAAGGTCACTTACATTTTCGGGTGTAAACTTTTGGTCACTTAGTCATTTGTTGCCGTTAAATGTTAACGGAAGGCTGATCTAACACAATAAAAAAGAAGGATAAATTACTTAAATAGTCCCTAAGTTATTACTTCAATCCTACTTTGACCACCGAAATAAAAATAATTTGTATAGTTACAAATTTAATCCTTCATGATAAGTATTTATTTTGGTTATGTTTTTAGTCCTTATTTTGATCGAATATATGTTTGAAGGACTTAATTGGGTTGTTTTTATGTTGTTCTCGTGCAGGTTACGTAATGCTGAAAATAAGTTGGAATGCTGCAGAAAATACTGGAGTCGTGGGCAGATTCATGGGCATGAACCAGGGCATGAATGCTGACTGGGCGCCACGTCAGAACCTTCTAGAAGATGACGTCAGCAACGCAGATAGCTTATCAGTCCACTTATCAGATAGCTTATCATCCGGATTTTTATTTTAAAATTCAAAACTTGGATATTTATCTTATGTAATTTAATTTAAATTTAGGATTTATCATCTTAGGTTTTTAGGGTTTTCAACTACTATAAATACCCCACTTTGGGGGTGAATTAAATCATTATTCATTCCATTGTTCTCTTCTTCGTTGAGTTTAATAAAAGCTCTTTATTTTCTCCATTTCCATATTACCACCATTTTTGTCTTTATTTAATTAAGTATGGTTTTTTCACCAACCATGCTTAACTAAATTCCCTTTAGCCAAAAGCTACGTCAAACCCGACTAACCTCGTGAGATTAGGAAAATACTTCAATCCTTCAACAACTCCTTTTTAGATTCTCTGTAAAATTGATTAGGCAATCGGCCTAATCTTTAGGCATCACAATTGTTTCATTCTGAGAGCGTGAATCGGGTTGAAGTGGTTTAGATCCAACGTTGGGGACGAGGAAAAGCTTGTAGCCAATTCAACTCCCTAAGAACAAACTTAGTGGCGGTCTACTAAGGGGAATCAAAATCGGAAACAATTCTCATCGAGATAATTATTCGAGCACGAGCTTCTCCAACACTAACTCAGATTTGAGTTAGCATCGATTGCCATAGCTAACTCACTAAAGTTTGACTTCAAGGATTGCCCTGGGAGCCGAATTTACCAAAGAGAATTAAGTTGCAAGGGTTGGGCCTTGTAGACTGTAATCGGCAGGAAAGTCGAAGAAAAATCAACTTTAGTGATCGAAGATATCGTGGCAAAGCGTGGCTTGAGGCTAATTCAATCTATAATTCATTTTCAATATTTATTTTACCTTCTTATTATTTTTTCTTTATCATTCAAATCCTCTAAAATCCCCCTTTATTTTCTACAGGTTATTGGTCTAAATTAGAACGAAAGGTGTTAGAATTCCTATTCCCTACGGATCGACCCTTACTCTCGCTATATTATTTTAAATCTTATTTATTTGAGTTTAAGGTTTTATTTTTGACACTATACGACGCGTGTCAAAATTGGCGCCGTTTCCGGGAAATACGGCAAAGTACTAATATCGTTTTATTTGATTTATGACCAGGAGCAATCCGGGAGAACAATTTGAACTCATCCCGGAAATCGAAGCACTAGCCCGAAAGTTGAACGCACAAACACTTCGGGAAAAGAAAAACAAAAGACGCCAGCAAAGATTCGAACGCGATCTAGAAATCACATCCGAAGCAGAGTCGAATTACGAGCCCAATCCAATGGGAGACGAAAATCAAACCATTCGCCAACTAAATGCGGCGCCCGATGGCCAGCAACCGATGTGTATAACTTTCCCGAATGGCGAAACATTGTTCGTGCTAAAAACAGGCTTAATCCATCTCCTACCTACCTTTCACGGCTTGCCAACAGAAAATCCTCACAAACATTTGAAGGAATTTCACATGGTTTGTCTAAGCACAAAGCCACAGGGAGTATCCGATGACCAAATCAAACTTAGAGCTTTTCCATTTTCCTTAGCTGATATAGCGAAAGATTGGTTATTTGATTTACCCCCTAATTCTGTTACAACATGGACTGACATGGCTAAACCTTTTCTTGACAGGTTCTTCCTTGCAGCGAAAGCAAGAAAAATTAGGCGCAGCATCCTGAGCATTCAACAAAAAGAAGTTGAATCTTTATATGAATACTGGGAGAGGTTTAAAAAGTTGTATGCAAATTGTCCACAACATGGATTGTCGAAACAAACCCTCCTCCAGTAGTTTTATGAAGGATTGACACCTATGGATATGAAAGTAATAGATGCAGCAAGCGGCGGAGCTCTAGTCAACATGACCCCAACAGCGGCTAAAACACTGATATCAACCATGACCGCCAACTCGCAAAGGTTTAATCAATCTAGCGAACCATCTCGAAGGGTTCGCGAGGTAAGCACAGTTTCTTTAGAAAATAAGATTGATAAATTAGCTGAAATAGTGTAATCTCTTGTTGCAGATAAAAAAAGAATAGCTAGACTTTGTGGAATCTGTACTAGTCCAGAACATCCGATAGACTGTTGTCCAATGATTCAGGAAGATGATATCGCTCAAGCCAATGCTATAGGAAATGCATATAATCAAGGATGAAGAAACCAGTCAAACTTCGGTTACGTGCAAAACCAGAGGCCAAATCAAGCTTATCAACCAACTGCACCACAACAATATCAACCACAGAAGCCATCGTTGGAGTCAATTGTTGAAAAGTTAGCGCTAGCCCAAGAAAAATTTCAACTAAGGACCGAAGCTCACTTTGAAGCAATTGACAAACAAATAAGCCAACTAACGCTAGCGGTAAGTCGCTTAGAATCCAAAGGAAATTTACCTTCTCAAACGGAGCCTAATCCAAGAGAGAATGTGAACGTCATCACTCTACGAAGCCGTACATTCATCGAACCTAAAGCTAAAGAAGATGGCGTACAAAAAGAAGAAGAAAAACAATCACCTCCTACTAGAAAAGGTATGCCCGATCCAACCCCTATACCTTCTCCCTACGCTACACCACCACCCTTCCTGTCAAGATTAATGAAAAGAGACAAACAAGCAGAAGAAAAGGAGATCCTAGATGTGTTTCAAAAAGTAGAGATCAATATTCCACTCCTCGACGTAATCCGAAAAATCCCAAGGTATGCTAAGTTCCTTAAAGATTTATGTACTAATAAACGCCGTCTTATTGGAATTGAGAAGGTTAATCTAGGAGAGCATGTATCGGCGGTCTTCCAGCGAAAGTTGCCACTAAAATTAAAGGACCAAGGTATGTTCGCCATTCCCTGCAAAATCGGTAAAGTGGGTATTAAACGAGCAATGTGTGACTTAGGGGCCTCTATTAATGTTATGCCCCTTTCATTTTATAACTCACTTTCTGTTGAGCCTTTGAAGGATACGAAGGTAACCATACAACTGGCAGACAAATCCATAATTTACCCGGAAGGATTACTAGAGAACATCTTGGTAAAGGTAAACGATTTGATCTTTTCGGTAGATTTCTTTGTCATAGACATGGAAAACGATCGGACTAATAATTCTTCCGAAATCCTCCTTGGTCGTCCATTTTGAAGTACTGCAAATACGAAAATCGATGTGAGAAGCGGGATCCTTACAATGGAGTTCGATGGCGAGGTGGTAAAATTTGATGTTTACAAAGCGATGCGACATCCTAATAATGTTGCTAGTATAAATTTTATAGATGTTATTGATCCCGCCGTTGAAGAATTTATAGAATCTAAATCTGTTGATGATTCGTGCAGGGATTTGAAGGATCACGACAAAGGAATTAAGGAGTTAAAAATGTTTCTTCTGCTCATTCTGATTTACGCCTAACTCCATCGAAATCTAAAATGTTTTCTTTCATTTTGCAGGGATTGAATTTGGAGTTAAAATTACCTCCAAATAAATTGAAGAGTGAAAGAGAAATTTTTCCCGTAAAAAAACTCCATAATCACAAAACTCCATTATTTATTTCTTGATTTTTCAGTTTCAGTTTCAAATTTATTTTTATTTTCTTTATTAATTTTAAGACCCACGTCTACTTTTCGTTTATCTTTTCTTTTTAGCATTTTTTATTTACTTCCTTTTAATAATATAGTTATTATTACTAATTTAAATTTATTATATATTATTTATTATATATTATTTATTTTAGATTTACGTAAGTTATATATATATATATCACTTCATCTATATATTATCTTATTTACTTTTAAATTTAACTCTTATCTTTATTATCCTAAATTATTATTGATTTTAAATCATAATATATATATCTTTTAAATTATTAATCTATATTTATATATCTTTTTAATATATATATATATATATATCAACTATATCTAAAATTTTAAAATAAAATTATCCTTTTGCAATTTTTTTAATCTTTTTATTTCAAAAATAAAACTAACATAATTTTCCCTTTACTTTTTCTTTATTTTGCAGCTGCCATTATCATTTCATTTTCAACCTTCATCACCCGATCGTCCACCATTACCACCACCATGATCCGAACTCGAGAGCAAGCTCGCCTCCGCCCTTACACCAGACTCGGAGCCCACTACTGAAACATGCTCTTTTGCAATCGGGGAGTATTTTCACCCTCTCTCTTTTGTATTTTATTTTATGTTCATTTTGAGGCAAAATGATTTAAGTGAGGGGGGAAGATATGCTTGTCAAATTTTCATATTGCTTATTCGTTTGGTTGTTCTCTTATTTTCCTGATTTTACTTAATTTAAGTTCTTCGTTTAATCTTTAGTTTTGCCTTGTCTCACCGTTTTCATATGGTTTTGTATCTATCATGTTAGAAAATTCTAGGTTGCATGGTAGATTTTGGCATGATTAATTTTTTTTATTAAAATCCTTTATATGACATCTCTTTCTCTATTAATTCACATGATGCTTACCTAAGTACACTAGACATATTTGTGAGTTTTTTAGCCTAATGAGCATGCATTATATTTGCTCTTTGTTTCTTTGAGTGTGCCTAGCTAAATTAGTTGCATTCTAGAACTTGTTTTTAAATTCTTTTTGATATTACGTTGATTGATTATGATGCTTAAATATGATAGAGGCACTAGGTTTTAACCATTTATCTTCCCAAATAAATTGCCTACCCTTTAATTAATTTCCCCTAGTGAAACAATTTTTGAGACTTAGCCTTTTTCTTGAAAATCACCACATTTTAAGCTTAATCCATTTTTCTTAATTCCATTACTTTTGTCCCCTCTTTCAAGACAAAAATCGTCTTAAAAAAACAGATTCGAATAAGTGCAGTACATCAGTAGAAAATATACTGTGCAGAAAAAAACACTATGCAGAATTGTTCGAATAAACTGTGCAGAACTGTTCGAATATGCAGTGCAGAAAAAAAGTGCAGGAAATTGTTCGAGTCTACAGAAAAAATAAAAACAGAAAGAAAAAAAATAGTGCAGTTCGAAGAAAAATACACTGCAAAATAGTTTTAGTTCGAAAAAAAAGAAAAAAAAAGAAAAAAAAAAGAGAAGTTTCTAATATATTTTTGGGATGATTTTTGTCTTGAATTTTAACCCTTATTTTCAGCCTTTATCCTACCCTTACCTTAGCCCCATTACAACCCTTCTTTAAGACCTCTTGATTTTTGCATCATATTCATGTTAGCAGTGGAGATTAGATTTAAACACAAGCCTATGGTTATGCTCTAATTAGTTTTGGCTCGAGTGATTTTTCTCTACCCTTAAACACTTTGAGTGACATGAGCGATTCCTTGTGAGGGTACTTGGTTTGCATCATTGATGTAAGTAGGGTTTTAGAATGTCGTTTTTGCTTTAAATTCTTAATCATTGCCATTTGACTATTTTTGTTCCGTAGTTTTCTTTCATATTTAGATGTTTAATCATATTGAAACCTTTGAGACTTCGTGAAATTAAGGATGGAAACTTGAACTTAAGTTTGTTTAATTTTGAGATACTTGAGGACATGCATCGGATAAGTGAGGGGGAATTTGATAAGTATTTATTTTGGTTATGTTTTTAGTCCTTATTTTGATCGAATATATGTTTGAAGGACTTAATTGGGTTGTTTTTATGTTGTTCTCGTGCAGGTTATGTAATGTTGGAAATAAGTTGGAATGCTGCAGAAAATACTGGAGTCGTGGGTAGATTCATGGGCATGAACCAGGGCATGAATGCTGACTGGGCGCCACGTCAGCACCTTCTAGAAGATGACGTCAGCAACGCAGATAGCTTATCAGTCCACTTATCAGATAGCTTATCATCCAGATTTTTATTTTGAAATTCAAAACTTGGATATTTATCTTATGTAATTTAATTAAAATTTAGGATTTATCATCTTAGGTTTTTAGGGTTTTCAACTACTATAAATACCCCACTTTGGGGGTGAATTAAATCATTATTCATTCCATTGTTCTCTTCTTCGTTGAGTTTAATAAAAGCTCTTTATTTTCTCCATTTCCATATTTTCTCCAATTTTGTCTTTATTTAATAATGGTTTTTTTCACCAACCATGCTTAACTAAATTCCCTTTAGCCAAAAGCAACGCCAAACTCGACTAACCTCGTGAAATTAGGAAAATACTTCAATCCTTCAACAACTCCTTTTTAGATTCTCTGTAAAATTGATTAGGCAATCGGCCTAATCTTTAGGCATCTCAATTGTTTCATTCTGAGAGCGCGCATCGGGTTGAAGTGGTTTAGATCCAACGTTGGGGACGAGAAAAAGCTTGTAGCCAATTCAACTCCCTAAGAACAAACTTAGTGGCGGTCCACTTAGGGGAATCAAAATCGAAAACAATTCTCATCGAGATAATTATCCGAGCACGGGCTTCTCCAACACTAACTCAGATTTGAGTTAGCATTGATTGTCGTAGCTAACTCACCAAAGTTTGACTTCAAGGATTGCCCTGGGAGCCGAATTTACCAAAGAGAAGTAAGTTGCAAGGGTTGGGCCTTGTAGACTGTAACCGGCAGGAAAGTCGAAGAAAAATCAACTTCAGTGATCGAAGATATCGTGGCAAAGCGTGGCTTGAGGCTAATTCAATCTATAATTCATTTTCAATATTTATTTTACCTTATTATTATTTTTTCTTTATCATTCAAATCCTCTAAAATCCCCCTTTATTTTCTACAGGTTATTGGTTTAAATCAGAACGAAAGGTGTTAGAATTCCTATTCCCTGCGGATCGACCCTTACTCTCGCTATATTATTTTAAATCTTATTTATTTGAGTTTAAGGTTTTATTTTTGACACTATACGACGCGTGTCACTTCATATTTATAATTTTTTAATTTCTTCTCCCCTCCACCAATCTTCCATATTCTTCATCATCTAACCCAATCCCTAATTTCCTACTATATTAATCCTCAATTCACACATCAAAGTTGTATTTACCTTTCTTTTCACCGTTTAACCAAATAAAAAAAAATCTAATTTTCCATTTCTTATATTAATCGGGAAACAATCCCACCATTTCAATCACCAGAGCAAGTGACACAAACCATGTTATAGTTGAAGACGAAGGGAAGTTCAAGATAACAACCAAGGCGGTGCCCATAACCGAAGAGGTTTCAAGGATTCACAAGTATGTGATAATGAAAGAAGATTGTTTTGCTCATCTTGATCTGGGGTTCAAATTATACTCTTTGAGTGATCAAGTGAACGACGTGCTGGGACAAACTTATAAGCCTGACTACGCCAGTCACCTAAACTTTGGCGCAACAATACTGGTGATGAGAGGGGGCAAAGACTTCCACATTTCAAACTTGTTTGCCCCAGACTCTGCTGTTGTGAGGTTCACCGAGATCGATGGAGATAATTCATTCAAGGGCTCGAAAATGGCATGATTAAGTTGTGGCAGTGGCATTGACGGGCGAGGAGTTGTTTTCAAGAGATAGATTTCTTGTGGCAACAATATCACGTGGTCTAGTCCATAGTAGAATTACTTTGGATCGGGAAATGGAAGAAATCATGTGGTTTATATCATAATAATAGTAACAATAAAACAAAGTACTGTATCCAATTTTGATGTGTGAAATGAGGGTTAATATAGTAAAAAAAAAATTAGGGATTGAGTTAGATGAAGAAGAATATGGAAGATGGTGGAGGGGAGAAGAAATAAAAAAATTGTAAATATGGAGGATTAAATTTATAATTATACAAATTATTTTTATTTTGAGGGTCAAAATAGGATGAAAGTAATAGTTTAGGGACTATTTAGGTAATTTATCCTTCATTTTATTATGTCAGATCAACCTCCTGTTAATGTTTACACCCTGAAAGCGTAAGTGACCTTACTGGTCGTTTTTGAAAATTGGTGACTAACAATGTACTGGAAGGAAACATAAGTGATCATTCCAGTAGTTAACCCATAAAACAAATATAAATAAAAAATAAATAGATAAATTTATAAATAATATACAATCCATAAATTCAAAAAAAATCTATTCACACAATGTCCACATACATTTGATGTCTAAGCCCATTTATAATACAAAAACAAATTCCCATTCCATTACAGTTGATTCCCGCCCAAATCTCATCAATTAATGTTGTTGGCCACGTGGTAGCCGCCTATTGGCCCAAAGAAAAAGCACACGACTTATGCTTCTTCAACTCTTAACTGGTTCCAGCTAGCTCGCGATGTCATACACGTGACGTCATATGTGACGTCACGATCCACTAACCTATAAAAAGAGAGAAAAAATTAGTCAAAAGAGGCAATTAATTATGCAATTTTTACCAGAATTAAAAATGACAAGAGAGAGAAACTTACCTCGGGAAACTGAAAAGTCTCTTGAACTGGACAATCACTAGAGCTTGACCGATCACCAAAAGCGTGGAGAACACCGGAGATGTAGGTCACCACAAAAGCTTCATCAAGAAGGTATATTTTCCTTTCTTCTTTGAATACCTGCAAAATAAAGGAAAAACATTAGTTTTTATATAGATAAAAAACATAAACAAACAAAATCATATATAAAAAACAAATCGAAAAAAGGAGGACAACTATCGGAGTGGTTTAGGATAATGACAGAGTCAAAAAGGGTTCGATTTAAAGGTCTAGGTTGGGTGGAGACGGGAGATCCTGCCAGATCGGGTTAGATCTAGACTTTTGGAACCGATACAATTTTAGACGAAACATCAAAGTTTTAAATTTTACTTGGTCCTTCTGTATTTGTTTGCTTGATGATATCCATTTTAGCTCTGTTAAATCATGTCAGCGCAATAAGGTTAAGAACATCATATTCAAAACTTGTTTCTAGATTTTCTGAATTACTTGCAAATACTCTAATTTTGTTAGTCTGAATCTTCTTTGGAATTGATCTTTCGGGCTGAACTCTTGTGTGAGATAAGTTTCCATCTTAATCGTCAATATTGGTCTTTTCATCTGGAAACTTTTTTCGGCCTCCCTAATTCCTAGCAATGTGGTAGCTCAAGTTACAATCTCGTTCTATGACCGCTCAATCCTTTGCTCAATGCTACCCAAACCGTCCTCAATAACCTTCTGAAATTGCTCAACCTTAACAAGTCCATAGCCCACAATTCTCAGGATATTGGTTTTCAACTTCTGCAATTTCATTTAAAAAAATGCAATGTTTAAGCAATGCAATGCATGAATACAGAAACACAAAACAAAAACGAAAACAAGAACAAGAACAAAGGAAATGAGTTAGTACGGTGAAATAAACATATAAGCAAAAATTAAATTGCTAAAATAATAAAACAATACAAAACAGGAAAAAATAACCAGAGAAATGAATTTAAAAATACAACCATCCTAACCGCATGTTGTCTAGTTATCTACGGTTATCCACATAACTCTAGTAGGATGTGGTTTTAAATTAATAAAATTAAAAAAACTTTTGCAAGAAGAAAAAAAAGAAATATGAGTTTAGGTAGTAAAATTGACTAAGGGAGTAAAAGGATACTTGATGCATATTGCATACACATCATGCACACTTCATGCCCTTAAACTAAAGTTATATTGCTGCACTTGAATTACTACCTGCTTGGCATTGTTGCACTGAGATATCTAAGGGCAGAAATAGAGCCAACTTCTGCTTGCCAGCACTTGTTGGCATTCCGACCAAAACTTTGTCGAGGTACTATTTTCAGATTTTTTTTTCTTTTGCATTATGTAACGCCCCGGTTTAGGGGTCGGGTGAAAAATAATAATTTGATATTATTTCCGGGTCCGGTTTTGTAATTAAAAATAATTTTGGGCCTCGGGTTTTAAGACAACAAAATTTAGTTGGACCATATTTTTTTTAAACAAGCCCACATGGCCATGGGGGGGGGGGGGCACCTATTGTGGTTTTCCTTTTTATTTAAGGGTATTTAGGTCTTTGGACCTTTAATTTTAAACCAACCTAAATAATGATTTTATTTTTAGCCATCTTCTTCCCCACTACCCATTTTTCAGACAAAAGAAACCTCTCCCCCTTTGGAGCACTATTCCATTCATAACTCACCCAATCTTGAAGGTTTTTCGAAGGTAAGGTCGTTTTTGAGTTGCTTTCATTATCCTCAACTAGCACATACCTTTATTTTCTAGAAAACTCATGATTTTGGTGATTTGGGGGTTTTGAAATTTTGATTAAAAATGTCATTTTTGACACCTTTAACTTAGGTTTTTGATCTCTAAATGATATATGAGTTGTTTTCAATCTAAAGGGTCCAATGGGTATAATTTTTATGAAGTTTTGGGGTGTTTCCCGGAATGGGGTTTTGGGGAGGTTTTTGGGAGGCTTTAAGTTGAGTTTTTGGGGTGTTTTATGTGAATATGAGAGGGCTGATGGATAGGCTACATGTAAGGGATGTTTTGGAGACTTTAGGGAGTAGTTTGAAGGATGAAATCAATGGTTTTAAGGGTTGCTTAAGGGCTGCTCGGACATTGGTATTTTGGGCTTGTTTTCAATGTGAAAATTGAAGTCTTGTGCTTAGTATATTATCCGGGTTGAGTATTTTAGATCATGGACTGACTTGAGGTTATTTGCTTGGTGTTGGTTTGGCTAGAGGCGAGAATTTTGGTTGGAGAAGCTTCGGGGACAAATCCGGGGATTTCAGAGTCTTGAGCTCGGTCTTCGATCTTCTCTTGGGTAGTAACGGTGAGTAGATTCATTGGTTTGTACTTTGTGCTTGATATGGACTCCTTTGGGGTTTGGGTAGAACCTTGAGAGGTTGCCTAAACCCGTGTGTAAGTCTCCCTACTCATAAGTTGTTGTGACAAGTTGATTGTATATACATTGTGACCATTGAATGCATTTTAAGTTGTCAATGTTGTAGTCGTGTTGAGTTCGTGCCTCACGTGATGGTGGTCTAAACTACGGTGATGTGTAGTCCCGCCGGTAGTGACTAGTAGGGTAGTACTTTGATGTGTAGTCCCATTGTACATCCACTAGTCGAAACGGTGATGTGTAGTCCCACCGTATGTGTATGATGGTTGTGCTTGTGCAAACCATGTGTTGTTATGAGATTAACCCTTGTTCATCCATTGCTTTCTTGCATATAAATCGTGTTTTGGAAAACTACATGTTGTGAATTGTAGAGCCTCTCTCACTAAGCTAGTTGCTTATGCTCTTTGTTTCCAACGTGCAGATCGTTAGAGTTCGGGAGGCGAGCGGGCGAAGGAGGAGCTTTTGAGGGTTCTCAAGCAAGTTTAAGTATGGTTTGCTTTTTGTAATAATGCCTAGACAATGGGGTGTAGAGTGTAGGAGTTGGGGTCAAACTCCTTAGGAATTTATGTTGAGTATGTTAAACTCAAGGTTATGTTATGCTTTGCTTCTTGGTTTGCTATTTATGCTTGATATGATGCTTATGTGAACGTGCCTTATTATGTGTGTTGCTGGCCTTGTATGCCTTATAATTGACTATCCTTTGTGAGGAGTTCATGCTTGTTAAGTATGCACTTTTGGGTGAAATTGCATGAAGCTTTGTTTCGTATGAATTTCATTAGATTAAATGCCTCACATGTTAAATTGTGATTGTGGTTTGGTGTATGTATGTTGCTTGTGCTTAGGGAAGTCCAATAATGCATTTAGAGTTGGGTTAAGGGTCACTTGTGCAAAAATCGTGGAGTTGCAGTGCAGGGGGTATCGATACCCTAGCTAGGGTATCGATACTGTCTTGCCCAAAGGCCTCAGATTTTGCCTGGGGTATCGATACCCTAAGGGTATCGATACCCTCCAAACTCTCTGTAATTTGGATTTGGGGGGTTAGAATAGAGCGTATCGATACGAGGTCCCGAGTATCGATACGGATATATTTTGTTGACCAAGGAAGGTTGACCGAGGAAGAGGGTATCGATACCCCTGGTAAGGGTATCGATACGGTCATCTGGTGTTGACTTCCTGGGTTGATCTAGAAGGGGGGGTATCGATACCCCTGGCAAGGGTATCGATACTGTCTGCCTGTAAACTTAAAAATGGACTGTTCATGCATGGCCGGAGTTCGAATGTGTCTTCCTTGTATGTTTCTGCTATTGTGAATCACTTAGGGTTTAATCATCCTCTAGACAAGATAAAAAAAAAGTAGGGTTGCTAACCGAGGGGGAACCCTTTGGGTTTCGCTTCGGTTTTCCCTGTGTGGCTCACTCGGACCGGTCATCCGACAGACCGGGACGATGGGGTTACATTTATTGGTATCAGAGCCTGAGGTTTCCGAGACCTCGGGCAGGTAAGTGAGGTAAGTTAAGGTATTATGAGTGTTTTGCCATGTCTGTCTAAGTTTTGTTTTAGCACGGTGTATGTATGCATGCTATGGTGACCTCTATGTTGTTTGAAAGTTGGTTGAGTCCCCATTGTTAGGCATTGTTGTCAAAATAAAAAGGGAAAATTGTTTTGGTTTAAAGAGCTTGGGAACCGGAGTCCTTTGCCCCTTGCTAACCTAACGTTTCCGTGTTGTTGTGTGTTTGTTGTTTTAGATTACATTAATTGCTATGGTGAGACCGAGGGGACGGCCTAGAGCGGGTGACCAGGCACCCGAGAACGCGCCTCCTACTCTTAATGCTCCGGGTGGTAATGGAGGGAACGTTGGAGGCGATGGTAATGGGGCTCAAGCGGGCCAAGGTCAGGCGGGTCCAGATGTGGCACATTTGATCCAGACTATAGCCGGAGCTTTTCAGACAGCTTTGGCCGGAATGCAAGCTGCAGCACCACCTCCGGGTGCGGGGACAAGATTACCCCTAGAGAGGCTTCGCAATTTGGGGGCAGTTGAGTTTCGTGGGTTGTCTCCGGAAGGTTCGGAAGGGTGGCTTGAGAGCACTACTCGCATCTTGGGTCAGATGGAGTGTTCGGATGCTCGTAAGTTGGGATGCATTGTCTCATTGCTTCAGGGAGACGCTTATACTTGGTGGACCACTGCTACTTCTGGTATGGCAGAGGTGGATGTCACATGGGAGTTTTTCAGGAATGCTTTCAAGAGGAAGTACCTCGGAGTTCGGTACTTGGATGAAAAGAAAAGGGAGTTCATGGCTTTGGTTCAAGGCAGTAGGACCGTGTCCGAGTATGAGATCCAATTTGTGAGGTTGAGTCAGTACGCGCCAGAGTTGATTCCGGATGAGAAGGAGCGTTGTGAGCGCTTCAGATATGGGTTGACTACTGATGTGAAGACTTACATGTTGGCCGCCGACTACACTGAGTTCGATGTCTTAGTTTCTAGAGCCAAGGATGTAGAGCAAAACCTAAGCTCTAGAGCACGTGCCGGTGGGTCTAACTCCGGGAAGAGACATGCGAACTGGGATAGAGATCATGCCAAGAGGCATAGGGATAGGAGGTATCAGCCGGATACGAGGCCTAAGGGTGGTAACCATGGTCAGGGCTGTCAGGGCCAAGGGGCTGTCGGGCACATTCCGGAGTGCACTAGGTGCGGGAGACGCCACCCAGGTGAGTGCATAGGTATGTTTGGGGCGTGTTGGAACTGTAGCTCCCGAGATCATTTGAGACGTGATTGTCCACACCCAGTTAGAGGAGGACCGACTCCAGCAAGGGGATTTGAGCATCAGAGAGGTCGTGGGCGCGGCCGTGGGAACTTCCAGCCAAGGAATGAGGGTCAGAGGAACTTGGCTCATGTGGTAGCAGTCCAGCCCGAGGGAGGAGGACCGGCTAGGGTGTACGCTCAGCGGGAGGCTGGGAATGACACTGATGTCATTGCAGGTAATTTCACATTGCAATCTTTGAGTTTGCTTTCTCTGATAGATTCGGGGTCAACGCATTCATATATTTTGGGTGAGCATGCAAAGTCATTAGGGCTACCTTGTGATTGGTTAGAAGTAGGTGTAAATGTCACTAGCTCCTTTGGTGATACAGTGGTAGTCAGGAAAGTGTATAGGAGGTGTCCCTTGACGATTCAGGGCCATGTGTTTCCAGTCGACATGATGGAGCTACCCTTTTATGGCTTTGATGTGATTTTGGGCATGGATTGGCTTGTAGAGCATAGAGCTAAGGTTGACTTTGAGACTAAGAGAGTCTCTTTGAAGCTTACTGATGACTTAGAGGTTGTGGTAGTTGGGGAGAATGTTAAGTTTTTGTCCAATGTGGTTTCGGCTTTGGAAGCTCAGAGATTGTTAAGTTCAGGGTGTCAGGCTTACTTGGCTTACGTAATGAACCCGAATATGAGTGAGGTGAGACCCCAGGACATCAGGACTGTGTGTGACTTTCCGAGTGTTTTTCCGGAAGAACTACCAGGCTTGCCTCCAGACAGAGCAGTTGAGTTTGCTATTGAGACATATTCTGATTCTGCACCGGTGTCGATTGCTCCGTATAGGATGTCACCGAAAGAGTTGAAAGAGTTAAAGACACAGCTTCAGGAGTTGACTGACAGAGGCTTCATTAGGCCTAGTGTTTCCCCGTGGGGTGCTCCGGTCTTGTTTGTGAAAAAGAAGGATGGTAGCATGAGAATGTGCATAGACTATAGACAGTTGAATAAGGTGACAGTGAAAAACAAATATCCCTTGCCAAGGATAGATGACTTGCTAGACCAGTTGAGGGGTGCTTCCGTGTTTTCAAAGATTGATTTGAGGTCGGGGTATTATCAGTTAAAGGTAAAGGATGTGGACATACCGAAGACAGCTTTTCGTACACGCTACGGACATTATGAGTTTTTGGTGATGCCTTTTGGGTTGACCAATGCTCCAGCGGCCTTCATGGATATGATGAACCGGGTGTTTCATAAGTTTTTGGACAGGTTTGTGGTAGTGTTTATCGATGACATCCTAGTGTACTTTAGAACCGAAGAAGAGCACGGTGAACACTTAGGTTAGTGCTTCAGACCCTACTTGAGAACCAATTGTATGCCAAGCTAAGTAAGTGTGAGTTTTGGATTAGAGAGGTGGTCTTCCTTGGCCACGTGATCTCCGCTAGTGGGATTAGTGTAGATCCCAAGAAGATTGAAGCCATTGTAAATTGGAAGCAACCAAAATCAGTGACAGAAATCCGCAGTTTCCTAGGCTTGGCGGGATACTATAGGAGGTTTGTTGAAGGGTTCTCAAGGATAGCGGCTCCGTTGACCAAGTTGCTACAGAAGAATGTTCCGTATGAATGGTCAGATGCAAGACAAGAAGCGTTTGAGAAGTTGAAGAAAGCTTTGACCGAAGCTCCCATTTTGATTCAGCCCGAGCCGGGGAGAGAGTTTGTAATTTACAGTGATGCGTCTTACGTGGGGCTAGGTTGTGTACTTATGCAAGGAGGTAAGGTAGTGGCATATGCTTCCCGACAGTTGAAGGTTCATGAGAAGAATTACCCCACACATGACATAGAGTTGGCCGCAGTGGTGTTCGCGTTAAAAATTTGGAGACACCATCTTTATGGTGAGAAGTGCACTGTGTACACCGACCACAAGAGCTTGAAATATTTGATGTCCCAAAAGGAGTTGAATCTTAGGCAACGAAGGTGGTTAGAGCTCCTTAAAGATTATGACCTTACCATAGAGTATCATCCGGGCAAGGCGAATGTGGTGGCCGATGCCTTGAGTAGGAAGATGGCCGTTGAGTTGCGAGCAATGTTCGCAAGGTTGAGTGTGTCTACGGATGGTGGGTTAGTGGCCGAGCTTCAGGTTAAGCCATCGTTGGTTCAGTTGATTCGTGAGAAGCAGTTGTGAGATGAGTCCTTGGCACCTCACGTGCAAGACATAGCGGAAGATAGGCCTACCGAGTGTTGTTTTGGAGAGAATGGGATCCTATGTTTCAAGGATAGGATAGTGGTTCCGGAGGATGCCGAGTTGAGGCGTACGATCATGAGTGAGGCTCACAATAGCCCTTTTGCTATGCATCCGGGTAGCACGAAGATGTATCGAGGATTAAAGGAAGAGTATCATTGGGTTGGTTTGAAAAAGGATGTAGCCGAGTTCGTAGGTAAATGCATGGTTTGTTAGAGGGTCAAGGCTGAGCACCAGTTTCCCTCAGGGTTGTTGCAATCGTTGAAGATTCCAGAGTGGAAGTGGGAGCGTATCACTATGGACTTTGTATCGGGACTTCCGTTGACTCCTTCGAAGAAAAATTCAGTGTGGGTGATTGTAGACAGATTCACCAAGTGTGCACACTTCATACCGGTTCATACCACCTATACATTAGACAAGTTGGCCGGATTGTATATTAGTGAGATTGTGAGGTTACATGGGGTACCGAAGTCGATTGTGTCAGACCAAGACCCGAGATTCACCTCTAGATTCTGGGAGTGTTTGCATCGAGCTTTGGGTACATGGTTGAATTTCAGCACTTCGTATCATCCACAGTCAGATGGACAGTCAGAGAGGGTGATTCAGATTTTGGAGGATATGTTGAGGTGTTGTATCATTGACTTTCAGGGGTCGTGGGAGAAACACCTACCATTAGTGGAATTTGCGTACAACAACAGCTTCCAGTCAAGCATTCAGATGGCTCCTTATGAGGCCTTGTATGGTAGGAAGTGTAGGACCCCGATTTGTTGGGCTGAGGCCGGACAGAAACTAGTGCCGATGCCCGAGTTACTCAAGGGAACCACCGAGAAGGTGAAATTGATTTGTGATCGCTTGAAAGCGACTTCAGACCGGCAAAAGTCCTATGCCGATTTAAAAAGAAAGGAGGTGGAGTACTCCGTGGGGGATAAAGTGTTTTTAAAAGTTTCACCTTGTAAGAAGGTGATGAGGTTTGGGAGGAAGGGCAAGTTGAGCCCGAGATACATAGGGCCTTATGAAATAGTTGAGAGAATTGGTCCGGTTGCTTATAGATTGAGACTCCCTGTTGAGCTAGAGAAGATTCATGATGTATTTCATGTGTCGATGCTTAGGAGGTATAGATCGGATCCGTCCCATGTTATGCCAGTGGAAGAAATAGAGTTAAATCCAGACTTGTCTTACAATGAGGAACCAGTTGAGATACTTGCTTCTGATAGCAAGGTGTTGCGTGGCAAGACTATAAAGTTAGTCAAAGTCTTATGGAGGCATAGAGGTGTGGAGGAAGCCACGTGGGAGAGGAAAGCGGACATGCTTGAGCAGTTTCCGTACTTGTTTTCGTCAGGTAATTTCGAGGACGAAATTTCCTTTAGTAGGGGAGAGTTGTAACGCCCCGGTTTAGGGGTCGGGTGAAAAATAATAATTTAATATTATTTCCGGGTCCGGTTTTGTAATTAAAAATAATTTTGGGCCTCGGGTTTTAAGACAACAAAATTTAGTTGGACCATATTTTTTTTAAACAAGCCCACATGGCCATGGGGGGGCACCTATTGTGGTTTTCCTTTTTATTTAAGGGTATTTAGGTCTTTGGACCTTTAATTTTAAACCAACCTAAATAATGATTTTATTTTTAGCCATCTTCTTCCCCAATACCCATTTTTCAGACAAAAGAAACCTCTCCCCCTTTGGAGCACTATTCCATTCATAACTCACCCAATCTTGAAGGTTTTTCGAAGGTAAGGTCGTTTTTGAGTTGCTTTCATTATCCTCAACTAGCACATACCTTTATTTTCTAGAAAACTCATGATTTTGGTGATTTGGGGGTTTTGAAATTTTGATTAAAAATGTCATTTTTGACACCTTTAACTTAGGTTTTTGATCTCTAAATGATATATGAGTTGTTTTCAATCTAAAGGGTCCAATGGGTATAATTTTTATGAAGTTTTTGGGTGTTTCCCGGAATGGGGTTTTGGGGAGGTTTTTGGGAGGCTTTAAGTTGAGTTTTTGGGGTGTTTTATGTGAATATGAGAGGGCTGATGGATAGGCTACATGTAAGGGAAGTTTTGGAGACTTTAGGGAGTAGTTTGAAGGATGAAATCAATGGTTTTAAGGGTTGCTTAAGGGCTGCTCGGAAATTGGTATTTTGGGCTTGTTTTCAATGTGAAAATTGAAGTCTTGTGCTTAGTATATTATCCGGGTTGAGTATTTTAGATCATGGACTGACTTGAGGTTATTTGCTTGGTGTTGGTTTGGCTAGAGGCGAGAATTTTGGTTGGAGAAGCTTCGGGGACAAATCCGGGGATTTCGGAGTCTTGAGCTCGGTCTTCGATCTTCTCTTGGGTAGTAACGGTGAGTAGATTCATTGGTTTGTACTTTGTGCTTGATATGGACTCCTTTGGGGTTTGGGTAGAACCTTGAGAGGTTGCCTAAACCCGTGTGTAAGTCTCCCTACTCATAAGTTGTTGTGACAAGTTGATTGTATATACATTGTGACCATTGAATGCATTTTAAGTTGTCAATGTTGTAGTCGTGTTGAGTTCGTGCCTCACGTGATGGTGGTCTAAACTACGGTGATGTGTAGTCCCGCCGGTAGTGACTAGTAGGGTAGTACTTTGATGTGTAGTCCCATTGTACATCCACTAGTCGAAACGGTGATGTGTAGTCCCACCGTATGTGTATGATGGTTGTGCTTGTGCAAACCACGTGTTGTTATGAGATTAACCCTTGTGCATCCATTGCTTTCTTGCATATAAATCGTGTTTTGGAAAACTACATGTTGTGAATTGTAGAGCCTCTCTCACTAAGCTAGTTGCTTATGCTCTTTGTTTCCAACGTGCAGATCGTTAGAGTTCGGGAGGCGAGCGGGCGAAGGAGGAGCTTTTGAGGGTTCTCAAGCAAGTTTAAGTATGGTTTGCTTTTTGTAATAATGCCTAGACAATGGGGTGTAGAGTGTAGGAGTTGGGGTCAAACTCCTTAGGAATTTATGTTGAGTATGTTAAACTCAAGGTTATGTTATGCTTTGCTTCTTGGTTTGCTATTTATGCTTGATATGATGCTTATGTGAACGTGCCTTATTATGTGTGTTGCTGGCCTTGTATGCCTTATAATTGACTATCCTTTGTGAGGAGTTCATGCTTGTTAAGTATGCACTTTTGGGTGAAATTGCATGAAGCTTTGTTTCGTATGAATTTCATTAGATTAAATGCCTCACATGTTAAATTGTGATTGTGGTTTGGTGTATGTATGTTGCTTGTGCTTAGGGGAGTCCAATAATGCATTTAGAGTTGGGTTAAGGGTCACTTGTGCAAAAATCGTGGAGTTGCAGTGCAGGGGGTATCGATACCCTAGCTAGGGTATCGATACTGTCTTGCCCAAAGGCCTCAGATTTTGCCTGGGGTATCGGTACCCTAAGGGTATCGATACCCTCCAAACTCTCTGTAATTTGGATTTGGGGAGTTAGAATAGAGCGTATCGATACAAGGTCTCGAGTATCGATACGGATATATTTTGTTGACCAAGGAAGGTTGACTGAGGAAGAGGGTATCGATACCCCTGGTAAGGGTATCGATACGGTCATCTGGTGTTGACTTCCTGGGTTGATCTAGAAGGGGGGGGTATCGATACCCCTGGCAAGGGTATCGATACTGCCTGCCTGTAAACTTAAAAATGGACTGTTCATGCATGGCCGGAGTTCGAATGTGTCTTCCTTGTATGTTTCCGCTATTGTGAATCACTTAGGGTTTAATCATCCTCTAGACAAGATAAAAAAAAAGTAGGGTTGCTAACCGAGGGGGAACCCTTTGGGTTTCGCTTCGGTTTTCCCCGTGTGGCTCACTCGGACCGGTCATCCGACCAGACCGGGACGAGGGGGTTACACATTACTTGAGGACAAGCAATGAGTTGGGTTTGGGGTGTGTTACCTCCTCAAAAGTACTGATTTTTATGTCATTCTTACAATGCTTTTGCTTGCTTTTGAGTACATTTAATTGCACTTAGATGTTAAATTCATGCATTTGCATAAGGAGTTTAGATTTTTGTCTATGCCAGAGTGAAAGGTTGTTTTGTTGGCAATTTTGCAGGATTGGCATAGTAATTGACAGAAAAGAGCAGCGTAGGAAGGCATGCCAAAGAGAAAGTTGAGATGTTGTTGGCACAGATGGACCAAACGATGCCAAGCACTGGTGGCAGAAAAGAGGAATTTGATGCCAGGCCAAGTAGCTGTTGAACCCCAAAAAAATAAGACGAGATCAGGCTGCGAGAAAATAACAATCGGATCAATCTCTGAAAAAACATCAGATAAATGTTGCCAAGCTTGGTTTCCAAACGACAACGGCAGATGACGTCAGCTCTAGCACCTGATCAACTTATCACCTTATCAGCCTATAACTTCAAATCTGGATAAAGGAGATCACAAGCCTCATCCCTTGCGCATTCAAATTTCAAATGCAAAGGCTTATCCTAGTCTTTCTTGCACGCCTATTTAAAGATTGATCAAGCAAGCAATGAAAAAGGTGGAGGACTTACTTTGGAGAGTGACGACCGACGATCGGCTGCACCAAGGAGACGTGGTTTGACCCACTTGACTAAGGGCTTGGATCTTGAAGGATTGCATCAAGAGACCCCTTCTCTCCCATTCACTTTGTCTAGTGATTTTATTTTCTTTTTAACGATGATGTATTCTTAAAACGTTGAAGGTTTTTTGGTTGATATCCTCACTATGAACTAATTTAACAGTTGGTGGGGGATGTTTGTGTTGAACGTTATTTTTATGTTAAGTTTTTAATAATGAAAATGCTCCGGCATTGTTTCTTCTATTTATCATACTTTACTGTTTCCTAAATACTATGCCAAGCGAGAGCTGACATTGTTGGCCTATTGTACCTCAATATCTTAACAGACTTGGGTGGCAATGATCAAGTTGCTGGATACTAAGGCGAGATGCTTCGAGAGAATATGTTCAAGTGGATGAACTTACTTCAGAAGTGAAATCTACCCCTTAGGAGTATAGATTGGATCTTAATCAAATTGGTTTTAAAAAAACCATTCACTATAGAGATATAAGGGTTTTTACAAAATCAATTTATGGTAATAACCATCGAGAGAGGCTTTGCCAATTTGATTCCTCTCGACAAATAATGTAAAGACGTGGCATTATTAGAAGCTGACATGGCATGAATAGCGTGAAAACCATGCATCCCTTGCCAACGCTCATCACTCATTTGACACTCTCCTTGCAAACAATGTTTAATTTCTTTTCTTTTTAAATTGTTTTCAAATCCACTTTAAAAACAAATCAACTTTTTCCTCAATAAGTAAACGTTAAAAGCAATTAAACTCTTGACCAATCCTTGTGGGATTGATACTCGGCTTACTGCTATATTACTTGTCGTCCATGTATACTTGCACGCAAAAGACTCAGCCTTTGGCACTATTTTTACTACATTTCAAATATGTTTTTTGCCCCTTTTGCCAACACTCTCGAGAGTCAACAAGTACAACGAAAGTTGACTCAATTGTTCTTGTATTCACTTATTAGCCATCGCTGAGAGGTATGGTGAGTGGGCTTATATGAGTCTTTGATTAAGGGTAGAAGTTGAGATTGGTAAGATGTTCATGTGCTTTGTTGCATCAACAAGCATCCTTTCATCTGTTTCTTGCTAGCAATAGTTATTCTGGTAATGAATCACCGAGGCAACCCAACTACCATCATTATATTATTTTTGTTTTACTTTCAGTACTTTGCTTTGATATTACCTATATTATTTACCTTTCTTTGTTGCGACATCACCTATTGCAATTACCTTATTTTCTTACTTATTGCACTAACATTGGTAGACATTCGAACAAGCATCCTTGTGGGATCGATATTCGATAGGAACTACCTCTCAACTATACTTAAATCGACAAGTGTACGATTGCACAAATCGTGTGACGTTATTTCACCGATCAAGTTTTGGTGTTGTTGCCCGAGACAGTTTTCGTTTGGTTTTTACTTTTGTCATTGCATTTTTAACATTATTTTCTTTTGTTTTGTTAATTATTTTAGGTGAGCTAAAAAGGGAGAGCACCAAATATAATGGATGGTAGACACCAAACCATTCGAGATTGCATGATGTATAAAAAGGATATTTATGCAGCACTCGCGGTAGAAATTTTAGAATTGAACAACAGGATCAAATCAATGCAAATGCCTAGAGTAGCCCAAAGAGTCGATATCCCTACATTCAGCTGTGAGATTTGTGGTGACAACCATAGTTTTGAAGACTGTCCAAAACTCTTAGGCAACTCGTATGGAAATTCATATAATGCTACTTTACACAATCAACAGTCTTGGGGAAATCTGAATTTTGGTCAATTTGTTGGGGCATTTCGATATGGGAATAATTTCTCCCAACTCGTTTATAATCCAAGACCAGGGAAATACAATTCACAGCAGCCACAATACAATCAACAAACTTAGCTGCAGTCACAATGTAGAGCGTTGGGGTGTTCTCTAAATAAGAGCGCAAGTGCACACTCTTGTCAAGTTATAGTATAAAAGATATCGTCTCTCAAAAGGATTGGACAGCTAATTCGAATCACAATTCCTACACAAGGAAAATTAAATGCACAAGTAAATTTTAGTTTGTAAAAGAAAAGTAAATAACACAAGTAATTGATAGAAGAGATCAAGGTGATAGAATGGTCCAAGTTATGCTGCTCAATAGTGTGAAACTGCGTTGAATAGGTTAAGTTGTCTTACACTGAATGCATTGAATGCATCCTTCTAATTCTGACTTCTTTGACTTAAAGTTGGTCTCAATGTGGCACAAGTAACCTTAAGTCGCCTTGGATAATCTCCTCTTGGGCGGCTCTGTCCATTGTTTCCGACATTAGGAGATTGCGTGGATAGGCTCATTGGACTCGAAAAATTAGGCAATTCCAATCGCACTCTAATTCACCAATTCCTCTGGTTGCTGCCTAGGGCGGCAGTTATGGCGGCGGCAACTACTCGGTAGCTTTTCTTTCTGTGTTGAGCTAATTCACTATAGCTCCTTGGCTTGCTACCTCAACATCAACTTCTCTCTTCTTCTGCGAGCTTCTAGTACCTGAAACTAAAACTAAAATAAAACAGTATCATTTCTCACCAAATTAAAGATATTCAATATAAACAGGGTAAAGTAAAAAATACTGTAGATAATGCAAGCATGCACCTAAATATGCCTAAAATGTACTTAAGAACATCAATAATATGAGATGGAATTCATACAAAATATAGGACTTATGAGCACTTTACACACAACAAACTCCGTTGCAGCCACAATATCTTCAGTGGCCACATCCACTTGCTCAAGCACCTATGCAGCCACAAAATACACCAACTTCCACATTTGATCCCTACGCAACTTTTGCAGCTTTGATGCAAGAGCATTTCACTCGGACATAAGCAATTGTTCAAGGGAATTCCTCATTGATTCGTGCATTAGAAGTACAACTGGGACAACTTGCTTCCACAATGAATCCTATACCGCAAGGCAAACTTTTGAGTGATAAGGAATCAAATGTACCAACTCAAGAAAGTGGAGAAGTGGATCATAACAAAAAGATTACATTTGAAGATATTGTTGATGGACCAACAAAACATGTTCCCATAGTTGTACGGAGTACATTTACAAATAAATCAATTGTATTATAACCCAGAAATGCACGGAGTGCATTTACAAATAAATCAATTGTACGGCGTTTTCAATTGAATTGAAAGAAACAATAATAGAGTAGGTAGTAGGTGACAGTTGCTCATAAATGAATCACTTAACTTTTGGCTATAAAAACCCTCAAGCACCATCCACATTCCACACAACAATCAAGCTTCAGTATTATAACTCACAAGCTCTACAGAATCAATATGGCTAGCTCCATGTCCCTTAAGCTTGCATGCGTGGTGGTGTTGTGCTTGGTTGTGGGTGCACCCCTGGCTCAAGGAGCCATAAGTTGCAGTCAAGTCACATCCTCCCTCGCACCCTGCATGCCTTACCTGACCAGCGGCGGTGATGTTCCTCCAGGTTGCTGCAGTGGGATCAAATCCCTCGACGCCGCCGCCCAGACAACACCCGACCGCCAAGCAGCATGCAACTGCCTCAAAAGTGCAGCTTCCAGCATGAATGACATCAATTATAGCCTTGCAAGTGGACTCCCAGGCAAGTGCGGTGTGAGCATCCCTTACCAGATCAGCCCCATCACTGACTGCAAAAGGTTTGGATCTAACTTAAACTAAATCTCAAAAGGTTATTGTTAGTATATATGTTGAGCTGGAATCTATCCAGATGGTTTAATATTCTGTTAGGAACAGTTGTATCTGTTGAGAAGTTGTTAATCTTCTTGATTAAGTTCTTGTGCTGTATATAAGAGAAAGTTCTCTACACTTGTAAATCTATCTTTGTTTGACAGAATTAATAACAAACTTTCATTTCTTCAAGAATCTCTTCTTCATCTTCTTCCCTTCGACTCATATTCTATCATGGTATCAGAGGTTTCTTCCATGGCAGAAACATCTTCCAAGCCTTTCACGAACAAGTCGATTTCCTTGCGGCTTGATGATTCGAACTACCTTCTTTGGAAACATCAAGTGTTGTTTACCATTGAAAGTCTTGCGCTTGAAGATCACATTGATGGTTCACTGGTTGTGCCTCCGCAACGTGTAGCCGGAGATGGTGGTCGTCAAGTCTTAAATCCTGAGTACGTGAAGTATAAGCAACAGGACAGTGCACTCTGTTCTTGGCTGCTTTCTTCCATCGGTCCATCGATTCTTCCTTCTTTAGTGAATTGCAAGAATGCGTTAGACATTTGGGAGAAAGTGAAGCTTAATTTCTCGGTTACTTCTACTACTCGAATCATGCATTTGTATTGTTCTTTGAAGAACATTCGCAAACGCGATCAATCTATGCGTGAATATCTTGCACAGATCCAGGGGATATGTGACAGTCTTGCTGCCTGTGGGAACCCTTTGTCGGAGACTATGCATATTTCCACTATTCTTTCCGGGCTTCCGCCGGAGTATGAACCGGTGGTGGCGGTTATTACGTATAGTCAGATGCCGTATAAGCTGGACGGTGTTACTAGTGTCTTGCTTGATACAGAGTCCCGGCAACTTGAGTTCTTGGCTCAAGGCTCTGTAGTCAATATGGTGCAAGGGTCTTCGTCTGATGGGTCTCGATCTCAAGGCCCATTTCTGAGCCCATATTCTAATAATGCTCAGGGTTTCTCTAATTTCTCTCAAAACAATTCTCGTGCCGCTCCTCAAGGTTTTCGGCCGCCGCTCTACAATGGTCGTGGTGCTTTCTGTGGCCGTGGAGGTGGTAGATCTTTTGGTGGTCGTGCACGGCCGCAGTGTCAGATCTGCGATAAACTTGGACACTTGGCCAGCCGTTGTTTCTTTCGTTTTGACCAAAGTTACGAAGGTCTTGGCTTCTCGTCTACTAATCAAGTTTCTTTCTCTGAAGAATACTCTGAAGACTTGGGTTCTCAGACGGTTTCGCAAGGTTCGGCGTTTACCGGTGTTGCCCAAAATCCGACTGAGTCCGTGGTTGCTAATGTTGCTATCGTCACTGAGGATTTTGGGTATGGTGATGCTGCTTGGTATCCCGACTTCGGCGTGACGTCTCATTTGACTCCTGATGCAGGTAATATCGTCTCATCTTCTCCTTATTACGGTTCAGGTAGGGTTTCTGTTGCCGATGGCTCTACTATATCTATATCTAGGGTTGGTTCTTCTGTGATTAGATCTGATGCTAGGCCTTTAATTTTAAACAATCTTTTACATGTTCCTCTTATAAAAAAAATCTGCTTTCTGTGTCTCAATTTACGAAGGATAATAATGTGTCTATTGAATTTTTCCCTAACTCATGTGTTGTGAAGGATTTGAAAACGCAGCAGCTGATCCTTCGCGGTTTGCAAAGTGAGGGTCTTTACAGGTTTGAGTCTTCAGATGGTTGTTGTTTGTCTGGGTCTAAAAATTCTGACATTCCTGTTTTTTCTACTGAATGTAATGAGTCTTCTCATGTTTTGCCTAGTGATCTATGTTTGTCTGTTTCTGATTCTGCTGTATGGCACAGAAGGCTTGGACACCCTTCTAGTGAAGTTTTGAGTAAGTTGTCCTACATTTGTAATGTTTCTTGTTTTAATAAGAATGAAAAGTTTTTCTGTGAAGCTTGTAAGCTAGGTAAAAGTCACAAGTTAAGTTTTCAACCATCTTTATCTGTTTATAGCTCTCCTTTACAGCTTGTTCAAGTAGATGTTTGGGGTCCTGCACCCTTGCTTTCTAACAATTGTGCCTTTTATATTAGTTTTCTTGATTCTGCAACCAGGTATACCTGGATTTATTTTGTTGCTAGGAAGTCAGATGTTAAAACTGTTGTTATTAACTTTCATAAGATGGCTGAACGTCAGTTTGATTGCAAGCTTAAATGTATTCAATCTGACTGTGGTACTGAGTTTAGGTCTTTAGAAAAGTTATTTTGTTGACAATGGAATTCAATTTCGAAAAACATGCCCCTATACCTCTGAACAGAATGGTAGGGTAGAAAGGAAACATAGACATATTGTTGAATTAGGGCTTACTTTAATGGCTCAAAGTGGTATTCCTTTTAAGTTTTGGTCAGATGCCTTTTATACTTCTGTTTATCTCATTAATAGGTTACCTACCAGAGTTCTTAATGGAATTTCACCTTATGAAAAGATGTTCAATTGTCAACCCAATTATAAGTTCCTAAAAATATTTGGTTGTCAATGTTTTCCTCTAACTAGGCCTTACAACAAGAATAAAATGCAGTTTAGGTCTGTTTCTTGTGTGTTCTTAGGTTATAGTTATGTTCAGCATGGATATAAGTGTTTAACTCCTGATGGAAAAGTTATTGTTTCAAGACATGTTCAGTTTAATGAACATTGTTTTCCTTATCTGCAGAATAAGGTTTCTGCTTCTGAAAAGGACAATGCTGAGCTTTACAAGTTCAAATTTGTTCAACCTTCCCTGGTTTCTGTTCAATCCTCTAATCCTACTCTTAATTCTTCCTCTACTTCTTCTTCTGTGTCTGTTTCAAATAGTAATCTTGGCACTGACTCTTTTTCTTCTCATCCTAACATTTCTCCTCTTCATAATGTTGACTCCCCTGTTCAACATGATATACCTGTTCAGAATGATCAGGATGATATGGTTCCTTTTCAAAATGTTGGTTCCTCCTCTCTTCTTAATAGTTCTCCTGTTCAGCTTGCTTCACCTACTGCTCAGAATGGTT
This sequence comes from Hibiscus tridactylites, assembly GCA_958450335.1. Classification (NCBI taxonomy): domain Eukaryota; kingdom Viridiplantae; phylum Streptophyta; class Magnoliopsida; order Malvales; family Malvaceae; genus Hibiscus; species Hibiscus tridactylites. The sequence continues at coordinate 72,973,153 of OY288279.1, forward strand.
TAATTCCTCCTTCAGCTGGTGCTTCTTTATTAGATGAAGATGTTCGTTCTGTTGTGCACTCTGATGCTCTTTTGCCCTCTGTCTTGCCTTCTTCTGATGTTCAGTCTTCCCCTGATGCATCTGTTGCTCCTTCTGATGCTCAATCTTCACCTGATTCTGATGCTCATTCTGTTAGTGAGTCTTATGGTTCTGGCTCATTATCTAAAGCTTCTGTTCTTTCTCATTCAATGATCACTAGATCCAAAGCAGACATCTTTAAGCCAAAAGTTTTTCTTGCTGAGTCTGTTAGTGATTTGCCAAAGGATGTTCATCAAAGCTATGACAATTCCTGAGTGGAAAGATGCAGTTCTTAAGGAGTTGAATGTCTTGATTGATAAGGGTATTTGGGTTCTGAAACCACTACCTAAAGATCGTGTTCATATAGGTTGTAAGTGGCTCTTCAAGGTTAAACAAAATCCGGATGGAAGTGTTGCTCGTTATAAAGCCCGACTTGTGGCTAAGGGTTTTTCTCAACAGGCTGGGTTTGACTACTCTGAGACTTTCAGCCCAGTTGTGAAGCCTGTTACTGTTAGGATTTTGTTAAGCGTAGCCCTTAGTAATGGTTGGATATTAAGGCAGATAGATGTTGATAATGCGTTTCTCAATAGAGATTTGCTTGAAGAAGTTTATATGCAGCAGCCTCCAGGCTTTGAACAAGAGAGTCCCTCAGGTCAACAGTTGGTCTGCAAGCTTGAAAAATCATTGTATGGCCTTAAACAGGCTCCAAGAGCTTGATTTTACAAATTCAGAAGTCATCTAGTCAATCAGTTAGGGTTTTCTGCATCTTTAGCAGATTCATCTTTGTATTACAGAAGGAAACAAGGTAATACTGTGTTTATCATGGTGTATGTCGATGATATTGTAGCCACTGGTGATAATCCTGAAGAAGTGGATGTAGTCATTAAAGCTATTAATGAGGTTTTTTCTTTGAAAGATTTAGGCAGATTGTCTTTCTTCCTTGGTATGAACATTCAACTTGTAGAATCAGGGGTCATCTTGAATCAGAAGAAGCTTGTTTTAGAGTTGCTTGAGAAAACAAAAATGCTTGAGTCCACACCCTCTTCTACTCCTATGGTCACATCTCCTCAATTGTCTCTCACTAATGGGGATCCTTTTTCTGACTGCACGTTATATAGGCAAGTGGTTGGTACTTTGCAGCATATTTCTACTACCAGGCCTGATATTCAATTTTCAGTTAATAAGCTAAGTCAATTTATGCAATCACCTCTTGATAAACACTGGAAAGCTGTTAAGCGTGTGTTAAGGTATCTGAAGGGCACGCTAGATCATGGTTTATATTTTTCTTCTTCTAACTCACCTACAACGTTGGTTGCCTATTCTGATTCTGACTGGGGAACCTGCATAGATGACAAGAGATCAACTGGAGGACATTGCATCTTCCTTGGTGGTAATCTTGTTGCTTGGAGATCAAAGAAACAAGGAGTTGTTTCACGCTCTTCTACAGAGGCAGAGTTTCGAAGTCTTGCAGATGCTATGTGTGAATCTATTTGGGTCAAATCTCTTCTTTCTGAGTTGGGTATTGCTTTGGCTTCTACTCCAGTTATTTGGTGTGACAATACGAGTGCTATAGCACATTCTTCTAACCCAGTTCATCATGCTAAGTTGAAGCATGTAGAACTTGATCTCAGTTTTGTTCGAGAAAAGGTCAATGATGGCTCTTTTCTTATTAACTATGTGCCTGCTGCTAATCAAGTAGCTGATGTTTTAACAAAACCTTTATCATCAACTTTCTTTCTTCATCTTAGACAAAGTATGAAAGTTTTCAGTTCAGAAGAGTTGAGATTAATGACTTCTCAGCATCAAATTGTTTAAAAGCTTCATATCAGTCAAGGGTGAAATGTTTCTCTTCATCAAATCAGAAAAAGAGGAAGAATAGGAAGCATGTCAGTATATATGCTGAGCTGGAATCTATCCAGATGGTTTAATATTCTGTTAGGAACAGTTGTATCTGTTGAGAAGTTGTTAATCTTCTTGATTAAGTTCTTGTGCTGTATATAAGAGAAAGTTCTCTACACTTGTAAATCTATCTTTGTTTGACAGAATTAATAACAAACTTTCATTTCTTCAAGAATCTCTTCTTCGTCTTCTTCCCTTCGACTCATATTCTATCAGTTATCCATTTATTAACAGATGAATGTTTCATTGTTGTTGGTGCATTTGCAGCGTCAAGTGAAATTTAGGCATGGAAGTTCCTCAGCTAATGGAAGGGAAAATAAAGATAGCTACAGAATAAAAATGAATGTTATAAATCCATAGTTATCTTGGATGTAGTTGTTCGTTGTGCATTACGCGACTATATAATACCCACTTTTATTATTAATATATCCGTTTCTTCTATATTAATATTATTTGCATACGTTTCAAGTTTTTTCCTTTCATTCGAGTATTCTATAATAAATATGTTTACATGATCTAATGGTCATCAAAATTACTATTGCTAAAACCAGAGTTTAACTTAATCAATTTTTACAACAATGGTATAAACACGACACTCAAGAAATTTATTATTTGATTAACTCCACATTTACATTTCATTTTGTATTTTATTATAAAAAAAATCATTAGATTTGCTCGTTATAAAAAAATTCTGTTCACCTAAGATATTTAGACAAATGGTGGACTGTTGGCACATAAAGTAAGAAGTTTACCCGCTTAAAATAAATTATGGGCTCAACATATATGCCATAGTGTAAAAGCAGTCCCATGTAAATTCTTTATCTTAAAATCTTAAAGAGAATGAATTCATTTAATTTTTGACGTTTTGATTAGGGTTATAACTTTTTTATGCGTCGGCCATTCCCGTACAAATTGCGGATAAAGAAATTGTGTCATAATTTTACCTTTTAACTATAATTTTTTCTTTATCATCAAAGCATGATTTTATTATAAGAAAATTATAAAAGATAAGTGATTATCGTATATTTTGTTAAAAAATCTCATAAAAACATAAAAACAACACCCAATATCAATCACCACTCACAAACCATACCTGTTATAGTAGCAATAAAGTATCGCCAACCCAAAAAAGAAACATTTGATGCATCCTCATCCAAACACTTGGAACCAAGTCGTATAATCGAATAACGGCCACAAATTGCTGCACAACCTGTTAATCGCCACCGACGGGCAATATAAACACCCCGTAAATCAACATTAAACAGTTAACGAACATTGGCAAGCGGAAAAGTATTCTCAAACAAAATAACATCTCCACATTCACAAATAGAAAAATTATGCAAAGACATGAACTTATATGCAACACTACTGGTAGCATATCTAATAAACACAACGTCAACGATTTTAGGAGCGATAGTAATTTTTTTAAAAGTAGATAATCTTACTTTATCCAGAGACCCCCACACTTTTAGGTATCGTAGATTAGGGGATACCCTTTCCACAAGCCATATGGAATACAATCTAGTTTCTTATGAGGTGCACGATTTAATATGTGATTTGCAGAAAGAATGGTGCCCCCGACATGTTATTGATAACCCTGATTTTTTTAATATAACATTCATCATGTGTTTTAACGTTCTATTTCTCCTTTAGCAACACCATTTTGTTAAGGACATAGCGTGCAAAGCATTCATGTATTATGTCATTCTTTTCACATACCTATTTAAGAACATTAGAGTCGTATTCACAATCTAGTCTAATAAATCTTTGTGAACTAATTCTAAAAGTTCAGTTTTTCTTTTCATGACAGACTTAAATGAAGACTTAGTATGCTTAGCTTCTACACAAATTTTACATTTGTCAAAGCTATTTTTTTAGACTAGGCAGATTATTCATTTTGATGAATTTTGTTTAAGAGAATGAATGTTCACGTCTTAATCTAGCATGCCACATATCAAGAGATCCAACAATATAAACAAAAGTGGGGGCTTTATTACTTTCATTAAACATAGTCTCTACTACAAATAAACCTCTGTTTAAATATCTTTGCCCGACATAATCACCATTTTGGGGGAAGTACAGGTTTATCTGCCTCAAAGACTAGTTTAATGTTTGTCTTATTGAGTAATCCACCACTTATTAAATTTATACATGTGACAGTTGCATAAAGAACATTATTTAAAGATAAAGTTTTACCGAAAGTCAGCTTAAGCAAAACCTTCCCTTTGCCTAGCACTAAAAGAGCTACTAGAGTTCCCATATACACTTGTTCACCTTTAGTCATGCCCTCAAATTCGGTGAACATCTCTCGGTTAGTGTAGAAATATCTAGAACCACTACTGTCTACGTCCTATTCAACATTAATCTCCATTAGATTCACATCGAAAACCATCGCAACAATGATCTCGTCAGTGTTCTTGGTGGAATACCCGAATTTTGCTCGGGTATATATATATGTATGTATATATATATATTTCTCTTAAATAAAACAAGGGTTAACTACTAGAGTGGTCACTTATGTCTCCCCCCAGTACGGAGTTGGTCACCGATTTTAAAAAACGACCAATAAGGTCACTTACATTTTCGGGGTGTAAACTTTTGGTCACTTAGTCGTTTGTTGCCGTTAAATGTTAACGGAAGGCTGATCTAACACAATAAAAAAGAAGGATAAATTACTTAAATAGTCTCTAAATTATTACTTCAATCCTACTTTGACCACCGAAATAAAAATAATTTGTATAGTTACAAATTTAATCCTTCATGATAAGTATTTATTTTGGTTATGTTTTTAGTCCTTATTTTGATCGAATATATGTTTGAAGGACTTAATTGGGTTGTTTTTATGTTGTTCTCGTGCAGGTTGCGTAATACTGAAAATAAGTTGGAATGCTGCAGAAAATACTGGAGTCGTGGGCAGATTCATGTGCATGAACCAGGGCATGAATGCTGACTGGGCGCCACGTCAGCACCTTCTAGAAGATGACGTCAGCAACGCAAATAGCTTATCAGTCCACTTATCAGATAGCTTATCATCCAGATTTTTATTTTAAAATTCAAAACTTGGATATTTATCTTATGTAATTTAATTTAAATTTAGGATTTATCATCTTAGGATTTTAGGGTTTTCAACTACTATAAATACCCTACTTTGGGGGTGAATTAAATCATTATTCATTCCATTGTTCTCTTCTTCGTTGAGTTTAATAAAAGCTCTTTATTTTCTCCATTTCCATATTACCTCCATTTTTGTCTTTATTTAATTAAGTATGGTTTTTTCACCAACCATGCTTAACTAAATTCCCTTTAGCCAAAAGCAACGCCAAACCCGACTAACCTCGTGAGATTAGAAAAATACTTCAATCCTTCAACAACTCCTTTTTAGATTCTCTGTAAAATTGATTAGGCAATCGGCCTAATCTTTAGGCATCTCAATTGTTTCATTCTTAGAGCGCGCATCGGGTTGAAGTGGTTTAGATCCAACGTTGGGGACGAGGAAAAGCTTGTAGCCAATTCAACTCCCTAAGAACAAACTTAGTGGCGGTCCACTAAGGGGAATCAAAATCGGAAACAATTCTCATCGAGATAATTATTCGAGCACGGGCTTCTCCAACACTAACTCAGATTTGAGTTAGCATCGATTGTCGTAGCTAACTCACTAAAGTTTGACTTCAAGGATTGCCCTGGGAGCCGAATTTACCAAAGAGAAGTAAGTTGCAAGGGTTGGGCCTTGTAGACTGTAACCGACAGGAAAGTCGAAGAAAAATCAACTTTAGTGATCGAAGATATCGTGGCAAAGCGTGGCTTGAGGCTAATTCAATCTATAATTCATTTTCAATATTTATTTTACCTTCTTATTATTTTTTCTTTATCATTCAAATCCTCTAAAATCCCCCTTAACTTTCTACAGGTTATTGGTCTAAATCAGAACGAAAGGTGTTAGTTCCTATTCCCTGCGGATCGACCCTTACTCTCGCTATATTATTTTAAATCTTATTTATTTGAGTTTAAGGTTTTATTTTTGACACTATACGACGCGTGTCAAAATTGGCGTCGTTGCCGGGGAATACGGCTAAGTACTAATATCGTTTTATTTGATTTATGACCGGGAGCAATCCGGGAGAACAATTTGAACTCATTCCGGAAATCGAGGCACTAGCCCGGAAGTTGAACGCACAAACACTTCGGGAAAAGAAAAACAAAAGATGCCAGCAAAGATTCGAACGCGATCTAGAAATCACATCCGAAGCAGAGTCGAATTACGAGCCCAATCCAATGTGAGACGAAAATCAAACCATTCGCCAACTAAATGTGGCGCCCGATGGCCAGCAACCGATGTGTATAACTTTCCCGAATGGCGAAACACCGTTCGTGCTAAAAATGGGTTTAATCCACCTCCTACCTACCTTTCACGGCTTGCCAACAGAAAATCCTCAAAAACATTTGAAGGAATTTCACATGATTTGTCTAAGCACAAAGCCACAGGGAGTATCCGATGACCAAATCAAACTTAGAGCTTTTCCATTTTCCTTAGCTGATATAGCGAAAGATTGGTTATTTGATTTACCCCCTAATTCTGTTACAACATGGACTGACATGGCTAAACCTTTTCTTGACAGGTTCTTCCCTGCAGCGAAAGCAAGCAAAATTAGGCGCAGCATCCTGAGCATTCAACAAAAAGAAGCTGAATCTTTATATGAATACTGGGAGAGGTTTAAAAAGTTTTGTGCAAATTGTCCACAACATGGATTGTCGGAACAAACCCTCCTCCAGTATTTTTATGAAGGATTGACACCTATGGATATGAAAGTAATAGATGTAGCAAGCGGCGGAGCTCTAGTCAACATGACCCCAACATCGGCTAAAATACTGATATCAACCATGGCCGCCAACTCGCAAAGGTTTAATCAATCTAGAGAACCATCTCGAAGGGTTCGTGAGGTAAGCACAGTTTCTTTAGAAAATAAGATTGATAAATTAGCTGAAATAGTGCAATCTCTTGTTGCAGATAAAAGAAGAACAACTAGACTTTGTAGAATCTGTACTAGTCCAGAACATCCGACAGACTGTTGTCCAATGATTCAGGAAGATGATATCGCTCAAGCCAATGCTATAGGAAATGCATATAATCAAGGATGAAGAAACCAGTCAAACATCGGTTACGCGCAAAACCAGAGGCCAAATCAAGCTTATCAACCAACTGCACCATAACAATATCAACCACAGAAGCCATCGTTGGAGTCAATTGTTGAAAAGTTAGCGCTAGCCCAATAAAAATTTCAACTAAGGACCGAAGCTCACTTTGAAGCAATTGACAAACAAATAAGTCAACTGACGTTAGCGATAAGTCGCTTAGAATCCAAAGGGAATTTACCTTCTCAAACGGAGCCTAATCCAAGAGAGAATGTGAACGCCATCACTCTACGAAGCGGTACAGTCATCGAACCTAAAGCTAAAGAAGATGGCGTACAAAAAGAAGAAAAAAAAAACAATCACCCCTACTAGAAAAGGTATGCCCGATCCAACCCCTATACCTTCTCCCTACGCTACACCACCACCCTTCCCATCAAGATTAATGAAAAGAGACAAACAAGCAGAAGAAAAGGAGATCCTAGATGTGTTTCAAAAAGTAGAGATCAATATTCCACTCCTCGACGTAATCCGAAAAATCCCAAGGTATGCTAAGTTCCTTAAAGATTTATGTACTAATAAACGACGTCTTATTGGAATTGAGAAGGTTAATCTAGAAGAGCATGTATCGGCGGTCTTCCAGCGAAAGTTGCCACCAAAATTGAAGGACCAAGGTATGTTCGTCAATCCCTGCAAAATCGGTATAGTGGGTATTAAACGAGCAATGTGTGACTTAGGGGCCTCTATTAATGTTATGCCCCTTTCATTTTATAACTCACTTTCTGCTGAGCCTTTGAAGGATACGAAGGTAACCATACAACTGGCAGACAGATCCATAATTTACCCGGAAGGATTACTAGAGAACGTCTTGGTAAAGGTAAACGATTTGATCTTTTCGGTAGATTTCTTTGTTATAGACATGGAAAACGATCGGACTAATAATTCTTCCGAAATCCTCCTTGGTCATCCATTTTTAAGTACTGCAAATACGAAAATCGATGTGAGAAGCGGGATCCTTACAATGGAGTTCGATGGCGAGGTGGTAAAATTTGATGTTTACAAAGCGATGCGACATCCTAATAATGTTGCTAGTATAAATTTTATAGATGTTATTGATCCCGCCGTTGAAGAATTTATAGAATCTAAATCTATTGATGATTCGTGCAGGGATTTGAAGGATCACGACAAAGGAATTAAGGAGTTAAAAAATGTTTCTTCTGCTCATTCTGATTTACGCCTCACTCCATCGAAATCTAAAATGTTTTCTTTCATTTTGCAGGGATTGAATTTGGAGTTACAATTACCTCCAAATAAATTGAAGAGTGAAAGAGAAATTTTTCCAGTAAAAAAACTCCATAATCGCAAAATTTCTCGTAGGGAAATACTCAGTTGGATAAAGCGCAAGAACTGGAAGAAGTACTTGTCGCAGTGCCTGTAGTCTGAACCAGGTCGTCGAGCTAATGACGATAAACAAGCGCTGGATGGGAGGCAACCCATTATTTATTTCTTGATTTTTCAGTTTCAAATTTATTTTTATTTTCTTTATTATTTTTAAGACCCACGTCTACTTTTCCTTTATCTTTTCTTTTTAGCATTTTTGTATTTACTTCCTCTTAATAATATAGTTATTATTACTAATTTAAATTTATTATATATTATTTATAATATATTATTTATTATATATTATTTATTTTAGATTTACGTAAGTTAAATATATATATATATATATATATATATCACTTCATCTTTTTTTGCTCAAAAGTATGATTTTTATTAATCGAAAAATCATACAACATATCCGCACCGGGCCTCATTAAAAACCTCCCTAAGCCTAGGTGGAGGAAAAGAGTACCCGGGACAGATATTCGATACAACGCAATAAACGAAAGCGAACCCCTTGTGCCCATACTGCGTCCATACGGCCTGCACACCCCCGGCACCACCCCTCTCGTTTTGTGCCAAAAACTCCATGTAGCTGTAAGGTGCCTAGAGCACGCATCATACGATTCCCCCAGCACCCCATACGCGTGCCTCCCCTCTCCATAGAGCACCGACATTTGGAAGTACCCTCCCCGCACACACCCTCACCATTCATCCCCATCCCGCCCATACCCAGCACCCGGCACACACAGCACCAGCCTCGTCCCTCCTTAAAGCCCCACCCTCAGCCACGTCTTACGCGCCACTCCCCCCCTAGCTAAGATATCGGCCACCCCATTTACCTCCCGCACCATATGGCTGAACAAAATATTCCTCCCCAAACAAGCGTCATCAATACGACAAAAAAGGGCATAAAGACGCCATGGTCGTGTCTCCCCTCGCCCAACCCACGATGTCGCAACAAGCGAATCGGATTCAATGATACAAGGTAACGAACACCAATTGGAGTCCCCAAAATACTCCACTGTCATTACGATGGCATAAACCTCAGCCTCGTTAGAATCCATCACGCCCAACGGACCCGAGAACAACGCCAACACCCTCTCCCCCTCGTCACGTAACACACCTCCGCATCCCGTCGGTCCCGGTTTCCCTCTTGCCGAACCATCGACATTAAATTTCACACAACCAAACCTTGGAGGAATCCAAACATGCCCCACGCGTGGTCTTTTAGTCCGAATCGGCTCCACTCCCTCCCACGGACAGCTCCACCATTCGGATTCATTAATTAAATCATGTGGCTCAAATGCTCGCATCCAATAAAACGCCCGTAACTTTATTAAAAAAATCAATTCATCCACAGATGCATTCTTACTCTGAAAAATCAGCGCATTTCTTGCTAGCCATAGAGACCACAACGTGGCAGCATATCCCGACAACCAACGGTCCCGTAGCTGCCCCCTAAATGTACCTTTCATTAACATTGTCACGAAGGCATTGATAGTTGCTGGTCGAACAACGGCAACCTGCCACCATGTGAAGAAACGCGACCAAACATCCCACGCTATCGGACAACTAAGAAGAATATGATCTACGGCATCCTCCCCTATTCCACACCAACGACAACTATAATCCGTCACAGCCACTCATATTCCCCTCTCACGCAAATAGCATAGCGTCGGCAAACGATTCAATATAATGAACCATACAAAACACTGGTTCTTCGGTGGTATGTGCACCGCCCATATCGCTGAACACGTCCTAACCCCATCCAAACCAAAAGAAGACATCAATTTATATAAATTCGATATCGAAAACTGCCCCGTCTTCGAATGTCGCCAAATCAGCTTGTCTTCCTTCTCGTTAATTAATTTAATTGCCCCCACTAACCCCCACAATTCCTTCAGCATAATCACCTCAAACGATCACAGTGGTCTGATAAAAAACTCCTCCCACTGCTCATGTATCAACGATACTCCCAAACTATATTCATGCACCAATGCCCACGAGTTCTTCGCAAGCCGAAACAACCTCGGAAATACCATACTAAGCGGTACATCCGCGCACCATGCATCTCGCCAAAATAACACTGTCCGCCCACTCCCAATCAACGAAATAAAAATGGAATTCGCTATGTATCGCTGTACCTCCTCGCGCTCATGTACTGTCACAATTTGCTTCCACACCGTGGACATCGCCCTTTGCCTAACCATTGGCATTCGCCTATCAAAAACATCCGCCGCATATTTCGCCAACAAAACTGAGCGCCACAACGACTCACCCTCAACCGCAAATCGCCAACGCCACTTTGCTAATAGTGCCATATTGCGCTGGTGTAGGTCCGCAACCCCCAGTCCCCCAAATTACCGCGGACGGCACACAATTTTCCAGCTCACTCAACTCAATTTTCGCCTTTCCTCCGATCCCCCCACAAGAACGACCGCCAAATCCTATCAATTCTTCTAATTATTCCTTTCGGAACCAAAAACATGCCCATATAATATATTGGCAAAGCAGATAAAACTGAATTTAACAGAGTCAAACGAGCCGCAAAGGACAGTGAGTCCCTTTTCCATCCCGCTAGGCTCTTCCGAAAACGCTGGAGCAATGGTTCCCACATCGTCAAACTACGCGGATCTACCCCCAGCGGGAGTCCAAGATAAATCATCGGTAATTCCCCTCTTTTACATCCCATAACAGCAGCCATATCATTCACCACCCCATCGTCCATCCCCACACAGTACAATGAAGACTTCAAATAATTAATATGCAGCCCCGACATGTATTCAAAGCAAGTTAACACCCTCTTTAAGTTTGTAGCATAACGTACCTCACCATGCAGAAAAATAATGGTGTCGTCCGCAAATTGAAGGTGTGTTAATCGGCAATCATTGACGACACATACCCCCTAATCAATCCAGCCTTTTCCGCCTCGACTAATAGTTGGTGCAATAGTTCAGCCATAATGACAAATAACAGGGGAGATAACGGATCCCCTTGCCGCAAGCCTCGTTGCATAGAAAATTCCGAAGTCGGACTACCATTAAGCAATACAGACAATCTCGCCGTACTCACACAAACTCGCATCCATTCGCGCCATCGCGCACCAAACCCCATCTTCCTCTGAATTGATTCAATACACTCCCACTTCACACAATCATATGCCTTGGTAAAATCGAGTTTCAGCAACACCCCTCCTTCATCACATGGTCTCTTTAACATCGAATGTAATGCTTCATTTTCCAACATAATGCCGTCCACAATTTGACGTCCCTATACAAAAGCCGATTGAACATCACTGATTACGCCTGGCAAAACCTTTTGCAGCCTCTTCGCCAAACATTTCGCAATAATCTTATATATCGAATTCAATAGGCAAATCGGCCTATAATCCCCTAACACTCGCGGTTGTTCCACCTTTGAAATTAATACTACAAAAGTCGAATTACATCCCTTTGGCAAGACATTTGTTGCATGAAAAGAGGACAACATCTCCATCACATCTTCTTTCAAAAAATCCCACCCTTTTTTATAAAACTCGAAGGTATAGCCATCGGGTCCCGGTGCTTTCGAACCATCACTACCCCATAAAACAGCCCTTACCTCCTCCATTTCAAAAGGTTTCTCCAGCTCCATACACATACTTGGCGATATGCCCTTAAAATTCAGCCCCATCGCCAACTTCCCCTTGGTCTTAAATTCCGCAAAATGTTTTTTAAATTCCGAGAACACCACTTGTCGTAATCGAAGAGGATTGGTCTCCCATACCCCGTCCACCATCAAACCGGAAAAAGTGTTACGCATGGCTCGCATCTTCGCCGCCCTATGAAAAAAGTCGTATTACCATCCCCCTCTCGCAACCATTTAACTCTTGATTTTTGCTTCCATACGGATTCCCTCAACTTTGTCAATTTCCATAATTTATATTGAGTCGCCCTTTTACGAGCCAATTGCGTGTCCGAAACAGTTCCCACACTCACCATCCAATCAATTTCATCCAGCTCTTTTGTCGCCCCTTCAATTTGATGTTCGATATTCCCAAACGTCACCTTATTCCATTCACGCAAGAATTTTTTCATGGTCTTCAACTTGCTACAAATGTCCGTATGCTCTTGTAATATTGAGATTCTCTGCCATTCTTCTTGTATATCCGTGACAAATCTACGCTCCCCCACCCATGCATTTACAAATCGAAATGGTCGAGGCCCCCAATCAAGTACGTCACTTACTAGCAACAATGGTGTATGGTCCGACACCCCGCGCGGCAACGCGGATAGGCTCAAATTCGCATAGCGATCTACCCAACTTGGCGACACCAAGCAACGGTCTAATCGACTACATCTATTATCAGCCCCAAACCAAGTAAATGAATGTCATCTCAACTCCAAATCCACCAAGCCACTGTTTTGGACAAATTCGACAAAATTATCGATACCTCTATTCATCATCACACAGCCACGTCTTTCTTCCACACATGTCACCATATTAAAATCACCTATCAAACACCACGGTAACGCACTATTCTCCATCATTTCTAGCAATCGGTTCCATAAAATACGTTGTTGATCAACCTCACATGGTGCATAAATCCCCACTATTCCATACTGCCAACTGTCACTCACCTAACATCCCTCAACACAAACAATTCGTTCCTCAACCAATGTTCTCGACACCAAAAACCTGTCTTCATCCCAGCAAATAAATATACCCCCTGATCTCCCTATCGAAGGTGCATACACAAACTTACAATTATCCGAGACCCAAATTTTCTCAGCTACAAATTCCGACACAATTTCCATTTTCGTTTCTAATAAAATGACACACTCACCTTTTTGCTGCCGTATAAGATTACGTGCTGCTCATTTCTTCGCAGCCGCGCCCATTCCACGTATGTTCCACGACAACAGCCGCATCCCCCTATGTCCGCGGCACCTCCCTCGCCTCAATTAATCTTGCGATATCGCTTATGATATTCTCTTCGTTGCCTATCGTTTCAGCCCCCAACAATTTTCCCAACTCCAATGTCTCATTCGCCTCCTTTAATATGTTTCGCTTCCGCTGTAAAAAATCAGAATCGGACAACGACCCATTTGCAATCAAGAGGCTATCAGCTGGGTTGGGATTTTTCCGCGGCCTTCCTCTTCCTCTCTTCAGCAGTGTCGGACCAGTCTCTTCGGCCGTCGAATTCCCCCCTGTTGTTCGATTAATTTCCGATAATTGTCTAACTCTTCTTTGTCTTCCTTTGTATTCAACAATTGCTGCTATCCCAGCCCTATTGTTAACGGATTGAGGCCCACGATTTTGTTCATTCACCTGTTCAATATCACCTCCCACATCCCTTTCACATGCACTTACATCAAGCGAATTCTGTTCCACAATTACACGATCAACCATCCCTACGTCCTCCTCCGCCACGCCCGATGTCACATGTTCCAACACCTTCCCTGTACTCCCTGTATCGTCCGATCCCAACAATCGATCATCCCTCCTCTTGTTATCATCCCATAGTTTATTAACTTTCCAAATCGTCGGTGATCCCTCGATAAACGAATTTGGAACTATTGTGTCCATAGTTTCCCATTTATCTTCAGCTTCATGTAAGGATATATTAGCCTCATTTTCCTCGTGCACTATGTCATCAGACCGACTTACCCCATCCACCTCCTCGTCCTCGTCCATCCCTTCTTCCCCATCCCCTTCCTTCCTCCCATCGCTACCAATTATCTCCCGCACCTCCGTCACTCGAATCCTATAATGTTTTTCGGCCAGCACCACATCTAAGTTCTCCTCAATTGGAAGAAACCAATCCGTCTCAATCAGCATTCTGGCTCGCTCGAAAGATCCCGGCATCAAAGTATTGTCTTCTACTCGAATTAACTCACCCCATAATTGTGCAATATTTCTGAAAGTCCCCTCCGACCAGGCATGGATGGGTATACCGCACGCTTCGATCCAAACTCGACGATTGGGCATCACAACTTCCTTGGACCATTCCATCACATTTTCCATCCAAGTGTCAAAGCATTTTTCCTTTAAACAATTCCTCATCGTATCCTTATTAGGGAACATGAGTAGCATTAATGAACCCGCCACCCTCATTACCGACACCTCTTTTATTTGAGCTTTCCTTAATTCCGTTGCCAAATCCATCACTAACATTGGTTTATGGCAAAACCCCACAGCACAATTGTGTAAGATTTCTAATTTTTCTTCATCAATTACCCCGTCTACCTTTCGATATTCCTGAATTTTAGCCATCAATCCCATTCCCAAATCACTTCGATTCTCCAAGTTCCTTTTATCCGATTGTGATATTGCACCCATCGGCTTCAACGGCAGTTTGTGATCCCCCTTCCTTCGTCACCAATAGGCATTCCGCTTGTCTTTTTGTGCGAAGCGAACTGTGATTTTAGACCCATATAATCGAAAATCATTGAATCGTTCAATCACTCTCTCGGCATCCTCCCTTGTTTTCATTCGCACAAAACCAAATCTAGAACCGTCCCATGCTCGCTTCGTAGGCACAAACACATCGACAACCACCCCGTGGCGATCAAAAACCTGCCAAACCCCTTTCCAATGGAGCTGCTGAGGAAGGTTTCCGATGAACAATGTCCACCACTCACACCCCTCTCCGCCGTTGCTGCCCTCTCCTCCCATCTATCCCTCTTTGTATTGCTACTATATCACTTCATCTATATATTATCTTATTTACTTTTAAATTTAACTCTTATCTTTATTATCCTAAATTATTATTGATTTTAAATCATAATATATATATATATCTTTTAAATTATTAATCTATATTTATATATCTTTTTAATATATATATATATATAAATTTATTTATCAACTATATCTAAAATTTTAAAATAAAATTATCCTTTTGCAATTTTTTAATCTTTTTATTTCAAAAATAAAACTAACATAATTTTCCCTTTACTTTTTCTTTATTTTGCAGCTGCCATTATCATTTCATTTTCAACCTTCATCACCCGATCGTCCACCATTACCACCACCATGATCCGAACTCGAGAGCAAGCTCGCCTCCGCCCTTACACCAGACTCGGAGCCCACTACTGAAACATGCTTTTTTGCTATCGGGGAGTATTTTCACCCTCTCTCTTTTGTATTTTATTTTATTTTCATTTTGAGGCAAAATGATTTAAGTGAGGGGGGAAGATATGCTTGTCAAATTTTCATATTGCTTATTCGTTTGGTTGTTCTCTTATTTTCCTGATTTTACTTAATTTAAGTTCTTCGTTTAATCTTTAGTTTTGTCTTGTCTCACTGTTTTCATATGGTTTTGTATCTATCATGTTAGAAAATTCTAGGTTGCATGGTAGATTTTGGCATGATTAATTTTTTTTATTAAAACCCTTTATATGACATATCTTTCTCTATTAATTCACATGATGCTTACCTAAGTACACAAGACATATTTGTGAGTTTTTGAGCCTAATGAGCATGCATTATATTTGCTCTTTGTTTCTTTGAGTGTGCCTAGCTAAATTAGTTGCATTCTAGAACTTGTTTTTAAATTCTTTTTGAGATTACGTTGATTGATTATGATGCTTAAATATGATAGAGGCACTAGGTTTTAACCATTTCTCTTCCCAAATAAATTGCCTACCCTTTAATTAATTTCCCCTAGTGAAACAATTTTTGAGACTTAGCCTTTTTCTTGAAAATCACCACATTTTAAGCTCAATCCATATTTTTTTTCTTAATTCCATTACTTTTGTCCCCTCTTTCAAGACAAAAATCGTCTTAAAAAAACAGATTCGAATACGTGCAGTACAGCAGCAGAAAATATACTGTGCAGAAAAAAACACTATGCAGAATTGTTCGAATAAACTGTGCAGAACTGTTCGAATATGCAGTGCAGAAAAAAAGTGCAGGAAATTGTTCGAGTCTACAGAAAAAATAAAAACAGAAAGAAAAAAAATAGTGCAGTTCGAAGAAAAATACACTGCAAAATAGTTTTAGTTCGAAAAAAAAGAAGAAAAAAAGAAGAAAAAAAGAGAAGTTTCTAATATATTTTTGGGATGATTTTTGTCTTGAATTTTAACCCTTATTTTCAGCCTTTATCCTACCCTTACCTTAGCCCCATTACAACCCTTCTTTAAGACCTCTTGATTTTTGCATCATATTCATGTTAGTAGTGGAGATTAGATTTAAACACAAGCCTATGGTTATGCTCTAATTAGTTTTGGCTCGAGTGATTTTTCTCTACCCTTAAACACTTTGAGTGACATGAGCGATTCCTTGTGAGGGTACTTGGTTTGCATCATTGATGTAAGTAGGGTTTTAGAATGTCGTTTTTGCTTTAAATTCTTAATCATTGCCATTTATCTATTTTTGCTCCTTAGTTTTCTTTCATATTTAGATGCTTAATCATATTGAAACCTTTGAGACATCGTGAAATTAAGGATGGAAACTTGAACTTAAGTTTGTTTAATTTTGAGATACTTGAGGACATGCATCAGATAAGTGAGGGGGAATTTGATAAGTATTTATTTTGGTTATGTTTTTAGTCCTTATTTTGATCGAATATATGTTTGAAGGACTTAATTGGGTTGTTTTTATGTTGTTCTCGTGCAGGTTATTTAATGCTGGAAATAAGTTGGAATGCTGCAGAAAATACTAGAGTCGTGGGCAGATTCATGGGCATGAACTAGGGCATGAAAGCTGATTGGGTGCCACGTCAGCACCTTCTAGAAGATGACGTCAGCAACACAAATAGCTTATTAGTCCACTTATCAGATAGCTTATCATCCAGATTTTTATTTTAAAATTCAAAACTTGGATATTTATCTTATGTAATTTAATTTAAATTTAGGATTTATCATCTTAGGTTTTTAGGGTTTTCAACTACTATAAATACCCCACTTTGGGGGTGAAATAAATCATTATTCATTCCATTGTTTTCTTCTTCGTTGAGTTTAATAAAAGCTCCTTCTTTTCTCCATTTCCATATTTTCTCCAATTTTGTCTTTATTTAATTATGGTTTTTTCACCAACCATGCGTAACTAAATTCCCTTTAGCCAAAAGCAACGCCAAACCTGACTAACCTCGTGAGATTAGGAAAATACTTCAATCCTTCAACAACTCCTTTTTAGATTCTCTGTAAATTGATTAGGCAATCGGCCTAATCTTTAGGCATCTCAATTGTTTCATTTTGAGAGCGTGCATCGGGTTGAAGTGGTTTAGATCCAATGTTGGGGACGAGGAAAAGCGTGTAGCCAATTCAACTCCCTAAGAACAAACTTAGTGGCGGTCCACTAAGGGGAATCAAAATCGGAAACAATTCTCATCGAGATAATTATCCGAGCACGGGCTTCTCCAACACTAACTCAGATTTGAGTTAGCATTGATTGCCGTAGCTAACTCACTAAAGTTTGACTTCAAGGATTGCCTTGGGAGCCGAATTTACCAAAGAGAAGTAAGTTGCAAGGGTTGGGCCTTGTAGACTGTAACCGGCAGGAAAGTCGAAGAAAAATCAACTTCAGTGATCGAAGATATCGTGGCAAAGCGTGGCTTGAGGCTAATTCAATCTATAATTCATTTCAATATTTATTTTACCTTCTTATTATTTTTTCTTTATCATTCAAATCCTCTAAAATCCCCCTTTATTTTCTACAGGTTATTGGTCTTAATCAGAACGAAAGGTGTTAGAATTCCTATTCCCTGCGGATCGACCCTTACTCTCGCTATATTATTTTAAATCTTATTTATTTGAGTTTAAGGTTTTATTTTTGACACTATACGACGTGTGTCACTTCATATTTATAATTTTTTAATTTCTTCTCCCCTCCACCATCTTCCATATTCTTCATCATCTAACCCAATCCCTAATTTCCTATTATATTAATCCTCAATTCACACATCAAAGTTGTATTTACCTTTCTTTTCACCGTTTAACCAAATAAAAAAATTTAATTTTCCATTTCTTATATTAATCGGGAAACAATCCCACCATTTCAATCACCAGAGCAAGTGACACAAACCATGTTATAGTTGAAGATGAAGGGAAGTTCAAGATAACAACCAAGGCGGTGCCCATAACCGAAGAGGTTTCAAGGATTCGCAAGTATGTGATAACCAAAGAAGATTGTTTTGCTCATCTTGATCTGGGGTTCAAACTATACTCTTTGAGTGATCAAGTGAACGACATGCTGGGACAAACTTATAAGCCTGACTACGCCAGTCACCTAAACTTTGGCGCAACAATGCTGGTGATGAGAGGGGGCAAAGACTTCCACATTTCAAACTTGTTTGCCCCAGACTCTGCTGTTGCGAGGTTCACCGAGATCGATGAAGATAATTCATTCAAGGGCTCGAAAATGGCATGATTAAGTTGTGGCAGTGGCATTGACGGGCGAGGAGTTGTTTTCAAGAGATAGATTTCTTGTGGCAACAATATCACGTGGTCTAGTCCATAATAGAATTACTTTGGATCGGGAAATGGAAGAAAACATGTGGTTTATATCATAATAATAGTAACAATAAAACAAAGTACTGTAAACAACTAAACCTGCAACAGCATGAATAGGGAAAACATAAACCCCCTTGCCCCTACTAAATTTCTTATTCTTGTCTTAATTTCTCATTGAATTAGCCCATAAACATTTTCTACTATAATTATACAACTATTGCTTTTGATTGAGATTAAAAGAGAAAGAAATGAAAAATTAAATTTTCTTATTTGGTTAAACGGTAAAAGGAAAGGTAAATCCAATTTTGATGTGTGAAATGAGGGTTAATATAGTAAAAAAAATTAGGGATTGAGTTAGATGAAGAAGAATATGGAAGATGGTGGAGGGGAGAAGAAATAAAAAAATTGTAAATATGGAGGATTAAATTTATAATTATACAAATTATTTTTATTTTGAGGGTCAAAATTGGATGGAAGTAATAGTTTAGGGACTATTTAGGTAATTTATCCTTCATTTTATTATGTTAGATCAACCTCCCATTAATGTTTAACGGCAACAAACGGCTGAGTGACCAAATGTTTACACCCTGAAAGCGTAAGTGACCTTACTGGCCGTTTTTGAAAATTGGTGACTAACAATGTACTGGAAGGAAACATAAGTGATCATTCCAGTAGTTAACCCATAAAACAAATATAAATAATAAATAAATAGATAAATTCATAAATAATATACAATCCATAAATTCAAAAAAATCTATTCACACAACATCCACGTACATTTGATGTCTAAGCCCATTTATAATACAAAAACAAATTCCCATTCCATTACAGTTGATTCCCGCCCAAATCTCATCAATTACAGTTGTTGGCCATGTGGTAGCCGCCTATTGGCCCAAAGAAAAAGCACACGACTTATGCTTCTTCAACTCTTAACTGGTTCCAGCTAGCTCGCGATGTCATACACGTGACATCATATGTGACGTCACGATCCACTAACCTATAAAAAGAGAGAAAAAATTAGTCAAAAGAGGCAATTAATTATGCAATTTTTACCAGAATTAAAAATGACAAGAGAGAGAAACTTACCTCGGGAAACTGAAAAGTCCCTTGAACTGGACAATCACTAGAGCTTGACCGATCACCAAAAGCGTGGAGAACACCGAAGATGTAGGTCACCACAAAAGCTTCATCAAGAAGGTATATTTTTCCTCTCTTCTTTGAATACCTGCAAAATAAAGGAAAAACATTAGTTTTTATGAAGATAAAAAAACATAAACAAACAAAATCATATATAAAAAACAAATCGAAAAAAGGAGGACAACTATCGGAGTGGTTTAGGATAATGACAGAGTCAAAAAGGGCTCGATTTAAAGGTCTAGGTTGGGTGGAGACGGGAGATCCTGCCGGGTCGGGTTAGATCTAGACTCTTGGAACCGATACAATTTTAGACGAAACATCAAAGTTTTAAATTTTACTTGGTCCTTCTGTATTTGTTTGCTTGATGATATCCATTTTAGCTCTGTTAAATCATGTCAGCGCAATAAGGTTAAGAACATCATATTCAAAACTTGTTTCCAGATTTTCTGAATTACTTGCAAATACTCTAATTATGTTAGTCTGAATCTTCTTTGGAATTGATCTTTCGGGCTGAACTCTTGTGTGAGATAAGTTTCCATCTTAATCGTCAATATTGGTGTTTTCATCTGGAAACTTTTTCCGGCCTCCCTAATTCCTAGCAATGTGGTAGCTCAAGTTACAATCTCGTTCTATGACCGCTCAATCCTTTGCTCAATGCTACCCAAACCGTCCTCAATAACCTTCTGAAATTGCTCAACCTTAACAAGTCCATAGCCCACAATTCTCAGGATATTGGTTTTCAACTTCTGCAATTTCATTTAAAAAAATGCAATGTTTAAGCAATGCAATGCATGAATACAGAAACACAAAACAAAAATGAAAACAAGAACAAGAATAAAGGAAATGAGTTAGTACGGTGAAATAAACATATAAGCAAAAATTAAATTGCTAAAATAATAAAACAATACAAAACAGGAAAAAATAACCAGAGAAATGAATTTAAAAATACAACCATCCTAACCGCATGTTGTCTAGTTATCTACGGTTATCCACATAACTCTAGTAGGACGTGGTTTTAAATTAATAAAATTAAAAAAAAACCTTTTGCAAGAAGAAGAAAAAAGAAATATGAGTTTAGGTAGTAAAATTGACTAAGGGAGTAAAAGGATACTTGATGCATATTGCATATACATCATGCACTCTTCATGCCCTTAAACTAGAGTTATATTGCTGCACTTGAATTACTACCTGCTTGGCATTGTTGCACCGAGATATCTAAGGGCAGAAATAGAGCCAACTTCTGCTTGCCAGCACTTGTTGGCATTCCGACCAAAACTTTGTCGAGGTACTATTTTCAGATTTTTTTCTTTTGCATTACTTGAGGACAAGAAATGAGTTGGGTTTGGGATGTGTTACCTCCTCAAAAGTACTGATTTTTATGTCATTCTTACAATGCTTTTGCTTGCTTTTGAGTACATTTAATTGCACTTAGATGTTAAATTCATGCATTTGCATAAGGAGTTTAGATTTTTGTCTATACCAGAGTGAAGGGTTGTTTTGTTGGCAATTTTGCAGGATTGGCATAGTAATTGATAGAAAAGAGTAGCGTAGGAAGGCATGCCAAAGAGAATGTTGAGATGTTGTTGGCACAGATGGACCAAACGATGCCAAGCACTGGTGGCAGAAAAGAGGAATTTGATGCCAGGCCAAGTAGCTGTTGAACCCAAAAAAAAATAAGACGAGATCAGGCTGCGAGAAAATAACAATCGGATCAATCTCTGAAAAAACATCAGATAAATGGTGCCAAGCTTGGTTTCCAAACGACAACGGCATATGACGTCAGCTCTAGCACCTGATCAACTTATCACCTTATCAGCCTATAACTTCAAATCTGGATAAAGGAGATCACAAGCCTCATCCCTTGCGCATTCAAATTTCAAATGTAAAGGGTTATCCTAGTCTTTCTTGCACGCCTATTTAAAGATTGATCGAGCAAGCAATGAAAAAGGTGGAGGATGTTGCGTGTAAAATAGACTATCGCAATTGGAGTGCAAGTGTACACGACGCAAGTAGTAAAGTGATACGAAGTATCGGATATCGTCTCCACAGGGATTGGGCTAATGACTTCACCTTGATTTACTGCACGAAGTAAAAGAAATATTTTAGAGAGTTGTCACGAATAATAAAGTAAAACGTAAATAAAAGATTGAGAAATCAAGATAGAGAGAATGGGCCGGTATTGAATTGCTCGGTAGTGTAGGTATTGAATTGCTTAGGATCTCCAGTTCTGTCGTCGCTCCCGTCGCCGACAGCACCTGTCGCGGCGTCTGTCCGTTAGTTGTCGCGGCCGCAG
Organism: Hibiscus tridactylites; assembly: GCA_958450335.1. NCBI lineage: Eukaryota > Viridiplantae > Streptophyta > Magnoliopsida > Malvales > Malvaceae > Hibiscus > Hibiscus tridactylites. Next base: position 72,995,485 of record OY288279.1, read on the forward strand.
ACACTAACTCAGTACTTCAAGCTTGGCAAGAATCCCAGATCTGCCTTGCCCTATCCCTAGGCACAAGTCTGTCGATGAACACGTCTTTGATGATACCTCCCGGCGTGAATCGAAGGTTGAACACCGATGTGTATGAATTCTTCCTTAGCCACTTAACCTCGCCTTATCCCTAAGCACGAGATGGTTCAACTATAAACTAGAGAACTCGCTTCTATCTCTTTCGTATACTTAACTCTCCCGATGCTAAGTAAATAGATAACCTTACAATGCTCTCCCGATACTCTTGCAAGATGTTAAAACCAAGATAAAAGAACTCGAAGTTTATTTTATTGAACTTGAAAAAATCCTAAAACAAAGCAACCCTTGCAACTACTTTACAAAACAACCCGTGACCCTAGGGGGAAATTAGAACATGTCGGTGACGGGTAGACGGCAGGGTTTCGGTTTTGGTTATGGGGTAGTCCGCTATGCCCTAGGTTTAATCTATGCCCTTTATATAAGCTTTGGGCTCAAGTTATCTAAGGTAACAAGGATTACAACTTTAATTAAAAGTAAGATTCTAATAAAGATTAAATCTCTAAAGTATCCTACTTTCTAGCCGCCTCCTTGCTTTTAGGGATTTCCTCTCCTTTGAGCTTTGGCTTGACATATCTTTTGATCCGGGGCTTGGAAAATTATTTGGTTTCCACACGACAGACGAGCAGATTTTTCTCTATCTATCGATGTCCACTTCATTTTTCCTCTTCAATAATCTGCTGTCACCATGCTGTCGTGACGGGTCCATGACAGGTCCGTCTTCTTCAGCTGCTTGTTCAGTTCAGCCTTCCTGCTTTTCTGCCCTACGCCTGCCTTCATCGTCAACCATGGCAGCTACCTGCAAAATACACCATCTTTTAGTAGAATCCGTGCCTTTTATATAATTGTGATATTTAATTGAAAACTATCCTAAATGCAATGCAATGATGCTTGAATGCAGCAGAAATATGGGTTAAAAAGGGTGTAAATAATAGAACTTTTACACACTCAACACACCCCCAAACTCAAGTCTTTGCTTGCCCTCAAGCAATTAAACCTAAAGAAAAATGAAAATTTTTGTGTTGGCCTTCAAACAGTGAACTGTCCCTTACCCGTCGCTCATTCTCTATGGCGGCAGCAATCTGTCGGGAAGGTTGGGATCTGTCTGGAGTCTCCCTATAGTTCTCGTGCAGTGTGTGCATGCTTGTGAACAGTTATATGCTAAGACTCTCTTAGTTTCACTAGAATATTCAACTCCTTAACTCGAATTTTTATGCCAAAGTTTATTTTTTTAGAAGGCACATTTTCATGCTTCTTTTTCTTCTATTTTCAAGCTAAAATATTTTTAGAGCCAGTTTTGGGCACCTCTAGTTAGCTTCCTAGAGCCGGTTTCGGGCACCTCTAGGTTTTTGATTTTCTTTTACTAAACTTCTTTCCTAGAGCCAGTGTTAGGCACCTCTAGGGGCTATCCAAGTTTTAAGCTTCCTATTCTAGTTTGGCTAAAAGAAATCTACGCAATATAACAGTCACAAAAGTGTTTAAGTTTTCAGAACTATAGAAAGGCTCTAAACTTTTCCTTAACCTGTCCTAAAGATGCTGCCACGACAGAGCCGTCATGACAGGTAAGCTAACTTCACAGTTTTAAGCCAACAGTTTAATTTTCTGATTTTTTTTTAAATAAAGGCAAATAAAAAGACACAATAGTTAAACAAAAGATGTGCTAAAGATGCCATTAAATATGGAGGGTTGCCACCCCCAAACTCAAGGGTTGCATTGCCCTCAATGCAAAATAACATCAAAACAAATAAATAAAAACAAGATAAAAAAAGAAAAAAGAAAAAGTACATCACAATTATATAAGGGCAGGCAGCAATAAGAGGAGAAAAAAGAAATAAAAACTTAAATTTTATGCGCTGTCCTCGCTGCTGCTGCTGACGCGGATCTGATGGTAGCGTCTGCGTTGAGGAGGTGGCTGGGCAGGTTCCGGAGCAGGTTGATCGACAGATTCGTCAGCCTGTTGAGGGGCAGGGTCTTCCTCCGGTTGGGGGACAGGGTCGTCAGCAGGTGGAAGGGCAGTTGGCTCCATTAGTCTGACATTGGAACTGCTGCTGCTGCTGTCCCAGCTGGTGGACATGATGGCCTTGGACAGCTTTCTCTTGTCTGCCACATGCTTGATACGCTTCACCCGTGTGAAGGCGTTGTCCAAATTCCTCCGGACAAGGGGGCTGTCGTCAGTGGCAGCTCGCTTTGTTCCTCGAGGGGAGGTGTCTGCCGGTGGACTGCCGGCTGCCGTCGGGGAAGGTGTGGAGGAGGCAGATTCTCCATGGGGAGAGACAGGTGGTGTGGGAGTAGGGGATGGGATATTGAAATAATGGGCGGGGAAGGTGGGGAAAAAGACATCCGAAAAATTCAAAGTATTGGTAATGAAGTTTACCGTGGCATTGGAGAAGTCTCGGATGAATGTCATTAAGCCCATCTGGCGTTCCTCGATCCGCAGGACGGCCGCAAGGATGTGGGCGTTCTGATCTGCCGGAGTGGTGTTGGTGGCAGCTTCTGGGGCAGGTTCGGTGGCAGGCTCAGTGGCAGGCTCATCATCAGACTCAGCAGGAGGGGCGTTGGGATCGAAGGCGTTGAGGGGCGATACGACTACCAGCTCCATGAGGCTGGAGATGTTGTTGTCTGTCCAGCCGCTGCCCTTCTTGATTTTGTCTGAGGCTTCCTCCGGTACGGCAGCGCAGCGACAGAGGGCAGTTATGGTGCAGGGCAGGCAGAGCCGTGAGTCCGAGCGGAAGGCGCAATCAAGAATGCTGTCCCTCATGTACCTGCCCACATTGATGGGCCTGTTGTGCATGATAGAGTGGATGAGGGCCAGTCTCTGCCTGTTGACTGTCGTATGGTGGGACGAGGGCAGGATACGCTTCTTGATAAAAGCGTTCCATAGCTTTGCCTCAGGTAGGAGCTGCCCCCTATTGACAGAATGGGGGTTCTTCTTACTCGTGCTCCACGTCGTTCCCGCTTCTGTCAACTCCCTCATGACAGCATCATGGCCGGCAGCGTCGAGGGTGTCCCAAAACTGTTGATGAGCATCATCGTTGGGGCTGAAGAAGAGGCCGAAGACATGGTTGATGCTGCTGGCGGTAAAAGGGACTGTCACTCCTCGGATGGTGACAGATGTCGCCGTCTTGCTCTCGATCGCCGCATAAAACTCCCTGATTAGGGTGTCGTTAAGTTCTGCCGGCTGCTCGGCGAAGTCTTCCCACAATTGAGCTGTTATGGCCTGCATGATGAACGGCCGGAGTCCAAACAGAGGGGCATCTCTGTTGTAGATGAAGCTTCGCTCCTCCCAAAGTTCTTTGTTAGCGAACGGAGATGCTGCTGCAGAAGAGGAAGCGGCAGCAGCGTTCTGTCGGGTTTGTCGTGAAGACATATTTGGTTGCAAGGGCTGAAAATGAAAGAAAAGAGATCAAACTAGAAGAGAATAGCAAGAGAGAAAATCTGAAGTGATGAAAAATGAAAGGAGAAGGGGTTTATATAGCTGTCGGGGGCTGCCCATTTAATGCCGCAACGGCAGGCGGGAATAACGGAGCGGCAGATTGAATGTTGCGTCTGACACGTCTGACGGACATTAATGCTGTGTCTGCCGCACGATTCTTCGTCTGCTGTGCGTCTGTTGACAGCCTGTCAACTCCGTCTGCGCCGGCAGCCGAAACGACAGGTTATCATAAATGGACTTTATTTGGGCTGATGGATGGGCGGTGGGCTTGGGCCACTTCTTCTTTCTCACTTGCCTCCTTTATTTCCTAAAAACTGAAATTAAAAACAAAACATTATTTGAATAAAATAAATCTAATTCCTAATAAATAATATTAATAAAAATAAAAATAAAAGAATTAGGTTAAATTAGGGATGCCTTGTGGGGCATCACCTAAAGTAACCACTTCCTGTATTCCTGGGGCTTCAGTCCCTTGATAGTGCTTGAGGCGTTGTCCATTGACTTTGAATTGGTGCCCGTCCTTTAGTGATTGGATTGTAATGGCACCATGGGGAAAAACTTGAACTACTTGGAATGGGCCAGACCATCTAGATTTGAGCTTCCCTGGAAAGAGTTTCAATCTAGAATTGAACAACAACACAAGCTGCCCTAGGCAGAACTGTCGCGGCAGCAACTTCTTGTCATGCCACTTTTTAGTTTTTTCCTTGTAAATCCTTGCATTGTCGTAGGCCATTGTCCGTATTTCATCGATCTCATTCAAATCCAACAACCTTTTCTGGCCTGCCTTGTCCAAGTCCATGTTTACTGCCTTTATCGCCCAATATGCCTTGTGTTCTATCTCGACAGGCAGATGACAGGTTTTCCCATAAATCAAACGGTATGGAGACATGCCCAATGGAGTCTTGAAAGCTGTTCTGTATGCCCATAATGCATCATTCAGAAGTAAAGACCAATCTTTCCTAGTTGGTTTAACCATTTTTTCAAGAATGTTCTTCACTTCCCTATTGGATATCTCAGCCTGTCCATTGGTCTGTGGGTGGTATGCTGTCGCGATCCTGTGCTTGACACCATATTTTCTCAAGGCGGCAGCAATTACCTTGTTGTCAAAATGTCTCCCTTCATCACTGATAATCGCCCTAGGGATGCCGAATCTAGAAAAGATGTTTTTGTGCAAAAACTTTTGGACTGTTTTGGCATCATTCTTTTGAGTTGCGATTGCTTCTACCCACTTGGAGACATAATCCACTGCTAGGAGGATGTAAAGATTTCCACAAGAAGATGGAAAAGGTCCCATAAAATCAATCCCCCAAACGTCGAAGATTTCGACTTCTAAAATATTCTGCAGTGGCATCTCGTTTCTCCTCGAGATGTTACCTGTCCGCTGGCACCTGTCACAGTTTTTGTAAAATTCCTGTGCGTCCTTATACAGTGTCGGCCAGTAGAACCCTGACTGCAGCACCTTGGCAGCAGTTTTATTGCCTCCTAAGTGTCCTCCATATTGTGAAGCATGACAGTGATGGAGAATGTCTTCTTGTTCTTCTTGTGGTATGCATCTCCTTATAACCTGATCTGCGCACATTTTGAAAAGAAGAGGTTCGTCCCAATAATAATGTTTAACATCATTTTGAAACCTCTTCCTGGCTTGGTAAGTAAGATCAGAAGGTAATATTCCGCTAACTATAAAATTAACGAAATCAGCATACCAGGGAAGGTTAGAAGACTTACCTGCCGCCATGGCTGTCACGACAGCTATTGCGGCAGCAAAGAGCTGCTCATCTGGGAAGGTCTCCAATATGTGCGTCTCATCTGGCGGTAGACTCTGTCCCGTCTCCAACCTCGACAAGTGATCTGCCACCTGATTTTCTGTCCCCTTTTTATCTTTTATCTCAAGGTCGAACTCTTGTAATAGTAAGATCCAGCGTATCAACCTAGGTTTTGCATCCTTCTTTGCAAATAGATACTTGAGGGCAGAGTGGTCGGTGTGGATTATAACCTTCGTTCCAAGTATGTAAGAACGAAACTTGTCGATGGAAAACACCACAGCTAACAGCTCCTTTTCCGTGGTGGTATAATTCACTTGGGCATCATTCAATGTTTTGTTGGCGTAATATATGACATGAAATAGCCTGTCCTTGCGCTGCCCAAGTGCTGCCCCGACAGCATAGTCACTAGCATCACACATAATTTCAAACGGTTGCGTCCAGTCTGGTGGCTGTACTATGGGGGCTGTCACTAACTTTTCCTTCAGAACCTTGAATGCTTCAGTACATTCTTCATTAAAGTCAAAGGGTCGGTTCTGCTCTAGGAGATGACATAGGGGTTTCGTGATTTTTGAGAAATTGGCAATAAATCTCCTATAAAAACCAGCATGCCCTAAAAAACTCCTAATGCCCTTGACTGTTGTTGGCGGCGGCAGCTTCTCTATGACCTCTATTTTTGCCCTGTCGACTTCTATCCCACGGCAGCTAATCTTATGGCCTAAGACTATCCCTTCATCCACCATAAAGTGGCATTTTTCCCAATTTAAAACCAAGTTAGCTTTTTCGCATCTTTCGAGCACCTTTTGTAAATTGCCTAGACAACTCTCAAAATCGTCTCCAAAGACAGAAAAAGCATCCATAAAAATTTCTAGGAAGTCCTCAACCATGTCCGAGAATATAGCCATCATGCACCTTTGGAAGGTGGCAGGTGCGTTACAGAGTCCAAATGGCATCCTCCTAAATGCATACGTACCGTAGGGGCATGTGAAAGTCGTTTTCTCTTGGTCCTCTGGTGCAATAGCAATCTGATTATATCCTGAATAACCATCAAGAAAACAATAGTAAGGTTTACCCGCTAATCTATCAAGCATTTGATCAATAAAGGGTAAAGGAAAGTGGTCCTTTCGGGTAGCTTTGTTAAGCTTCCGATAGTCCATACAAACCCTCCAACCGGTCACAGTCCTGGTTGGGATTAACTCGTTGTTTTCGTTGGTTATTACAGTCATGCCTCCTTTCTTGGGAACACATTGCACCGGGCTTACCCATTTGCTGTCGGAGATGGCGTAAATAATACCAGCATCTAACCATTTAATTATTTCTTTACGCACTACCTCCTTCATTGCAAGGTTTAGCCGCCTTTGGGCATCAATAGTCGGCTTATGATCTTCCTCTAGGAGGATTTTGTGCATACAGATTGCCGGACTAATGCCCTGGATGTCTGCTATCGTCCATCCTATCGCCCTTTTATGCTGCCTCAACATGTCGATCAGCTGTCGTTCCTGTTCCTGCGGCAGCTTAGCAGAGATGATTACAGGCAGTGTGTCATCACAACCAAGATAAGCATATTTAAGCTGCCCTGGCAGGGGCTTAAGTTCTAAGACAGGTGGTTCAACAGTGGAGGGCTTTTGGATTAAATGGTTATCCGAAGTGTAATTCAAGGGTTCGAATAACTTACCTGGACGATGGTCTAACCAGTTTACCTCCTCATGACCTTCAGTATCAGATGTATCGGATTCAGAGGGGTCACTGTCGTCGGTGCTGTCGTCGTCACTGTCGTGACAGGTCTTTAGATGGCTGTCGCAGCAGTGACCAAATTTCATATCTCGGCAGCCTGACCTGATGCAGGGGTAATCAAAGGTCACCTCGATGATGGCTTTGCATTCCTCGTCCACATCGGCATGTTTCATTGCTTGGAGAACATTCAACTTAATTTCTTGATCGTTCACGCGCATGGTGAGTTCTCCTTTTTCCACATCAATCAACGATCTTCCCGTGGCTAAGAAAGGTCGTCCGAGGATGACTGGTGCGTTCTCATCTGCCTCACAATCTAAAATAAGAAAGTCAGCAGGAAAGATAAGTTTATCCACTCTTACCAAAATATCTTCAATTTTTCCCTCGGGGTGAACGTAAGAGCGGTCGGCTAGCTGTAGGGTAACTGTCGTGGGCCGCGCCTTGCCAATACCTAGTTTCTGAAAAACTGATTTGGGCATTAGATTAACACTAGCACCAAGATCACAAAGTGCCTTACCCATAAATTTATCGCCGATTACGCAAGGTATGAGGAAGCTCCCCGGATCCTTCTTTTTCTGGGGTGGTTGTCGATGAAGAATACTCATGCAACCCTCTTGCATCCTTACCGTTTCAAATTCCCCAAGTTTAAATTTTTTTGACATTACATCCTTGAGGAATTTAGCATAACCTAGCATCTCCCTAACAGCATCTAACAACGGTATGTTAATATGAACCTGTTTAAAAATATCATAAATTTTTTTGAGTTGAGATTCATTCTTAGCTTGTTGTATCCGTTGAGGAAAAGGTGGTGGAGGACGATAATCAGCAATGCGTCCTTCCCACTGCATGCGAATCTGAGGATGATAATCTTCCTTTTTCTCCTCTGTCGCTTCTGCTGTCGTGACAGGATCATCGGCAGCAATCTGTTTGTCACCTGTCGGGGCAGCTTCCTCGGCAGGTTTGTTCAAAGCAGGGTCCTTTTCTGTTTCAGTTTCTTTTTCCGGCCCTGGTAGCTTTTTCCCACTCCTAGTAGTAATTGCCTTACATTGCTCATGTGGGGGTGGTCTAGCATTTTCAGTATTGCTAGGGAAACCTCCATTCTGCCTCGGTTTAATATGCTGCGACACCTGACCCATTTGTGTCTCTAGAGATTTTAAGGTGGCCTCATGGTTTGTCATTCTCATCTTAGTCTCGTCCATAAAATTCTCCGTCTTTTTGACAAACTGATTAATATTATCCATATACGTGCCAGTCTGAGACATAAAGGTAGCCAGAGTCTGCTCCAATACACTACTCGTGGCAGGTGGTGGCTGCTGTTGTTGCTGAGGCGGCAGGTTCTGCGGCAGGTTCTGCGGCTGCAGTTGCTGACGCGTCAACAATCTAGGACCCCCTTGATTCTGATTATATGCTTGCGGATTCAGGGCATTGTTAGGATTACTCCAGGAAAACTTGGGATCCTTTCTCCAATTAGGGTTGTAGTTGTTGGAATTGTAGTTTGGCTTGTAATTTCCAACATATTTCCCTTCTTCTATGTTTATAGGGCACTCATCCCTACTATGATTTCCCTCACAAGTGGCACAAATTTCCTCGACAGCAAACCCTCGTACTTCCTCTTCACTTAATAAGTGTTTCATGGCTTTAGTGAGGAATGCTACCTGTGATTTCATAGTGCTGTCAGCCTCATAGTCCTTGACAGCAAGTACCCGTTTACCCCCTCTTCTAGCTGTCGGAAACTGCTCCTCATTCTTAGCTAGATTCTTCAGAACTTGTAGTGCCTCGTCCGGATCTTTATCCAATAATAGTCCATTTGCTGCAGAATCAATGCGAATGCGAGTTTGTAAGTTAGCAGCATTATAAAACTTAGTTACCTGATTCCAGACGGGAAATCCATGCATTGGGCAGTTCCGCAGAAGAGTAGTAAATCTGTCCCAGGCCTCGTGCATCGGCTCGTCATCTTCCTGTTGAAAAGTAGCAATTTCGTTACGTAATCGCTCAGATAAATGTGAAGGATTAAAACGAGATAAGAATTCACGAGTTAGATCTGCCCAAGTCATAATAGAACTCGGTGTAAGTTTATTCCACCAAGTTTTAGCTCTATCCCTTAATGAATGGGGAAATAACCGAAGCCTCAGTATCTCCGGACTAACTCCTGGTAGTCTAAACGAACCACAGATCTCCTGGAACGTTTTGAGATGCTCCCTAGCATCTTCTGTCGCAGAACCACTAAACTGTCCGGCGTTGTTGATCATACTAAACATGACAGGTTTAAGCTCGAAGTTGTCGACATCAATATCCGGCAGCGTGGTCTCCAGCTCTACATGGTCGTTCAGCATGTAGTCACGACATGACCGTCGTCCACCTGCCGCAGGCGGATCGCCGACAGGCGGTATATCTCCTCCAGCAGGTTGGTTACGGGCCATCTGCTCTAGCTATTCTTCAAGGTATTCGTTCCTGTCTAAAAGATGGCGAATCTGTTTCTTGAGATTGAATGATCGTTCGATTTCCGGATCTAACTTATACTCAGGATCTTCGCCTCTTTTCGATCTGCGCATAAACAAGAGAACCTTGTGAAAAGCAAGAGTTGAAATCACAAAGTAAAAATTAAAGAAAAACTAAAAACGAAAACAAAAAAAAACAAAAAAAAACAAAAAGTGCAATAAAATAAAGATGTAGTTATGTTGCCAATCCCCGGCAACGGCGCCAAAAACTTGTTGCGTGTAAAATAGACTATCGCAATTGGAGTGCAAGTGTACACGACGCAAGTAGTAAAGTGATACGAAGTATCGGATATCGTCTCCACAGGGATTGGGCTAATGACTTCACCTTGATTTACTGCACGAAGTAAAAGAAATATTTTAGAGAGTTGTCACGAATAATAAAGTAAAACGTAAATAAAAGATTGAGAAATCAAGATAGAGAGAATGGGCCGGTATTGAATTGCTCGGTAGTGTAGGTATTGAATTGCTTAGGATCTCCAGTTCTGTCGTCGCTCCCGTCGCCGACAGCACCTGTTGCGGCGTCTGTCCGTTAGTTGTCGCGGCCGCAGACACTAACTCAGTACTTCAAGCTTGGCAAGAATCCCAGATCTGCCTTGCCCTATCCCTAGGCACAAGTCTGTCGATGAACACGTCTTTGATGATACCTCCCGGCGTGAATCGAAGGATGAACACCGATGTGTATGAATTCTTCCTTAGCCACTTAACCTCGCCTTATCCCTAAGCACGAGATGGTTCAACTATAAACTAGAGAACTCGCTTCTATCTCTTTCGTATACTTAACTCTCCCGATGCTAAGTAAATAGATAACCTTACAATGCTCTCCCGATGCTCTTGCAAGATGTTAAAACCAAGATAAAAGAACTCGAAGTTTATTTTATTGAACTTGAAAAAATCCTAAAACAAAGCAACCCTTGCAACTACTTTACAAAACAACCCGTGACCCTAGGGGGAAATTAGAACATGTCGGTGACGGGTAGACGGCAGGGCTTCGGTTTTGGTTATGGGGTAGTCCGCTATGCCCTAGGTTTAATCTATGCCCTTTATATAAGCTTTGGGCTCAAGTTATCTAAGGTAACAAGGATTACAACTTTAATTAAAAGTAAGATTCTAATAAAGATTAAATCTCTAAAGTATCCTACTTTCTAGCCGCCTCCTTGCTTTTAGGGATTTCCTCTCCTTTGAGCTTTGGCTTGACATATCTTTTGATCCGGGGCTTGGAAAATTATTTGGTTTCCACACGACAGACGAGCAGATTTTTCTCTATCTATCGATGTCCACTTCATTTTTCCTCTTCAATAATCTGCTGTCACCATGCTGTCGTGACGGGTCCATGACAGGTCCGTCTTCTTCAGCTGCTTGTTCAGTTCAGCCTTCCTGCTTTTCTGCCCTACGCCTGCCTTCATCGTCAACCATGGCAGCTACCTGCAAAATACACCATCTTTTAGTAGAATCCGTGCCTTTTATATAATTGTGATATTTAATTGAAAACTATCCTAAATGCAATGCAATGATGCTTGAATGCAGCAGAAATATGGGTTAAAAAGGGTGTAAATAATAGAACTTTTACACACTCAACAGAGGACTTACTTTGGAGAGTGACGATCGATGATCGGCTGCACCAAGGAGACGTGGTTTGACCCACTTGACTAAGGGCTTGGATCTTAAAGGATTGCATCAAGAGACCCCTTCTCTCCCATTCACTTTGTCTAGTGATTTTATTTTCTTTTTAATGATGATGTTTTCTTAAAACGTTGAAGGTTTTTTGGTTGATACCCTCACTATGAACTAATTTAATAGTTGGTGGGGGATGTTTGTGTTGAACGTTATTTTTATGTTAAGTTTTTAATAATGAAAATGCCCCGGCATTGTTTCTTCTATTTATCATACTTTATTGTTTCCTAAATTTATGCCAAGCGAGAGCTGACATTGTTGGCCTATTGCACCTCAATATCTTAACAGACTTGGGTGGCAATGATCAAGTTGCTGGATACTAAGGCGAGATGCTTCGAGAGAATATGTTCAAGTAGATGAACTTACTTCAGAAGTGAAATCTACCCCTTAGGAGTATAGATTGGATCTTAATCAAATTGGTTTTTAAAAAAAACATTCACTATAGAGATATAAGGGTTTTTACAAAATCAATTTATGGTAATAACCATCGAGAGAGGCTTTGCCAATTTGATTCTGCTCGACAAACAATGTAAAGACGTGGGTAAAGTTGGTCTTGCACTGAATGCATTGAATGCATCCTTCTAATTCTGACTTCTTTGACTTAAAGTTGGTCTCATTGTGGCACAAGTAACCTTAAGCCGCCCTGGATAATCTCCTCTTGGGCGGCTCTGTCCATTGTTTCCGACATTAGGAGATTGCGTGGATGGGCTCATTGGACTCGAAAAATTAGGCTATTCCAATCGCACTATAGCTCCTTGGCTAATTCACTATAGCTCCTTGGCTTGCTACCTCAGCATCAACTTCTCTCTTCTTCTGCGAGCTTCTAGTACCTGAAACTAAAACTAAACTAAAACAATATCTTTTCTCACCAAATTAAAGATATTCAATATAAACAGGGTAAAGTAAAAAATATTGTAGATAATGCAAGCATGCACCTAAATATGCCTAAAATGTACTTAAGAACATCAATAATATGAGATGGAATGCATACAAAATATAGGACTTATGAGCACTTTACACACAACAAACTCCGTTGTAGCCACAATATCTTCAGTGGCCACATCCACTTGCTAAAGCACCTATGCAGCCACAAAATACACCAACTTCCACATTTGATCCCTACGCAACTTTTGCAGCTTTGATGCAAGAGCATTTCACTCGGACATAAGCAATTGTTCAAAGGAATTCCTCATTGATTCGTGCATTAGAAGTACAACTGGGACAACTTGCTTCCACAATGAATCCTATACCACAAGGCAAACTTTTGAGTGATAAGGAATCAAATGTACCAACTCAAGAAAGTGGAGAAGTGGATCATAACAAAAAGATTACATTTGAAGATATTGTTGATGGACCAACAAAACATGTTCCCATAGTTGTCACTTCTTTGCCTCAAGTGCTTAAATCTAATATGTGGACGTAACCTAAAATGTCGGTGCAAACCAAAATGTTGGCGCAATCTGAAATGTCATCACATCCACCTTTGCCGCGACAAGTTCATGACTACGCACATAGTCAACAAGATGACAATACTTTTTTAATGGAATCTCAACATGTATCTCTTGAAGAACCAACACTGCTAGATTTGAAGCCATCAAAAGAAAGGTACGATCATTTTGAAGAAGATATTCTATCTATGGCGTTTCCTTCCATGATTATTGTTGCACCAAAATCACTACTGATGGAGATATTTAAAAAACATGAACAAAGTGGTGGTTGGATGCTTGGAAAAATTCAAAGAATTGGTCCTTCACTTCAATTACAAAAAGATCTAGCAGATGATTGCTACGAAAACTAGCTAGAGTAGCAAATTTCACTGCAATGAAAGCTACATTCAATAGAGTTTGCTTTAGAAACACTCTCTTTGGTTTTTATAAACCTATCACGAGTGTTGATTTTGAGTTGAGAGAAGAGAAGTATCATCAAAGTCTGCTCCATCCTTCGGGTGTATGAAGTTTGGAGAGCTGTGCTAATCTCGGGGGGCTGTTCGTCCATTTTAGCGATTGCACACATCAGGGCGAATTCACTTCTAGGGAAGTGGTTAATACCACGACACAATTTGGTTTCGCTTAATTATTTTATTATTTTCCAGTCAGTGTTAACGCCTCGTTTTGCAGCAGTCTATTTTTCCAACAATTTCTTTCAATCTCAGAGGGATATTGTGACGTCAACTGGGTTACCGATAATGATGAAGTAAGCTCTACGAGTGGGTATGTTTTTACCTTAGGTGGTGCAGCGATTTCATGGAAGTCTGATAAGCAGACTTGCATCGCTCGCTCTACCATGGAGTCAGAATTTATTGCTCTTGACCTAGCTGGGCAAGAAGCCAAATGGCTTAGAAATTTGTTAGCAGAAATTTCATTATGGGGAAAATCGACTTCTCCGGTGTCTTTGTTGTGTGATTCTCAAGCGTCGATATGTGTGGCTAAAAGCCAATCTTACAATGGTAAGAAGAGACACATTCACCTACGACATGAATTAGTGAGACACTTAATAAGGAACATAGTATTCTCTTTAGAGTATGTGAAGTCGGAAAGGAGCCTAGCTGATCCGCTTACCAAAGGGTTAAGTCGGAATTTGGTTCTAGATTCGTCGAGGGGGATGGGTCTAAAGCCCATTGGTTGAGGAATTCATGGTGGATACCCAACTTAGTTATCTAAATTCAATGTGGTCAAACGAAACAATAGAGAATACTCATAGTGTACATTTTTACTACCTATCCCTATGACGAACAATGTACATGTCCAGGTTGAGTTTTATTATTCTTAATAAATTCATAGCCCAGATTTTAGGTGGTCTTAGTGAGAAAGACTTGATGAATTTACCGACTTTGGTTGAATAAACTACTCTTAATAAGGTCATTGCCCAGTATTGAGTGGGTAGTCCTATCGCGAAGGACTGCCCATTATTGAGTGGGAAGTCCTATTGCGAATGACTGAATGAACTTGCCGCTGGAAAGGATGAGTTTTCTGAAAACTCTTAAAGAATTCAACCCCAAGAGTTTGGGTTGTTCTATTGAGAAGAACTTATTAAATTCACCAACTAAAGAGGTTGAGTTCTTATTCTTAATGAATTCTTATCCCAAAGTTTTAGGTTGTTCATTTTATAAGTAAACTTGAAGAATTCACCTATTTATTTGAGATGATGAGCTTAAGGAAAAAGCTCTTAATTATTTTATAGCTCTTATTTGAATGGTTTATGTTGAGATAAACTTGATGAAATAACCTATGTAAGTGAGAAGGACTAGCCACCTTCTATGAAAAACATTGGGCCGTTTTTCTAGTACACTTACTAGAATCCTGAGGAAATAGGCTATATATATATATATACACATTTGTATATATACTTTGTAGACACATCAAGGACTTCGATGGATGAAGGGTTAGTTGTGTGTTATGAGTTTACCCTAATCTTAGAAAGTTCAAGACTAGTTTTACTTGTCTAAGAGAAGGATTGCTCATCATCACTATATACTAGTTCAAGATACTTTCACTAGTGCTTAAGCAACTAACCTCGCTATTGCTCTTTTCATGTTTTAACTTCAATGCTCTTATATTTACTAAGGATATTTTTTCGCATTGGTGGGGGATTGTTGTTAATACTCAAAATACAACTCATATAATAATGATATTTAATTCTATTATTAATAGAATTAATTTGTGATGTGGAAATAACGATTTTGCCCTCACTATTTAGCCTATAAATAGTGGGCAATTTCTCTCATTTCAGATATACCTAAACAATAGAGTTTCTTTAGAAACACTCTCTTTGGTTTTTATAAACCTATCACGAGTGTTGATTTTGAGTTGAGAGAAGAGAAATATCATCAGAGTCCGCTCCATCCTTCTGGTGTACGAAGTTTGGAGAGTCGTGCTAACCTCGGGGGGCTGTTCGTCCATTGTAGCGATTACACACATCGGGGCGAATTCGCTTCTAGGGTTGTGGTTAATACCACGACACGGTTTGGTTTCGTTTAATTATTCTATTATTTTTCAGTCAGTGCTAACGCCTTGTTTTGCAGCAGTTTATTTTTCTAACAATAGGTGCCTAAACTATTTTTTGGCTGAAATAGGTGCCTAAACTTTCATTTTGGCTTATTTTAAAGTCAATTTTGGCACATACTTGGGCACCTATTTCAACAAAAAATGAAAGTTTAGGCACCTATTTCAGCCAAAAATAGTTTTGGCACCTATTTCAGCTAAAAACGAAACTTCAGGCACCTATTTCAGCTAAAAAATACTTTAGGCACATATTACAAAAGAGAGACATAGTTTGGGCACTTATTTTGTAGTTAAGTCAAAATAAAATTATAACATAATCTAATTAGGATGAGATTCAAACCGTAAGCTGACTAATAATAATAATAAAATGGTAATCTCCACTCGTGGTCCTTTTCGTTTGGGGTTTGTTCTATTTTGGTCACCGGAATTCAAAAAAGATTATTCTAGTCACTTACGTTTACAATCGTGTCTATTGTAGTCACTGAGACGTTATTCTCCATTAATAAAAAAAAATTAATTTAACCCCAAAACTTTTAAAACTTTATTTTTCACTATCTTCTCCAAAAACAATTTCGAATTTAATTGGATAA
Source organism: Hibiscus tridactylites (assembly GCA_958450335.1). NCBI lineage: Eukaryota > Viridiplantae > Streptophyta > Magnoliopsida > Malvales > Malvaceae > Hibiscus > Hibiscus tridactylites. The sequence continues at coordinate 73,011,244 of OY288279.1, forward strand.
TTCGAATCATACAAGCTATCACAACTGAAAGATGCATCGATGACACCATCAACTTGCTGGTTGAATTGGCTTCCCCTCTCCATGCTTTATTTTTCTTTGCCTTTCTTTGAAATGACATTTACACTACTTGGGGAAAAGAAATCATTATTGAAAAAAGAATAATTCTTTCTAGTAAGAATCTTCTTAAATCAAATATGAAAATGCAAGTTTAGAAAAGATTATTACCCTGGTAATTTTCTAAACTCGTGTATAAACATCTTATGTTGGTTAATATAGATAGTCAAGGGAAATGAAAATTCTGAATAGCTCTTCAGCTTCTTTTTTTCTTTAAAATTCAAGTAAGCGACTAAGCATTATTTCGTCAATTGGCTTTCCCCTGTTTAATTTGTAGAAGCTTGAGCAATTCTTTTCAGAAACTTACTTGAATTTAACAACTGTTTTTTTTTTCCTTTTTGTAGTTGATACTGCAAGACCCAAGCAAATTCTGCATCTGGCGAAACATGGAGGATTGTTCATCACATGTTTCATCTTCATTTTTCTCCTCAAAGATGCCGCAATTTAGAGTCGACAATGAGACTGATTCAAATGACGTCCAAATTGCGGGAGCTGATTCAAATACAAAAACAGGTGAAAAATTAAGTTTTGGGATAGCTCGTATGATTCGAATTATCCAATTAAATTTGGAATTGTTTTTGGGAAGATGGTGAAAAATAAAGTTTTGAAAGTTTTAGGGTTAAATTAAAAATTATTTTTTTATTAACGGAGACTACGTCTCAGTGACCAAAATAGACACGATTCTAAACGTAAGTGACTAGAATAATCTTTATTAAATTCTGGTGATGAAAATAGAACAAACCACAAACGAAAGGAAACACTAGTAAAGATTACCCTAAAAAAATACATAAATACAATACACATACATAAATGTATCAAAAATGAAAATACATTCATTTGATCCAACAAAATAAAAGGAGAAAACTATCTATTACCATAAATATCCTAAAAATGCCTATTACCACAATTATCTCTATAATGAAATTTATTTCATCGCTTAATTGTCTCAAAATTAGCTACTCAACTTTAAATTGAGCTATCCTATTCCTTGGAGTAGCTTTTAATTGTTGTTATAGATATGTGAAAAATGAAAAGCTTTAAATAGTCCACACCTATTATAAATGTAATCTCGTTGATAGGGTTTCTTAAATAGGAAAAATTATTTGATAGGTCCGACTTACCACGTCATTCGTGATCTCATCCAATAATATTATTTTCATGAGAAAATTCTACCACGCGCGATGAACACCGTTGAACACTTCTAACGTTGAACACCACTAAACGTCATTAAATTAATTAATAAAAATTAAAAATTTCAATGACTCAACATACAATTAATACTTATTTAAAATAAAATTTCAATTAAATTATTTTTCATATATATAATAATTTTTTAAATTTTATTTTCAAATAATTGAATCAAATACCAACCATAGTCAATCTCTAAATTAAAAAACCCTAAATCTTTGTCTGGGAATTAAACCATGAACCAAAAGTTCAACCTCCGATTCAGTTTCTTCATAGTATTTCCAACCATGCCGATGAGTATTTGAGTTTTGATAACAATATTAGTTCTTACCAATATGGTACTAATTTGTTATGCATTAATGATGAAAATATATTTAACACAAACAGTGAATCATGTGGTTTATGCACATCTCTGGCAAGAACATCAAGACAGTGAACACGACATAATAGCTTGCATCAGCTTCGATCTCTTGATTGATGAAGATAATAAAAAATCAAAAAGAGAAAATTTGATACAAGCCTCGAAACACCACCTTGCCAGAACTCTCACTCCGATCTACTCGAGCATAAACACTTTTGGTTCATGGTTCGATTCACAAAAAAAAAATTTAGGGATTTTTAATTTAGGGATTGACTATGGTTGATATTTGATCAAATTATTTAAAAATAAAGATTAAAAATAGAATATATAATTTAATTGAAATTTTATTTTAAATAAGTGTTAATTCTATGTTGAGTCCTTGAGATTTGATCTCTATTAATTAATTTAATGGTGTTCAGCGGTGTTCGTCGCACGTGGTAGACTCATCTTTTTCCATGTCATTTTTTAAGGTGAATCTTCACCTCTTTCCTACTTGAAAGTTAAAATGAGGTGGATGACCTTATTGGCTGGGACCACGAATAACGTAATGAACCAGATCCATCTAATAATTTTTCCTGGAGATTAAGATGTTTATTTGTTGGGACACGTATGCAACGTCATTAAAATTCAGTATGAGTTAGTTGAGGTATAGAAGGTTCGTTAATGGGACACATATGCAAGGTCATTAAAATCAGTTTGATGTTCGTTGAGGTGTAGACCATGTTACTACAAACAATTATTTCCAACATTATTTTAGGTTATTGTTTTCAGTTATAAGATTAAAGTATGTATTTATACTTGTGTTTTGATTAAATTTTTTAATTAGTTTAAAAGTGATTATAAGATAATATTTGTTTATACATATTTTTAACCTTTGACAATGAACACACTCTTTGCACACAAAAGCAATTGAACCCGAATTTCTTAAAATGAATATCATCCACTTTTCCACTGAGACTATTTGTTTACATTTATATATTATAGTGATTTAATCTACGTATATTTTTACATGTTCATATCTTCATATTATATTTATGTTATTTTTCATGCATGTTACACTTTTAATTATTTTTTATGTTGTGTTAATATATTGTCTTAATTTATTTCATAATGTGTATACTTCATTATTGTGGTTCGTTTTAGATTTTTTTGTATATTTCTTGCGTTGTTTAGATGATTTCGAAATGAATTTCAATAGTTCGAGAATTTTATTACAATCAGATATTTTACATTCTAGTGTGATTATATGGTAATATTTATTTTTTATTCTTAGCCCTATAAAATATACATACATCGTGCAGACAAGCTGCTCGAAAACGGGTCTCCTAGAAAATTTATAACGAGGTCCTATTTTTTTTATATAAAAAAAAAAAGAAACAGAAGTCTCCTAGAGATACAAACGCTCCCATTTCATACGGGGCAACTCAATGGGTTCTACTACAAGAATTATTTAAAAATATCAATAATAATAATTTATTATTTTAACTCTCTTATTAAGTTATTATCTTAAATTAATCGAAAAGGATCACTATCAGAAAAAGATGAAAAATCTTCATTTTAAATGTTGAGTAAACTATATAAATGGTCACTAAACTTTTAGGGCAGATCCATTTTGGTCACCGTACTTTTAAAATATTCGATAAGGTCACCCAACTTTTAGTTCGATTTTAATATAGTCACCGAACTTTTAGGGTGGGTTCATTTTGGTCACCGTACTTTTAAAATATCCGATAAGGTCACCAAACTTTTAGCTCAATTTCAATATAGTCACCGAACTTTTAGTTCACTTTCAATATGGTCCCTCTCGTTACCTTCCGTTAAAAGATGACGTTAGTTTTCGTTTTCCCTTAATAAAAAAATGGATAAACTACACCAATCATCACTCAGCATTCTTCTCACTCCAATTTTGGTCACTATAGTTAAAAAATTCAATTTAATAACTTAACTTTCGAATTGTTCATATTTTGGCCACTCTCAAATGACATGTTTATACAAATAGATAAATTCAATAAATCCTTAAAATATTTATTTTGGTTAATTGGTAAATTTAGATTATTCAATTCTCGATCTTATATTGTATCAGTTAAATGAGATAATCGATTAACTGGTTAATTGAAATATTTGATTCTAGAAATAATTTTCACCATGTTTATTAAAATATCAAATATGATAATATGATAAATTTAATAAATTTTCGGTTGTGATAAAAGTGTAAAAACAACAAGAAAGTCAAAACTTGAAAGTTCACACCTATTATTTCTACCTAGAGCCAAAACATAAAAAAAAATCAAAAGGGTATCAAAATCATTAGACTATAAGATATTGCAATGCATAAATGAGGTGCACGATTTAATATGTGATTTGAAGAAAGAATAGTGCCCTCGACATGTTATTGATAACCCCGATTTTTTTAATATAACATTCATCATGTATTTTAATATGTGATTTTAACGTTCTATTTCTCCTTTAGCAACACCATTTTGTTAAGGACATAGCGTGTAAAGTATTCATGTATTATGTCATATGGAATACAATCTTGTTTCTTATGAGGTGCAGCAATTTCATGGAAGTTTGCTAAGCAGACTTGTATCGCTCGCTCTACCATGGAGTCAGAGTTTATTGCTCTTGACCTAGCTGCGCAAGAAGCCGAATGGCTTAGAAATTTGTTAGCAGAAATTCCATTATGGGGAAAACCGAGTGTCCTTGTTATGTGATTCTCAAGCGTCGATATGTGTGGCTAAAAGCCAAGCTTACAATGGTAAGAAGAGACACATTCAAATAAGACATGAACCAGTGAGACACTTAATAAGGAACGTAGTATTCTCTTTAGAATATGTGAAGTCGGAAAGGAACCTAGCTGGTCCGCTTAACAAAGGGTAAATTCGGAAATTGGTTCTAGATTCGTCGAGGGGGATGGGTCTAAAGCCCATTGGTTGAGGAATTCATGGTGGATACCCAACTTAGTTATCTAAGTTCAATGTGGTCAAACGAAACCATGGAGAGTACTCATAGTGTACATTTTTACTACCTATCCCTATGACGAACAATGTACATGTCCAAGTTGAGTTTTATTACTCTTAATAAATTCATAGCCCAGATTTTGGGTGGTCTTAGTGAGAAAGACTTGGTGAATTTAGCGACTTTGGTTGAATAAACTACTCTTAATAAGTTCATTGCCCAGTATTGAGTGGGTAGTCCTATCGCGAAGGACTGCCCAGTGTTGAGTGGGAAGTCCTATTGCGAAGGACTGAATGAACTTGCCGCTAGAAAGGATGAGTTTTTTTAAAACTCTTAAAGAATTCAACCCCAAGAGTTTGGGTTGTTCTATTGAGAAGAACTTATTGAATTCGCCAACTAAAGAGGTTGAGTTCTTATTCTTAATGAATTCGTATCCCATAGTTTGGGTGGTTCATTTTATAATTAAACTTGAAGAATTCACCTATTTATTTGAGAGGATGAGCTTAAGGAAAAAGCTCTTAATTATTTTATAGCTCTTATTTGAGTGGTTTATGTTGAGATAAACTTGATGAAATAACCTATGTAAGTGAGAAGGATTAGCCACCTTCTACGAAAAACATTGAGTCGTTTTTCTAATACACTTACTAGAATCCTGAGGAAATAGGCTATATATATACATTCATATATATACTTTGTAGACACATCAAGGACTTCGGTGGATGAAGGGGTTAATTGTGTGTTATGAGTTTACCCTAATCTTAGAAAGTTCAAGACTAGTTTTACTTGTCTAAGAGAAAGATTGCTCATCATCACTATTTACTAGTTCAAGATACCTTCACTAGTGCTTAAGCAACTAACCTCGCTATTGCTCTTCTCATGTTTTAACTTCAATGCTCTTATATCTACAAAGGATATTTTTTTGCATTGGTGGGGGATTGTTGTTAATACTCAAAATACAACTCATATAATAATGATATTTAATTTTATTATTAATAGAATTAATTTGTGATGCGGAAATAACGATTTTTCCCTCACTATTTAGCCTATAAATAGTGGGAAATTTCACTCATTTGAGATATACCTAAACAATAGAGTTTGCTTTAGAAACACTCTCTTTGGTTTTTATAAACCTATCACGAGTGTTGATTTTGAGTTGAGAGAAGAGAAGTATCATCAGAGTCTGATCCATCCTTCGGGTGTATGAAGTTTGGAGAGTCGTGCTAACCTCGGGGGGTTGTTTATCCATTGTAGCGATTACACACATCGGTGCGAATTCGCTTCTAGGGCTGTGGTTAATACCACGACACGGTTTGGTTTCGTTTAATTATTCTATTATTTTCAGTCAGTGCTAACGCCTCATTTTGCATCAGTCTATTTTTCTAACAATAGGTGCCTAAACTATTTTTTGGCTGAAATAGGTGCCTAAACTTTCATTTTGGCTTATTTTTAAGTCAATTTTGGCACATACTTGGGAACCTATTTCAACAAAAAATGAAAGTTTAGGCACCTATTTCAGCCAAAAACAAAACTTCAGGCACCTATTTCAGCTAAAAAATACTTTAGGCACATATTGCAGAAAAGAGACATAGTTTGGGCACTTATTTTGTAGTTAAGTCGAAATAAAATTATAACATAATCTAATTAGGATGAGATTCAAACCGTAAGCTGACTAATAATAATAAAAAATACATAAATACAATACACATACATAAATGTATCAAAAATGAAAATACATTCATTTGATCCAACAAAATAAAAGGAGAAAACTATCTATTACCATAAATATCCAAAAAATGCCTATTACCACAATTATCTCTATAATGAAATTTATTTCATCGGCTTCATTGTCTCAAAATTAGCTACTCATACCTTTAAATTGAGTTATCCTATTCCTTGGAGTAGCTTTTACTTATTGTTATAGATATGTGAAAAATGAAAAGCTTTAAATAGTACATACCTACTATAAATGTAATCTCGTTGATAGGGTTTCTTAAATAGGAAAAATTATTTGATAGGTCCGACTTATCACGTCATTCGTGTTCTCATCCAATAATATTATTTTCATGAGAAAATTCTACCACGTGCGATGAACACCGCTGAACACTTCTAACGTTGAACACCACTAAACGTCATTAAATTAATTAATAAAAATTAAAAATTTCAAGGACTCAACATACAATTAATACTTATTTAAAATAAAATTTCAATTAAATTATTTTTCATATATATAATAATTTTTTAAATTTTATTTTCAAATAATTGAATCAAATACCAACCATAGTCAATCTCTAAATTAAAAACCCTAAATCCTTTTCTGGGAATTGAACCATGAACCAAAAGTTCAACCTCCGGTTCAGTTTCTTCATAGTATTTCCAACCATGCCGATGAGTACTTGAGTTTTGATAACAATATTAGTTCTTACCAATATGGTACTAATTTGTTATGCATTAATGATGAAAATATATTTAACACAAACAGTGAATCATGTGGTTTATGCACATCTCTGGCAAGAACATTAAGACAGTGAACTTGACATAATAGCTTGCATCAGTTTCGATCTCTTGATTGATGAAGATAATAAAAAATCAAAAAGAGAAAATCTGATACAAGCCTCGAAACACCGCCTTCCCAGAACTCTCACTACGATCTACTCGAGCATAAATACTTTTGGTTCATGGTTCGATTCACAAAAAAAGATTTAGGGTTTTTTAATTTAGGGATTGACTATGGTTGATATTTGATCCAATTATTTAAAAATAAAGATGAAAAATAGAATATATAATTTAATTGAAATTTTATTTTAAGTAAGTGTTAATTCTATGTTGAGTCCTTGAGATTTAATCTCTATTAATTAATTTAATGGTGTTCAGCGTTAATGGTGTTCAACGGTGTTCGTCGCACGTGGTAGACTCATCTTTTTCCATGTCATTTTTGGCTGGGACCACGAATAACGTAATGAACCGGATCCATCTAATAATTTATCCTTAAATAGAGATTAAGATGTTTATTTGTTGGGACACGTATGCAACGTCATTAAAATTCAGTATGAGTTAGTTGAGGTATAGAAGGTTCGTTAATGGGACACATATGCAAGGTCATTAAAATCAGTTTGATGTTCGTTGAGGTGTAGACCATGTTACTACAAACAATTATTTCCAACATTATTTTAGGTTATTGTTCTCAGTTATAAGATTAAAGTATGTATTCATACTTGTTTTTGATTAATTTTTTTAATTAGTTTAAATGTGATTATAAGATAATATTTGTTTATACATATTTTAACCCTTTGACAATGAATACACTCTTTGCACACAAAAGCGATTGAACCCAAGTCTTTTCAGATGAATATCATCCACTTTTCCACTGAGACTATATATTTACATTTATATATTATAGTGATTTAATCTACGTATATTTTTACATGTTCATATCTTCATATTATATTTATGTTATTTTTCATGCATGTTACACTTTTAATTATTTTTTATGTTGTGTTTATATATTGTCTTAATTTATTTCATAATGTGTATACTTCATTATTGTGGTTCGTTTTAGATTTTTTTGTATATTTCTTGCGTTGTTTAGATAATTTCGAAATGAATTTCAATAGTTCGAGAATTTTATTACTATCAGATTTTTTACATTCTAGTGTGATTATATGGTAATATTTGTTTTTTATTCTTAGTCCTATAAAAATGCACATACACCGTGTTGACAAACTACTCAAAAACAGGTCTCCTAAAAAAATTTTAACGAGGTCCTATTTATTTTATAAAAAAAAAATAGAAACAGAAGTCTCCTACAATACCAACGCTCCCATTTCATACGGGGCAACTCAATGGGTTCTATTACTAGAATTATTTAAAAATATCAATAATAATTATTATTATTTATTTTAACTCTCTTATTAAGTTATTATCTTAAATTAATCGAAAAGGATCACTGTCAGAAAAAGATGAAAATCTTCATTTTAAATGTTGGGTAAACTATATAAATGGTCACTAAACTTTTAGGGTATATGCATTTTGGTCACCATACTTTTAAAATATTCAATATGGTCACCCAATTTTTAGTTCGATTTCAATATAGTCACCGAAATTTTAGGGTGGATTTATTTTGGTCACCGTACTTTTAAAATATCCGATAAGGTCACCAAACTTTTAGTTCAATTTCAATATAGTCACCAAACTTTTAGTTCACTTTTAAAATAATCGAATCGAAATAATTTATTTTAAAAATTTGTACCGAAATCGGGTTCAATTATTCCTTAAAAATTATTTTGGTTATTTGCTAAATTCAAATTATTCAATTCTCAATCTTATATTGTACCAATTAAATCGGATAGTCGATTGACCGGTTGATTGAAATATTTGATTCGAGTAATAATTTTTTACTTTGTTTATGAAAATATCGAATATGGTAATATGATAAATTTAATAAGCAAAGTAAAAAAAATCATTACCCGAATTTTTTAAGGATTAATCGAATATTTCTATTTGTATAACCATGTCATTTGAGAATGACCAAAATATGAACGATTTGAAAGTTAAATTATTAAATTGAATTATTTTTTATTTATATTTTTAACAAAATTTTGATATTTTACCAATTTTTAAATTTTTAATTAAAAGAGTAAAATAATTGACGTTTGGTAAAAGATGAAATAATTAATGATGTTTTTTGGTCAGTTGATTTAATTTGTCTGACATCTCAAAGTAAAAACAGTATTATAACTCAGAAATGCACGGAGTACATTTATAAATAAATCAATTGTACGGCGTTTTCAATTGAATTGAAAAAAATAATAATAGAGTAGGTAGTAGGTGACAGTTGCTCATAAATGAATCACTTAACTTTTGGCTATAAAAACCCTCAAGCACCATCCACATTCCAGACAACAATCAAGCTTCAGTATTATAACTCACAAGCTCTACAGAATCAATATGGCTAGCTCCATGTCCCTTAAGCTTGCATGCGTGGTGGTGTTGTGCTTGGTTATGGGTGCACCCCTGGCTCAAGGAGCCATAAGTTGCGGTCAAGTCACATCCTCCCTCGCACCCTGCATGCCTTACCTGACCAGCGGCGGTGATGTTCCTCCAGGTTGCTGCAGTGGGATCAAATCCCTCGACGCCGCCGCCCAGACAACACCCGACCGCCAAGCAGCATGCAACTGCCTCAAAAGTGCAGCTGCCAGCATGAATGGCATCAATTATAGCCTTGCAAGTGGACTCCCAGGCAAGTGCGGCGTGAGCATCCCTTACCAGATCAGCCCCAGCACTGACTGCAAAAGGTTTGAATCTAACTTAAACTAAATCTCAAAAGGTTATCCATTTATTAACAGATGAATGTTTCATTGTTGTTGGTGCATTTGCAGCGTCAAGTGAAATTTAGGCATGGAAGTTCCTCAGCTAATGGAAGGGAAAATAAAGATAGCTACAGAATAAAAATGAATGTTATAAATCCATAGTTATCCTGGATGTAGTTGTTCGTTGTGCATTACGCGACTATATAATACCCACTTTTATTATTAATATATCCGTTTCTTCTATATTAATATTATTTGCATACGTTTCAAGTTTTTTCCTTTCATTCGAGTATTCTATAATAAATATGTTTACATGATCTAATGGTCATCAAAATTACTATTGCTAAAACCAGAGTTTAACTTAATCAATTTTTACAACAATGGTATAAACACGACACTCAAGAAATTTATTATTTGATTAACTCCACATTTACATTTCATTTTGTATTTTATTATAAAAAAAATCATTAGATTTGCTCGTTATAAAAAAATTCTGTTCACCTAAGATATTTAGACAAATGGTGGACTGTTGGCACATAAAGTAAGAAGTTTACCCGCTTAAAATAAATTATGGGCTCAACATATATGCCATAGTGTAAAAGCAGTCCCATGTAAATTCTTTATCTTAAAATCTTAAAGAGAATGAATTCATTTAATTTTTGACGTTTTGATTAGGGTTATAACTTTTTTATGCGTCGGCCATTCCCGTGCAAATTGCGGATAAAGAAATTCTGTCATAATTTTACCTTTTAACTATAATTTTTTCTTTATCATCAAAGCATGATTTTATTATAAGAAAATTATAAAAGATAAGTGATTATCGTATATTTTGTTAAAAAATCTCATAAAAACATAAAAACAACACCCAATATCAATCACCACTCACAAACCATACCTGTTATAGTAGCAATAAAGTATCGCCAACCCAAAAAAGAAACATTTGATGCATCCTCATCCAAACACTTGGAACCAAGTCGTATAATCGAATAACGGCCACAAATTGCTGCACAACCTGTTAATCGCCACCGACGGGCAATATAAACACCCCGTAAATCAACATTAAACAGTTAACGAACATTGGCAAGCGGAAAAGTATTCTCAAACAAAATAACATCTCCACATTCACAAATAGAAAAATTATGCAAAGACATGAACTTATATGCAACACTACTGGTAGCATATCTAATAAACACAACGTCAACGATTTTAGGAGCGATAGTAATTTTTTTAAAAGTAGATAATCTTACTTTATCCAGAGACCCCCACACTTTTAGGTATCGTAGATTAGGGGATACCCTTTCCACAAGCCATATGGAATACAATCTAGTTTCTTATGAGGTGCACGATTTAATATGTGATTTGCAGAAAGAATGGTGCCCCCGACATGTTATTGATAACCCCGATTTTTTTAATATAACATTCATCATGTGTTTTAACGTTCTATTTCTCCTTTAGCAACACCATTTTGTTAAGGACATAGCGTGCAAAGCATTCATGTATTATGTCATTCTTTTCACATACCTATTTAAGAACATTAGAGTCGTATTCACCACTCTTATCGGATCTCACTCGCTTTATTCTCCTATCAAGTTGATTTTTTTTACTTTTGTTTTATGAACTAGAAAATAATGTTTAGTCTCATCTTTAGTTCTAAGGAGATAAACCTTTCTATATCTAGAACAATCATCTACGAAAGTGCCGTAATAGTGTTTTCCTCCCTTACTCTCACTACTTTTAAAGTCTAATAAATCTTTGTGAACTAATTCTAAAAGTTCAATTTTTCTTTTCATGACAGATTTAAATGAAGACTTAGTATGCTTAGCTTCTACACAAATTTTACATTTGTCAAAGCTATTTTTTTAGACTAGGCAGATTATTCATTTTGATGAATTTTGTTTAAGAGAATGAATGTTCACGTCTTAATCTAGCATGCCACATATCAAGAAATCCAACAATATAAACAAAAGTGGGGGCTTTATTACTTTCATTAAACATAGTCTCTACTACAAATAAACCTCCGTTTAAATATCTTTGCCCGACATAAGCACCATTTCGGGGAAGTACATGTTTATCTGCCTCAAAGACTAGTTTAATGTTTGTCTTATTAAGTAATCAACCACTTATTAAATTTTTACATATGACAGTTGCATAAAGTACATTATTTAAAGATAAAGTTTTACCGAAAGTCAGCTTAAGCAAAACCTTCCCTTTGCCTAGCACTAAAAGAGCTACTAGAGTTTCCATATACACTTGTTCACCTTTAGTCATGCCCTCAAATTCGGTGAACATCTCTCGGTTAGTGTAGAAGTGTCTAGAACCCCTAGTGTCCACGGCCTATTCAACATTAATCTCCATTAGATTCACATTGAAAACCATCGCAACAATGATCTCGTTAGTGTTCTTGGTGGAATACCCGAATTTTGCCCGGGTATATATACATATATATATATATATATATATAATATTTCTCTTAAATAAAACAAGGGCTAACTACTAGAATTGTCACTTATGTTTCCCCCCAGTACAGAGTTGGTCACCGATTTTCAAAAACGACCAATAAGGTCACTTACGTTTTCGGGGTGTAAACTTTTGGTCACTCAACCGTTTGTTGCCGTTAAATGTTAACGGAAGGCTGATCTAACATAATAAAAAAGAAGGATAAATTACTTAAATAGTCCCTAAATTATTACTTCAATCTTACTTTGACCACCGAAATAAAAATAATTTGTATAATTACAAATTTAATCCTTCATATTTATAATTTTTAATTTCTTCTCCCCTCCACCATCTTCCATATTCTTCATCATCTAACCCAATCCCTAATTTCCCACTATATTAATCCTCCATTCACACATCAAAGTTGTATTTACCTTTCTTTTCATCGTTTAACCAAATAAAAAAAATATAATTTTCCATTTCTTATATTAATCCGGAAACAATCCCACCATTTCAATCACCAGAGCAAGTGACCCAAACCATGTTATAGTTGAAGATCAAGGGAAGTTCAAGATAACAACCAAGGCAGTGCCCATAACCGAAGAGGATTCAAGGATTCACAACTATGTGATAACCAAAGAAGATTGTTTTGATCATCTTGATCTGGGGTTCAAATTATACTCTTTGAGTGATCATGTGAACGACGTGCTGGGACAAACTTATAAGCCTAACTACGTCAGTCACCTAAACATTGGCGCAACAATGTTGGTGATGAGAGGGGGCAGAGATTTCCACATTTCAAACCTGTTTTCCCCAGACTCTGCTGTTGCGAGGTTCACTGAAATCGATGAAGATGATTCATTCAAGGGCTCGAAAATGGCATGATTAAGCTGTGGCAGTGGCATTGACGTGCGTTGAGTTGTTTTCAAGAGATAGATTTCTTGTGGCAACAATATCACGTGGTCTAGCCGTAATAGAATTACGTTGGATTGGGAAATGGAGGAAGAAACATGTGGTTTATATCATAATAATAGTAACAATAAAACAAAGTACTGTAAACAACTAAACATGCAACAACATGAGCAGGGAAAACATAAACCCCCTTGCCCATGCTAAATTTCTTATTCTTGTCTTAATTTCTCATTGAATTAGCCCATAAATATTTTCTACTATAATTACACAACTATTGCTTTCGATTGAGATTAAAAGAGAAAGAAATGAAAAATTAAAATTTCTTATTTGGTTAAACGATAAAAAGAAAGGTAAATCCAATTTTGATGTGTGAAATGAGGATTAATATAGTAAAAAAAAATTAGGGATTGAGTTAGATGAAGAAGAATATGGAAGATGGTGGAGGGAGAAGAAATAAAAAAATTGTAAATATGGAGGGTTAAATTTATAATTATACATTTTTTTATTTTGAGGGTCAAAAGAGGATGGAAGTAATAGTTTAGGCAGTATTTGGGTAATTTATCCTTCATTTTATTATGTCAGATCAACCTCCCGTTAATGTTTAACAGTAATAAACGACTGAGTGACCAAAAGTTTACACCCTAAAAACGTAGGTGACCTTACTAGTCGTTTTTGAAAATCGGTGACTAACAATGTACTGGAAGGAAACATAAGTGATCATTCCAATAGTTAACCCATAAAACAAATAAAAATAATAAATAAATAGATAAATCCATAAATTCAAAAAAATCTATTCACACAATGTCCACGTACATTTGATGTCTAAGCCCATTTATAATACAAAACAAATTCCCATTCCATTACAGTTGATTCCCGCCCAAATCTCATCAATTACAGCTGTTGGCCACGTGGTAGTCGCCTATTGGCCCAAATAAAAAGCACACGAATTATGCTTCTTCAGCTCTTAACTGGTTCCAGCTAGCTCGCGATGTAACCCCCTAGACCCGCCTATGCATTTCGCGGATCTTAGGATGTCACATTAGGGTCACAAGAGTGACCCACCGTAAAAATCCACATAAAACATATCCTCTGAAAAACACATATTAAATTATAACGGTAACTTTAGTTGAAAATACTCTTTCAAGAACTTATTTAAACATATAACAAAAATTTCAGAAAAAATATTATACAGACACTGTCATGAAATAATAGTGACATGCATGCCCACTAACTATGTCGGTACCGTACTCCAAGAGCAACACCGAGAGAACACCAAACACTAATGTCGGTCATCGAGCCATGTTAAATTTCTTTTTAACCTGCGACGGTAAAAACAACGTGAGCTTCAGAAAGCTCAGTAATACAGAACTACCAATGGATGCTATAAGTAACATGTAGGTATATGGTAGGCATAACACTATCATGATGTTTCGGGCAACAATAGGCTCCAAAGATACGATCAGATATTCCAATGAAGCGATATGCATGAAGATAATATAATTGTTCTTTATTCGATCACTGAGTATCATACTAGGAACATATATACCAAAGAGTTGGACAAGATATGGATTCCGATAGTTGAATCAGGGGCTTAATGTGTGTTCCAACAGTGCAAAGTTAACACATATTAAGTAACGGTGTGATGCACGTTATTTCATGGTTATAATGTTAGCGATAAGGTTCATTTTAGATTTTCTTTCTACCCTCCAACCAAACTCTGGTATGTAGTTCCCCAGAACTGCAACTATAACGAGCATTAACCTAGGCCTATTGGGCGTAGGTGCCAGCCTAAGGGGATACCTTAGGTACGGTAAGGAATTACCCTAGCCGAAGAATAGGAACCTGAAACGGTAAGGAATTACCAGCCCGATCAGGGTTGAACCTACGATAACTTCATACTTTATCCCAAATATCCCGAAAACGGTCTATGTAGTGACAAAAGTAATCGGTAATAGTCAGTAATATCGATAATAACAATATTCAGTAGCAATCAGTGTTAATCAGTAATAACAGTGAACATAAAGTAAACTGTAGTTTTCGATGAAACGATAACTAGTGATCATATAAATTTTTATTTTCTTTTTCTTTTTTTTCTAGTTCAGATACATATGTATATTTTGGTTTGGTAAAAGCCATATTTCGTATCAAAAGACAACCTTGGGTTCAGGACGGTAGAATATTTATGTGCACTTGGAACACACTAAAATGAACCAATTATTTCTCTAAGATACTTGATATTACACAAGGAATGAAAACTTCGAGCTTTTGACATTTTGAACTGATTCCGGTAATGAGGTCCCGATTAGAGGGGACTTTGTAGCCGACATCGCCAACTAGGCATTTGAAAAATGCTTTATTATATCATTCAAGATATCAACTATATTAAGGTTGTTTCGATCACTTTGGCTAACGAGGGCATTTTGGTCATTTTACTGTCAAGGCAATTTTGTAACTTAGCCCAATAATGACAAAAAGATGATTTGCAACATTCGAGCTTTCCAACGGTTTAACAAACCTCCAAAATTTCACTCGATCTAACATATCCCAACTCTGCAATACTTACCAAACATTCAGACGTATGCGTTCCACGTGTATTATTTCCAAAATCAACTATATAAAATGTTTGAACGGTCGTCATCATTTTTCTCCACAAGCTCACCACTGAGCATTCAAACTTATTTTCCAAGCGAAATCTTCCAACCTTATATTAGTATCAAGAGTGATGGACATATCTGAGTCATGCTTCATAACACTTAGGGGCATTTCAGTTATTTACTTTTTATTTAGATTTTTGGAATTTCATCGAAGGCAAATTTTGCCCATTTCGGTCAAGAGGGCATTTCGACCATTTAAGAGTTCGGGATAGATCCATCATTTTCGTCAATTATACTAATTATATAATTTCAATCATTTATGTACTCGATAGAGATTTAGTTGCTTTGGTCCTTTCAGTCCTTCCAGACAATTCATTCGTTTCAAAACTTGAGGGTATAAATGGCATTTATGTTAATTGGAAGGTTTCGATGCTCTAGATACTTTAGTGATTTCGGTCATCACACCCATCCTGATCAATTCAGTCGTATAGTACCATCAATCATTTAGTCATTTCAGTTGTTTCACTCAATTCGATAATTGAAAGTACTTTGATAATTTCCGAACATACGAATAATTTCTTGTAAATTTATATTCAAGGATTAATAAGAATTCAAGGAAATCCAAGCACTTCACAATCTCGAAGGTTTAAGTCTTGTTATCGTAACTCTCAAGTATTTTGATGTTTTCAGATAAATCGGTTGTTTAACAATATCTAAGATAGATTCCTAGATTACATTCATTGTTAGGGTCATTTTAGTCATTCAGATATCTTAAGGGCATTTTTGTAATTTCTCATTCTAACATTTCGGGCATTAAATCTTTTATCAAGAACATAATCTAAAATTAAAGTTTCGAGGTTGTCGCTTTATCGAGTGTTCACTAAACTTGAATTTCTTATCGGTCATTTGTTCCTTATTCAAGTCATTCGGTCTTAACCAGTTTATTATCATTGTATTGTAACTGTACAACTTATAATAATCGACGGTAATCATATTGTTCATGCATTAATCAATTATCAACATGTTCCATAAAGCATACAACAAGTAGTAAAGTACTACCTTGATTCCTTGCTATATCGGTCAACCCTTGAAACGACATTTCGATACTCTCGAACTCGAATTCGACGTCCTCAACCATTCGTATTCAAGGAACGGTGAGTACCTTCAATCACACAAATTCCTATTTCAGTCTTTATAACATTGCTTTTAATTAAATAAATAAAATACATAAACATGCTCAAGTTCAAAGTCCAATTCGGAGTCTTTCAGGTTAGAATTTCACGAAACGGACTCAGGACGTCGAAAAACATAAAATAGGGCTTTTTGGGAAAATTTGACTTTTTGGTCAAAGTCAACGCTGAGGTCAGCGGTCAAAGTCAACACTGACGTCATGCTGACGTCACTAGTCCAAGGCTGACGTGGCGAGTTGATTCATTGAGTTGACTCGGGCAACGGGCCGGATCGGTCAACGGGTCGGGTTGGTTAACGGGTCGGGTCAGTTAACAGGTCGGGTCGGTCAACAGGTTGGGTTACAACTGGGCTTGGGCCGGTTTGTTTGGACCGGTTCGGGGGCTCGGTTGATGGCCAGACCGGGTCTGAGCCGGCCGGTTCCACAGCCACCGTCCAGGGCGGCCTGAAATCACCTTGGACGGCGCGTGGGGCCCACGCGCGGCCCTAGACGGTCGGAAACGTGTCAGAAAATACCCCGATCACACCATTATCCTTATTTTCTAAACTATAGCTCGATAAATTTAAGTTTTTGGCCAGAAAACTTACCGAATAGAGAAGGGGAGGACCGATTTCGGTGTAACTCCGGCGTGGCGGGAAACGACGTCGGTTCGGTGAACGGGAGCTTGGGTTTTGCTTGCCTTACCACGGGGAATCCATTGGCGATGGCGGCATGACGAATCAACGTCAAAAACGACCGTAATCGACGGAAAACCGATCGGCCTCAAACCCTCGGTTCGTCGAATGTTCAACGCTCGACTGCCGGCGATTGCGGCTATGGTTACACGAGTGACCTTAGGGGTTTTGATCAGGATGTCAAGGTGGTTCGTTCGGCGGTGGCGGTCACGGTTGAGCGGTGGCACCGGATCGAGGGGCAATCGATGATGGGAGGTGAGGGGGAAGATGAAGAGTCGGTCTGAGTTCCTTGGGAGAGAGGACCGAATTAAATGCTAGTGGGGGTTATTGGGATATTTTGTGTATTATTATTATTATTACCCGAAAAAGTTTGGTTCAAATAAAATTTCTCAGCCAACTTTAACAAAAAAATGAATTAGTACAACTAGTTATGACGCATTCTTATATAACCAAGGGTCATGGGTTCAATCCCCTTTGGCTGTATTTCTTTTCATCACCATTTTTTACCCATTTGCTTCCATATTTATAACTTTAATTCATTAATTAATTTGGGGTGTTACACGCGATGTCATACACGTGATGTCATATCTGACGTCAAGATCCACTAACCTATAAAAAGCGAGAAAAAGATAGTCAAAGGAAGCAATTAATTATGCAATTTTTACCAGAATTAAAAATGACAAGAGAGAGAAACTTACCTTGGGAAACTGAAAAGTCCCTGGAACTGGACAATCACTAGAGCTTGACCGATCACCAAAAGCGTGGAGAACACCGGAGATGTAGGTCACCACAAAAGCTTAATCAAGAACGTATATTTTTCCTTCTCTTCTTTGAATACCTGCAAAATAAAGGAAAAACATTAGTTTTTATATAGATAAAAAAACATAAACAAACAAAATCATATATAAAAAACAAATCGAAAAAAGGAGGACAACTATCGGAGTGGTTTAGGATAATGACAAAGTCAAAAAGGGCTCGATTTAAAGGTCTAGGTTGGGTGGAGACGGGAGATCCTGCCGGATCAGGTTAGATCTAGACTTTTGGAACCGATACAATTTTAGACGAAACATCAAAGTTTTGGCTTTTACTTGGTCCTTTTGTATTTGTTTTCTTGATGATATCCATTTTAGCTCTGTCAAATCATGTCAGGGCAATAATGTTAAGAACATCATCTTCAAAGCTTGTTTCCAGATTTTTTGAATTACTTGCAAATACTCTAATTATGTTAGTTTGAATCTTTTTTGGAACTGATCTTTCGGGCTGAACCCTTGTGTGAGATAAGTTTCCATCTTAATCGTCAATATTGGTGTTTTCATCTGGAAACTTTTTTTCGGCCTTCCTAATTCCTACCAATGTGGTAGCTCGAGTTACAATCTCGTTCTATGACCGCTCAATCCTTTGCTCAATGCTACCCAAACGGTCCTTAATAACCTTCTGAAATTGCTCAACCTTAACAAGTCCATAGCCCACATTTCTCAGGATATTGGTTTTCAACTTCTGCAATTTCATTTACAAAAATGCAATGTTTAAGCAATGCAATGAATGAATACATAAACACAAAAAAAAATGAAAACAAGAACAAGAACAAGAACAAAGAAAATGCGTTAGTACAGTGAAATAAACATATAAGCAAAAAATAAATTGCTAAAATAATAAAACAATACATTACAGGAAAAAATAACCAGAGAAATGAATTTAAAAATACAACCATCCTAACAACATGTTGTGTAGTTCTCTACGGTTATCCACATGACTCTAGTAGGATGTGGTTTTAAATTAATGCCAATAAAAAACCTTTTGCATGAAGAAAAAAAAGAAATATGAGTTTAGGTAGTAAAATTGACTAAGGGAGTAAAATGATACTTGATGCATATTGCATACACATCATGCACTCTTCATGCACTTGAATTACTACTTGCTTGGCATTGTTGCACTGAGATATATGAGGGCAGAAATAGAGCCAACTTCTGCTTGCCAGCACTTGCTGGCATTCTGACCAAAACTTCGTCGATGTACTATTTTCAGAATTTTTTTTTCTTTTGCATTACTTGAGGACAAGCAATGAGCTGGGTTTGGGGGGGGTGTTACCTCCTCAAAAGTACTAATTTTTATGTCATTCTTACAATGCTTTTGCTTGCTTTTGAGTACATTTAATTGCACTTAGATGTTAAATTCATGCATTTGCATAAGGAGTTTAGATTTTTTTTCTATGCCAGTGTGAAGGGTTGTTTTGTTGGCAATTTTTTAGGATTGGCATAGCAATTGACAGAAAGAGCAGCGCATGAAGGTATGTCAAAGAGAATGTTGAGATGCTGTTGGCACAGATGGACCAAACGATGCCAAGCACTGATGGTAGAGAAGAGGAATTTGATTCCAGGCCAAGTAGCTGTTGAACCCCAAAAAATAAGACCAGATCATGCTGCGAGAAAATAACAATTAGACCAATCTCTTAAAAAACAGCAGATAAATGGTGCCAAGCTTGGTTGACAGAACTATGCCAAGCTTGGTTGCCAAATGCGACGGCAGATGACGTCAACCCTAGCACCTGATCAACTTATCACCTTATCAGCCTATCACTTAAAATCTTGATAAAGGTGATCACAAGCCTCATCCCTTGCACATTCAAATTTCAAATGCAAAGGCTTATCCTAGTCTTTCTTGCACGCCTATTTAAGGAATGATCGAGGAAGCAATGAAAAAGGTGGAGGACTTACTTTGGAGAGTGACGATCGACGATCGGCTGCACCAAAGAGACGTGGTTTGACCCACTTGACTGAGGGCTTGGGTCTTGAAGAATTGTATCAAGAGATCTCTTCTCTCCTATTCTTTTTGTCTAGTGATTTTATTTTCTTTTTAATGATGATGTATTCTTAAAACGTTGAAGGTTTTTTGGTTGATACCCTCAGTATGAACTAATTTAATAGTTGGCGGGGGATGTTTGCGTTGAACATTGCTTCAAGAGAATATGTTCAAGTAGATGAACTTACTTCAAAAGTGAAATCTACCCCTTAGGAGTATAGATTGGATCTTAATCGAATTGGTTTCTAAAAAAAATCACTATAGAGATATAAGGGTTTTTACAAAATCAATTTAGGGTAATAACCATCGAGAGAGGCTTTGCCAATTTGAATCTGCTCGACAAACAATGCCAAGGAATGGCATTATTAGAACCTGACATGGCATGAATAGCGTGAAAATCATGCATCCCTTGCCAACGCTCATCATTCATTTGACACTCTCCTTGCCAACACTGTTTAATTTCTTTTCTTTTTAAATTGTTTTCAAATCCACTTTCATAACAAATCAAATTTTTCCTCAATAAGTAAATATTAAAAGTAATTAAACTCTTGACCAATCCTTGTGGGATCGATACTCAGCTTACTGTTGTATTACTTGTCGTCCATGTATACTTGCACGCAAAAGACTCAGCCTTTGGCATTATTTTTACTACATTTCCAATATGTTTTCGGCCCCTTTTGCCAACACTCACGCGAGTCAACAAGTACAATGAAAGTTGACTCAATTGTTCTTGTATTCACTTATTAACCATCGCTGAGAGGTATGGTGAGTGGGCTTATACGAGTCTTTGATTAAGCGTAGAAGTTGATATTGGTAAGATATTCATGTGCTTTGTTGCATCGACAAACATCTTTTCATTTGTTTCTTTCTAGAAATCGTTATTCTATTGATGAATCACCGAGGGAACCCCACTGCCATCATTATATTATTTTTTGTTTTACTTTCAGTACTTTGCTTCAGCATTACCTATATTATTTACCTTTCATTGTTGCAACATCACCTATTGCAATTACCTTATTTTTCTTACTTATTGCACTTACATTGGTAGACATTCGAACAAGCGTCCTCGAGGGATCGATATCCGAAAGGAACTACCCGTCAATTATACTTAAATCGGCATGTGTATGCTTGCACAAATCGCGTGACGTTATTTCACCGATCAAGTTTTGGTGTCGTTACCCGAGACAATTTTCGTTTGGTTTTTATTTTTGTCATTGCATTTTTTAACATTATTTTATTTTATTTTGTTAATTATTTTAGATGAGCAAAAAAGGGAGAGCAACAAATATAATGGAGGGTAGACATCGAACCATTCGAGATGGCATGATGTATAAAAAGGATATTTATGCAGCACTCGTGGTAGAAATTTTAGAATTGAACAACAAGATCAAATCAATGTAAATGCCTAGAGTAGCCCAAAGAGTCGATATCCCTACATTCAACTATGAGATTTGTGGTGACAACCATAGTTTTGAAGACTGTCCACAACTCTTAGGCAACTCGTATGGAAATTCATATAATGCTACTGCACACAAACAACAGTCTTGGGGAAATCTGAATTTTGGTCAATTTGTTGGACATTTCGATATGGGAATAATTTCTCCCATGTCGTTTATAATCCAAGACAAGGGAATTACAATTCACAATAGCCACAATACAATCAACAAACTCAACTGTAGTCACAATGTAGAGCGTTGGGGTGTTCTTTAAATAAGAGTGCAAGTGCACACTCTGGTCTAGTTATAGTATAAAAGATATCATCTCCTGCAAGGATTGGAAAACTAATTCGAATCGCAATTCCTGCACAAGGAAAATTAAATGCACAAGTAAATTTTAGTTTGTAAAAGAAAAGTAAATAACACAAGTAATTGATATAAGAGATTAGGGTGATAGAATGGGTCAGGTTATGCTTCTCAGTAGTGTGAAACTGCGTTGAATAGGTTAAGTTGTCATGTGCTGCCAGACTTTGCTGCCTCAGCAGAGGATGGCAGGTTGGTGCTTCGACGCTTTCGTTGCCTCGGCAGGTGGAACGGACGATTGGTTCGACGACAAACTTGGCAGTCCTTCAAGGCTCAACATAACGCTTCGATAAAGATTCGGCTTATGTCTAAGTCAGAATACTGTTGTTGCCCACTGCAAATAATACCCGTCGGTGTGAATCTTGCAACGAACAACAACCTTTTGGTTCATCCCATTTTACCCGCCTTCAACCCTAACCTATATCTAGGCTGGATTGATCAACACCTGGTATTGATGAGATCGTACTTACTTCTTTCGTGAGTTTGACTCTCTCGATACCAAACAAATGATTTGCTCTCAATCGATCTTTCGAACTCAATTGAAAACAATGAAGAACATGAAATAAGCAAACCTTGAATTTATTGCAAAAACAAACTTGAACCTAAACAACCGTTCTCACAACTACTTTACAACACAACCCAAACCCTAGAGAATTTAGAACATAGTGGCGGCAAGAAAACACAAGAGAATCCTAAGCTATGCCCACTATGAGTTGTTTAAAATACAAGGTATGGTCTGGTATATATAGGGCATAGGCCTAAGTTAAGTCCTTCTTGGAGTAGAAGTTTTCCTCATCATAAAGTAGCTTTGCATTGAATGCATCCTTCAAATTCAGACTTCTTTGACTTAAAGTTGGATTCCTTGTGGGACAAGTAACCTTAAGCCGCCTTGGATAATCTCCCCTTGGGTGGCTTTGTCCGCTGTTTCCGGCATTAGGAGATTGCGTGGATGGGCTCATTGGACTCAACAAATTAGGCTCTTCCAATCGCACTCCAATTCACCAATTCCTCTGGTTGCTGCCTAGGGCGGCAGTTATGGCGACGACAGCTACTCGACAGCTTTTCTCTCTATGTTGAGCTACCTCAGTATAGGTCCTTGGCTTGCTGCCTTAACATCAGCTCCTCACTCCTTTTGCCAGCTTCTAGTACCTAAAACTAAAACTAAACTAAACTAATATCTTTTCTTACCAAATTAAAGATATTCAATATAAACAAGGTAAAGTAAAGAATAATGTAGATAATTCATGCATGCACCTAAATATGCCTAAAATGTACTTAAGAACATCAATAATATGATATGGAATGCATACAAAATATAGGACTTATGAACACTTTGCACACAACAAACTCCGTTGCAGCCGCAATATCTTCAATGGCCACATCTGCTTGCTCAAGCACCTATGCAGCCACAAAATACACCAACTTCCACATTTGATCCCTGCGTAGCTTTTGCAGCTTTGATGCAAGAGCATTTCACTCGGACAAAAGCAATTGTCCAAGGGAATTCCTCATTGATTCGTGCATTAGAAGTACAACTAGGACAACTTTCTTCCACAATGAATCTTAGATCGCAAGGCAAACTTTTGAGTGATAAGGAATCAAATGTAACAACTCAAGAAAGTGGAGAAGTGGATCATAACAAAAAGATTACATCTGAAGAGATTGTTGATGTACCAACAAAACCTGTTCCAATAGTTGTCACTTCTTTGCCTCAAGTTCTCAAATCTAAAATGTGGACGTAACCCGAAATGTCAGTGCAAACCAAAGTGTTGGCGCAATCTGAAATGTCATCACGTCCACCTTTGTCGTGACAAGTTCATGACTACACGTAGAGTCAACAAGATGACAATATCTTTTTAATGGAATCTCTGCATGTATCTCTTAAGGAACCAACACTGCTAGATTTGAAGTCATCAAAAGAAAGGTATGATCATTTTGAAGAAGACATTCTATCTATGGTGTTTCCTTCCATTATTATTGCTGCACCCAAATCTCTACGAATGGAGATGTTTAAAAAGCATGAACAAAGTGGTGGCTGGGTGCTTGAAAAATTCAAAGAATTGGTCCTTCACTTGATTTACAAAAAAATCTAGTAGATGATTGCTACGAAAACTGGCTGGAGCAGCAAAGTTCACTGCAACGAAAGCTACATTCAATAATGATGGAAGTCGATGAGAATGGGGTAATCAAATGGTTCGATTTAAACACATTGATTTCATGCCTTTTAGAATAGTAGCAAGGTGGAAGGTATGCATGGACTATAAAGGACAACGAAACAAAGACACCTTCACTAAGGCAACACAAGTGGGGATGGTTGCAATCACATTGGCCCATCTCTTTTTGGGCAAAATTGTCACTCGCTAAAGGGTGCGGATGGATTATAAGAAGTGTCGAAAATGACTCTTCAAGGCAACCCTATCCATAAAATATAATAAATGGGCGCTTATTGTGGGTGCACTCAGATTTCACTGAAATAAAAGGAGGTTGATGATGCCAAAGTTAAACCAAAATCAGAGAAGGCACCTACGGACCAAGCTATGCTAAAAATAGAAAAAGATGAAGATGCTGTTGTGGCATTATCACTGCATCCGATGTTTTGGATGCAGCTACTAATAAGACAATGCTACATCGAAAAGAAGCACCATGCAACCACATCAAGAGAAAAGGAACACTGAGTTAGTTTGTTGTGATCATTCATTTCATGTAGTGTTGTTTTCCTTTTGTTACTGCATTTTGTCATTGTACTTGAATTTAGTTTTATTGTCATTGCATTTATCATTGTAACTACATTCTGTTTTGCATTGGGGACGACGCAATCTTTAAGTCCAGGGGTATTCACTTAGGGTTTGAAAAGCACCCCCATTTCAAAAAAATTAGAGCAAATCCAAGGTTCAATTTGTGCTGTAAATTTTTTTCTTACATTCGATGATTAAATCTTGAATCATGTAGATTATCAATGAATTGGTTGGGTACATGTGATTGGATGTTGTATTAGAATTCTATTATGAATGAATTTGGTTGCTTGAGTAATTAATTTCTAGCATCATCTCTTAGATCTTAGATGAATCGTCCTAGTTTAGCTGTTGTTATATATGTTTATAGATCATATTATGTGTAAATAAAGAACACTCCAAAGTGGCGGTTCGTGGGTGCACCATCTCTTAGATCTTAGATGAATTTGGTTGCTTGAATCAACGTGTGTATGCTTGCACAAATTGTGTGACGTTATTTCACTTATCAACATTCCAACAACTTTTTTGCCTCATTTTGACTAGTTCGGCACTCGACTGTAGTCTCCTCCACCTCCACAACCTTGTTCATCTCAATTTTCTTCAACAAAGCCTTTTTAAAAGGGAGTCTAAAAATAAATTGATAGATAAAATTAGGGATTTGGTTTTTCCCCAATATAGAGCCCGCCAAAGAGCCATTTTAAAAGACCATAATACGTGTCCACCGCTTTAGACCACTAAGACAATGCCACGAGTACGATGTCATTGCTTGCGTTCATGCCAATGATGACATATATTCTCAGGAAATGGCCCCGTTAAAGGCGCACTATCAACACAATGGTCACAACACAACCCCGCAACTAAGTCTCAAATCATACCACTTTATAGCACCCCTTCGACTAAGGGGGACAATTGTTATACCTCCGCGTACAACCATCATGTCTCCACCAACAGTGGTTATGCCTCCACTTAGTTATGTCTTCGCATATGGGGCATCGTAGCTTCTAGAACCTTTACCTCTGGATTACTCTCGACATGACATCCATCAAGTTTGCCTAACCCGTCAGTTGAATCTCTTACCTAACAGTCGAGCCTACTTTGTCAACCTACAATGGTTAGAGTATGCCCAAAGGCCAATCATATGATGATTGTATTGACATGCTATCTTTATCGATTTTATCAAATAAAGGCATTGCCTTTATTTTCTTCTATTATATTTCTGTGCATCAAATTAACAAAAGACAATAATGTCCATATAATAATATGATTATTATTAAAAGATCCTTAGTTGAGTATTATTATAGGCATGGATAATAATAATACGTTTAAAGCTAACATGTTGTTGATTGATGACAATTTGTTGTCATTGACATAGTGATGTCAAAATAAAAGCATGAATATGATGTTAGATAACAACATATTGGATTGACCCGCTATGAGCATATGTCTTGGATTATTATGTAATTGTCACGATATTGCTCATAATGATAACTATATGTATGATCCTTTGACTTGAGATCATTACTATCTTAACATATATTGTTGTGTGCTTTGATGCAGTTAAACGTGCACCGTAAATGGTTACACTATGAAGGCTGACATTGAGCATATCATGATATGTGTAGTGGGGTATGAATAGTCGAGATAGGATTTGTCATTCCTACATAATAGGAAACATATCACAAACCACTTGATAGAGTAAGACTAGAAATGCATGGTCATGCTCAAATAAGTTGATATGAGATATCACATATTATTCGTTTGTTGTCTACTCTAGATATCAAGAATTAATAGATAGGCAAAACAAGTGTGACTATTCCAAGACTTGTGCCTATTCTAGATATAAAGGAAAAAGGGATATAATACATTAGAATAGTTGATCACGAAGATGTTATGTTGAATCTTTACTTCCAGTAATTTAGGTGACAATGATACATTGCTAGATGTCACTCATTGTTTGTAATATTGGAATAGTTTTTATAATTGCTACTAATGTTACTGGAACCTATAGGGCCACACCATAGGGTTGAAAAGAGCAATTAATAAATAAGTTACATATGTACAATTTAGTTGTACGTATATAACATGTATAATTAATATTAAGACATATATATTTGATATATATGCTAAAGTATTTTATTATACATAGAATTTCGAATTTAAAATAATTAAAGTAATTACAGTTCAGAATTAATTAAAAATCCTATGCAGTTAGGGTAACATACTATAAAAAGAGGTTAATGGTCTAGCAGCTGTCTAACCCTTTTGAAACTATTTTTCTCAAAACGCTTTGTGAAAAAGAAAATTGATCCCAACTTTTCAACCGGGTGAACTGAGTAGAGGCTGAGACGATCTATTCGTGGAGGCTAAGATTCATATCGTTCGTGAGAACGCGAGACGTTTCTGTTCTTGCTTTTTATCAAGGAACTCAATGTAAGTAATACTATCTCTTCCTCCTGAATTCGGATTAAACGTACATGGATCGCTGGTGAGATCGTCGTGTTTTGTTTTCTGCTGGGCCATGAGGTGCGCCGATGATCTAACAACAATGCCATACTGGGAAGACTATCAACTGAATGTTGGGCTTAATCTCGTTGATCCATCATAGCCGTCTCTAGACCTGACTCCATCCCATCAAACAATATCACCTAGTTATAAATACTAGGTGATCGGAAGGCCCCCAGGACCCAAGTTTAGACCTCCACCAACACTCTTCTCCCACTCAGACTACCATCTTTGGCTCTCCACCCACAATAGAATGGATGAATCACCACGAACCACCATCAACTTCTTCCCTTACCCCATCTCAACCACCTTGTTTGATGTTTAATCCTTTTGACATCAACAAATATATATTATTTTTTTATTTTTTATCATTATAACCTTATAAATGAGAGTAACTAATTTATTTTCTTTGGATAAATGAATTTTTATTTATCCGATGATTAAAAATTGCTACAGTTAAGTACAAACTCCTTTCCTGCCAAAAACTCATCCCAAATCTCATTCTTTACAAAGTCTCCCATTTATATTATTTAGTATGCTAATGGGCTTTTCAAGAAGCCGAAATCTAACCGCATTGGGCTTTTGGTGATCCTGGACGAACATATAAATTGGGGGACATCAATGGTGTGGAAGAGTCAGGAGTAATTATGGATACTTCAGTGGCGTCTAAAGATGTTGTTTTCTGATCCACTTCGACTTTGAATAAGGAAAATCATGTTGTGTTCCGGGTATTGGATGATGGGAAGGGATCCGTGCTGCGTGATAATAATGGACGATCTCTGTCTGGGCCAATTCGAAGTATTTGTTTTAAGGGGTCTAATCCTGCTGCGGTTGCGGCTAAAAATAGTTACAAGAAGGGGGTCGAGATTAACTAAGCCAAAGGATGCGATTCAGACTAAGGATTTGGCCTCAACCTCAATTCCAAAACCTACTACAAGTGATCGCTCTATATCTAATAAGGATGAGGTGACGAGTGGCAAGAAGCTTGCGGATTCGCAGAAGGTGCAATGGCATGCCAATAATGCTTATGAAGGAGTGGATGGGGCCCCTCCCATGTTTAACTTGCCCCAAATTGTCTATTATTTTAATGTTCAATGTCATGTTTTGGAACACGTAGAGAGTCTTAGATGATGATTTTCAAAAGTATTTTCGGTTGTTGATTTGTATCCATAATCCGGGTATTGTGGCTGTTATGGAACCTCAAGTTAGTGGGTGTGGGGCTGATGATTGTATTCGGCGGTCAAATTTTAATTGTTCGTATCGAGTGGAAGCGACGAGTTTTTTTGGAGGGATTTAGGTGCTTTGGGGTCTTCAATTTCTCTTCATATCCTAGTTGTTTCTAACCAGTTCTCCATGGTTATTGCACTGATAGCTCTACTGGGATCGCCTTCTTCATTACCTTTGTTTATGCTAGTCCAAATGCGACCAAGAGGATAGGGGTTTGGGAGCCAATTGTGCCTTGGAACCACCCTCGAACCATCCTTGGATACTTGGGGGACATCAATGTAATTTGCTCATTGAGTGAAAGGCAAGGCAGTTCCGTGTCTGGGTCTGGTATTTGCTCGCGGTTTTGTGATTTTCTTTTCAACTGTAGGCTCTGTGATTTGGGTTTTTCAAGACCAAAATTTACTTGGCGAAGAGGTAATATGTCTTAACGCTTGGACCAGTGTATTTGTAATAAGGAGTGGCTGCACAAGTTTGATATGTCAGGTGTGAATCATTTACAACAATTGGGTTCTAATCACAAGCTGATTCTCTTAGTCCTTAATAATCTGAATGTTAATAGGACTCTAAGGCCTTTACGGTATATTGATGTGTGGAATGAGCATGAGGATTTTATTAGACTTGTTGGTGATTGTTGATTTAACAGAGAAATGTAAAAGAGAACGAAACCCTAATCAATTTACACATTTGGGTAAAAGGGAAAGTCAAAGAAATTGAGAAATGTTGGCCGGATTTAGCTTGAATGACCAGGGCCGGGTCACCCACTTAATATAGCCCAAAGGTATAACAAAAAGTGGTTATCATCCCAACCAGTCTGTTATAGCCTCAACGGGTCAAACAATTTCAAACTAACTTTGACACCAGCCCACCAACTTCAACAGTCACAAATAACAAACATGGCCCACATTTTATACAACCAACATTCCCCCTGCTTCTTCCCCCCTTTTATTGCGAGAGCAGCTTGAATATCTCCTACACAATAAGCTCAGAGTTGTGAACACACATTTTCTGACGAAAGGATTGAAAATACGCTTTAGACAAAGACTTGGTGAGACCATCGACAGCTTGATGTTCAGCAGGGACATAGTTAATCTGCACTTGTCGATCAACCACTTTTTCCCCGACAAAGTGCACGTCAAGTTCAAAATGCTTGGAGCATGAATGGAAAACAAGATTTGCGGACATGGCAACAACACTGGTGTTGTCACTCCAAACAATTGGTGGTGCAGCAGTTGTAACACGGTAGCCACGTCACTTCGGACACCACATCAGCAATGCTTCAATATTCTGCCTCGGAGGTTGAACGAGACACTAACTTTTGTTTCTTGGACAGTTATCAATATAGACACAGTAGCCAATCCTTGAACGTCGATCATCGAGATTGCTGCCCCAATCAGTATCCACAAACGCAACAACATGGCACACACCCAAATCTGAAGCAGTGAAAACCAGCCCATAGTCAAGAGTTCCAACCAAGTATTGCAGAATTTGCTTGACATCAGCCAAATGATCTTCGCAAGGTTTGTGCATGAATTGTGCAACACGATGAACATTGAAAGCAATATCAAGTCGAGTGTGGCATAGGTAGAGAAGGGCACCAACTGTGCTACGATAAAAATACGGGTCAACAATGGGACTGCCCGCATCCTGAACTAGTTTGCTTGAAGAGACCATTGGAGTGGGAGATGGCTTAGCCTGCCTCATTTTGGTCTTGTCAAGCAACTCGAGGAGGTATTTCTTTTGACTTAGAACCAACGTGTGCTCAGTACGATAGGCTGCTATACCCAGAAAGAACGAAAGTTCTCCTAAATCCTTGAGCGAAAACTGAGAATGAAGTTGACATATGAGTTCTTCAATACTGGAATCAGAAGACCCAATGATGATGATGTAATCGACGTATACAAGCAAATACGTGAAAACACCATCCATGCTTCGAACAAATAAGGATGTGTCAGCTGCTGATTCCTTGAACCCGAGAGTGACAAGAAAGTCACGTAACTTGGTGTACCGGTGGCGAGGGGCTTGTCGCAACCCGTACAAAGCCTTCTTTAAAGAGAAAACAAGAGGTGAGCAATCACTGGCAAACTGTTCAAACCCTGGTGGCTGCACCATAAACACTTCTTCATCGAGGCCACCATTCAAGAAGGTGTTGTTGATATCCACTTGAAGGAGTTTCCACTTGTTTGTCACAGCCAAAGATAACAAGATATTCAAAGTGAAGAAGCGAACCACCGGGCTAAACGTATCACCAAAATCATGTCCCGGCACTTGAGAGAAACCCTTACCTACAAGTCGAGCTTTATATTGTGAGACAGAGCCATCCGGATTATGCTTAACATGAAAGAGCCACTTACATCCAACTGGACATCTTCCTTCTTGTAATGAAACAAGAGTCCATGTTCCATTCGCAACTAAGGCGTTGTACTCAGCTAAGACAACCACTTTCCAAGTAGGAGACTGAAAAGCTTGATCAATGGACACATGAAAAAACTCCTCACTCAAAGCAGCAGAAAAGATCTTTGGTTTAAAGATGCCTCGCTTACTCCTAGTGACCATGGGATGGGCATTAGGTGCAGAATCATCAAAGGAATGATCACAGACAACATCAACAGAGGAGATAGGTTGGGAAACAGTGGTAGTGGGAACTTCATTAGTCTCACTAACTTGAACAGGTGGGCTCTCACCAGAAGCTTATGCACCAGCTGATATCAAGGGACTCACTGCAGGAGATGGTTGATCAGT
Source organism: Hibiscus tridactylites (assembly GCA_958450335.1). Lineage (NCBI taxonomy): Eukaryota > Viridiplantae > Streptophyta > Magnoliopsida > Malvales > Malvaceae > Hibiscus > Hibiscus tridactylites. Next base: position 73,042,774 of record OY288279.1, read on the forward strand.
AGGCCCAGCAACAAGAGCTGTAGAGACCTCAGGAGATGCAAGAGAAACATCAGCAGAATCAACACCAGCTGATGTGGAGGGAAAAGGGCTGGACACTAATGAAAGAGGAGTAGAAACACGACCACAAGACCAAGTACAAGATGCAACAGCAGGAACACACAATGCAGGGGATTCAAACACTACATGAGAGGAAGCGCAAGAGGAGTCTAGAGTGGATGTTTCTGCAAAAGGGAATAAAGACTCATCAAATACAACATGTCTTGAAAGAATTATTTTCCCTTGAGGAGTTAAACATTGATAACCCTTATGTTGCACACTGTAACCAAGGAAGGTGCAGGGCTAACTTCGAAACTCAAGTTTATGGTTCTGAAAAGGCCAAAGATGGGGATAGCACATGCACCCAAAGCCTCGTAGAAAAGCATAATCAGGTTTGCTATTGTGCAGTTTCTCATAAGGGATGACACCATTAAGAACACGAGTGGGAAGACGATTGATCAAATGAACAACAGTCATAACAGCATAGGACCAAAATTTCAGAGGCATGGAGGCTTGTCCAAGCAAGGTTAGGACAGTCTCAAGAACGTGTCGATGCTTACGTTCAACCACTCCATTTTGTTCAGATGTGTGTGGGCAGGTCACACGATATCGAATGCCAGACTCAGTTAACAAACGTGAGAGGCTACGGAACTCACCACCCCAATCACTTTGAACCTCCTTAATCTCGGCACCAAATTGGGTGAGAACAAACTTAGAAAACAATTTCAAAGCTGCAAAAGCTTGAGATTTATCTTTTAACAAATACACCTAAGTATGACGCGTGCATGCATCGACAAAGGCAACATAATATGCAAATCCCTCTGACTTTATGTGAGCATGACCCCATAGATCAGTAAAAATCAAATGTAATGGTGTCTTATAAACAGTACTAGAATCAGAGAAAGGTAATTTATGGATTTTCCCAAGTTGGCAGGCAGCACAAATATCATAATAGTCAGTTTTATTAACCTCAGAGACATTACAATCCTTCAAAACTTTAAGCAAAGAAGCATGATTAGGATGACCTAATCTACGATTCCAAACAGTATACACATCTTTTTTATTTTGATTCAAAGAAACTTCAACATTATGAACAGAAGGTAAAGAAGTGTCAAAAGAGTATAACGCATCAATTTCAGTGCCACGCAGCAGCTCATGACCAGAACGCTCATCACGAACCACACAGAACCCAGCATGAAACTAAAAAAAGACTCAATTATCTCTAGCACACTTCGAAACATACATGAGATTTTTAGTAATTTGAGGTACTAACAAAAGATTATAAAGCTGTAAGTCACGAGAGGCAGAACGAAAACAGAGTTACCAATTTTAGAAATATTGAGCCCCTTACCATCAGCAACGAGGAGCTTACCTGGGCCAGTGAAGTCAGTGCCAGAGTGAACGCTGGACATATCAGATGTCACATGGTGAGTGGCTCCTGTGTCAGCAAACCACGCACCAGCATTGCCAGACGAACTTGGTGAAGAAACATGGAGACAATGTGGATAGCCAAATCAACGAGAATCAGGAGAACCAGACGATGCACTACTGCAACTCGGAGAAACAACATCATCAAGAGAACACATATTAGCAGTTGGAGAGCCTTCCATAGAATTCCCATGTGACTTATACAAACTAGCTGAAACTCCAACAAAATTGTGATCGAATCGTTTGAAGCAACGATCAGCCATATGTCCCATCTTCCCGTATAGCTGACATTGAAACTTGTTCCGAGTACGGCCACGACCAGTCAAACTCTGTTGACGATAGGGCCACTGTGAGGTGTTTCCACTAGACCGATCCAAAACACCAGAAGAATTGGAAGACAAATTAACATTTTGAGCACTCATAGGACTCGACTGATCCTGATAAAAAATGCCCTGCTGAGCTTCAACATCAGTGAGGATGGTTGCAACCGTATCATCAGACAACGACTCACGAGTAGCAGTTATCACGGCAACGAACGGTTTGTATTCCGCCAGAAGACCACTGAGAATAGTGGCAATCTGCTCTGTCTTTGACACCGGACTTCCACAGGACGCGAAAGCACCACCAATCTTCTTAACCTTTGCAATATATGCTCGCATACTTAAATCACCCTTGTGAACAGACCGAAGTTTGAAGTGAAGGCTCATTATTGTTGTGGTGGAGTGACTACTGTAGTAGTCAGTGAGAAGATATTAGATCTCAGCCGACATTTCAGCTCCCACAAAGTGAGTCAGAAGGTGAGGATTCATAGTGGACAGAAGCCACGACGCAAGTGCAGAAGCCTGAACGACAAAATCTTCATAAGCATCATTTGCAACCTCCGTTCAATCTGCTCGACGCACCGTGGCGAACGAAGCCTTGCGAGAACCAGTAAGGAAACCCTCAAGTCGGTGACTACGGACGGTGAACAAAATTTTCTGTTTCCAAACCAAAAAATTTGACTCGTCAAGGAGGACATTGACTTTCTTGTTCGTGAAAGGCTTGCTGGATTTCGTTGTCGAATTAGTCTCGCCATGGCTGGAACTCAGATCAACAGAGGAAGGCATAGCAACTCACGATACAGACACAACGCAGAGCAAGAAACACATACAAAAAAGAGAAACGAGCAAAGATAACCTCACCGGAACCTCACCAGAATCTCACCGGCGAATGATACCATGTTGATTTAACAGAGAAATGTAAAAGAGAACGAAACCCTAATCAATTTACACATTTGGGTAAAAGGGAAAGTAAAAGAAATTGAGAAATGTTGGTCGGATTCAACTTGAATGGACAGGGTCGGGTCACCCACTTAATATAGCCCAAAGGTATAACATAAAGTGGTTATCAGCCCAACCAGTCTGTTATAGCCTCAACGGGTCAAACAGATTCAAACTAACTTTGACACCAGCCCACCAACTTTAACAGTCACAAATAACAAACATGGCCCACATTTTATACAGCCAACAGTGATTCATGGGATTCTAGCCGAAACATCAGGGATAATATTTGTCAATTGCAAGAGTCGTGCAAAACATGGAACCGTGATACTTTTGGTAACATTGAGAAGAGGAAGTGCCATTTACTTGCGAGAATTGGAGGGGTTGAGCGTGCTCTTAATATTGCATGTACTCTTCATCTTGAGGCCTTGGAGAATGCGTTAAAAATGAACTAAATGGTGTGCTCGATCAAGAAGAAAGCCTTTGATCTCAAAAGTCTCGAATTAAATGGATTGCTATAGGGGACCAAAATACTAAGTACTTTCATGCGATTACCATGGGTAGGAGACAAAGGAATAACTCTCGTCGTCTAAAAAAATAAGATGGTAGTTGGGTCAATGATCCGATGATTATCAAAGATGAGGTCATCTCTTTCTTCAAAAAGCTGTTCACAAGTGAGTCGAGGGATATTGGCTCCTCTACGCCATTGGGTTGTTTCATTGTTTCAGGGCAAGGGATCTTCAAGGGCTGGTGGCAGATGATTCGGGCGAGGAGGTGCGAGGTCTAGTGTTCTCTATGGCCCCATTGAAAGCTCCGGATATAGATGGGTTTCACGCAACTTTTTATCAGAAGCACTGGAACATTGTGGGTGATTATGTGGTCCAGTTTGTGAAGAAATTTTTTGCAGGTAATCCTCTGGATGATTGGTTTAATCAAAATTTATTGGTCTTAATTCCCAAAGTTGAAACACCACAAGGTTTCCATCAGCTCCGACCAATAAGATTGTGTAATATCTTGTACAAGGTTGTATCAAAAATTCTTGTTAATAGGCTGAAACCATTTCTTGTGGCTTGGGTGAGTCAAATTCAAGTCAGCTTTGTGCCAGGTCGGTGTATTCAAGATAGTATAATCATAGCGCAAGAGGTGATTCACTCTATGTCGACGAAGACGAGAAAAAAAGTCTTGGATGGCGATTAAAGTAGACTTAATAAAAGCCTATGATCGACTCGAATAGGATTTCATCGAGGAGACATTGGTTTATATTGGGCTGCCGAGCAAATTTATATTTTTGATTATGCAATACGTTAAATCTGTCTCTACGCATGTCTTATGGAATAGAGAAGTGATAGAAGAGTTTTGACCTTTGAGGGGCATTCGTTAAGGGGGCCCTTTGTCTCTGTTGCGTGTAAAAGAGTCTATCGCAATTGTAGTGCAAGTGTACACGACGCAAGTAGTAAAGTGATACGAAGTATCGGATATCGTCTCCACAGGGATTGGGCTAATAGCTTCACCTTGTTTACTGCACGAAAGTAAAATAGATATTTGAGAGTTGTCACGAGAATAATAAAGTAAAAATGTAAATAAAAGGATTGAGATATCAAGATAGAGAGAATGGGCTGGTTTTGAATTGCTCGGTAGTGCAGGTATTGGATTGCTTAGGAACTCCAGTTCTGTCGTCGCTCCCGTCGTCGACAGCACCTATCGCGGCGACTGTCCGTTGGCTGTCGCGGCAGCAAACACCAACTCCGTACTTCAAGTTTGGCAAGAATCCCAGATCTGCCTTGGCCTATCCCTAGGTCCAAGTCTGTCGATGATCACGTCTTTGATGATACCTCCCGGCGTGAATCGAAGGATGAACACCGATGTGTATGAATTCTTCTTTAGCCACTTAACCTTGCCCTATCCCTAGGCACAAGATAGTTCAACTATAAACTAGAGAACTTGCTCTTATCTCTTTCGTATACTTAACTCTCCCGATGCTAAGTAAATAGATAACCTCACAATGCTCTCCCGATGCTCTTGCAAGATGTTAAAACCAAAATAAGAGAACTTGAAGTTTATTTTATTGAACTTGGAAAATCCTAAAACAAAACAACCCTTGCAACTACTTTACAAAACAACCCGTGGCCCTAGGGGGAATTTAGAACATGTCGGTGACGGGTAAACGGCAGAGGGGTTTAGGTTTCGGTTATGGGGTATTTGATGCCTCCTAGGTTAAATCTATGCCCTTATATAAGCTTTGGGCTCAAGTATTCTAATTTAACAAGGATTACAACTTTAATGAAAAGTAAGATTCTAATTAATACTTAATCTCTAAGGATTCCTACTTTTCAGCCGCCTCCTTGCTTTATGGGAATTCTTCTCCTTGAGCTTGTGCTTGACATATCTTTTGATCCGGGGCTTGGAAAAATATATGGCTTTCACACGACAGACGAGCAGATTTTTCTCTATCTATCGCGGTCCACTTTACTTTTCCTCTTCATAAGTCTGCTGTCACCATGCTGTCACGACAGGTCCATGGCAGCTTCGTCTTTTTCGTCCGCTTGTTCAGTTCAGCTTTCCTGCTTCTCTGCCCTGCGCCTGCCTTCTTTGTCAACTATGGCAGATACCTGCAAAAATAGCCATCTTTTAGTAGAATCCGTGCTTTTAATCCATTTGTGATGTTTTACTGAAAACTAACCTAAATGCAATGCAATGATGCTTGATGCAGTAGTAATATGGGTTAAAAAGGGTGTAAATAATAGAACTTTTACACACTCAACACACCCCCAAACTCAAGTTTTTGCTTGCCCTCAAGCAATTAAGACTTAAAAGAAAAAAGGAAATTTTTGTGTTGGCCTTCAAACAGTGAACTGTCCCTTACCCGTCGCTCATTCTCTATGGCGGCAGCAACCTGTTGGAAAGGTTAGGATCTGACCGGAATCTCCATATAGCTCTCGTGTAGTGTGTGCATGCTTGTGAACAATTATATGCTAAGACTCTCTTAGTTTCACTAGAATATTCAACTTCTTAACTCGAATTTTTATGCCAAAGTTTATTTTTTAGAAGGCACATTTTCATGCTTCTTTTCTTTTATTTTCATGCTAAGTTTTTCTAGAGCCAGTTTCGGGCACCTCTAGTTAGCTTCCTAGAGCCAGTTTCGGGCACCTCTAGGTTTTTGATTTTCTTTTGCTAAACTTCTTTCCTAGAGCCAGTGTTAGGCACCTCTAGGGGCTATTCAAGTTCTAAGCTTCCTATTCTAGTTTGGCTAAAAGAAATCTAAGCAATATAACAGTCACAAAGGTGTTTAAGTTTTCAGAACTATAGAAAGGCTCTAAACTTCTCCTTAAACTGTCCTAAAGATGCTGCCACGACAGAGTCGTCATGACAGGTAAGCTAACTTCACAGTTTTAAGCCAACAGTTTAAATTTTCTGATTTTTTTAAGAGAAGTTAAATAAATAAAAGACACAACAAATAATGAAAAGATGTACTTAAGACTCCATTAATGATGGAGGGTTGCCACCCCCAAACTCAAGGGTTGCATTGCCCTCAATGCAAAATGATAGAAAAATAAAAACATGAAAAATACATCACAAAAGATAAAAGCAGGCAGCAATAAGAGGAAAATAAAAACATAAATTTTCAGTCGCTGTCCTCGCTGCTGCTGCTGACTCGGATCTGACGGCGGCGTCTGGGCTGTGGAGGAGGCTGGGCAGGTTCAGGGGCAGGTTGCTGCACGAGTTGGACGTCGGAACTGCTGCCGCTGTCCCAACTGCTGCTGGTGGTGGTGCTAGCCTTGGGCAGCCGTTTCTTGTCTGCCACATGTTTTATCCTCTTGATCGGCGTAAATTCTCTCTCCAAATTTCTCCGAATCAGCGGGCTGTCAATAGAGGCAGGTCTCTTTGTTCCTCTGGGAGAGGTGTCTGCCGGTGGGCTGTCTGCTGCCGTCGGGGCAGGTGATGTGGTGGAGGCAGTCGAGTGGGAATGCGGGGAAGCAGGTGGTGTGGGTGTGTGGACAGGGGTGGGGATATGAAAATAATGGGCAGGAAAAGTAGGGAATTGAACATCGGGAAAATTTAAAGTTTGGGTAATGAAGTTTACCGTCGAGTTTGCGAAGTCCCGAATGAACGTCATCAATCCCATTTGCCTCTCCTCTACCCGTTGTAGCGTAGCAAGGAGGAGGGCGGACTGGTATGTCGGAGCGGTGGTGGTAGCAGGTTCTGGGGCAGGCTCCTCTGATGATTCTTTTGGGGAGCCGGCTGGATTGTAAGATGAGACAGGTGTAGCCACGACCAGCTCCATGAGGCTGTTGAGGTTGTTGTCTGTCCAGCCTCTGCCCTTTCTTAATTTGTCGGAGGGTTCCTCGGGAACAGTAGCACATCGGCAGAGGGAAGTTATTGTGAACGACAGGCAGAGGCGAGAGTCGGAGCGGAAGGCACAGTCCAGGATGCTGTCCCTCATATAGTGGCCTACATTGATAGGCCTGTCGTGCATAATGGAGTGAATAAGGGCAAGCCGCTGCCGGTTGACTGTCGTGTGGTTGGAAGAAGGCATGATACGCTTTTTGATGAAAGCGTTCCAAAGTTTTGCCTCCGGGAGGAGCTGCCCTCTGTTGACGGAGTGGGGGTTCTTCTTGCTGGTTGTCCATGATGTTCCCTCCTCTGTCAATTCCACCATGACAGCATCATAAGCGGCAGCATTGAGGGTGTCGAGGAATTTCTGGTGAGCATCATCATCAGGGCCAAAGAAGAGGCCAAACATGTGGTTGATGCTGTCGGCAGTGAAGGGCACCTGCACTCCTCGAACGGTGACAGTTGTCGCCGTTCTGTTGTCTATGGCAGCATAAAACTCCCAGACTAATGTGTCATTTAGTTCTGCGGGCTGTTCAGCGAAGTGCTCCCATAGCAAATTCTGGATGGCTCTAGCAATGAAGGGCCGGAGTCCCATGTTGGGTGCCTTGCGGATGTAAACGAAACCACGTTCCTCCCATAACTCCTTTGTGGCGAACGGCGTTGCTGCTACTAAGGAGGATGCTGAGGCAGCACTACGACGGGTCTGTCTAGTAGACATGTTAGTTGCAAGGGTTGTGAAAAATGAAGAAAGCAAATAAAACTAGGGGAGAATGCAAGGAAGAATAAGCAGAAGTGAGAAAAAATGAAAACGAAAACGGGGTTATATAGCGGTCGAGTAGCTGCCCGTTGAATGCTGTAACGGCAGGCGTGAATAACGGGGCGACGGATGGTATTTAGCGTGTCTGACGCGTCTGACACGCATTTATGCGTATGTTACGCGTCTGCCGCATGCTTCTGCGTCTGCCGTGTCAGTCTGTTGACAGCCTGTCTTATCCGTCCGCGGCGGCAGCTGAAACGACAGGTTTCCATAAATGGGCTTTATTGGGCTGATGGATGGGTGGTGGGCTTGGGTCACTTCTTCTCTTCTTCTTGACTCCTTTATTTCCTAAAAACAGAAATTAAAAAAAATAAAACATTATTTGAATAAAATAAACCTAATTCCTAATAAATAGTAATAATAATAAAATAAAAAATAAAACTTAGGTTAAATTAGGGGTGCCTTGTGGGGCATCTCCTAAAGTAACCACTTCCTGTATTCCTGGGGCTTCAGTCCCCTGATAATGCTTGAGGCGCTGTCCATTGACTTTGAATTGGTGCCCGTCTTTTAATGATTGTATAGTGATGGCACTATGGGGAAAAACTTGAACCACTTGGAACGGGCCAGACCATCTAGACTTTAGCTTTCCTGGGAAGAGTTTAAGTCTAGAATTAAACAACAACACAAGCTGCCCTGGGCAGAACTGTCGTGGCAGCAGTTTCTTGTCATGCCACTTCTTAGTCTTTTCCTTGTAAATTCTTGCATTGTCGTAGGCCATTGTCCGTAATTCCACAATCTCGTTCAGATCTAATAGCCTTTTTTGGCCTGCCTTGTCCAAGTCCATATTCACTGTCTTGATTGCCCAATATGCTTTGTTCTCGATCTCGACAGGCAGGTGACAGGTTTTCCCATAAATCAATCTATATGGAGACATGCCCAATGGAGTCTTAAAAGCTGTCCTATATGCCCATAATGCATCGTTCAGAAGTAAAGACCAATCTTTCCTAGTTGGCTTAACCATATTTTCAAGAATGTTCTTCACTTCCCTATTGGATATCTCAGCCTGTCCATTGGTCTGTGGGTGGTATGCTGTCGCGATCCTGTGCTTGACACCATATTTCTTCAAGGCGGCAGCAATTACCCTATTATCAAAATGTCTCCCTTCATCACTGATAATCGCCCTAGGGATGCCAAATCTCGAAAAAATGTTTTTGTGCAAAAACTTTTGGACCGTTTTGGCATCATTCTTTTGAGTTGCGAATGCTTCTACCCACTTGGAGACATAATCCACTGCTAGGAGGATGTACAAATTTCCACACGAAGATGGAAAAGGTCCCATAAAATCAATCCCCCAAACGTCGAAGATCTCGACTTCTAGAATGTTCTGCAGGGGCATCTCGTTTCTCCTCGAGATGTTACCTGTCCGCTGGCACCTGTCACAGTTTTTGTAAAACTCCTGTGCGTCTTTATATAGTGTCGGCCAGTAGAACCCTGACTGCAGCACCTTGGCAGCAGTTTTATTGCCTCCTAAATGACCTTCATATTGTGAAGCATGGCAGTGATGGAGAATGTCTTCTTGTTCTTCTTGTGGTACACACCTCCTTATAACCTGATCTGCGCATAGTTTGAAAAGAAGAGGTTCGTCCCAATAATAATGTTTAACATTATTTTGGAACCTCTTCCTGGCTTGATAATTAAGATCAGAAGGAAGTATTCCGCTAACTATAAAATTAACGAAATCAGCATACCAGGGAAGGTCAGAAGACTTACCTGCCGCCATGGCTGTCGTGACAGCGATTGCGGCAGCAAAGAGCTGCTCATCTGGGAAGGTCTCCAGTATGTTTGTCTCGTCGATTGGTAGACTTTGTCCCTTCTCCAACCTCGACAAGTGGTCTGCCACCTGATTCTCTGTCCCCTTTTTGTCATTGATCTCAAGGTCGAACTCTTGAAATAGCAAGATCCACCGTATCAATCTAGGCTTTGCATCCTTCTTTGCGAACAAATATTTTAGGGCAGAATGGTCGGTGTGTATTATTACTTTCGTCCCAAGTATGTAAGAACGAAACTTGTCGATGGAGAACACCACAGCTAACAACTCCTTTTCTGTGGTGGTGTAGTTCACTTGGGCGTCATTCAACGTCTTGTTGGCATAGTATATGACATGAAACAACTTGTCTTTGCGCTGCCCAAGTGCTGCCCCGACAGCATAGTCACTAGCATCACACATGATCTCAAACGGTTGTGTCCAGTCTGGTGGCTGCACTATGGGGGCTGTCACTAGTTTTTCCTTCAGAACCTTGAATGCTTCAGTACATTCTTCATTAAAGTCAAAGGGTCGGTTCTGCTCTAGGAAGTCCTCTACCATGTCGGAGAATATAGCCATCATGCACCTTTGGAAGGTGGTAGGTGCGTTACAGAGGCCGAACGACATCCTCCTAAATGCGTATGTTCCGTAGGGGCATGTGAAAGTCGTCTTTTCTTGATCGTCCGGTGCAATAGCAATTTGGTTATAACCTGAATAACCATCAAGAAAACAATAGTAAGGTTTACCCGCTAATCTATCAAGCATTTGATCAATAAAGGGTAAAGGAAAGTGGTCCTTTCGGGTAGCTTTGTTAAGCTTCCGATAGTCCATACAAACCCTCCAACCGGTCACAGTCCTGGTTGGGATTAACTCATTGTTTTCGTTGGTTATCACGGTCATGCCTCCTTTCTTGGGAACACATTGCACCGGGCTCACCCATTTGCTGTCGGAGATGGCGTAAATGATACCAGCGTCTAACCATTTAATTATCTCTTTACGCACTACCTCCTTCATCGCAAGGTTCAACCGCCTTTGAGCATCAATAGTCGACTTATGATCTTCCTCTAGGAGGATTTTGTGCATGCATATCGCCGGACTAATGCCTTGAATGTCTGCTATCGTCCATCCAATCGCCTTCTTGTGCTGCCTTAGCATGCCGATGAGCTGTCGTTCCTGCGGCAGCTTAGCAGAGATGATTACGGGCAGTGTGTCATTGGAACCAAGATAAGCATATTTAAGCTGCCCTGGCAGGGGTTTAAGTTCTAAGACAGGTGGTTCAACAGTAGATGGCTTTTGGATTAAATGGTTATCCGAAGTATAATTCAACGGTTCGAATAACATGCCTGGACGATGGTCTAACCCGTTTACCTCCTCATGACCTTCAGTATCAGATGTATCAGATTCAGAGGAGTCGCTGTCGTCGGTGCTGTCGTTGTTGCTGTCGTCATTGCTGTCGTGACAGGCCTGTAAGTGGCTATCGCAGCAGTGACCAAATTTTATATCACGACAGCCCGACCTGATGCAGGGGTAATCAAAGGTCACCTCAATGATGGCCTTGCATTCCTCGTCCACATCAGCATGTTTCATCGCTTGGAGAACATTCAACTTAATCTCTTGATCGTTCACGCGCATGGTGAGTTCTCCTTTCTCCACATCAATCAATGATCTTCCCGTGGCTAAGAAGGGTCGCCCAAGGATGACTGGTGCGTTTTCGTCTGCTTCACAATCTAAAATAAGAAAGTCAGCAGGAAAAATAAGCTTGTCCACTCTTACCAGAATATCTTCAATCTTTCCTTCGGGGTGAACGTAAGAGCGGTCGGCTAGCTGCAGAGTTACTGTCGTGGGCCGCGCCTTGCAAATACCTAGTTTTTGAAAAACAGATTTGGGCATTAGATTAACACTGGCACCAAGATCACAAAGTGCCTTACCCACGAATTTGTCGCCGATTACACAAGGTATGATGAAGCTCCCCGGATCCTTCTTTTTCTGGGGTGGCTGCCGATGAAGAATGCTCATGCAACCTTCTTGCATCCTTACCGTTTCAAATTTCCAAAGTTTAGATTTTTTCGACATAACATCCTTGAGAAATTTAGCATAACCGGGCATTTCCCTAACAGCATCTAACAACGGAATATTAATGTGAACCTGTTTAAAAATATCATAAATCTTTTTAAGTTGAGATTCATGCTTAGCTTGCTGTATCCGTTGAGGGAAAGGTGGTGGGGGACGATAATCAGCAATACGCCCTTCCCACTGCATGCGAATCTGAGGACGGTAATAATCTTTTTTCTTCTTTGTCGCTTCTGCTGTCGTGACAGGCGCATCGGCAGCAGTCTGTTTATCACCTGTCGGGGCAGCTTCCTCGGCAGGTTTATCCAAGGCAGGTTCCTTTTCTGTTTCAGCTTCTTTTTCCGGCCCTGGTAGTTTCTTCCCACTCTTAGTAGTAATCGCCTTACATTGCTCATGTGGGGGCGGTCTAGCATTTTCAGTATTGCTAGGGAATTCTCCATTCTGCCTCGGCTTAATATGTTGCGAAACTTGACCCATTTGTGTCTCTAGAGATTTCAAGGTAGCTTCATGGTTTGTCATCCTCATCTCGGTTTTATCCATAAAGGTTTCCGTCTTCTTGACAAACTGATTCATGTTCTCCATATACGTACCGGTCTGAGACATGAAGGTGGCCAGAGTCTGCTCTAGTATACTGCTCGTGGCAGGTGGTGGCTGTTGTTGCTGCTGCAGCGGCAGGTGCTGCGGCAGTTGTTGTCGCGTCAGCAATCTAGGTCCCCCTGATTCTGATAATGTGCTTGTGGATTCAGGGCATTGTTGGGGTTACTCCAGGAAAATTTGGGATCCTTCCCCCAATTAGGGTTATAATTGTTGGAATTGTAGTTCGGCTTGTAATTTCCAACATATTTTCCCTCTTCTATTTGTATTGGGCATTCATCCCTACTATGATTTCCCTCACAGATGGTACAAACTTCCTCGACAACAAATCCTTGTAATTTATCTTCATTCAATAACCGTTTCATTGCTTTAGTAAGGAATGCTACCTGTGATTTCATAGTGTTGTCGGCCTCATAGTCCTTGACAGCAAGTACCCGTTTACCCCCTCTTCTAGCTGTCGGAAATTGTTCCTCATTCTTGGCCAGATTTTTCAAAACTTGCAATGCCTCGTCCGGATCTTTATCCAATAATAGTCCGTTTGCTGCAGAATCAATTCGAATGCGAGTTTGTAAGTTAGCAACATTATAGAACTTAGTTACCTGATTCCAAACGGGAAATCCATGCATTGGACAGTTCCGGAGAAGAGTAGTAAATCTGTCCCAGGCCTCGTGCATTGGCTCGTCGTCTTCCTGTTGAAAAGTAGCAATTTCGTTACGTAATCGCTCAGATAAATGCGAAGGATTAAAACGAGATAAGAATTCACGAGACAAATCTGCCCAAGTTACGATTGAACCCGGTGTAAGTTTATTCCACCAAGTTTTAGCTCTATCCCTCAATGAATGGGGAAATAACCGAAGCCTCAGTATCTTTGGACTAACTCCTGGCAGTCTAAAGGAACCACAGATCTCCTGGAACGTTTTGAGATGCTCCCTAGCATCTTCTGTCGCAGAACCACTAAACTGCCCGGCATTGTTGATCATACTAAACATGACAGGTTTAAGCTCGAAGTTATCAACATCAATATCCGGCAGCGTGGTCTTCAGCTCTACATGATCATTCAAAATGTAGTCACGACATGACCGTCGTCCATCTGCCGCGGGCGGGTCACCGACAGGTGGGTGGTTATCGCCAAGGGGTGGTATGCGACCGCCAGCAGGTTGGTTATGGACCATCTTCTCTAGCTGTTCCTCGAGGTATTCGTTTCTGTCTAAAAGACGACGAAGTTGTTTCTTGAGACTGAAGGAACGTTCGATTTCCGGATCTAATGGATACTCAGGATCTTCACCTCTTTTAGATCTGCGCATAAACAAGAAAACCTCGTGAAAAGCGAGAGTTGAAAGCACAAACGAAAAAATTAACGAAAAATAAAAATAAAAACAAAAACAAAAACAAAAACAAAAATAAAAGCGAGAAGTGCAATAAAAGAAAGATGTAGTTATGTTGCCAATCCCCGGCAACGACGCCAAAATCTTGTTGCGTGTAAAAGAGTCTATCGCAATTGTAGTGCAAGTGTACACGACGCAAGTAGTAAAGTGATACGAAGTATCGGATATCGTCTCCACAGGGATTGGGCTAATAGCTTCACCTTGTTTACTGCACGAAAGTAAAATAGATATTTGAGAGTTGCCACGAGAATAATAAAGTAAAAATGTAAATAAAAGGATTGAGATATCAAGATAGAGAGAATGGGCTGGTATTGAATTGCTCGGTAGTGCAGGTATTGGATTGCTTAGGAACTCCAGTTATGTCGTCGCTCCAGTCGTCGACAACACCTGTCGCGGCGGCTGTCCGTTGGCTGTCGCGGTAGCAAACACCAACTCCGTACTTCAAGTTTGGCAAGAATCCCAGATCTGCCTTGGCCTATCCCTAGGTCCAAGTCTGTCGATGATCACGTCTTTGATGATACCTCCCGGCGTGAATCGAAGGATGAACACCGATGTGTATGAATTCTTCTTTAGCCACTTAACCTTGCCCTATCCCTAGGCACAAGATAGTTCAACTATAAACTAGAGAACTTGCTCTTATCTCTTTCGTATACTTAACTCTCCCGATGCTAAGTAAATAGATAACCTCACAATGCTCTCCCGATGCTCTTGCAAGATGTTAAAACCAAAATTAGAGAACTTGAAGTTTATTTTATTGAACTTGGAAAATCCTAAAACAAAACAACCCTTGCAACTACTTTACAAAACAACCCGTGGCCCTAGGGGGAATTTAGAACATGTCGGTGACGGGTAAACGGCAGAGGGGTTTAGGTTTCGGTTATGGGGTATTTGATGCCTCCTAGGTTAAATCTATGCCCTTATATAAGCTTTGGGCTCAAGTATTCTAATTTAACAAGGATTACAACTTTAATGAAAAGTAAGATTCTAATTAATACTTAATCTCTAAGGATTCCTACTTTTCAGCCGCCTCCTTGCTTTATGGGAATTCTTCTCCTTGAGCTTTGGCTTGACATATCTTTTGATCCGGGGCTTGGAAAAATATATGGCTTTCACACGACAGACGAGCAGATTTTTCTCTATCTATCGCGGTCCACTTTACTTTTCCTCTTCATAAGTCTGCTGTCACCATGCTGTCACGACAGGTCCATGGCAGCTTCGTCTTTTTCGTCCGCTTGTTCAGTTCAGCTTTCCTGCTTCTCTGCCCTGCGCCTGCCTTCTTTGTCAACTATGGCAGATACCTGCAAAATAGCCATCTTTTAATCCATTTGTGATGTTTTACTGAAAACTAACCTAAATGCAATGCAATGATGCTTGAATGCAGCAGAAATATGGGTTAAAAAGGGTGTAAATAATAGAACTTTTACACACTCAACAGTCTCTATACATGTTTGTTCTTTTCATGGAAAAGCTCGGGCAAGATATTTTCAGTCGTGTAAATGATGGTACTTGGAAGTGTGTTCGCTTATCACACAATGGTCTGGGGCATAAGATAAGTGTGGTAAAGACCCAAATCTACTTCTATAAGAATTATGATCCAAAGTTGGCATCGGATATCTCTGCTGAGTTTGGTTTTGAATAGGTTTTGGACTTAGGAAATTATCTTGAGGTTCCCCTTCTTCATAGCATGGTGAAAAAAGCGACATATACGTACCTTATTAATCAGATTAAACATAGACTAGCGGGGTGGACAACTTCTTCTCTCTCTTTAGCAGGTCGTATCACCCTCGCTAAAGTTGTTCTCCAGGCGGTACCTATTTACCCTATGCAATCATGTTGGCTTTCAAAAAGTATCTGCAATGAAATTGAGAAGCTCATTCGTCAATTTGTTTTAGGTAGGACGGAAGGTCAGGCGGGCATACCCTTAGTTAATTGGGCTATGGTGCAACACCCGATTAATTGTGGTGGCTTGGGGATGCGGAAGCTTGAGCTCCAAAATCAAGCTTTCTTATTGAATCTTATCCATCAGCTTATCAAAAATGAAGACTGTCTTTGGGCCCGTGTTTTAAAAGAGAAATATAAATGGGTGGGTACCCTTCCTTACCCCCTTCGAAGGTCTAATTTCTAAATATTATGGAGTGGTATTTGCGCGATTTTGGGAGGAGGTGTACTATAGTGTTTGTTGGAATTTCCATGATGGTACATCCACGGATTTTTGGTATGACACATGGTTAGCAAAGGAGGGACCTTTGGTGAATTATTATTTCGGCAGTGATGCTCCTTCCCCATGCATGGTGGCGACTGGATCTGGTCAATGGGATATCCCCAAATTGAACCAACTTGTTCCGGAGAACATCGTCTGAAAGATTATGGCCATAAGACCCCCACACTTCTCTTTGGGCAAGGATATTGTGGCTTGGAGATGGTCTAACAACCAGATGTTTGTGACTAAGGTTGCTTATGAAAATCTTGAATGGAATGATGGTTGGGCGGTGAAAAAGGATTGGTCGGTCATTTGGAATAAACATGTGCTGCAACATAACCGAACTTTCCTTTGGTTAGTTAGAAACATTCATTTACTAACAAACTCAGAGAGGGGTAAGTTTACAGGTGCTCATAAATGAATAAAAATTTACAACTTTCCCTTCACTCAACTTTTGGCTATAACAACCCTCGAACCTTCAAGCCCTATCCACGCAACAATCAGCAACCAGCAAGAAGCAAGCAGCAAGCACTTTACTTACAACTTCTTTAAAATCGTTTTTTTCATATATTTAATCAATATGGCTAGCTTTATATCATTTAAGCTTGCATGTGTGGTGGTGTTGCACTTGGTTGTGGGTGCACCCCTAGCTCAAGGAGCCATAAGTTACGGTCAAGTCACATCCTCCCTCAAACCCTCTTTTCCTTACCTGATGAGCGGCGGTGATGTTCCTCCAGGTTGCTGCAGTAGGATCAAATCCCGCAACGCCGCCGGCCAGACAACACCCGACTTCCAAGTAGCATGCAACTGCCTAAAAAGTGTGATTGGTAGCTATGTTGCAGTGATACGAATACGAGGACGAGGACGGGGATGGAAAACAACAATTTCTAAAATTACAGGGTATGGGGACGACAAGGGTACGACATATGAAAAATCAAAATTATATATAGAGCTAAAAAATCACAAATAAAGTCCATAAATAATAAAATTCAAACCCAATATTAAATCTAAAATAATAAAATTCATAAACAAACCACAATATTAAAATGTCAAATCTCATGACTCAAACTGCAATATTAAGTCTAGAACAATAAAATCCATAAACAAACCACAATATTAAAATGTTAAATCTCAAGATTCAAACCACACTATTAAGTCTAGACAATAAAATCCATATACAAACCATAATAGTAAGTCTAAAACAATAAAATCCATAAACAAATCATAATATTAAAGTGTTAAATCTCAAGACTAAGACCACAATATTAAGTCTAGAACAATATTAAACAATAAAAATCAAACATTGTTAACATCTTCCAAGATTAACTCGCTCTTTTAATCCGTCTCAGCAAGCGAGAGTTCGACAAACTCTAAATATCCAACATCTCTCAATGAATCAAAAGCATCTCCACCAACATCCCACATCTTGGTTTTCTCATCCTCGTGTTGACTATAACTCATTGATAAAAGACGAAGATTGTAGTGGATGTGTAACGCCCCAAATTTGGGCCTAGATGTTTTAGAGTTCGAATCGGACTGGTCGAGAACGATCTGAATCTTAAAGGGAGATTTAAGGAACACCTAGTTCGGGATGCTTTAAAAATATAGAAAAATATCTAAAAATACTCATTTATTATATGAATAATTATAGTGAAAACTTGAATCTTTAAGGAGCTAATTTAACCAAAATTTTTTAATCATATTTCTCCTTATTTTGGGTGATTTTAATAATGTTTTAATTAAAGGAAATAAAGGTTAATTAAAAGGAAAACTATCTTTGACTTTTCATAACCATCTTTCATCAATTTTCTCTCATTTCATTTTCTCTCAATTTCTTTTCAACAAAACACATTTCCTCCATCCATTATCCTTTGATTTTCATTGCTTTTGATGAGATTTCAATCTCATTTTGATTCCTAATCTTTTCCTCATCAAATCCTCTTGTTTTTACATTGGATTTTCAAGAAAACTTGCCCAATACAAGGAGAAATCAACCATTAGAGGTAAGCTTCGTCCTTCTCCTCTAATGATCAGTTCTTTACTGAAATTCCCAAGTTATCAATCATTTGTTAATGATTTTTGAGTTGCTTTAATGTTAGAAATAAGAAATTGTGTTAAAACTCAAGGTTTTTGGAGAGATCTTGATGATTTTCGTGGTTGATGGTAAGGCTCTATTTTGAGGTTGTTTTCTAATATATTTTGGATGTTAATTGATGTTATAAATGAGGTTTTACCAAACAAATCCCGAATATGCTTGGATTCCTAAGTTTTGTATGCTAGAATGATGGTTTTGGGGTGGTTTTGGTGTTCTGTCATAGCTGGAGGTATAAGGACAAGTTTGTGGTGATTTTTGATGTTGATTGATGTTTAGAAATGATTATAAGTGATAGATATTGGTTGGGCTTTGTTTTGGAAGAGTTTGGAGATGATTTCGGTTGTGGTTGGTAGCGAAATGAGGTTCTTGAGTAGAGCAGCGAGTTTGGTTGTGTGGCTGATGATTTCAATGCATGATGATGCATTAATCCTCTACTCTTATGTGTTATAAACATGGGAGACATCTTCAGATGCCTTTGGTGTTGATCCGGGAGCTTAGATAACGTTTCGGCAAGCAAACGAAACGTAATCGGTGAGTGCGAATGGTTTTAGAAGTCCTTGAGGGATAAAAAAACAATGTTTGGGGATTTAGGAAAGGTTTGAAACACCTTCCTAAGTTCGGATGTAAGTATTGGCTAGATTGCTCTCCTATATGTGATGGTTGCCCCTAAAATGCTTTTATATGCTTATGGTTTGAGATAGATAAATTCCTACTGTTTTTATGCATGATTTGTAGCATGAGTTGATGTTTGAAATGATTTTATGAAATAACATGTTGCATTGATGAGTTTTGAGCTTTTGTTTTAAAGCATGGCAAATGTTATGGTTTTGAAATGAGATGAGAAAGATTTGAGAAATGTTGCATGAAAAACAGTTGGTGAGATGATATTTTGACATAATATATTGACATAGAAGATGAGATACTTACCAGATATAATTGATCGATCAATAGGATGAGAGTGCACTATAAACTAAAAATTCGTACGTGCTCTTTGGATGCAATCCAGAGGGAGAGAACCCATAATGGGCATTCCATCGGGTAGGACTTGGTGAAATACCCAAGCTTTGTGGCGATGAGTGATTCCGCCATGTGAGTACGGTGATGTGAGATTCCACCGGAAGCGTCTAGTGATTTGAGAATGTATCCGCATATCCGAGTAGTAATAAGATGTGAAATGCCAATATAATATATGAAAATGCTTTTGATTCACATGTACCTATTGTTGAGATGATTTATGCTATGAGAAATGCATATGAGATTTGTATATGAAATGCTTTGTTTTTTTACAAGTATGTGTATTGCCTTGCCATGAGATTATTGTTTAAATGCACGAGATATAATTGAGGTACATGTGTTTTCAATGAGAAGTTGCTTTGAAATGGTTTTCAAGCATGAGATAGAAGGAACATATTGTAGAAAAAGGCTTTTGAGAAAGTGTTTTAAATAATGCATTATTGTGTTGGTTTTCTTTAGAGCATGCCTCACTAAGCAAATGTGCTTACGCTCTCATTTACCAATAATGCAGATAATTGAGGTGTTTTTGGGCAGCAAGAAGGTTAAGAACATCCAAGGAAGTGCAAAGCTCATGTATGGTGATGTTTTTATACACTTTAGTTTTGATATTTGGCAATGGGACTTCAAGGTTGTATTTGGGAGATGTGTTTTGAACTCCCTAATTTTGTGGCATGTTTGTGATGGCTTTTATGAGCTGTAAATGGTCTTATTGATTGGTTTGAGGTTTGAGAGCTCATATTTGGATTTGTGACTAGGTAGCATGCCTCTAGATTGAATCTTTTCGTGTTTGATGCCATGCTCTAGCTTAAGGGTCATAAGTATGTTCCTTAGTATCAAAATGAGTTGTTAGTATGATTTGATGCTTTTTGAAGCATGTTTGAGTGAGTTAAAAGGTGAAAAAACCAGCATTATCTGCTGTCACAGGGTAGGGTGTATCGAAACACCCTTAACTGTTTCGAAACGGGGGCCTGTAATGGCCATAGCGTTTCGGAATAATTGAAGGTGTTTCGGAACAGTTTAGCCACTGAAGAGGCCTGTTTCGATACTGGTCTCGGAACGCACCCGAGTACCGAAACGGTCAACACTGTTTCGATACAGGTGTTTCGGTACGGAGGGTGGTGTTCCGAAATGGATGACCGTTGGATGTTGTTTTCGAATTGTTTTGAATTCGCATGCTTTACATTTTAGTCCTGAATGTTGTGGATGCAATTGCTTAAGCTTGGAATGTTCTTTTAAGCTGAAATTTGATAGAGAAGCATGTAACCTGGCTAATTTCATATTGGTAAACTTAAAATCAGCAAAGTCCTTATAATTTCAAAAAAATACATTTTAGTCCCTAAACCCGTAATTTATGCAATTAAGTCCCTAAATGTTTTCCAATCGCTGTGCCTTTCTCCCAAGTGAATCTTGAGTGTTCACATATGTATAATGTGCATCTAGAAAAGATTAAAAAGAAAAAAGGGTCGTTAATCAAGGTTGACTTTCAGGTTTGACTTTGGTTTTCCCCGTGTAATCTTTGTAGTTCGGGTCAAACGTCTAGGCCGGGCTAAGGGGGTTACATTTGTTGGTATTAGAGCCAGGTTATTGAATAGTTGGGGCTTGGTATGTGATTATTGTATGTGGTTATGTATGTTTGTGACTTGTCGGTGAAGGTATGATGTATGAATATGGATGTTTGATGCAATTGAGATGCATTTGTGATGCTATGCTATGTTTGGAGTATAGTTGGGGATCCCATTGCCATATCATTACTAATGAGAAGAAATGGTTTCAAAAATGAGCTTGAGTACTTGGATTACTTACCTTGTTATGCTTAATTTTGTTTGTTGCATTTTTGTCAGTGCATTGTTTTTATTATGGGGCCACATAGAGAGCTGGGAATCAATACTCGTTCCATGGCTGAGAATGAGGACGTAGAGAATGCTGAGGATTTACCTCCTCCCCCCTAGTGGACCACCTGGTGGTGGTAGAGCTGGGGCTGGTGCTGCTTGAGTTGGTGCTGGGGTTGCTGGACTCGAGGGTGTTCAGGGGCAAGCTGCTCCTGATATGACCGTGTTGATACAGGCTATTGCTAGAGCTTTCCAGGCAGCAGTAGCTAGAGCTCATGGAGCTGCACCTCAGGATGGTGCTAATGTGAGATTGTCATTGGAGCGTGTTCGCGGTCTAGGAGGGACTGAGTTCAGAGGTTTGACACCGGAAAGTTCTGAGTCATGGTTGGAGAGCACCAAGAGGATTCTTAGATAGCTGAATTGCAACATTGTCCAGAAGTTGGGATGCATTGTGTCACTACTGCATGGTGATGCATATACGTGGTGGACGACCACTATTGCTGGAATGGAGGATGATGAAGTGACTTGGACATTCTTTTTGAATGCGTTCAAGCGGAAATACTTGGGAGTTCGCTACCTCGACGAGAAGAAGAGGGAGTTTATGTCTCTTGTGCAAGAGAGCATGTCTGTGGCTGAATATGAGATTCAGTTTGTTCGCCTTAGCCAATATGCACCTGAGCTAATTCCTAGCGAGAGGGAAAGATGCGAACGGTTTCGTTATGGGCTGGTGGGGGACGTGAAAACCTATATGCTTGCGGCCGATTATACAGATTTCAATGTCTTGGTCACTAGAGCCAAGGACATTGAATTGTATCTTGGTTTGGCGAGCCGAACAGGTGGATCTAGTGCGGGGAAGCGAGCTGCAAAACGCGATTATGGTAGGGATCGCAACAAGAGGTATATGGATAGAAAGCCACATTTTGATGCTAGACGTGTGGGTGGTAACCTTGGAAGAGGTCCGCAAGGACCAAATGCTTTCTTGAAGACTCCTAAGTGTAACTGGTGTGGTAGGAGACATGCTGGTGAGTGCTGGGGTAACCTTGGTACTTGTTGGAACTGTGGAAATCGTGGGCATATGAATAAGGATTATCCTCAGCCGTTGAGAGAGGGACAAGCTCTAGTGAGAGCAGCTGAGCCACAAAGAGGTTGTGGGCACGGTCGTGGTAATTTTCAGCGCAAAGATGAGGGTGGAAGGAAAGTGGCGCATGTTGCGACTGTCCAACCTGAGGATGGAGGTCAGGTTCGAGTGTATGCCCATCGTGAGGGAGGGAATGCCATGGACGTGATCGCAGGTACCTTTACCTTGCAATCCTTGTCATTACTTTCTTTGATTGATTATGGATCTACACGCTCGTACATTTTGCGTGAACATGCTCAAATGCTTGGTTTGCATGTTGAGTCTTTGGATGTTGGTATGCGTGTGACTAGTTCCTTTAGCGAGACGGCTGTAACAAGAAGGTTGTATAGAAGGTTCCCCTTAAAGGTGCATGATCATGTGTTTCTTGTTGATCTTATGGAATTGCCATTCTATGGTTTTGATATAATCCTTGGCATGGATTGGCTTGTTGAGCATAGAGCCGTTGTGGATTTCGAAAGCAAGCGAGTTTCGTTGAAACTAGCGGATGATTATGAGGTGGTAGTGGTGGGAGAGAATGTGAAGTTTCTAGCTAATGTGGTGTCTACATTGGAAGCAAGACGGATGTTGCGGCAAGGGTGTGAAGCATATCTAGCCTTTGTTATGAATCCTAGTTCAAAAGAGGGGCGCGTTCAGGATATAAGGACCGTGTGTGAGTTGCTTGGAGTGTTTCCGGAGGAATTACCTAGTTTGCCGCCTAGTCGAGAGGTTGAGTTTAAAATTGAGTTGCATGAGAACACAACTTCGGTGTCCATTGCTCCCTATCGCATGACACCCAAAGAGTTGAAGATGCAACTTCAAAAGTTGCTTGACCGTGGTTTTATTCGGCCTAGTGTGTCACCTTGGGGTGCACCAGTCTTGTTTGTGAAAAAGAAAGATGGCACGATGAGAATGTGCATTGATTATCGTCAGCTGAATAAGTTGACTGTCAAGAACAGGTATCCTT
Organism: Hibiscus tridactylites; assembly: GCA_958450335.1. NCBI lineage: Eukaryota > Viridiplantae > Streptophyta > Magnoliopsida > Malvales > Malvaceae > Hibiscus > Hibiscus tridactylites. The sequence continues at coordinate 73,065,658 of OY288279.1, forward strand.
TGCCGAGGATTAATGATCTTTTTTATTAGTTTCGGGGAGCGGCTGTGTTTTCATAGATAGATTTGAGGCCAGGGCACTATCATTTAAATGTGAAGGATGTGGATGTGCCGAAAACAACCTTTAGAATGAGGTATGGGCATTATGAGTTCCTTGTGATGTCGTTTGAGTTGACGAATGCTCATGCTGCTTTCATGGACATGATGAATAGGGTGTTCCATGAATACTTGGACAAGTTCATTGTGGTGTTCATTGACGATATCCTTGTGTACTCGCGTACTGAGGAGGAGTATGAAGGTCACTTAAGGATTGTTTTACAAGCGTTGTTGGAAAATCAACTTTATGCTAAGCTAAGAAAATGTGAGTTTTGGCTAAAGGAAGTTGTTTTCCTTGGTCACATGGTTTTGGCAGAAGGGATTCGAGTTGATCCCCACAAGGTTGAGGCGGTGATGAATTGGAAGCTTCCAAAATCTGTCCATGAGTTCCGTAGTTTTCTTGGGCTGGCGTGATACTACCGGAGGTTTGTTGATGGATTTTCTAAGATTGCTGCCCCTTTGACGAAGTTGTTGCAAAAGGATGTTAAGTATGAGTGGACGGAAGCGAGACATCAAGCTTTTGAGAAGCTAAAAGCAGCTTTGACGCAAGCTCTTATCTTGGTTCAACCTGAATCAGGGAAAGAGTTTGTGGTGTATAGTGACACATCCTATGTTGGTTTGAGGTGTGTGTTAATGCAAGAGGGTAAGGTGGTGGCTTATGCATCGCGACAGTTGAAAGTGCATGAGCGCAATTATCCTACGCATGATATTGAGTTGGCCGCTGTGGTTTTTTCTTTAAAGATCTGGAGACATTATCTTTATGGTGAGAAGTGTATTGTGTACACGGATCACAAAAGTTTGAAGTATTTGATGTCTCAGAAAGAGTTGAATCTTAGGCAACGACGCTGGGTGGAGTTGCTTAAGGACTACGATCTAATGATTGAGTATCATCTGGGGAAGACCAATGTTGTGGCCGATGCTTTGAGCAGGAAAGTGGCGGTGGAGTTAAGAACGATGTTTGCTAGCTTGAGCATATCGCGAGATGGTGGTCTTGTTGCTGAATTGCAAGTGAAACCATCTCTAGTCCAGTTAATAAAGGATAAGCAGTTGTTGGATGATTCCTTGGTGTTACATGTTCAGGATATTGCTGAGGGTAGACCATCGGATTTCTGTTTTAATGATGACGATGTTTTATGTTTTGGGAGTCGAATAGTGGTGCCGAATGATGTTGAGTTGAGGCGCACCATTCTGACTGAAGCTCATAGTAGTCCATTTGCTATGCACCCTGGTAGTACGAAGATGTATCGTGATATGAAGGATGAGTACTATTGGGTGGGATTGAAGAAGATGTCGCTGAGTATGTGAGCAAGTGTATGGTTTGTCAGCGGGTTAAGGATGAGCATCAGTTTCCTTTAGGGTTGTTGCAGCCGTTAAGGATCCTTGAATGGAAGTGGGAGAGGATCACCATGGACTTTGTGTCTGGTTTGCCTATATCGCCATCAAAGAAGAATTCCGTTTGGGTGATTGTGGATCGCCTTACGAAGTGTGCGTATTTCTTACATGTGCATACTACGTACACCTTGGATAAGCTTGCAGAGTTGTACATTGCTGAGATTGTACGTTTGCATGGTGTACCAAAATCTATTGTGTCAGATAGAGATCCGAGGTTCACTGCAAGCTTTTGGGAGTGTTTGCATCAAGCTTTTGGTACACGACTGAATTTTAGTACTTCTTATCATCCACAGACAAATGGACAGTCGGAGCGTGTTATCCAAGTGCTTGAGGATATGTTGAGGTGCTGTGTCATTGAGTTTCAGGGCTTTTGGGAGAAGCACTTGCCTTTGGTAGAGTTTGCCTATAATAATAGTTACTAGGCGAGTATTCAAATGGCACTATATGAAGCTTTGTACGTGAGGAAGTGTAGAACTCTTCTTTGTTGGGCTGAAGCGGTACAAAAGTTGGTCTCGATGCCGGCTTTGTTGAAAGGAACCACCGAGAAGGTGAAGCTCATTTGTGAGCGGTTGAAGGCAGCACCGGATCGGCAAAAGTCTTATGAGGATTTGAAGCGTAAGGAGATAGAATTTGCGGTGGGTGACCGTGTGTTTCTGAAAGTTTCACCTTGGAAGAAGGTGATGAGGTTTGGCCGGAAGGGCAAGTTGAGTCCGAGGTACATTGGACCATACGAGGTGTTAGAGAAGGTACATTGGCCGGAAGGTCATGTTGCTTATAAGCTGAGACTACCTTAAGAGTTAGAGAAGATATATAATGTGTTTCATGTATCCATGCTTCGGAGGTACAGATCGGATCCTTTGTATGTTATGCTTGTGGAGGAAGTTGAGTTGAATCCAGATTTGACATATGATGAGGAACCTGTTGAGATTTTGGATTAGGATAGTAAGGTTCTTTGTGGTAAAACCATTGAGTTGGTCAAAGTGTTGTGGAGACATCGTGGTGTTAAGGAAGCCACGTGGGAAAGGAAGGAAGACATGAAGAAGCAATTTCCTTACGTTTTTCCTCCAGGTAAATTTCGAGGACGAAATTTCTTAAGAGGCGGAGAGTTGTAACACCCCAAATTTGGGCCTAGATGTTTTAGAGTTCGAATCGGACCGGTCAAGAACCGTTTGAATCTTAAAGGAAGATTTAGGGAACACCTAGTTCGAAATGCTTTAAAAATATGGAAAATATCTAAAAATTCTCATTTATTATATGAATAATTATAGTGAAATCAATTTTACAAAATAAGTTAAATAGTGACTGTTTTGTAAAGGATTGAAACTTTGAATCTTTAAGGAGCTAATTTTACCAAAATGTTTTTAATCTGATTTCTCCTTATTTTGGGTGATTTTAAAAATGTTTTAATTAAAGGAAATAAAGGTTAATTAAAAGGAAAAATATCTTTGACTTTTCATAACTACCTTTCATCAATTTTCTCTCATTTCATTTTCTCTCAATTTCTTTTCACCCAAACACATTTCCTCCATCCATTATCCTTTTATTTTCATTGCTTTTTATGAGATTTCAATATCCTTTTGATTCCTAATCTTTTCCTTATCAAATCCTCTTGTTTTTACATTGGATTTTCAAGAAAACTTGCCCAATTCAAGGAGAAATCAGCCATTAGAGGTAAGCTTCGTCCTTCTCCTCTAATGATCAGTTTTTTACTGAAATTCTCAAGTTATCAATCCTTTGTTAATGATTTTTGAGTTGTTTTAATGTTAGAAACAAGAAATTGTGTTAAAACTCAAGGTTTTTGGAGAGATCTTGATGATTTTCGTGGTTGATGGTTAGGCTCTATTTTGAGGTTGGTTTCTAATATATTTTGGATGTTAATTGATGTTATAAATGAGGTTTTACCAAACAAATCCCGAATAGGCTTGGATTCCTAAGTTTTGTATGCTAGAATGATGGTTTTTGGGGTGGTTTTGGTGTTCTGTCATAGCTTGAGGTATAAGGAAGAGTTTGTGGTGATTTTTGATGTTGATTGATGTTTAAAAATGATTAGAAGTGATAGATCTTGGCTGGGCTTTAGATGCAATCCAAAGGGAGAGAACCGATGATGGGCATTCCATCGGGTAGGACTTGGTGAAATACCCAAGCTTTGTGGCGATGAGAGATTCCGCCATGTGAGTACGGTGATGTGAGATTCCACCGAAAACTATATTACTAGACAAGTGAGAGCGGTGATGTGAGATTCCACGTAAAGTGTCTAGTGGTTTGAGAATGTATCTGCATATCCGAGTAGTAATGAGATGTGAAATTCCAATATAATATATGAAAATGCTTTAGATTCACATGTACCTATTGTTGAGATGATTTATGCTATGAGAAATGCATATGAGATTTGTATATGAAATGCTTTGGTTTTTACAAGCATGTGTATGGCCTTGCAATGAGATTTGCATTGGTTTAAATGCATGAGATAGAATTGAGGTACCTGTATTTTCAATCAGAACTTGCTTTGAAATGGTTTTCAAGCATGAGATAGAATGAGCATGTTGTATAAAAAGGCTTTTAAGAAAGTGTTTTAAATAATGCATTATTGTGTTGGTTTTCTTTAGAGCATGCCTCACTAAGCAAATGTTCTTACGCTCTCTTTTTACCAATAATGCAGATAATTGAGGTGTTTTTGGGCAGCAAGAAGGTTAAGAACATCCAAGGAAGTGCAAAGCTCATGTATGGTGATGTTTTTATACACTTTAGTTTTGATATTTGGCAATGGGACTTCAAGGTTGTATTTGGGAGATGTGTTTTGAACTCCCTAATTTTGTGGCATGTTTGTGATGGCTTTTATGAGCTGTAAATGGTCTTATTGATTGGTTTGAGGTTTGAGAGCTCATATTTGGATTTGTGACTAGGTAGCATGCCTCTAGATTTAATGTTTTTGTGTTTGATGCCATGCTCTAGCTTAAGGGTCATAAGTATGTTCCTTAGTATCAAAATGAGTTGTTAGTATGATTTGATACTTTTTGAAGCATGTTTGAGTGGGTTAAAAGGTGAAAAAACCAGCAATTTCTACTGTCACAGGGCAGGGTGTATCGAAACACCCTTAACTGTTTCGAAACGGGGGCCTGTAATGGCTATAGCGTTTCAGAACAACTGAAGGTGTTTCAGAACAGTTTAGCCACTAGAGAGGCCTGCTCCGATACTGGTCTCGGAACGCAACCAAGAACCGAAACGGTCAATATTGTTTCGATACAAGTGTTTCGGTACAGAGGGTGGTGTTCCGAAACGGATGACTGTTGGATGTTTTTTTCGAATTGCTTTGAATTCGCATGTTTTACATTTTAGTTCTGAATGTTGTGGATGCAATTGCTTGAGCTTGGAATATTCTTTTAAGCTGAAATTTGACAGAGAAGCATGTAACCTAACTAATTTCATATTGGTAAGCTTAAAATCAGCAAAGTTCTTATAATTTCTAAAAATTACATTTTGTTCCCTAAACTCGTAATTTATGCAATTGAGTCCCTAAATGTTTTCCGATCGTTGTGCCTTTCTCCCAAGTGAATCTTGAGTGTTCCCATAGGTATAATGTGCATCTAGAAAAGATTAAAAAGAAAAAAGGGTCGTTAATCAAGGTTGACTTTCGGGTTGACTTTCGTTTTCCCCGTGTAATCTTCGTAGTTCGGGTCAAACGTCTAGGCCGGGCTAAGGGGGTTACAGGATGTAAACTAAATATTCGACGCGACTCAGATTTAACTCTCATTTTGGGATCATGAAATTGACCCAGTCCCACTAGCACTTCCAATCTCGCTACCACTTTGAGATGTCAAATTTAAAATTAAATTGATCTCTTTACATTAAACAAAAAAACAAATCAATTGAGTTCAACGATCATGCTAAAAATTTTAATTAACAAGTGTCTATTTCATTAATCCTAAATCTCAATTCAATCATCTTCTTCCATGTTAAAAATGAAAAAAAAAATCCCAATTTCACAGAACTAGCAGAGATGTCTATTTCCTTAATCTTAAATCCCAATTTCAAAGCAAGACTTTTTTTTCTTCATAATAAAATTTGAGGCAAAAATGTCCATAAAAATAAAGTAATCTAAAAAAGCATTGCTAGAACAACTTTCACGCAAAAAAAAAAAAAACAAAAGGGCAAGCAACCCCTAATTTAGGGTAATCTAAAAATAAATTGCTAAAATTTAAGGCAAACTGATGTTGAAAACCTAGTTTCATAATTCCACGGTTTTTTTAAAAGAAAAATCTCTCTACAAAAACAACAAATCAACTCCTTGCAAATTTTTACCACTAACAAAGCCATCATTTGAACATAACCTAGATGCCTCCAAAGTCCAAACTCGCCGACAAATCAAAGAAAAAGAAAAGAGTGATGGAGAGAAATGAACTTACCCAAAGTTCAAACGAGTATCACCCTGAACTTCACCCAAAAAGAACTGACCTAAGCCAACCTAATTTCAATATGCAAATAATAATTAAAATAAAGCATCAGACCCATAAGAGCTATATACCACAATCCACATAGCAGCCAACAGATATAAAACAACATCCAAGACCGTAAACATGGAAATAAAGTTAAACAGAGAAGAAGACATACTTGGAAATTAAGGTCGGAGTTTTGAACACGTCGTAGTACAATATTTTGTCAGTGTCGGCTTCTTGAAATGGTGTGATGGTGTCGCTCGCTCTTCTCGATTCGAAAAAAATAAAAGAGATGGTGTTTAGATTTAGAACATAGTACATTAGATTATGTTTTGTTGTCTGAATTTTTTTGAAAAGAAAATGTCAAAACTATCCCTCGGGACGCATGTGATAGTCACATGCTATCCTTGAAACGTCCCCAGGTAAGCATGAAACGTCCCCGTGTTCGTTCAGCCGTACCCTGCCACCATAGCACGTCCCCAGGATGTCCCCTAGCCGTCCCCATGCCGAGGACGTATTGGCTACATGAAACGGGGTTACTTTTCCAGCCTCGTGCTTGATAGGCTAGCAGCATGAAGGGCATAAACTATAGCCTTGCAAGTGGACTCCCTGGCACGTGCGGTGTGAGCATCCCTTACCAGATTAGCCCCAACACTGACTGCAAAAGGTTTGGATCTAATATTAATTAGTGAGTTGATTGGTTATGGTTATTAATTTATTAACTGATGAATGATATATTGTTGTTTTTGTTGTTGCATTTGCCTCGTCAAGTGAAAGTTTGGGCATAGAAGTTGGTCAGCTATTAGAAGCATGGTTTTAAATCGCAGTCATGGTTGTGATCGCGGTTGTAGCGTTATATCACAGTCACATATCGTTTTTATCCCAATCGCGGCTAAATTCTGTCGATCACAGATCATTTTTTTATCCCAATTGCGGTTTCGAATGGTGGCGCAGCCGCTATATCGCATTCGATATCGTGGTCGCAATCCGCTTTTAAAATCCCTGATTGGAAGAGAAAATAATGATAGAAAAAGAATAAAAATGGATGTTAAAAATCCATAGGGATAGTCAGACAGTCTATTAGTCCCATTTGGAGTTATCCTGGATGTAGAGTTGGTCGATGTGTACTAGGTCGTTTTATATGACTATATAATATTATCTTTTACCCACATTTATTATCTTTATTTCTTTCAAGCAGTTTTATAAATATATCAACAATCTCTAGAGCAGTTGGTTAAAGCTCTCAAGTTAAATATGTGTTGATGTTATACTTTGCACCGAGTTCTCTACCATTCTCCCTGGACAACACTTCATGAACATCAACACCCTCATTCTTCAGGCCCAATATAACTTCTACATATTTAATTGATACATAAATTTTGTGTCCTTCAAATCTATAACACTCCTTCAGACATTGAAACATTCCATCAGTTTCCCACATTGGTCCCGGCGTAGTAAGCACAATTGTATAAAAACGAACGACCCAAAACCAATTTCATCAAGAACAAGAACAATCCCATCTTCTTCATTTCATCAATGAAATCATACAATTGCTTTTGACTACACCTTGGGTCAAAAGATGTTTACATGGGATAAGATAACAACTTCATGCGACAATCTCAATATAAACTATTATACTCTATCAAACAAAGAATGTCTTTATACTGCTATTACCTTTTTCGGTTGTCCAAATTTAGACTCTTTGTATGCCGCCTCCTCCTTCTGAGTTTCATCAATGTAAGGTTGTTTGTCTTCCTTTGGCAGTTTCATCCATTTCTTGCCTAACTCTTTCCTAACCTACGAATGATAAATTCAAAGGTATTTAACATTTTACACATCAAAAAACCACTGAAACCTACTTCAGTGGTCACTTTTTCCTCTGTTTACTTCATCCTTATAGATTCACCTTAACTGTAAAACATGAAAAAAAACAAAGGTATACATTCAATCTTTCATTCAGAGATGCAATAAGAATGCGTAATTAATTTATCAACTTACTAAAACTTAATGACGGGAGGACATGTTTTTTTTTTGCGTATGGCCTAGCACATATAGCCAAAGACCAAGCTTCCTTACTAGTAACTTTATTATCAGCATCTTCATTACCAACTTTATCATTACCATCTTTATCAACAACTTTGTCACGACAACAACTACATCATCAACTTCATTACCATCTTTATCATCATCTTTATTAGCATCTTCATTAGCAGCAACTCCATTACCATCTTTATCAGCAACTTCCTCAGCGGCAACAACTATTTTACCAACTTCATCAGCAACTTGGTAAAAAAACAAGATTCAAATTTGTAGTTGTCATTTTAAGAATTAAATATTCACATGAATCAGTATAGAAACATACAAACTCACTCATAAATAAACACATCCTCATTACAAACAAATCTAACCATTTTAGGTTCAAGAGATGGAAAGGGTAACATTTAAAAAAACGAAACAAGATAAAATATTGAGTTTCAACAGATTTCTTCCAAGAAAAATGCAATTCCATACCAAAATTTTGAAACGCAAACCCTAGATTTCAAGTATTTTACAAATAAACAAACAAACTTATGGTTTTGCTTGTTACCTTTGCAATGGAGACGATTGCACATGTTCAATTATAGACCTAAATTGAGGTTTCGATCCTTTATACTGACTGAAACATTTTTCCCAAGTGCAGAGGATTTTCCGGATTTTTAGTGGGGAAATGAGTTCTAACCCTAAAATGTTATTAAACAAGTGAAGTTTTAATTCTCATTCTAGGGAGTCGGAGGGTTTTAATCGCTATGAGTAGCGAAACGACGACAAACGTTGCGAGACCTACAAAAAACTGGAAATATGAATTATTAAACCGAAAATATTAAAATCATCTACTTCAGGTTCCGAAACTCATTGATGAATTCTGATACTTGGCGATTAGACCTAATAAGTTATCTACTCAAGCCACTTTTACGGTTTCTACGTCTAATTTTATCTATCAAACATACCATACGCCAGGTTACGATACTTGTACTTAAGTTCCGAAATATAATATAAAAACACGTCACTACAAGAAAATAGATTTTTAGTGACATCAAAAAAAGTTACTAAAAGTATTAAATTTAGTCACTGAAATTTACAGTGACTATTTTTCTGAGTCGTCACTAATAACTCCGTCACTATTATATTAGTGACAACTTTTATGCATTTTGTCACAATAAGTTATATTTTTATAACTATATTTTTGACACAAAAGATTAATAACAATAACTAAAATTTAGACACTAATGTTATTCTTATTAGCGACAAATATTTTATCACAAATACATATTAAAATAGTGTCTAAAATACATTGTCACTTTCAATAATAATAAAATAATTATATTATTTTAGTTGCAACCATCATATTCAGGCAACACGCACTCTGAATATCTCTCGCGGGGCGTAGTGAATGTGCTAGATACCAACCCTTGACTTCAGCGACGAGCGCGATATGAGGCCCTCTGCCCCCAAACTGGTCCCTAGAAGGTCATCCACTTGGTCACAATGGCTCGTACAACTAGGGTCACTTACACCAAGGTTAGCTCGGTTGCTAGCCCATGGCGAGGGGGTTAATTATAGATGATGTGGCATATTCATATATCAATTTTTAATAAATAAATACAATGTATGGTTTCGTAGGGGATCAAACCTGGAACCTTTAGGGGGAGAGTGCAATGTCTATCCACTAAGCTAGGCAAGAAATTTAATATTATTTTGTAAGTAAAATATTATTTAGGTTAAATTGTAATTGAAATTAATTTTATTTATTTTAACAGTATGTATTAATTATAACAATAATTAATATAACAATAATTTAATTAATTTTATATGGTTTCCTATAAGAAATACGTTTGTTGAAGAAAATATATAAAAATAATTGAGTTGTTTTTAAAATATAAACATATGAATATTAAGATTTACACCTAAATTATTGATAGAATTATCCTTTATGTGATAATTATTTACTATACTGATAATGCAAATTTTACCTCCACAAGAAAAGTTAAAACAAATATCAAGTGTAAAATTTTTCACAAGGTAAAATTTTGCTATCACATATTATGCCAAATTACATATTAGTCTTTTTACTTTAATTTGTTTACTTTAAGTTTATGTAACTTTCTATTAAAAAAATATGTACTTTTTAAATTTTGAAATTGCGATCTTGACATGAATGATAGTCTTTAAACATGTTAAGTAAAACTTTTGATTTTTATTCTTTTATTCAATCAATTTTAGTCATTGTAATTTAATCATATTGTCATTGTCCCGTTTGGATTAGAATTGAAGTTTTAAAATTTCAAAAATATAGGGACTAAAATTGATCAAAATAGAATGACTAAAACAACAATTTACACATAGTGTAAAGACTAATAGAATTATTTTACCTTTTGATAAACTAGTTTATGCCTTTATGGTAACTTCAATTTTTTATAATTGTTATTATTACTATAATTATAAAAATAAATTTATTATTGTGACAATATATAACTTGTCATTAAGTTTACTTTTTTATTGGTGACAAAATTTATCACAACAAAAGTAAAATTTTAAGTGACAAACAATTGCATTGTCACAAAAAATATCAAATTATAGTGACCACTTTATATATCGTCACTATCATGTGTCAAAGTTTTAGTGGCAATGAAATTTGTGTCACATTTATAGACTTATAGTGAGAATTTAATTGTGAAAAATGTAATCGTCACAATTACTACTATAATAGTGACCAAATAAAAATACATCACAATTACTTATGGTAATAGTGTCGCACAAAAAATCTGTCACAAAAGTTTAATATTTGTGACAAAATTATTGCTAGTCACTGCCAATTTGTCACTAAAAGTCTATATTCTTGTAGTGTATATTGTTAAAGGCACTTTAAACATTTCTAATTTAAACAATTTCCACAGGTTCCGGTACATGTACACAAGTTCTGATTTTAGGAGAAAATCGTATATTGTTACGCATTAACGCTAAAATGTTACTTTCACAGATGAGAGTTTCAGTACTCGATATCAAATTCCGAGACATCTTCTTCCAACATCAATTGTCACAAACTTTACTAACAATTTAGGTTTAAACTTTTAACTATGGTTCCGGTACATAGCTCATAGTTCCAAAACTTTTGCGTTAGTTTATCATTTGAAGTTGCAACACGAATTTTATCCCCTTAAAGTTGCGATACTACTTACTAAGTTTTGAAACTTACCGACAACAACCTCTTCCCATTTCCGTGTGTTTTTTAATGGGAATCTAAATCCAACGATCAAAATCAAAAGTTTTCCCATCTAACGGCTCTAACATCCCGCCGTTTCTTAGCCGTATACTAACTTGTCGTTCTTTATACTCTCCCAACGTCCATAGTTTCCCTAGAACGCCCGTAAAACGACCCTTACTTGATCATTAATATTTTATTTTGTGGTTCGTGAACATGTTTGCATATGAATAAAGTGAAAATCCCTAAAGTCTTATTTTCTAACCTCAATGGCATATATCAAAAGTCTAATTAATCTAAAAGGCTTTATTTTGAAGGTAATAGGTCGAATTAAAATCATAAATTAAACTTAGAAAATTATTTACTAGACCCTAAATCTACGACTCTAATTAATATGCTAAGCTACCATGAGACTAACCTAAAGGGCTAGAATTAAATTAAGAAATAAATCTAAGGAATCTAATCTAGAGGTTAATTATGATATTAACATTATTAAGTGATCTAACCATTTAATTAAAGAGATTCTAACTAAGATATAATTTTTATAGACAACCTAAGTTAATCTAGGGGTTTATTAACATAAAGAAATGAAAGAATTACACAAACAAACAAATAAATATACATGTAAAAAATTTAAATGACATGCTCAATTAATAATGTATCAAAAATAAAATCAAATATAATTACAAGTGATCAAGTTATATACAATGAAATCATGTGAACAAATAAGTAATTAAATCTAATTACATGTTAAAGTATATATATATAAAGCTATCACATACATTTAAAGAAATATCATATATACTACTATATATACATAAGGAAATATAACATTGCCAAAAAAATAATTATGTATCTCAAATAAATCAATCTATTTATACATAAAAATGCATAAGATTAAAGTAGGAAACTAAAGTCAAGTACATATAAAAACATATCAAAATTAAGGTAAAAAAAGTTAATTTACATATGTAGATTTGTATTTGCTATATAAAAAGAAAATGATTTTATATAATATGTTTTGCTAAAGTTATAAAAAGCGAATAATTTAAAACACAAATTAAAAGTGCACGACATAAAAGGAATAAACAAAGAGTTAAATGCGAAAAAATGGGGCATAGATTGAATAACGTAACAACTAAAATATAAGACAATAGAAGGACGAAACTGGAATAAATCAAAACAAAAGGGAAGAAAATTAAAAACATAAATTAAACATGAGCATAATTGAAAGAAATGTAAAATAAAGATGTGAAAAATTAAAGAAATAGAAATTGAAGAGCAAGAAAAAAGGAATGAAATTTGAAGGAGCATAAATTGAAGAAAAAAAAAGGAATAAAAATAGTAAAATTTTGGAGGAATTTTTACACGTTGTAACACTTTGGATCTTCATTGTTCTAAAGTCAAAATAAAAATGAAGATGAACAGCTTGACCAACCGGTCAAATGTGCTTACTCGTAATTATGATATTTTTATATCATATGTAATTGAGATAATATCTCTTGCAATCTTCTCATACATGATGTAATTAGGATATTTTTTTTGACAAAATCTAATTCTAATCCTACCTAAAGGGAGGGGAAGGGGGGACTCTACGAGAAGGAATGAGAGTGCTCCTAGTGGGTCTCGAACCCATAACCTGCAGGAATATGGGGAACAAAAATGAGTAATTTAACCAACCATCCAAATGTGCTTACTCGTAATTAGAATATTTTTGTATCTTATGTATTTGAGATTTTTTAACTGGGCTTTAGTCTCGGGCGAAAATAAGTGATTACACACATGAGAAGTGCCCGTGCTTGATAGCTAGGCTGAATCCAAGACCAACTGCCTGCAAAACATCTTAACCCTGAAATTATTTCAAGATGCGTTAGAAACGTAATTGAAAGACGAACCGTTTTTAAGCAAACATTTTGGCCCAGAAATGCTCGAATCCTAACGAAAATTTGCCATGAGTCCGTAGTGAGAATTCCTATCACATCACTTGACTTCTCATATTTGTTAGACAAGATCTCTTGCAATCTTCTCATACATGTTGTAATTAGGATAGGATATAATATATCTTTTTGACAAATTCTAAATCTAATCCTAATCCTACCTAAAGGGGATGAGAATGGCGGACTTTACGAGAAGGAAGGAGAGTGCTCCTAGTGAGTCTCGAACCCATGACCTATAGGAATATGGGGAACAAATATGACCAGCTTGACTAACCGGCCAAATGTGATTGCTCGTAATTAGAATATTTCTATATCTTATGTAATTTTGATTTTTAATTAGGATTTAGTATCGGATGAAAATAAGTGATTACACACATGAGAAGTTCCCGTGCTTGATAGCTAGGCTGAATCCAGGACCAACTTCCTGCAAAACATCTTAACCCTAAAATTATTTCAATTGATTTGTATAAATATTTTTAAACCATGATCTTTATTACAAGTTTTAAGTAAATTTTTTTTTGACATTTACACTCGTCTCTGTTTATCTCCAAGTTTAATTAGATGCAGTTTACGCTTCTTTAAGGCATGAAAAATAGGATAAAAATTTAGGGTTAGGGTTCTCATCGGAGTATTGTTAATATTTTAGATTTAATTGAAGAGGGAAATAAAGAAGAAAGAATTATACTCTTCTTGTAACACCCGGTAAAATATATGAAAAAAAAGAATAAAAAAGGGGAAATGAAGGTGAGGGTGTGGAGGCTCAAACCCGAGACCTCAGCCCTCACCATCCAACGTGTTAACCATCTGAGCCAAGGCTCATTTCTGATTTTACCTCCCCCCTTTTTGTCCTTAAGATTAACGACAATTTGTTTTACATCTGCATTTAATTGAACACGCGTCTCTTCACCTACCAAATTGAATGCCCTTTTTCCCTCTTTCAAGTTCCGAGAAACATCCCCTCTCCCAACGCTCCTACCTACCCCGACCGGCTACCGTTGCTTCCTCCTCCACCGTCGCTCTGTGCGCAACACCGCCGCCGCTGACGTGTGCGCCGTTCTTCCCTGAGCTCATCCCCGGTAGTCACTCGCCTTTCCCCCACCGCCATCATCATGATTCGAGGGCTGAAGGTTCGACGAACCCTACCCTGATTTTCGTCACCTTTCCCCCTCCGTGCTTTCATCATCGTGCCGTGCAAAACCCCTAAAGTCTCGTGTCCAACCGACGTCGGCGAAGCCTCCATCGGAGCTACGTGAAATCGAGCCATTACGAGCTCTCCGACGAGTTTCCGGTGGCCGTCCGACGTTGTTTCCGTTTGGGTAAGTGAGCAGGCCTGAACCGGCTGGACCGATCAGCCCATCAGCCAAACCCGAATCAGTTTGTTCCAAAGCCCAAACCCAGTCAACCCGAGCCCATTGTCCAACCCGACCCATCTCTGACCCGAACCGACCCGTGTCAGAGTCAATTCGCTGAGTCAGCTCAGTGAGTCAACTCGCCCGATTGACTCCGTGAGTTAACTCACCGAGTCAACTCAGTTGACCCATGTTAACTGCTGACGTCATCATGACGTCAGCGTTGACTCTGACCTTCCGTTGACTTTGACCTGCTGACGTCAGCATCGACTTGCTGACGTCAGCGTTGACTTTGACCAAAAAGTCAAACTTTTCAAAAAGGCCCTATCTTATGTTTTTCGACGTCCTGATTTCGTTTTTGAAGCACGTTTTGCGAAATTCCGACTCTAAGACCCTCGAATCTGACCTTAAACCCAAATCATGCATATGTACTTAATTATCCTATTCAGATATCAGTAAATCTAATATGTGACTAAAATAGTGTTTTAATTGTGTAAAGGTACCCGAGACTCATGTGACCACTCTCCAATCAGCCTAGCTCCTCTCGACCCGCTCACCCTCACGCTTCAGTGAATATCAGTATGAATCCAAACCTTGTGTATAAGAATAAGTTTAACTTTTATTTCACATTATGACCAGTACTCTTTCTTGATCTAGGATCTGACCCTGTATCCGAGCGTACTGAGGCAGGTGTCCGTTAGACCCTTCTCCGACCAGCTTTTGAGGTGTGTTCCATGTGTGCTATATTCTGTCGAATGAGTTGCATAATGATTTAATTATAAACAATATTATGTTTGATTAATATTCTAATTGTTATTGAGGTTGCATCACTATGTTAGAAAATGAGATGAAAGGATGAACTGGATATATAATGACATTCTCTGCCTACTTGATGTATGTTTGCTCATTTCGTATACTTGTTATGTGATTGCTTGATCTGTGATTATATTGTCTGACTGTCTGATGAACTTGATAGTATGATCTGTTAGCTTGACCTATGATGGCACAATCTGTTTGCATGATGAATAATGAGTGTCTGCTTTGCTCAATGGTATGCCCAATTATCTGTCCAAAGCATGAATCTTCTGTTTCTGATACTCTGCATAGAATGCCTGCCACATGTACTCTGTTATTCATATCTGAAATCTGAACACTGATTACTATCTGGGTTATACTATTGGGTTATGTTGTGAAGTTTCTGTTGGTACAGCCCTGATCCAGCTTGTAAATCCTTATGGACTCAAGGTCTCCCCTTGAGTGGGTACCGATGCTTTAGCACATGTAAATCCTTATGGACCTAAGGCAGCCCCTTAGGTGGCACCTATGCCCATCGGGCCTAGGGTAAGTCCCTATGGATGCAGTTCTGGGGGACTACATTTGGTGTAAGGTTGGAGGGTAGTCACTAGTAAACTCATGCATGCATTCGAGCATTGTATTGATCTGCTATGTGTTCTTATGATCTGATTGTTTTGTATTTATTGCTTGTTTGATCTGCACTTAATCGAACACACTGAGCTCCCTAGTTCATGCCCTCATCTTCTCCCCTTTCAGATACTTGTGATAGGCTACCCCTTTTGGACCCGGCAACTAGAGGATCGGCACATTTAGCTCTAGACTGTTGTAATGTTCTTATCTTCCAAACTGTCTGTATTTGGGTGAGTTATGCCTATATTTTGATACGACTTATCTTTTGGTTTTGCCGGATATTGGCTTTCGTTATAACTAAACACTTTATGCTTTCATATCATCTATTTTGTAATCACATGATACTAAACTATTACTTACTACTCTTGGATGGATTTGAAAGCATTACTAGTATATTTTATAATCATTCTGAGGATAACATTGATATGTATTCGTTAACAGGTTTATGGTATGATTCGTAAATCTCCCGAAAGGGGGAAACTATGTCAGTTTTGATATTTTGACTGTGATATTTCACAAGGGTTTGATTATAGGTTGTGACTGCCTGGAGTTCGGTTAAACACATAAGCGGGTCCAGGTGGTTACCTTTAGTGGTATCAGAGCTTTTGGTTTTAAAAACCTCGGACTATGTATGAGTCCAATTTACGCAATGGTTGAAAAGTTTTACAAAAAAAGTGTTTTGAAATGAGCTAAGTCACCCAATTTTTGTCTGCTTAATTGTGTTCGATTCTCCATTGCTATTAACTGACCCTAAGCTTATTCCTTGTAGAGATCCTCTGCTATGAGTGCTGTCGGAGGAGGTCGACCTATTCGGAGACGCGATAGACCTGTCTGGTTTGCCGACGCTATGAATGATCCGGCGGTTGAGCCACCCACTTCTACTCATGTCCCTGGTCCTACCGACCCTTCCGTACCATCTGGTCCTACTATAGTGTCTGCACCTCAGTCTGCCCCTGGGATCGATGTGTCTACTCCGGTTAGAGGAGCACCGTCTTCTTCTGAGCCTCCCACATCTGTTACTGATGAAGCCCTTAGTAGACAGTTTCTGCAGTTGATTACTGGTGCGGTTAGAGCAGCTGGTATTGTCCCTGAGGTTCCCATCTCTCAGACTTTGATCACGAATGGGGCGAGAACTTTTGATGGCCCTACTGGTGGAGCCCCGACCGAGGCAGAGGAATGGCTCCACGATCTCGAGAGGCGTATGGATTCTTTGGGTCTTGAGTCACCCAAGAGATATTTGGGAGTTGTCTCTATGTTGTATGGGAATGCTCGTACTTGGTGGGAATCTGTGGTTAGTAGTGTTCCTGCAGCCCGTTTGACTTGGGACTTATTCAAGGAGCGCTTCAAGAGCTGCTTTGTTGGTGAGCGTTACATGAGGCAGATGCAAGAACGATTCAGGACCTTGACTCAGAGAGATATGTCTGCATCTGAGTATGAGACAAAATTCTTGGGCTTGCTCAGATTTGGGGCTAGTTTAGTGCCCACCGAGAGGGAAAAATGTCGTAAATTTTTATGGGGCTGAGCTATGAGCTATGTGTACATGTTGTTGGTCATTTGGATAAGGACTTCGATACTTTAGTTGAGAAAGCTAAAGACCTGGAAGAAGTTGAGCTAGCAGCCACTGGTGGAGGTAGAGTTGACCGAGAGTGGTTTAAGAGGCCTCCTAATCCCGAGCCTTCCTCGCGTCATGGAAAGAGGAATCGCACTTCTGGTCATCAGAGAGGTAATTTTGGATTTAGGCCTGATGCTTCTTCGACCCCGGCTGCTAGTAGAGGTGATTCGTCTGGTTTCACCCCTATGCCCCTTTGTGTGCATTGTGACAAGCGACATGGGGGTGAGTGCAGAAGGAAGACCGATACCTATTTTCGATGTGGGTCTGGAGACCATTTTCTGAAGAATTGCACTGTCCCATCTTCTGCACCTCGGGCATCCTTCCAGACCCCTGCATGCTCATAGACTTCGGTACAGACTCCGGCCAGGGGTCGTAGTCAGAGTAGACCATCTGCATGTGCTGCTAGGATAGACTCTAGAGCACGGTCCCATCAGAGTGGGGGACCAGTTTTGTCTGAGGCTAGGCAGCCAACACTTGTATATGCTACCAGACGACGTGATGATAGAGATGAGCTGGATGTTATAGCAGGTACATTTACCATTTTCTCTGTTCCATACTTTGCATTGCTCGATAATGGTTCTACCCACTCCTACATTTCAGGATATGTTTCCCGAGACCTTCCATTTCCGATAGAAGCCACAGAGAATGTTGTTACAGTTATGAGCCCAATAGGTCAGTCGGTGACCGTGGATAAGGTGTTTAGGCGTTGTCCTCTTGAGGTTCAAGGGGAAATCTTTCTGGTTGATCTTATGGAGCTCTCAATGGAGGAGTTCGATCTGATCTTGGGTATGGATTGGTTGACCGAGCATCAAGTTAACCTTGATTGTGAATTGAAAAGGGCAACCTTAAGAACTTTTGATGGTCAGTCAGTGGTTCTATTCGGTGAACGTCGAGGTTACTTGTCCAACGTAGTATCTGCTCTGACCGTCGACAGAATGATTCAGAAGGGATATGAGACCTTCATTGCTTGCCTCCTGAATACGAAGGGTTCTCTGTCCAAGATTGAAGAAATTCGCACTGTCAGCGAATTTCCTGATGTCTTTCCCGAAGAGTTGCCCGGGTTACCTCTGGATAGGGATGTTGAGTTTGAGATTGAGACTTATCCGGGGTTTGCACTTGTATCCATGAATCCCTATCGTATGGCCCCTAAAGAGCTTAAGGAGTTGAAAATTCAGTTGCAAGAGCTGCTTGATCGAGGTTTCATTCGACCTAGCTCTTCACCTTGGGGAGCTCCAGTCCTCTTCGTCAAGAAAAAAGATGGTTCACTCCGATTATGCATTGATTATCAGAAGTTGAACAAGCTGACAGTTAAGAACAAATACTCGTTACCCAGGATCGACGATTTGTTTGATCAATTTCGGGGAGCCATAGTTTTCTCAAAGATTGATCTTCGGTCTGGATACTATCAACTGAAGATAAAGGGATCTGATGTTGCAAAGACAGCTATCCGCACTAGATATGGGCACTATGAGTTTCTTGTGATGCCTTTTGGTCTTACCAATGCACCAGCTGCCTTCATGCACATGATGAACCGTGTGTTCCGACCCTATATAGAACAGTTTGTTATGGTGTTTATTCATGATATCTTGGTTTATTCTCAGACATAATCTGAGCATGTTGAACATTTGAAGATTGTTCTACAAACATTGAGAGAGCATCGTTTGTATGCTAAGCTGAGCAAGTGTCAATTTTGGCTCAGAGAAGTGACATTTTTGGGGCATGTTGTATCAGCTCGAGGTATCCAGGTTGATCCCAGTAAGATCGAGGCTATCATTAGTTGGAAGCAACCCAAGAATGTCTCTGAGATCCGTAGTTTTCTGGGTTTAGCTAGTTATTACCGCCGCTTTGTCAAGGGTTTCTCCATCATTGCTACCCCTTTGACGAAGCTTTTGAGGAAGAATGTTCCTTTTGCTTGGTCTGAGGCCCAGCAAGCTAGTTTTGAGAAACTGAAGGCAGTCTTGACTCAAGCCCCGATCCTTTCACAACCCGAGTCTGGGAAGGACTTCTCAGTGTACAGTGATGCCTCACACTCCAAGCTTGGTTGTGTACTGATGCAAGATAGGAAGGTAATCACTTATGCATCACGTCAGGTACGACCACATGAGTGTAACTATCCGACCCATGACCTCGAGTTAGCTGCAGTGGACTTTGCTCTGAAAATCTGGAGGCACTATCTCTACGGAGAGAAGTGCTATATCTTTACTGATCACAAGAGCTTGAAGTATATCCTCACTCAGAGGGATTTAAATATGAGGCAACGTCGTTGGGTTGAGCTGTTAAAGGACTATGATTGCGTGATTGAGTACCACCCGGGAAAAGCCAATGTTGTTGCTGATGCCTTGAGTCATAAGACCATATCCGACCTGAGATCCTTGCTTGCCAGGATAAGTATTTATAGTGATGGCAGTTTGCTAGCGGAGTTGCAAGTTAAACCAACTTTGGCCGAAGAGATTAAGGCCAAGCAACTCTTAGACAGTTCCTTACTCCCAGTCAGGCAGCAAGTTGAGCAGAGATCCACATCTGTTTATGCTTTCGATCAGGATGGCGTTCTGTGCTTCAAGGGTCGTTATTGTGTCCCCGATGATGCCGGCCTGAAGCGAGCCATACTTAGTGAGGCTTATAGCAGCCCTTATGCTATGCATCCTGGTGGAGACAAGATGTACCAGAATCTGAAACAAAGATACCGCTGGGAGGGTATGAAGAAGGATATTTCAGATTATGTATCGAAGTGTATGACCTGTCAGCAAGTCAAAGCGGAACATCATCATCCTTCTAGTTTGTTACAACCCATTAAGATTCCTGAGTGGAAATGGGAGCGTATCACGATGGATTTCGTTACCAGGTTGCCTCTGACTCCTTCTAAAAAGGATTCTGTCTGGGTTATTGTTGATCGACTCACCAAGTCAGCTCACTTTATTCATGTACGAGTTACTTATTCTCTAGAGAAGCTGGCTAGGCTGTATATCTCAGAGATCGTCAGATTGCATGGGGTACCCTTATCTATCATATCTTATCGAGATCCGAGGTTCACTTCTCATTTCTGGTCGGCCTTGCATAATGCTTTGGGTACGCGTTTAAATTTCAGTACATCCTTCCATCCTCAGACTGATGGTGAGTCTGATAGAGTAATTCAGGTTCTTAAAGATATGTTGAGGGGATGCGTGATAGACTTCCGCGGTAGTTGGGAAGATTTCTTGCCCTTGGCCGAGTTTGCTTATAATAATAGCTATCAGGCTAGTATTCGCATGGCCCCTTATGAAGCTTTGTATGGTCGTAAGTGTCGAACTCCTATCTGTTGGACTGAGTTGTATGATAAGAAGACTTTGGGTCCGGAATTGGTCCAAGGACTGAAGAGACTGTCAGATTAATCCGTGATCGCCTGAAAGAGGGCTTTGACAGACAGAAATCTTATGCTGATCGGAGAAGAAAGGATATTGAGTTTGAGGTCGGTGATCAAGTCTTTCTGAAAGTATCTCCATGGAAGAAAGTTCTGAGATTTAGAAAAAAGGGTAAGCTGAGTCCGAGATTCATTGGGCCGTACCGTATCGTGAAGAGAGTTGGGCCAGTTGCCTATCAGCTTGAGTTACCTCCTCAGCTCAGCCGTATCCATAATGTCTTCCATGTGTCCATGTTGAGGCAATACCACCCAGATCCTAGTCATGTCATTCAAGTTTAGGATGTAGAGTTGAGGTCAGACTTGTCCTACGAGGAGGAACCAATTCAGATCTTAGATTTTGATGAGAGAGTTCTGAGGAACCGATGCATTCTGATGGTAAAGGTACAATGGAGAAATAGGAGTCCTAGTGAGGCTACTTGGGAGATCGAAGGATCCATGAGAAAACAGTTTCTGCATCTATTTGATTCAGGTAAATTTTGAGGCCGAAATTTTTCTGAAGGAGGGGAGAGTTGTAACACCCGGTAAAATATATGAAAAAAAATAAAAAAAAAGGGGAAACGAAGGTGAGGGTGTGGAGGCTCGAACCCGAGACCTCAGCCCTCACCATCCAACTTGTTAACCATCTGAGCCAAGGCTCATTTCTGATTTTACCTCCCCCCTTTTTGTCCTTAAGATTAAAGAAAATTTGTTTTACATCTGCATTTAATTGAAGACGCGTCTCTTCACCTACCAAATTGAATGCCCTTTTTCCCTCTTTCAAGTTTCGAGAAACATCCCCTCTCCTAACGCTCCTACCCACCCCGACCGGCCACCGTTGCTTCCCCCTCCACCGTCGCTATGTGCGCAACACCGCCGCCGCTGGCGTGTGCACCGTTTTTCCCTGAGCTCATCCCCGGTAGTCACTCGCCTTTCCCCCGCCGCCATCGTCGTGATTCGAGGGTTAAAGGTTCGACGAACCCTACCCTGATTTTCGTCAGCTTCTGCTCGTCGGTTAAGCCTCTATCGGCCGTCCACCCGGTGTGCTGTTGCCACCTCCGTTCTCCCCTCGTCGTGCCATGCAAAACACCTAAAGTCTCGTGTCCAACCAACGCCGGCGAAGCCTCCATCGGAGCTACGTGAAATCGAGCCATTACGAGCTCTCCGACGAGTTTCCGGTGGTCGTCCGGCGTTGTTTCTGTTTGGGTAAGTGAGCCGGCCTGAACCAGCTGGACCGGTCGGCCCTTCAGCCAAACCCGAACCGGTTTGGCCCAAAGCCCAAACCCAGTCAACCCGAGCCATCGTCTGACCCGAACCGACCCGTGTCTGAGTCAATTCACTGAGTCAGCTCAGTGAGTCAACTCGCCTGAATTGACTCAGTGAGTTAACTCACCGAGTCAACTCAGTTGACCCCTGTTGACTGCTGACGTCATCATGACATCATCGTTGACTCTGACCTTCTGTTGACTTTGACCTGCTGACGTTAGCGTTGACTTGCTGACGTCAGCGTTGACTTTAACCAAAAAATCAAATTTTTCGAAAAGGCCCTATCTTATGTTTTTTGATGTCCTTATTTCGTTTTTGAAACTCGTTTTGCGAAATTCCGACTCTAAGACTCCCGAATCTGACCTTAAACCCAAATCATGCATATGTACTTAATTATCCTATTCAAATATTAGTAAATCGAATAAGTGACTAAAATAGTGTTTTAATTGTGTAAAGGTACCTGAGACTCATGTGACCACTCTCCAGCTTAGCCTAGCTCCTCTCGACCCGCTCACCCTCACGCTTCAGTGAATATCAGTATGAATCCAAACCTTGTGTATAAGAATAAGTTTAACTTTTATTTCACATTATGACCAGTACTCTTTCTTGATCTAGGATCTGACCCTGTATCCGAGCGTACTGAGGCAGGTGTCCGTTAGACCCTTCTCCGACCAGCTTTTGAGGTGTGTTCCATGTGTGCTATATTCTGTTGAATGAGTTTCATAATGATTTAATTATAAACAATATTATGTTTGATTAATATTCTAATTGTTATTGAGATTGCATCACTATGTTAGAAAATGAGATGAAATGATGAAGTGGATATATAATGCATTCTCTACCTACTTGATGTATGTTTGCTCATTCCGTATACTTGTTATGTGATTGCTAGATCTGTGATGATATTGTCTGACTGTTTGATGAACTTGATAGTATGATCTATTAGCTTGACCTATGATGGCACAATATGTTTGCATGATGAATAATGAGTGTCTGCTTTGCTCAATGGTATGCCCAATTATCTGTCAAAAGAATGAATCTTCTGTTTCTAATACTCTGAATAGAATGCCTGCCACATGTACTCTGTTATTCATATCTGAAATCTGAACACTGATTACTATCTGGGGTATACTATTAGGGTATGTTGTAAAGTTTCTGTTGGTACAGCCCTGATCCAGCTGGTAAATCCTTATGGACTCAAGGTCTCCCCTTGAGTGGGTACATATGCTTTAGCACGGGTAAATCCTTATGAACCTAAGGCAGCCCCTTAGGTTGCACCTATGCCCATCGGGCCTAAGGTAAATCCCTATGGATGCAGTTCTGGGGGACTGCATTTGGTGTAAGGTTGGAGGGTAGTCACTAGTAAACTCATGCGTGCATTCGAGCATTGTATTGAGCTGCTATGTGTTCTTATGATATGATTGTTGTGTATTCATTGCTTGTTTGATCTGTACTTATTGGAAAACACTGAGCTCCCTAGCTCATTCCCTCCTCTTCTCCCCTTTCAGATACTTGTGATAGGCTACCCCTTTTGGACCCTACAACTGGAGGATCGACACATTTAGCTCTAGACTGTTGTAATGTTCTTATCTTCCAAACTGTCTGTATTTGGGTGACTTATGCCTATATTTTGATACGACTTATCTTTTGGTTTTGCCGGATATTGGCTTTCGTTAGAACTAAACATTTTATGCTTTCATATCATCTATTTTGTAATCACATGATACTAAACTATTACTTACTACTCTTGGATGGATTTGAAAGCGTTTCTGGTAGATTTTATAATCGTTCTGAGGATAACATTGATATGTATTCGTTAACAGGTTTATGGTATGATTCGTAAATCTCCCGAAAGGGGGAAACTATGTCAGTTTTGATATTTTTACTGTGATATTTCACAAGGGTTTGATTATAGGTTGTGGCTGCCTGGAGTTGGGTTAAACACATAAGCGGGTCCAGGTGGTTACATTTAGTGGTATAAGAGCTTTTGGTTTTAAAAACCTCGGACTGTGTATGAGTCCATTTTACGCAATGGTTGAAAAGTTTTACAAATAAGTGTTTTGAAATGAGTTAAGTCACCCAATTTTTGTCTGCTTAATTGTGTTCAATTCTCCATTGCTATGAACTGACCCTAAGCTTATTCCTTGTAGAGATCCTCTGCTATGAGTGCTGTCGGAGGACGTCGACCTATTCGGAGACGCGGCAGACCTGTCCGGTTTGCCGACGCTATGAATGATCCGGTTGTTGAGCCACCTACTTCTACTCTTGTCCCTGGTCCTACCGACCCTTCCGTACCATCTGGTCCTACTATAGTGTCTGCTCCTCAGTCTGCCCCAGAGATCGATGTGTCTACTTCGGTCAGAGGAGCACCGTCTTCTTCTGAGCCTCCCACATCTGTTACTGATGAAGCCCTTAGTAGACAGTTTATGCAGTTGATTACTGGTGCGGTTAGAGCAGCTGGTACTGTCCCTGAGGTTCCCATCTCTCAGACTTTGATCACGAATGGGGCGAGAACTTTTGATGGCCCTACTGGTGGAGCCCCGACCGAGGCAGAGGAATGGCTCCACGATCTCGAGAGGCGTATGGATTCTTTGGGTCTTGAGTCACCCAAGATATATTTGGGAGCAGTCTCTATGTTGTATGGGAATGCTCGTACTTGGTGGGAATCTGTGGTTAGTAGTGTTCCTGCGGCCCGTTTGACTTGGGACTTTTTCAAGGAACGCTTCAAGAGCCGCTTTGTTGGTGAGCGTTACATGAGGCAGATGCAAGAACGATTCAGGACCTTGACTCAGGGAGATATGTCTGTATCCGAGTATGAGACAGAATTCTTGGGCTTGCTCAGATTTGGGGCTAGTTTAGTGCCCATCGAGAGGGAACAATGTCGTAAATTTGTGATGGGGCTGAGATATGAGCTATGTGTACATGTTGTTGGTCATCTGGATAAGGACTTCGATACTTTAGTTGAGAAAGCTAAAGAACTGGAAGAAGTTGAGCTAGCAGCCACTGGTGGAGGTAGAGTTGACCGAGAGCCGTCTAAGAGGCCTCCTAATCCCGAGCCTTCCTCGCGTCATGGAAAGAGGAATCACACTTCTGGTCATTAGAGAGGTAATTTTCGATCCAGACCTGATGTTTCTTCGACCCCGGCTGCTAGTAGAGGTGATTCGTCTGGTTTCACCCCTATGCCCCTTTGTGTGCATTGTGACAAGCGACATGGGGGGAGTGTAGAAGGAAGACCGGTACCTGTTTTCGATGTGGGTCTGGAGACCATTTTCTGAAGAATTGCATTGTCCCATCTTCTGCACCTCGGGCATCCTTCAAGACCCCTGCACGCTCACAGACTTCGGTACAGACTCCGGCCAGGGGTCGTAGTCAGAGTAGACCATCTACATGTGCTGGTAGGACAAACTCTAGAGCACGGTCCCATCAGAGTGGGGGACCTGTTTTGTCTGAGGCTAGGCAGCCAACACTTGTATATGCTACCAGACGACGTTATGATAGAGATGAGCTGGATGTTATAGCAGGTACATTTACCATTTTCTCTGTTCTATACTTTGCATTGCTCGATAATGGTTCTACCCACTCCTACATTTCAGGATCTGTTTCCCGAGACCTTCCATTTCCAATAGAAGCCACAGAGAATGTTGTTACAGTTATGAGCCCAGTAGGTCAGTCGGTGACCGTGGATAAGGTGTTTAGGCGTTGTCCTCTTGAGGTTCAAGGGGAAATATTTCTGGTTGATCTTATGGAGCTCCCAATGGAGGAGTTCGATCTGATCTTATGTATGGATTGGTTGATCGAGCATCGGGTTAACCTTGATTGTGAATTGAAAAGGGCAACCTTAAGAACTTCTGATGGTCAGTCCGTGGTTCTAATCGGTGAACGTCGAGGTTACTTGTCGAACGTAGTATCTGCTCTGACCGTCGACAGAATGATTCAGAAGGGATATGAGACCTTCATTGCTTGCCTCCTGAATACGAAGGGTTCTCTGTCCAAGATTGAAGAAATTTGCACTGTCAGCGAATTTCCTGATGTCTTTCCCGAAGAGTTGCCCGGGTTACCTCCGGATAGGGATGTTGAGTTTGAGATTGAGACTTATTCGGGGTCTCCACCTGTATTCATGAATCCCTATCGTATGGCCCCTAAAGAGCTTAAGGAGTTGAAAATTTAGTTGCAAGAGCTGCTTGATCGAGGTTTCATTCGACCTAGATCTTCACCTTGGGGAGCTCCAGTCCTTTTCGTCAAGAAGAAAGATGGTTCACTCCGATTATGCATTGATAATCAGAAATTGAACAAGCTGACAGTTAAGAACAAATACCCGTTACCCAGGATCGACGATTTGTTTGATCAATTTCGGGGAGCCACAGTTTTCTCAAAGATTGATCTTCGGTCTGGATACTATCAACTGATGATAAAGGGATCTGATGTTGCGAAGACAGCTATCCGCACTAGATATGGGCACTATGAGTTTCTTGTGATGCCTTTTGGTCTTACCAATGCACCAGCTGCCTTCATGGACATGATGAACCGTGTGTTCCGACCCTATATAGACTAGTTTGTTGTGGTGTTTATTGATGATATCTTGGTTTATTCTCGGACAGAATCTGAGCATGTTGAACATTTGAAGATTGTTCTGCAAACCTTGAGAGAGCATCGTTTGTATGCTAAGCTGAGCAAGTGTGAATTTTGGCTCAGAGAAGTGACATTTTTTTGGCATATTGTATCAGCTCGAGGTATCCAGGTTGATCCCAGTAAGATTGAGGCTATCATTAGTTGGAAGCAACCCAAGAATGTCTCTGAGATCCGTAGTTTTCTGGGTTTAGCTGGTTACTACCGCCGCTTTGTCGAGGGTTTCTCCATCATTGCCGCCCCTTTCACGAAGCTTTTGAGGAATAATGTTCCTTTTGCTTGATCTCATGCCCAGCAAGCTAGTTTTGAGAAACTGAAGGCAGTCTTGACTCAAGCCCCGGTCCTTTCACAACCTGAGTTCGGGAAGGACTTCTCAGTGTACAGTGATGCCTCACACTCTGGGCTTGGTTGTGTACTGATGCAAGATAGGAAGGTAATCGCTTATGCATCACGTCAGGTACGACCACATGAGTGTAACTATCCGACCCATGACCTCGAGTTAGCTGCAGTGGTCTTTGCTCTAAAAATC
Organism: Hibiscus tridactylites; assembly: GCA_958450335.1. NCBI lineage: Eukaryota > Viridiplantae > Streptophyta > Magnoliopsida > Malvales > Malvaceae > Hibiscus > Hibiscus tridactylites. The sequence continues at coordinate 73,092,931 of OY288279.1, forward strand.
TGGAGGCACTATCTCTACGGAGATAAGTGCTATATCTTTACTGATCACAAGAGCTTGAAGTATATCCTCACTCAGAGGGATTTAAATATGAGGCAATGTCGTTGGGTTGAGCTGTTAAAGGATTATGATTGCATGATTGAGTACCACCCGGGAAAAGCCAATGTTGTTGCCGATGCCTTGAGTCGTAAGACCATATCCGACCTGAGATCCTTGTTTGCCAGGATGAGTATTTATAGTGATGGTAGTTTGCTAGCGGAGTTGCAAGTTAAACCAACTTTGGCCGAAGAGATTAAGGCCAAGCAACTCTTAGATAGTTCCTTACTCCCAGTCAGGCAGCAAGTTGAGCAGAGATCCACATCTGTTTATGCCTTCGATCAGGATGGCGTTCTGTGCTTCAAGGGTCGTTATTGTGTCCCCGATGATGCCGGCCTGAAGCGAGCAATACTTAGTGAGGCTCATAGCAACCCTTATGCTATGCATCCTGGTGGAGACAAGATGTACCGGAATCTGAAACAAAGGTACCGCTGGGAGGGTATGAAGAAGGATATTTCAGATTATGTATCGAAGTGTATGACCTATCAGCAAGTCAAAGCGGAACATCAGCATCCTTCTAGTTTGTTACAACCCATTAAGATTCCTGAGTGGAAATGGGAGCGTATCACGATGGATTTCGTTACCGGGTTGCCTCTGACTCCTTCTAAAAAGGATTCTGTCTGGGTTATTATTGATCGACTTACCAAGTCAGCTCACTTTATTCCTGTACGAGTTACTTATTCTCTAGAGAAGCTGGCTAGGTTGTATATCTCAGAGATCGTCAGATTGCATGGGGTACCCTTATCTATCATATCTGATCGAGATCCGAGGTTCACTTCTCATTTCTGGTCGGCCTTGCATAATGCTTTGGGTACGCGTTTAAATTTCAGTACATCCTTCCATCTTCAGACTGATGGTCAGTCTGAGAGAGTAATTCATGTTCTTGAAGATATGTTGAGGGGATGCGTGATAGACTTCCGCGGTAGTTGGGAAGATTTCTTGCCCTTGGCCGAGTTTGCTTATAATAATAGCTATCAGGCTAGTATTCGCATGGCCCCTTATGAAGCTTTGTATGGTCGTAAGTGTCGAACTCCTATCTGTTGGACCGAGTTGTATGATAAGAAGACTTTGGGTCCGGAATTGGTCCAAGAGACTAAAGAGACTGTCAGATTAATCCGTGATCGCCTGAAAGAGGGCTTTGACAGACAGAAATCTTATGCTGATCGGAGAAGAAAGGATATTGAGTTTGAGGTCGGTGATCAAGTCTTTCTGAAAGTATCTCCATGGAAGAAAGTTCTGAGATTTGGAAAAAAGGGTAAGCTGAGTCCGAGATTCATTGGGCCGTACCGTATCGTGAAGAGAGTTGGGCCAGTTTCCTATCAGCTTGAGTTACCTCCTCAGCTCAGCCGTATCCATAATGTCTTCAATAAGTCCATGTTGAGGCAATACCATCCAGATCCTAGTCATGTCATTCAAGTTCAGGATGTAGAGTTGAGGTCAGACTTGTCCTACGAGGAGGAACCAATTCAGATCTTAGATTTTGATGAGAGAGTTCTGAGGAACCGACGCATTTCGATGGTAAAGGTACAATGGAGAAATAGGAGTCCTAGTGAGGCTACTTGGGAGATCGAAGGATCCATGAGAAAATAGTTTCCGTATCTATTTGATTCAGGTAAATTTCGAGGACGAAATTTTTCTTAAGGAGGGGAGAGTTGTAACACCCAGTAAAATATATGAAAAGAAAAGAATAAAAAAGGGGAAATGAAGGTGAGGATGTGGAGGCTCGAACCTGAGACCTCAGCCCTCACCATCCAACGTGTTATACATCTGAGCCAAGGCTCATTTCTGATTTTACCTCCCCCCTTTTTGTCCTTAAGATTAACGAAAATTTGTTTTACATCTGCAATTAATTGAAGACGCGTCTCTTCACCTACCAAATTGAATGCCTTTTTCCCCTCTTTCAAGTTTCGAGAAACATCCCCTCTCCTAACGCTCCTACCTACCCTGACCGGCCATCGTTGCTTCCCCCTCCACCGTCGCTCTGTGCGCAACACCGCCGCCGCCGGCGTGTGCGCCGTTCCTCCCTGAGCTCATCCCCGGTAGTCACTCGCCTTTCCCCCACCGCCATCATCGTGATTCGAGGGCTGAAGGTTCGACGAACCCTACCCTGATTTTCGTCAGCTTCTACTCGTCGGTTAAGCCTCTGTCGGCCGTCCGCCCAGTGTGCTGTTGCCACCTTCGTGCTCCCATCATCATGCCGTGCAAAACCCCTAAAGTCTCGTGTCCAACTGACGCCGGCGAAGCCTCCATCAGAGCTACGTGAAATCGAGCCATTACGAGCTCTCTGACGAGTTTCCGGTGGCCGTCCGACGTTGTTTCCGTTTGGGTAAGTGAGCCGGCCTAAACCGGCTGGACCGGTCAACCCATCAACCAAACCCGAATCGGTTTGGTCCAAAGCCCAAACCCAGTCAACCCGAGCCCATCGTCCGACCCGACCCGTCTCTGACCCGAACCGACCCGTGTCTGAGTCAATTCGCTGAGTCAGCTCAGTGAGTCAACTCGCCCGAATTGACTCAGTGAGTTAACTCACCGAGTCAACTCAGTTGACCCCTGTTGACTGCTGACGTCAGTGTTGAATCTGACCTTCCGTTGACTTTGACCTGCTGACGTCAGCGTTGACTTGCTGACGTCCGCGTTGACTTGCTGACGTCAGCGTTGACTTTGACCAAAAAGTCAAATTTTTTTGAAAAGGCCATATCTTATGTTTTTCGACATTCTGATTCCGTTTTTGAAGCCCGTTTTGCGAAATTCCAACTATAAGACCCCCGAATCTGACCTTAAACCCAAATCATGCATATGTACTTAATTATCCTATTCAGATATCAGTAAATCGAATAAGTGACTAAAATAGTGTTTTAATTGTGTAAAGGTACCCGAGACTCATGTTACCACTCTCCAGCTCAGCCTAGCTCCTCTCGACCCGCTCACCCTCATGGTTCTGTGAATATCAGTATGAATCCAAACCCTGTGTATAAGAATAAGTTTAACTTTTATTTCACATTATGACCAGTACACTTTCTTGATCTAGGATCTGACCCTGTATCCGAGCGTACTAAGGCAGGTGTCCGTTAGACCCTTCTCCGACCAGCTTTTGAGGTGTGTTCCATGTGTGCTATATTCTGTTGAATAAGTTGCATAATGATTTAATTATAAACAATATTATGTTTGATTAATATTCTAATTGTTATTGAGATTGCATCACGATGTTACAAAATGAGATGAAATGATGAACTGGATATATAATGACATTCTCTGCCTACTTGATGTATGTTTGCTCATTTCATATACTTGTTATGTGATTGCTTGATCTGTGATGATATTGTCTGACTGTCTGATGAACTTGATAGTATGATCTGTTAGCTTAACCTATGATGGCACAATCTGTTTGCATGATGAATAAGGAGTGTCTGCTTTGCTCAATGGTATGCCCAATTATATGTCAAAAGCATGAATCTTCTATTTCTGATACTCTGAATAGAATGCCTTCCACATGTACTCTGTTATTCATATCTGAAATCTGAACACTGATTACTATCTGGGGTATACTATTGGGTTATGTTGTGAAGTTTCTGTTGGTACAGCCCTGATCCAGCTGGTAAATCCTTATGGACTCAAGGTCTCCCCTTGAGTGCGTACCGATGCTTTAGCATGGGTAAATCCTTATGGACCTAAGGCAGCCCCTTAGGTGGCACCTATGCCCATCGGGCCTAGGGTAAGTCCTTATGGATGTAGTTTTGGGGACTGCATTTGGTGTAAGGTTGGAGGGTAGTCACTAGTAAACTCATGCATGCATTCGAGCATTGTATTGATCTGCTATGTGTTCTTATGATATGATTGTTGTGTATTCATTGCTTGTTTGATCTGCACTTATTGGAACACACTGAGCTCCCTAGCTCATGCCCTCCTCTTCTCCCCTTTCAGATACTTGTGATAGGCTACCCCTTTTGGACCCGGCAACTAAAGGATCGACACATTTAGCTCTAGACTGTTGTAATGTTCTTATCTTCCAAACTGTCTGTATTTGGGTGACTTATGCCTATATTTTGATACGACTTATCTTTTAGTTTTGCCGGATATTGGCTTTCGTTATAACTAAACACTTTATGCTTTCATATCATCTATTTTGTAATCACATGATACTAAACTATTACTTACTACTCTTGGATGGATTTGAAAGCGTTATTGGTAGATTTTATAATCGTTTTGAGGATAGCATTGATATGTATTCGTTAACAGGTTTATGGTATGATTCGTAAATCTCCCGAAAGGGGGAAACTGTCAGTTTTGATATTTTGACTGTGATATTTCAGAAGGGTTTGATTAAAGGTTGTGACTGCCTGGAGTTGGGTTAAACGCATAAGCGGGTCCAGGTGGTTACACTTCTTTTCAGATAAACAGATCCAATTAATTGGGACGGTGAAATCAAACTCTAAGCTGAATCATAATAATAAAATCATGACACGTTCTTGTTCCTAAGCATTCATCCCAGCCTTAGTTAGGAAAACATGTTATTAATATACATGAAAGTAATGAAAATTAATACCAACAACTAGTTCATCCAATGAGATGAAACATTAGATCTCTTAAATAAAATCATATTCGAGTTTCAACGTTGTGAATGGAACAATTAGATTAGGAGGATCATTGTATAATAAATTTATATATTACTCAATTCAAATTAATCAACCAGCAAATTAAATATTGATGATTATAAAAAAAACAAAAATAATAAGGGCAAATAATCTACCCCTAGAATAAAAGCAATACCGACTATGATTGCTCAAGTAAAAGATTGTTTATTATGACACGTATCCAGAATCATTAAAACCATTTTGAGGTTAGTTGAGGCATAAACCATATATTTGAAATGTATACAAAGAAAAGGCCTTCCTGTGGAAGCAGGCAGGTGGATGTAATAAAAGTTGGATGACATGTGGCTGGTTGTAGTAGCGAACTGCATAATTTGAACACAATCATAATGTAATGACTTGACCCAAGAGAGTGTCTCTTGAATAACAGCACAAGCCTCTACCACCTTCGGATCGAAAACAAGTCGAGAATGACCTGACAACCAACACTCAACATGCCCATCGACATGTAGTAGGTGACAGTTTCTCATAAATGGATGGAAAACTACATCAAATCTTAATGGGGGATTTGGATCGGATAATATCTAATTACCACATTTAATTTAACAACTTTCCATTCACTCAAGTTTTGGCTATAAAAATCCTCCAACCCTCAAGCCCCTATCCACAGTCCACACAACAATCAGCAATCAACAATAGCACTTTACTTGCAAGTTGCAACTTCTTTAAAATCCTTTTCTTTTTATCTTCTTGTAGGAAATCAATATGGCCAGCTCTTTGCCCATTAAGCTTGCATGCATGGTGGTGTTTTGCTTGGTTGTGGGTGCACCCCTGGCTCAAGGAGCCATAAGTTGTGGTCAAGTCACATCCTCCCTCGCACCCTGCATGCCTTACCTGACCAGCGGCGGTGATGTTCCTCTAGGTTGCTGCAGTGGGATCAAATCCCTCGACGCCGCCGCCCAGACAACACCCGACCGCCTAGCAGCATGCAACTGCCTCAAAAGTGCGGCAGCCAGCATGAATGGCATCAATTATAGCCTTGCAAGTGGACTCCCAGGCAAGTGCGGTGTGAGCATCCCTTACCAGATCAGCCCCAGCACTGACTGCAAAAGGTTCCTATCTAATATTAATTAGTGAGTTGATTGGTTATGCTTATTTATTTATTAACTGATGGATGATCTATTTTTGTTGTTGTTGTTGCATTTGCAGCGTAAAGTGAAAGTTTGGGCATGGAAGTCGATCAGCTATTGGAAGGGAAAATAATGATAGCAAAAGAATGAAAATGGATGTTAAAAATCCATAGGGATAGTCGGATAGTCTAGTACTCCCATTTCGAGTTATCCTGGATGTAGAGTTGTTCGTTGTGTACTAGGTCGTTTTATGCGACTATATAATATTATCTTTTACCCACTTTTATTATTTTTTCTTTTTTATTCAAGTATTATTATAAATGTATCAACAATATCTAGAGCATGTGGTTAAAACTCTCAATTGATATCCTCCCTTTCTCTTAGGTTGTGTGTTCAAGACCAAGCAGGAGCAAAATTCCCGTTCCCCTTCCCCTCTCTCAATGTAGAAATTGTTAAAAAAATTAATCAGTTTATACAACAATTGTATAAAGACAATCCAAATATCCGATAAAACCCGACTTGAAGTGATATGAAATTCAATTTTACTTGACATATTATCAACCCGACTTGTTGTTGACCCGACCTGTAAATGACCCCAACATGTTAACTGACCCAACTTATAAATGAAGGAAATTACTTACGCCATCCAAAACTCAATATTTTTAATTTTTTTTCAATTTTTTAATATGCCTAGAACTCTTAACTATTTGGAGGAAATTACGTACTCAATCCAAAACTTAATACTTTAATTTTTTATATACCCAAAACTCATAATTGTTTGAGAGGAAAACTACCCACTCAATCTAAAAATTCAAATTTTTTAATTTTTATAAATATATCAACAATCTCTAGAGTATGTTGTTAAAAGTCTCAATTGATATCTTCCCCTTCCCCTAGGTTGTGGGTTCAAGACCCAGCAAAAGCGAAAATTTTCTTCCCCTTCCTCTCTTCCTATGTAGAAATTGTTAAAAAAATAATCAGTTTATACAACAATTGTATAAAGACAATCCAAATATCCGATGAAACCCGATTTGAAGCGATATGAGATTCAATTTTACTTGACATAATATCAACCCGACTTGTTGTTGACCCGACCTGTAAATTTAGGGGCTTAATTGATTTTTTTAAGTTCAAGGGCTTCTTACACCCGTAAGCCTTTTTATTATTAAAGCTAAAAATGTTATTGTTTATATTAATTTTGTTGTGAATAAAACAACAGAGAACAATAATAAGAACAAAGAACAAAAATGGAAGAACAAAGAGATGAGAGAAAGAGAGAGATTTGTATTATTCTCAAATATAGACTTGTGTACAATGTCTTCATCAAATCATCTATTTATCGACATAAGAAGTACATATTACATTGAACTCTAATTAAATGAGATAGTACTCCTAATGATAAAGTAAATCAAACTCCTTAGATAAAGTTCTAATCATGATAGACATCCACATAGATAAATATTCATAACACTCCCCCTTGGATGTCTATGTAGATAATGTCCCTCGTTAAAATCTTACTAAGATAAAAACCAGTGGGAAAAAATTCTTTAGTGAAGGAAAAAGAGTACACACATCTTTGATACACATAAATGTTGCCTCATTAAAAACCTTACTAGGAAAACCCATTGGGACAAAACCTCGGTTAAGGGAAAAAGAGTGCAACGCATATTTACTCCCCCTCATGAAAACATCTAATAAGATCTTTGAATCTTCATAATTCAAACTTGAATATTATTTTTCTAAAGATAGCGGGGGATGAAACTTTGGAGTAATATTTTCCATGATGTATCCACCTTCCATTATCCCTACACAAGATAGTATTTGTATCATATCTTGTGAAAGTAAATCACATATCTTCTGGATATGTTGGGTCAATGGTCTTAGCCAAACACATTTTTGGCTTGCCTTGTGCATAACAATTATTTCTACAAGATTTGATGAGACATCGACGAATGTTTGAATATCTAAATGTAATGATCTTTGTATATTCATAGATATTTCTTGACCAACTAATATATAGTGCTTCAAGACCTAGAAAAGATATAATTATCTTTATTCACATTCAACAATCTTACAACTATTGGGATACTCAATAGATATGCTCTATTCATATTGAATATTCTTTAAGATTCTTTCAGCTTATGTCTATTCATAGACAAAAAGAAATATATAAAAATGCTCGATCTTCAGGTCAAGATAAACTTGATGTCAAGATTCAAGTACTTGTATTGAAAGTACTTCATGAGTTTCCAATTTGAAGCTCTCTTGGAGTTCTAAAATTATCATAATGGATCTTGATCTAAACTCCTTTATAAAATACATAAGGAAATCTGATCATTCTTATAGTATTTTCTCAATTAGTATTCGCTAAGGTGATTATACCAAATGCGCCAAAATATTCATAAGACATGTCTAAATAAATTTCCTCGGAAATTTCCAAATGCTTCTAGCATTTTAAATCCTTCAAGGATAAATATGGATCCACAAATAATTAGACGCATATAAAATTTTTCATAACTGCCAAAGTAATAGCATCCACCATGAAATAACTAAAACTTTTCATAAATCATAGTTCAAGTCGTATTTACGACTACTTATTTGTGCCTCACTTGCATTACACCTTAAGGTGATTGGACTGTTGGTCCAAATACTTCTATTTTAGAAGTCCAAATCCTTTAAGTATTTATATAAATATATCAACAATCTCTAGAGCAGATGGTTAAAGCTTTCAATTCATATCCTCCCATTCCCCTAGGTTGTGGGTTCAAAACCCACCAGGAGCAAAATTCCCCTTCCCCTCTCCCTATGTAGAAATTGTTAAAAAAAGTAATCGGTTTATACAACAATTGTATAAAGACAATCCAAATATCCGATAAAACCCGACTTGAAGCGATATGAGATTCAACTTTACTTGATATATTATCAACCCGACTTGTTGTTGATCGGACCTGTAAATGACCCCAACATGTTAACTGACCCAACTTATAAATGAGTAAAGTAAGTGTTACCCTTTGTATTCAATTTAACCCCGAAGCTCTTAATTGTTTGGAGGAAATTACTTACGCAATCCAAAACTCAACATTTTAATTTTTTTTTCAATTTTTTCATATGCCTAGAACTCTTAACTGTTTGGAGGAAATTACCTACTCAATTCAAAATTTAATACTTTAATTTTTTATATACCCAAAACTCTTAATTGTTTGAGAGGGAAAGTACCCACTCAATCCAAAAATTCAAATTTTTTAATTTTTTTTCATATATCCTAAACCCTATTATCCCATTCACATACCATATATCCCTAAACCACATACTCTAAACCTTAAATCCAAATTCTATACCCTAAAATATATTATAATCATCATCATCATCATTATTAGGCCTAAAGGTGTAAAAAGCCCTTGAAATTTTCGAAAAAAAATCAATTAAGCCCCTAAATTTTTTTACACATAGTTAAGCCCTTGAACCGATAAATTGAATCAATTAAGTAATTTGACCAATTTTGACCATTACTTTTTTATTGTTATGAGATTCAATTTTACTTGACATATTATCAACCAGACTTGTTGTTGACCCGACCTGTAAATGACCCGACTTGTTGATCTGACCTGTAAATGACCCCAACATGTTAATTGACCCAACCTATAAATGAGTAAAGTAAGTGGAACTCTTTCTATTCAGTTTAACCCCGAAACTATTAATTGTTTGGAGGAAATTACATACGCAATCCAAAACTTAATATTTTAATTTTTTCAGTTTTTTCTTATACCTAGAAATCTTAACTGTTTGGAGGAAATTACCTACCCAATCCAAAATTTAATACTTTAAGTTTTCATATACCCAAAACTCTTAATTGTTGAGAGGGAAACTACCCACTCAATCCAAAATTCAATTTTTTTTTAATTTTTTTCATATATCCTAAACCCTATCATCCAATTTACAAACCATATATCCCTAAACCACATACTCTAAACCTTAAATCCAAATTCTATACCCCTAAAATATATTATAATCATCATCATCATCATCATTATTAGGCCTAAAGGTGTAAAAAGCCCTTGAATTTTTGGAAAGAAAATCAATTAAGCCCCTAAATTTTTTTACACATACACTACACCAAGTCTGGTATATAACGGCACTTTTTGCGGCATTTTTAGGGAAAACACCGCTAAATTTGAACATGTTGCGGCGTTTATGAAACAAACGCCACAAAACGACACACTTCTCGACGTTTTTGAGTAAAACGCCACTAAAACTCGTACTTTAGTGGCGTTTTTGGTGAAAACGCCGCAATAGATTCGGTTTATTAGTAGCATTTTGTAATAAAATGCCGCAAAATGCGTCTTTTACTGACGTTTTTTTACAAACGCCACAACAAGTGTTGTTTTGGTAGCGTTTATTTTTACAAACGCCGGAATGGTAAACTCATCTTCGACTACTCACTCTCGTACACTTCCTCACCATGAATCCCTAATACCCAATCTCTTTTGTCGTTCTTTTTCTAACAATCCTTCAGAACTCTAATTCGAGACGCCGCTTTGCATTCTTTTCCCCAATTTACTGGTCATCTCGTGGCTCCATCTCTTCTTCCTACTTCTCAATCTCCGATTTTCTCTCCGTAAATGAGACAGCGGTTCCAGCTATTGCTAACCCTTGGTGGAGATCCATGGCTACTTTCACTCGTACGTAAGTTCTCGCTTCCTTTCTTTTTTCCCAAATAAATTTGATTTCTTCCCCTTGTTGCTGTCAGCTGTCAACTTTACAGCTTAAGGAACATGTAAATATGGGATTTTGATTTTGTTGTTGCATTGTACGATTCTCTCTCTCTAATAAGGGGATTTTGTGGCTAATCAAATTGTTAATTTTGTTTTGAATGAACTGGTTATTTGCAGCTTAAGGAACTAATTTCTCGCGGCTATGAGGTTGTTTTAGTGACTTCAGGTGTTGTTGGTCTCGGCCGTCAAAGGCTTAGATACAGGGGATTGGTTAATAGCAGGTTCTATTCCTTCAAAACCCTTTTTCATTTTTTGGGGTCAGGAACATTGATAAATTATTACTTTTTCAGAAATTTTGAATTAAAAAAGATTTGATCTTTGTGTTTTAGCTTGGTTGATTACCTTCAAAACCAACCAGTTGAACTGGATGGCAAGGCTTATGCTGATGTCGGCCGGAATAGTTTAATGGCTCTTTATGATACTCTTTTAGCCAGGTGAAAACGAATATGGTTTCTAGAATTTTTTTATTTCATTCTTTATGTTTCACTTGCTTTAATATGCAACTCAAATCTTTGTGCAGCTTGATGTTACTTCTTCACAACATCTTGTAACAGATACTGATTTTGAGATTTATGCTCCATTATACTCAAATCTTTATGTTCCATTATACATAATTCTGCAAGGCCATATGGAATATAACTATTGAGATTTATGCTTAATGTGGTAATACTATTAAGTTTATGTGGGTTTTTTGTCCAGTGATACATCATTTGGTCTTTGGTCTTTTGTTTAGAATATCTATTGAATCAAGCAAATATAAGATGAAACTATTTTAATTATCTCCCTTTTCTCCCTTATCCTTGTGTATTGTTGTTTGCGGTGTGGAGGTGCCAGGATGGCTTGTGCATTTCCTAGCTTAGAATCCTCTGATAGCTATTGTCGCTGGCTTTTAAAAAATGTTATAAGGCTCTCTTATGATTGTAATAGAAGAGAATAGTTCTCATCTAGAATAGAAAGATGCCAAGGGAAGTTGATATAAAATTTCTAGGAATCTGGACAATGGAATATGTCGTTGGAATAAAATTTCTAAGAATAACATCTCGTAGAGAGCCGGAAGCACCAAAACCTGAACCAGAGCCTACCACTTAAGTTCTTTTCCTTTGCAGCTATGAAGGCTGTGGAAAGACATTTATTGATGCTGGTGCTTTGAGAAAGCATTCACACATTCATGGAGAGAGACAATATGTTTGTCACTATGAGGATTGTGGGAAGGTATCTTGCTTAAAATCTCTACTTTTGATGCATGATACTTTCAGATTTATTTTATGAAAGTTCCTCTAAGAATCACTATTAGTGTTACGTAATGAAGCAGTTCTGATTTACGCTTGCTTGGGAATTTTGGAAATGCTTAATTATTGATACTACATAAATTTTTGGATAGTTCAAAACTGAAAAGACACTTGGTAAATCTGTCCTTTTCTTATTAATTTATACTATATATATATATATAGCTTGCATAATTGTTCCATTACTTGTTTTGTTTAAAATTGTGAATTGGTTTTGATAGCAGGAGATGTAAGGGACAATGAACGTTAATTTTAAACCATAATGAAACTTGGTGAAATTGCTAAGTAGAACATTTGTGATTTTGTAGACATAATTTTGCAGTGCATGTGGGTATCAGGTTTTCGGCACCTGTTGTTTTGTTTTAGAGGCTTCATTTATTAATTTGCTTCTATGGGTACGGGCATATATGCATAGCATTGCCTATGGTTCTGCATCATCTGATCGCCCTTATGCTTGCCCTTATGAAGGTTGTGAAAAAGCTTACATACATGAGTACAAACTAAAACTCCATTTAAGGGGAGAGCATTCGGGTCACATGTCGGATGAGAATGCCGAGAATGCCACACCTAATGGCGACAATGAGATGAATGAAGGCAGGGATCACGATGCTTATGCTGGAAAGCGATTTAATGGAAAAAGTCAGAAACAAAGTAGGGCCAAGCCAAACGTGAAGATGCCTCTTGCAAAGATTGCAAGGCAGAAAGGGTCGAGTCCTTCCCCTGTGACTTTGCCCGTACTCAAAAAACAATGGTCGTGCATATATTGACACCTGAAACCAGATAGTATGGTTTTGAGCATTATGTTCTTATGTTTCTCAAATTGTTGTATTTAGTTTTCTGCTTATAATTTCTTGATTGCAAAATGGAATGCATTCTCTTTGTCAAGCAATATGGTCAAAGCATAGGAGATGGCTATTAATGTCAATGCTCTGTCTTAAGCCTTTAGCCTGTGTAAGTTTCAGCACACTCAACTCCAAAATACCTGTGTTTTATTTAGTTTTGTTATTTGGATTTTGTATTTTTTGCTACTTCAATTGCCAACCAAATTTTAAGTATCTCGGTTTTCTTTGAATTAGGATATGAAATTGAAACCATATTATTGTAGTGATTCAAAATTCAAATATAATGTGTCATAATCAACTCTCTTGTCTTCCTATTAATCTAGCATTATTACAAATCTAATTGACTCCTTGATGACATTACTTATGGTAGAAGGCATATTGATTGTTTTAACCATATGAAACTGTTATTAACTTCTCATATCTATCTTTTTTGGTATAGGAATTCGAGATGGTGGTCGGTAGTAGTGTTGACCAAGAGCTAGTGGATCGGGAAAGAGAGGCATAGGAACAAAATATGTAGAGGGGTTAAATTGTGACAAAATGTACTTTTTGTAATGAAATAAATATTTTGTTTAACCAATATTTTAAGTTAATTGTGACAATATATTTTTGGGATGAAATAAATATTTTATTTAACAAATATTTTGAATCTGTAATTTTCATATTTTGACGAAATAGAAATATGAAAATTTTAATTTTTATTATTATTTTATTTCCCCTACAATCAAGCTTAGCGGCGTTTGAAAAATAAAACGCCACTAAAAGTTAGGCTATTGCGGCGTTTGTAAAATAGAACGCCATTGAAGGTCACGGTGTTTGAAATATAAAACGCCACTAAAGAACAGTTATTCGTGGCGTTTAAGCGCCGGAAAAGTTATTAGCGGCGCTAAAAAACGCCACTATAGGGTTAAGAAAATACTTCTAAAGAACTGTTTTGTTGTAGTGATAGTTAAGCACTTGAACCGATAAATTGAATTAATTAAGTTATTTGACCAATTTTGACCGTTACATTTTTATTGTTATTTGCTTTAGACTGCTACATTATAAACTACAATTTTATCATGTGAAATTTACATATTTTTTAAATATATGTTTTTATAAGTTTATTTTAGGATTTTTAAATTTTTTTAAATAAGATAAAGATTTCAGAAAAAGTCAAGTGACAACATTGAGACACGACACACTGCATCAATTGATAAAAAAAAAACTTTTAGTTGCAACATCAATGATGATCAAGGGGCTTAATTGATTCAAATCATTGATTCAAATGCGTAATTGGGTGTAAAAAATTTAGGGGCGTAATTGATTTTTTTTATGTTCAAGGGCTTCTTACACCTTTAAATTTTCTTATTATTAAAGCTAAAAATGTTATTGTCGTTATTAATTTATTATTATTTGAAAATAAATATAATTTGATCTTGTTTACTCGTTAATTTAATATTGTTGTTAGTGTAAAGACTATTAAAAGCAAAATTATTACTTATTTTTAAAGTAAGATTTCAATTTTACAAATTATGAAAGTATGTAGGATTATATTGCGTAGATGATTTATTTGAACCTTTTGAATATTTTAACTTAGTAAATTGTTAATTTTTTATTACAATATTCACTGAAAAAAGTAGTTATTACTAAATACTAATATGTTTTTTTTTACTCAAATTAATTCGACTTAAATAATACTCGAACAAACTATAAGTCGATCCTTTGACCCGAATAGACAAGTCTATTTACAAATTAAACCGCTATTAATAGTCAATCATGCAATTAGTGAAAGAGGAAAAACAATACATATGTTCCAAATTACAATAAAATAACTTAAAAGGACAATAAAACTACACATGTGGTTACTAAACTATTCATGTTTTCCTGTTTTGGTCACCAAATTATTTTTTTCATCAAAAACGTCCCTAATGTTTTGTTTCATTATTAATTTGGTCACCTTTTGTTAAAAAAACTAACAAAATCGTTGACCATGCTTTTATACCTTTTCCCCAATTTTTAGGTCATTTTTATGATTCAAATTAACTTATTTTATTATTTAATCGTTGACCTGATTTTTCTTAAAGAAAGTTCAAATTATTTAAACGGTTAAAACCTTAATTTTTCATACTTTTCTTTCATTCATTTTGCAAGAGAACAACATTGGTTAAGGGAGAATAAGATTGAGGCAAATAGCAGATAGAAGGAATGAGAGTGAATCAAATTTGTTGTTGTGCCATTTCTTTGAGTTGTTTGATGTTGAAATTCTTAAACAACCGAAAGTTGTCATAGTTGGTCTATAAAAAAGAGGAGAGCTATAAAGAATGCAAGGACTAGGAAGAGGATGTGTTAGTTGTTTTGTTTTGTTGTTCTTGCCTATATATTATTTTTCGGTAATTTGTGATTTAGGGTTAACATTGTATTTCTTGGGCTAAGGGTTATTTGTCTATAGTGAATTACACAAAAGATATTGTGGTGTAATTATTTAGAGTTGATTTATGATTTGTTAAGGTTATTGTTTGTGTTAAGGGTTTTATAGGTTATTGGTGAAATGTTGTGGTTTATGTAGGGTTGATGATAAAATTATTTAAGAGTTAACGCTTGTGTAAGTGTTTGAAGTAAAATGAATGAAATAAATTGTTTTGCTTTGAAACGCAATGTCAATGTTTTAACGTTAAAAAAATTGCATAAATCATAAACAGTTAAGTTTAAAGTAAGCATAAATCTTACAACATAAAGAAAACATTATGAAATTAGTAAGCATGAAGCTTAGAAACAACTAATCACTTCATTTAGGAAGAAGCTACTAAACATAAATAAACTATAAGAAATAATAACTTAGAAATATTCTAAAATTTGGATTAAACTGCTAAACATCAAAGTAAGTTCATATTCAATAACAAAAAAAAAACTGCTAATCAAGTTCAAAGTAGCAACCTTTCATTTTTTTTATCAGCAACTGTATGATTTTATTCATCAATAAACAAAAAACATACAGCGTGACGGATCATACGTCTCGTTAAAAACCTCCCTAGTGGAGGAAAAGAGTACGATATGATCCGTCAAAAAACATAGAAACAAAGCCAAGCCTATCATAAACAAGCCACAAAGAGCGAACATCGATCCACGCCTTCCTTTGCTAACACATCTGCAAAACCATTAGCCTCTCTAGGCACATAATGAAACTGTATCTCATAAGAGACCCTACAAGCCTGATCGATCAATGAAAATACTTCCCACAAATGCCATGGTCGTTTCGCCGAACGTGTAGCCGAACTCAAAGCAACCTGCGAATCCGACTCAATAATCACACATTGTTCACGCGAACACCTGTCCAGAACTAAACTCAAAGCAAACGCTATAGCCCGCATTTCAGCTTCATTTGAGTTCATCAAACCTAACGGTCCTGAGAACATTCCCAAAATTTGACTCTCCCCATCACGCATCACACCTCCAAACCCCGCAGGATCTGGCTTCCCCCGCGCAGAACCGTCAACATTAAATTTTAGAACACCCTGGATCGGTGGCTGCCAACACACCACAACCCTCACCTTCCGCGTTGAAAGACTAACAACAAACGCAGACGGACATGACCACCAAACAGATTCGGGCAACATCTCTCTCTCGGCACAAACCTTAATCCAGTAAAAAGACCACAGCTTAACCAAAAAATATAACTCGTCCATCGACAAACATGCCATTCACAAGGACAAAATAAAAAAATGCCAGAAACTACTAAGACGATCCAAAGTACTAATTGTCAAAGCGATTTGATGGTGTTCAATGGCGATCACCGAGAGATCATTGGAGATCACAAGGAGGACGATTAGACAGACAACATTGTTGGACTCTACTTGTAGCAAACCTTCCGATGCAACTTCATTGGCAAGGAATATAGAAAATTTTGACAGATATGGGATCGTCGTTGATGACTTTGTACTACGGAAAAAGGGCAAAATATAGTTCTCTATTTGGGTTTGTACAAATGAAAACAAAGGCTGAAGCTGAGAGGGTGATTGAAAGATTTGATGGGTTTTGGCTGTATGGATCGGGGTGAGGGTACATATGGTATTGCGAGATACGCAAGTTCGTATTGGAGAAATAAGCGATGTAATTATCATCAGTATTCTAATTTGATCCTAGGTGTAATAAGGGGAAACTGAAACCACATAATCAGGGGTGTCATCATTCACAAAATCAATCGAATCCCATACGTTATCAAGGGACATCGAAAACATTGAAACAAAAAATAAGGACTCACCAATCGAAATTATTGACTCCTAGGCGACAAGAGTAGATAAAGATACAGATTGGGAACCAAAAGATAAAGGAACCGCATGTTGAGTCTAGATCGATTGTGGGTGTGGTGGATAAGGACAAATGGGAAATCCTACAGGCGTGCGCAACAGATTTTTGTAAAAAAACCTATAGTATTAAGGAGTTGACAAAAATTTTTTAGAAATTAAAGATTGAGGGTTGTTCGGTGATGCGTGCTGTGGGCTCCTTAGTTTTCCTCATGTTTGAGGATAGTGCTAATTGGAAGAAACTTATGGAGGAACAATGTTTTTATCAATGGCTCGAGAATGTGATGGAATGGTCGCCAACATTAGGAATTTTTAATCAAAGATTATGGCTATCCGTGAGTGGCATTCTAATCCACGCCCGGTTGAAAGAGACTTTTCGAAACATTGTTGCGATATGGGGTGGTTTGGTACAAATTGATCTGGAAACAACATCGCCATCTACTTTTGAGAGATGTCGATTCCAAATTGAAACATACTGGATATATAAGATTGATGAATTAATGGAGCTGTGTGTAGAGAACAATACCTTTTAGATTCGAGTGGTAGAGGAGATTGTAAAAGATACCGCACGATTAATTGAGGAGCAAGGGAGGAGGCAATAGTATCGAGGGATGCAAGTGTTGTAGTGGGATACAAGGGGATTAGGGTCGGAGGATTAGGAGCTGATATACGGGGATGGATTTTGCTGGACATTGAGGATGAATTTTGCATTGTAATAGCATGTCTTTTAGGCGTCTAGCATTGTTTTGGTGTATTTGTTCCTTTGTTGGCAGACTTGTTTTGGGGTTTGTCTTTTTCCCACTTACATAGGTATTCTTTACCTCCACTTAGGATTAGGGAGGTTTTTAATGAGGCCTATGTTCGTGGTGGCTATGTATGATTCTCCTAATAAAATCATACGTTTTTCTGAGCAAAAAAAGTACTAATTGTCGTTTTTAGATGAGGTACATCAATATTTATGAAAATATAAAATTTTTAGCAACAATCAAAATCTCTTGTTAATGTACAACATCAAACAAAATACATGTTAGCCAACTTTTTCAGTAAAACTCAACGATTTTTCGAGTAGGGTGAGTTGTTGAACTTTCTTGATAATTGTTGAGCATCCATCTAACAACATGGCTGTTGGTGGCTGTGTAGAAGCTTGCTAGTGGTGATGAGCACCTGTAACGGTGGTTGTTTGAGCCACTGGGTAAGAGCACTTCTGGATTCGACATGTTGTTTCCAAGTACACAGAAATGATCTTTTTACCTATATACGAGAGTATACTAGTTAGTCTTCAAAATTAAATTTAAGTACACTATGTGGAAGAGACATGTTGTATAAGGTAGAAGAGTTCACTGGAATTTTAGAGATTTTTGTACTTGTTGATGCTTGAGAAGGAGATCAAATAAAACTATTTTCACCAACAATGCCTTTACGTGTTATTACATTTTATCCATATTTTTCACATTTCCTACATCTCATGGTTACACCTTTTATGAAAATCATACCGCCATGATTAATGGTTTCATCAACTTCTTTTCTCCTATTCTTGTTAGGTCTTTTTTTATTGTAGATTATAGAGTTTGAATTATTGTTAATCTTTATCCCTTTAGGATTCTTATCTCCTATCTTATCTCCTAGGATGAATTTAATTTCAATTTAGAGCAGTGCATTTGTAACTTGACTCTTTGTAATTAGCCTATAAAAGGCCTTATACCTGTGTTATTTGAAATCAGAAAAAACTGAACAAAGTATCTCATTGAACTCTGCCTCTAAACATTCAGTTTCTACATGGTATTAGTTTAGGATTCTCGATCCTATCTTGGAATCCCAATGGCTAGCGAATGTTGGAAAATTCATGGTAAGCCAGCAAATTTGGCCACATCCGAGAGCAACATTGGTGGCCTATTCAGCACACAACAACTTGAGGAATTGCCACACCTAATTGTGAAGATGACCACGTCCTCTAATTATCAGACTGCCTTTACTGCACATGACGGTAGTATTTCATTTGGTAATGTTGTCGATAAAAAGTATTTTACGACTTGGATTGTGGATTCTAGGGCCTCTGACTATATGAAAAGGTATATGAGTATGTTCAAAGAGTTTTCCAGAATTAGAACTAAATCCAACGTCAAGAAAACAACTGGTTCCTTGGCAGCCATTGAAGGGAGTGAGACTATTTAAGTTAATTAGGACATTGAATTAAATTCAATTCTTTATGTTCCATAACTTGGATGCAACTTGTTGTTTGTTAGTAAATTATATCTTGATATGGGGATGTTGTGTTAAGTTTGATCTAAATGGTTGTGTTTTTCAGGTAATGGATTCGGGGGAGATGATTGGCAATGCTAGCTTGTATGGTGGACTTTACATACTTCAGGGTTCTGTTCCTCCAACATCGCAAGCCTACTCCAATTGCATCTCACAACCTCTTTCAATGCTAGACCACAGTAACATTATGTTATTGCATTTTCAGCTAGGTCATCCAAGTTTCTTTTACCTTGTAAAAATGTACCCAGATTTATTTCTCCACAAAAACATAAATACCTTTCATTGCGACATTTGCCAATTTGCTAAACATCACAGAACATATTTTCCTTTATCCACCTACAAACCGTCAAAACCATATTCCCTCATCATAGTGATATTTAGGGACCTTCTAAAATTAGAAATGTCAGTGGATCTCGTTGGTTTGTTACTTTTATAGATGACCGCACTAAAGTAATCTGGACCTTCCTAATGAAAGACACATTCGAAGCTAGTGGGCTCTTTAAAGACTTTTAGTACGGTAAAATATTAATATCAAAGTCATTTTCAAATACTTCAACCGATAACGACATTGAATATTTTTCCAAAAAATTAGAGTCTTTTATTTTGAGAAAAACGGATAATGCACATTAGCTCTTGTGTTGATAGTTCCCAACAAAATGTGATTGTTGAGTGCAAAAATAGACATCTTTTAGAAGTAGCTAGGTCTCTTTTATTCTCTTCCAATGTTCCTAAATACCTTTGGGGAGGAAGTTGTCCTTACATCAACACATCTTATTAATAAAATGCTCAGTCGAACCCTTAAATTTCAGTCACCCAGGGATGTTCTACATGCCAAGTTTCCTTATTTCAAACACATATCTTGTAACCTTCTATTAAAAGTCTTTGGGTGTTCAACTTTTGTTCACATTTATGAGCAACACCGGTTTATATTGGATCATAGGTCCCCTTCCTAATGAAAGACAAATTCGAAGCTAGTGGGCTCTTTAAAGACTTTTAGTACGGCCAAATATTAATATCAAAGTCATTTTCAAATACTTCAAACCGATAATGACATTGAGTATTTTTCCAAAAATTTAGAGTCTTTTGTTTCGTGAAAAAGGGATAATGCACATTAGCTCTTGCCTTGATAGTCCCCAACAAAATGTGATTGTCGAGCGCAAAAATAGACATCTTTTAGAAGTAGCTAGGTCTCTTTTATTCTCTTACAATGCTCCTAAATACCTTTGGGGAGGAAGTTGTCCTTACAGAAACACAACTTATTAATAAAATGCCCAGTCGAACCCTTAAATTTCAGTCACCCAGGGATGTTCTACTTGCCAAGTTTTCTTCTTTCAAACCCATATCTTGTAACCTTCTATTAAAAGTCTTTGTGTGTTCAACTTTTTTTCACATTTATGAGCAACATCGGTCTAAATTGGATCATAGGTCCTTAAAGTGTATTTTTCTAGGATACTCACCCACTAAAATTCTATTCCCCAATCAATAAAAAGACTTATGTCTCTATGGATGTCACCTTCCTTGAACATCAACCATTTCCCCAAAACTAAAATTCAGGTGAAGATTCATATTGAATTTCAGTCTCCATTCTTTGGTAGTTTTTATAATTCAGCTAGTTTACCCTTGTCTCAACAGCCTACATTAAATCCACATGTATTATTACCCTCACCTTCTTCAAATCCACAAGTATTATTACCCTCACAATCATTACCTTCTTTGCCTTTACCACCCACTTCTCCTCCACCAAATTCTAATCCACCTATAACTCCACAAATCGAAAGAAGGGAACTAAGTATTTATAAAAGAAGAGAAAAGTCCACCATACAACTTAGACGGTGTCAAGAGTTGGAACTAAATCCAATTACCATGGAAAGTTTGGAAGTTACCGAATCTCCTCATAATGAAAATCTTGTTCCTATTATTTATACTGACGATTTGTCGATTGCTCAAAGAAAAGGTGTGAGGAGGTGTACAGCTCATCCTATATAGAAATATATGCCATATAGCAGATTAATGCCTTCATTTTGGGCTTTTACAGTTAATGTTGATAAAGTACAAATTCCTAGAATAGTAGATTAGGCTCTAAAAGATCTTAAGTGGAGGAAGGTAGTTGAAGAAGAGATCAAGGCCCTCGAGAAAAATGAGACTTGGAACTTGACCGATCTACCTCAAGGGAAAAACCAGTGGGTTGTAGATGGAATTTTACAGTTAAATACAACTCCAATAGCAAAATTGAAAGATTCAAAGCAAGGTTAGTACCAAAGGAGTTCACACAGTCTTATGGTATAGATTACCAAGAGACCTTTGTTCTAGTTGCAAAACTGAACACAGTGAGAGTCTTGTTGTTGTTGACAGTAAATCAAGATTGGCCATTTTTTTAGTTAGATATCAAAAATGCATTCTTGAATTGAAACCTAACTTAGGAGGTGTACATGGACATCCCATCGGGTATGAAGAAAGCTTCAACAACACACAATGTGTGCAAATTACAAACAATGTCAGACTGACAATATTTTGTTCATTAAGGTACATCAAAGAGGTGAACGAACAATTTAATTGTTTACGTGGATGATATAATTGTTACTGGAGATGATTTTGCATAAATAAATAAAAAATCTTAAATCTTTACTAGCCAAGGAATTTGAAACCAATAATCTCAACCATCTTAGGTATTTTCATGGAATGGAAGTGGCAAGATCTAAAGCATGTATTGTTATTAGTGAACGAAAGTATATTCTTCATCTTTTAATAGAATCTGGTATGATAGGTTGTAAGCCGGCTGAAACACCAATGAAGGTGAACTTAAAGTTCATAAAATATGGTGAAGGCATTTTAGTTTGCAAAGAACAGTACCAAAAATTGGTTGGTAAACTCATTTATCTCTCCTTTACATTACCTGACATAGATTTTTCGGTTAGTGTGGTGAGCCAACATATGAACGATCCAAGAGAAGAGCATCTTGATGCAGTAAATATGATCTTGAGGTACCTTAAAATTACTCTAGGACTGGTTTGATCTTCAAGAAAAGTGAAGATAGATCAATAAAAGTTTTTACGGATTCTAGTTGGGCTGGAGAATTAACAGACCAAATATCAACCATTGGTTGAAACACCAATGAAGGTGAACTTAATGTTCATAAAATATGGTGAAGGCATTTTAGTTTGCAAAGAAAAGTACCAAAAATTGGTTGGTAAACTCATTTATCTCTCCTTTACATTACCTGACATAGATTTTTCGGTTAGTGTGGTGAGCCAACATATGAACGATCCAAGAGAAGAGCATCCTAATGCAGTAAATATGATCTTGAGGTACCTTAAAATTACTCTAGGACTGGTTTGATCTTCAAGAAAAGTGAAGATAGATCAATAAAAGTTTTTACGGATTCTAGTTGGGCTGGAGAATTAACAGACCAAATATCAACCATTGGGTATTATTCTTTTGTTTTGGGGAAATTTAGTTACTTAGAGAAGAAAGAAGCAAGACTTAGTTTCATGGAGCAGTGTAGAGGTCGAGTATCGAGCTCTTGTCTTAGGAATTTCTGAAGGCATGTGGTTACAAAAGATGATGATGGAACTAAGACAAGGTGACCACAAACAGTTTGAAATGGAAACTGGTAATAAATATGCAATAAGTATTGCGAAAAATCCTATCCAACATGATCAGACGAAACATGTGGAGATAGATAGACATTTCATCTCTAAAAAAGGTCAATGATTGAGTTATAAAACTCGACTATGTTCCTACAAAACACCAGGTAACTGATATTATCACCTAGACATTACCAAGAAACATACTTGAAGAATTTTCATCCAAGCTGGGAATCTACAACATATACTTTTTAGGTTGAGAGGGAGTGTAGATTATCGAGTTTGAATTATTGTAAACATTTATCCCTTATCATAAGATTCTTATCTCTTATCTTATCTCCTAGGTTGAATTTAATTTCAATTTAGAGTAGTGTATTTGTAACATAACTATTTGTAATTAGCCTATAAAAGGCCTTGTACCTTTGTTATTTGACATCAAGAAAAACGGAACATAATATGTCATTGAACTCTGCCTCTAAACATTTTGTTTTTACGTTGATGTTATTCTTAGAGTACGAGGTAAGATGGACCTACAATAATCTTATTTAACCCATTTATTAGGACTTCTAACTAAATTCATCATTTGAGAGTATATTGCTTGTTAAGTGGTCTTTTTATAGCACTCATCTAAGTACGATTCAGGCATCCTCCAATCAGTCGTATCGCTGAAATTGTATAGTGACATGAAATTTATACACAAATATATTAAACATAATAATGTGATGGCAAGTAAACAAGTCAACAACTAAAGAAACAAAAATTCAGTAAATAAGCATACATGCGGTAGCACTACAAGTCTCAGTAAATAAAATACAGTTTATGATAAGTAAATTAGTTACCTATCAAGTCTCAATTTCTACATGAACAAGTACGCTTAGTCAAGTCCACCACATGTTGGGTGTGTGGTCCACATGAAATCTGGTACTTGTTAACACCAACATTGGTGGGCGAACACCTACACAAACATATTAAAGGACATTAATTTTTCAATGAACATTTACTGCATCTAAACATATATGTGTTAGTATTTGAAGTAGTTACCTACACAAAAATGGTGTATTATGGAAAGGACTGAATTGGAATAAATGAGGAATGTGAAGTCCATATGGTAATGACTAAAATGAGTAAACTTGAAACATTAACCCTTGCATGCCTATTATCCGTAAACCTAACTTTAGTGAATTTAGATGAGTAAGCTAGTTTATGTGTCGTCAAGTTATTAAGTTAGAATTTATTAATTGGTTAAAAAACTAAAGATAAGAAAGAGCAAAAAGAAAAGATGCCTTCCTCTTTTCTATTTTGTGGGATTCTAGTGAGAGAAAGAGTAAATTTTCATTGAACTTATAGAGAGAAAATGGAGTTTAAGCCAAAACACAAATAACTATTATTTGATTCAAATTTTATAAAAATAAATTGCTTAGAAAAGTGTTGGATATTGATGGAAATCAAGGTAAATATTTATGAACCCTAACTTTCCATTTATATTCTTAATGTGAACTTTGATTCTAAATAATGATGGGAAATTGTGTATTTACATGTATGTATTTTATGAAATCAAGTGGAGAGTTTGAACCCTAAATCAAAAAGAGGAAGAAAGGCATGATCATGTTGAT
Source organism: Hibiscus tridactylites (assembly GCA_958450335.1). Lineage (NCBI taxonomy): Eukaryota > Viridiplantae > Streptophyta > Magnoliopsida > Malvales > Malvaceae > Hibiscus > Hibiscus tridactylites. The sequence continues at coordinate 73,117,382 of OY288279.1, forward strand.
AAGGTATGAGTGAAAATTGAAAGATTTTATTTTAAGGTGAGTGTAATATGGTTGTGTGTGGATGTGTAATAGTGAATTTATAAGTATGTGTTTCTCTATGTTTAGTAATATGAATAGGTGATAACATAAAATTTTCCATGTCTTGATTTAATCTATTTTTAGTTGTTGTAAGTTTAAAAATAAGTTAATTCTTGATCTTAATTGTATGTATTATTTAGCAGTGAAAAAATAGTTAGAAATAAGTATGCATTATGTCATGTTTTGACATAGTCACGATACATGAATGTACTGTGCCTAAATAATAGCTTTGATTAATAACCAAAGATGTCCAAAATTTTGATGTCTATTTGTCCAAATTTTTAGATGTAAATATGTCTAAAATTATTTTTTTTTTGAAAAAAAACGACATGCCTCGTTAAAAATCCCTTTAAAGGTAGTATCAAACCGAGGTGTGATCCTGACCACCTAAGGGGAAAAGAGTACATGATATTCAATAAGAATAAAAGGATGAGCAACCATCACGTACAGAGGTAGAAATAATCTCGGGACAAACCGAGTCAAAAAACATTGAAGAGAACGACCTAAGGGCCCAAGAGGCCAAAGAATGGGCTACAACATTAGCCGACCTAGGTACGATGATGACTATATAGCCATGTTGAGAACTATGAAGGAGCCGCACCTGATGTACGTGAGGACTGAGAACCGATAGGTCACCATGGGCATGTTTAGCTTGTTGACGGTCACAATAGAGTCAGTCTCTATCGCAACACAAGGCTAGGCCTTGTCATGAGTCAAATGTAGACCAGCAGTGACAACATAGGCCTCAGCCAAATCAAAGTCTGTGTAGCTAACAAGGTGCTGATGAAGGCCTCCCAACACCAATCCGTGAGAATCACGGCCAACTACACCAATGCTCGCAGAACCACACATAGGGTCGAAAGCCCATCAGTGTTGACTTTGATGTGGACTGGTGCACGAGCAAAACCTAGGAATGAAGAACGGTAAGCCACGAGGGCTATAAACGATCTTCATGGACCTAGTCATTATGTAGATTCCAAAGATTCCAAAGCACCGTGACCAGCAGAGCAAAAGAGTTCACCAAAAGCAAAAAGGCAACATCACAAATCCATGTAAGAGTGGGAGAGATAGAACTATGAATGAGAGCATGAGGCATTCTGGCTAGGCGAATAGTCTCTGTCGTAAATGGACAATCAAGAAGAGCATGTAGAACATATTTGAAATAGTCCATACTAATAATATGTAATAAGTCTGATAAAAGAAGGTCTTCCAAGTACCATATGCGTAAGTTTGAGTATCTAAAACATTCATCAAGATATTTCGATCAACATGATCAAACTCAAACAGATATTCCGATATACAAATATGTATAATATGATGCACATAATATAATAGCATGCACCCAACTACATCATAGTCCGAAGAGTAAGGTTCATGAGAACCACTCTCTACATCGTCACCGTGTCTGAAGTGGAATTCCGCCCGAATGGTGAAATCACTGATCTTCCCCGTACAATTTCCCAACCCATATGATATGACATTTTATTTCGACTTCTGAACCCATATGATATGATTGCAAATTTTTACCACTAACAAAGCCATCATTTGAACATAATCCAAATGCCTCCAAAGTCCAAACTCACCGACAAATCAAAGAAAAAGAAAACAATGATGGAGAGGAATGAACTTACCCAAAGTTGAAACGAGTATCACCCTGAACTTCACCCAAAAAGAACTGACCTAAGCGAACCTAATTTCAATATAAGAATAAAAATTAAAATAAAGCATCAGACCCATAAGAGCTATATACCACAATCCACATAGTAGCCAAAAGATATAAAACAACATCCAAGACCGTAAACATGGAAACAAAGTTAAAGAGAGAAGAAGACATACCTGGAAATTAAGGTTGGGGTTTTGAATACGCCAGAGTACAATATTTCGCCAGTGTCGGCTTATTGAAATGGTGCGATGGTGTCGCTCGCTCCTCCCGATTCGACAGAAAATAAAAGAGATGGTGTTTAGATTTAGAACAGAGTACATTAGATTAGGTTTTGTTTTCTTGAAAAAGTCACATGGCATCCCCGAAACGTCCCCAGGTAAGCATGAAACGTCCCCGAGTTCGTTCAGTTGTACCCTGCCACCATGGCATGTCCCCAGGACGTCCCCTAGCCGTCCCCGTACTGTGGATGTATCGGCTACTTGAAACGGGGTTACTTTGCCGTCCTCGTTCTTCATAGGCTGGCAGCATGAAGGGCATAAACTATAGCCTTGTAAGTGGACTCCCTGGAAAGTGCGGTATGAGCATCCCTTACCAGATCAGCCCCAACACTTCTTGCAAAAGGTTTGGATCTAATATTAATTAGTGAGTTGATTGGTTACGGTTATTAATTTATTAACTCATGAATGATCTATTGTTGTTTTTGGTGTTGCATTTGCAACATCAAGTGAAAGTTTGGGCATGGAAGTTGGTCAGCTATTGGAAGCAGGGTTTTAAATCACGGTAGTGGTCGTGATCGCGGTTGCGGCATTATATCGCGGTTTCAGACATAAGTGGCTGAATTGCGGCGATCACGGATTGTTTTTTACCCCAATCACAGTTTCGGACAGCGGCGCAAACGCTATATCGCGGTCGATATCGCGGTCGCAATTCGCTTTTTAAATCCCTGATTGGAAGGGAAAATAATGGTATAAAAGAATAAAAATTGGTGTTAAAAATCGATAGGGATAGTTAGACACTCTATTACCCCCATATGGATTTATCCTAGATGTAGTGTTGGTCGTTTTATGCGACTATATACTATTATCTTTTACCCACTTTTATTATCTTTCTTTCTTTCAAACATTATTGTAAATATATCAACAATCTCTAAAGTAGTTGGTTGAAGCTCTCAAGTTAAATATGTGTTGATGTTATACTTTGCACCAAGTTCTCTACCATTCTCTCTGGACAATACTTTATGAACATCAACACCCTCATTCTTCAGGCCCATTATAACTTCTACATCTTCAATTGATACATAAAGTGCGTGTCCTTCAAATCTATAACACTCCTTCCAACATCAAAACTTTCCATTAATTCCCCACATAGGTCACGACGTAGTATGCACGATTTTATAAAAACTAACGACCCAAAAGAATGTCTTCATTTCATTAATGAAATCGTACAATTTCTTTTGACTACACCTTGTGTCAAAAGATGTTTACAGGGGATAAGATAACAACTTCATGCGTCAATCTCAATATAAACTATTTTTTTGATCGGCAACTGTATGATTTTATTATAATTATAAAAAACATACAGCTTGACGGATCACACGCCTCGTTAAAAACCTCCCTAAGCCTAATGGAGGAAAAGAGTACGATGAGATCCGTCGAAATAAAAAAAAGAACAAAACACCAACTTATATACATGCCACAAAAATCGAACATCTGTCCACACCCTCTTTCGCTAAGACATCTGCGAAGCCATTCGCCTCCCTCGGCACATAACAGAATTGAATGTCATACCCGACTTGACAAGCCTGATCTATCGCTAAGAAAACCTCCCACAACCGCCAAGGACGTTTTGCAGATTGTGTAACCTAGCTCAACGCCACTTGAGAGTCCGACTCTATAATAACACAGCCCTTCCGCCATTCCCTCTCCTGTATCAGACCCAAGGCGAAAGCTATTGCTCGCACTTCCGCTTCATTCAAATCCATCACACCTAAAGGTCCTGAGAACAATCCCAATATACGGCTATCTTCGTCTCGCATTACACCACCAAACCCCGCTGGACCCGGCTTACCACGCGCCGATCCATCCGTGTTAAATTTTAACACGCCCTTTAAAGGAGGCTGCCAGCACCGTCCCACCCTCACTTTTTTCGGTTGCGCACTAACCTCAAACTGAGCAGGACATGTCCACCATATGGATTCTGGAAACACTTCGCCTCGCCTATCAACTTTTATCCAGTAGTATGATCGCAATTTCACCAAGAAGCATAATTCAGATAAATTCAAACGTTTCCCACGGAAGATATACTCATTTCTCGCTAACCATAGCGACCACAATAATGCACTAACGCTCGCTACCCACCACATTTTCATGCAACCAGTAAAAATGCTATGGAAATCAATCACAAAAAATGCATCAAAACTGACCGGGAAAGTTGTGTCGATTCCCCACCATTGTCTCATCCATACCCAAGCTGATCGCGCAAAGGAACATTCGTACAAAATGTGAGCGATGCTCTCCTCCTCCGTCGTACACCAAGGACAACGTCCTTGATCATTCGGCAATGGAATCCCACGAGCACGCAAGAAGTCAGCCGTGGGTAACCGTCGTAGCCATATGAACCACAAGAAGGCCTGAACCTTAGGCGGTACCAGCACTTTCCAAGCAAAACATTCACCTAAACCCATATCTCCAACCTTATCAAACATAATCAGCTTCGACAAGGTCTGAACCGAAAAATTTCCATGAGCATCCGGCCTCCAAATCAAAGTGTCCATTCTGCCTTCCCATACCCGAAAATTGGACACCAAATTATGCAACTCCCGCAACTGCCCGTGCTCGAAAACCCTTAATTGCCTCCTAAAGAAATCGTCCCAATGCTGGTGAGAGAATCTCTCGTCCATTGCGTAATCACACACCCGCGCTAATTTGTCAATCGCCAACGAGAATAGACGCGGGAAAACATCTTTTAAGGCAAACTGTTCAACCTACGGATTGAACCAAAAAAGGATTGATCTCCCATTACCAAGTTTCCATAAAAAACCGGTCATGCCCATGTGTTTTTCCACTTGTGTTGCGCATGAATTTGCAACAATTTGTCTCCATACTATCGACATCGACGACAGCTTCTCTGTATTAAAACGCCACCACTACGTATGTTCACCATACTTAGCTACTAATAAAATTCGCCATAGAGAGTCTTTATCACGAGCGTATCTCCAAACCCATTTTGATAGCAAAGCCATGTTCTTTACCCTTAAATCCGCAACTCCCAAACCCCCAAACTGTTTTGGCCGACATACCACCTCCCACCCTACTTCACTCATACGTCGTTCTATTCCAACACCTCCCCATAGGAATGCCCTCCGGATCCTATCTAACCTGTCAATCACCCCCTTTGGAGCAACAAATAACCCCATATAAAATATAGGTAGAGAGAAAAGTACCGAGTTCACAAAAACAACACGAGGAGCAAAGGACAAAGATGATCGTTTCCATCCTGCTAGCTTGCGTTATCGGTTCCCAAGTAGCAACCATTCTCGGATTCGCTCCTATCACAAAGCCCAAATATACAAACAAAAAATCTGCTCTTTTACACCCCATCACCTCGGCCACACTAGCACTCAATTCATCGCCTATACCAATCGAGTATAATGAACTCTTACCAAAGTTTATCGTCAAACCAGAACAGACTTGAAAACAATGCAGGATCCATTTTTAACTTTGCGCAATCTCTAATGATCCCTCAAAAAATAACAATGTGTCGTCAGCAAACTGTAGGTGTGTCAAAAATATTCCTGACGCCACCTCAACCCCACAGATTAATCCTCCCAATTCGGCCTTTCGTAACATCAAGTGCATCGCTTCCGCGACAACCACAAATAGTAATGGCGATAGCAGACAGCCTTGGCGCAAACCTCTACCCATTCTGAATTCCTTTGTTGCATTACCGTTGAGTAGCACCGATAGCCTGGCAGAGCTGATACATTCACTAATCCAATTTCTCCATATGTCATAGAAACCCATTTTAGCTAGTACCTCATCCAAAAAACGCCAACTAACAAAGTCATATGCCTTTGCGAAATCGAGTTTCAATAAAAAACCACTAGCTCTCCTCTGACGCAGGGAGTGCACAACCTCAATAGCTAGAAGTACCCCATCCACTAATTGACGTCCCTTTATAAAGGCTGACTGCGTGTCGCTTATTAAATCACCCAAAACTAACTGCAATCGATTAGCTAGAAATTTCGCCAATATTTTATACACTGAATTCACCAAACATATAGGCCTATATTCACCAAAAGTCTTAGGAGATGATACCTTAGGCAACAAGACGACGAACGTGCAATCTGCATCCTTTGGTAACCGACCACTAGCATGGAAACTTTCGAAAAATTGGAAAACGTCACCGCTAACCACCTCCCACCCTTTCTTATAAAAATCCAAAGTAAATCCGTCTGGACCCGGCGCTTTCAAACCACCACTGCGTATGTTCACCATACTTAGCTACTATCAAACTTCGGCATAGAGAGTCTTTATCACGAGCGTATCTCCAAACCCATTTTGATAGCAAAGCCATGTTCTTTACCCTTAAATCCGCAACTCCCAAACCCCCAAACTATTTTGGCCGACATACCACCTCCCACCCTACTCTACTCATACGTCGTTCTATTCCAACACCTCCCCATAGGAATGCCCTCCGGATCCTATCTAACCTGTCAATCACCCCCTTTGGAGCAACAAATAACCCCATATAAAATATAGGTAGAGAGAAAAGTATCGAGTTCAACAAAACAACACGAGCAGCAAAGGACAGAGATGATCATTTCCATCCTGCTAGCTTGCGCCTAAAGTTAGCAATTATCGGTTCCCAAGTAGCAACCATTCTCGGATTCGATCCTATCGGAAAGCCCAAATATACAAACGAAAAATCTGCTCTTCTACACCCCATCACCTTGGCCACACTAGCACTCAATTCATCGTCTATACCAATCGAGTATAATGAACTCTTACCAAAGTTTATCGTCAAACCAGAACAGACTTGAAAACAATGCAGGATCTGTTTTAAACTTTGCGCAATCTCTAATGATCCCTCAAAAAATAACAATGTGTCGTCAGCAAACTGTAGGTGTGTCAAAAATATTCCTGACGCCACCTCAACCCCACAGATTAATCCTCCCAATTCGGCCTTTCGTAACATCAAGTGCATCGCTTCCGCGACAACCACAAATAGTAATGGCGATAGCAGACAGCCTTGGCGCAAACCTCTACCCATTCTGAATTCCTTTGTTGCATTACCGTTGAGTAGCACCGATAGCCTGGCAGAGCTGATACATTCACTAATCCAATTTCGCCATATGTCATAGAAACCCATTTTAGCTAGTACCTCATCCAAAAAACGCCAACTAACAAAGTCATATGCCTTTGCGAAATCGAGTTTCAATAAAAAACCACTAGCTCTCCTCTGACGCAGGGAGTGCACAACCTCAATAGCTAGAAGTACCCCATCCACTAATTGACGTCCCTTTATAAAGGCTGACTGCGTGTCGCTTATTAAATCACCCAAAACTAACTGCAATCGATTAGCTAGAAATTTCGCCAATATTTTATACACTGAATTCACCAAACATATAGGCCTATATTCACCAAAAGTCTTAGGAGATGATACCTTAGGCAACAAGACGACGAACGTGCAATCTGCATCCTTTGGTAACCGACCACTAGCATGGAAACTTTCGAAAAATTGGAAAACGTCACCGCTAACCACCTCCCACCCTTTCTTATAAAAATCCAAAGTAAAACCGTCTGGACCCGGCGCTTTCAAACCACCACTGCGTATGTTCACCATACTTAGCTACTATCAAACTTCGGCATAGAGAGTCTTTATCACGAGCGTATCTCCAAACCCATTTTGATAGCAAAGCCATGTTCTTTACCCTTAAATCCGCAACTCCCAAACCCCCAAACTATTTTGGCCGACATACCACCTCCCACCCTACTCTACTCATACGTCGTTCTATTCCAACACCTCCCCATAGGAATGCCCTCCGGATCCTATCTAACCTGTCAATCACCCCCTTTGGAGCAACAAATAACCCCATATAAAATATAGGTAGAGAGAAAAGTATCGAGTTCAACAAAACAACACGAGCAGCAAAGGACAGAGATGATCATTTCCATCCTGCTAGCTTGCGCCTAAAGTTAGCAATTATCGGTTCCCAAGTAGCAACCATTCTCGGATTCGATCCTATCGGAAAGCCCAAATATACAAACGAAAAATCTGCTCTTCTACACCCCATCACCTTGGCCACACTAGCACTCAATTCATCGTCTATACCAATCGAGTATAATGAACTCTTACCAAAGTTTATCGTCAAACCAGAACAGACTTGAAAACAATGCAGGATCTGTTTTAAACTTTGCGCAATCTCTAATGATCCCTCAAAAAATAACAATGTGTCGTCAGCAAACTGTAGGTGTGTCAAAAATATTCCTGACGCCACCTCAACCCCACAGATTAATCCTCCCAATTCGGCCTTTCGTAACATCAAGTGCATCGCTTCCGCGACAACCACAAATAGTAATGGCGATAGCAGACAGCCTTGGCGCAAACCTCTACCCATTCTGAATTCCTTTGTTGCATTACCGTTGAGTAGCACCGATAGCCTGGCAGAGCTGATACATTCACTAATCCAATTTCGCCATATGTCACAGAAACCCATTTTAGCTAGTACCTCATCCAAAAAACGCCAACTAACACAGTCATATGCCTTTGCAAAATCGAGTTTCAATAAAACACCACTAGCTCCCCTCTGACGCAGGGAGTGCACAACCTCAATAGCTAGAAGTACCCCATCCACTAATTGACGTCCCTTTATAAAGGCTGATTGCGTGTCGCTTATTAAATCACCCAAAACTAACTGCAATCGATTCGCTAGACATTTCGCCAATATTTTATACACTGAATTCACCAAACATATAGGCCTATATTCACCAAAAGTCTTAGGAGATGATACCTTAGGCAACAAGACGACGAACGTGCAATTTGCATCCTTTGGTAACCGACCACTAGCATGGAAACTTTTGAAAAATCGGAAAACGTCACCGCTAACAACCTCCCACCCTTTCTTATAAAAATCCAAAGTAAAACCGTCTGGACCCGGCGCTTTCGAACCATCACATTCCCTCACCACACCGTGAATTTCCTCCAACGAGAATACCGCAACCAACCTTTCCTTAGCAATCGAGGATAATTGTCGGAACTCCCCATCAAAATGCCATACACACTCCCGCGTATCACTAGAAAAATGTCTAGTGAATGCTTGCACCACATGTTGGCGCATTTGATTTGGTGCAGTGATCCACTTGTCATTAATCAAAAAACCAGGAATAAAGTCTTTGTTGAATGCAGTTTAGTGGATCGGTGAAAGAATGCCGTATTTCGATCACCCAATCGAAGCCATGTCGCGCGCGATTTTTGTCTCCACATCGCTTCCTTATGTTGCATAGCTCTCCATAACGCCTGTAGCCACTGACGTCGCTCTACCTCAACTCCCTCATCAACACTATTTGTATTTACCGCTTCATCCGCCAGATCGATCTTGCCTTCCATCTCAGAAATAGTCGCGTTCACATCCCCAAAACTGTCACGGTTCCATTGTTTCAAGAATGATTTCAGATGTTGCAGTTTTACCATAATGTTCACGTTGCCAATGCCCAAAACTGTCAATCGGACCCATTCTTCAACAATTTGGCGAGCATGATATCGACTCTCCATCCAGCAATTGAAGCACCTAAAAGGCCGAGGTCCCCAATCGTTCTCATCACATCTCAACAACAAGGGCGTGTGATCCGATATGCCCCGCGCTAAAGCCTCTTGTTGAATTGAGCTGAAAGCCTCCATCCAACCCGTCGATATCAAGAAGCGATCTATTCTGTTGCATCTATTTTTTGGACCAAACCATGTGTAGCGTTTTCCTAATAGCGGCAAATCCATTAAACCCGCGTGGAGTACAAATTCACCGAATATTTCCATTTCCACATCTCTGTCCGACACCCCAATTCTATCAGATTCATGTAAGATTGCGTTGAAATCCCCCGCAATACACCACGACCCCTCTAGATCTCTAATTTTATCCAATATCGCTGCCCAAACTGCTTGTTGTCCCTCAATCTCCGATGGGGCGTATACGACTACTATCCCGCAAGCCATATCATCTTGTAACCATCGGCCCCGCAACACAATAAAATTTCGTTCCACCTCGACTTGTTCTATATTAAATTTGCTTATTTCCCACACCACTAATATACCTCTTGAAGCACCAATTGAAGGCGCGAAAACTGATTCAAAGCTGTCCGTTCCCCATAAGTTTGCTATCCATGACTTCGACCACTCCTCCATCTTCGTTTCTTGCAACATCGCCATATCCACATTGTTTTTCCGTAATACCTCACGTACATACCGTCGCTTAGCACTCCCTCCCAAGCCCCGAACATTCCAAGATAGCAATTTCATTAGTCACAAGCCCCGACAATCCCCGCTGATTACTCTTGATATGTCTCGGATTATCTCCTCTTCACGTCCGTTAGAATTTACCCCAATCAATGAACCCAATTTTACTGTTTCGATTGCCTCACTTTATATATTTTTGTTTGTATTCACATCGATTGCTACCTCCCTTTCCTCATTCAAATTTTCTTGTCGAAACCCACTCGATCGGTTGCCCCTCTTTTTTCGATATACCCGACAGCCTCCTATGTTTTGTTCGCCACCTAGGACCCGTCTGATTTTGCAAAAAGCCCGACCCACTTGAAATAATTCGGTAGTACCCAGACCCAGGCGTGTAGCTGTCGAATATAGAGGTGGATATGAATTTAATTCTATCTTATCCCCTGTTTGTGTTTGAGTCTCTAGTCCCACTGAATCACTTGATTTGGAGTTTACAATCCCAGCTATATCCAAACTCTCGCACATTTGAACGTCCCCTACCACCCCAAGACTTCTATCATTATTGTCCTTCTCACTGCTCATCCCACCTCCCGTCATCAACACATTCCGTTCCGGCAGCCCCTTTGTTTGCCTGTCCGGCGACCGGTCTAATTGTTGCGATGACCCCCGTTCCTCATTAGAAATTAAAACTGTTTTCTGTTCTAGATTTGTCTCACCGTTTGAGGCCCCTTGTTGTCCTTCCCAAACATCATTTGCTAGCCACATTACCGGTTCAATGATCTCCCTTTGATTTGTTGTGTCCTCAAATCTTTCTACAACCCTTGCAATGTTGTTTGACGTATCATGATCACAACTCTCCTCTCCGTCGGTCGACTCTATTTCGCCACAATCGCATTCGACCGCCGGAGTTTTGCCATCCATATCCAGCACACAGACCGGATATGATTCCCCCTCAAATTGCACGTCTATGTGATCCTCAATTCGGTTAAAAATGGCTATCTCCACCATGATTCTGCCGCTATCAAAAGAAGACGGCGTTTCCGTTGCGTCGTCGATACAAATAAAAGAACCCCATATGTTTGCAATATTCATAAATGTCTTTTTGTGCCATAAATGAATTGGAAGACCTACAATTGACAACCATACCCGGCGTGATTCCACTTTGATCGCTGGTGACCACTTCTCCACCTTCGCAAAACATTCCTTCACTCGGTCAAGCTTCAATATTTTTTCACGAACGTTCGCCGATGTACACATTAACAATACCATGGATCCAGACAGTCGCATGATGGAGAAACCATCATGTTTTTCCACCTCCAAGCGTTCCGCCAATGATTTTATGCTACACGGATTCAAGCACCAACCCACCGCGCACCATTGTAAAATCGCCCATTTGTCTTCGTCCACTATTCCTGGTATTTTCTTTCGATTTTCGCTCGCCTCTTCTCTCCCTATCGGATTCGAAGTATATAATGCCTTTGAGTCTCCATTCTCCATTATCCCACGTTGTTCCCCGCTTCTTTTTTCTCCCCCTTTTTTCCTATACCATACCGATTTTCCCTTCCACGCCATGGCTACACTCATCCGAGCACCGTATATCCATTTTCCATGTAGTCTCTCTATAACCCTATTTGCATCTTCTTGTGATGCCATCCGCACAAAGCCAAATCGTTGCCCATCTCTAGCCACTTTGTTCGGAATAAACGCGTCTTTGACGACCCCGTGTCTATCGCATACTTGCCATAGCCCTTTCCAGTGTATTGTTCGAGAGAGACCTCCGATGTATAGAGTCCATACTTGTTGACTGGCCTGATTTTTCTTCACCGATTGGCCTCCCTTGCTTGTTTCACGGTGCTCGCCGACAGTATGATCCTATTTTTGCTCCGTTACGAGGCGTTTCCACAGTACCGTTGAGGACATTCTTCGGGAGAGTTAATTTTACTTGACTCTCAATATAAACTATATAAACTATTATACTCTATCAAACAAAGAATGTCTTTATACTGCTATTACCTTCTTCAATTGTCCTAATTTAGACTCTTTGTATGTTGCCTTCTCCTTCTAAGTTTCATCATTGTAAGGTTTTTTTGTCTTCCTTTGGAAGTTTCTTTCATTTCTTGCCTAACTCTTTCCTAACCTACGAATGACAAATTCAAAGGAATTTAACATTTTACACATAAAAAACCACTAAAACCTACCTCAGTAGTCACTTTTTTTCTCTGTTTGCTTCATCCTTATACATTCACATTGACCGTAAAACATGAGAAAAAGCTATATATTCAATCTTTCATTCTGAGATGCAATAAGAATGCACAAATAGTTTATCAACTTACTAAAACTTAATGAAGGGAGGATATGTTTTTTTGCGTATGGCCTGGCACATATAGCCAAAGACCCACCTTCCTTACCAGTAACTTCATTATCAGCATCTTCATTACCAACTTTATCTTTACCATCTTTATCAACAACTTCATCAATGACAACAACTACATCATTAACTTCATTACCATCTTTATCACCATCTTTATTAGCATCTTCATTAGCAGCAACTTCATTACCATCTTTATCAGCAACTTCATCATTACCATCTTTATTAGCATCTTCATTGGCAGCAACTTCATCATTACCATCTTTATTAGCATCTTCATTGGCAGCAACTTCATTACCATCTTTATCAGCAACTTCATCATTACCATCTTTATCAGCAACTTCCTCAGCGACAACAACTATTTTACCAACTTCATCAACAACTTGGTAAAAAATAAGATTCAAATTTGTAGTTGTCATTCTAAGAATTAAATCTTCACATGAACCAGTGCAGAAACATACAAACTCACTCATAAATATACACATCCTCATTACAAACAAATAAAACCTTTTTATGTTCAAAGAGATGGAAAGGGCAACATTTAAAAAATGAAACAAGAAAAAATATTGAGTTTCAACAGATTTCCTTCAAGAAAAAATGCAATTTCATACCAAATTTTTGAAACACAAACCCTAGATTTCAAGTATTTTGCAAATAAACAAACAAACTTATGGTTTTGCTTGTTGCCTTTGCAATGGAAACGATTGCAGAGGTTCAGTTGTAGACCTAAATTGAGGTTTCGATCCTTTACACTGACTGAAACGTTTTTCCCAAGTGCAGAGGATTTTCCATATTTTTAGTGGGGAAATGGGGAAATGAGTTCTAACCCTAAAATTTTATTAAACAAATGAAGTTTTAAGAGCCAGAGGGTTTTAATCGCTACGAGTAGCGAAACGACAACATACGTTGCGAGACCTACAAAAAATGGAAATATGAATCATTAAGCTGAATATATTAAAATCATCAAATTCAGGTTACGAAACTCATTGATGAATTCTGATACTTGGCGATTAGACCTAATAAGTTATCTACTCAAGTTACTTTTACGATTTCTACGTCTAATTTTATCTATCAAACATACCATACGCCAGGTTTCGATACCTGTACTTAAGTTTCTAGTTTTCACAATTTCCATAGGTTCCGGTACATGTACACAAGTTGCGATTTCAGGAAAAAATCGTATATTGTTACGCATTAACGCTAAAATGTTACTTTCACAGATGAGAGTTTCAGTACTCGATATCAAATTCCGAGACATCTTCTTCCAACATCAACTGTCACAAACTTTACTAACAATTTAGGTTTAAACTTTTAACTATGGTTCCGGTACATAGCTCGTAGTTCACAAACTTTTGCATTATTATAACATTTAAAGTTGCAACACGAATTTTATCCCCATAAAGTTGCGATACTGCTTACTAAGTTTCTAAACTTACCGGAAACAACCTTTTTCCCATTTTCGTGTGTTTTTTAATGGGAATCTAAATCTAACGATCAAAATCAAAAGTTTTCCCATGTAACGGCTCTAACATCACGCCGTTTCTTAGTCGTATACTAACTTGTCGATCTTTATACTCTCCCAACGTCCATAGTTTGCATATGATTAAAGTGAAAATCCCTAAAGTCTAATTTTCTAACCTCAATGGCATATATCAAAAGTCTAATTAATCTAAAAGGCTTTGTAACCCCCTAAACCCGACCTAGAAGAAATAGTCGAATTTAGGAAGTCACAATTGAAAACTTTTCCCTCAAGAAATCCAATTTTAAAAATTATACTTTAATTAAAATAAAATAACATAAATTTAGTAATAAATAAAAATAAAAATATCATAATAAATATTCGAATGATTATATAAATCTCTGAATTAAAATAACAATAAATGAATGCTAAAAATAATCCCAAAATATAAATAGTCTAAAATTACATCTATGTCCCAAAATAATAAATAAAAATATGATTAAACTAAAATAGTTTCGTATTGTATAATAAAATAACCGGATAAAATCTGAGATCCTCCAAGTACCACGTCGCCTAAGTTCGAAGATATCTGTAAGAGAAAACTATGGGGGAGTAAGCTAAAGAGCTTAGTGTGTCTCTAAAGTGCAGGCAATCACAAACTCAGTTTCACAACAATAAATTTTCACAAAAATATTTAAAAGACACAAAGTAAGTTTAAACACGGTTTTATGAAATCACAATGCAATGCACCCATACTCCATAGTCATTAAAAAGAGAAGGTTCCCCAGAACCTCTCACTACATAGTCACCAACGCAAGTGGTATAAACTCAATGAACTTCCTCCGTACAATCCCAACCTATGATAACACAGTAAAAAGATATCACAATTTTCACAGTCTCAATACAGTCCGATAATAAATCAGGAATTCAATTTGAATTAAAAAGGTTTAAAAAATAAATTAAACAATTAAAAAAGAAAAAAAAGAGACGGGTGACAGAAACCAAAGGAAATTAAAATTCAAATTGATGAAAGGGTTAATCACAAGGGAAGCCATTGAATTAAATAGGGTTTGCAAACGAGCACCTAGGCTTTTCATGATTTACAAATTGACCCCAAATTTCTATATTATTAATCATAAATCTAGATTTTTCTCAACTTAACCCTCAAACTCAAATAGGGTTTTTAATTAAATTCCCAAATCATTAGGGTTTCAAGAATTAGAAATTTCAAAAGTAGGGATTTTGAGAAACTAGGGTTTATAATTTGGGGTGTTACAACTCTCCCACCCTTAAAAAAGAAATTTTGTCCTCAAATTTTTTTTGACTAACGACATACTTCAAAAAAATAGAGGTTTTGATAACAATTTTAAAAAGGCATTTTAGATTAGAGTATGAATGTCAACACAGGGTTTTCAAATAGACTTTAATCTCAAATTTATAGGAACGGGTATGATCACGATTGGTCACTAATCTGGAGCTCCTACGAGATGTCATACTAATCTATCAACATAAGGGATAATCCTAGAATTAGAGTTGGTACTTGGAGTCTCTAGTCGAATCATATTTTTGATTCTTTAAAATAATAAATTTATCAGAAATCTCATTTTGCCTAAGAATATTTAATATGCATGCAAAAATCATTTTCGGCTTTAAAATTTTAAGTGAGCCTCACAGTCCGAGGGTTGAACTTAGCTCTGATACCACTAAATGTAACCCCTTAAACCCGACTAGAAGAAATAGTCGAATTTAGGAAGTCACAATTGAAAACTTTTCCCTCAAGAAATCCAATTTTAAAAATTATACTTTAAGTAAAATAAAATAACATAAATTTAGTAATAAATAAAAATATAAATATTGTAACCCCTAAACCCGGCCTAGAAGAAAAGACCGAATTTAGGAAGTTACGTTTGAAAACTTTTCCCTCGAGAAAACCAATTTTAAAAAGTTATACTTTAAATTAAAATAAAATAACATAAAATTAATAATAAATATAAATATAAATTTTATAATAGATATTCGAATAATTATATAAAATCTCTGAATAACAATAGAAGAATGCTAAAAATAATCTCAAAATATAAATAGTCAAAAATTGCATCCATGTCCCAAAATAATAAATAGAAATCTGATTAAACAAAAATAGTTTCTTATTGTATAATAAAATAACCGGATAGAATCTGAGATCCTCCAAGTACCGATTCGTCTACGGTCTGAGTATATCTGAAAAGAGAAACTATGGGGGAGTAAGCTAAAGAGCTTAGTGTGTCTCTAAAGTGTAGGAAAATCATAGTCGTAAAAACATAGTAATATTTTCTTAAAATTCTTTAAAGCACAACACATAAATCACAAGCGCAACGCAATGCACCCAACTACAACCACCAAGAGAAAAGTTCCCAGAACTCCTCACTACAATCGCCAATCCGAAGTGGAATTCAGCCCGAAGGGTGAAACCACTGAACTTCCCCGATCAGATCCCAACCCATGCTCATACAATGATATGATGATTAAAAATCAAATTTCATAAACAAAGTTCCATAAATCCAATATTTCGTAAACATACTTTATAAATCGTAGTCCATAAATCATGGTTCGTAAATCATAGTAAAAACATATTCTGAAAATGTATGCATGTGATGTCAACCATAAAAATCATAATACATATAAGTAATCACACAAGAGGTAAAACACCAACACATAGAAAAATAACATATAATTTAATTATAGCACCGGAAGAAAACACACCTTAGCCAAGCTATACTCAACCTACAGAAGGATGTGATTTTTCATGACCAGAAGTATTGGATCCAACTGTATCAGTACCGGACTAAACATGGTGTTGAAGAGATTAACGAACAAGAAGGAGTATAGAGCGGTGGAGATTATTATATAGAAATTTAACAAATCAATAAGGGATTTTGGCGGCATGAACTATATAAAAAATAAGGTTCTTGGGATGATCTTATTTGAACTATGTGTGTGTATATTTATAGGGAGAGTAAATCTAATTTAAGTAAAATAATGAAAGTGATATAGAATAAAAATAATAAAAATAATTAAAAGAAGACAAGCAGAAGAGAAGATTAGAATTCAATTTAAATTTAAAGTACTATATATATAATATATATATATATAACATTTAAATAATAATAATAAAAGACGATTCGGATGCTATGCGTACAATTCAAATTCAATTTGAAATTAATGGGTATATATATATACATATATTAAACAATAAAAAACGGGATGAAGAAAACAAAGTATTTAAAATTCAATGTGATAAAAGGTTATTTATGAAGCCAATCCTTAAAATTTTAAGAAATTTCATACCAACTTCCAAGTTTAATAAAAATTCATATTTAGTCCATCATAGAAAATTAGGGTTTTGAATTCCCAAATCACTAGGGTTTTAAGAATTAGGGATTTTTGAAATTATGTTTTTAAATTAAAGATTTTTCGAATCTAGGGTTTACAATTTGGGCGTAATTTTTGGGGTGTTACAACTCTCTCACCCTTAAAAGAAATTTTGTCCTCAAAATTTTCAGACTAAAAAAAAGGTTTAAAAGAGAATTTCGAATCATGTTACGAATGACAACACATGATTTTCATATAGACTTTGATCCCAAATTCATAAGAACGAGTATGATCACGATCGGTCTCTAATCTAGAGCTCATACGAGGTGGCATAGTAATCTATATACAATAAGGACAATCTTAG
This sequence comes from Hibiscus tridactylites, assembly GCA_958450335.1. Taxonomy (NCBI): domain Eukaryota; kingdom Viridiplantae; phylum Streptophyta; class Magnoliopsida; order Malvales; family Malvaceae; genus Hibiscus; species Hibiscus tridactylites. The sequence continues at coordinate 73,135,110 of OY288279.1, forward strand.
AATTATAGTTGGTACTTGGAGTCTCTATTCAAAACATATCTTTAATTCTTTAAAATAATAAATTTGTAACGCCTGTGTTTTGGGGTTAGGAGTTAGTCGGGTTTGTAGTCCGAGTCGGTAAAAATTAAATTAAAACATTTTGGTCATGACATGGGTTAGTTGACATCAAATAAAAAGGGGAGGGACCAAAGAGGTAATTTGACCCTAAAGAATTTAAAAGGATGAAAACTTTTGATTAGTTAAAAAAGAAAAGAAAATAAAGTTGTCTTCTCTCCTCCCCCACCTCCCCACCAATGTTAAACCCCTCTCCAAAACCCCCCAAAGCCTTGTCTACTATTCCATTGAGTATCTTCATCATTCCAAGGTCTTTTTCAAAGGTAAAGATATATTCTCACTCTCCTCTTCATCCTTTATAATTACATGGTTTTAGATTTTAAAACTATGAACTTTTGAAATGTTAGGGTTTGGTTAAAGTTTGAGTTTTTATGAATATTTTCATTTTGTTTTGAAATATGGAGTTGAGTTTTTGATTATTCACAATAAAATGTACAATATATGTCAAAATGGTTGGGTTTTGTTGAAAACCCGAAGTGGGTTCTTAAAGCAAAATTTGAGATGTCAAGAACTTGATTTTTGGTGGGTTTTAGGTTGAAATCAAAGGGCTGATGGTTTATATAGGTTAGGAGGATGTTTTGGGACCTTTTGGGGGTCATTTGGATGATTGAAAATGGAAATTTCAGCTAGGGTTTGAGGAAGCAAGAAAATTGATATATTTGGGGATTAATTTGGTTGGAAATTGGTTGAAGTTAGTTTGAGCTCAAGGGTTGAGCGTTGATTGAATGTTAGCATTGATTGGGATTAATGGTTGTGTTTTTGGTTGGCTAGAAGCAAGAGGAGACGTCGAAGGAACATTGAGACCGAATCCGGGCTCGTAGGAGTTTTGCTTTGGTTGCTAAGGAAGGGCGGTGAGTGGTTCAAAACATGTTTTTAAAGTTTGGTTCGAGTGTGTGTAGTGCGTGAGTGAAATGTGCTTGGTAGGCCATTTCTATATAATTCAAGTTGTTAATTTTAGTTATTGATTTCCATTTAATGCTATGTGTATTGCCTATTTATGCTCTTGTGCTATGCGGTTAATTGGTACATGTATACCATGATATGTATAAGTGATGAGCATGAGATGTGGTTGATGGATATGTGATGTGTAAATGGAAATTGGCACTAATTAATTTACTGGGTGTAAATGATCGATCATTTGGATTAGTGTGCACACAAATTGAGTCAAAACGTACATGGCCTTGATGGCGTTAAGTCATCAAGGAGGAGTACGGTGATGTAATATTCCACCGGAAGCTATTATATATATTCCACGGGAGGATGAGTGGAATCCCATCCGTAGGGCATGTGGCGATGAGTGGAATCCCGCCCATGCAAGGTCTGGTGATGAGTGAAATCCCACCGAAGTAAAGTGGTTGTTGTGATTTAAATCCGCACATCCGTGTAACTAATAGTGGCCAATTAAACTTGTTCATATGATTGTGATATATGATGTTGATATATGATAATGTTATTGATGTTCGAGCTTGTTACGATGTGAGATGCCATACATGACTCTTGAAAGACTAGCTAGGTCTACTTGTGACTTTATCTATGCATGTTAGATATGAGATTTGGGGAATACATGCTTGGACTCTGCATTGTTTATGTTTTCGGTTTTAGAGCATCCTCACTAAGCTTATAGCTTACGCTCTCATTTTCAACAATGCAGATCATTAGCATGGTGTTAGCTCGGAGCAAGGCAAGAAGGGCTTTCCAAGTTTGTGGCTCAAGTACGGTTGTTAATTATGTAGTAGTTAAGCGATGTGGCAAGAGAGTGTGTTTGTATGAGCTTGTATGACTCATTTGTGATTTTGATGCTTATGCTTGACTTGGTTTGTAAGCATGTTTTACCTTGTCAAATGCTCTTTGACGTATGCCTTTTGAATGATAATATTGCTATATGGTATGTAAACCCTTATGGGATGAATGATGCTTTTACTTATCAATGTTTCCAAGCATGACTTGTATGAAAGGCTAATGTATATTTGTCATGTATGTATGATTGTTTAAATCCATGTTTGTGGGTGTTAGAGTATGTTAAACCTAGGACGTATGCCTCTAGACTTTTTTTGATGGTGTTGTGTGCCTTTAGGGGTCCTAGGGGACCTTTAGACTTGTCAAGACTCACCTAAATCTGAATTTCAAAGGTTGCAGACAGCCCGCGTTTCGAAACGGGCTGGGTCGTTTCGGAACAGGTAGGCTTCAGGGACCCCGTATCAGAACGCGTTTTGATACGGTTTGGCCTCTCAGAGCCCCTATTCCGATATGTGTTTCGGAACATTTTGGCTACTGGAATTTTGAGAAATTCACGAGATAACGGTGTTTCAAAATGGGCCTGAAGGTTTCGAAACGGTCAAAATCTCGTTGACCACGAGAAGTTGACCGTCATGGGCGTTTCGGAACGGTTGACCACCGTTTCGATACAGCCCCTTGTATAGGCTCTAGGATAGTTGACCTGGTCAAGGCGTTTCGATACGCCTCAAGGGTGTTTCGAAACGGCCTATTTAAAAGATTAAAATTGGGCTATTTAAATGTTGTTTTGGGTTCGAATGGTTGTCTCATGTATTTTTATTCCCCTGTTTGATCACATAGGACTTAAGTGGACTCTTAGAAAAGAATAAGTTAAAGAAAAAAAGTGTTGCTAAACGAGGGGGAACCTTAACGGAGTTTCGCTTCGGTTTTCCCCGTGTGGCCCACTCGGACCGGTCATCCGGCCAGACCGGGACGAGGGGGTTACATTTGTTGGTATCAGAGCCTGAGGTTAACGAGACCTCGGGCAAGTAAGTGAGGTAAGCTTGATATGTTAAGTGATTGTGTTGATTCGATGCATGCCTTGCCATGAATTCTTGATATTTGACTGTTCGCATGATGTTTTGAAGTATGAGTTATTGTGTCTGGTGTAGAGTGTGTGCCCATTGCTACTATTACTTAATTTAAAAAGATTTTTGGTAAAGGGAGTACTTGAGCACTATTGGACCCTTGCTTTGGCTAACGTAATCTCTATTTGTTTGTTGTTGTAGTTATTACCTTGCTAGTTGTACCATGAGACCACGTGGGAGGCCTAGGATGGTTCGACCGGAACCACGGGTAGCGGCTCCGAGAGTCGAGCCAGTAGTGAGAGTTGAGGCTCAAGTGGGAGAGCATGTGGTTGGAGTTGGAGCCCCTCCACCACCTCCACCACCACCACCCCCTCCACCTGGAGTAGGAGGCGAGGCTGGGGCCGAAGGAGAGGGACCTCAAGGAGGCCAAGGTGGCCAAGGGCCGGCCGGAATAGACTTAGCTCCGTTGGTTCAGGCGATAGCCGGGGCGTTTCAGGCTGCAGTAGCTAGGGGTCAGGCAGCACACCATCAGGGTGAGGGCACTGGTTTGCCTTTAGAGAGACTTCGGGGCCTAGGGGCCGAAGAGTTCAGAGGGTCTACTCCAGAGAGATCGGACTTGTGGTTTGAGAAGACTGTCTGTATCCTTGCTCAAATGGGGTGTACTGGTGAGCGCAAGTTGGGATGTGTTGAGTCCTTGCTTCAGGGTGATGCCTACACTTGGTGGGTCACCATCACTATGGGTATGGATGAGGCCGAGACTACTTGGGAGTTCTTTTAGACAGCATTCCGTAAGAAGTATCTGGGTCCGTGATACCTCGATGAGAGGAAAAGGGAGTTTATGGCATTGCTTCAGGGGAGTATGTCCGTGACAGACTATGAGATTCGATTTGTTAGACTGAGTCAGTATGCACCTGAGCTTGTTCCTACTAAGGTGGAACATTGTAACCGTTTTCGTTATGGGCTGAGTGAAGAGATCAAGACGTATACTCTAGCTTCAGACTACACTGATTTTGATGTGTTGGTCGCGAGGGCCAAGGACTTAAAGCACAACTTGAGTTTGACCAGGCGGTCTGGTGGATCTAGTTCGGGTAAGAGGTCCAGTAACTTTGATAGAGGTGATGCCAAGAGGCATCGGGACAACATGCATCATTATGATCATAGACGTGGTGGCGGTAACCACGGTAGGGGCCAACAGGGCCAGAGAGCTGGTGGGAAGTTGCCCACATGTGCTACTTGCGGGAGGAACCACACCGGTGAGTGTTGGGGAAATTTTCATTCGTGTTGGCGTTGTGGGGCTAGAGACCACATTAGGCGTGACTGTCCACATCTGGTGGGACAGGCACCAGCTCAGGCTCCTCCTAGAGCCAACGACTTTCAGAGAGGCCGCGGGCGCGGTGGAGGTAACTTTCAGCCGAGGAACGATGGTCAGAGGAACATAGAACATGTAGTTGCAGTTCAGCCGGAGGGCGGAGGTCAGGTCAGAGTTTACGCTCAGCGTGGGGATCAGCATGACATCGATGTGATCGCAGGTAACTTCTCGATACAGTCTTTGGGTTTGCTTTCTTTGATTGACTCTGGGTCTACACATTCCTACATATTGAGTGAGCATGCACAGTCTTTGAACTTGCCTTGTGAAATGTTAGAGGTAGAAGTTAGTGTTACTAGTTCCTTTGGGGACACGATAGTAGTTAGAAAGATGTACCGAAGGTGTCCGTTGATGGTTCAGGGGCATGTGTTTCCAGTGGATATGATGGAGCTACCTTTCTATGGTTTTGATGTGATTCTGGGTATGGACTGGCTCACGGAGCATAGGGCTAGGTTAGATTTTGAAACTAAGAGGATTTCTTTGAGGCTCACAGATGACTATGAGATTGTAGTGGTGGGTGAGAACGTGAAGTTCTTGTCCAATGTGGTTTCAGTTTTAGAGGCTAAGAGATTAGTTGAGTTGGTGTGTGAAGCATACTTGGCGTATGTGATGAACCCTAACATGAGTGACAAGTCGTCGTTAACCGGTCAAAATAAATATAAATAAATCCTCTTTCAACGATAAGTAAAATAAAGAAATTGAATAAGTATAGGGAAAGAGGGTCGATCCGCAGGGAGATTAGCTGGAATTGTTGACTTGAATTTGTTGAATCTGAATTCCCAGGAATATCTGTAAAAGCAAAGGAATAAAAGAGGGGGGTGTGATATGATTTTTGGTGAAGTAATAAAATAAAGAGAAAAGAATTTAAAGTAGTAAGAAAAACCAAGTGTGTAAATTAGCCTCGAACCAGCTCCTTCAATTCTTTCGATCATCGAAATAGATTTTTATTTCGGGGATCATGTCGGTTACAGTCTACGAGGCCCAACCTGTCGTAACTTGTTCTTCTCTCGAGTAACCAATCCTCCCAAGTCTATCTTCGAAAGACGGTTCTTAAATAAATCAACCACGACTATCGCCGTTAAAGTATTTAGAATAAAACAGGAAAAACCCGACTCAGAAATTGTCTAAAAGTAGAATCGCTTCTGATTTTATCTTTCCTTAGCGGAACGCCGCTAAGAGTGTTCATAGGAAGTCAAAATTTGCCACAGGCCGATCCTTCCTCCCAACTATGTTTTTAAGTGAATTCAGACCAAAGAGCCCTTTTTGATTTGAAAAACGTTTAAAAAAACTTTAGTAAGGCCGATTGCCAAACTATCTAAGCAGAAAGATAAAAATGATTTCCCCAAAAGTATTTAAGCAAGTTCAATTCTCACGAATTGAATTGACTTGGCTGGTTCTTGGCTTAAAGAATTTAGCTAAGCATGATATTGATTATCATACTTAACTTGTTTTTAGAAAAGCAATTGAATAACATAAAATAAGTGAAATGAGAAAATAAAGAAAAATGGACTTTGATTAATGCTAAAAATGTTTACAAAGATAAAAAGACTCAAAAAACTAGAAGATGAAAACTAAAATGAATGATTAATCTAAGCCTTTACCAAGGGTGGTATTTATAGGCTTAGATTTACAAAGATAAAATGATGAGATAATTCAAAATAATAAACAAAAGATAAAACAATTCAAATGTTTTGAAATTTAAATGCAGGAATATAATCGGATAAGCTGATAAGATCTCTCAGAACATTCCAGAAGCTTCTAGAAGTCGCCACGTCATTGCCACGTCACTGCCACGTCAGACGCGTCGTGCCCGGTGTCGTGCCCATGATGCCAGTCATGACAGAATTATAATAAAAACTGCAGAAATGCCCCATTTTCACTGCTATTTCCAGAATTGGATTCCTGCACAGAATATAACGAAAACAACATGTATTAAGCAGCAAGAAGTCCAAATAACTAGAAAAATAGCAAATGAAATCTGTCATATTTGAGAACTCATCAAATTCCCCCTCACTTCTCTCATACTTGTCCTCAAGTATGTCTGAAAATGATATTAACCAAGAATGCATTCTTCAAGCCATTACAAGCATCAAACATAATCATAAGAGTTCTAGCGCAATTGGAGTATCATGAAAGAAAACATTATCAAACCAAAAGGATGCAAGCAAAGAACAGCCCTTATCTCTTCCAATTACCTATCAAGCATTAATCAAATCCTAACCTAGCCTTAATCCTCACCAAGATACACTCAAGAGCACTCAAAGTGTTTATAGGTAAAAGTGAAGCAAAATCACTCAAAGTCAATCATGAATAAAGGTTTCCATATGCTTGTAACAAGTTCAATTCTCCACTACTTTAATAGAATCGAGGTGCAAAAATCATTAGGTCTTTTATTCAAGGTGTAATGTGGGTTTAGAGAAGGGTAAAAAGATGGAAAGAAAATAAACAAAGGAAGATGATCAATGCAAGATATTTCAAACAATAAATAGTGAAGACAAAAGAGGAGCTTAAAGATGGGCAATCAAACACACATTTTTTCTTTTCTTTTTTTCGAAACTGTTTTTTCCTTTTTTTCTTCTTCTTTTTTTCTTCGAAGCAATTGCTTCCTTTAATTCTGTTTTTTTTTTCATTTTTTCTGGAAAAATTCTGCCCTTTATTCGAATTGCGGCCTTTTTTGTCTAGCAATACAATTTCTAGCATTTGATCAATCAAAAAGTTTGGTTGAGGGTTAAGCCAAAAAATGGGATATAAGGTTTCAAGAGGGTTCACTAAGCGAAAGGTAAGTTTTAATGAAAGAGAGGAAATCCTAATGCCTAAATCATCTTAAAGCACCTCATTCTAGTGTAGTCTCAAATCGTATACAAGCCACAAGTTCTAGATTCCTAAACTCAAGATGACACTCTCAAGCAAGGAAAAACGAGCATAAAAAAATAAGATGCATGCTCAAGGCTCAAATTCTCACAAAATTAGGCTAATTTGATTAAGCTAGGCGAGAAATTTAATTAACACTATCAAGAGTAATTAAAAGAGATGTCAAACTGTAGATTACCCATATCATTTGATTATCAAAATGCTCCAATTCAATCATTCCTAAGCATTAGAACAAGTACAACATGCTGGACAACAAGTAATGGCAAGAAAAAAATTCATCTTAAGGTTTAATCAAAATCAAAACATATTATCAAACAAGCAGACAAGTGGTAATTTACCCTCCCCTCACTTAAATGAATTGCCCCAATTCATAAAAATTAAAGAAATAAAGAGAAAATAAGGGCAAAAGATACTCCCCGTGAATGTAGAGTGAGTTGATGGCAATGGTGCACTATGAGTGGCTCGGATCAGCGGCGGAAGAAGGCTTTGAACGGAGCTGCCGGATGTGCGAAAGAGGGTGCAGCGAAGGGTGGTTCAGAATTTTTTTGGGCACCCGTCGAATGGTTGCTGGTCGTCGGCCACCATGGCGAGGAGGAGGTGTGGGGCATGGTGGAGTCGGCGTGGCTGAATCGGTTGTGTTGTTGGAGAGACGCGAACGACGGACGATGGTTGGGGGTGAAGGCGGAGGTGTTGTGGAAGCCGTAGGAATGGGGGCTTTCCGTGGTGCGGGGCATTGCGGCTGAGTGAGTTGTGTTTTAGGGATTTGGTGGTTTTGCGGGAAAGAAAGAAAGGGAAAAGGGGAAAGGTTTCAAAGGGGGAAAATAAAGAAAGGAATTGAAAACAATTCTTACTTTATTTTATTCCTAAGCAACCGGTCAATGGGTTTTTAAAATGGTTGGAAAGGGTTTGCTATCATGCGCCATTAAGTGGAAAGGGATTTTGCTATCGTGCACCACTTTCAATGGGACTACAGCTTATGATCGAAGAGTTCTTGCTGTGTGAAAAAAAATCCTGCAGGAAAATTATTAAGGTAATTAGAAAAAGAAAAATAAAGGAAAATAAATAAAATATAAAAAGAAAGGAAATTAAAATTAACGAAAATAAAAAAGAATGGGTTGCCTCCCATTTAGCGCTTTGTTTAACGTCGTTTAGCTTGACGACCTTTGCTAAATTTTTTGTTCTTCAAAAGCAAGTTCTTCAAACAAAAGGTAATGTCCATCTCTCGTCGTTTTAACGCCTTTCTTCATCTTTTTATTTGTGCGCAAATCAACAACTAAGCTTCTACCTCCTTCCCGATGCGACAACTTACTCAAGATGATGTTTGGCAAAGTTTGGTTGTCGCCTAAAAATATAAAATTAAATTGCTCCAACTTCGGCTTTGGTTCCTGCAAAATTGAGAGAAAATGTTTAGATCGAGTTGGAATTAATCGAAAATCATAAAGGGAAGAAAGAGTTGAAATGATTTCGCCTATATTTTTATCGTCGAGAACCGCAAATTCCCTACAAAAGTCAAAACACAAATCAGTTTTGATCAAATCATCAGCTAACGGATCTATAATATCAACGAAATTTAAACTTGCGACCGAATCAGGATACTTCATAGCTTTATACATATCAAATTTAACTACTTCCCCATCAAATTCCATAGTTAAGATGCCGTCGCGGACACCGATCTTTGTATGCGCGGTTGATAGGAAAGGTCGGCCAAGCAAGATTTCGGATCCGTTGTTGCTGCGATCATTTTCCATGTCAATTATATAAAAATCAGCAGGGAAAATAAGATTTTTTACCTGTACCAACACGTTTTCTAGTACTCCCTCGGGGTAGATAACTGAACGATCAGCTAGTTGAACCGTCACTCGCGTTTCCTTCAAAGGTTCAGTCGAAATTTTGTTGTAGACGCTTAACGGCATGACGTTGATAGACGCGCCTAAATCGCACATCGCTCTTTTTATTCCAACATTCCCAATTTTACAAGGAATTGCAAACATACCTTGATCCTTGTACTTTGGCGGCAATGGTCTTTGAAGAATAGCCGAAACGTTCTCACTAAGGTTAACTTTTTCATTCCCAGACAATCGCCTTCGGTTTGTGCATAGATCTTTCAAAAATTTTGCATACTTAGGGACCTTCCAAATAACATCCAAAAGTGGAATGTTGATTTCCACTTTTTTGAATATATCCAAAATTTCCTTCTCTTCCTCATTTTTATCTCGTTTCGCCAATCTACCTGGAAAAGGAGGAACAGGTTCGTAAGTAGAAACAGAAATATTTGATTTAGAGTTACCTGCAATGGGTGGAGACTTTTCGTTCTGGTCCTTTGAAGAGCTGCCTTGCTCGTCGGATTTCTGCTCATCTTTCTTGGGCGGTTTAGGCGTTATCACTGTTCCACTACGCAAAGTTATTGCACTAATGTTTTCCCTTGGGTTGGTTTCAGTTTGTGATGGTAACTTTCCCTGGGATTCTATGCGGCTAACGGCTTGAGCTAGTTGGCTTATTTGTTTTGTCGATTTGTTGGAGGTGGGATTGTGTTTGGGTTTGGAATTTTTCCTGCGAAACTGCCAATCTCTCAATAATAGACTCAAGCGAGGATTTTTGGGGTGCTTGGTTTTGGTAGGGAGGTTGTTGCCTAGGTTGGTAATTCGGATTCTGATTACCGTAGCTCAAGTTTGGGTGATCTCTCCAACCGGGATTGAATGTATTGCTATGTGGGTTATAGGGTCTTTGGGGAGGTCCGGGAAAGTTATGTATGGCGTTAACTTGGGCACCAGACGTATCTCGCAACAATGGGCATAAGTCGGTTGCGTGATCTGGCATAGTGCATATTCCACATACCTTAGCAGCTTTTATCTCCCCTGAAACAAGAGAATACACAATATTTGTCAAATTATCAATTTTATTCTCTAATGAAATTGTGCTTACTGTGTGAACCCGTCGGCTGGGTTCACTTGTAGAACCAAATTGCTGCGAGTTTGCAGCCATTGTGGAGATTAATGTTCTCGCTGCAGTAGGAGTCATGTTAACGAGCGCGCCACCGCTTGCTGCATCTACCATCTTTTTGTCCATTGGTAACATTCCTTCATATAGGTATTGAAGGAGTGTTTGCTCGGATAGGCCATGTTGCGGACAGCTTGCGCACAGCTTCTTGAACCTTTCCCAATAATCATATAGGGATTCGTCGTGCATTTGTTGGATACTCAAAATGCTTCGCCTAAGTTCAGTCGCTTTTGCTGCAGGGAAATACCTGTCAAGGAAAACACGAGAAAGATCAGCCCATGTATTAATAGAATTCGGATGTAAATAAAATAACCATTCTTTAGCCATTCCGGCTAAAGAAAAAGGAAATGCCCTTAGTTTTATCTGATCCTCCGAAACTCCTTGCGGTTTCATGCTGCTGCACACCATGTGAAATTCGGCAAGGTGTTTATGTGGGCTTTCAGTAGGGAGGCCATTAAAGGTGGGTAATAGGTGAATTAGGCCCGTTTTGAGTTGGAAAGGAGTATCGCCTTGAGGAAAAGCGATGCATAGTGGTTGTTGCACGGTAGGGGCTGCGTTCAACTCTCGAATTGTTTGGTCCGCCATCGGTTCTGGTTCTTGTGTAGGTACTTCGACTGTTGTGGGTTCGGAAGTGGACTCTTGTTCGGATCGTCGTGTGCTTTGTTGCTTCTTTCGTCGAAGTGTTTCGCCGTGAGTTCTACGAGCGCTTGCTTCAATTTCCGGGTTATATGGAGCTAAAATACCCGGATTCTTCCTGGTCATAAAATAAAACAAAAATTAGTCAAAAATTGCCAAAAATAAATCTCCCCGGCAACGGCGCCAATTTTGACAAGTCATCGTTAACCGGTCAAAAATAAATATAAATAAATCCTCTGTCAACGATAAGTAAAATAAAGAAATTGAATAAGTATAGGGAAAGAGGGTCGATCCGCAGGGAGATTAGCTGGAATTGTTGACTTGAATTTGTTGAATCTGAATTCCCAGGAATATCTGTAAAAGCAAAGGAATAAAAGAGGGGGGTGTGATATGATTTTTGGTGAAGTAATAAAATAAAGAGAAAAGAATTTAAAGTAGTAAGAAAAACCAAGTGTGTAAATTAGCCTCGAACCAGCTCCTTCAATTCTTTTGATCATCGAAATAGATTTTTATTTCGGGGATCATGTCGGTTACAGTCTACGAGGCCCAACCCGTCGTAACTTGTTCTTCTCTCGAGTAACCAATCCTCCCAAGTCTATCTTCGAAAGACGGTTCTTAAATAAATCAACCACGACTATCGCCGTTAAAGTATTTAGAATAAAACAAGAAAAACCCGACTCAGAAATTGTCTAAAAGTAGAATCGCTTCTGATTTTATCTTTCCTTAGCGGAGCACCGCTAAGAGTGTTCATAGGAAGTCGAAATTTGCCACAGGCCGATCCTTCCTCCCAACTATGTTTTTAAGCGAATTCAGACCAAAGGGGCCTTTTTGATTTGAAAAACGTTTAAAAAAACTTTAGTAAGGCCGATTGCCAAACTATCTAAGCAGAAAGATAAAAATGATTTCCCCAAAAGTATTTAAGCAAGTTCAATTCTCATGAATTGAATTGACTTGGCTGGTTCTTGGCTTAAAGAATTTAGCTAAGCATGATATTGATTATCATACTTAACTTGTTTTTAGAAAAGCAATTGAATAACATAAAATAAGTGAAACGAGAAAATAAAGAAAAATGGACTTTGATTAAAGCTAAAAATGTTTACAAAGATAAAAAGACTCAAAAAACTAGAAGATGAAAACTAAAATGAATGATTAATCTAAGCCTTTACCAAGGGTGGTATTTATAGGCTTAGATTTACAAAGATAAAATGATGAGATAATTCAAAATAATAAACAAAAGATAAAACAATTCAAATGTTTTGAAATTTAAATGCAGGAATATAATCGGATAAGGTGATAAGATATCTCAGAACGTTCCAGAAGCTTCTAGAAGTCGCCACGTCATTGCCACGTCAGACGCGTCGTGCCCGGTGTCGTGCTCATGATGCCAGTCATGACAGAATTATAATAAAAACTGCAGAAATGCCCCATTTTCACTGCTATTTCCAGAATTGGATTCCTGCACAGAATATAACGAAAACAACATGTATTAAGCAGCAAGAAGCCCAAATAACTAGAAAAATAGCAAATGAAATATGTCATATTTGAGAACTCATCAATGAGTGAGGTTAGACCTCAGGACATCCGGACAGTATGTGACTTTCCTAGTGTGTTTCCGGAAGAATTGCCAGGGTTACCACCGGACAGAGAGGTAGAGTTTACCATTGAGACTTATTCTGATTCAGCTCCTATTTCGATTGCTCCGTATCGCATGGCACCGAAAGAATTGAAAGAGTTGAAGACTTAGTTGCAAGAATTGACAGATGGAGGTTTTATTCGGCCTAGTTCTTCACCTTAGGGTGTATTAGTTTTGTTTGTGAAGAAGAAAGATGGTAGCATGAGAATGTGCATAGATTACAGACAATTGAATCAGTTGACAGTGAAGAATAAATATCCGTTGCCTAGAATTGATTACTTGTTTGATCAGTTGAGGGGAGCATCAGTCTTTTCGAAGATTGACTTGTGATCGGGTCACTACCAGCTAAAGGTAAGAGAGGTTGATGTACCGAAGACGGCCTTTAGGACTAGGTATGGTCACTATGAGTTTTTAGTCATGCCTTTTGGGTTGACCAATGCACCAGCTGCTTTCATGGACATGATGAATAGGATTTTTCATCAGTATCTAGATCAGTTTGTAGTTGTGTTTATAGATGACATCTTGGTGTATTCGCGAACTGAAGAAGACCATGACCGACACTTGAGACTAGTTTTGAAGACTTTGCTAGATCATCAGTTGTATGCGAAGCTAAGAAAGTGTGAATTCTAGATCCGAGAGGTAGTCTTCTTGGGACATGTAGTGTCAGCCGATGGGATTAGAGTTGATCCGAAGAAGATTGAGGCCATTGTTGAATGGAAGCAACCGAAGTCTGTAACAAAGGTAAGTAGCTTCCTAGGCTTAGCCGGATACTATAGGAGATTTGTAGAAGGTTTCTCTAAGTTAGCCGCTCCATTGACACAGTTGCTTCAGAAGAGTGTTCAGTTTGAGTGGACAGATGCAAGACAGAGGTCCTTTGAGAAATTGAAAGAAGCTTTGACCCAAGCACCGATCTTGATTCAGCCTGAGTCCGGGAAGGACTATGTAGTTTACAGTGATGCTTCTTACGTAGGCCTAGGTTGTGTTCTCATGCAAGACAAGAGAGTAGTGGCTTATGCCTCAAGACAGTTGAAGACCCACGAGCGCAACTATCCGACCCATGACATAGAGTTGGCTGCAGTTGTGTTTGCTCTGAAAATTTGGAGGCACTATTTGTACGGTGAGAAATGCACAGTGTATACCGATCACAAGAGTTTGAAATACATTATGACTCAACGAGATTTGAATCTCAGACAACGTAGATGGTTAGAGTTTCTAAAAGACTACGATCTTACCATTGAGTACCATCCGGGTAAGGCCAATGTAGTGGCCGATGCATTGAGTAGGAAGATGGCCATGGACTTGAGAGCCATGTTTGCTAGATTGAGTTTGTCTAGAGATGGTGGCTTGGTAGCCGAGCTTCAGGTTAGACCTACCTTAGGTCAGTTGATTAGAGAGAAACAGCTCTTAGATAGATCTTTGGCACCTCACGTGCAAGATATAGCTGAAGGTAGATCTTCAGACTACAGTTTCAGTACTGATGGGGTTTTGTGTTTCAAGGATAGAATAGTTGTGCCTGAGGACAGTGACTTGAGACGTACGATTTTGACTGAAGCCCACAGTAGTCCGTTTGCTATGCATCCTGGAAGTACGAAGATGTACCGCGATTTGAAGAATGAGTACTTTTGGGTTGGCTTGAAGAGAGATGTAGCCGACTTTGTGAGTAAGTGCTTAGTGTGTCAGAGAGTGAAGGCGGAACATCAGGTTCCCTCAGGTTTTTTACAGCCGTTGAGGATTCCGGAATGGAAATGGGAGAACATCACCATGGATTTTGTTTCGGGCTTGCCTTTGACTCCTACGAAGAAGAACTCAGTTTGGGTGATAGTAGATCGTTTTACGAAGTGTGCTCACTTCTTGGCAGTCAACACTACTTACACTTTAGATAGATTGGTCGATTTGTACATTGGTGAGATTGTTAGACTACATGGTGTACCGAAGTCCATTGTGTCAGATAGAGATCCGCGATTTACTTCTCGATTTTGGGAGTGTCTGCATACAGCTTTAGGTACCCGTTTGAACTTCAGCACGTCCTATCATCCTCAGTCAGATGGTCAGTTAGAGAGAGTTATTCAGATCTTAGAGGATATGTTGCGTTGTTGCATCATAGATTTTCAGGGTACGTGGGAGAAGCACTTGCCTCTAGTAGAGTTTGCTTACAATAATAGCTTTCAGTCGAGCATTCAAATGGCTCCGTATGAAGCCTTGTATGGCCGAAAGTGTAGAACTCCAGTTTGTTGGGCCGAAGTGGGACAGAAATTGCTGCCTATGCCGGATTTGCTCAAGGGGACAACTGACAAGGTAAAATTGATTTGTGATCGTTTGAAAGCTGCTTCGGATAGGCAGAAGTCCTATGCCGATTTGAAGAGGAAGGAAGTTGAGTTCTCAGTGGGTGAGAAGGTGTTCTTGAAATTGTCTCCGTGGAAGAAGGTGATGAGATTTGGCAGAAAAGGGAAGTTGAGTCCGAGGTATATATGACCGTATGAGATTGTGAAGAGGGTTGGTCCGATTGTTTATCCGTTGCGTTTGCCATCCGAGCTAGAGAAGATACACGATGTGTTTCATGTTTCGATGCTCCGTAAGTATAGGTCCGACCCATCACATGTTATGCCCGTGGAAGAGATTGAATTGAATCCGGATTTGACTTACGAGGAAGAACCGGTTGAGATCTTAGCATCTGACAATAAGGTGTTGCGGGGTAGATCGATTGAGTTAGTAAAGGTGCGGTGGCAACGCCAAGGTGTGGACGACGCCACTTGGGAGAGGAAGGAGGATATGGAAAAGCAGTTTCCGTATCTCTTTTAGACAGGTAATTTCAAGGACGAAATTCCTTAAGTGGGAGAGAGTTGTAACGCCCGTGTTTTGGGGTTAGGAGTTAGTCGGGTTTGTAGTCCGAGTCGGTAAAAATTAAATTAAAACATTTTGGTCATGACATGGGTTAGTTGACATTAAATAAAAGGGGGAGGGACCAAAGAGGTAATTTGACCCTAATGAATTTAAAAGGATGACAACATTTGATTAGTTAAAAAAGAAAAGAAAATAAAGTTGTCTTCTCTCCTCCCCCACCTCCCCACCAACGTTAAACCCCTCTCCAAACCCCCCCAAAGCCTTGTCTACTATTCCATTGAGTTTCTTCATCATTCCAAGGTCTTTTTCAAAGGTAAAGATATATTCTCACTCTCCTCTTCATCCTTTATAATTCCATGGTTTTAGATTTTAAAACTATGAACTTTTGAAATGTTAGGGTTTGGTTAAAGTTTGAGTTTTTATGAAGATTTTCATTTTGTTTTGAAATATGGAGTTGGGTTTTTGATTATTCACAATAAAATGTACAATATATGTCAAAATGGTTGGGTTTTGTTGAAAACCCGAAGTGGGTTCTTAAAGCAAAATTTGAGATGACAAGAACTTGATTTTTGGTGGGTTTTAGGTTGAAATCAAAGGGCTGATGGTTTATATAGGTTAGGAGGATGTTTTGGGACCTTTTGGGGGTCATTTGGATGATTGAAAATGGAAATTTCAGCTAGGGTTTGAGGAAGCACGAAAATTGATATATTTGGGGATTAATTTGGTTGGAAATTGGTTGAAGTTAGTTTGAGCTCAAGCGTTGAGTGTTGATTGAATGTTAGCATTGATTGGGATTAATGGTTGTGTTTTTGGTTGGCTAGAAGCAAGAGGAGACGTCGAAGGAACATTGGGACCGAATCCGGGCTCGTAGGAGTTTTGCTTTGGTTGCTAAGGAAGGGCGGTGAGTGGTCCAAAACATGTTTTTAAAGTTTGGTTTGAGTGTGTGTAGTGCGTGAGTGAAATGTGCTTGGTAGGCCATTTCTATATAATTCAAGTTGTTAATTTTAGTTATTGATTTCCATTTAATGATATGTGTATTGCCTATTTATGCTCTTGTGCTATGCAGTTAATTGGTACATGTATACCATGATATGTATAAGTGATGAGCATGAGATGTGGTTGATGGATATGTGATGTGTAAATGGAAATTGGCACTAATTAATTTACCGGGTGTAAATGATCGATCATTAGGATTAGTGTGCACACAAATTGAGTCAAAACGTATGTGGCCTTGATGGCGTTAAGTCATCAAGGAGGAGTACGGTAATGTAATATTCCACCGGAAGCTATTATATATATTCTACGGGATGATGAGTGGAATCCCATCCGTAGGGCATGTGGCGATGAGTGGAATCCCGCCCATGCAAGGTTCGGTGATGAGTGAAATCCCACCGAGGTAAAGTGGTTGTTGTGATTTAAATCGGCACATCCGGGTAACTAATAGTGGCCAATTAAACTTGTTCATATGATTGTGATATATGATGTTGATATATGATAATGTTGTTGATGTTCGAGCTTGTTATGATGTGAGATGCCATACATGACTCTTGAAAGACTAGCTAGGTCTACTTGTGACTTTATCTATGCATGTTAGATATGAGATTTGGGGAATACATGCTTGGACCCTGCATTGTTGTTGTTTTCGGTTTTAGAGCATCCTCACTAAGCTTATAGCTTACGCTCTCATTTTCAACAATGCAGATCATTAGCGTGGTGTTAGCTCGGAGCAAGGCAAGAAGGGCTTTCCAAGTTTGTGGCTCAAGTACGGTTGTTAATTATGTAGTAGTTAAGCGATGTGGCCAGAGAGTGTGTTTGTATGAGCTTCTATGACTCATTTGTGATTTTGATGCTTATGCTTGACTCGGTTTGTAAGCATGTTTTACCTTGCCAAATGCTCTTTGGCGTATGCCTTTTGAATGATAATATTGCTATATGGTATGTAAACCCTTATGGGATGAATGATTCTTTTACTTATCAATGTTTCCAAGCATGACTTGTATGAAAGGCTAATGTATATTTTTCATGTATGTATGATTGTTTAAATCCATGTTTGTGGGTGTTGGAGTATGTTAAACCTAGGACGTATGCCTCTAGACTTTGTTTAATGGTGTTGTGTGCCTTTAGGGGGTTCTAGGGGACCTTTAGACTTGTCAAGACTCACCTAAATCTGAATTTCAAAGGTTGCAGACAGCCCGCGTTTCGAAACGGGCTAGGTCGTTTCGGAACGGGTAGGCTTCAGGGACCTCGTAACAGAACGCGTTTCGATACGGTTTGGCCTCTGAGAGCCCATGTTCCGATACGCGTTTCGGAACATTTTGGCTACAGAAATTTTGAGAAATGCACGAGATAACGGTGTTTCGAAACGGGCCTGAAGGTTTCGAAACGGTCAAAATCTCGTTGACCACGAGAAGTTGACCGTCGTGGGCGTTTTGGAACGGTTGACTACCGTTTCGATACGGCCCCTTGTATAGGCTCTGGGGTAGTTGACCTGGTCAAATCGTTTCGATACGCCTCAAGGGTGTTTCGAAACGGCCTGTTTAAAAGATTAAAATTGGGCTGTTTAAATGTTGTTTTGGGTTCGAATGGTTGTCTTATGTATTTTTATTCCGTTGTTTGATCACATAGGACTTAAGTGGGCTCTTAGAAAAGAATAAGTTAAAGAAAAAAAAAGGTTGCTAACTTAGGGGGAACCTTAACGGGTTTTCGCTTCGGTTTTCCCCGTGTGGCCCACTCGGACTGGTCATCTGGCCAGACCGGGACGAGGGGTTTAAAAAATTTATAAAAAATTCCCATTTTGCCCCAAAACATTTAATATGCATGCAAAAATCATTTTCGGCTTAAAATTTTATGTGAGCCACACAGTCCGAGGGTTGAACTTAGCTCTGATACCACTAAATGTAACCTCCTAAACCCGGCCTAGAAGAAAAGACCGAATTTAGGAAGTTACGTTTGAAAATTTTTCCCTCAAGAAAACCAATTTTAAAAAGTTATACTTTAAATTAAAATAAAATAACATAAAATTAATAATAAATATAAATATAAATTTAATAATAGATATTCGAATAATTATATAAAATCTCTGAATAACAATAGATGAATGCTAAAAATAATCTCAAAATATAAATAGTCAAAAATTGCATCCATGTCCCAAAATAATAAATAGAAATCTGATTAAACAAAAATAGTTTCGTATTGTATAATAAAATAACCGGATAAAATCTGAGATCTTCCAAGTACCGATTCGTCTATGCTCTGAGTATATCTGAAAAGAGAAACTATGGGGGAGTAAGCTAAAGAGCTTAGTGTGTCTCTAAAGTGCAGGAAAATCACAGTCGTATAAACATAGTAACATTTTCTTAAAATTCTTTAAAGCACAACACATAAATCACAAGCGCAATGCAATGCACCAAACTACAACCACCAAGAGAAAAGTTCCCCAGAACTCCTCACTATAATCGCCAATCCGAAGTGGAATTCAGCCCGAAGGGTGAAACCACTAAACTTCCCTGATCAGATCCCAACCCATGCTCAGACAATGATATGATAATTAAAAATCAAATTTCATAAACAAAGTTCCATAAATCCAATATTCCGTAAACATACTTTATAAATTGTAGTCCATAAATCGTAATCCATAAATCAAGGTTCGTAAATCATAGTAAAAACATATTCTGAAAATGTATGCATGTGATGTCAGCCATAAAAATCAATATACATATAAGTAATCACACAAGAGGTAAAACACCAACACATAGAAAAATAACATATAATTTAATTATAGCACCGGTAGAAAACACACCTTAGCCAAGCTATACTCAACCTACAGAATGATGTAATTTTTCATGACCAGAAGTATTGGATCCAACTGTATCAGTACCGGACTAAACATGGTGTTGAAGAGATTAACGAACAAGAAGGAGTATAGAGCGGTGAAGATTATTATATAGAAATTTAACAAATCAATAAGGGAATTTGGCGGCATGAACTACATAAAAAATAAGGTTCTTGGGATGATCTTATTTGAACTATGTGTGTGTATATTTATAGGGAGAGTAAATCTAATTTAAGTAAGATAATGAAAGTGATATAGACTAAAAATAATTAAAATAATTAAAAGAAGACAAGCAAAAGAGAAGATTAGAATTCAATTTAAATTTGAAGTACTATATATATATATAACATTTAAATAATAATAATAATAATAATAATAATAATAATAATAATAATAATAATAATAATAATAATAATAATAATAATAAAGAAGACGATACGGATGCTATGCGTACAATTCAAATTCAATTTGAAATTAATGGGAATATATATATATATATATTATATTAAACAATAAAAAAACGGGATGAAGAAAACAAAGTATTTAAAATTCAATATGATAAAAGGTTATTTATGAAGCTAGTCCTTAAATTTTTAAGTAATTTCATATCAACTTCCAAGTTTAATAAAAATTCATATTTAGTCCATCATAGAAAATTAGGGTTTTGAATTCCCAAATCATTACGGTTTTAAGAATTAGGGATTTTGAAATTATGTTTTTAAATTAAAGATTTTTCGAATCTAGGGTTTACAATTTGGGCGTAATTTTTGGGGTGTTACAAATATCATAATAAATCTTCGAATGATTATATAAATCTCTGAATTAAAATAACAGTAAATGAATGCTAAAAATAATCCCAGAACATAAATAGTCTAAAATTACATCTATGTCCCAAAATAGTCTAAAATTACATCTATGTCCCAAAACATAAATAGTATAATAAAATAACCGGATAAAATCTGAGATCCTCCAAGTACCACGTCGCCTAAGTTCGAAGATATCTATAAGAGAAAACTATGGGGGAGTAAGCTAAAGAGCTTAGTGTGTCTCTAAAGTGTAGGCAATCACAAACTGAGTTTCACAACAATAAATTTTCACAAAAATATTTAAAAGACACAAAGTAAGTTTAAACACGGTTTTATGAAATCACAATGCAATGCACCCATACTCCATAGTCACCAAAAAGAGAAGGTTCCCCAGAACCTCTCACTACATAGTCACCAACGCAAGTGGTATAAACCACTGAACTTCCTCCGTACAATCCCTACCTATGATAACACAGTAAAAAGATTTCATAGTTTTCAAAGTCTCAACACAGTCCGATAATAAATCAGGGATTCACAGTTCATTTATTTTAAATCACAATTTTATTCACAATCTGAAAATATTATGCACGGAAAACATAATGTAAAATCACAACAAAGTTGAAAATCATTCGAGCGTAAAATCACAGTCATGAAAACAAAGTATGTAGCACGGAAAGAGAACACACAAAAATAGTTTATTTATAGCACTAGAAGAAACACACCTTAAGCGGCAATAACTCTAACGACGAACAAAGGGAGGTTGCGACTTCGATGTAAGGTGGTGACAACGTCAATTCGAGAAGAATTCATAAAACATGGGAATAACTAAGAGCGACAATACTTTTAAACTTAAGGCTTAGGTTTATTTCTGTACGTAATAACTATGACTATATATAGAGAGAGTTGAGAGTTGGTAATCTAAACAAATTAGGTTTATAATAATAATAATAATAATAATAATAATAATAATAATAATAATAATAATAATAATAATAATAATAATAATAATAATAATAATAATAATAATAATAATAAACAAGAATTTAAGTTGAAAAAGGAGAGTCAATTCAACCATAAAAAAAGAATTAGAATTCAATTTGAATTAAAGAGGTTTAAAAAATAAATTAAACAATTAAGAAAGAAAAAAAAAGATGGGTGACAGAAACCAATGGAAATTAAAATTCAAATTGATGAAAGGGTTAATCACAAGGGAAGCCATTGAATTAAATAGGGTTTGCAAACGAGCACCTAGGCTTTTCATGATTTACAAATTGACCCCAAATTTCTATATTATTAATCATAAATCTGGATTTTTCTCAACTTAACCCTCAAACTCAAATAGGGTTTTTAATTAAATTCCCAAATCATTAGGGTTTCAAGAATTAGAAATTTCAAAAGTAGGGATTTTGCGAAATTAGGGTTTATAATTTTGGGTGTTACAACTCTCCCACCCTTAAAAGAAACTTTGTCCTCAATTTTTTTTTGACTAACGACATACTTCAAAAAAATAGAGGTTCTGATAATAATTTTAAAAAGGCATTTTAGATCAGAGTATGAATGTCAACACAGGGTTTTCAAATAGACTTTAATCTCAAATTTATAGGAACGGGTATGATCACGATTGGTCACTAATCTGGAGCTCCTACGAGATGTCATACTAATCTATCAACATAAGGGATAATCCTAGAATTAGAGTTGGTACTTGGAGTCTCTAGTCGAATCATATCTTTAATTCTTTAAAATAATAAATTTATCAGAAAATCTCATTTTGCCTAAAAATATTTAATATGCATGCAAAAATCATTTTCGGTTTTAAAATTTTAAGTGGGCCTTACAGTCCAAGGGTGGAACTTAGCTCTGATACCACTAAATGTAACCCCTTAAACCCGACTAGAAGAAATAGTCGAATTTAGGAATTCACAATTGAAAACTTTTCCCTCAAGAAATCCAATTTTAAAAATTATACTTTAAGTAAAATAAAATAACATAAATTTAGTAATAAATAAAAATATAAATATCATAATAAATATTCGAATGATTATATAAATCTCTGAATTAAAATAACAGTAAATGAATGCTAAAAATAATCACAGAACATAAATAGTCTAAAATTACATCTATGTCCCAAAATAGTCTAAAATTACATCTATGTCCCAAAACATAAATAGTATAATAAAATAACCGGATAAAATCTGAGATCCTCCAAGTACCACGTCGCCTAAGTTCGAAGATATCTATAAGAGAAAACTATGGGGGAGTAAGCTAAAGAGCTTAGTGTGTCTCTAAAGTGTAGGCAATCACAAACTGAGTTTCACAACAATAAATTTTCACAAAAATATTTAAAAGACACAAAGTAAGTTTAAACACGGTTTTATGAAATCACAATGCAATGCACCCATACTCCATAGTCACCAAAAAGAGAAGGTTCCCCAGAACCTCTCACTACATAGTCACCAACGCAAGTGGTATAAACCACTGAACTTCCTCCGTACAATCCCTACCTATGATAACACAGTAAAAAGATTTCATAGTTTTCAAAGTCTCAACACAGTCCGATAATAAATCAGGGATTCACAGTTCATTTATTTTAAATCACAATTTTATTCACAATCTGAAAATATTATGCACGGAAAACATAATGTAAAATCACAACAAAGTTGAAAATCATTCGAGCGTAAAATCACAGTCACGAAAACAAAGTATGTAGCATGGAAAGAGAACACACAAAAATAGTTTATTTATAGCACGAGAAGAAACACACCTTAAGCGGCAATACCTCTAACGACGAACAAAGGGAGGTTGCGACTTCGATGTAAGGTGGTGACAACGTCAATTCGAGAAGAATTCATAAAACATGGGAATAATTAAGAGCGACAATACTTTAAAACTTAAGGCTTAGGTTTATTTCTATACGTAATAACTATGACTATATATAGAGAGAGTTGAGAGTTGGTAATCTAAACAAATTAGGTTTATAATAATAATAATAATAATAATAATAATAATAATAATAATAATAATAATAATAATAATGATAATGATAATAATAATAATAATAATAATAATAATAATAATAATAATAAAAAACAAGAACTTAAGTTGAAAAAGGAAAGTCAATTCAACCATAAAAAAAGAATTAGAATTCAATTTGAATTAAAAAGTTTAAAAAGTAAATTAAACAATTAAGAAAGAAAAAAAAGATGGGTGACAGAAACCAATGGAAATTAAAATTCAAATTGATGAAAGGGTTAATCACAAGGGAAGCCATTGAATTAAATAAGGTTTGCAAACGAGCACCTAGGCTTTTCATGATTTACAAATTGACCCCAAATTTCTATATTATTAATCATAAATCTGGATTTTCCTCAACTTAACCCTCAAACTCAAATAGGGGTTTTAATTAAATTCCCAAATCATTAGGGTTTCAAGAATTAAAAATTTTAAAAGTAGGGATTTTGCGAAACTAGGGTTTATAATTTGGGGTGTTACAACTCTCCCACCCTTAAAAGAAATTTTGTCCTCAAATTTTTTTTGACTAACGACATACTTCAAAAAATAGAGGTTTTGATAACAATTTTAAAAAGGCATTTTAGATTAGAGTATTAATGTCAACACATGGTTTTCAAATATACTATAACCTCAAACTTATAGGAACGGGTATGATCACGATTGGTCACTAATCTGGAGCTCCTACGAGATGTCATACTAATCTATCAACATAAGGGATAATCCAAGAATTAGAGTTGGTACTTGGAGTCTCTAGTCGAATTATATCTTTAATTCTTTAAAATAATAAATTTATCAGAAAATCTCATTTTGCCTAAAAATATTTAATATGCATGCAAAAATCACTTTCGGCTTTAAAATTTTAAGTGAGCCTCACAGTCCGAGGGTTGAACTTAGCTCTGATACCACTAAATGTAACCCCTTAAACCCGACTAGAAGAAATAGTCGAATTTAGGAAGTCACAATTGAAAACTTTTCCCTCAAGAAATCCAATTTTAAAAATTATACTTTAAGTAAAATAAAATAACATAAATTTAGTAATAAATAAAAATATAAATATCATAATAAATATTCGAATGATTATATAAATCTCTGAATTAAAATAATAGTAAATGAATGCTAAAAATAATCCCAAAACATAAATAGTCTAAAATTACATCTATGTCCCAAAATAGTCTAAAATTACATCTATGTCCCAAAACATAAATAGTATAATAAAATAACTGGATAAAATCTGAGATCCTCCAAGTACCACGTCGCCTAAGTTCGAAGATATCTATAAGAGAAAACTATGGGGGAGTAAGTTAAAGAGCTTAGTGTGTCTCTAAAGTGCAGGCAATCACAAACTCAGTTTCACAACAATAATGTAACCCCCTCGCCCCGGTCTGGTCGGATGACCAGTCCGAGTGGGCCACACGGGGAAAACCGAAGCGAAACCCGTTAAAGTTCCCCCTCGGTTAGCAACCCTAAAATTTCTTTTTATTTATCTTGTCTAAATGCATTATCATTACCTATGTGAAACACGTCAGCGGAAACAAGAGCAACACAAAAATCAACCATTCAAGATATCGACCATAAATCAGCCCATTTTATGTAATTAAGATGGCCGTATCGATACACCTATTAAGGGTATCGATACGCCCTAACCAAAGTCAACACTCAGAGTCAACGCAGGAAGACCGTATCGATACAGCCATTGAGTGTATCGATATGCCCTTCCCAGTCAACATCTCATGGTCAACGAGATAAACCCGTACCGATACACTAACCCACCGTATCGATACGGTAACATCTCCCCAAAATCTCAGAATTCCAATAGCGAAAAAGGTATCGAAACACCTCCCCGCGTATCGAAACGCGTGGCCTGGAACAAGAAGGCCGTATCGATACGGGTCTAACCGTATCGATACCCCTGCTCTGCAATTCCTCAATTCCGAACTTGGTAACCCCAAACAAGACCCTAGATGCATTTTGATACTCTCCTATGCACATACAAACATCCAAGCAACCATACTTGAGCCAAAGGAAGCAATCAAACATGAAACAAGGCATCAAATCATGGCATTCACACAAGGGCAACATTTTAGCATAAAAGGGCATACATAAAGGCTCAAAGGCCAAAATGGCACGAGTCATGCTTTACAAACCAAAGTCAATCCAAAACATTAACATATCAACGAGTCATACATACTCATACAAACACCCTTGCCACATTGCTAACTAATACAAAATTTAACCACCGTACTTGAGCCACAAGCTTGGAAAGCCCTTCTTGCCTTGCTCCGAACTAACACCACGCTAATGATCTGCATTGTTGAAAATTGAGAGCGTAAGCTATAAGCTTAGTGAGGGTGCTCTAAAAACCGAAAACATCAACAATGCAGGATTCAAGCATGCATTCCCTAAATCTCATATCTAACATGCATAGGCAATTTCACAAGTATACCTAGCTAGTCTTTCAAGTGGCATAATATGGCATCTTACATCATATTAAGCATCAAGCATCAATAATCACATATCAACATCATATATCACAATTATATGAACAAGTTTAATTGGCCACTATTAATTTCCCGGATGTGCGGATTTAACCTCAACAATCACTTTACCTCGATGGGATTACACTCATCACCGGACCTTGCATGTGCGGGATTTCACTCATCGCCACATGCCCTACGGATGGTATTCCACTCATCATCTCGTAGAAATATATAAAAGCTTCCGGTGGAATATCACATCACCGTGCTCCTCCTTGATGACTTAACGCCATCAAGGCCACGTACCTTTTGACTCAATTTGTGTGCACACTAATCCTAATGATCGATCATTTACAACCGGTAATTTATTTAGTGCCAATTTTCATAACCACATCACATGTCATCAACCACATCCCATGCTCATCACACATATACATTTCATGATATACACGCACCAATTTAACCACACATAGTAGCATTCAATGAAATCAGTGGCTAAAATTAACAACTTGAAATAAAGAAATGGCCTACCAAGCACATTCCACACACACACTCTACACACACTCGAACCAAACTTTAAAACAAGTTTGAAACCACTCACCACCCTTCCTTAGAAATCAAGCAAAACTCCTACAAGCCCGGATTCGATCCTGATGCCTCTCCAACGCTTCCTCTTGCTTCTAGCCAAACAAAACACATTCATTACTTCACAATTCAACGCTAAGACTCAACCGTCAACTCACTTCACAAGCACAAGCCAACTTCAACCGAATTCCAATCCAAAATACCCATTTTCGAGCTCCCCTAAAACCTTACTGAAATTTCCATTTCCAATCACCCAAAAGTCTCCCAAAAGATCCCGAAACATCCTCCTAACCTATATAGACCATCAGCCCTTTGTTTTCAACCTAAAACTCACCAAAGAACCAATTTTTGACATCCCAAAAATGGCTCCAAGAACCCATTTCGGGTTTTCAATAAAACTCAACCAAATTAACATATGTTGTAAGTCTTGATGTGATTAAAACAAAACCTAACTCATTACTTCAAAACTAAATGAAAATCACCATAAAAACCCAAACTTTAACCAAACCCCAATTTTCAAAAGCTCATAGTTTTTAAATCTAAAACCATGGATAGTTAAAGGATGAAGAGGAGAGCGAGAATATGATTTTACCTTTCAAAATGGTCTTGAAATGGAGGTGAGACTCAATGGAATAGTGTTTTAGGTTTGGGAGGGTTTTGGAAGAGGGTTTGGGTATTCCAACATTAGAAATTGGGGATAAGGGGAGAGAAGATGACAACTTTCAAAAGTTGTCTTGCTTTTAAAAACTTTTGGGTCAAATTACCCCTTTAGTCCCTCCTCTTTTACTGAAGCCCAAACAGATCTCAATTTAGGTTGAATTGATTTAATTTAATTTTATTGACTCGGACTATAAACCCGACTAACTCCTAACCCCAAAACACGGTCGTTACAAATAAATTTTCACAAAAATATTTAAAAGACACAAAGTAAGTTTAAACACGGTTTTATGAAATCACAATGCAATGCACCCATACTCCATAGTCACCAAAAAGAGAAGGTTCCCCAGAACCTCTCACTACATAGTCACCAACGCAAGTGGTATAAACCACTGAACTTCCTCCGTACAATCCCTACCTATGATAACACAGTAAAAAGATTTCATAATTTTCACAGTCTCAACACAGTCCGATAGTAAATCAGGGATTCACAGTTCATTTATTTTAAATCACAATTTTATTCACAGTCTGAAAATATTATGCACGGAAAACATAATGTAAAATCACAACAAAGTTGAAAATCATTCGAGCGTAAAATCACAGTCACGAAAACAAAGTATGTAGCTTGGAAAGAGAACACACAAAAATAGTTTATTTATAGCACTAGAAGAAACACACCTTTAGCAGCAATAACTCTAACGACGAACAAAGGGAGGTTGCGACTTCGATGTAAGGTGGTGACAACGTCAATTTGAGAAGAATTCATAAAACATGGGAATAACTAAGAGCGACAATACTTTAAAACTTAAGGCATAGGTTTATTTCTGTACGTAATAACTATGACTATATATAGAGAGAGTTGAGAGTTGGTAATCTAAACAAATTAGGTTTATAATAATAATAATAATAATAATAATAATAATAATAATAATAATAATAATAATAATAATAATAATAATAATAATAATAATAATAATAATAATAATAATAATAAACAAGAATTTAAGTTGAAAAAGGAGAGTCAATTCAACCATAAAAAAAGAATTACAAATCGATTTGAATTAAAAAGGTTTAAAAAATAAATTAAACAATTAAGAAAGAAAAAAAAAGAGATGGGTGACAGAAACCAATGGAAATTAAAATTCAAATTGATGAAAGGGTTAATCACCAGGGAAGCCATTGAATTAAATAGGGTTTTTAAACGAGAACCTAGGCTTTTCATGATTTACAAACTAACCCATAATTTCTATATTATTAATCATAAATCTGGATTTTTCTCAACTTAACCCTCAAACTCAAATAGGGTTTTTAACTAAATTCCCAAATCATTAGAGTTTCAAGAATTAGAAATTTCAAAAGTAGGGATTTTGCGAAACTAGGGTTTATAATTTGGGGTGTTACAACTCTCCCACCCTTAAAAGAAACTTTGTCCTCAAATTTTTTTGACTAACGACATACTTCAAAAAAAATAGAGGTTCTGATAACAATTTTAAAAAGGCATTTTAGATCAGAGTATGAATGTCAACACAAGGTTTTCAAATAGACTTTAATCTCAAATTTATAGGAACAGGTATGATCACGATTGGTCACTAATCTGGAGCTCCTACGAGATGTCATACTAATCTATCAACATAAGGGATAATCCTAGAATTAGAGTTGGTACTTTGAGTCTCTAGTCGAATCATATCTTTAATTCTTTAAAATAATAAATTTATCAGAAAATCTCATTTTGCCTAAAAATATTTAATATGCATGCAAAAATCATTTTCGGCTTTAAAAATTTAAGTGAGTCTCACAGTCCGAAGGTTAAACTTAGCTCTAATACCACTAAATGTAATCCCTTAAACACGACTAGAAGAAATAGTCGAATTTAGGAAGTCACAATTGAAAACTTTTCCCTCAAGAAATCCAATTTTAAAAATTATACTTTATGTAAAATAAAATAACATAAATTTAGTAATAAATAAAAATATAAATATTATAATAAATATTCGAATGATTATATAGATCTCTGAATTAAAATAACAGTAAATGAATGCTAATAATAATCCCAAAACATAAATAGTTTAAAATTACATCTATATCCCAAAATAGTCTAAAATTACATCTATGTCCCAAAACATAAATAGTATAATAAAATAACCGAATAAAATCTGAGATCCTCCAAGTACCACGTCGCCTAAGTTCGAAGATATCTGTAAGAGAAAACTATGGGTGTAACTCCCTAAACCCAGCCCAGAAGAAATGGGTCAGATCTAGGAAGTATCAATTGAAAACTTGTCCCTCAAGAAACAATTTAGGTTAAAATATTTTGTAATTCAAAAGAATCGATTAAATAAGTAAAACTTAACAAATATTTTGATTAAAATAAAACCTAATCTTTTAAACGATGTTCCGATAATTAATTAAAATTCTAAAAATAACTTCATAGATGCATGCATTTAATAAAGCCCAAATTAAAAACAGTAAACAATCCAAATGTCCGATTACATAAATGTTCTAAAACATTTCAAAATAGTAGTCTGAAATAATTAAAAGAGAGTTCATACTGAATCATAATTTATCTGAATAAACAAGAGATGCTCCAAGTACCGATCGCCTAAAAAGTGTGAGACATCTGAAAAGTAAAAACTAAAGGGTGTAAGCTATAGAGCTTAGTGTGTCTCTAAAGTGCAACTGAAAACAAAACAAAACAATATTTTATTTTCTGATAAAGACTTTTCTGAAAACACAACAAAACTGAATCATGATGATATGATGTCTGATGCACATGAATCACAGTACCCATCTCCGATACACCGAAAAGTAAGGTTCCCCAGAACCTACTTTCTCCATGTCACCATCCGAAGTGGAACTCAGCCCGAAGGGTGGAACCACTGATCCGAAGCGAAATTCAACCCAAAGGGTGAAACCACTAATCCGAAGCGGAAATCAACCCGAAGGTTGAAACCACTAATCTGAAGCGGAATTCAACCCAAAGGTTGAAACCACTGAACTTCCCCGAACAAATCTCAATCCATATACCCACAATGATATGATGCAGATTTTAAAATCTGAGTCTGATCCGAAACTTGAATTATGAAAACCCAAGTTGCACAATACTATAAATCCGATGTTTTACAGTTCTGAAAATCTGATATTTTATTTAAATCATAGTATGACATGCTATGCATGATGTTTGAAAACATTCACCCAATCACAACAGAGTATGCACACAAAATGTACAAAACATTTACTTATATTAATCCAGAAAAGCACATAAAATTTATAGCACAGATAGAAACACATAAGTTTATAAAACAGGAAGAGACACACCTTTAAGCAACAAAAGCTCTAATGCCGAGAAAAGCGCGTCTTACGCTCAGATCTAGCTGAATCAGGACCTACGAGGTATGAATACTATATTAGTATTTATTACTAACACTAAGCCACTGACTAAAACACTGAAATCCGAACTGAAGATATACTCACGTGAAGATCTCGAAGAACGTGCACGATCGGTCTGAACAACTGGAGGTAACCCAACGGTCCCAAAGTCGGCACCTGAACACGAGAATATTCCGAATGAAATTCTGAAATCACAACTTATCAGATTCCAACAACAATTACTCAAAGATAACAAAACGGAGTTTTCAGGATCTAATTTGACAAAACGGGCAGCGGATACAGATTCGGGGCGTCGAGAAAGGTTAAGATGAACGTTTTCTGACGATCAAAGTCAGACTGGTCAAAGTCAACTCTAACGGTCAATGATCAAAGGTCAACTTGGTCAACTGTCAACTCAGTCCAATTTGTCAAAGTCAAATGCCAACTCTCGTTAAGCTAGTCAAATGAGTGTCAAAGATCAAAAGTCAACTGTAGAGTCAAACGGGTCAAGGTCACAAGTCAACAGTCCGGTTCAAAACTTATGGTTCGGTTCGGTCCAAGGTTTACTGATCTGATTAGGTTCTGGAATGGTTCAGTTCATAAGGCCGGTTCAGGTCTGCCGGTTCAGTTTACTGGTTTGGGTTACTCATAGATCAGTGCTTACATAACACTTATTCACATGGGCCTCACCATCCAACTAACTTCAAAAACCCACAACTCATACTCACACCACAACCCACACACAACACCAGGGTTGGGCTCAACCAACAACACTCGACCCAACCGTTCAACACACTTAGCCCATCTCCCCCAAACCTAGCATCAGATATGGGGCTAGGGTTTCGGCACACAAAATGGCGGCGGCGCGGATAAAGATCAACGGCGGCACTGCTCCGACAAGGATGACAGAATCAAACGGCAACGGTGACTCACTGCGATGCACAAGACGGTAACCATGACGACACAACAACGCGACGATGGCATAACAGAACGACAAGGACGAACGATATAGGCGGTGGTGGTTCGTCGGCATTACCCCCGATGACACCAAAATGTCATTTCCGGCCACAACACAAATGGAATCCGAATCAAAACACAACTCAGAACTCAAAATCATTGATTAAAAGCCAAAACTCCAATTTCTGACTTACCCAAAGACACAGAAAAGAGAGGGGCGGAGCTCAGACAGAGGGAGGATGGCGGCGCGAACGGAGGAGGAACGGACGGAGCAAGGGAAACTGAATGGTTTTTCCCTCGGTTCAAAACAGACAACAATGATAGAGGAGACGACGGCGGAGTACAACGGCGCAAGGGGGAGTCGAACGGTTTCTTATCGATCTCTCGCTAACGGTGGCCGATAATGGGTATCCGAGGGTTGGGGTTAGTTCGCGAGGAGAAGAGGAGCCGAACGATGGTACCGGATCGGCCCACGGACGGCGCTAAGCCGATGGTCGGAGCTTCACCGAAATGCGAGATTGAGAAGGGAGGGATATCGAGAGAGGGGGAAGAGTGAAAGAGAGAGTGCGGCTGCTCCAACTAAAATCTGATAGGGCTTCCTTATGAGCTATAATTGGGTATAAATACCCTATCAAAAGGGCAAATCACAAGAATGGTCACGTAACACTTTTAGGGTTTGCAAAACAGAAAGACAACTGTACCAACTTTCCAAAACGACCCCAAATTTCTGAATTAAGCCACAAAATTCTGATTTTGCTCAATTAAACACCTTAATCAAATTAGGGTTTTTAAACTAGAAATTCCCAAAATCTAGGGTTCCAAGATTAGGGATTTCAAAATTTAGGAATTTTCAAATTAGGGAAAATTTGGGGTGTTACAACTCTCCCTCCTTTGAAAGAAATTTCGTCCTCGAAATTTTCAAACTTAACAATATATTCCAAAACTAACTCACACATACTTGTACTTTCTTATTTTGAATTTCTGATCCATCATAAACATATTCATGATTTGAACATATTAAAATGTATCTGCTATGTTATCGAGCATATTATCATATCCAACACGAGCTCTAGTTAAATATACTGAACCCGGTTGTCTAGTCTCATATCCAGCTGACCTACCACTTGAGCATGTCTACCTCTACTAGATGTACCAGAAGCAACTGACCTAAACTGCCCTCTACCTCGGTGAGGTGCCTGAACTGATGCATGTCTCTGAATTTGTACGGATGAACCAGTAGATGAACGTGGGCAATTCTTTAAGTAGTAATCCCGAGAACCACATCTAGAACACGTTCTATTCATCAATATGCACTCTCCGCTATGCTTTTTGTTGTAAAAACAACATACAAAAATAAGCCGACGAACTTTTGAACTACCATGATTGTCAGACAGAACTGTCGATACTACAAGTCTTACATTCTGATAACTCTGAGGAACAAACTCATCCCTAGGTCTCTTTCCAAACGAGCTGACAAAACTTGGTTGTACAAATGTGTCCGGTTTCTTCCCGACTTGATCAAATTCTGAAGATCTTTTTTTTTTTCATTTGTGAAATTTATCCTCTCAAAAGTTTTAGCTCGATCAACCATGTCGTTGAATATTTTATCATGATGTGTTGCAACATCTCTTTGAATCGGTAGTCGAAGTTCTAAAAAAATCACACTTATCTTTCTCAGTTACAACTAACTTAGGAGCATACTTGGCCAACCTCCAAAAATCTATCTCATAGTCATTTACTAACTTGTTATTCTGTTTCAAATTCATAAAATAATCTTAACACCTCGCTGCGAGCTCGGCTCCTACATATCGATCAGTGTTATCAATATCAAGTGAGTTATCACTTCTGATCTGATATCCTCCTAACGAATGGTTCTCATCAACATGTATCTTATTCTAAATTTCTGCTTGCCCAACAAAAGGCGGGTGATCACTACCAGAAGCAACATTACGACCTCAACCACGATCTCGAACAAACGGTAGGTTAAGATTCCTACGCGATGGCTTAGTAACTATCTCCAGAAGGTAATAACCTAGAGTCAGATTCGGTACCAGAGTCTCAGATTTAAAACACATTGAAAACGTTGAAGTCAAAATCACAGAATACCGTAGTATTTTTTTTTCAAAAAAATTCCCATTTATCCCAAAATATTTCTGATGCATGAAAAAGTCGAAAGCATTTTAAAAACAACTTTTGTGAGCCTCACAGTCTGAGGGTTGAACCTAGGCTCTGATACCACTAAATGTAACTCCCTAAACCCAGCCCAGAAGAAATGGGTCGGATCTAGGAAGTATCAATTGAAAACTTGTCCCTCAAGAAACAATTTAGGTTAAAATATTTTGTAATTCAAAAGAAACGATTAAATAAGTAAAACTTAACAAATATTCTGATTAAAATAAAACCTAATCTTTTAAACGATGTTCCGATAATTAATTAAAATTCTAAAAATAACTTCATAGATGCATGCATTTAATAAAGCCCAAATTAAAAACAGTAAACAATCCAAATGTCCGATTACATAAATGTTCTAAAATATTTCAAAATAGTAGTCTGAAATAATTAAAAGAGAGTTCATATTGAATCATAATTTATCTGAATAAACAAGAGATGCTCCAAGTACCGATCGCCTAAAAAGTGTGAGATATCTAAAAAGTAAAAACTAAAGGGTGTAAGCTAAAGAGCTTAGTGTGTCTCTAAAGTGCAACTGAAAACAAAACAAAACAATATTTTATTTTCTGATAAAGACTTTTCTGAAAACACAACAAAACTGAATCATGATGATATGATGTCTGATGCACATGAATCATAGTACCCATCTCCGATACACCAAAAATTAAGGTTCCCCAGAACCTACTTTCTCCATGTCACCATCCGAAGTGGAACTCAGCCCGAAGGGTGGAACCACTGATCCGAAGCGAAATTCAACCCAATGGGTGAAACCACTAATCCGAAGCGGAAATCAACCCGAAGGTTGAAACCACTAATCCGAAGCGGAATTCAACCCAAAGGTTGAAACCACTGAACTTCCCCGAACAAATCTCAATCCATATACCCACAATGATATGATGCAGATTTTAAAATCTGAGTCTGATCTGAAACTTGAATTATGAAAACCCAAGTCGCACAATACTATAAATCCGATGTTTTACAGTTCTGAAAATCTGATATTTTACTTAAATCATAGTATGACATGCTATGCATGATGTTTGAAAACATTCACCCAATCACAACAGAGTATGCACACAAAATGTACAAAACATTTACTTATATTAATCCAGAAAAGCACATAAAATTTATAGCACAGATAGAAACACATAAGTTTATAAAATAGGAAGAGACACACCTTTAAGCAACAAAAGCTCTAATGCCGAGAAAAGCGCGTCTTACGCTCAGATCTAGCTGAATCAGGACCTACGAGGTATGAATACTATATTAGTATTTATTACTAACACTATGCCACTAACTAAAACACTAAAAACCGAACTGAAGATATACTCACGTGAAGATCTCGAAGAACGTGCACGATCGGTCTGAACAACTGGAGGTAACCCAACGGTCCCAAAGTCGGCACCTGAACACGAGAATATTCCGAATTAAATTCTGAAATCACAACTTATCAGATTCCAACAACAATTACTCAAAGATAACAAAACGGAATTTTCGGGATCTAATTTGACAAAACGGGCATCGGATACAGATTCGGGGCGTCGAGAAAGGTTGAGATGAACGTTTTCTGACGGTCAAAGTCAGACTGGTCAAAGTCAACTCTAACGGTCAATGATCAAAGGTCAACTTGGTCAACTGTCAACTCAGTCCAATTTGTCAAAGTCAAATGCCAACTCTCGTTAAGCTAGTCAAATGAGTGTCAAAGATCAAAAGTCAACTGTAGAGTCAAACGGGTCAAGGTCACAAGTCAACAGTCCGGTTCAAAACTTATGGTTCGGTTCGGTCCAAGGTTTACTGATCTGATTAGGTTATGGAATGGTTCAGTTCATAAGGCCGGTTCAGGTTTGCCGGTTCAGTTTACTGGTTTGGGTTACTCATAGATCAGGGCTTACATAACACTTATTCACATGGCCTCACCATCCAACTAACTTCAAAAACCCACAACTCATACTCACACCACAACCCACACACAACACCAGGGTTGGGCTCAACCAACAACACTCGACCCAACCGTTCAACACACTTAGCTCATCTCCCCCAAACCTAGCATCAGATATGGGGCTAGGGTTTCGGCACACAAAATGGCGGCGGCGCGGATAAAGATCGACGGCGGCGCGGATAAAGATCGACGGCGGCACTGCTCCGACAAGGACGACAGAATCAAACGGCAACGGTGACTCACTGCGATGCACAAGACGGTAACCATGACGACACAACAACGCGACGATGGCATAACAGAACGACAAGGACGAACGATATAGGGGGTGGTGGTTCGCCGGCATTACCCCCGATGACACCAAAATGTCATTTCCGGCCACAACACAAATGGAATCCGAATCAAAACACAACTCAGAACTCAAAATCATTGATTAAAAGCCAAAACTCCAATTTCCGACTTACCCAAAGACACAGAAAAGAGAGGGGCGGAGCTCACGACAGAGGGAGGATGGCGGCACGAACGGCGGAGGAACGGACGGAGCAAGGGAAACTGAATGGTTTTTCCCTCGGTTCAAAACAGACAACAATGATAGAGTAGACGACGGCGGAGTACAACGGCGTAAGGGGGAGTCGAACGGTTTCTTATCGATCTCTCGCTAACGGTGGCCGATAATGGGTATCCGAGGGTTGGGGTTAGTTCGCGAGGAGAAGAGGAGCCGAACGATGGTACCGGATCGGCCAACGGACGGCGCTAAGCCGATGGTCGGAGCTTCACCGGAATGCGAGATTGAGAAGGGAGGGATATCGAGAGAGGGGGAAGAGTGAAAGAGAGAGTGCGGCTGCTCCAACTAAAATCTGATAGGGCTTCCTTATGAGCTATAATTGGGTATAAATACCCTTTCAAAAGGGCAAATCACAAGAATGGTCACGTAACACTTTTAGGGTTTGCAAAATAGAAAGATAACTTTACCAACTTTCCAAAACGACCCCAAATTTCTGAATTAAGCCACAAAATTCTGATTTTGCTCAATTAAACACCTTAATCAAATTAGGGTTTTTAAACTAGAAATTCCCAAATTCTAGGGTTCCAAGATTAGGGATTTCAAAATTTAGGAATTTTCAAATTAGGGAAAATTTGGGGTGTTACAATGGGGGAGTAAGCTAAAGAGCTTAGTGTGTCTCTAAAGTGCAGGCAATCACAAACTGAGTTTCACAACAATAAATTTTCACAAAAATATTTAAAAGACACAAAGTAAGTTTAAACACGGTTTTATGAAATCACAATGCAATGCACCCATACTCCATAGTCACCAAAAAGAGAAGGTTCCCCAGAACCTCTCACTACATAGTCACCAACGCAAGTGGTATAAACCACTGAACTTCCTCCGTACAATCCCTACCTATGATAACACAGTAAAAAGATTTCATAGTTTTCACAGTCTCAACACAGTCCGATAATAAATCAGGGATTCACAGTTCATTTATTTTAAATCATAATTTTATTCACAATCTGAAAATATTATGCACGAAAAACATAATGTAAACTCACAACAAAGTTGAAAATCATTCTAGCCTAAAATCACAGTCACGAAAACAAAGTATGTAGCACGGAAAGAGAACACACAAAAATAGTTTATTTATAGCACGAGAAGAAACACACCTTAAGCGGCAATAACTCTAACGACGAACAAAGGGAGGTTGTGACTTCGATGTAAGGTGGTGACAACGTCAATTCAAGAAGAATTCATAAAACATGAGAATAACTAAGAGCGACAATACTTTAAAACTTAAGGCTTAGGTTTATTTCTGTACGTAATAACTATGACTATATATAGAGAGAGTTGAAAGTTGGTAATCGAAACAAATTAGGATTATAATAATAATAATAATAATAATAATAATAATAATAATAATAATAATAATAATAAACAAAAATTTAAGTTGAAAAGGAGAGTCAATTCAACCATAAAAAAGAATTAGAATTCAATTTGAATTAAAAATGTTTTAAAAAAATAAATTAAACAATTAAGAAAGAAAAAAAAGAGACGGGTGACAGAAACCAAAGGAAATTAAAATTCAAAATGATTGAAAGTGTTAATCACAAGGGAAGCCATTGAATTAAATTGGGTTTGCAAACGAGCACCTAGGCTTTTCATGATTTACAAATTGACCCCAAATTTCTATATTAATAATCATAAATCTGGATTTTTCCCAACTTAACTCTCAAACTCAAATAGGGATTTTAATTAAATTCCCAAATCATTAGGGTTTCAAGAATAAGAATTTTCAAAAGTAGGGATTTTGCGAAACTAGGGTTTATAATTTGGGGTGTTACAGGCTTTATTTTGAAGGTAATAGTTCTAATTAAAATCATAAATTAAACTTAGAAAATTATTTACAAGGCCCTAAATCTACGACTCTAATTAATATGCTAAGCTACCAAGAGACTGACCTAAAGGGCTAGAATTAAATTAAGAAATAAATCTAAGGAATCTAATCTAGAGATTAATTATGAAATTAACATTATTAAGTGATCTAACCATTTAATTAAAGAGATTCTAACTAAGATATAATTTTTATAGACAACCTTAGTTAATCTAGGGGTTTATTAACATAAATTAATGAAAGAATTAACAAACAAACAAATAAATATACAGGTAAAAAATTTAAATGACATGCTCAATTAATAATGTATCAAAAATATATCGTTGTATATTTTCTTATTAATATACGACTTATTAATGAGCAAAAAAATTTAATAATGTATCAAAAATAAAATCAAATCTAATTACAAGTGATCAAGTTATATACAATGAAATCATGTGAACAAATAAGTAATTAAATCTAATTGCATGTTAAAGTATATATATATATATACATATATATATGTATGTATATATATATATACATATATATGTATGTATGTATATATATATATATATACATTTATATGTATATATACTATAACATGTAATTATATATATATATAAAGCTATCACATACATTTAAAGAAATATCATATATACTACTATATATACATAAGGAAATATAACATTGCCAAAAAAATAATTATGTATCTCAAATAAATCAATCTATTTATACATAAAAATGCATAAAATTAAAGTAGGAAACTAAAGCGAAGTACATATAAAAACATATCAAAATTAAGGTAAAAAAAGTTAATTTACATATGTAGAAAAAGAGAAAATTTAAAACACAAATTAAGAGTGCACGACATAAAAGGAATAAACAAAGAGTTAAATGCGAAAAAATGGGGCAGAGATTGAATAACGTAACAACTAAAATATAAGACAATAGAAGGACGAAACTTGAATAAATCAAAACAAAAGGGAAAAAAATTTAAAAACATAAATTAAACACGAGCATAATTGAAAGAAATGTAAAATAAAGATGTGAAAATTAAAGAAATAGAAATTGAAGAGCAAGAAAAAAGGAATGAAATTTGAAGGAGCTTAAATTGAAAAAAAATGGAATAAAAATAATAAAATTTTGGAGGACTTTTTACATGTCGTAACACTTTGGATCTTCATTGTTCTAAAGTCAAAATAAAAATGAAGATGAGCAGTGATATGAACTCGGTAATGTGACCCGAGTCATATAGATGTGCCCGATCGTGATTCTACTAAGAAATATGCTTTGCTACGCTTTGAACTCTGAGATATCTTAAAACATACATGTGAGATGAATAACAATATAATAAAAAAATTAATGAAGAAAGGAATTGGATAGGTAATTTGGATAGTATGGTGGCTAAGGATGGAGGATGATAATCATGGAAAGATGTAAATCAAAGGAGTGATGGGAGATGCTAAAGGCGGCGTGGATTTGTATGGTTGCAAGGATAGCGAATTGTGACCCGCTAGCTATAACGAGCTAGGAACCAACAATATACTTTGATGGAGTCGAGGTGGAGGAGTGTGGAACGTGACCCACAAGCTATAAGAGAGCTTGGAACCAACGCTATAGCAAAATGAAATGGATAGAAGACTACAAGCACAACTTGAAGCCGATAGAGTTCTCGCAAGAACAAGATGAAAGCAATCTTTCAAAGGTTTATATTCTCCAAAAAAAAAGGTGCTTACAAATGAACCTAAGGTGCCTATTTATAGTGTGGCTAGGCACCATATGAAAAGTCACACAAAAGAGAGATGAATGCTCATCTAAATGC
The DNA here is from genome assembly GCA_958450335.1 of Hibiscus tridactylites. Classification (NCBI taxonomy): domain Eukaryota; kingdom Viridiplantae; phylum Streptophyta; class Magnoliopsida; order Malvales; family Malvaceae; genus Hibiscus; species Hibiscus tridactylites. Next base: position 73,174,348 of record OY288279.1, read on the forward strand.
TATTGAATATAAATAAATGAAATGTTTCTTTCTTATCCTTTTGATGGATGAATTTTTCTTTAAATTGAGATGAATTTAGCCTTAAATTCGTCCAAAAGGAGTGGTGACTCTTGGGCTGCTTCATTTTGCTTGCAAATGGATAAAAGAGAATGAATGTGGACATAGGATGAATGTAGACATCCCACACATCCAAATCAGCTTGTCTCTTTGAATTCCTTGATGATTTTATCACTTAATTTGGTGATTAAACGATATTAAACCAGCCTTCATTGCTTGCCCATTTGTGGAATATGATCAGCCTTCAAAAATGATAAATAAAGGCCTTGAATGCATAATTTGAATGCTGATTATTGCATGTCCCTTCTCTTGAACGTGAATGGCCTTCATTGGTTCATAATTTCAACCTTGAATAGGTGAATTATGAAGCTTAAATGCTTTGTTACTCTAAGAAGATGAACAGCCTTGAAAAGATGAAAAGAATTCAGCCTTGAATTGCCTTCAATTGCCTTGTTTGCATGAGTAAAGATGGTCATCAATGACTTGTTTCCAAGTTGAAGTTGAAAAGTCTCTTATTTAATCCACACGTCACATGAACCTAGACACACACAAAGGATTTATTCAAACTTAAAATAATAGATGCATGAAACAATTAAAGAGTTAGTTAATTGAGTGAACTAGTTAAATGAATGAACTAGTTTAACTAAAGAACTAACTTTATTGAATTTAACTAAATGCATGAATGAAGTAGTTTAAAGAATGATTTAAGATACATAATTAAACTACTTCCCTAAATGAACTAAAACTATAAATGAAGTGCATGCTTTAATGGCCATCACACTTTATCAATGCAATGGAAGTTTGAAATACTTAAATTCTCATGCAAATGCATGCATGAGCAAGGTAAGGCATTCCTCCCTTATTATTTCTTCTTTTTCACGTTCATGGCTTGTTGTAAACAAGCTTTCCATGGCTGATTGAAACTCCTTGACCCGTGCACGTGTAATGGGGCCACTTGGGTACTTCTCCGGGTCCTTGTTCTTGATGGTCATATCAGTCCCTCCCTCTTTAAAGCGATTTGTCCCCAAATCGTCACCTACATCAAAAGGAGATAAATCAGCAACATTAAAGGTTGCACTAACATTAAACTCACCTGGGAGGTCTAGTTGATAAGCATTATCATTGATCCTTTTAACTACTTGAAATGGCCCATCTCCTCGAGGCATCAATTTAGATTTCCGTTGGGCTGGAAACCTTTCTTTTCTCATGTGCAACCACACCCAATCTCCCGGCTCAAAGACAACTCTCCTTCGACCCTTGTTTGCTTGCTGCTCATATTGCTTGGTTTTCTTTTCAATATTATCCCGCACTTGTTGATGAAGTTTCTTAACAAATTCAGCTTTGTTAAGTCCATCTTTATTCACAATTTGATCAACGGGTAATGGCAATAAGTCCATTGGAGTTAATGGATTGAACCCATACACAACTTCAAAAGGAGTGTGTCCCGAGGTGGTATGGACTGATCGGTTATATGCAAACTCCACATGTGGTAAGCACTCTTCCCATGTCTTTAGATTCTTCTTAATAATGCTCCTAAGCAACGTGGAGAGTACTCGATTCACCACTTCGGTTTGGCCATCCGTTTGAGGGTGACAAGTGGTGGAAAGTAGCAGCTTAGTTCCAATCTTACTCCATAAGGCTCTCCAGAAGTGGCTTAGTTCCATAGTTCTTGGCACACCATGTAATCTCAAGACTTCCCTGAAAAACAAGTTAGCAATATGTAAGGCATCATTAGTCTTGTTGCAAGGAATAAAATGAGCCATTTTGGAAAATCTATCCACTACTACAAAGATGGAGTCTTTGTTATTCTTTGTGCGTGGAAGCCCTAACACAAAATCCATTGAAATGTCCATCCATGGTGCTTCTGGAATAGGTAGTGGCATGTAGAGTCCATGTGGCATGGATTTAGACTTAGCCTTCTTGCATGTGATGCAACGTTCACATAACCTCTCTACAAAGATTTCTCTTGGTCTCCCCCCCAGAAAAAGTTAGCATTCTTCTTGATGACACTAGTTAAAGGGGCGGCAATGGTGCTGAAGTTTGGCACAAATCTCCGGTAAAAGCTTGCAAGTCCATGGAAACTCCTAACTTGGGAAATGCTTGCTGGTCGTGGCCATTCTTCAATGGCTTTAACCTTCTCTTTGTCAACCTCTAAGCCTTTAGAACTGACAACAAAACCAAGAAAGACAACTTTTCAGTACAAAATGTACACTTGTCTAAATTAGCATATAACTTCTCCTTTCTTAAAACCAACAAAACTGACCTCAAGTGTTGAACATGTTCTTCCATTGATTTTCTATAGATTAAGATGTCATCAAAATAAACCACACAAAATTTACCCAAAAACGGTCTAAGAACATGGTTCATTAACCTCATGAAAGTACTTGGTGCATTAGTTAAGCCAAAAGGCATAACCAACCATTCATAGAGTCCTTGCTTTGTTTTAAATGTTGTTTTCCATTCATCACATTCCCGCATCCTTATTTGGTGATAACCACTCTTAAGATCAATCTTAGAGAAAAGGTTAGAACCACTAAGCTCATCTAACATATCATCTAAACAAGGAATAGGGTGACGATACTTTACCGTAATTTTGTTTACCGCTCGACAATATACACACATGCGCCAAGTTCCATCCTTCTTTGGCACAAGTAATACCGGAACGGAACATGGGCTAAGGCTCTCCCTCACGTAGCCTTTGGCCATTAGTTCAGCCACTTGCCTTTGTAACTCCTTGGTTTCCTCGGGATTGCTTTGGTAAGCTAGACGGTTAGGAATGACGGCACCGGGAACGAAATCTATTTGATGTTCAATGCCACGGATTGGTGGCAGCCCACTTGGTATCTCCTCCAGAAATAATTCGTCAAATTCCTGCAACAAAGACACAATAGAAGAAGGCAAAGTGTGATCAAGTTGGTTAGTGTTCAATAAACTTTTCTTGTACACAAGTACAAGTAATTCCTTTCCCGACAGCAAACACTTTCTCAACTCTCTTTCTTTGGTAAAAACACTCATTTTCGCACCCTCACTTTGCTCACTCTCACTTGCTTTTACCTCCATTTTTTATTCTCTCTCTTTGGTTCTTTCAATACTTTCTCTCAAATGTATTTGGTCTTTGTGAATTTGTTTTGGTGAAAGAGGGGCTAAGGTAATCTTTCTTACTCCATGAGTGAGTGTATACTAATTGGTATATCCATCATGCATGACTCGTTTATCGAATTGACATGGCCTCCCAAGTACTAAATGGCCAGCGTGCATCGGAACAACATCGCAAAGAACTTCATCCTTATACTTTCCAATGGAGAAAGCAACAAGAACTTGCTTGGTAACCTTGAGTTCTCCTCCGTCATTAAGCCACTGCAGCTTGTAGGGATGTGGATGCTTTGTGGTTGCTAATCCAAGTTTTTCTACCATAAGAGTACTAGCAACATTAGTACAACTACCTCCATCAATAATGACAAAGCATACCTTTCCATTAACATGGCAGCGAGTATGAAAGATATTCTCGCGTTGCTCATTCCCTTCACTCGCTTGCACACTTAGGCTCCTTTTCACAATAAGGGCCTCTCCTTCTGCTGCATACTCTATATCATCACCTTCATCTTCTTGTATGGCAGCAACTTCATCTTCCTCCTCTTGTTCCGATTCAACCTCTCCATCATCACGAAGAAGCATAGTGTTGCGATTTGGGCATTGGCTTGCAATATGCCCTCTTCCCAAGCACTTGAAGCATTGTATATCTCGGGAACGGTTTGGAATATTCGGAGCCTTACCTTTGCTAGTTTCGGCAATGGCCTTGCTTCCTTTGGGTGGTGCGCCTCTTTCATTGGGTGGTATTGGAGGACTCCATTTGTAAGAACTTTGTCCCCATCTTGATGATGCTCCCCCATAGGTTCGTGTGGAACCCTTCCGTTTAAGTTGCTTTTCCACTTTTATGGCCATATGCACCATGTCTTCGATCTCCACATAATGTTGCAACTCAATGACGACCGCAATATTTGGGTCAAGGCCGGATAGAAATCTTGCCATGGTGGCTTCTTGATCCTCATCAATGTTAGCTCGGATCATGTCTACTTCCATCTCTTTAAAGTAGTCCTCAACACTACGGTTGCCTTGGGTGAGATTTTGAAGCTTGCTGAACAACTCCCTATGATAGTGAGTTGGAACGAACCTCCTACGCATAACGGCCTTCATCTCATTCCAAGTAGAAATTGGATGTTCGCCATTGCGTCTCCTGCTAGAATTCAACTGATCCCACCATATTAGTGCATAATCTGTAAATTCAATGGCTGCAAGTTTTACCTTCTTAAGCTCGGAGTAGTTGTGGAACTCAAAGATGTGCTCAACTTTTATTCCCATGCAAGATAGGCTTCAGGATCCGTTCTTCCTTGGAAATGAGGAATGGTTATTTTGATGTTGCTAAGATTATCATCAACTCTTGGACGAGCTCTTTGGTACCTAGGTTCTTGACGCCTCAAACTTTGCTGGGAGGCTCGCTCGTCTATGAGTTCTTCGTCCACCTCTCCCTCATACTCTTCCTCATGATCTGAATTATGCCTTCGTTGAGATCTTTCCTCCAAATGATCTAATCGTTCTTGCATCGGCCCCAACCTTTGTTGCAACAACTTGTCCATCTCTCGGATAATATCTTGAAGATTGGAGTTAGTTGCATCTACGTTAACATTATTACTTCCTCCAACAGAGTTTCTCACGGAATTTTGAGACATTATTAGTAACAAAACTAAAAAATTAAAAACCTCACAAACACAAAACCTCACCTATTCCACTCTAAGAAAATGCACTAACACTCGTGTTTCACTCGGGATGGCTTTTACCCTTGATGTGCACTCTTGCCTTTTTCCACTCTTGCTCTCAATCAAGTCCTTTTAAGAACTTCCTCAAGGCTTGCAAATGGCTTGTAGAATTCGGCTGAAAAAACAAAACTTGGTGAAAAGAATTTGGAAGGTAGGATAAGAAAAAGTGGCAACAACAAAAAAAAGGTAAATTGTGAGAGTTGGTAAAGATGACAAAATAGTAGCAAAAGAAAAATGATGTAAGATTTTTTTAAAGAAGAATAGAGAATACGGTGCCCCTTCCCTCTTTAACTTTCTCTAAATTTTTTTTCGATTTTTCTTTTCTTTTTTTTCTTTTTTTTTCTTTTTTTTCAGAAGAGAGACATCGACTATCTTACTGAATCAACCTTGCTCTGATGCCAATTGATATGAACTCGGTAATGTGACCCGAGTCATATAGATGTGCCCGATCGTGATTCTAGTAAGAAATATGCTTTGCTACGCTTTGAACTCTGAGATATCATAAAACATACATGTGAGATGAATAACAATATAATAAAAAAATTAATGAAGAAAGGAATTGGATAGGTAATTTGGATAGTATGGTGGCTAAGGATGGAGGATGATAATCATGGAAAGATGTAAATCAAAGGAGTGATGGGAGATGCTAAAGGCGGCGTGGATTTGTATGGTTGCAAGGATAGCGAATTGTGACCCGCTAGCTATAACGAGCTAGGAACCAACAATATACTTTGATGGAGTCGAGGTGGAGGAGTGTGGAACGTGACCCACAAGCTATAAGAGAGCTTGGAACCAACGCTGTAGCAAAATGAAATGGATAGAAGACTACAAGCACAACTTGAAGCCGATAGAGTTCTCGCAAGAACAAGATGAAAGCAATCTTTCAAAGGTTTATATTCTCCAAAAAAAGTGCTTACAAATGAACCTAAGGTGCCTATTTATAGTGTGGCTAGGCACCATATGAAAAGTCACACAAAAGAGAGATGAATTCTCATCTAAATGCTATTGAATATAAATAAATGAAATGTTTCTTTCTTATCCTTTTGATGGATAAATTTTGCTTTAAATTGAGATGAATTTAGCCTTAAATTCGTCCAAAAGGAGTGGTGACTCTTGGGCTGCTTCATTTTGCTTGCAAATGGATAAAAGAGAATGAATGTGGACATAGGATGAATGTAGACATCCCACACATCCAAATTAGCTTGTCCCTTTGAATTCCTTGATGATTTTATCACTTAATTTGATGATTAAATGATATTAAACCAGCCTTCATTGCTTGCCCATTTGTGGAATATGATCAGCCTTCAAAAATGATAAATAAAGGCCTTGAATGCATAATTTGAATGCTGATTATTGCATGTCCCTTCTCTTGAACGTGAATGGCCTTCATTGGTTCATAATTTCAACCTTGAATATGTGAATTATGAAGCTTAAATGCTTTGTTACTCTAAGAAGATGAACAACCTTGGAAAGATGAAAAGAATTCAGCCTTGAATTGCCTTCAATTGCCTTGTTTGCATGAGTAAAGATGGTCATCAATGACTTGTTTCCAAGTTGAAGTTGAAAAGTCTCTTATTTAATCCACACGTCACATGAACCTAGACACACACAAAGGATTTATTCAAACTTAAAATAATAGATGCATGAAACAATTAAAGAGTTAGGTAATTGAGTGAACTAGTTTAACTAAAGAACTAACTTTATTGAATTTAACTAAATGCATGAATGAAGTAGTTTAAAGAATGATTTAAGATACATAATTAAACTACTTCCCTAAATTAACTAAAACTATAAATGAAGTGCATGCTTTAAAGGCCAGCACACTTTATCAATGCAATGGAAGTTTGAAATACTTAAATTCTCATGCAAATGCATGCATGAGCAAGGTAAGGCATTCCTCCCTTATTATTTCTTCTTTTTCACGTTCATGGCTTTTTGTAAACAAGCTTTCCATGGCTGATTGAAACTCCTTGACCCGTGCACGTGTAATGGGGCCGCTTGGGTACTTCTCTGGGTCCTTGTTCTTGATGGTCATATCAGTGCAGCTTTACCAACCGGCCAAATGTACCTGCTCGTAATTAGGATATTTCTATATCATATGTAATTTGCAATATTCTCATACATGATGTAATTAGGATATTTTTTTTGACAAAATCTAAATCTAATCCTACCTAAAGGGAGGGCAATACATGCTTTAGATCTTGCCACTTCCATTCCAAGAAAATACCTAAGATGGCTGAGATTATTGGTTTCAAATTCCTTGGCTAGTAACGCTTTAAGATTTTTTATTTATACAAAATCATCTATGGTTACAATTATATCATCCACGTAAAAAAATAAAATTGTTCATTCACCTCTTTGATTTACCTTAATGAACAAAGTATAGTCAGTCTGACATTGTTTGTAACCGCTCCAACAATAACATTGGCAAATCTATCGAACTAGGCCCATAGAGATTGCTTTCAGCCATATAAAGATTTTTGCAATTTGCACACGTTGCGAGTTGTCGAAACTTTCTTCATACCCGATGGGATCTCCATGTACACATCCTCAGTTAGGTTGCCATTCAAGAAGGCATTTTTTATATCTAACTAAAAAAGTGGCCAATTTTGATTTACAGTCAACAATAACAAGACTCTCACTGTGTTCAGTTTTGCAACTAGAGCAAAGGTCTCTATGTAATCTATACCATAAGACTGTGTGAACCCCTTTGCTACTAACCTTTCTTTGAATCATCTGAGCTCCCCACCGAGTGTGTAAATTCGAAGGCAATGTTTTTTGTATACCATAGTCCGCTAACAAGAAAATCATCAATCAACTTCTGTTTATTTTCTAAGAAAATCACCAAACATTGCACCGCCTTTCATTTTGATACCGACCCTAAGCCCCTTGTATCCCACTACAACACCCACATCCCTCGATGTTATTGCCTCTTCCCTTGCTCCTCAATTAATCGCGCGATATCTTTTACAATCTCCTCTTCTTTCCCCACCATTTCACATCCAATATATTTTCCTAACACCAACGTCTCCCTCCCCTCCTATAATATTACACACTTTCTATTCAAGAATTCAGAATCAAATAGCAAGTCGTTTGCAATTGTACTAGTCTGGGGATTCTTACGCGGTCTCCCTCTTCCGATTTCCCCAACTTTTCCTCTTCTTCTAGCCTAGCTTCTGGATCCAAGAAACTGAGTACAATCTCAGAAACTTGTCTCACACGCTTATGTTCACCTTTATATTTCACCATCGTAGCCTTTCCAGCCCTAGGTAATTCTATTCTCGACCCATTCTAAACAATATCTGGCCTATCTCCAACATTAATCAATTCCTGGTTGAGATTTTTTTTGCTCAACAAGATGTCGTATATTAAAAAGAGAATATACAACCAAATGTCTCAACGGTTGCCTCGTTAAAAACCTCCCTAATCCTAACGGAGGAAAAGAGTACGACCCGTTTGTGACAACAAAATACAACCAGACAACATACGAACGAATAAACCAACACCCACCCGATAGCATTAACACGCATAAAATAGAGAAAACGCGCGACACCCCCTCCTTAGCCAATGTATCGGCTATACCATTTGCCTCCCAAAAAATATGCGAAAAAAACACCGAATGCAAACTACTACAAGCGATGTCTATCTCATGAAACACCTCCCAATACCGCCACTGCCGCTTGTCCATGTGTAGCACCCAAATAACAGCAACCATGGAATCGGACTCCACAACCAATGGATACGATGGCCAAGCTGACTGTTGAAAGAAAGTTAACGCAAAGGCAACCGCGCACAACTCAGCCTCATTAGACTCGATACAACCAAGCGGACCAGAAAACAAAGCCACAATCCTACCTTGATCATCACGCAACACACCCCCGAAACCTGCTGGACCCGGCTTACCACGCGCGGACCCGTCGACTGAGAATGTCAATGTCCCTGCCATCGGTGGTTCCCAACAAATGCCGCTACGTATCGACCGCGAACCAGAAGGTTCAGTATATAGGCTTGGGCAATCCCACCACAACGCCTCACCAATGATCTCCAATACGCTGCCATAACAAATTTTGTGCCAACACATCGCAAGGAGCATAAACATTCAAAATGCAGCAATGCAAATCCTCCATGCACCATCTCCCTTGTAAAAGAATAAAATATCGGTCCACCTCCACCGAATCTAAACTGAATCGTGAACCTTCCCATATCGTAATCAGATCTCCCGAAGCACCTACCGAAGGTGAAAAAATGAACTCATATCCATTCGATACCCATAATCTTGCGACCAATAACGACGACACATCCTCTAATTTTGATTCTTGCAACATCACCATGTCCGCACGTTGTTTATTAACTACATCGCTCACCGCCCTACATTTCAAACATGAGCCTAACCCCCTGACGTTCCACGATACCACACGCATCCCTATTGACCTTGCTTCTCCCCGGAAAAAACTCGTGTAAGATCCTTGATAATATCTGCTTCACACGCCACAGTTCTTACCCCAACAATACTACCCAATGCCACTGTCGCCGCTATTTCCTTAGTTAACAGTTGCTGACGGTTCTGAAAATCCGAATCAGAGAGTGAAGCGTTCACAACCTCCATCGAAGCTTGTTGATGCAATAATTGTTTACGCGGTCTGCCCCTACCAGCTTTTTGCGTCGGAGGTACTCCCGAAAGAAGATTAATCGACTTTGTTTTTCTACCGTTAATCCAAAGTAGAGAGCTTTGGTTTGCAATGTCTAAACTAGATAATTTCCCTCCAGCCTTATATGTTATCCTATCAATATTTGAAATTGATTTATCCACCAAATCCACGATAGTTGTAATCGGTTCAACAATCTCCACATTGTTTGCATCCAAATCCAAAGTAGTCGAGTGTGATTGAACTACCTCAAGCTGATTGGCTAGTGTAGGACTCTTTCCAGCCTCGCCCATCACCCTATTGGAAACCTGCTCCTCCATCGGATCCGCCACACCACCTTCCTGTATCTCATTTATCTCCGGCAGCCCCTTCGAACCAAGCTCATCCTGGGAGGCTTTGCCATGGTCCAACTGGTGATTCACCTCCCAAAGATTATTGCAGCACCACAACCTCGTCCACTCTGTGTGATCTTGGTCCCCGATCGGTTTTACATGCCCTATTCCATTTAGTTGGTGAGAATCACCCGTGCGCGGTGTCCCCCCATCCGATCCCTGTGTTCAAGGCTCAGAGTTCTCATCATCAGACAGCGCCGTCGTACATTTTTCACTCCATCCAAGGGCCAAAAGAATTAAATTATCGAACAAGTATGGGAAAACACACACCGTCCACCTCCAACTTCACCTTAGCATCTATGCGTGACATGAATGATGTTTCGATCAGTATCCATCCGCATTCAAACGATTGTGGAGATTCGGCAACATCCGCTAAACAAACCAAGTTCCCCCAAATATTCGCGATACGCTCGAAGGACTGTTGCGACCACGCATGGATCGGTAAACCCTTGATCATCAACCAAACTCGCCTCGTCTTGAAGCCTATCTCCGGTGACCACTTTTCTAGCCTTGAGAAATACCCTCGTATTGATTCTAAAAGCATCACCTTATCACGTGTTGAAGGCTCCTTGAACATATGCAATATCATTGAACTAGCGATACGCATGATCGACAAGCCCTCTACCACCGTCAAGTGCATTTTCGCTGCAAGTTCCTTGATACTCCATGGTTGTTTGCACCACCCCACTGCACAGTTGTGCAAAATTTCCAACTTGTCCACTGCCACAAACCCCTGCACTGAATAATCAAATGTGTCACCATGATTGACCTCCTCCTCCGATCGCTGCTTCAACGGCACTTTGGGTCGCACATTCCCTGCTTGTGCCGACTGATATGTGCTTGTGTTAACCTGTTTTCGTCTCCAGAACGAATTACGGTCTCCATATTTCGCTGGAAACACAAAGATGCAGGAACCATAGATCCATTTACCATGCAGGCGTTCGACCACTCGCTCAGCATCCTTTCGACTACACATTCTCACAAACCCAAATCTAGATCCGTTTCTAGCCAGTTTCCAAGGGATGAAAACATCCACCACCACCCGTGTCGATTGAACACCTATCATACCCTTTTCCAGTGAATAGACGTAGAGAGATTTCCCACAAACACCGTCCACACCTTCCGGTGACCATTCTCCGTTGGCATTTTCAAAAACTCCGACTGAGTACAAGCTGAAAGGACCGTCACCAATGTGCTTTCATTAGGCACATCATTCTCAAAGGACTTTTATCAAACAGCAAACGCGCATTACCCATTTCACTACTTTGAGCAGATATCGTCGTCAAACCCTGTCCATGAACCTGTTCCCGTAGCTGGGTACCAATCGTTTTTACGCAAGATTGACAACATCGGACCCGATCAATTTTAAAAAGAAATCCAAGGCTCCGTTTCCAGGGATAAGAGCGTTGATGGTTTTTCGAATTTCTGCTGGTTCTACCTGTTCAATCTTGTTGATTAGTGAATAATTATCACATCTGCAGGGACGAAATCCAACGCATCAAAGCTAGGAATCTTGATATTAGTCACAGAGAAGCCTTCAGTGTTGCTGCCAAGAATGTGAGATCCAAGATTCGAGATAGTTGATTTGTAGTTGGTAGGGTGCAGGGTGGATCCATTCCTGGTTGAGATTACTTTCACCTTGTTGCGACTCGAGACTAGTTGCCACCATAATATCAACGTGATTCTACCCTTCCATTGACCGCTCAATCATTCCAATTTCCTCCTCGGCCATCCAACTCAAATGTTTAGACATTGTATCCAAGACCCTCATGTCCTCCCTAAAATTCCCATCCCAAATCTTTGTTAGGTGGTCACAGCTTGGTTCTTTTTTTGACTCCGATTCAGTGGCAACTATTCCATCCACAAACCTACTCAAAGACCCCACTTTGTCAGCACTTTAAAACTCCTCCTGATTAGCACTGCTACAGACAAATTCACCCCCTCTTCCTTACTACTCATATCCTCCTCAATACCACAGCTATAATCACACTTTGGCCCAATTGCTTCTTCAATCTCTACCACTCGAATCTGAAAGGTATTGTCCTCTACACGTAGCTCCATTAATTCATCAATCTTATATATCAAGTGTGATTCAATTTGGAATCGACATCTCTCAAAAGTAGATGGCGATGTTGTTTCCAAATCAATTTGTACCAAATCACCCCATATCACAGCAATGTTTCGAAAAGTCTCTTTCAACTAGGCATGGATTGGAATGCCACTCACCGATAGCCATAGTCTTCGATTAAGCATTCCTAATGTTGGCGACCATTCCATCAAATTCTCAAGCCATTGATAAAAACATCGTTATTCCATAAGTTTCTTCCGGTATAGCACTATCCTCAAACATGAGCAAAACTAAGGAGCTCGCGGCACACATCACCGAACAACCCTCAATCTTTAGTTTCTAAAATTCTTGTGCCAACTCCTTAATACTATGGGGTTGTTTACAAAAACTTGTTGTGCACGCCTGTAGGATTTCCCATTTGTCCTTATCCCCCAAACCCACAATCGATCTAGACTCAACTTGTGGTTCCTTTATCTTCTAGCTCCTAATCTGTATCTTGATCTGCTCTTGTCGCCTAGGAGTCAGTGATTTCAACTGGTGAGTCTTTATTTTTTGTTTCAATGTTTTCGATGTCCCTTGATAACGTCTGGGATTCAATTGGTTTTGGGATTGATGTGTCCCCTGATTTTGTGGTTTCGGTTTCCCTATATTACACATGGGATCAAATTTAGAATGTTGTTGATAATTTGATCGCTTCTTTCTCCAATACGAATCTTGCCTATCTCGCAAAGCCATATGTACCCTCACCCTCGATCCATACAGTCGAAACCCATCAAATCTTTCAATCACCCTCTCGGCGTTAGCCTTTGTTTTCATTCTTACAAACCCAAATCAAGAACCATCTTTTGCCCTTTTTCGTGGTACAAAAACATCAACGACAATCCCATGTCTGTCAAAAATTTGCTATATTCCTTGCCAATGAAGTTGCATCGACAGGTTTGCTACAAATAGAGTCCAACAATGTTGTTTGTCTTATCGTCCTCCTTGTGATCTCCAATGATCTCTCTGTGATCGCCATTGAACACCATCAGATCGCTTTGACAATTAGCACTTTGGACCGTCTTAGTAGTTTCTGGCATTTTTTATTTGTCCTTGTGAATGACATGAATGGCTGCTACTTCGAACTTGATTAACCGTTTTTTTTCTTGTTATTGAATATGAACTTACTTTGATGTTTAGCAGTTTAATCGAAATTTTAGAATATTTCTAAGTTATTATTTCTTATAGTTTATTTATGTTTAGTAGCTTCTTCCTAAATGCAGTGATTAGTTGTTTCTAAGCTTGATGCTTACTAATTTCATAATATTTTCTTTATGTTGTAAGTTTTATGCTTACTTTAAACTTAAATGTTTATGATTTATGCAAATTTTTTAACGTTACAACATTGACATTGCGTTTCAAAGCAAAACAATTTATTTCATTCATTTTACTTCAAACACTTACACAAGCGTTAACTCTTAAATAATTTTACCATCAACCCTACATAAACTACAACATTTTACCAATAACCTATAAAACCCTTAACACAAACAATAACCTTAACAAATCATACACTGGAGTGGGCTACGACAAACCTTTGGAAGGCACGGAGATTTGGTTGATTCTTTTATCGCAACGAAATGAGTTAAGGCAGGGAGAAGATTCGGCTTCGTTAGATATGGAAGTAGAAGAGAAGCTTATAGAGCTATTGAACGACTAAATGGTTTCAGGTTGTATGGCTTTAGACTGACAATATCATTGGCGAGATTCAAAGGGAGAACTTCATACTGGAGGAAAACGAGTAACAACATTAACATACAACAAAGGAAGTCAGATACGAAAGTGTTCACCTCTGTTAGAAATGAAAGATAGAAAGAAAGTGCTCGAGGCAGTGAACACCAACCGAATGATCCAGATGGAAAAGGCGAAAGCAGCGCCAGGTTTACTCAAAACTCAAAGATAATACAGGGCTATGTGGAGGAGGATTTGCAAAGGAAATTAAAGTTATGCATAATAGAAACGACTGCCACAGTGTGTTCGTCTGAAGTAGTGAAAGGAATATTAGATAGTTGAGGGCTTGGTGAGTTAAGGGTAAAGAGCCTAGGTGGCCAAAAGTTCTTGATTGAGTTTCAAGATGAAGAACTGTTCCAACTTATGGAGAAGCAAAAATGGTCACTATTGGAGGAAGTATTTACTGATATAGATAAATGGACAGATTCATTTAGATTATCAAAAAGGATAACTTGGGTGGAGATACATGGAATTCCATTGCACTGTTGGACTATAGTAACTTTCAAAAGAATTGCAGGATTATGGGGCTCACTTGTGGCTCTAGGAGAAAATGCAACACAATTTTACGGCTGTGACATGGTGACTATGTTAATCTCAACAAACCAGATTCAGAAAATTGAAGAGGTAATTGATCTAGAAGCTGGCAGAGACATTTTTGTAGTAAGAATTTCAGAAATAGAGGCTTTCCGGAGCGTGACAGGTAATATGAAAAAAGACTCGTTAGACAAACCATCGACAAGGCCGTGTTCATCGGAGATAGAATCGTCGTCAAAATCGATAGCCAGAACTAATGCAAGGAGGAAGTCGAAGAGTCTTGAAGACAAGGAACAGGGGTTAGAGAAGACATTCAATGAGGAGGACGTTGGAATACTCTCAGATGATTATGTTGGAAGCTTACAATAAGATCAGACAAGGCATATTGGAGAAACCGATATTGCAGGTGTGTCAAACGAGGAAAATGTCGGAACTGGAAAAGGAGCGGACTTAAATGAAGATGAGATTGGAATTTTGGGACGAGAAAATATGTGTGATAATATGGCAGCAAAAAGTTTGAAAAAAGAAAATATGTCGACGTTGTCTCCAAACCGGACCAAAATGATGGAAGACTTGGGTAGTATGGGCTTTAGAAAAGATGAAATAGACTCAACTAGGGAGACTGATGCAGACTCAGATTTTGAGATGGTCCAGGAAACAAACAGCAATGGAAAACAACTCTCGTGGGCCGAGAGAGTCAACATGCTGAATAATCAAAATTCAACCGATAAGGGGTATGAAACTGAGCAGGAAGAGTCGGAAGGAAACAAGGGGAAAAAAGTAAAGACAACATCTTTAAAGCTGTATTCCTTGAACTTCAAATTAAGAAAGGAAATCAAACCAAGGAGAGAAGATATGCTTCTTTACAGGATCTACATGAGAAAGCTTTATCTGAAATAGAGAGGAAAAAGAGAGACCGAGCCCTAAGAAGAGAAAAGAAAAAAGGGAAGCAATCAGAAATTTCGGAATTGGAAGGGAGGTCACTGTCAGATTCGGACTTACAGGCAAGATGGGCAAATTATACAGTGGAAGCAAAGAAGACCCTTAATCTGGGACATAATCTGGGCATCGAAATACAAGGAGATGAACTTGAAGTGGTAGAGGAATTGGCAAGATTAGAAGAACAAGACCAAGTAAATAAAGGTCTGTGAAGAGAAAGGAAGTGAAGGCTGGTAGATTCAGTATGAGGATTTTATCCTCGAATGTCTGTGGTTTGGGATCGAAGGCGAAGTTATCAGTTGTAAGGAAGACAATTAGAAGACATAAGGCAGAAATGGTATTCTTGCAAGAAACGAAAAAGTAAGATTTTACCGAAATTGAGATAAGCAATTTGTGGTATGACGATGAGTATGATTTCAAGACTACAAAAAGCTACGAGGCGATCAGGTGGACCATTAACGATATGGGACAAGAACAAGTTTGCAGTAGAAAAGGACTTAATAACAAACAGGTACACTCTAATATCTAGAAAATGGGTGGATGATAATGCTTTTCTTACATGTATAAATGTGTATGCACCTTGCGATATGTTGGAGAAGAAATCCTTGTGGGTTGAACTAGAGTTACTGAGAAATGTTTGGAAATGTCCCTGGTTTTCGGGGGCGATCTAAATGCAATCAGATTAAGAGAAGAAAGAAAGGGTCGTGGTGTTCGATATCCAGGGATTGAGGATTTTAATAATTTCGTTGAAGGCTGTAAACTGATTGAGATCCCTTTAGTAGGGAGAAAATTCACTTGGATAAGGTCGGGTAATAAGCGAAGCAAATTAGATAGATTTTTAGTGGATGAAGCATGGTACCAAAATATTGCTGATCTATAACTTAAAGCCTTCCAAGAAATGTCTCAGATCACACCCCCTTACTACTAGCAAAAGACCATACAGATTGGGGACCAAGGCCTTTCAAGACATTCAATTCATGGTTTTTGAAGGAGAGTTGCTTGGAGGTGATCAAGGAAGCCCTTCGAGACAAAAACATGACAGGGAAGAATCTGCCAACAAAACTAAGAGGAGTGAAAGAAGCTTTGAAACGTTGGAATGCCACTCAAGGAGATGTCAGCAGCAAAATAATAAAGTTAGAGCAACACGTGAATGCACTAGAAAAGAAAGGTGATATTGATAGCTTGGGCCGGATAAGATTGAAGAATTAAAACAACGCAAGATGGAACTTTGGAATTGTATAAGAGCACAAGAGGATATTTGGCGTCAAAAAGCAAGAATAAACTGGCTAAAGAATAGTGATTTCAACACAAGATTCTACCACAGGGCAATAAAAGTAAGAGCAAAGAGAAATGTTATACATGTTGAGAATTTGGGGGGAAATGGAAATGAAGTACCTAATAGATTGAAACAATTTGTTTTCGATCATTTCTTGAATCAATTTAGTAGTAAAAAGAGGAACTGGGAAGATGTGTTCAACCTTGCGTTTAAAAGAATCTCTGAAGATGAAGCGAAGGAATTAGAGAAGCCATTTACATTGGAGGAAATAAAAGATGCAGTTTGGAACTGTGAAGACTCGAAAGCCCCAGGACCGGATGGATTTACTGCACTATTCTATAAAAAATACTGGGAAATTGTGAAATATGACATTAAAGAACTCTTTGAGAAGTTTCACACAACAGGGAGATTGCCAAATAATATAAATTCCTCCTTCATTGTGTTAATCCCGAAGACAAAACAGCCGAGAAACTTATTGGACTACATGTCAATTAGCTTGGTGAGTTCACTTTACAAAATAGTGTCAAAGGTATTGTCTAAGAGATTGAGCTTGGTAATGGGAAAAATTGTGAGCAAAACACAGTGTGCATTTTTGAAGGGTCGTCAAATATTTGATGGGGTGCTGATAGCTAATGAAGTCATCCATTCCCTACAGCATGATCGGAGTAAAAAGGGTGGGTTGCTACGGAAACTAGATTTCTCAAGAGCTTATGATTGTGTAAGATGGGACTTTTTGATGATGGTATTCAACAAAATGGGATTTGGGAAAAACTGGTGCTAGTGGGTGATGGATTGCGTGTCAACAACAAAAGTGTATATTCTCTTGAATATTCTCCTACAAGAGAATTCAAGATGTGTAAAGGACTGAGACAAAGAGATCCCTTATCCCCATTTCGTTGCGATAATAGAATCAACCAAATCTCCGTGCCTTCCAAAAGCATGGTCAGCGATTTTTTTTTAGTTTTTTTTAACAAAAGGTGACCAAACTAATATTGAAACGAAACATTAGGGATGTTTTTTATGAAAAAAAATTAATTTGGTGACCTAAACATGAAAATATGAATAGTTTGGTGACCACCCGTGTAGTTTTTCCTATTATTTATTATCCTTTTAAGTTATTTTATTGTAATTTGGAACACATGTAGTGTTTTTCCTCTTTCACTAATTGCGTGATTGACTATTAATAGCGGTGTGATTTGCAAATAGACTTGTTTATTCAGGTTAAAGGATCAACTTATAGTTTATTCGAGTATGATTTAAGTCGAACTAATTCGAGTAAAAAAACATATTATTATTTAGTAATAACTACTTTTTTCAGTGTAACATAGTAATAAAAAATTAACAATTTACTAAGTTAAAATATCCAATAAGTTCAAATAAATTATCTACGCAATAAAATCCTACATACTTTCATAATTTGTAAATTTGAAATCTTACTTTAAAAATAAGTAATAATTTAACTTTTAATAGTCTTTACACTAACAACAATAACAAATTAACGAGTAAACAAGATCAAATTATATTTATTTTCAAATAGTAATAAACTAATAACAACAATAACATTTTTAGCTTTAATAATAAAAATGCTTATGGTGTCAGAAGCCCTTAAACTTAAAAACAATTAATTAAGCCCCTAAATGTTTTACACCCAATTAAGCATTAGAATCGATGATTTGAACCAATTAAGCCCCTTGATCATCATTGACTGTTGCAATTAACAATTTTTTTATCAATTAATGCAGTGTGTTGTGTCTCAATGTTGTCACTTGACTTTTTCTAAAAATTTTATCTTATTTAAAAATCCTAAAACAAACTTATAAGAACATATATTTTTAAAAATATGTAAATTTCACATGATAATATTGTAGTTTATAATGTAACAGTCTAAAGGAAATAACAATAAAAATGTAATGGTCAAAATTGGTCAAATTACTTAATTGATTCAAGTTATCAATTCAAGGGCTTAACTATGAAGGGTGGGTTGATACGAGGAGTGTGTGTGGTGGATGAGTGCTTTGTGTCGCACTTGCAATTTACAGACGACACAGTCCTGTTCTTTCAGGGGGATCTATGGATGGCGCAAAACTTGAAGAGAATTCTTACTTGCTTTGAGTATAGCTCAGGTTTGAAGATCAATTACGCCAAGTCGTGCTTGTATGGAATAGGCGTTGAGGAGGGTATTTTGTCTGCGATGGAAGATGTTTTGGGCTGCGGTTTAGGGAGCTTGCCGATGACGTACCTTGGTCTGCCGTTGGGTGTAAATCCACGCAGTGTTAATGTGTGGGAACCTTTGATACAGCGCTTTCAGAAAAGCTTGGCAGGTTGGAAGAGGGATTCATTATTGTACTCCTTGAACGATTACCCACTTTATGCTTGTTGCGGGACCGTGGGATGCAACTAGAGGTGCGTGATTTCTCTTGTCGATAGTGTGGGGAGGGGGAGGATGAGGCGAATCATATTTTGTTTCAATGCTCGTGGATGTGGCATGTGTGGTCACTGTTTTTTGCTTGGTGGAAGGTGGAGGTGGTTCGGCCGGCGTCGGTAGTGGCATTTGTGCATAGGGTCCTTGATGGTTTTTTTCGAGGGATGGTTAGACAATGGTGGATGTCGAGCTATGCAGCGGCATTGTGGTCGATGTGGCTCGCACACAACGACTTGTTGTTCAATGGTAAGAGGGTTTCGCCGTCGGATTTATTCTTTACAATTAAATTGCGAGCATTCTCTTGGGTGAATGTGCTGGACCACAACGCGATGCTTGTGGAATCGGTGTGGTGGGATTGTCCTTGGTGGTGTGAGATTAGGGGACATGTCAACGGCCCGCGGGTGGGAGTGATATGGGAGCCGCCATTGGTTAATATGGTCAAGCTTAATGTCGATGGTTCGGCTAGAGGAAAACCGGTACTAGCGGGCTGTGGTGGGGTTTTACGCGATGCAGGGGGTAAGATGTTGGCGATGTTCGCAGGTCCTTTGGGGATACTTGATTCGAACGAGGCTGAACTTCATGCGATATGCTATGCTCTTGAGGCATTTGGTGGATCGCAATGGCGTGCATGGTCTTGCGTTATTGAATCTGATTCTTTAGTAGCTCTTTCTTGGGTTTTAAATATTGAGAATAGACCATGGAAATATAATTGGTTGTTTCGGAGGATAGATAGTGCATGTCGTGAGTTGTGTTGCATGTTTCAACATGCGAATCGTGAAGCTAATGGTATTGCGGATAAGCTAGCTAAGGGGGGTGTCGATCGTCAGGATTGGTTGCGTGTGGGATTCTAGTCGACTGTCGGGGGGGCAGTACGTGTGGACCGGCACTTGTGCAGGGGGGTCGACTGTAAGGCCCCTGCGCCTGGGAGTGGGGGCGGTGCAGCCGGTGGGGGTGCGTGTGAGTGAAGCAGGGTGCTGGTGCTGTAATCGGGAGGGTAGGTGTGTTGTTTAATTTTTCTTTTATTTTCCAGGGAGGGGTGAACATTACCTATTTTCGAGTTTGGTTTCGTGTTCAACTTGGGTACTCTTTTCCTCCATTTAGGCGTAGGGAGGTTTTTAATGAGGCCCGAGTTTGGACATTTTTGTATGACTTTTTCTTCAATAAAATCATACGATTGAGCAAAAAAAAGGGCTTAACTATGTGTAAAAGAATTTGGGGGCTTAATTGATTTTCTTTCCAAAAATTCAAGGACTTTTTACACCTTTAGGCCTAATAATGATGATGATGATGATGATGATTTTTATTATAATATATTTTAGGGGTTTAAGAATATATGGTTTAAGAATTCAAGAATTCAAGGGCTTAACTATGTGTAAAAGAATTCAAGGACTTTTTACACCTTTAAGGTTTAGAGTATGTGGTTTAAGAATATATGGTTTGTAAATTGGATAATAGGGTTTAGGATATATGAAAAAAATTAAAAAAATTGAATTTTGGATTGAGTGGGTAGTTTTCCTCTCAAACAATTAAGAGTTTTGGGTATATAAAATATTAAAAAAATTAAATTTTAAGGATACTTCTACCCACTAGTGGTGAGGTTATAAGGATGATAAGAGTGATAAAGATCATTCTAATGAAGTAAAATTATTTTTATTACCAATGTGATGTTATAAACCATTAGTCTCGTACTTTTCGTACATTGAAAAATTAACAATCTATGGTGACGCTTTATGCTCAACATAAGTATAAGATATATTTTCTCATTTAAAATGCAAGGGGATAATGTGAGTACTATATCTCAAAGTACTGAAAATATTGATACTCTGAAGAGCAATAAATTCTTGAGAGAAAGCACACTATGAAAAGTGTAGAATTGTGAATATTGCAATAATTGTCGCTAATGGTAATAATATCGTCACCACTAGAATTAGAAATTTTAAGAGAGAAAATACGAGTTCGTAAAATATCCCTTTGGGAATTATAGATAACATATGTTATCAATTAGCATTTGAAATAAGTCATTGTGGATATAAGTTCTGGTAGCAAAAATGTTAGTTGAAAGCTCTAGAAAAGCTATATATATTGCTACCAAAAGATAATTTCCATTGAAAGCTCCGAAAGGGCTAAATATATTCATATTCAAAGGAACAATTTTGATGATCGTACTAGACATGTACGAGTGAGATTGAATCACATGTTATGGTAAAACAGAAGTTTACGAAATTCAGAAATGTATATACACACTTGTATGTAGTTGGTATGATAGGTTAGACCATCCTGATCAATAATGATGCGAAAGCTATTGAGATTTACATGCACATATATTAAAAGAACCTGGACTTCTTATGGTGCTTATTCTTAAAGGAATGGATTAAATTCCACTTATTAAAGAACGTGAAGTTCTTGTGTTGCTTAAAGGAATTGATTAAATTCCACTTACTAAAATAACCTGAAGTTCTTGTGTTGTTTGTTCTCAAAGGATATAGATGATCCCACTTACCAAAAGAATTAGAACTTTAAGTTCTTGTACTGAAGTTGAGACTGTATGTCTTGCATATCATAATGAAATATGGGACCATATATCCACAAATGTGGAAAGTTTTATATGATTTTAGTAGATGCATCTACATTGTTTTATTAACTTACAACCAAAAGTTTGTGAGATTGATTCTAAAAGGATTTAGATTATGCAATTAGACTATTCGTTTTGCAAAAGCTTATGGGTTTATATTTTAGGCTATATCGGTTGTTACAAAGCCTATTGATTATGAAAAATACGGTTTAGCAAATTTTTAATTGGATGCCCCCTAATTAATAGTAAATTTTTAATTGGATGCCTCCTATATAATAAACTCCCCATTATGATTTGACTTTTGGTCAGAAGTCATATTCCCATTTTTGAATTTTTGAATGTGCGATATATAGTTGAATTGCTCCACCATAACACACAAAATGGGCAAGTAAAAAGGGTTGAGAATATATATTGAGTACAAGTCTCCTTTTATGTTTAAATTCTAAACATTAATTGGAGAATCGTTTATTAGATGATTTTTCTCAACATCAGGGGGAGAGAATAATGTGCTGGATAAAGAAGGAAATGAATTATCATTATCTAGATCCTCGAATATGAACTAAAAGTTCATAAGATAATTCATTTTATTTCATGTCAACTACCAGACATATTTACTGACCCAATGAGAGTAATTAAGTCTCATATACCAGCTGAAATGCTCTAAGTTTAAACTACATGTTAGAGCAAATGGATGTAAATCATGCTTGAAGCATGATAGTTGAAATGGTTCCAAAGATCAAATTCTCGTAAATGAAAAGTATTATGAGATGGTCATATATTGGAGGCGGGTGCTCCTAAAGAGACACAAGACATAAATAATAATAGAACTCTTGAAGAGTTTCAGGTACCTAAAATAAAGATTGAAATCTTGAAGAGATCTCGATGAGTTATGTCATTACGAGAATGAAACCAGAAAATTAGAAAGTTGTCGACGACGATTTTACAAATAATTTTACATAAAATACTTCTATAGAAGTAAAGAAGAAATCGAGGATCTTGTATAAAATCTATCTAGAAGTATAGATATTGAATTGGCCGTTGTTGAAAGACACTTTGAACTTCTAAAATAGAAGTATTTGGACTAGTAGTCCAAACACCTTAAGGTGTAATGCAAGTGAGGCACAAATAAGTAGCTGTAAATACGACTTGAACTATGATTTATGAAAAGTTTTAATTACTTCATGGTGGATGCAATTACTTTGGCAGTTATAAGAAATTTTACATGCGTCTAATTATTTATAGATCCACATTTATCCTTGAAGGATTTAAAATGCTAGAAGCATTTGGAAATTTCTGAGGAAATTTATTTAGACATGTCTCATGAATATTTTGGCGCATTTGGTATAATCGCCTTAGCGGATACTAATTGAGAAAATACTATAAGAATGATCGGATTTCCTTATGTATTTTATAAAGGAGTTTGGATCAAGATCCATTATGATAATTTTAGAACTCCTAGAAAGCTTCAAATTGGAAACTCGTGAAGTACTTTCAATACAAGTACTTGAATCTTGACATCAAGTTTATCTCGACCTTAAGATCGAGCATTTTTATATATTTCTTTTTGGCTATGAATAGACATAAGCTGAAAGAATCTTAAAGGAGATTCAATATGAATAGAGCATATTTATTGAGTATCCCAATTGTTGTAAGATTGTTGGATGTGAATAAAGATAATTATATCTTTTCTTGGTCTTGAGGCACTATATATTAGTTGTTCAAGAAATATATATGAATATACAAAGATCATTACATTTAGATCTTCAAACATTCGTCGATGTCTCCTCAAATCTTGTAGAAATAATTGTTATGCACAAGGCAAGCCAAAAATGTGTTTGGTTAAGACCATTGACCCAACATATCTAGAAGATATGTTATTTACTTTCACAAGATATGATACAAATATTATCTTGTGTAGAGATAATGGAAGGTCGATACATCATGGAAAATATTACTCCAAAGTTTCATCCCCCGCTATCTTTAGAAAAATAATATTCAAGTTTGAATTATGAAGATTCAAAGATCTTCTAAAATGTTTTCATGAGGAGGAGTAAATATGCGTTGCACTATTTTCCCCTTAACCGAGGTTTTGTCCCAATGGGTTTTCCTAGTAAGGTTTTTAATGAGGCAACATGTTATGCGTATCAAAGATGTGTGTACTATTTTTCCTTCACTAAAGAATTTTTTTCCCACTGGGTTTTCTATCTTAGTAAGGTTTTAACGAGGCACATTATCTACATAGACATCCAAGGGGAGTGTTATGAATATTTATCTATGTGGATGTCTATCATGATTAGAACTTTATCTAAATAGTTTGATTTACTTTATCATTAGGAATATTATCTCATTTAATTAGAGTTCAATGTAATATATACTTATTATGCCTATAAATAGATGATTTGATGAAGACATTGTACACAAGTCTATATTTGAGAATAATACAAATCTCTCTCTTTCTCTTATCTCTTTGTTCTTCTATTTTTGTTTTTTGTTCTTATTATTGTTCTTTGTTATTTTATTCACAACAAAAATTAATAACAACAATAACATTTTTAGCTTTAATAATAAAAATGCTTACGGGTGTAAGAAGCTCTTGAACTTAAAAAAATCAATTAAGCCCCTAAATTTACAGGTCATTTACAGGTCGGGTCAACAACAAGTCGGGTTGATAATATGTCAAGTAAAATTGAATTTCATATCACTTCAAGTCGGGTTTTATCGGATATTTGGATTGTCTTTATACAATTGTTGTATAAACTGATTACTTTTTTTAACAATTTCTACATTGAGAGAGGGGAAGGGGAACGAGAATTTTGCTCCTGCTTGGTCTTGAACACACAACCTAAGAGAAAGGGAGGATATCAATTGAGAGTTTTAACCACATGCTCTAGATATTGTTGATATATTTATAATAATACTTGAATAAAAAAGAAAAAATAATAAAAGTGGGTAAAAGATAATATTATATAGTCGCATAAAACGACCTAGTACACAACGAACAACTCTACATCTAGGATAACTCGAAATGGGAGTACAAGACTATCCGACTATCCCTATGGATTTTTAACATCCATTTTTATTCTTTTGCTATCATTATTTTCCCTTCCAATAGCTGATCGACTTCCATGCCCAAACTTTCACTTTACGCTGCAAATGCAACAACAACAAAAATAGATCATCCATCAGTTAATAAATTAATAAGCATAACCAATCAACTCACTAATTAATATTAGATAGGAACCTTTTGCAGTCAGTGCTGGGGCTGATCTGGTAAGGGATGCTCACACCGCACTTGCCTGGGAGTCCACTTGCAAGGCTATAATTGATGCCATTCATGCTGGCTGCCGCACTTTTGAGGCAGTTGCATGCTGCTTGGCGGTCGGGTGTTGTCTGGGCGGCGGCGGCGAGGGATTTGATCCCACTGCAGCAACCTGGAGGAACATCACCGCCGCTGGTCAGGTAAGGCATGCAGGGTGCGAGGGAGGATGTGACTTGACCACAACTTATGGCTCCTTGAGCCAGGGGTGCACCCACAACCAAGCAAAACACCACCATGCATGCAAGCTTAATGGGCAAAGAGCTGGCCATATTGATTTCCTACAAGAAGATAAAAAGAAAAGGATTTTAAAGAAGTTGCAACTTGCAAGTAAAGTGCTATTGTTGATTGCTGATTGTTGTGTGGACTGTGGATAGGGGCTTGAGGGTTTTTATAGCCAAAACTTGAGTGAATGGAAAGTTGTTAAATTAAATGTGGTAATTAGATATTATCCGATCCAAATCCCCCATTAAGATTTGATGTAGTTTTCCATCCATTTATGAGCAACTGTCACCTACTACATGTCGATGGGCATGTTGAGTGTTGGTTGTCAGGTCATTCTCGACTTGTTTTCGATCCGAAGGTGGTAGAGGCTTGTGCTGTTATTCAAGAGACACTCTCTTGGGTCAAGTCATTACATTATGATTGTGTTCAAATTATGCAGTTCGCTACTACAACCAGCCACATGTCATCCAACTTTTATTACATCCACCTGCCTGCTTCCACAGGAAGGCTTTTTCTTTGTATACATTTCAAATATATGGTTTATGCCTCAACTAACCTCAAAATGGTTTTAATGATTCTGGATACGTGTCATAATAAACAATCTTTTACTTGAACAATCATAGTCGGTATTGCTTTTATTCTAGGGGTAGATTATTTGCCCTTATTATTTTTGTTTTTTAATAATCATCAATATTTAATTTGTTGGTTGATTAATTTAAATCGAGTCATATATAAATTTATTATACAGTGATCCTCCCAATCTAATTATTCCATTCACAACGTTGAAACTCGAATATGATTTTATTTAAAAGATCTAATGTTTCATCTCACTGGATGAACTAGTTGTTGGTATTAATTTTATTACTTTATGTATATTAATAAGATGTTTTCCT
The DNA here is from genome assembly GCA_958450335.1 of Hibiscus tridactylites. Classification (NCBI taxonomy): domain Eukaryota; kingdom Viridiplantae; phylum Streptophyta; class Magnoliopsida; order Malvales; family Malvaceae; genus Hibiscus; species Hibiscus tridactylites. The sequence goes on from OY288279.1 coordinate 73,200,272, forward strand.
AACTAAGGCTGGGATGAATGCTTAGGAACAAGAACGTGTCATGATTTCATTATTATGATTCAGCTTAGAGTTTGATTTCACCGTCCCAATTAATTGGATCTGTTTATCTGAAAAGAATAGTATAATTCTTGCTTCTCTATTTCCCTCATCTGTTAAATCTAAAATATTAACAATACTTCGATGAGAACCCTAACCCTAAATTTTTAACATATTTTTCATGCCTTAAAGAAGCGTAAACTGCATCTAATTAAACTTAGAGATAAACAGAGATGAGTGTAAATACCAGGAAATTTTTACTTAAAACTTGTAATAAATATCATGGTTTAAAAATATTTATACAAATCATTTGAAATAATTTAAGGGTTAAAATGTTATGCAGGAAGTTGGTCCTGGATTCAGCCTAGCTATCAAGCACAGGAACTTTTCATGTGTGTAATCACTTATTTTCGTCCGAGACTAAAGCCTAATTAAAAATCAAAATTACATAAGATATAGAAATATTCTAATTATGAGCAATCACATTTGGCCGGTTAGTCAAGCTGGTCATATTTGTTCCCCATATTCCTATAGGTCATGGGTTCAAGACTCACTAGGAGAACTTTCCTTCCTTCTCGTAAAGTTCGCCATTCTCCTCCCCTTTAGGTAGGATTAGGATTAGATTTATAATTTGTCAAAAAAAATATCCTATCCTAATTACTTCATGTATGAGAAGATTGCAAGAGATATTGTCTAACAAATATATGAGAAGTCAAGTGATGTGATAGGAATTCTCACTCCAGACTCATGGCATATTTTCGTTAGGATTCGAGCATTTCTGGGCCAAAATGTTTGCTTTAAAACGGTCCGTCTTTCAATTACGTTTCTAACGCATCTTGAAATAATTTCAGGGTTAAGATGTTTTGCAGGCAATTGGTCCTGGATTCAGCCTAGCTATCAAGCACGGGCACTTCTCATGTGTGTAATTACTTATTTTCGCCCGAGACTAAAGCCCAGTTAAAAAATCTCAAATACATAAGATACAGAAATATTCTAATTACGAGTAAGCACATTCGATTGGTTGGTTAAATTACTCATTTTTGTTCCCCATATTCCTGCAGGTTATGGGTTCGAGACCCACTAGGAGCACTCTCATTCCTTCTCGTAGAGTCCCCCCTTCCCCTCCCTTTTAAGTAGGATTAGATTTAAATTTTGTCAAAAAAATATCCTAATTACATCATGTATGAGAAGATTGCAAGTGATATTTTCTAACAAATATGAGAAGTCAAGTGATGTGATAGGAATTCTCACAGCAGACTCATGGCAATTTTCGTTATGATCCGGGCATTTTTGGGCCAGAACGTCTCCTTAATAACTGACCGTCTTTCCGTTACCTTTCTAACGCATCTTGAAACGCCTCATTCAGACTTCGAGAGCTCAAGATATGTCTATTTTACTGAAGATAGTGCGTGCAGAAAACTAAATACGGATCCAATACTAGAATTTGATTTTGTTACGAATTTTCAATTAATTTATTTATTATTTGTAATTAAATTCAAATTAAGAATTTTTCCTATTTGTTCTAATTAATTGAGGAACGTTTTATGTGTAAGAAAAGTGGTTTGATGCCTAAGTAAAGACATTATTCTCTTTCCAAGTATATTTAGCATAAATAGAAAATATGTTTTTAGGGTTTCTTCAAAAATAAAAAACTAAAATTTTTCTAGCCTTCTTCTTGGCTCAATATTTCATTTTTATTTTGATTTCGGAACAGTGAAGATCCAAAGTGTTACAACGTGTAAAAATTCCTCCAAAACTTTGTTATTTTTATTCCTCTTTTTTTTTTCAATTTATGCTCCTTCAAATTTCATTCCTTTTTTCTTGCTTTTCAATTTTTATTTCTGTAATTTTTCACATCTTTATTTTACATTTCTTTCAATTATGCTCATGTTTAATTCATGTTTTTAATTTTTTTCCTTTTGTTTTGATTTATTCCAGTTCGTCCTTCTATTGTCTTATATTTTAGTTGTTACGTTATTCAATCTCCACCCCATTTTTTTCGCATTTCACTCTTTGTTTATTGTTTTGCTTCTCTATTTCCCTCTTCTATTAAATCTAAAATATTAACAATACTCCGATGAGAACCCTAACCCTAAATTTTAAACCTATTTTCATGCCTTAAAGAAGCGTAAACTGCATCTAATTAAACTTGGAGATAAACAGAGACGAGTGTAAATGCCAGAAAATTTTCTTGATGTGAGAAGATTGCAAGAGATCTTGTCTAAGAAATATGAGAAGTCTAGTGATGTGATAGGAATTCTCACTGCGGACTTATGGCAAATTTTCGTTAGGATTCGAGCATTTCTGGGCTAAAATGTTTGCTTAAAAACGGTCCGTCTTTCAATTACGTTTTTAACGCATCTTGAAATAATTTCAGGGTTAAGATGTTTTGCAGGCAGTTGGTCCTGGATTTAGCCTAGCTATCAAGCACGGGCACTTCTCATGTGTGTAATCACTTATTTTCGCCCGAGACTAAAGCCCAGTTAAAAAATCTCAAATACATAAGATACAGAAATATTTTAATTACGGGCAAGCACATTTGGTTGGTTGGTTAAATTACTCTTTTTTGTTCCCCATATTTATGCAGGTTATGGGTTCGAGACCCACTAGGAGCACTCTCATTCCTTCTCGTAGAGTCCCCCCTTCCCCTCCCTTTAGGTAGGATTAGATTTAGATTTTGTCAAAAAAATATCCTAATTACATCATGTATGAGAAGATTGCAAGTGATATTGTCTAACAAATAGAGAAGTCAAGTGATGTGATAGGAATTCTCACATCAGACTCATGGCAATTTTCGTTAGGATCCGGGCATTTCTGGGCCAGAATGTCTGCTTAATAACTGAACGTCTTTTCGTTACCTTTCTAACGCATCTTGAAACGCCTCAATCAGACTTCGGGAGCTCAAGATATGTCTGTTTTACTGAAGATAGTGCGTGCAGAAAACTGGATACTTATCCAATACGAGAATTTGATTTTGTTACGAATTTTCAATTAATTTATTAATTATTTGTAATTAAATTCAAAGTAAGAATTTTTCCTATTTGTTCTAATTAATTGAGGATCGTTTTATGTGTAAGGAAAGTGATTTGATGCTTAAGTAAAGACATTATTCTCTTTTCAAGTATATTTAGCATAAATAAAAAACTAAAGTTTTTCTAGCCTTCTTCTTGGTTAAATATTTCATTTTTATTTTGATTTCGGAACAGTGAAGATCCAAAGTGTTACAACGTGTAAAAATTCCTCCAAAACTTTGTTATTTTTATTCCTCTTTTATTTTCAATTTATGCTCCTTCAAATTTCATTCCTTTTTTCTTGTTCTTCAATTTTTATTTCTTTAATTTTTCACATCTTTATTTTACATTTCTTTCAATTATGCTCATGTTTAATTCATGTTTTTAATTTTTTTTTCCTTTTGTTTTGATTTATTCCAGTTCGTACTTCTATTGTCTTATATTTTAGTTGTTACGTTATTCAATCTCCGCCCCATTTTTTTCGCATTTAACTCTTTGTTTATTGATTTTATGTCGTGTACTCTGTTTTAATTTTTTCTCTTTTTATAACTTTAGCATAACATATTATATAAAATCATTTTCCTTTTATATAGCAAATACAAATGTACATATGTAAATTAACTTTTTTACCTTAATTTTGATACGTTTTTATACGTACTTCACTTTAGTTTCCTACTTTAATTTTATGCTTTTTCTTGTATAAATAGATTGAATTATTTGAGATACATAATTTTTTTTGGCAATGTTATATTTCCTTATGTATATAGAGTAGTATATATGGTATTTTTTTAAATGTATGTTATAGTTTTATTTGGTAATATATATATATACTTTAACATGTAATTAGATTTAATTACTTATTTGTTCACATGATTTCATTGTATATAACTTGATCACTTGTAATTATATTTGATTTTATTTTTGATACATTATTAATTGAGCATGTCATTTAAATTTTTAACATGTATATTTATTTGTTTGTTTAATTCTTTCATTACTTTATGTTAATAAACCCCTAGATTAACTTAGGTTGTCTACAAAAAACTATATCTTGGTTAGAATCTCTTTAATTAAATGGTTAGATCACTTGATAATGCTAATTTCATAATTAACCTCTAGATAGATTCCTTAGATTTATTTCTTAATTCAATTCTAGCCCTTTAGGTTAGTCTCTTGGTAGCTTAGCATATTAATTAGAGTCGTAGATTTAGGGCCTTGTAAATAATTTTCTATGTTTAATTTATGCTTTTAATTATAACTATTACCTTCAAAATAAAGCCTTTTAGATTAATTAGACTTTTGATATATGCCATTGAGGTTAGAAAATTAGAGTTTAGGGATTTTCATTTTAATTATATGCAAACATCTTCACGAACCACAAAATAAAATATTAGTGACCAACTAAGGGCCGTTTTACGGGAGTTCTAGTGAAACTACGGACGTTGGGAAAGTGTAAAGAACGACAAATTAGTATACGACTAAGAAACAACAAGATGTTAGAGCCGTTAGATGGGAAAACTTTTGATTTTGATCGTTAGATTTAGATTCCCATTAAAAAACACACAGAAATGGGAAGAGGTTGTTGCCGGTAAGTTTCGAAACTTAGTGAGTAGTATCACAACTTTATGGGGATAAAAATCGTGTTGCAACTTCAAATGTTAAAATAACGCAAAAGTTTCAGAACTACGAGATATATACCAGAATCACAGTTAAAAGTTTAAACCTAAATTGTTAGTAAAGTTTGTGATAGTTAATGTTGGAAGAAGGTGTCTCAGAATTTGATATCGAGTACTGAAACTCTCATCTGTGAAAGTAACATTTTAGCGTTAACGCGTAACAATATATGTTTTCTCCTGAAATCGGAACTTGTGTACATGTACCGGAACCTATGGAAACTGTGTAAACTAGACATGTTTAAAGTGTAACACGCGGCTAATAAGACAAAAAAAAGAGAAGAGAATGTATGAAAATAAAGACCTAGTTGGAAGTTGGGGGATTCGATCCCGCGACCTCATGGTTTTAGGCTAGTAACCCAACGATCTAAGTTAGGCAGCTCTTAATGTCTAAAGGTCCCCAATATTCTTTTGAACATTTCTAGTAGTGTACCTAAAATAATTAAAGCCTCATCTGACTTATCACCTACCTCATTAATTTCAGTCGTCTCTTGAATCTCCAAACTGTGTTTTTTTCTCTCTCACCGAACCATGCTTCCCTCGGCTTCTGGGAAACCAACGACCGTCTTCACCGTCGCTCCATGTGTGACACCGCCGCTGCCGGCGTGTAGATCGCCTCGCTCCGATCACCCAACCGCTGAGCACACGCATTGTTGTGCTGTCGTTCATCGTATATAACGGTTTGAAGCTCCGACGTTTTTAGTTGTCACGACCGTCCCCCTCTGTTTTCGGCCGATTCCACCATTGGTTCGTCACGCAACCACCGGATCTAAGGTCCTCGCACCGCGGTGAGAGAAACCCATTTGACCGATTGTTTGTCCAACGTCGGGAGGGGCATCATCGGAGTTTCGTACATTCCGGCGATTTTCGAATCGTTTTGGGTAAATTCTGTTTGTTTTTCGGCTTAAATTATTGTTTTCCCGACTTGAATGAACTAAGTGAATCATGGGCTTTTGTCCGACTAAAATTAATGTCTCCGGCGAGTTTTCCGGCAGCTGTCCGGTGACCAGAACTGTTTTGGGTAAGTGGGCCGGCCTGATAAGGCCCAATGGCCTTAACCCATACCCGTTTGGCCCAATCCTGGCCCGATAACCTACAGGTCCGAAACCTTTAACCAAACCCGGTCTGAGCCCAACCAAACCAAGCCCAGTTTGGTGTTTGACCTGACCCGTCTGCCCGCGTCTGACTCGACCCGTCTGCCCGAGTCCGACCCGACCCGACCCGTCTGCCTGTGTCCGACCCAACCCGTTTGTCGAGTCGACTCACCGAGTCAGCTCACCCATGTTGACTCATCGAGTCAGCTCACCCGTGTTGACTCAGCTGAGTCAAACCAGTTGACTCTGACCCCGTTTACCGTTGACCTGCTGACGTCATCGTTGACTTTGACTGTTGACTAAAAAGTCAACATTTTCTGAAAACTCATATTTTATGTTTTTCGACGTCCCGAGTCCAATTTTGAATATCGTTTCGCAAAATTCTAACTCGAAGGCCTCCGAATTTGACCTTGAACCCGAGAGTGCTTATGTATTTAATTAATTGATTAAGAGCTTTGTGAATGGGGTCTGATATTGGAATTTCTGTAATTGAAGGTACTAATAGTTCCTGGAATACGAATTTTTGAGGGATGTCAAATCCGAGTTCAAGGGTGTTCGAATGTCATTCACAGATCGATCGTTGTAGCTCGGAGTTAAGGTAATACATTACTACCTCTTGTATGCTTTATGAACATGTTGGTATTTGTTAATGCATGCATAAAAGTGATGATGATTGCTGTTAATTCTGCTCAAGTCAATCCGAATATGGAAATGAGTGTGATAATCTAGATAAGATCAGAGTGCTCGAATGAGAAGATTAATAAATCAGAAGGATCTGGAGTTCAATAAGTAAGTAATAAGCAACAAATCTTCAAATCCGATTATTAGTGTCAAATGAAAAATGTGAAAAATATCTGGATATGAAATTACAAAAATGCCCTTAAGGTATTAGAATGACTAAAATACCCTTGGAAATTGGAAGCGATCTAGAAATCTACACTAGATATGGTAAAACAACATGATTCATCTGAAAACCTCGAACTACTTGGAAAGCTATGGTAACAAGATTTAAACCTTCGAGATTGTAAGGTGTTAGGTCTCCTTGGATTTGGAATGAATCTCCGACTATAGATTCAGGAGAATCTATCCATACCCATGAATTAAGAAAGTGGCTCAAAATTATGAATTTATTTAAATGACTAAAAGTACTAGAAATACTGATATGGTTAAACTAATCGGAATGATTGTATTGACCAAAAAGGGCTGAAGTATCCTTGGACACCGAGGTTTGCAGATTAACCAGAGCAATGGATAAACCTTTAAGTTCTGAAATTGAATGAAGTGGTTGGAGGTATAGAAATTTCGTGAATGGCCGAATCACCCATGGGTACTTAAATGATTGAAATATTATACATAGTTCAATTGATGGGAACGATGGATATCCCGAGCTTCAAAATAACTAAAATACCCCCATTGTCTGGAATAAGTAAATTGCCTTTTATAAAATTTTGGAAATGCCAATAAAGCTAGAAATGACTAAAATGCCCTTAAGGGTTGAAGCATGAATCATGTATGTCAATCACTCCTGCTGTTAGTATATGGTTGGAAGTTTTCCACCCAGAATATAAGTTTGATTATTCCGTGCCAAGCCCTGTGGTGAAATATGAAAGCAACAGCTCGGATATACGATACAATTTGATGTATTAGAAGGGTTAGTTAGTACTGCAAGGTTGGAGATGTTAATTCGAACGGATTGAAAACCTCGAAAAACTTCTAGAAATCTTAAATTTTGTAAATCTTTATTTTATCATTATTGAGATAAATTACAAATCACCCCTGATAGTTAAATGACCGAAACACCCTTGTTGGCCAAAGTAATCAAAATAGCCCTAAATGTATCCGATATCGCGAAAGATCTTATCATAGAAATCTCTAAATGCCAGGATGGAAACCCGATGAGTAAATAAAATTTCCCTGAGCGACTGTTTATGCCTCGTTGGTATAAATTACCAAAATGCTCATACGTAATAAAATGACCATAATGCCCTTGTAGGCTTAATTGACTAAATAACTCGTGATGCGTATGAACTCTCAATGATCTTGATGTATCACATCCTGAATATCTGGGTTAAACTGTTAGTACGAACCCCCTTTTAATAGGAGTCTCGTTTTAGAAATCCGTTCAAATTGTCAAAAGTTGAATGTGTCCCCTTCCGTAAATGTCAAGTGTCTTCAAGAAATGATCTGTCCCACCTAGTGTGTTCCATGTGTGCTACACTCAGTTGAATGTGTTATATGACTATTACATGTAAGTAAACAATCTAATGACTTAATTATGAACGATGGTATGCTTGATGAAATGGTGAACTGGACATATGATAACATTTTCTACCTACACGTTGTAAGTCTGCTTGATCTGTATACTTAGTATATGACTGTGTTATGTGGTTACTTGATCTGCGATAATATTGTTTGTCTGCATGATGTAAGTAATAATATAATCTGTTAGCTTAACCTATGATGGTACACTCTGTTTGCATAATGAATGATGATATCGCCTGCTCAATGGTATGCCCATATATGTGTCTAAAGAGCATGAACTTTTGTTTTTGATACTCTGAATAGAATATGTCTGTCACATGTATTCTGTTACTCATGTCTGGAATCTGAACACCGATTACTATCTGGGTATATTGTTGGGTTATGTTATGAAGTTTCTGTAGGTGCAACCCTAATCTAGGTGGTAAATCCTTATAGACTCAAGGTCTCCTCTAGGGTAGGTGCCGATGCTTTAGCACGGGTAAATCCTTATGGACCTAAGGCAGCCCCTTAGGTGGCACCTATGCCCATCGGTCCTAGGGTAAGTCCTTATGCATGCAGTTCTAGGGGACTGCATATTGGTGTAAGGTTAGAGGGTAGTTACTAGTAAACCCTTGTATGTACTTGAACATTTGCATTGAATTGTTATGTGTTCTCATGATATGTTCGGTATGCATTTATGCCTGTTTGATATGCACCTATTGGAACACACTAGACATTAAACTCGTTGTTTCTATCTTTGCAATCTATCAGCTTGTATAATTCTCGTTTGTTACTCGATAATTGAATGAAGAATAAGTATTGTTATTCTCAAGTAGAACGTTACCCTGAAATAGTGAGAAAGAAATAGAGACAATTACTACTTGGAACATCATGGAAATGTTATGCCTACCATGTATCTGCATGAGCTTATATCATCTTTTGGTAGTTCTGTATTATTGAGCTTTTCCAAGCTCACGTTGTTTTTACCATCGCGGGTTAAAAGAATACAGCATGGTATAATGTTTGACATCAGTGTTCGGAGTTCCCTCGACGTTGCCTCTGGAGTACGGTACTGTATAGTTAGTGGGTATGTATGTCATGTATTGTTTTATGATAGAGTCTGTAAAGCACTTTCTAAAATTTCTGTTAAGCATTTAAATGACTTCTTGAAATGTTATTTTAAACATAAGTTGATTTTACAGTTTAATAAATGTTTTGAGCAAAAAAAAAAATTACGTGTATTTTTACCATGGGTCGCTCTTGTGACCCTAATGTGACTTCCTAGGATCCATTGTAACACATATGCGGGTCTAGGGGTTACATAAAGTGCCTTTAACAATACATGTTTGTATATTATATTTCGAAACTTAAGAACAAGTATCGAAACCTGGCGTATGGTATGTTTCATAGATAAAATTAGATGTAGAAATCGTAAAAGTGACGAGAGTAGATAACTTATTAGGTCTAATCGCCAAGTATCAGAATTCATCAATGAGTTTCGTAACCTGAAGTAAATGATTTTAATATTTTCGGTTTAACGATTCATATTTCCAATTTTTGTAGGTCTCACAACGTATGTCATCGTTTCGCTACTCGTAGCGATTAAAACCCTCCAGCTTCCTAAAATGAGAATTGAACCTTCATTTGTTTAATAACATTTCAGGGTTAGAACTCATTTCTCCACTAAAAATCTGGAGAATCGTCTACATTTGGGAAAAACATTTTAGTTAGTGTAAAGGACCAAAACCTCAATTTAGGTCTATAACTGAACATGTGCAATCGTCTCCATTGCGAAGGTAACAAGCAAAACCCTAAGCTTGTTTGTTTATTTTCGAAATAATTGAAATCTAGTGTTTGTGTTTCAATATTTTGTATGGAATTGCATTTTTTATTTGAGGAAATCTGTTGAAACTCAATTGTCTTGTTTCGTTTTTTTAAATGTTACCCTTTCCATCTCTTTGAACCTAAAAAGGTTAGACTTGTTTGTAATGAGGATGTGTTTATTTATGAGTGAGTTTGTATGTTTCTGCACAGATTCATGTGAAGATTTAATTCTTAGAATGACAACTACAAATTTGAATCTTGGTTTTTGCCAAGTTACTGATGAAGTTGGTAAATAGTTGTTGCCGCTGAGGAAGTTGCTGATAAAGATGGTAATGAAGTTGATGCTAATGAAGATGCTAATAAAGATGGTGATAAAGATGGTAGTGAAGTTGATGGTGTGGTTGTTGTCATTGAGGAAGTTGTTTATATAGATGGTAATGGTAAAGTTGGTAATGAAGATGCTGATAATGAAGTTACTGGTAATGAAGCTAGGTCTTTGGCTATATGTTCTAGGCCATACGCAAAAAAAACATGTCCTCCCTTCATTAAGTTTTAGTAAGTTGGTAAATTACTTACGCATTCTTATTGCATCTCAGAATGAAAGATTGCATGTATACCTTTGTTTTATTTCATGTTTTACAGTCAAGGTAAATGTATAAGGATGAAACAAACAGAGGAAAAAGTGACTACTGAGGTAGGTTTTAGTGGTTTTTGATGTGTAAAATGTTAAATCCCTTTGAATTTGTCATTCGTAGGTTAGGAAAGAGTTAGGCAAGAAATGGAAGAAACTGCCAAATGAAGACAAAAAACCTTACATTGATGAAACTCAGAAGAAGGTGGCATACAAATAGTCTAAATTAGGACAACCGAAGAAGGTAATAGGAGTATAAAAACATTCTTTGTTTGATAGAATATAATAGTTTATATTGAGATTGACGCATGAAGTTGTTATCTTATCCCTGTAAACATCTTTTGACACGAGGTGTAGTCAAAAGCAATTGCACGATTTCATTAATGAAATGAAGACGATGGGGATTGATCTTGTTCTTGATGAAATTGGTTTTGGGTCGTTAGTTTTTATAAAACCGTGCATACTATGCCGGGACGTATGTGGGGAATTGATGGAAAGTTTTGATGTTGAAAGGAGTGTTATAGATTTTAAGAACACAAAATTTATGTATCAATTGAAGATGTAGAAGTTATATTGGGCCTGAAGAATGAGGGTGTTGATGTTCATGAAGTGCTGTCCAGAGAGAATCCTAGAGAACTTGGTGCAAAGTATAACATCAACACATATTTAACTTGAGAGCTTTAACCAACTGCTCTAGAGATTGTTGATATATTTATAAAAATGTTTGAAAGAAAGAAAGATAATAAAAGTGGGTAAAAGATAATATTATATATTCGCATAAAACGACCTAGTACACAACGACCAACTCTACATCCATGATAACTCCAAATGGGAGTACTAGACTGTCCGACTACCCCTATGGATTTTTAACATCCATTTTTATTCTTTTTCTATCATTATTTTCCCTTCCAATCAGGTATTTAAAAAACAGACTATGACCGCGATATCGACCGCGATAGAGCGGTCGCGCCGCCGTCTGAAACCGCGATTGAGGTAAAAAATGATCCGTGATTGCCGCAATATAGTCGCTTATGTTTGAAACCACGATATAATGCTGCAACCGCAATCAGGACCACGACTGTGATTTAAAACCCCACTTCTATGCCTAAAATTTCACTTGGCACTGCAAATGCAACAACAAAAACAACAACATGTTATTCATTAGTTAATAAATTAATAACCATAACCAATCAACTCACTAATTAATATTAGATCCAAACCTTTTGCAGTTAGTGCTGGGGCTGATCTGCTAAGGGATGCCTTCAGCCTATGAAGCACGAGGACGGAAAAGTAATTCCGTTTCAAGTAGCCGTTATGTCCTCATCACGGGGACGACTAGGGGATGTCATGGGGATGTGCCATTGTGACAGGGTACGACTGAACGAACTCGGGGATGTTTCATGCTTACCCGGGGACGTTTCAGGGACGACATGTGATTATCACATGCGTCTCGAGGGATAATTTTGACATTTTCTATTTAAAAATAATTCATACAACAAAACCTAATCTAATGTACTCTGTTCTAAATCTAAACATCATCTCTTTTATTTTCTTTCAAATCGAGAGGAGTGAGCGACACCATCACACCATTTCAAGAAGCCGACGCTCACGAAATATTGTACTCCAGCATGTTCAAAACTCCGACCTTAATTTCCAGGTATGTCTTCTTCTCTGTTTAACTTTATTTCCATGTTTACGGTCTTGGATATTGTTTTATATTTGTTAGTTGCTATGTGGATTGTGGTATATAGCTCTTATGGGTCTGGTGCATTATTTTAATTGTTATTCGTATTTTTAAGGCTTAAGGGTGTAAGAAGCCCTTGAACTTTTGAAAAAAAAATCAATTAAGCCCTTAAACTTTTTTTACACCCAATTAAGCCCTTGAACCACAAAATTTAATCAATTAAGCCCTTAAACCAATAAATTGAATCAATTAAGCCATTTGACCAACTTTGACCATTAAATCTTAATAGTTTTGTTCGATCCATTGTTGCAGTGCACTATGTCACAATGTTTCCACTTGACAGTTTTCAGAATTTTTTATTTTATTTAAAAAATTCTTTAAAGGTTTTAAAAATTCTAAAAAACTTATAAAATTTATAAAAAAATACTTTTTGAATTTCTTTTGTAAATGCAACATGATGGAACTGTAGTGTATTATGTGTCGGTAATATCTGAAGAAAAAAAAGGTCAAGATTTAATGGTCAAAATGAGTCAAAGGGCTTAATTGATTCAATTTCTTGATTCAATGACTTAATTGATTAAATTTCTTTGTTCAAAGGCTTAATTGGGTGCAAAAAAAGTTTAAGGGCTTAATTGATTATTTTTCAAAAGTTCAAGGGCTTTTTACACCCTTAAGCCTATTTTTAAATTAGGTTGGCTTAAGTCAGTTCTTTCTGGGTGAAGTTTAGGGTGATACTCATTTGAACTTTGGGTAAGTTCATTCCTCTCCATCACTTTTTTTCTTTTTCTTTGATTTGTCGGTGAGTTTGGACTTTGGAGGAATCTGGGTTATGTTCAAATGATGGCTTTGTTAGTGGTAAAAAATTGCAAGGAGTTGATTTTTTGTTTTTGAGGAGAGATTTTTCATATAAAAAACTAGGGAATTATGAAACTAGGTTTTCAACATCAGTTTGCCTCAAATTTCAGCAATGCATTTTTAGATTACTTTATTTTTAGATTACCCTAAATTGGGGGTTGCTCGCCCTTTTGTTTTTTTGGTGAAAGTTATTATAGCAATGCCTTTTTAGATTACTTTATTTTTATAGACATTTTTGCCTCAAAATTTATTAGAAAGAAAAATTAGTCTTGCTTTGAAATTGGGATTTAATATTAAGGAAATAGACATCTATGCTAATTCTGTTAATTTTTATTTTTTTTGGCATTTATGGATGTTGCAAATCTTTTTCATATTTTTTTTAATTTTTAACATGGAAGAAGATGATTGAATTGAGATTTAGATTAATGAAATAGACATTTGTTAATTATAATTTTTAGCATGATCTTTGAACTCAATTGATTTGTTTTTTTATTGTTTAATGTAAACAGATCAATTTAATTTTAAATATGACATCTCAAAGTGGTAGCGGGATTGGAAGTGCTAGTGAGAGTGGGTCGATTTCATCATCCCAAAATGAGAGTTAAATCCGAGTCGCGCTGAAGATTTAGTTTACATCCACTACAATCTTCGTCTTTTATCAAGGAGTTATAGTCAACACAAGGATGAGAAAACCAAGATGTGGGATGTTGGTGGAGATGCTTTTGATTCATTTGGAGATGTTGAAAATTTAGAGTTTGCCGAACTCTCACTTGATGAGCCGGATTTAGAGAGTGAGTTAATCTCGGAAGATGATAACAATGTTTGATTTGTGTTGTTTAATATTTTTCTAGACTTAATATTGTGGTTTTAGTGTTAAGATTTGACACTTTAATATTATGGTTTGTTTATGGATTTTTATTGTTTTAGACTTACTATTATGGTTTGTTTATGGATTTTATTGTCTAGACTTAATATTGTGGTTTGAATCTTGAAAATTGACATTTTTAGTATTGTGGCTTGTTTATGGATTTTATTGTTCTAGACTTAATATTGTAGTTTGAGTCTTGAGATTTGATATTTTATTATTTATGGTTTAATATTGTGATTTACTTATGGAATTTATTTTCTAATTTTCTATGAAGTATGGACTTTATTTGTGATTTTTTTAACTCTATATATAATTTTAATTTTTTTATGTGTCGTACCCTTGCCTTCCCCGAACCCTGTAATTTTAGAAATTTTTGTTTTCATCCTCGTATTCGTATCAGTGCAACATAGATCCCAGCCGCACTTTTCAGACAGTTGCATGCTACTTAGAGGTCAGCTGTTGTCTGGGCGGCGACGTTGAGGGAATTTATCCTACTACAGCAACCTGGAGGAACATCACCGCCACTCATCAGGTAAGGAATGGAGGGTTCGAGGGACTTGACCACAACTTATGGCTCCTTGAGCCAGGTGTGCACTCACAACCAAGCACAACACCACCACGCATGCAAGCTTAAGGGACATAGAGCTAGCCATATTGATTAATTATAAGAAAAAAATAATTTGAAAGAAGTTGTAAGTAAAGTGCTTGCTGCTTGCTGTGTGGATAGGGCTTGAGGGTTCGATGATTTTTATAGCCAAAATTTGAGCGGAAGGAAAGTTGTAATTTTTCATTCATTTATGAGCACCTGTAACCTTACCCCTCTCTGAGTTTATTAGTAAACGAATGTTTCTAACTAACCAAAGGAAGGTTCGGATATGTTGCAGCACATGTTTATTCCAAATGACCGACCAATCTTTGTTCACCGCCCAACCATCATTCCACGCAAGCTTTTCATAAGCAACCTTAGTCACAAACATCTGGTTGTTAGACCATCTCCAAGTCGCAATATCCTTGCCCAAAGAGAAGTGTGGGGGTCTAATGGCCATAATCTTTCAGACGATGTTCTCATGGACAAGTTGGTTCAATTTGGGGATATCCCATTGACCAGAGCTAGTCACCATAGTCACAACCATGGAAGGGGAAAGAGCATCACTGCCCAAATAATAATTCACCAAAGGTCCCTCCTTTGCTAACCATGTGTCATGGATGTAAATCCTCTACCCCATTTCGGTGCCCCTACATATGGCTCATGCTTAAAATTAAATTTAGGGTTTAGGGTTTTAGGTTAGAGGTTGTGGTTAGGGTTTAGGGAATTTATGATAGGGTGTATTTTTTATGGTATAGGGTGTAGGGTTTAGGATTTAGAATTTAGGGTTATGGCTTGGAATTTAATTTTGTAGTATTTTTTAGTGTTGGGGCATAAGTAGGGGCACCGAAAAGGGGTAGACGAATTTTATCCATGTGTCATACATATTCCAACAAACACTATTGTACTCCTCCCAAATCGCACAAATACCACGCCATAATCTCGAGAAATTAGACCTCCGAAAGGAGCGAGGAAGAGTACCCACCCATTTATATTTCTCTTTTAAAACACAAACCCAAAGACAGTCTTCATTTGTGATAAGCTGATGGCCAATATTCAATAAGAAAGCTTGATTTTGGAGTTCAAGCTCCCGCATCCCCAAGCCACCACAATTAATCGGGCGTTGTACCATAGCCCAATTAACTAAGGGTATGCCTGCTTGACCTTCCATCCTACCCCAAATAAGTTGACGAATGAGCTTCTGAATTTATTCACAGATACTTTTCGAAAGCCAACATGATTGCATAGGGTAAATAGGTACCGCCTGGAGAACAACTTTAGCGAGGGTGATACGACATGCTAAAGAGAGAGAACAAGTTGTCCACCCCGCTAGTTGTTGTTTAATCTGATCAATAAGGTACCTATACTTCACTTTTTCACCCTACTATGAAGAAGGGGAACCCCAAGATAATTTCTGAAGTCTAAAACTTGTTCCAAGCCAAACTTAGCAGCGATATCCGATGCCAACTCTGGATCACAATTCTTATAGAAGTAGATTTGGGTCTTTGCCACACTTATCTTATGCCTCGACCATGAACATAACTGCTCGAGCACATTTTTCACCACACTAACTTGCCCACGAGCATCCTCAGCTAGCAAGAATAAGGCGTCAGCGAAAAAAAAGTGGGAAAGCCCCTGGTCATTGCGTGATAAGCGAACACACTTCCAAGTACCATCATTTACACGGTTGAAAATAGCTTGTCCAAGCTTTTCCATGCAAAGAACAAACAGGTACGGAGACAAATGGTCCCCTTGACGAATGCCCCTCGAAGGTCGAAACTCTTTCGTCACTTCTCCATCCCATAAGACATTATTTAAAACAAAGCACTTTTAGAATCAAATTTACCTAAATTATCTTTTTCATTATTTATAACAAAGCACTTGCATCAAAAAGCGTGAAAATAGCTAATGGTTCTAGCCATTTCTTCTAAAGTTCAGTTTTTCCTCTCAACTACCCCATTTTTTGAGGAGTGTGAGGTTCGAAAAAAGTGTGGCTTATACCATGAGTGTTACAAAAATCCTCAAATCCTAAATTTTGAAATTCGGTTCCATGGTCACTCATACTATGAGAAATTTGTTGACCAAGATCGTTTTGAGAAAATTTTGAAAATGTGATGAACTTTTCTAAAGCCTCGTCCTTAGTACATAGGAATAGAACCCCAAGTGTATCTAGATTAATCATCTACTAACACAAAAGCATATGATTTTCCACCAAAGCTCATTGTCCTAATAGGTCCAAAGAGATCCATATGGATCAATTATAAACTCTACTAGTTGAAACATCATTAATAGGTTTAGAAGATACCCTTTTATGTTTACCCTTAGTAGAAGCATCACAAATTTTATCTAGAGAAAATTTTAGCTTAGGTAAACCTCTTACTAGATCTTGGGAAACCAATTTTTCTAAAACGCTCATGCTTGCATGTCATAGTTTCCTATGCCATAACCTTGAATCATGTTCATCCTTAGCTACAAAGCATGCATTAGAAATGTGAATGTCATCTAGATGCACCATATATATATATATAACAAATGAGCATTATCTTATTTGTTTCAATGTTCATAATTTTGCAACCATTAACATCAAAGAGAACATAAAAACTTTTATCACATAATTGACTAATGCTCAATAAATTATGTTTTAGACCATTGACATAAAGAACATTTTCAATTAGAAGTAATTAGATTCTTAGGAACCCAAACACTCCTAATCCTCTTACGTCTAGAGGGCCTTTGGAAGCCTCTTTGTTTATGGTAAACAAAGTTTATTTTTACATAGTTGGGTTTTGAAGATTCACCTTTTTTAAAACTTGAGTTCCCAACTTTTTTCAAAGAAGCGTTGAGATCATTCACCTTCTTATGGTGATGATCATTAAACTCGGAAAGAAGGTTGTTTAAATCAATGTTTTTCTTTTCAAAATAAGTTAAATTGTCTTCTAAAGCACAAACCTTCTTTTTCAAGTTCGAAGTTGGTTTTGGATAAAGAATCATTTTGGTTTTTCAAATCGGAAATAGTTTTTTAGTTTTTTAAAATCGATTCTTTAAACTTTTCTACCAACTCATCATAAACCTCTTTTAACTTATCATTAGATTCTTGAAGCTCATCAAAAGTGAAATCAAAAGTAGATGAGTTATGGATTACCTTAGGATCTTCCTAAAAAGCCATAAGACAAAGGTTGACAACTTCTTGCTCCTTTTCATCGGATGATGATTCCTCATCACTCCAAGTAGCAACGTTGTCCTTAAGCTTCTTCTTCTCGAAGTTCTTCTTTTTGAGTTGGGGGCATTCGGTTTTAATGTGTCCCGACTTCTTGCATTGTTCTTGAAGTCTACTTTTCTAAAGAACTTTCTTCCCTGGTTGGACTTCATGAACCGAGTGAATCTTTTGGCTAGCATAGCCATCTCTTCAAGCTCCTACTCGCTTGAAGCGCTCTCTTCGTGTTAAGCTTTGTGAGCAATTTTTGATTTTCTTCTTCTCCATCTTCTTCTCTTCTCTTTTCTTTTCTTCTTATGTTCCTTGCTTCATGATCTTATGAGTAAGGAGAGAACTCATGAGTGCATCAAGATTCAATGTCTTCAAGTATTTTACCTCGATGATGGTGTTTCTCTTCCCATCCAATGACTCGGGAAGAGAGTATAGTAGTTTCTGGACAATCTTGTCTTCAGGGATGACTTCTTTAAAACCCTTGAGACCATTGACGATGACCGAGAATCGATCAAACATCTTCTTGATAGTCTCTTCGGGCTCTATTTTGGAATTCTCGTAGCTTGAGTTGAGGTTTTCAATCTTGGTTTCCTTAACATCATTGGTGCCCTCGTTGGTCGTCTTAAGCATGTCCCACACCTCTTTTGCACTTGTACAAGAGGACATCTTCGAATACATGTCCGGTATGAGTGCACAAAAGAGCATGTGCAAGGCCTTGTCATTAACTTGTAGCTTCTTCCTTTCTTCATTCGCCATTTCTTGTTTGGCCTTGGGAACTTGTCTATCACCTTCTTGCTTCATTGAAATGGATGGCCCGTCTTCGATTACATCCCAAAGGAGGTAATTGTTGGATTTGATGAATAGCCTCATCTAGTTCATCCAATATGGGTAGTTGTCCCCATTGAAGAAGGGAGGTTTGGTGGTGGATTGACTCTCATACAAGTTGGTGGAAGTAGACACCATTTTTTTGTTGTCGATTGATTGGATTGCTTCAATGATTGCCTCTTGTAGATGTTAATCTCTCAAAGAGTTAGGCTCTGATACCAATCTTTGTGTGGATCAATCGATGGATAAATGGCCAAGAGGGGGTGAATTGGCTTTTAAAAGTTTGAGGGGTGAAATTGGTAAATTAAAAATGAAGGCACAATAGATTTATAGTGGTTCAAGCTTAGAACAAGCTCTACATTCACTTCCTTAGCTCCCATTAAGGATTTTCAACCAATTTCACTATAAATTCTTCCCCTTTTCACAGATTATGAGGAAACCTTACAAACCGATTAAGCTTTCTACCCAAAGCTTAATCAAAGATCACTCTTAACAAGAGAAGTTGTTGGCAAATGAAATAAACCTCACAAAGGTAAAATGTTTTCCCCAAATTACAAGTACACTCTCCCCAATCTTGAAACAAAGAATTACAAATGAATTGTACATGATGGGTACAAAGGTTTAACTCTATTTGGCTCAAATTGGATTATATTTTTGCTTGAATGTGTTTGTCTTGATGAATAGTTGTTGATGTAGCTTTAATGGCTTGCTTTTATACCAGTTTTTGTGTGGATCAATTAGTGAATAAATGACCAAGAGGGGGTGAATTGGCTTTTAAAAGTTTGAGGGATGAAATTGGTAAATTAAAAATGAAGGCACAAGATATTTATAGTGGTTCATGCTTAGAACAAACTCTACATTCACTATAACACCCCATTCTCGGTCTGGTCGAGAACCGGGTCAGAGGGTGATATCGATGAACAATACAATGTATGTTACAATAAAAATTCATTTTTATACACAGCATTTAAAATAATGATATACAATAACATGTTACCACAAAACATCGTAGTCCAATTACTCCTTTTGAAATAACAATTAATCATTTATGACTAATCCTTAACTATTACAAGTTTTAGGGACCAAACTGTATATTTGATAAATTGGAGGTTCCTCGATGCAATTTATTATGCTACAGTGAAATTCAATACAATATTAACAAGCTTGCAAAGTTTATACAATTTGGAGTTCATTTACTCATTCAATTTAATCATTCAAAGTTCAGTGACCAAACTGTAAACATTGCAAACCTTCTGTTTCAGTCCTCTTAACGAAGTTAACTAACCATGAATCGAAACACCTTAAGGCTGTTTCAAAACAGGTGTATGATGGTCAACCTAAGTTGACTTTATCCTTTAAACCGTATCGATACGGGCAAGACCTGTATCGGTACATGTTGACTACCTGTGACCTTGACTTTGACCCGTTTCGATACGCTATAAACCCGTATCGAAACAGTGAATTCCAGTAGAAAAATGTTCCGATGCGGCCTCTAACTGTATCGATACGCCCTATTCTTGGAATCTAGTTTTGCTTAACCGTATCGATACGCCATTACCCATATCGATACGGTCTGACCTGTAATGACAGATTTTTGCTGGTTTTTAATCGAATTGACGTACCAAACGATGTTCAAACACAATGAAATTTTACACACAACATCTCAATGCTATGAACTATTGGCATGCCAATAACTATTTCCAATATTCAACAACTTACCGACACTAACCAATGAATCCAATTAACAATTCAATGCATCTTCTTCAATGATATTGTTAGTGATATAGTCAAAATCAACAATAAAAGATATGGGAACGTTCTTCTCCTAATCCCGAGAGTCTTACTACACTCACATTAAAATTCAATGCTTTTACGGCTCTCGAATAACAACGCCCTTGCTTCTAGCTTTCGATGGAGACGGCGAAACCTCTCTCTCCACTTCTTGAGCTATAAAATCAATAGGGAAGTGGTTAGGGTTGATAATACGATATCAAGATCAATAAAACGATATTAAAATCGATGTCCAAGCTCAACATAATTATTAGTCAAGAAATTCCATAGATGGCCAAAACCTAACTTGAGATTAATCTCAAAATACTATGAATTTCCAATATTAGATATGGGAAAATCTTACCCGATCACTAGCTACAATTTGATAGCAATAGAACGAAGAAAAAAATGAAACTTAAAGCTAGCTCCAATAGAGGTGCTTGCTTAGGTAGGAGATGAAGAAGATGAATAGTTTTAGAGAGGTTCTTGCTTAGATATATCTATCGGTGAAGCTTGATTAAGCTATTCACTTAGCTTTTATTTCGTATAGGTTTCCTTCCAATGAAGAAAACTCTCTAGACAATATCACGTATGGGAATTTTATTGAAAAGGGGCTAATCGCAAGATTAGTCTGTCATTTTTCAATGCTCTATAGTTTTGACTCCAAACTCCCAATTTCCACAATATAATCACTAAAATATTTTTGATACTATTCGATATGCTCCAGTAACAATGCTTTAATTCAATTAAAGTCCAACATCAATGATTAGCTAGCCAATACTATATTTAGACTTTATCGATGTGAAGTTTTCGATCACCGGAACCCAATTCTTACTAGACCGAATTTTGGGGTGTTACAACTCTCCCTCCCTTAAGAAAAATTCGTCCTTGAATTTTTACTTGAACTGAAGAGATGCGGATACTGCTGTTTCAAGGTCTCTTTAGGTTCCTAAGTGGCTTCCTCAACGGTGTTGCTCCTCCAAAGAACTTTAACTAACGGTACAGTTTTGTTGCAAAGCCTCTTATCTTCTCTTGCTAGAATTTGAACCGGTTCCTCTTCGTAGGATAGAATTGGTCGAACTTCTACAGATTCAGGTTCCACAAAGTGCGAAGGATCAACGATACTTCCGAAGCATCGATACATGAAAAACATTGTGGATTTTACTTAATTTAGAGGGCAACAACAGTCGATATGCCACGAGGCCAACTCTTTCAATGACTTCAAAAGGTATAATGAATAGGGGGCTTAATTTTCCCTTTTTTCCAAACCTTAAAATCTTTTTCCATGGGGATACTTTGAGGAAGGCTTTTCACCAATTTGATACTCAATGTCTCGTCTCTTAAGATCAACGTAAGCTTTTTGTCGATTAAATGCATCCTTTAAACGATCATGAATGATGGAAACACGTTCTTCAGTTTCCCAAAGTAAGGCATGGCCTAACACCTTACCCTCATCATGCTTCGACCAACACAATGGAGTTCGACACCGTCTACCACACAATGCTTCATACGGGGCCATTTGGATTGATGTCTGGTAACTATTATTGTAGGCGAATTCAACAAGGGGTAGGGATTTCTCCCAAGTTCCCCCAAAAGCTATGATGTATGCTCGAAGCATATCTTCCAAGATCTGTATAGGAAGGTTCAACAACAATACAAGTTCCTAAGGTTTCAATGGACAAGTTTTTAGATAATTACATGGATTACCCTTTGTGACTGGCCATTCGATTGAGGGTGAAAGGTTGTACTAAGATTAACTCAGGCACCCAGAGCTTCTTGTAAGGTTCTCCAAAACCGAGATGCGAATCAGGGATCTCGATCGGAGATCATAGACTTAGGTACTACATGGAGTCGAATCACTTCCTTGATGTACAAATCAGCTAATTCAGGAAGACCGTAGTCCATTTTAACTGGTATGAAATGAGCTGACTTTGTGAAACGATCTACAATGACCCATATGGCATCATGCTTCGCGGGAGTTAACAGTAGACCACTAACAAAATCCACAGTGATCTTTCCCCACTTCCATTTCGGTGGATTGATAGGCTACAATAAATCCGGTAGGAGTACAATGTTCTGCCTTACCACGTTGGCACGTGAGACATTTGGAAATGTAATCAACTATGGCCTTCTTCATGCTTGGCCACCAATAGAGTTCACGTAGGTCCTTATACATCTTCACGGACTCGGGGTGAATGGAAAAGAACTCAAATGAGCTTCAGAAAGAATATCAGTGCGAAGAGATTCATCATTAGGTACACAGACCCGGTCATGAAAACACATGAGTCCTTCAGTATTAATTTTGATGTCGGGGTTGTTCGATAGCTTAGAAACAATGGATTGAAGCTCAGGATCTTTCTCTTGCAAATCCTTGATTCACGAAATGATGGTAGACTGAACTTGAAGTTCAACTACAAGACAACGATGCCTCCGAAGTCGGAGGTGAGCATTGATTGCTCGAGGGGCTACAATATAGCGATATTACAATGAGTTAATGTAACACATGATACATATTACTCTATATTCACTGTCGATACTTACCAGGAAAAGGTTTTCGGCTGAGTGTATCAGCTATGACGTTGGCCTTGCCCGGATGGTAATCAATGACAAGATTGTAATTTTTAAGAAGTTCCATCGACCTCCGTTGTCGAAGATTCAACTCCTTTTGGGTCAATAGGTACTTAATACTTTTATGATCGGTGAAGAGATAACATTTTTCTCCGTAGAGGTAATGTCTCCAGATTTTCAATGCAAAGACAACTGCAGCCAATTCAAGGTCATCGGAGGATAATTAATTTCGTGTGGCTTAAGCTGTCTCGAAGCATAAGCGATGACTTTGCCTTCTTGCATCAATACACATCTTAACTCGAGGTGCGATGCATCACTGTAAACTATTTAGTCTTTTCCAGACTCGGGTTGGGTTAGGACTGGTGCATAGGTCAATACTTGCTTCAACTGATCGAAGCTCCGTTGTTGAACCTTGGTCCAAACAAAAGGAGTTTCTTTCCTCAATAACTTGGTTAAATGAGTGGCTATCATAGAAAACCCCTTCACAAATCTTCGATAATAGCCTGCAAGCCTAAGGAAGCTTCTAACTTCACCAATGTTCTTCGATGTGTGCCAATCTACAATAGCTTGGATCTTCTTCGGGTCCACTTGAACACCCAAAGCTTACACAATATGTCCTAGAAGATCGTTTATAGCCCCCACGGCTTACCGTTCTTCATTTCTAGGCTTTTCTTTATGATCTTTCGGCAGCTATGGCTTCTATCTCCCATGGTTCTCGATCTGCACCTACGGTGGTTATAGACCCTTGATGGCAAGCTCGTGCATGAGGCCACATCAAAGTCAACACTGATGGTTCTTTTGACCATACTCGTGGTTCTGCGAGCATTGCTGTAGTTGGTCGTGATTCTCATGGATTGGTGTTGGAGGCCTTGATCAACACCTTGTTAGCTACACAGACTCCGATTTGGCTGAGGCCCATGCTGTCACTGCTGGTCTACAATTGGCTTATGACAAGGCCTGGCCTTGTGTTGTGATTGAGACTGACTCTGTTGTGACCGTCAACAAGCTGAACATGCCCATGTTAACCTATTGGTTCTCAGTTCTCACCTACATCAGTCGTGGCTCCTTCTTAATTCTCAACCTGACTATAGAGTCATTATCGCACCTAGGTCGGCTAATGTTGTAGCCCATTCTTTGGCCCTTCGGTCGTTCTCTTTAATGTTTTTTGACTCGGTTTGTCTCGAGATTATTTCTACATCTGTACGTGATGGGTTCTCATCATTTTATTCTTAATGAATATCAGGTACTCTTTTCCCCTAAGGTGGTCAGGATCACACCTCGATTTGATACTGCCTTTAAAGGGATTTTAACGAGGCTTGTCGTTTCTTTTAAAAAAATAATTTTAGAAACATTTACATCTAAAAATTTGGACAAATAGACATCAAAATTTTGGACATCTTTGGTTATTAATCAAAGTTATTATTTAGGCACAATACATTCATTTATCTTGACTATGTCAAAACATGACATAATGCATATTGATTTCTAACTATTTTTTCATTGCTAAATAATGCATACACTTGTGATCAAGAATTAACTTATTTTTAAACTTACAACAACTAAAAATAGATTAAATCGAGGCATGGAAAATTTTATCTTATCACCTATTCATACTACTAGACATAGAAAAACACATACATATAAATTCACTATTACACATCCACACACAACCATATTACACTCACCTTAAAATGAAATATTTTAATTTTCACTCATAACTTATCAACATGATCATGCCTTTCTTCCTCTTTTTGATTTAGGGTTCGAACTCTCCACTTGATTTCATAAAATACATACATGTAAATACACAATTTTCCATCATTATTTAGAATCAAAATTCATATTAAGAATATAAATGGAAAGTTAGGGTTCATAAATTTTTACCTTGATTTCCATCAATATCCAACACTTTTCTAAGCAATTTATTTTTCTAAAATTTGAATCAAATAATAGTTATTTGTGTTTTGGCTTAAACCCCATTTTCTCTCCATAAGTTCAATAAAAATTTACTCTCTCCCTAGAATCCCACAAAATAGAAAAGAAGAAGGCATATTTTCTTTTTGCTCTTTCTTCACGTTAGTTTTTTAATCAATTAATAAATTCTAACATACTAACTTGATGACACATAAACTAGCTTACTCATCTAAATTCACCAAGTTAGGTTTACGGATAATAGGCATGCAAGGGTTAATGTTTCAAGTTTACTTATTTTAGTCATTACCATATGGACTTCACATTCCTCATTAATTCCAATTCAGTCATTTCCATAATACACCATTTTTTTGTAGGTAACTACTTCAACTGCTAACACATATATGTTTAGATGCCGTAAATGTTCATTGAAAAATTAATGTCCTCTAATATGTTTGTGTAGTTGTTCGCCCACCAATGCTGGTGTTAACAAGTACCAGATTTCATGTGGACCACACACCCAACATGTGGTGGACTTGACTGAGCGTACTTGTTCATGTAGAAATTGAGACTTGACGGGTAACTAATTTACTTATTATAAATTGTATTTTATTTACTGAGACTTGTAGTGCTATGGCAAGTTTGCTTATTTACCAATTTTTGTTTCTTTAGTTGTTGACTTGTTTACTTACCATCACATTATTATGTTTAATATATTTGTGTAGAAATTTCATGTCATTATACAATTTCAGCGATACGACTGATTGGAGGAGGCCTGAATCGTACTTAGATGAGTTCTATAAAAAGACCACTTAACAAGCAATATACTCTCAAATGATGAATTTAGTTAGAAGTCCTAATAAATGGGTTAAATAAGATTATTGCAGGTTCATCTTACCTCCTACTCTAAAAATAACATCAAAGTAAAAACATAATGTTTAAAGGCAGAGTTCAATGACATACTCTGTTCCATTTTTCTTGATGTCAAATAAAAAATGTACAAGGCCTTTTATGGGCTAATTACAAAGAGTTATGTTACAAATACACTACTTTAAATTGAAATCAAAATTCAACCTAGGAGATAAAATAATAGATAAGAATCTTAGGATAAGGGATAAATGTTTACAATAATTAAAACTTGATAATCTACATTCCCCCTCAACCCTGAGAGTATATGTTGTAGATTCCCAGCTTGGATGAAAATTCATCAAGTATTTTTCTTGGTAATGCCTTGGTGAGAATATTAGCTACCTGGTGTTTTTTAGGAACATAGTCAAGTTTTTATAACTCCATCATTGACCTTTTTTAGAGATGAAATGTTTATCTATCTCCACATGTTTCGTCTGATCATGTTGTATAGGATTTTTTGCAATACTTACTACACATTGATTACAAGTTTTCATTTCAAACTGTTTGTGGCCACCTAGTCCTAGTTCAATCATCATCCTTTGTAACCACATGCCTTCAGAAATTCCTAAGGCAAGAGCTCGATACTCGACCTCTGCACTGCTCCATAAAACTAAGTCTTGCTTCTTTCTTCTCTAAGTAACTAAATTTCCCCAAAACAAAAGAACAATACCCAATGGTTGATATTCTGTTTGTTAATTCTCCAGCTTGACTATAATCCGTAAAAACTTTTCTTGATCTATCTTCCCTTTTCTTGAAGATCAAACCAGTCCTAAAGTAATTTTAAGGTACCTCAAGATCATATTTACTACATCAAGATGCTCTTCTCTTGGGTCGTTCATATGTTGGCTAACCACACTAACTAAATAATCTATTTCAGGTCATGTAAAGGAGATATAAATGAGTTTACCAAGCAATTTTTTGGTATTGTTCTTTGCAAACTAAAATGCCTTCACCATATTTTTTGAACTTTAAGTTCACCTTCATTGGTGTTTCAGTCGGCTTACAACTTATCATACCAGATTCTATTAAAATATGAAGAATATACTTTCGTTGACTAATAACAATACATGCTTTAGATCTTGCCACTTCCATTCCAAGAATATACCTAAGATGGCTGAGATTATTGGTTTCAAATTCCTTGGCTAGTAAAGCTTTAAGATTTTTTTATTTATGCAAAATCATCTTGGGTAACAATTATATCACCGACGTAAACAATTAAAATTGTTCGTTCACCTCTTTGATTTACCTTAATGAACAAAGTATAGTCATTCTGACATTGTTTGTAACCGCTCCTAACAATAACCTTAGCAAATCTATCGAACTAGGCTCGTGGATATTTCTTTAAGCCATATGAAGACTTTTGCAATTTGCACACGTTGTGAGTTGTTGAAGCTTTCTTCTTACCCGATTGGATCTCCATGTACACCTCCTCGGTTAGGTTTCCATTCAAGAAGGAATTTTTTATATCTAACTAAAAAAGTGGCCGATCTTGATCTACGGTCAACAATAGTAAGACTCTTACTGGGTTCAGTTTTGCAACTAGAGCAAAGATCTCTTGGTAATCTATACCATAAGACTACGTGAACCCCTTTGCTACTAACCTTCCATTGAATCTTTCAGTTCTACTATCGAAGTTGTATTTAACTGTAAAAATCCATCTGCAGCCCACTGGTTTTTCCCCTTGAGGTAGATTGGTCAAGGTCCAATTCTCATTTTTCTCGAGGGCCTTGATCTCTTCTTCGATTGACTCCTCCACTTAAGATCTTTTAGAGCCTCCTCTACTATTTTAGGAATTTGTACTATATCAACATTCACTGTAAAAGCCCAGAATGAAGGCATTAATATGCTATATGCCACATATTTCTGTATAGGATGAGCTGTACATCTCCTCACACCTTTCCTTTGCGAAATTGACAAATCGTCAGTATAAATAATAGGAACAAGATTTTCATTATGAGGAGATTCGATAACTTCCAAACTTTCCATGGTAATTGGATTTAGTTCCAACTCTTGGCAACGTCTAAGTTGTATGGTGGACTTTTCTCTTCTTTTATAAATACTTAGTTCCCTTCTTTCGATTTGTAGAGTTATAGGTGGACTAGAATTTGGTGAAGGAGAAGTGGGTGGTAAAGGCAAAGAAGGTAATGATTGTGAGGGTAATAATACTTGTGGATTTGAAGAAGGTGAGGGTAATAATACCTATGGATTTAATGTAGGTTGTTGAGACAAGGGTAAACTAGCTGAATTATTTTTTTTGCTCAACAAGATGTCGTTTATTAAGATAAAATATACAACCAAACGTCACAACGTTCGCCTCGTTAAAAACCTCCCTAAACCTAACGGAGGAAAAGAGTACGGCCCGTATGTGACAAAAACAACGAAAGCAAGCGAACAAACAAACGAAAAAACTAATAACCAACCACTAACGTTAACAAGCACAAAATAGATAAACACGTGCCACCCCTTCCTTAGCCAAAGCATCTGCTAAGCCATTTGCCTCCAGGAAAATATGTGAGAAACACACTGAATGTAAACTAGTACAACTGCTGTCAATCTCATGAAACACCTCCCAATACCGCCACGGTCGTTTGTCCACATGTAACACCCAACTAATGGCAACCATGGAATCCGACTCCACCACCAGAGGATACGATGCCCACGCTGACTGCCGAAAGAAAGTTAAGGCAAAAGCAATCGCCCGAAACTCAACCTCGTTGGACTCAATACTACCAAGAGGTCCAGAGAACATTGCCACTATCCTGCCTTGCTTATCACGTAACACACCCCCGAAACCTGCAGGACCTGGCTTGTCACGCGCGGATCCATCCACAGAAATTTTCAATGTCCCTACCATCGGAGGTTCCCAACTAATACCGTGACGCTCTGGTCGCGAAACCGGGGACTCAGAATAAAAACTCGGGCAATCCCACCACAACGCATCGCCAATGCAGAGGTCAGTCCGTAATGTCCGCATCCAATAATACGAACGTAACTTAATTAAAAAACATACCTCCGCTATCGGTAGTGACTTCTTATTGGACACCATCTCGTTTCGCGCTAGCCATACTGACCATAACAATGCTGCCATGCACGAAACCCACAAGCATCGAAGCACGCTCGAAAACAAACAATGGAAATTCGATAAGAAAAAATCAGATAGACTCTTCGGCAACGGTAAACATACTCTCCACCAACTTCGAAACCAGTCCCATATGCGCTGAACCAATGGACAAGAATACAACAAATGGTCGACATCCTCCTCACGCTCCTTACACCAAATGCACAACGTGCATTGTCCCTCAAACACAATACCCCTACGTCTCAAAAAATCAAACGCGGGAAACCGACGCAACCAAACAAACCATAGCAAAATCACTCTCCCCTGCTCGATCAAGCATCAAAATTTGAGAAATAGCCTTAACTATGAACATACCTTGCACATCCGGGGACCAAATCAGCTTGTCACGGACGCCGATATGTAAACAATAATCCCCCACTACATCCCATAAATCACGTAGCTGCCCAACCTCAAAAGAGCGAAGAGGATGAGGGAAAAATCTGTGAAAGCTACCAAAGAATGGAAACATGAATTTAATATGAATCTTCACCTGAATTTTAGTTTTGGGGAAAATCGTTGATGTTCAAGGAAGGTGACATCCATAGAGACATAAGTCTTTTTACTGATTGGGGAATAGCATTTGTAGCCCTTCTTAGTGGGTGAGTATCCTAGAAAAACACACTTTAAGGACCTATGATCCAATTTAGACCGATGTGGCTCATAAATGTGAACAAAAGTTGAACAATCAAAGACTTTTAATGGAAGGTTACAAGACATGGGTTTGAATGAAGGAAACATGGCAAGTAGAACATCCCTAGGTGACCGAAATTTTAGGGTTCGACTGTGCACTTTATTAATAAGATGTGTTGCAGTAAGGACAATTTCATCCCCAAAGGTATTTAGGAACATTGGAAGATAATTAGCTACTTCCAAAAGATGTCTATTTTTGCGCTCGACAATCGCATTTTGTTGGGGACTCTCAACGCAAGAGCTAAAGTGAATTATCCCTTTTTCCCGAAAGAAAGACTTTAAATTTTTGGAAAAATGCTCAATGCCATTATCGGTTTGAAGTATTTGAAAATGGATTTGAAATTGATATTCGACCATACTAAAAGTCTTTAAAGAGCCCACTAGCTTCGAATTTGTCTTTCATTTAGAAGGTCCGGATTATTCTAGTGTGGTCATCTATAAAAGTAACAAACCAACGAGATCCACTAACATTTCTAATTTTAGAAGGTCTCTAAATATCACTATGATGAGGGAAAATGGTTTTAACGGTTTGTAGGTGGATAAAGGAAAATATGTTATGTGATGTTTAGCAAATTCGTAAATGTCACAATGAAAGGTCTTTATGTTTTTGTGGAGAAATAAATATGGGTACATTTTTGCAAGGTAAAAGAAACTTGGATGACCTAGCTGAAAATGCAATAACATAATTTTACTATGGTCTGGCATGGAAAGAGGTTGCGAGATGCAACTGGAGTAGGCTTGCGATGTTGGAGGAAGAGAACCCTGAAGTATGTAAAGTTCACCGTACAAGCTAGCATTGTCAATCATCTTCCCCGAATCCACTACCTAAAAGACACAACCATTTAGATCAAACTTAACAAAACATCCCCATATCAAGATATAATTTACTAACAGACAACAAGTTGCATCCATGGTGTGGAACATGAAGAATTGAATTTAATTCAATGTCCTAATTAACTTAAATAGTCTCACTCCCTTCAATGTCTGCCAAGGAACCAAATGTTGTCTTGACGTTGGATTTGGTTCTAATTCTAGTAAACTCTTTGAACATACTCATATACCTTGTCATAGAGCCAGAGGCCCCAAAATCCAAGTCGTAAAATACTTTTTATCAACAACATTACCAAATGAAATACTACCGTCATGTGCAGTAAAGGCTGTCTGATAATCAGAGGATGTGGTCAACTTCGTAATTAGGTGCAGCAATTCATCAAGTTCTTGCATGTTGAATTGGCCACCAGTGTTGCTCTCGGATGTGGCCATATTTGTTGGCTTACCATGAATTTTCCAACATTCGCTAGCCATTAGGATTCCAAGATAGGATCGATAATCCTAGACTAATACCATGTAGAAACTGAATGTTTAGAGGTGGAGTTCAATGAGATACTATGTTCAGTTTTTCTTGATTTCAAATAACACAGGCACAAGTCCTTTTATAGGCTAATTACAAAGAGTCGTGTTACAAATACACTACTCTAATTTGAAATTAAATTCATCACAGGAGATAAGATAGGAGATAAGAATCCTAAAGGGATAAATATTAACAATAATTCAAACTCGATAATCTACAATAAAAAAGACCTAACAAGAATAGGAGAAAAGAAGTTGATGAAACCATTAATCATGGTGGTATGATTTTCATAAAAGGTGTAACTATGAGATGTAGGAAATGTGAAAAATATGGACAGAATGTGAGGACATGTAAAGGCATTGTTGGTGAAAATAGTTTTATTTAATCTCCTTCTCAAGCATCAACAAGTACAAAATTCTCTAAAATTCTAGTGACCACTTCCACCTAATACAACATGTCTCTTCCACATAGTGTACTTAAATTTAATTTTGAAGACTAACTAAAATACTCCCGTATATAGGTAAAAAGATCATTTTAGTGTACTTGGAAACAACTTGTCGAATCCAGAAGTGCTCCTACCTAGCAGGCTCAAACAACCACCACCACAGGTGCTCATCACCACTAGTAAGCTTATGCACAACCACCAACAATCATGTTGTTAGATGGATGCTCAACAATTATCAAGAAAGTTCAACAACTCACCCTACTCAAAAATTTGTTGAATTTACTAAAAAAGTTGTCTAACATGCATTTTGGTTGATGTTGTACATTAACAAGAGCTTTTGATTGTTGCTAAAAAATTTATATTTTGATAAATATTGATGTACCTCATCTAAAAATGACAATTAGTACTTTTTTTCTCAGAAAACGTATGATTTTATTAGGAGAATCATACATAGCCACCACGAACATAGGCCTCATTAAAAACCTCCCTAATCCTAAGTGAAGAAAAAGAGTATCTATGTAAGTGGAAAAATAAGAGGCAAACCCAACACAATTTTTCCAACAAATACACCAAAACAATGCTAGACACCTAAAAGACATGCTATTACAATGTAAAATTCATCCTCAATGTGAAGCAAAATCCATCCACAGATACCAATAGATAATCCTCCACCACATAAATAGAACACCAAATGGACTCACTCCACTCATCGAAACCATGTAAATCGATCAACGCCACCTATCGCAAGGGCATCGGTGAATATTACTGCAACACCATCTGATCTCCCCACCGAGTGTGTAAATTCGAAGGAAATGTTTTCTCTATACCCTAGTCCGCTAAGAAGAAAATCATCAATTAACTCAACTTTAGTTTCTAACAAAATCACCAAACATTGCACCTCCTTTCGTTTCGATACCGACCCTAATCCCCTTGTATCCCACTACAACAACTGCATCCCTCGATACTATTGCCTCCTCCCTTGCTCCTCAATTAATCGTGCGGTAACTTTTACAATCTCCTCTTCTTTCCCCACCATTTCACATCCAATATATTTCCCCAACACCAACGTCTCCCTCTCCTCCCATAATATTACATGCTTTCTATTCAAGAATTCAGAATCAGATAGCGAGCCGTTTGCAATTGTACTAGTCTGGGGATTCTTACGCAGTCCCCCCCTTCCGTTTTCCCAAACTTCTCCTCTTCTTCCACCCTAGCTTCCATTTTCCCTAATTTTTCCTCTTCTTCCAACCTTTATATTTAACCATCGTAGCATTTCCAGCCCTAGGTAATTCTATTCTCGGCCTATTCTAAACAATATCCGGCCTATCGCCAACATTAATCAATTCACGGTTGAGTTTACTTTCACCTTGTTGCAACTCGAGACTGGTTGCCACCAAAATATCAACATGATTCTACCCTTCGATCGACTGCTCAATCATTTCAATTTCCTCCTAGGCCATCCAACTCGAATGTTTAGACGTTGTATCCAAGACCCTCATTTCCTCCCTAAAATTCCTGCCCCAAATCTTTGTTAGGTGGTCAGGGCTTGATTCCTTTTTCGACTCTAATTCAGGGGTGATTGTTCCATCCACATACCTACTCAAAGACCCGACTTTGTCAGCACTTTGAAACTCCTCCTGATTAGCACTGCTACAGAAAAATTCACCCCCTCTTCCTTACTACTCACATCCTCCTCAATACCACAACTACAATCACACTTTGGCTCAATCTCTTCTTCAATCTCCACCACTCGAATCTAAAAGGTATTGTACTTTACATGCAACTCCATTAATTAATCATGATCTTATATATCCAGTCTGTTTCAATTTGGAATTGACATCTCTTAAAAGTAGATGGCAATGTTGTTTCCAAATCAATTTGTACCAAATCACCCCATATCGCAGCAATGTTTCAAAAAGTCTCTTTCAACCAGGCATGGATTGGAATGCCACTCACCTATAGCCATAGTCTTCAATTAAGCATTCCTAATGTTGGCGACCATTCCATCACATTCTCGAGCCATTGATAAAAACACGGTTCCTCCATAAGTTTCTTACGAATAGCACTATCCTCAAACATGAACAAAACTAAGGATCCCACCGCACGCATCACCGAACAATCCATAACCTTTAATTTCTAAAATTTTTGCGCCAACTCCTTAATACTATAGGGTTGTTTACAAAAACCTATTGCGCACACTTATAGGATTTCCCATTTTTCCTTATCCACCACACACACAATCGATCTAGACTTAACCTGCGGTTCCTTTATCTTCTGGTTTCCAATCTGTGTCTTTATCAACTCATGTCACCTAGGAGTCAATGATTTCGGCTTTTGAGTCCTTATTTTTTGTTTCAATGTTTTCGATGTCCCTTGATAACGTCTGGGATTCAATTGATTTTGTGAATGATGTGTCCCCTGATTTTGTGGTTTCAGTTTCACCTTATTACACCTGGGATCAAATTCAGAATGTTGCTGATAATTCGATCGCTTATTTCTCCAATATGAATCATGCGTATCTTGCAAAGCCATTTGTACCCTCACCCTCGATCCATACAGTCGAAACCTATCAAATCTTTCAATCACCCTCTCGTCTTCAGCCTTTGTTTTCATTCGTACAAACCCAAATCAAGAACCATCTTTTGCCCTTTTCCGTCGTAAAAAACATCAACGACGATCCCATGTCTGTCAAAAATTTTCCATATTCCTTGCCAATGAAGTTACATCGGCAGGTTTGCTACAAGTAGAGTCCAACAATGTTGTCTGTCTGATCGTCCTCCTTGTGATCTCCAATGATCTATCGGTGATTGCCATTGAACACCATCATATCTCTTTGACAATCAGTATTTTGGACCGTCTTAGTAGTTTCTGGCATTTTTTATTTGTCCTTGTGAATGACATGAATGGCTGCTACTTTGAACTTGATTAGCAGCTTTTTTTGTTATTGCATATGAACTTACTTTGATGTTTTGTAGTTTAATCCAATTTTAGAATATTTCTAAGTTATTATTTCTTATAGTTTATTTATGTTTAGTAGCTTCTTCCTAAATGAAGTGATTAGTTGTTTCTAAGCTTGACGCTTACTAATTTCATAATGCTTTCTTTATGTTGTAAGCTTTATGCTTACTTTAAACTTAATTGTTTATGATTTATGCAATTTTTTTAACGTTACAACATTGACATTGCGTTTCAAAGCAAAACAATTCATTTCATTCATTTTATTTCAAACACTTCCACAAGCGTTAACTCTTAAATAATTTTACCATCAACCCTACATAAACCACAACATTTTACCAATAACCTATAAAACCCTTAACACAAACAATAACCTTAACAAATCATACATCAACTCTAAATAATTACACCACAATATTTTTTGTGTAATTCACTATCGACAACCAAACCTTAGCCCAAGAAATACAATGTTAACCCTAAATCACAAATTACCCAAAATAATATATAGGCAAGGACAACAAGACAAAACAACTAACACATCCTCTTCTTAGTCCTTGCATTCTTTATAGCTCTCCTTTTTTTTATGGACCAACTATGACAACTTTTGGTCGTTCAAGAATTTCATCGAACTGCGGAAAGAAATGACACAACAACAAAATTGATTCACTCTCATTCCTTCTATATGCTATTTGTTTCAATCTCATTCTCCCTTAACCAATGTTGTTCTCTTGCAAAAGAACGGAGAAAGATGAGCAATCAGAAGGTATGGATGGTCTTTGTGGGAAATCTTTCTACATCAATTCACTGGAAAGGGTTTTGGCAGGTTTTCGATCGTCACGGGGTAGTGGTAGATGTGTTCATTCCCCGGAAATTTGATAGGAACGGATTCAGATTTGGTTTCGCGTGGATGAGTAGTCGAGAGGATGCTGAGCGGGTAATAGAATTATTGCACGATAAATGGATTTATGGTTCGCGAATCACTGTGTGGAAAGCGAAATATGGAGAGTGTGACTCGTTTTGGAGACGAAAACTGGCCAAGACCGATACAGCACAGTCGGTAAAGGCAGGGAATTTGAGACCAACGACGCCGTTGAAGCAGCGATCGGAGGAGGAGGTTAATCACGGCAATGCATTCAATTATTCAGCGAAGGGTTTTGTGGTAAGGGACAAACTGGAAATCCTGCAAAACTGTGCAGTGCGGCGGTGCAAGAAACCATGGAGCATTAAGGAGCTTGCAGCAGAATTGCACCTAACGGCGGTGGAAGGATTGTTGATTCTGCGCATAGCCGGTGCAATGATATTACTCATGTTCAAGGACCCGTTAACACGTGACAAGGTAACGCAGTTGGAATCGATACGTGGATGCTTCACAAGGCTTGAACGATGGTCACCGGCGTTAGCATTAGAGTCGAGAAGGGTTTGGATATCGATCAAGGGTCTTCCAATCCATGCGTGGTCGCAACAATCTTTCGAAAGTATTGCGAACATATGGGGAAGCTTGGTTTGTTTAGCGGACTCTACTGCTTCACCTGAATCATTTTAATGTGGATGGGTGTTAATAGAAACATCATCGATGACAACTATAGAAGCAAAGGTGAAGTTGGAGGTGGACGATGCGTTTTCCCTATACAAATCCGAGAGTGTGCTTTTGGTCCCTAGATGGAATGTGAATGTACAATGGTGCAATCCGATGATGAGGATGATGCTTCTTTGACACAAGGTTCGGATGGGGGGACACAATGCAAAGGCGATGATCACCAAATCAAGGCATTGGGGCAAGTGGAGCCGATTGGGGATCAAATCCAAACGGAAGAAACAAGACTGTGGCGTTGCAATACCTTGTGGGAACAAAGGCTGGATCACGGTAATAATTCACATGATGAGGTTGGGTCGAAGGGGTTGCCGGACTCGTTTCAGTTGCAGAGAGGTGGCGATGCGGTGGGTCCGATGGAGGAGCAGACCTACGAGAGGGTGAAGGGCGAGGGTGGGAAGAGTCCTACAACAGCAATCCAACTTGAGGTAAATCAATCCCAATCAAACTCTGTGGATTTGAATGCAAATATCGTGGAGATGGTTGAACCAATCTCAAATTTGGTGGCTTTGGAGGATAAATCAGATTCAAATCATGAGAAAACAAAGGATAAGATAGGAGAGAATGTAGCTGCTTCAGACAATAGTCAATTGATTTGGATTAACGACAGGAAAACAAAATCAATAAACTTTCTTTTAGGAGTGGTTTCGACGCAAAAAGTTGGTAGGGGTAGACCGTGAAAACAGGTGCTACGCCAGCCTGTTTCGACGCAAGTTGTGAACGCATCTCTCTCGGATTCGGATTTTCAAAATCGCCAACTGTTACTATCAAAGGAATTAGAGGCGACAATGGCATTAGGCAATATCGTGGGAGTGAGAACAGTGGGTGTGAAGCTGACATTATAAAGGATCTTCAACAGGTTTTTTCTAGGGAAAGACGATTCCAGTAGGGATGCGTGTGGTCT
This sequence comes from Hibiscus tridactylites, assembly GCA_958450335.1. Taxonomy (NCBI): domain Eukaryota; kingdom Viridiplantae; phylum Streptophyta; class Magnoliopsida; order Malvales; family Malvaceae; genus Hibiscus; species Hibiscus tridactylites. The sequence goes on from OY288279.1 coordinate 73,237,017, forward strand.
CATGGAATGTCAGGGGGTTGAGGTCGAGTTTGAAACGTAGGGAGGTGGGAGATGTAGTAAAGAAACAACGGGTGGATATGGTGATGTTGTAGGAATCGAAGCTAGAGGATTACAATATGGGAAGGTTCACGTTTTAGTGTTGTCTCAATGGAAGTGGATCGAAATTTTATCTTTATAAAGGGGAGGTGGTGCGCAGAAGAATTACAATGTTGTATGTTGAATGTCTATGCACCGTGCGATATGGAGGCACAGAGATAGCTGTGGCAACGGTTACGAGAGCTAATCCTGGACATCACATGACCATAGTGTATCGCAGGGGATTTTAATTCGATACGCAGGTTATCGGAACGCACAGGGTGTAGCTCGGTGGCGACATGTATGGAAGATTTTTCTGATTTCATTGATAACGCTGGACTAGTAGATTTACCGTTGATAGGGAAGCAATACACGTGGTTTGGGATGGGTTTCAGGCGTAGTCGCATAGATAGAATTTTGGTATCGTCTGCATGGGTAGATGCTTTTGCTAACATTGGTCAACATTCTTTGCCAAGAGGGGTATCGGATCATACAAGATTGGGAGCCTCGACCCTTTCGCTTTATTAATTCCTGGTTGGAGGATAAAAAACATGTCCTTGAAATGTCTGAAGAATGGTGTCGGCTGTCGGAACGAGGGGTTGGAATTGATAATATTATGGTTAAGCTTAGAACTATGAAGAGTTTTCTGTGTAGCTGAACCATACGGTATTTGGTGATATTGAGCTCGAAATTCAGTCGATTCAAGCAAAGCTGGAGGGTGTAGATGGTGCGGGTTTGGAAGGGGATCAGCATGAATCCGAAAATGTTTTGATAGAATGGAAAAGGGAGTGGATGCAACGGTTATGGCAGACAATCAGGCGTAAGGAATCCCTTTGGAGACAAAAATCAAGGGCGAATTGGTTACGTTTAGGGGATCGCAATACAACGTTCTTCCATCGCGCGTCAAAAATTAGAGTAGTGCGGAATTTAATTACAGGGATACTGATAAATGGCCGTTGGGAAATGGATGTACATCGGCTTCGGAAATACATTGTGGCGGCTTTTTCTACGCATTTTGAGGCAGTCAATCGGTTATGTGCTTGGACTATTGTGGGAGATTTTGGCAGGATTGATTGAGTGGCAAATGAAGCTTTGGTGGCGCCATTCCGGGAGGCGAATGGCTTAGCAGATGCTTTGGCTAAGGAAGGGGTGACGCGTGTTTCTTTATTTTGTGCTTGTTAACGTTCGTGGTTGGTTATTGGTTTTTTTTCGTTTGTTTGTTCGCTTGTTTCCGTTGTTTTTGTCACATATAGGCAGTACTCTTTTCCTCCGTTAGGTTTAGGGAGGTTTTTAACGAGGCGACCGTTGTTACATTTGGTTTTATATTTTCTCTTAATATACGACATCTTTTTTTTGCACGGCGAAAGTATGATTATATTTAAAATAGCAATAATACATAATCATACCCTACATCGTCCTCAATAAAAACCTCTCTAATCCTAAGTAGAGGAAAAGAGTACCAATGTGTGTGTACAAAGAACAACCCGAACAAGTCACTCCATGAACAACCACACCCAATTGGCTCTATCAACACCACTCTTGGCCAATGCATCCGCAACGCCATTTGCTTCTCTGTAAATGTGGTTGAAACACACGCATGGTAGCACGTCACAGTCCTCATCAATTTGCTTGAACCATCGCCATAGCTGCCAAGGCCGGCGATCAACACTATGCATCCACGAAATTGCCACCATCGAATCTGATTCCACCACTATCGATGCTATCGCACCCAAGCTTATCTCACGTAGCATCCGCAATGCGTAAGCAATAGTCTGAATTTCCGCAACATTAGAATCAGATATCCGAATCGATCCAGAGAAAATAGCCACAATATGACTATTTCAATCCCGTAGAATACCCCCACATCCTGCCAACCTCGGCTTTCCCCGTGCCGCCCCATCAATGTTGAACTTCCACACTCCCTCCAAGGGAGGCACCCATTCCACGTTCTGGCGAGCCACTTTGCTCATGCTTTGCATCGACCAGCACTGCATCGGGCATGTCCACCACGATGCCTCATTTATACAAGTTGCACCCACATACGCCCGGGTCCAATGTAATGCCCGGAGCTGAACAAGGAAAAATACCTATTGCCTCGTTGAGCGACGCCCCTGAAACATAAGTTCATTCTTCGCCACCCAAAGCGACCAAGCTACACTCGCGCATCCAATCATCCACCATGCTCGGATTTCCCCACTAAAACAACCATTCCAACATTGAGTAAGAAACTCACCAATTCGTCGAGGTCTAACCATCGTGATATCCCACCACATCAAAAAATTAGTCCACGCATCATAAGCTAGTTCACACGACCAAAGAATATGATCATTATTATCCTCTCCCACGCTACACCAACGGCAGTTTAGAGATGGGTTTGATAAGGGAATTCCATGATCAAATAACATACGAAGTGTCGGCAAACGATCCACCATAATAAACCACACAAAACATTGAATTTTTGGCAATAACGGCATGTTCCACACCATACTTACATTCAATGTTTCTGGCATACCAAAGGAGGACATCAAGCTGTGCAACTTACCCACCGAAAACTGCCCCGAGTTAGAATGCCTCCAAATCAGCCTATCTGCAACTCGATCACGCAAATGAACCCCTGCCAAGCAAGCTTTCAATTCATTTAATTGTTTTACCTCGAAGGATCGCAAATCTCGTCGGAAATGACGCTCCACTTCCTCCCTCGGCAAACTCAAAACCTTTCGTACAAATGCCATTTTATTCGATGCGAAGCCAAACAACCGCGGAAACACCTTTTTCAATGGTTCGTCTAATACCCAGCAATTCCACCAAAACAGCACACTATCGCCATCACCCACAATCCACAAAAATTGAGTTGCATTTAGAAATTGATCAACATAGTCGTCATTTTGTACCTCTACAATTTGTTTCCATATCTCTGACATGTGTATCTTCCCCTTTGGCTGAATTCTCCAACTTCTCACATCCGTACCATATTTCGCAACAATTATAGACTTCCACAGCGAGTCCTCCGTTTGTGAAAATCTCCATGCCCACTTCGCAAGCAACGCTAAGTTCCGTGATAGTAGGTTCACCACCCAAAGTCCTTCCACTCACTTCGGTTTACACACCACATCCCAATTTATCCGACTCATCTTTGCCCTCTCCTCTTTACAACCCCAAAGGAAATTGCGCCTAATACGATCAATCCTCGGCACAATACGTTTCGACACCAAGAAAACCCCCATGTAAAATACCAACAACGCAGATAGCACTGTATTAATCAATAATAACCGACCCGCAAACGATAATGAATCTCGTTTCCAACCTGAAAGTCGCTTACGAAACCTTCTGATAAGCGGCTCCCATACTTTTATACCACGTGGATGTACTCCCAAAGGAATGCCCAAGTAATGTATCGGCAAGTCACCAATCGGAAAACCCATGACCGTCGCAAATTCCTTAAGCGTCTCCCCTTCAATACCTATTCCAAATAGGCATGATTTGTCGAAATTAATCTGTAGTCCTGAAGCATACTCGAAGCACATCAGCACCCATATTAGGTTACGCGCTAACTCAACCTCTCCCTATAGAAATATAATTGTGTCATCCGCGAACTGTAGGTGTGACATAAATATGTCACCAACCACTCACACTCCCTTGATCAAACCCAATTTTTCTGCATTAACCATGAATCGGTGTAAAAGCTCTGCCACTATCACAAACAATAGAGGCGATAGGGGATCTCTTTGGCGAATGCCCCTCCGCATAGGGAATTCTCTCGTTGGAATATCGTTTATCAGTATCGACAAACGAGCCGTGCTCACACACTCCATCACCCAACCACACCACCTCTTCCCAAACCCCATTCGGCACATAATTCAATCTAAAAAAGCCCAACTAATACAATCATACGCTTTTGCGAAATCCAATTGAAGAATCACCCGCCGTTCGCAAATCTACATTTCTTTATGGAGGGAATTACCTCATTTACTAACAGTATACCGTCTAATATCTGTCGACCCCTGATAAACGCAGCTTGCACATCAGTGATAGCATAGGTAAGACCCCTTGCAACCTCTTCGCCAAACATTTCGCCAATATCTTATACACGGAATTCAGCAAACAAATTGGGCGATAGTTCCCAATGACTCTCAGACTGCCCTTCTTCGCTATCAAGACCACAAATGTTGAATTCACCCCCCCCCTCGGTAACTTACCTGATTCAAAGGATTCAACCATAAACCTCATGATATCAGATTTTAAAAATTCCCACCCATGTTTGAAAAACTCGAATGGAAATCCATCCGGGCTCGGTGCCTTCGCTCCCTCACAACTCTAAATCGCACATTTCACCTCTTCCTCCGTGAACATCTCTTCAAGCCCCCGCCTCTATTCATTCGACAATACTTCAAATTCTACATTCGGCAAGAGAGTACCCGCGACATACGGCTTATCGAAATGTTTCTGAAACTCCCTCCTAAACATAAATTTCATTCTCTCAGGAAGAGTCACCCAACAACCATCCACCTGAATACTAGGAATAAAATTATGCATTTGGCGAATTTTAGTCGTTTTGTGAAAAAAGCTTGTGTTACGATCCCCCTCCGCCAACCATAGTACCCTTGATTTCTGTTTCCAAATTGATTCTCTCAACTTGGCCAATTTCCACAACCTCGCGTAAAGTTGTTTCTTCCTCAATCTTTCATCCGCAGAGTGCACCTCGGACCCGACTCTTGTATCTAGCTGCTCCAGTTCAACCATTACGCCTTTATATTGTTCTTATATCACATTAACACTCTGTCGGTTCCAGCCTTAAAGCATCCCTTTTAGCCCTTTTAATTTTGTCGAGATCGCAGCCTCCCCATCAAGCAACGACAATCCCCTCCATTCATTTTCCATCAATCAAATGTCCTTCAACCAAAAGTTAAAGAACCAAAATGGCTTCGGACCACTATCAAACACGTCTCTTAAAAGAATAATGGGGGAATGGTCTGATAGTTTCTTCGATAAATTCAGCACCGTGAGAGCCGCAAAACGACTCACCCAACCTTGCGAGACTAAAAAATGATCAAGCCGGCTCCCCTTCCCCCCGGACCAAACCATAGGAAGCGCTTCCCCTGTATCGAAACATCTACCAAAGCAATTTGTTCAATAAACTCACAAAATTGACGCATACCTCGAGCTAGTTGTACACTGCTCGTTCTTTCCATCGCCTTTGTCACCATGTTGAAATCACCTTCCACGCACCACTCGACTTGCCTTGCCCGGACCACCTGCACTATCTCCTCCCAAAATGCCCCTTGATTCGCAATCACACATGGTGCGTATACACCCACAAAGCCAGCCGACCAGTCTTCACACAACCATCGTCTGACTAAAATGATCAAATTCTTTCGCCATTCTTTCACTTCCACTTTGAAGCCTTTTGGGTCCCAAATTGCAACAACACCGCCCGCTCTCTCCTTCGATGGAGCAAAGCAGAACTCAAACGAATCCTCATACCATAATTGGTCTCTTGAAATAGAGCCAAAACACATTTGTGTTGACGTAGAATGTGCTGTATAGAACGTCTTTTTGACGCCGCGTCAATCCCTCGGACATTCCACGGCAACACCTTCATGGTTCTTTGCTAGGTTTTGTGCTTGCGCGCTTCGATCAAACGCGCTATGTCTTTTACTATCGCTTCTTCTCTTCCCTCCGTTACTGCTCCTATCAATTTTCCCAACCCCACTGTCTCGCGAGGCTCCCGCAATATCAACTGTTTACGGTACACAAAATCGGAATCCGACAATGAGCCATTCACGATCTCCGTCGGTACTGTTTCCGACTCCTTCTTATTCTTTCTCGGACGCCCACGCCCACGTTTTCTGATTTGTTCAGTTGTAGTTTTATCCCCTATAGGTGCCAGGCTTGCTTCAATCTGCGTTAACTGTCTAAACCTTTTTTTGTTCCCCATTCACTTCAATTAAAGTTTCTTTATTCACCCTTCGCAATTCAACACGTGGCCCATCCCACGTCGGGCTTGTCTCAATCCGTTTTTCACTTGATTGCACCTCACACAATCTATCGATATCCTCTACAGCACTTAACACCTCACAACTCGATCGCTCGCCCACATCCCGATTCAACATTCCAACTTGTTCATCATCCATCCAGCTCGACGTCTCCACCACTCTCCAATCCGATAATTGATTTTCTTTCCAAATAGCTCCTATCGACCACGATTTCCTCTTTCGCTTTTGTGTCCCCTATTGAAACTGAGTTCGGCACCACTGTACCATCCATCGATGACTCCTTATCATTGTATGTGGAGTTTGTCTTCCAAACAATTTCCCGGTCCTTTGCACTGTCCATATCTTCAGAACTCGATGCCACTTCACAGCTGCAGTCGCATTTAGGCCCTATCGCCTCCTCGAACTCCATCACTCGTACTTGGAATATAGCACCCTCCGCCTCCAAATCTATCACCTCATCAATATGGTATGCCCAATCCGTTTCAATTTGTATCCGTCCTCTCTCAAACGAGGACGAGGCCAATGTTTCAATGTCAATGCAAACCAAAACACCCCATAGTGTCGCAATGTCACTAAACGTCTCCTCCGACCAAACGTGTAATGGAAGACTACTAATCGATAACCACACTTTCCTACTTGGAATTGTCGTTGACGATGACCATGCTGACACACTTTCTAGCCATTGGTCCAGCTTTCCAGATTGCAGAATTTCCTCTCGTTGTCCTGGATTGTCAAACATCAAGAGGACAAACGATCCCGCTATACGCATCACTGAAAAACCAATCAATACTCCATTGTGAAATTCTTTGGCTAATTCCGCTATTTGATACGGTTTGCGACAGAATCCTATAGCACATGCCTTAAAGATTTCACTCTTTTCTGCATCTATGATCCATGTTTCTTGTTTTCGCATCGCCATGTCTGATGGGTCCTCCTTCCTTCGATTTCCCTCTCTACTTCCTGTTGTTACTCCCTTCCTTCGTTGCCCCCCTGTAATTCCTGATTGTTCCCCCTTCCGTTTAAGCCCTCCATCAATTCCTTGTGATTGCATCGATCGATTAGGTTGTGAACCAGCCGATGTCGACAATGATTTCCTTTGTCTCATGAAATCTCTATCTCCATTATACGCCATATACACTCTGATTTTTTTCTCAATACAACCAAAATCCATCCAATCTTTCAATTACCCAATCAGCATCGATCGTCGATCCCATTCTCACGAATCCAAATTGTGTGTCATCTTTCGCTCTCTTTCGTGGTACGAATACGTCGAAAACAACTCCATGTCGATCAAAAACCTGCCACACCCCTTGCCAATGTAGTTGGTTTGGTAGATTCGCCACAAATAAAGTCCATACTCGTTTCCCATAAGCTTCCCCTCACCTTCCCCCTTTCCCCTGGACGATCATTTTTCATATGTTAAGGCATGACTCCCACAAAAATATTTTAAAATTCACATAATAATGTTTGGTATGCCAGAAACATTGAATGTAAGTATGGTGTGGAACATGTCGTTATTACCGAAAATTCAATGTTTTGTGTGGTTTATTATGGTGGATCGTTTGCCGACACTTCGTATGTTTTGTGTGGTTTATTAATAGTGATCATATTCTTTGGTCGTATGAACTAGCTTATGATGTGTGGACTAATTTTTTGATGTGGTGGGAGATCATGATGGATAGACCTCGACGAGTTGGTGAGTTTCTTACTCAATGTTGGAATGGTTGTTTTAGTGGGGAAATCCGAGCATGGTGGATGATTGGATGCGCGAGTGTAGCTTAGTCGCTTTGGGTGGCGAGGAATGGACTTATGTTTTAGGGGCGTCACTCAACAAGGCAATCAGTATTTTTCCTTGTTTAGCTCCGGGCATTACATTGGACCCGGGCGTATGTGGGTGCAGCTTGTATAAATGAGGCATCGTGGTGGACATACCTGATGCAGTGCTGGTCGGTGAAAAGCACGAGCAAAGTGGCTCGCCTGAACGTGGAATGGGTGCCTCCCTTGGAGGGAGTGTGGAAGTTCAACGTTGATGGTGCGGCACAGGGAAAGCTGGGGTTGGCAGGATGTGGGGGTATTCTACAGGATTGGAATAGTCGTATTGTGGCTATTTTCTCTGGATTGATTGGGATATTTGATTCCAATGTCGCGGAAATTCAGGCTATTGCTTACACATTGCGGATGCTACGTGATATGAGCTTGGGTGCGATAGCATCGATAGTGGTGGAATCGGATTCGATGGTGGCAATTTCGTGGATGCATAGTGTTTATCGCCGGCCTTGGCAGCTATGGCGATGGTTCCAGCAAATTGATGAGGACTGTGACGTGCTACCATGTGTGTGTTTCAACCACATTTACAGAGAAGCAAATGGCGTTGCGGATGCACTGGCCAAGAGTGGTGTTGATAGAGCCAATTGGGTGTGGTTGTTCATGGAGTGACTTGTTCGGGTTGTTCTTTGTACACACATTGGTACTCTTTTCCTCTACTTAGGATTAGAAAGGTTTTTAATGAGGCCGATGTGGGGTGTGATTATGTATGATTGCTATTTTAAATAAAATCATACTTTTGCTGTGCAAAAAAAGTAAACAAGTCAACAACTAAAGAAACAAAAATTCAGTAAATAAGCATACATGCGGTAGCACTACAAGTCTTAGTAAATAAAATACAATTTATGATAAGTAAATTTGTTACCCGTCAAGTTTCAATTTCTACATGAACAAGTACGCTCAGTTAAGTCCACCACATGTTGGGTGTGCGGTCCACATGAAATCTGGTACTTGTTAACCCCAGCATTGGTGGGCGAACACCTACGCAAACATATTAAAGGACATTAATTTTTCAATGAACATTTACTGCATCTAAACATATATGTGTTAGTAGTTGAAGTACTTTCCTACCCAAAATAGGTGTATTATGGAAAGGACTGAATTGGAATAAATAAGGAATGTGAAGTCTATATGGTAATGACTAAAATGAGTAAACTTGAAACATTAACCCTTGCATGCCTATTATCTGTAAACCTAACTTTAGTGAATTTAGATGAGTAAGCTAGTTTATGTGTCATCAAGTTATTAAGTTATAATTTATTAATTGATTAAAAAAACTAAAGAGATGAAAGAGCAAAAAGAAAAGATGCCTTCTTCTTTTCTATTTTGTAGGATTCTAGTGAGAGAAAGAGTAAATTTTCATTGAACTTATGGAGAGAAAATGGGGTTTAAGCCAGAACATAAATAACTATTATTTGATTCAAATTTTAGAAAATAAATTGCTTAGAAAATTGTTGGATATTGAAGGAAATCAAGGTAAAAATTTATCAATCATAACTTTCCATTTATATTCTTAATGTGAATTTTGATTCTAAGTAATGATGGGAAATTGTGTATTTACATGTATATATTTTATGAAATCAAGTGGAGAGTTCGAACCTTAAATCAAAAAGGAAGAAAGGCATGATCATGTTGATAAGGTATGAGTGAAAATTGAAAGATTTTATTTTGAGGTGAGTGTAATATGGTTGTGTGTGGATGTGTAATAGTGAATTCATATGTATGTGTTTTTCTATGTTTAGTTATATGAATAGGTGATAACATAAATTTTTCCATGTCTTGATTTAATCTATTTTTAGTTGTTGTAAGTTTAAAAATAGGTTAATTCTTGATCTCAATTGTATGCATTATTTAGCATTGAAAAAATAGTTAGAAATCATTATGCATTATGTCATGTTTTGACATAGTCATGATACATGAATGTATTGTGCCTAAATAATAGCTTTGATTAATAACCAAAGATGTCCAAAATTTTGATGTCTATTTGTCCATTTTTTAGATGTAAATGTGTCTAAAATTATTTTTTTTTTGAAAGAAACGACATGCCTTGTTAAAAATCCCTTTAAAGGCAGTATCAAATCGAGGTGTGATCCTGACCACCTAAGGGGAAAAGAGTACCTGATATTCATTAAGAAAAAAGGATGAGCAACCATCACGTACAGAGGTAGAAATAATCTCGGGTTAAACCGAATCAAAAAACATGAAGACAATGACCTAAGGGCCCAAGAGGCGAAAGAATGGGCTACAACATTAGCCAACCTAAGTACGATGATGACTCTATAGTCAGGTTGAGAATTAAGACGGAGCCGTGCCTAATGTAGGTTAGGACTGAGAATTGATAGGTCACCATGGGCATGTTCAGCTTGTTGACGGTCACAACAGAGTCAGTCTCTATAGACCTAGTGCAGAACCACGAGTAGGGTCGAAAGCCCCATCAGTGTTGACATTGATGTGGCCTGGTGCACGAGCTTGCCATCAAGGGTCTATAACCACCGTAGGCGCAGACTGAGAACCATAGGAGTTGGAAGCCATAGCTGCAGAATGATCATGAAGAAAAGCCTAGGAATGAAGAACGGTAAGCCACGGGGCTATAAACATTCTTCATAGACCTAGTCATTACGTCGATTCCAAAGATTCCAAAGCACCGTGTGCAACAGAGCAAAAGAGTCCACTTAAAGCAAATAGGCAACATCACAAATCCACGTAAGAGTGGGAGAGATAGAACTGTGAATGAGAGCATGAGGTATTCTGGCTAGGCGAAGAGTCTCAGCCGCAGATACACAATCACGAAGAGCATGTAGAACATATTTGAAATAGTCCATACTAATAATATCTAATAAGTCTGATAAAACAAGGTCCTCCAAGTACTGTGTGTGTAACGCCCCGGTTTTGGGCTCAGAAGTTTTGGGTGTTGACCGGTTCGGTCAAAGTGCTGATCGAATACATAAGAGTGAATTTAGGAAAGCCTAGTTCGGGTTGCATTAAAAATATGGAAAAATGCTCTAAAATCATCTTTTAATATATATAAGTGAACTGTGAAATCAATTTTGGAAAATGAGGTTCGGAAGGTTGACATTTTGGCTAGTGACCAAAATGTAATTTTTGAAAGTTGCGAGACAGTTTTATAAAGGATTGAAACTTTGAATCTTTAAGGAGCTATTATTCCAAAAAGGATTTCTCCAGATTTTTCTAAGATATTTTAAGGCTTTATTCTGATTTTTAAAGATTAAGAAAGGGAGGGAAATCATTTTAACCAATTTCCTAACTAATTTTCCATTTTCTCTCAATTTCTCTTTTCTCTCATTTTCTCTCAACCCAAACAAAATTCTCCAGATTTCTTTCTCTGATTTTGACATCTAAATCTCTCATTTCAACTCTCATTTGATTTCTAATCATCTCATCAACAAAACCTCTCAATTTGCAAGTTGTTTCATCAAGCTTTTTGGCTCTAAAATGGAGAAATTCAAGTTTGGAGGTAAGAACGTCCTTCTCCTCTAAACTATCAGTTCTTTACTGAAATTCCTAAGTTCTCAATCCTTGATTTGTGTTTTATTAATGGCTTTTCAAATGAGATCTTGATTTTTGGCTAAAATGCAAGATTTGGTGATTTTGGTTAAATTTTCGTGTGATCTGTTTGGGCAGTGTTTTGGAGTGTCAAAATGATGTTAAATGAATGCTAAATTGATTAGAAGTTGAGGTTTAATCAATGCAATCCCGGATAGGTTGAATTTCCTAAGTTTGGCTTGAGTTTTTGGTTGTTTTTGGAGTGTTTTTGGTGATCTGTTATACCTGGAGGTATAAGGACGTGTTTGTGATCATTTTGCATGTTAATTGATGTATAAAAATGGTTAGAGGTGATGGATCTTGGCTGGGTTAAGTTTTGGAGATGTTTGGAGGTGATTTCGGTTGTGTTTGGAAGCCAAATTGTTAGATTTGTGATGAGCAGCGAGTTGTGTTGTTGCTGCTGGTGTTTTAATGCATAAGGATGCATTAATGTTCTGTTTTTGTGTGCTTGAAACAGGGGAGTTTGATCCGTGAGCTTTGAAGGTGTTTGCGGAAGGTTTCGGAAGCTTGAAGGGCTTGTTGGCTAGTCTTGTTTGGTTATCGGTGAGTGAAGTTGGGATTTCAGCTTTTAAACCAAGGTTTGAAGGTTTTTGGGAGCTTAGTGTAAGTCTAAACAACTTGCTAAGCTCAAGAGTAAGTAAAAGGATTTTTGTTCTTGAATTGTGTTGTGATTTGGTTTTAAAAGCAAATGTGGTTGAGGATTGTTATGCATGTGTTTTGCATGGTTTAATTCTGTTTTATAAGCATGTTTTAGCATGGTTTAATGCTGGTTTTGAAAGCCACTTGAGAAGGATGCTCAAGGTAAGGGATCCTTGGTTTTGTATATGGTAATTGTGATTTTGATGCATAGTGTTGCATGTTGATCAATGGCTTTGAATGATGCTTTAAAACAGTGAATTGATGATGTTAAATGTTACCTTTTGCATATTGGTTATGCATGTGAATCATTGGATTAATGATGTAATGGTTTTGCATATTGGTTATGCATGTGAATCATTGGGCTAATGTTGTGATGGTTTTGCATTATGTTTATGCATGTGGAACATTGGATTAATATGGTAAGATGGTTATATTGGCAAGTGAGGTAAGTGGTTGTTGGTTCGTTGATCGGATATAGTTAGCCGGCTATAGGATTGGGTGCACCGTGAATAAAGTCGCCTTGGAGGTGGAGTGGTCAAGAGTGGACCGGATAAGCTCCCTTCAAGTTTCCTAACGGGATGAGGTCATAGTGGAGGTTGTTGCCCACGGGACGACCTTGGTTATTTGAGGTCATAATGGAGGTGTTGCCCATTCGAGGACCTTGGTTGAGCAAAGGTTATATGGTGGTTAAAAGTCCATATGTGAGAACCTTGTGCTTGTTGAGATCACAATGGCAGTGGTTAAGTCCATGTGTGGATCTTGTGTGTGATGTCCCGGATCTCGTTAGATGATGTTCTACAACTACCAATCGGTTATGCAAAGGTTGTATGGTTGTTAAAAGTCCATACGGGAGAACCTTGTGCATGTCAAGGTTGTATGGTGGTTGAAAGTCCATACATGGGAACCTTGAGGAAAAGCTAAGGTTGTATGGTGTTTAAAAGTCCATACATGGGAACCTTAGGATGTTGAGGTCAAATGGAGGTTGTTGCCCATTTGGGAGACCTTGGATTGGGTAGGGTGTAGGGAGCGTAGGGACAACGCTCGGAATCCGCGTATCCGATCGGGTTGTTGAGTTGAAAAGTGAATGTGGTTGATCTCTTGGAAGCCAATGTAATGCTCTTGATCATAGTGAAGCATGAGATGCTTGAAATGATGCATGTTTGCATGAGAAGCATGAGATGCTTGAAATGATGCATGGTTGCATGTGAAGCATGAGATGCTTGAAATGATGCATGGTTGCATGTGAAGCATGAGATGCTTGAATTGATGCATGTTTGCATGAGAAGCATGAGATGCTTGAAAAGATGCGTTGTTGCATGAAAAGTGTATGATGCTAGTGAATGCATGTTTACTTGTTAAGATGAACAAGTGTTGGTAATCATTTGGTAAATGATGCTTGTGAGCATGAAATGTCTATGTTGCATTGGAGTCTTGTAAGACTTGTTTTAAAGGCATGTGAAGATGTTGTTATGGTTCTTATGTTGCCTTGGTTAAATGCATGTGATAGAATATTTAAGCTATGGTTTTAAAAGGTTTCTTGCTTGATATGGTTTTCAAGTTTAAGAAAGGTATGTTGTGAAATGGGAGTGTTTCCATGGTTTTGTTTAAGCTTGGCATATGATGTTTATGCATGGTTTGAGCTTGTTGTTGGAAAGGGTTTTCAAACTTGGCTTTGGTAATCAAATCGGGTTTGTTTTAAAGGTGTTTTAAAGACCCGCTGCATTGATGGTGTTTTGGTTTTGAGCATTCCTCGCTAAGCATTATGTGCTTACGCTCCTTTTTGTCCATCAATGCAGATTCTTGAAGTTTGGACAGCAAGGAGCAAGGGATTCAAGGTGGACTCCAATGGAGATGTATGTCTCGGTGAATAGCTATAGTTAATAAGGGCAATGGGGTAGAATCTCTCGGGCTTAAGTGTATGTAATCGTATATGTTTGATCAAGAATGTTTAAATGCTGTTGCTAATGTTGTTGGAACATGAATTGGATTATATGAGGTTGTTTTGGGAAGGTATGTGCCCAAATGGTTGCTTGTGTAGGAAGCATGCCTATAGATTTGGGGTTTTTCTTATTTGATGTGTTTCTGTTGAATTGTTGATGCAAGTATGTCTCTTTTATGTTGAATTGCATGTTGGTAAAGTTTGGTGGCTTTTGGAGCATGTTTGAATGATCAATTGTGTGTTTGAGTGAGCAAAATGCAACATTCTGGACTAGGTGTTTCGGAACAGGTAGCACCGTTTCGGAACGGGTGCCCTGCATGAACCCAAGCGTCCGAAACCGGTGACACCGTTCCGAAACGGAAGGCATTCTGCCAGACCCCCGTTGCGGAACGGCCCGTGTTTCGGAACGGGCTTGGCCTGTTTCGGAACGGGTGACCGTTGGGGGCTGACATGGGCGGTTAAATGTTTCAAAATGTTTGCATTTTGGTCCTGAGTTTTTTTTGTGCAATTGTATGAGTTCGGGAGTTCCGTTTGAGCTGAAATTTGGCAGAGAAGCATGAAACATGATAAATTTTAAGTTGGTAACTTAAAATCTGGTTAAGTCCTTAAAGTTTACAGAAATTACAATTTGGTCCCTAAAGTTGTAATTTGTTCAATTGGGTCCCTGTTTGATCTCTGATGTTTGTGATCTTTGAGCATGGTGTTTGTGTGATCACATCTAAGGTTAATGTGCATCTAGACAAGATTAAAAAGAAAAAAAAAAGGTCGTTAATCAAGGTTGACTTTCGGGTTGACTTTGGTTTTCCCCGTGTAATCGTCGTAGTTCGGGTCAACCGTCTAGGCCGGGCTACGGGGGTTACATTTGGTGGTATCAGAGCTGAGTTGCGAAGGTTGGGGAAAACGGTAAGTGGTTGTGTTGTGTGTTTGATGTTTACCTTGTTGTGTGGTTGAAAGTTGCTTGAAACATGTGTTTTTGAGTATGCTGTTGATGTTTCTAAGCATGTTGCTAATGTATGCAAGCATGTTTTGTGGTTATGAATCTTGGCTGAGTTTATGTGGATATGTGCTGATGCTATGAGCTGATGTTATGCATGGTGAATGTGTTTTGGGCATGTTATGTTGCTAATGTGCTGGTGCATTTGGATGTTGTTTGGTGTAAGCATGATCAAGGTATGTTGTTTGATATGCTTGATGTTGTGATATCCATGTTGTGTTGACTGTTATGTCTTGTAAAGGGGAGGATTCGGGATACCCATTGCCTTATTAATATAGCTATTGTGTTATTTGGAGTTGGAGTTTGAATCCTTGCTTAATGCTGGTCTAACTGGTTTGTTTGCTTGTTGTGATTGTTTGTTGTTGTTAGTAGTATGGCAAAGTCGATGGAAGAATGGCAGTCGGGTAAGATGGTTGCTGCCTTGGGGCAGGTTGTTAAGGCAAAGAATTCGCCCTTTTGTAAAGGTGTTTTGTTTCAGTCTTCTGTGCCTGAAGTTGAGATGGTAAGGCAAGGGAAAGAAGCTGGTTCTGTGATGGAAAGTTCTTTATATGTTGTTCAAGAGGTGTTGGGAACATCTCAGGCTGCGGTTGAGGTAAAGTCAGTGGATGTGCTGGCTAGATGTGAGGGTTTGCCGAAGCAGTGTTTGCTTGATTTGGGTGCTGTGGAGTATCATGGTTCTTCCCCGGAGATGTTTGAGGCCTGGTTGGCCAATGTGGTTCTGATTTTGGATCAGGAAGGCTGTGATTATGCCTGTAAGCTGGGGAGTGTTGTTTCTTTGATGCTGGAGGATGCGTGTGTCTGGTGGGCATCCGTGGCGGAGGCGTCACATATCCATGATATTGATTGGGATTTCTTTGTATCGGCCTTTTATGGGAGATATCTTGGAAGGGAATTTCCAAGGGTTAAGCAAGGCGCGGGTAGTGCTGTTGTTGAGCAAGTGTTGCTTGAGCAAGGAGTAGAAGCTCAGTCATCTGTGTGTGTCCGTTGTGAAAGGCAACATGTTGGAAATTGTTGGGGCGCAGGTGTTTGTTGGAATTGTGGTTCTAAGTTGCATGTTAAGCGTGATTGTCCTCATGGAGTGAAGTCAGCTTTGATGTTAGCCAAAGGATCTTTGAAAGGTCGTGGGTACGGTCGGGGCAAGGTTCAGAGGTGGCAGAAAAAGCAGAAGGCTGTGAAGAGTTTGGGAGATGGAGTTTGCTGGAAATGTGGGTCTGCTGGACACATAAGGCGTGATTGTTTGATGTTGGCTCGGAACAGCCAAGGTTCTTTACCGCAAGGAGTTGGTGTTGACCCTGGTGTGTTAGCTGGTGCTGCAATGGTGCGGCAAGAGGATGATGGTTCCGCAAGGAAGAGAGCTCGTCTGATGAAGCTTCGGGATGGTGTTGTGTTTTCAGGTAACCTTGTTAAGTGATCTTTGCTTTAGTTGCCTTAGTTTAGTTTCTGTTGGTTTTTCCTTGCGTGGTAAGTCTGGTCTTGTTGCTAGTATGTTTGGGGTAATGGTAGTGGTTTGGAAATATCTTGGGTGTGAAGAAGGCTTGGGTGAATATCTTGTGGTTAGTGGTTGTTGGTATGATGGAGTTAGATAAGTTAAAGGTGAGTTAGGAGGTTGTTCTTAGACAGATTTTGAGGATGTTATTGGAGGGTGTGAACTGGCATTCATGCACAGCTAAAATCATTGTTATATGCTATATTATATATGTTGGTCCATGCATACATGTGGCATGACATTAGAGGTTTTGCATACATGTACATAAGGCATTGATAGGGCATGTAGGTGATCATGCATACGATGTTCACACTCGCTAATAACTAATCGAATCTGTTAGTGTTGTGGTTGGATTAAATGGGATGATGGGTTTTTAGAGGTTGTTTGGTGCTAAGTGTGAGCTAGAGGTGTTGGAGTTTGGTAAACTAGTTGCTGGTGATAGTGAGGGTGGTATAGCCTGTTGGTAGAAGGATAGTGTTTGATGCTCAGAGAGTTTAGTGGCTTGGTGGTGAAGGGTATCGGTTGAGGTTAGTATCGGTTAAGTGGTTTGTTTAGCTAAAAGGAAGTGGTAGTTCCTTGGTGATAAGTGATGTTGCAGTTTGAGGTTGTGTTTCCAAGTGCTGAGGTAGTTTAGCTTTTAAGTTGTTGTGAAAGGGTTGTGTTGGTTCTTAGCAACCTTTGAGGTTCAGAAGCTGTTATGTGTGTTTTGGTTAAGTAATGTTCTGGTTATGCAAGTGTTCTGGTTGAAGTTTGTAGTGAAAGGGCTGTGATAGATCGAAGGCTTTCGTTGGTTGTTTGAGTTCTTATGAGAAGAGGTTGGCTGGTTGTGGTTAAGGAAGTTTCGTCTAAAGTCAGTTGGTGGTGTGTGGAACGGCTGACGGTTTCAAGATGGGGTTGTGATGTGATTTTTGGTATCTAGGTGAGTAGTCCTGATGAGCTGTCATGGTAATGTTTGTGGCGGATGTGAAGGATTGTCAGCTTCGTTGAAGAGCTTGTGTAAATAGTTGGTGTTTAAGGATTTCTGCTTGTTGGGAAAATCTTTGGAAGAGGTTTGGGAGTTTGCAAGAGTTTTAGAAGCAGAGAGGTTGCCTAGTGGCTGAGTTGGATTGGTTGTTGTCTCTGTGTAGACAAGTCTTGGAAGTTGTGTGTTACAGTGTTGTCTGCTGTAAGAGCTGAAGTTTTTCAGGTTGATGTTGGAGTTGTGTACGGTTCGGTTAGGTGGAAGGTTAGGTCGTGGTTACCTTTGAGAGTTTGGATTTGTGAACAGTGTATGGTGGAGGTTTTGTGTGGAAAGTGGTCAGTGGTGTTTGAGATGGTTGTGTTGTCTTGTGTGTGGCTTTGAGAAGGATGTTGTTTCTCTTTTCGCCGGTTGAAATTTCGAGGACGAAATTTCCTAAGGGGGGGAGAGTTGTAACACCCCGGTTTTGGGCTCAGAAGTTTTGGGTGTTGACCGGTTCGGTCAAAGTGTTGATCGAATACATAAGAGTGAATTTAGGAAAGCCTAGTTCGGGTTGCATTAAAAATATGGAAAAATACTCTAAAATCATCTTTTAATATATATAAGTGAACTGTGAAATTAATTTTGGAAAATGAGGTTCGGAAGGTTGACATTTTGGCTAGTGACCAAAATGTAATTTTTGAAAGTTGCGGGACAGTTTTATAAAGGATTGAAACTTTGAATCTTTAAGGAGCTATTATTCCAAAAAGGATTTCTCCAGATTTTTCTAAGATATTTTAAGGCTTTATTCTGATTTTTAAAGATTAAGAAAGGGAGGGAAATCATTTTAACCAATTTCCTAACTAATTTTCTATTTTCTCTCAATTTCTCTTTTCTCTCATTTTCTCTCAACCCAAACAAAATTCTCCAGGTTTCTTTCTCTGATTTTGACATCTAAATCTCTCATTTCAACTCTCATTTGATTTCTAATCATCTCATCAACAAAACCTCTCAATTTGCAAGTTGTTTCATCAAGCTTTTTGGCTCTAAAATGGAGAAATTCAAGTTTGGAGGTAAGAACGTCCTTCTCCTCTAAACTATCAGTTCTTTACTGAAATTCCTAAGTTCTCAATCCTTGATTTGTGTTTTATTAATGGCTTTTCAAATGAGATCTTGATTTTTGGCTAAAATGCAAGATTTGGTGATTTTGGTGAAATTTTCGTGTGATCTGTATGGGCAGTGTTTTGCAGTGTCAAAATGATGTTAAATGAATGCTAAATTGATTAGAAGTTGAGGTTTAATCACTGCAATCCCGGATAGGTTGAATTTCCTAAGTTTGGCTTGAGTTTTTGGTTGTTTTTGGAGTGTTTTTGGTGATCTGTTATACCTGGAGGTATAAGGACGTGTTTGTGATCATTTTGCATGTTAATTGATGTATAAAAATGGTTAGAGGTGATGGATCTTGGCTGGGTTAAGTTTTGGAGATGTTTGGAGGTGATTTCGGTTGTGTTTGGAAGCCAAATTGTTAGATTTGTGATGAGCAGCGAGTTGTGTTGTTGCTGCTGGTGTTTTAATGCATAAAGATGCATTAATGTTCTGTTTTTGTGTGCTTGAAACAGGGGAGTTTGATCCGTGAGCTTTGAAGGTGTTTGCGGAAGGTTTCGGAAGCTTGGAGGGCTTGTTGGCTAGTCTTGTTTGGTTATCGGTGAGTGAAGTTGGGATTTCAGCTTTTAAACCAAGGTTTGAAGGATTTTGGGAGCTTAGTGTAAGTCTAAACAACTTGCTAAGCTCAAGAGTAAGTAAAAGGATTTTTGTTCTTGAATTGTGTTGTGATTTGGTTTTAAAAGCAAATGTGGTTGAGGATTGTTATGCATGTGTTTTGCATGGTTTAATTCTGTTTTATAAGCATGTTTTAGCATGGTTTAATGCTGGTTTTGAAAGCCACTTGAGAAGGATGCTCAAGGTAAGGGATCCTTGGTTTTGTATATGGTAATTGTGATTTTGATGCATAGTGTTGCATGTTGATCAATGGCTTTGAATGATGCTTTAAAACAGTGAATTGATGATGTTAAATGTTACCTTTTGCATATTGGTTATGCATGTGAATCATTGGATTAATGATGTAATGGTTTTGCATATTGGTTATGCATGTGAATCATTGGGCTAATGTTGTGATGGTTTTGCATTATGTTTATGCATGTGGAACATTGGATTAATATGGTAAGATGGTTATATTGGCAAGTGAGGTAAGTGGTTGTTGGTTCGTTGATCGGATATAGTTAGCCGGCTATAGGATTGGGTGCACCGTGAATAAAGTCGCCTTGGAGGTGGAGTGGTCAAGAGTGGACCGGATAAGCTCCCTTCAAGTTTCCTAACGAGATGAGGTCATAGTGGAGGTTGTTGCCCACGGGAGGACCTTGGTTATTTGAGGTCATAATGGAGGTGTTGCCCATTCGAGGACCTTGGTTGAGCAAAGGTTATATGGTGGTTAAAAGTCCATATGTGAGAACCTTGTGCTTGTTGAGATCACAATGGCAGTGGTTAAGTCCATGTGTGGATCTTGTGTGTGATGTCCCGGATCTCGTTAGATGATGTTCTACAACTACCAATCGGTTATGCAAAGGTTGTATGGTGGTTAAAAGTCCATACGGGAGAACCTTTTGCATGTCAAGGTTGTATGGTGGTTGAAAGTCCATACATGGGAACCTTGAGGAAAAGCTAAGGTTGTATGGTGTTTAAAAGTCCATACATGGGAGCCTTAGGATGTTGAGGTCAAATGGAGGTTGTTGCCCATTTGGGAGACCTTGGATTGGGTAGGGTGTAGGGAGCGTAGGGACAACGCTCGGAATCCGCGTATCCGATCGGGTTGTTGAGTTGAAAAGTGAATGTGGTTGATCTCTTGGAAGCCAATGTAATGCTCTTGATCATAGTGAAGCATGAGATGCTTGAAATGATGCATGTTTGCATGAGAAGCATGAGATGCTTGAAATGATGCATGGTTGCATGTGAAGCATGAGATGCTTGAAATGATGCATGGTTGCATGTGAAGCATGAGATGCTTGAATTGATGCATGTTTGCATGAGAAGCATGAGATGCTTGAAAAGATGCGTTGTTGCATGAAAAGTGTATGATGCTAGTGAATGCATGTTTACTTGTTAAGATGAACAAGTGTTGGTAATCATTTGGTAAATGATGCTTGTGAGCATGAAATGTCTATGTTGCATTGGAGTCTTGTAAGACTTGTTTTAAAGGCATGTGAAGATGTTGTTATGGTTCTTATGTTGCCTTGGTTAAATGCATGTGATAGAATATTTAAGCTATGGTTTTAAAAGGTTTCTTGCTTGATATGGTTTTCAAGTTTAAGAAAGGTATGTTGTGAAATGGGAGTGTTTCCATGGTTTTGTTTAAGCTTGGCATATGGTGTTTATGCATGGTTTGAGCTTGTTGTTGGAAAGGGTTTTCAAACTTGGCTTTGGTAATCAAATCGGGTTTGTTTTAAAGGTGTTTTAAAGACCCGCTGCATTGATGGTGTTTTGGTTTTGAGCATTCCTCGCTAAGCATTATGTGCTTACGCTCCTTTTTGTCCATCAATGCAGATTCTTGAAGTTTGGACAGCAAGGAGCAAGGGATTCAAGGTGGACTCCAATGGAGATGTATGTCTCGGTGAATAGCTATAGTTAATAAGGGCAATGGGGTAGAATCTCTCGGGCTTAAGTGTATGTAATCGTATATGTTTGATCAAGAATGTTTAAATGCTGTTGCTAATGTTGTTGGAACATGAATTGGCTTATATGAGGTTGTTTTGGGAAGGTATGTGCCCAAATGGTTGCTTGTGTAGGAAGCATGCCTATAGATTTGGGGTTTTTCTTATTTGATGTGTTTCTGTTGAATTGTTGATGCAAGTATGTCTCTTTTATGTTGAATTGCATGTTGGTAAAGTTTGGTGGCTTTTGGAGCATGTTTGAATGATCAATTGTGTGTTTGAGTGAGCAAAATGCAACATTCTGGACTAGGTGTTTCGGAACAAGTAGCACCGTTTCGGAACGGGTGCCCTGCATGAACCCAGGCGTCCGAAACGGGTGACACCGTTCCGAAACGGAAGGCATTCTACCAGACCCCCGTTGCGGAACGCGTTGCGGAACGGCCCGTGTTTCGGAACGGGCTTGGCCTGTTTCGGAACGGGTGACCGTTGGGGGCTGACATGGGCGGTTAAATGTTTCAAAATGTTTGCATTTTGGTCCTGAGTTTTGTTTGTGCAATTGTATGAGTTCGGGAGTTCCGTTTGAGCTGAAATTTGGCAGAGAAGCATGAAACATGATAAATTTTAAGTTGGTAACTTAAAATCTGGTTAAGTCCTTAAAGTTTATAGAAATTACAATTTGGTCCCTAAAGTTGTAATTTGTTCAATTGGGTCCCTGTTTGATCTCTGATGTTTGTGATCTTTGAGCATGGTGTTTGTGTGATCACATCTAAGGTTAATGTGCATCTAAACAAGATTAAAAAGAAGAAAAAAAGGGGTCGTTAATCAAGGTTGACTTTCGGGTTGACTTTGGTTTTCCCCGTGTAATCTTCGTAGTTCGGGTCAACCGTCTAGGCCGGGCTACGGGGGTTACAGTGTGCGTAAGTTTGAGTATCTAAAACATGAACTAAGGGGGAGTCATCTATAAAGCTCAGTGTTTCTCTAATGTTCAAATAAGACATACATCAAGATAATTCGATCAACATGCTCAAACTCAAACTGATATTCCGATATACAAATATGTATATTATGATGCACATGATATAATGTCATGCACCCAACTACATCATCGTCCGAAGAGTAAGGTTCCCGAGAACCAGTCTTTACATGTCACCATGTCCGAAGTGGAATTCAACCCGAAGGGTGAAATCACTGATCTTCCCCGTACAATTTCCCAACCCATATGATATGACATGTTATTCCGACTTCTGAATCTGAATGCATTCTTATTTAATAAACAAAGATGCATGTACAAAAAGTATGATATTAATTGTTCTGATTCCAATATATGATGCATGACATGTCATCATACAAATCATATCATAATCACAAGTCAGATAGATCATGTCATAAATCACAAATCGCTTAAGCCATGTCATGTATCACAAGTCATACATATCATAAATTCATGAATCATACCAACATACTCACATACGTACATTAAGCCCTGAAATATGTAGCACACGAAAAGAACACACCTTAGGCAGCTAATAACTCAATGTCGAGTGACGTCTCCAAGGCTCAGCCCTAGCACTAGGTCAGACAGAGTCAGCACCTACGAGAGTAAGCACTACATAAGGTTCCATTACTACTATGCCACAATAATAGCATGAGATATTCACTAAACCAAGCTATACTAACGTGCGGATCTCGCAGGTTGTGTAGCAGCAAGCCGCATAGGTGGAGGAGGAGGAAGGATCTCGGTATCTGAATCAACGTCACTTGAACATACGAATAATGCAAATCAAATTCTATTGTACTCAATTTCTCAAAATATTAAGTACAAATAAATGTAAATAGTAAAACAGTCTTTTGAGTTCGAATTTGGGAACACGGGCAGTAGATTTGGAATTAGTACGTCGAAAATGTAGAGTTGACTTCGATCGAAAAAGTCAACGCCTAAAAAGTCAATGATGATGTCATCAAATTCAACACTGACGTCATGGTCAATGGTCAACAACAGCGGTCAATGATCAACAATAGCGGTCAAAGGTCAATGATGATGGTGACGTCATCAAGGTAATGCTAACATCATGTACCACGTCAATGTTGACGTCATCCGGTTTGGGTTAGTCAACGGGTCAGATTCTGGACAATGGATCTGGTCACAGATTGGTCTGAACATTCCAGTTCAAGGCTGACTTGGTTCAGCTTGGGTTCACTTGACCGGCTCGGTTCTTGCACACTAGAACGACTAAGTTAATGGGCACTGTACCGGTTAGCCCATTAAGCCAATTTGGGCTTCATCTTTAGGCCACCAAACTGGGCTCACAATTGGGCTCATTGGTTTGGGTTAAATCCAAATATACACACACACAAGCCTAATTCCCTTTCCCCATCTCAAAATATGATAGCCAAAAATAGGGTTTACACCCTTGTCGGCGCGGCTCGCCAGTGGCCATAATCTGCTGCCCTAACGGTCAATTTTCGTCTAAAATGCACAACAACAACATCAATACCAGAACGTAAAAAGGATCTGAAACAAGGCCACAGTGGCTTACCCAACTAACAAATACAAAGCGATGGCGGCGTAAAGGATTTCTGAAGCAAAACTGAAGGGTTTTGTTATGATTCCAAGCAAGGGACGGTCGTCGAGTGGTGATGGTTGAGTAGGTTTTGATCAGAACAGAAAAGGGAGTGAACTGGTGGTTTCCGATCCACGAACGACTGATGTTAGGGCCTTAACCGAAGTTTGAATGGAAAAGATTGGGGTGGTGGTTAAATTCGAAATAAGATTGAGGGTGAGGGAGAGGGGGTTGCGGCTGTAGCTACAGCTTAGAAAAAATGAACAAAAGTTTCTAGGGTTTATAATTTGGGTATAAATACCCTAGGAAAAGGGTAAACTATAGAATAAAGGCCACTAAAGCAGTCTGTATTTCAGATTGGTCACTAAAAGTAAATTTTCTCAATTTAGTCCTTAAACCAAATTAGATTTTAAGATAAAAAAATCTCAAATTATTAGGGTTTTGAATTAGGGATTTACTTAAATAGGGTTTTTAATTTGGGGAAAATTTTAGGGTGTTACAACTATCTAGAGAAAGTCGACAAAAAGGACATAGACTCGAATCTCATTTAGCAACACTGAGTCTGCTTCCGGTGGGCAGAGCGTCATTTCCGATACGCCATACAAAGGTCAAAACTTTGGGAACAACCTACAACATGGAAATGAGCTTCTAGATCTGAGAGGGTCGGACCACAGGTGAAGGAGGTCGTTGTAAACCAATATAGACCGATTTAACAGAATAAATCCCTGAATCATGGATGTCCAGAGAATAGTATCATGAGGGGAATTAGATATGGGGTGTGAAGGATCATATCAACATCCTCCTAGAGGAAGACTTGCCGCACTTTCGGCTCATCCCACAAAGGTTGACAACGAATCATAAAATCACGGCAGAGGATTGGCATCTCAGTGTTGTCCATGTAGTTTTCTGAGAGAGTGATATCCGAAGTTCCACCCTAATGATCCACATGCATGCGAACATTACTATTAACCCTAAGTTTTTAAAAGAACCCCGGGTGTAAGCATCGCAAGGCGTTGTGGATATCATTCCATGTAGATGAAGCCCATCTGCTAGACTCTGCATCCAAAATGTTTCCCGAAGGAAAATACTTTGCACGAAAAACACGGGAAACTAGAGAGTTCGGCTCAATGATCAAACGCCAAACCTGCATACCCAAGAGGGCAAGATTGAAAAGGTGCATATCTTGAAAACCAACACCACCGGCATTCTTAGGCCTGCATATGAAGTTCTAAGCAACAAGAGGCCAACCACGTTTATTGCTTTGACCTGACCCAAAGTAGCACCGAACTGACTTGGTCATATCGTTCACAAAATTTTTAGGGAGGAGGTAGCAACACATGACATATTGAGGCAATGATTGAGCCACTGACTTGATGAAAACTTCACATCCACTGAAAAGATAGCAAGTTCTTAGCCCAACTAGCGACATGAGTGCCTACTTTGTCCCGAACATAGCCAAGAGCTTAAAACTTGTTCTGGCTTACTAAAAGGGGAATACCTAGTTAGACACAGGGGTTATCAACTTCATGGACCACAAGAATCTCATGAGTGGCTAGCTTTAGGTCAGAAGAGGTCTGGGGGATAAAGAAAATCGTAGATTTCATAAAATTGACACGTTGGCCTGAGGATGAGGCGGAGATCCCGAGGATCTCTTTAAGACTCATTGCTTCCTCTATATCAGTACGCATGATGATCATGCTATCATCGGCATAGAGGAGGTTATTGACATGGGGACCATAATGACTTGCACACTGTAAAAACCAAAATTGATTTTGATATAACAATATTTTTCAAAAACATAATTACAAAATAAAATAAAATTTTAAATACTCAAAAGACTCACAAAATGACAAGGATTCGAACTTTAAGTATTTCTAAATCAAAAGCCAAGTATCCAAAATATTTTCTAAGTATTTTCGAACTAAAATTTTCAAGTTTGGTCTAGGCGTACCGATACGGTTACATCCGTATCAATACGGTTTTTGGCTAATAGAAAACGAGTTAAGAAAGATGTATCAATACGCTCCTTGCCGTATTGATACGGTTTTTAGAATCGATGTAAATCTTGAAACTAAAAACTACTTATCGTATCGATACGCTCTCTACCGTACCAATACGAGTTGGTAAGATCTTATAAATCTTGGCATTAAATTTATTATCGTTGCCTTGTCAGTTTATTGGAAACAAACACTTTGAAAATTAGTTAATTGTACTGATACGCTTCACTATCGTACCGATACACTTTTTGGTTAACCAATTTTCTAAATTCTAGTGAGCAAAATCAGTTTCGGTACACACTATGCCGTACCGATCCCCTTTGTAAAATATGGTTTTCGTACTGTTACACCTCTTAGTGTATCGATACCCTTTTTGTATACGATGACTCTTTCTAGTTATGACAGGTACCGATACGGTGATGCGAGTACCGATACGATATGTTGTAGAAGTGAATTTATAGTGGGAAAAAAACCCAACAGCTCTATTGATGATGCCAACCACCCAAATGATTATAATTCAATGAATAGGTATAAAAGCATGCCATTAAAGCTACATCAACAACTATTCATCAAGTCAAACACATTCAAGCAAAAATCTAATCCAATTTGAGCCAAATAGATTCAAACCTTTGTACCCAACTTGTATAATCCCTCTTTGTTTCAAGATTGGGGAGAGTGTACTTGTAATTTGGGGAAAATATTTTACCTTTTTGAGGTTTATTTTCATTTGCCAACAACTTCTCTTGTTAAGAGTAATCTTTGATTAAGCTTTAGGTAGAAAGCTTAATCGT
The DNA here is from genome assembly GCA_958450335.1 of Hibiscus tridactylites. NCBI lineage: Eukaryota > Viridiplantae > Streptophyta > Magnoliopsida > Malvales > Malvaceae > Hibiscus > Hibiscus tridactylites. Next base: position 73,263,521 of record OY288279.1, read on the forward strand.
TTTGTAAGGTTTCCTCCTAATCTGAGAAAAAGGGAAGAATTTCTAGTGAAATTGGTTGAAAATCCTTAGTGGGGGCTAAGGTAGTGAATGTACAGCTTGTTTTAAGCTTGAACCACTATAAATCTCTTATGCCTTCATTTTTTATTTGCCAATTTCATCCCTCAAACTTTTAAAAGCAAATTCACCCCCTCTTGGCCATTTATTTATCGATTGATCTACACAAAAATTTGTATCAGAGCCTAACTCTTTGAGAGATTAACATCTACAAGAGGCGATCGTTGAAGCAATCCAATTAATCGAAAACAAAGAAATGGCATCTACTTCTACCAACTTGTATGAGAGTGAATCCACCACCAAACCTCCCTTCTTTAATGGGGACAACTACCCATATTGGAAGAACCGGATGAGACTATTCATGAAATCCAACAATTACCTCCTTTGGGATGTAATCGAAGACCGACCATCCATTTCAATAAAACAAGAAGGTGATAGACAAGTTCCCAAGGCCAAACAAGAAATGACGGATGAAGAAAGGAAGAAGCTACAAGTCAATGACAAAGCCTTGCACATGCTCTTTTGTCCACTCGTACCGGACATGTATTCAAAGATGTCCTCTTGTACAAGTGCAAAAGAGGTGTGGGACACGCTCAAGATGACCAACGAGGGCACCAAAGATGTTAAGGAAACCAAAATTGAACTCCTCAACTTAAGCTGCGAGAATTTCAAAATAGAGCCCGACGAGAGTATCGCGAAGATGTTTGACCAGTTCTTAGTCATCGTCAATGGTCTCAAAGGTTTCGGAGAAGTCATCCCCAAAGACAAGCTTGTCCAGAAACAACTCTACTCTCTTCCCAAGTCATGGGATGGGAAGAGAACCGCTATCATCGAGGAAAAAGACTTGAAGACATTGAAGCTCGATGCACTCATGAGTTCTCTCCACACTCGTGAGATCATGAAGCAATGAACAGAAGAAGAAAAGAGAAGAGAAGAGAAGAAGATAGAGAAGAAGAAAATCGGAATTGCTCTCAAAGATTCACAAGAAGAGAGTGATTCAAGCGAGTAGGAGCTTGAAGAGATGACTATGCTAGCCAAAAGATTCACTCGGTTCATGAAGTCCAACCGGGGAAGAAATTTCTTTAGAAAATGAGACTTCAAGAACAATGCAAGAAGCTGGGACACATTAAAATCAAATGCCCCCAACTCAAAAAGAAGAGTTTCGGGAAGAAGAAGAAGCTCAACGCCAACGTTGCTACTTGGAGTGATGAGGAATCATCATCTGATGAAAAGGAGCAAGAAGTTGCCAACTTTTGTCTTATGGCTTTTTAGAAAAATCCTAAGGTAAACCCTAACTCATCTACTTTTGATTTCACTTTTGACGAGCTTCAAGAAGCTTATGACCAGTTAAAAGATTTACGATGAGTTGGTAGAAAAGTGTAAAGAATCAACTCAGAATTTGAAAAGAAGGTTTGTGCTTTAAAAGAGAATTTAAGTTATTTTGAAAAATAAAACATTGATTTAAACAACCTTCTTTCTGAGCTTAATGATCATCACCATAAAGGAGGTGAATGATCTAAAAGATTCTTTGAACAAAGTTGGGAACTCAAGTTTTGAAAAAGGTGAATCTTCAAAACCCAACTATGTAAAAATAAACTTTGTTGACCACAAACAAAGAGGCTTCCAAAGGCCCTCTAGAGGTAAGAGGATCAGGAGTGTTTGGGTTCCTAAGAACATAATTACTTCTAATGATTTGCATGCTATTACTTCTTGGATTCCCAAGGGAACCAAGATTTTGGGAGCTAATGTCCATGGACCTAAAATGATTTGGGTACCAAAAATCAAGACCTGATCTTTGTTTGTAGGGGAACATTTCTAGAAGGCCAAAGCTTCAAGTCAAAACACATGGTACCTTGATAGTGGATGCTCAAGACACATGACCGGCGACAAGTGTAGATTCTTGGAATTAAAGCTAAAAAGTGAAGGAGTAGTGACGTTTGGTGACAACTCCAACGGCTACATTGAACGATTTGGTTCAATTTGTAATCACTATTCCATTCTCATTGAAAATGTTCTTCATGTCAATGGTCTAAAACATAATTTATTGAGCATTAGTCAATTATGTGATAAATGTTTTTATGTTCTCTTTGATGTTAATGGTTGCAAAATTACGAACATTGAAACAAATAAGATAATGCTAATAGGTAATCTCTTGGGTAATATATATATGGTGCATCTAGATGACATTCACATTTCTAATGCATGCTTTGTAGCTAAGGATGAACATGATTCATTATTATGGCATAGGAAACTAAGACATGCTAGCATGAACATTTTAGAAAAATTGGTGTCCCAAGATCTAGTAAGAGGTTTACCTAAGCTAAAATTTTCTCTAGATAAAATTTGTGATGCTTCTGCTAAGGGTAAACATAAAAGGGTATCTTCTAAACCTATCAATGATGTTTCAATTAGTAGAGTATTATAATTGATCCATATGGATCTCTTGGGACCTATTAGGACAGTGAATTTGGGAGGAAAATCATATGCTTTTTTGTTAGTAGATGATTACTCTAGATGCATTTGGGTTCTATTCTTAAGTACTAAGATTGAGGCTTTAGAAAAGTTCATCATATTTTCAAAAAAAAAAATCAAAATGATCTTGATCAACATATTTCTCATATTATGAGTGACCATCGAACTGAATTTCAAAATTTAGGATTTGAGGATTTTTATAACACTAATGGTATAAGACACAATTTTTTCTGCACCTCACACTCCTCAAGAAAACATGGTAGTTGAGAGGAAAACTGAACTTTAGATGAAATGGCTAGAACTATTAGCTATTTTCACCCTTTTTGATGCAACTGCTTTGTTTTAAATAATGAAAAAGATAATTTAGGTAAATTTGATGCTAAAAGTGCTTTGTTTTAAATAATGTCTTATGGAATGGAGAAGTGATGGAAGAGTTTCGACCTTCGAGGGGAATTCGTCAAGGAGACCCTTTGTCTCCGTACCTATTTGTTCTTTGCATGGAAAAGCTCAGGCAAGCTATTTTCAGCCGTGTAAATGATGGTACTTGGAAGTGTGTTCGCTTACCACGCAATGGCCCAGGGCTTTCCCACTTTTTTCGCTGAGGCTACCCGTGGTCAAGTTAGTGTGGTGAAAAATGTGCTTGAGCAGTTCTGTTCATAGTTAGGGCATAAGATAAGTGTGGCAAAGACCCAAATCTACTTCTATAAGAATTGTGATCCAGAGTTGGCATCGGATATCATTGCTGAGTTTGGTTTGGAACAGGTTTTAGACTTAGGAAATTATCTTGGGGTTCCTCTTCTTCATAGTAGGGTGAAAAAAGCAACGTATACATACCTTATTGATCAAATTAAACATCGACTAGCGGGGTGGACAACTTGTTCTCTCTCTTTAGAAGATCGTATCAGCCTCACTAAAGTTGTTCTCCAGGCGGTACCTATTTACCCTATACAATCATTTTTGGCTTTTGAAAAGCATCTGTGAAGAAATTGAGAAGCTTATTCGTCAATTTGTTTGGGGTAGGACGGAAGGTCAGGCGGCCATACCCTTAGTTAATTGGGCTATGGTGCAACACCCGATTAATTGTGGTGGCTTGGGGATGCGGAAGCTTGAGCTCCAAAATCAAGCTTTCTTATTGAATCTTGTCCATCGGCTTATCACAAATGAAGATTGTCTTTGGGTGTGTGTTTTAAAAGAGAAATATAAATGGGTAGGTACTCTTCCTCACTCCCTTCGGAGGTCTAATTTCTCGAGATTATTGTGTGGTATTTGTGCGATTTGGGAGAAGGTCTACAATAGTGTTTGTTGGAATATGTATGACACATGGTTAGCAAAGGAGGGACCTTTGGTGAATTATTATTTGGGCAGTAATGCTCCTTCCCCATGCATGGTGGCTGGCTCTGGTCAATGGGATATCCCCAAATTGAACCAACTTGTCCTAGAGAACATCGTCTGAAACATTATGGCCATGAGACCCCCACACTTCTCTTTGGGCAAGGATATTGCGGCTTAGAGATGGTCTAACAACCAGATGTTTGTGACTAAGGTTGCTTATGAAAAGCTTGCGTGGAATGATGGTTGGGCGGTGAACAAGGATTTGTCAGTCATTTGGAATAAACATGTGTTGCAACATATCTGAACCTTCCTTTGGTTAGTTAGAAACATTAGTTTACTAACAAACTCAAAGAGTGGTAAGGTTACATGTGCTCATAAATGAATGAAAAATTACAACTTTCCCTTCGCTCAACTTTTGGCTATAAAAACCCTCGAACCCTCAAGCCCTATCCACACAGCAAGCAGCAAGCAACAAGCACTTTACTTACAACTTCTTTAAAATCGTTTTCTTATAATTAATCAATATGGCTAGCTCTATGTCCCTTAAGCTTGCATACATAGTGGTGTTGTGCTTGGTTGTGGGTGCACCCCTGTCTCAAGGAGCCATAAAATGCGGTCAAGTCACATCCTCCCTCGAACCCTCCATTCCTTACTTGACGAGCGGCGATGATGTTCAACCAGGTTCCTGCAGTAGGATCAAATCCCTCAACGTTACCGCCCAGACAACACCCGACCTCCAAGTAGAATGCAAATGCCTGGAAAGTGCGGCTAACAGCTATGTTGCACTGATACGAATACGAGGACGAGGATAGAAAACGACAATTTCTAAAATTACAGGGTACGGGGATGGCAAGGGTATGACATATACAAAAAATAAAATTATATATAGAGCTAAAAATCACAAATAAAGTCCATACTTCATAGAAAATTAGAAAATAAATTCCATTAGTAAATCATAATATTAAACCATAAATAATAAAATTCAAACCACAATATTAAGTCTAGAATAATAAAATTCATAAACAAACCACAATATTAAAATGTCAAATCTCAAAACACAAACAACAATATTAAGTCTAGAACAATAAAATCAATAAACAACCACAATATTAAAATGTCAAATCTTAAGATTCAAACCACAATATTAAGTCTAGACAATAAAATCCATAAACAAACCATAATAATAAGTCTAAAACAATAAAATCTGTGAACAAACCATAATATTAAAGTGTCAAATCTCAAGACTAAAAACACAATATTAAGTTTAGAACAATATTAAACAACACAAATCAAACATTGTTAACATCTTCCGAGATTAACTCGCTCTCTAGATCCGGCTCATTAAGCGAGAGCTCGACAAAATCTAAATGTCCAACATCTCTCAATGAATCAAAAGCATCTCCACCAACATCCCACATCTTGGTTTTCTCTTCCTCGTGTTGACTATAACTCCTTGATAAAAGACGAAGATTGTAGTGGATGTAAACCAAATCTTCTGCGCGACTTGGATTTAACTCTCATTTTGGGATGATGAAATCGACCAACTCCCTCTAGAACTTCCAATCCCGCTACCACTTTGAGATGTCATATTTAAAATTAGATTGATCTGTTTACATTAAACAAAAAACAAATCAATTGTGTTCAAAGATCATGCTAAAAATTATAATTAACAAGTGTCTATTTCATTATTCCTAAATCTCAATTGAATCATCTTCTTCTATGTTAAAAATGAAAAAAATTCCAAAAAATAAAAATAAAAATTCTCAGAACTAGCATAGATGTCTATTTCCTTAATCTTAAATCCCAATTTGAAAGCAAGACTTTTTTTTCTTTATAATAAAATTTGAAGCAAAAATGTCCATAAAAATAAAGTAATCTAAAAAGGAATTGCTAGAACACCTTTCACCCAAAAAAAAGGCAAGCAACCCTAATTTAGGGTAATCTAAAAATGCATTGCTAAAATTTGAGGCAAACTGATGTTGAAAACCTAGTTTCATAATTCCCCAGTTTTTTATACGAAAAGTCTCTTTGCAAAAACAACAAATCAACTCCTTGCAAATTTTTACCACTAACAAAGTCATCATTTGAACAAAACCCAAACGCCTCCAAAGTCCAAAATCACCGACAAATCAAAGAAAAAGAAAAGAGTGATGGAGAGGAATGAACTTACACAAAGTTCAAACGAGTATCACCTTGAACTTCACCCAAAAAGAACTAACCTAAGCCAACCTAATTTCAATATACAAAATAACAATTAAAATAAAGCATCAGACCCATAAAAGCTATATAGCACAATCCACATAGCAGCCAACAGATATAAAACAACATCCAAAACCGTAAACATGGAAATAAAGTTAAACAAAAAAGAAGACATACCTGGAAATTAAGGCCGGAGTTTTGAACACGCCGGAGTACAATATTTCGTTAGCGCTAGCTTCTTGAAATGGTGTGATGGTGTTGCTCGCTCCTCTCAATTCGAATGAAAATAAAAAGGGTGTTGTTTAGATTTAGAACATAGTACATTAGATTAGGTTTTGTTGTCTAATTTCCTTCAATAGAAAATTTCAAAATTATCCCTCGGGACGCATGTGATAGTCACACGTCGTCCCTGAAACGTCCCCAGGTAAGCATGAAACATCCCCGAGTTCGTTCAGCCATACCCTACCACCATGGCACATCCCCAGGATGTCCTTTAGCCGTTCTCAAGCTGAGGACATATCAGCTACTTGAAACGTGGTTACTTTACCGTCCTCGTGCTTCATAGGCTGGCAGCATGGAGGGCATAAACTATAGCCTTGCAAGTGGACTCCCTGGCAAGTGCGGTGTGAGCATCCTTTACCAGATCAACCCCAACACTGACTGCAAAAGGTTTGGATCTAATATTAATTAGTGAGTTGATTGGTTATGGTTATTAATTTATTAATTGATGAATGATCTATTGTTGTTTTTATTGTTGCATTTGCAGTGTCAAGTGAAAGTTTGGGTACGGAAGTTGGTCAGCTATTGGAAGCAGGATTTTAAATCATGGTCGCGGTCGTGATCGCGGTTGTGGCACTATATCGTGGTTTCGGACATAAGCGGCTGAATTGTGGCGATCATGAATCACTTTTTACCCGAATTGCGATTTCATATGGCGGCGCAACCACTATATCGCAGTCACAATCCGCTTTTTAAATCCCTAATTGAAAAGGAAAATAATGATAGAAAAGGAATAAAAATGGATGTTAAAAATCCATAGGGATAGTCGGACAGTCTAGTACTCCCATTTGGAGTTATCCTTGATGTAGAGTTGGTCGTTGTGTACTAGGTCATTTTATGCGACTATATAATATTATCTTTTACCCACTTTTATTATATTTCTTTGTTTCAAGCATTTTTATAAATATATCAACAATCTCTAGAGCAATTGGTTAAAGCCCTCAAGTTAAATATGTGTTGATGTTATACTTTGCACTGAGTTCTTTACCATTCTCCCTAGACAACACTTAATGAACATCAACACCTTAATTCTTCAGGCCCAATATAACTTCTACATCTTCAATTGATACATAATTTTTGTGTCCTTCAAATATATAACACTCCTCCCAACATCAAAACTGTCCATCAATTCCCCATATAGGTCTCGGTGTAGTATGCACGATTTTATAAAAACTAACGACCCAAAACCAATTTCATCAAGAACAAGATCAATCCTCATCGTCTTCATTTCATTAATGAAATCGTTCAATTGCTTTTGACTACACCTTGTGTCAAAAGATGTTTACAGGGGATAAGATAACAACTTCATGCGTGAATCTCAATATAAATTATTATACTCTATGAAACAAAGAATGTCTTTATACTGTTATTACCTTCTTCGGTTGTCCTAATTTAGACTCTTTGTATGCCGCCTTTTCCTTCTGAGTTTCATAAATGTAAGGTTGTTTGTCTTCCTTTGGCAGGTTTCTTCCATTTCTTGTCAGACTGTTTCCTAACCCATTAATAACAAATTCAAAGGAATTTAACATTTTACACATCAAAAACCACTAAAACCTACCTCACTAGTCACTTTTTCCTCTGTTTGCTTCATCCTTATACATTCACCTTGAGTGTAAAACATGAAAAAAACAAAGGTATATATTCAATCTTTCATTCTAATATGCAATAAGAATGCGTAAATAATTTATCAACTTACTAAAACTTAATGAAGGGGGGACAAGTTTTTTTTTGCGTATGGCCTAGCACATATAGCTAAAGACCCAGCTTCCTTACCAGTAACTTCATTATCAGCATCTTCATTACTAAATTTATCATTACCATCTTTATCAACAACTTCCTCAGCGACATTACCATCTTTATCACCATCTTCATTAGCATCTTCATTAGCATCAACTTCATCACCATCTTTAACAACAACTTCATCATTACCATCTTTATCAGCAACTACCTCATCGGCAACAACTATTTTACCAACTTCATCAACAACCTGGTAAAATACAAGATTCAAATTTGTAGTTGTCGTTCTAAGAATTAAATCTTCACATGAAACAGTGCATAAACAAACAAACTCACTTATAAATAAACACATCCTCATTAAAAACAAATCTAACCTTTTTAGGTTCAAAGAGATGGAAAGGGTAACATTTAAAAAACGAAACAAGACAAAATATTGAGTCTCAACAGATTTCCTCCAACAAAAAATGCAATTTCTTACCAAAATTTTGAAACACAAACCCTAGCTTTCAAGTATTTCGCAAATAAACAAACAAACTTAGGGTTTTGCTTGTTACCTTCGCAATGGAGATGATTGCACAAGTTCAGTTATAGACCTGAATTGATGTTTCGATCCTTTACACTAACTGAAACGTTTTTCCCAAATGCAAAGGATTCTCTAGATTTTTAGTGGGGAAATGGGGAAATGAGTTATAACCCTAAAATGTTATTAAACAAATGAAGGTTCAATTCTCATTCTAGGGAGCCGAAGGGTTTTAATCGCTACAAGTAGTGAAACGACGACATGCCTTGCGAGACCAACAAAAAACTAGAAATATTAATCGTTAAACCGAAAATATTAAAATCATCTACTTCTAGTTACAAAACTCATTGATAAATTCTGATACTTGGTGATTAGACCTAATAAGTTATCTACTCCCGTCACTTTTACGATTTTTACGTCTAATTTTATCTATCAAACATACCATACGCCAGGTTTCGATACTTGTACTTAAGTTTTGAAATATAATATACAAACATGTATTGTTAAAGGCGCTTCAAACATTTCTAGTTTACATAGTTTCCACAGGTTCCAATACATGTACACAAGTTCTGATTTCAGGAGAAAAACGTATATTGTTACATGTTAACGCTAAAATGTTACATTCATACATGAGAGTTTCAATACTCGATATCAAATTCTGAGACATCTTCTTCCAACATTAACTGTCACACACTTTACTAACAATTTAGGTTTTAACTATTAACTATGGTTCCGGTACATATCTCATAGTTCCGAAACTTTTGTGTTATTTTAACATTTGAAGTTGCAACATGAATTTTATCCCCATAAAGTTGCGATACTATTTATTAACTTTCAAAACTTATTGTAACACCGAAATTCGGTCTAGTCAGAATTGGGTTCTGGTGATCTGTAAATTTTACATTGATAAAGTCTAAATATAGTATCAGCTAGTTAATTCTTGATATTGGATTCTAATTAAGTTAAATCATTGTTATCGGACCCCACCGAATAATATCAGAACTTGTTTAGTGGTTATATTGTTGGGTAAGCTTAATTCCCTAAAACTATCGATTAATCCATGGAGTTTTGATGGTGTAAATTCAAGCTAGGTTTAGCATCCATTGAGGGTTTCAATGATAATGATGGTCATAAGCCTAGACATTGATTTCGATATTTTTATATTGATTTCAACATCGAAATATTACCCTAATGATTTCCTATTGATTTACCTAGATCAGGAGATCGATTTAGATCATCCATCGACATCATCGTAAGCTAGGAACAAGGGTGTAGTCATCCGAGAGCCGTATGAGCATCGAATTAGCAAGGTGAGTGTAGTCAGAGTCTCGAGATTAGGAGAGGAGCCTTCCTAAATCCATTATTATTGATTTCGATCTTATAGCTAACATTACCATTGAGGAAGTTGCATCGGATTGTTAAATGGCTCCATTGGTAAGCGTCGATAAGTTTTATAATAAACATCGGACATAGTTATTGTTATTGAAACATTGTAAATATATCATAGGATATTGATATTGACACTATGAAATATTGATAATGAGGCATGTTCGCTATTGGTAATATTGAAGTCATTCGTCATCAGAATTATCATTGAATATTGAATATGAATATTGACATTGAAACATTGGATTTGAATGGACAGTGGATACAATTGGCATGCCATAGAATTCATGAGCTCGGTGTACGTGTGGACTATGGTCTTAGGGCTACGACCTATATTCATTTGGCGAGGCGAAGGGATGTGTTATGGTATTGGTCATATTGGCTAGGCGGAGGGACTGGACCATTCATTGATTTGGCGAGACGTAGGAATTCGCGTATCCATTATCATGATTCAATCCAAGGATTAATAATGAATTTGGTATGTTAAACATTGTATATTGAAATGTGGTATTATTATTGATAAGCATGAGAATATGTACTTGCATCGCTCATTGTTATTATATTGCATGTGACTACCTCACTACGCAATGTATGCCTAACGTGTCTCATCTCATGCATTTCAGGTTGAGAGATCATCGTGGTTGGAGATCAGATAGTCGAGGCAAGACAAGTCACTACAAGCCTAAAGTAATGTATTTTGACCTTATGAACTCCTAAGAAGGTGGCAAAGTAGTTGAACTAGTCCTTTGTGCCCATTTTGGTATGCTTGTATTGTATATAAGTTCTAATATTGTTAAATGCCATAAAATGACTTTTGTTATGACTAAAAGTTGGTAAAAATGGCTTATTTGGCTCACATAGGTCAAAACATAGTAAACGTATTCGAATGACGATGAAATTTGGTATGCCAATAGTTTACAGTATTGAAATATTGTGTGTAAAGTTTCACTGCATTCGAACACTGTTTGGTAGATCAATTCGATTAAAACCAGCAAAAATATGTGATTACAGGTCAGACCGTATCGATACGGGGTAACGGTGTATTGATACGGTTAAGCATAATTGTACCTTAGGAACAGGGCGTATCGATACGGTTTTGAGCTGTGTCGGAACATTTTGCCACTGGAATTTATTGTTTCTATACAGGCCTAAACCGTATCATAATGGGTGAAAGTCAATGAAAGTCAACCTGTACCGATACAAGTCTTGCCCATATCGATACGGTGTAATGAGAAAAGTCAACCAAGGTTGATCATCATGCAACCGTATCGAAAAATCATCAAGGAGTTTCGATTGTTTTGATACAGGGTTAGTTAAGTTGGTTAAGAAGGCATAATCTGGAAGTTAACAATGTTTATAGATTGGTTACTGTATTTAGGACGAGTCAATTGGATGAGTAAATGAACTCCAAATTGCATGAAATTTTACAGGCTTGTTGTTATTTTGTTGAATTTCATTAAGGTACAATCAATTGCATCGAAAGAACTCTAACTTGTCAAGATTTGTAATTTAGTCCCTAAAATTTGAAATAGCTTATGTAATGGTCCTAAACGATTGATTACCGTTTCATATAGATGTATTGGACTAAAATGCATGTTTGGTAATGATTTATTAGTATTACATTGATTATATGATGTTATGAATTGAATTTTTATCGCATCGAATATTGTGTTGTTCATCGGTAGCACTCTTCGACCCGGTTCTCGACCAGGCCGGGAAGTGGGTGTTACACTTACCGGCAACAACCTCTTCCCATTTCCTTGTGTTTTTAATGGAAATCTAAATCTAACGATCAAAATTAAAAGTTTTCCCATCTAACGGATCTAACATTCTGATGTTTCTTATCCGTATACTAACTTGTCGTTCTTTATACTCTCCCAATGTCTGTAGATTCCCTAGAACGCCCGTAAAACGACCCTTACTTGGTCACTAATATTTTATTTTGTGGTTCGTGAACATATTTGCATATGATTAAAGTGAAAATCCCTAAAGTCTAATTTTCTAACATCAATGGTAGGGATGTAAAAACAGGTAATCGGACGGGTTTCAGGTCGGGTACTGTCAGGTCGGGTAAAATCGGATACAGGTCATTTCAGGTCATTTTTCTGTTTTGACTCGACTCGGGTCGGGTGCGGGTCCATTTCAGGTCGGGTTTATTTCAGGTCGGGTTCATTTCAGGTCGGGTCCATTTCAGGTCGGGTCTATTTCAGGTCGGGTCCATTTCAGGTCGGGTCAAAACAGGTCGAGTCCGAAGCAGGTAATTGACAGGTTAATTCGGGTTCGGATACACTTCAGGTCGGGTCCATTTCAGGTTCGGTCCATTTCAGGTCGAGTCCGTTTCAGGTCGGGTCCGTTTCAGGCCGGGTCCATTTCAGGCCGGGTCCATTTCAGGTCGGGTTCATTTCAGGTCGGGTTCATTTCAGGTCGGTTGCATTTCAGGTCGGGTGCATTTCAGGTCAGGTAATTTCAGGTCGGGTAGTTTCAGGTCGGGTAATTCAGGTTAGGGTATTTTCGGAATTGAAATTCGTATTGAGTTTGAGTTCGGTACAACCGTATATGTAGTTGATAGACTTTAGGGTGGCCTCCGTCAATCGTCATTGATTTTGAGTTAATTGTTTAAAGTCATATCAAATTAAAATTATAAAACATTGGAGTAATTAAAAAAATAATGAAAATGGGTCAATTTGGACTGAAAAGGGGTCAATTTGGATTAAAAATAAACTTTCACAGATTATAATGAACAAAAATATCAAATTAAAATTATAAAACATTAGACAAATTTAAAAGAAAAACAAGGAAAATGGGTCAATTTGGAATAAAAATAAAGTTTTGGGGACTAGAATGAACAAAAATATCAAACTAAAAGTATAAAAATTAGAGTAATTACAAAACAATAAGTAGAGGTCAATTTAGAATAAAAATAAAGTTTTAGGGTCTAGAATGAATAAAATTTCAAATTAAAATTATAAAACATGATGAATTAAAATATATACAAGGGTCAATACGGAATTAAAATAAAGTTAAAGGACTAGAATAAAGAAAATATTAAATTAAAATAATAAAACATTAGACAAAATAAAAAAAAATGTTGGTCAAATTGGAATAAAAATAAAGTTTTAGGGTCTAGAATGATGAAAATATCAAATTAAAATTATAAAATATTGGACGGATTAAAAAATAATGAATATGAGTTTAGGGTTCATACATTTATAGGTACATTTACATACATGCATTAGGGTTTAGGGTTTAGGGAAAATTCATTAAGGGTTTAGGACTCATACATTAATACCTACATATATACATACTTATATACATTAGGGTTTAAGGTTTAAGGTTTAAGCTTTAATGTTTAGAGTTTAGGGTGTAGCGAAAACTCATTAAGGGTTTAGGGTTCATACATTGATAGATACAAACATACTTACATACATTAGGGTTTAAGGTTTAGAGTTTATGTTTTAATGGTTTAGGTTGTGGATTTAAGGGTTTAGGGTTTAGAGTTTTATGAAAACTTCACTAAGTGTTTATGGTTTAAGGTTTAGGTTTAGTGTTTAAGGTTTAGGGAGAAATTCATTAAGGGTTTAGGGCTCATACATTGATAGCTACATATATACATACTTATATATATATATATATATATATATATATATATATTAGGGTTTAGGGTTGAATGTTTATGTTTTATGATCAATTGTCTAGAGTTTCAGGTGTAGCGAAAACTCATTAAGGGTTTAGGGTTCATATATTGATAGATATAAACATACTTACATACATTAGGGTTTATGGTTTAGAGTTTATGGTTTAGGGGTTTAAGTTGTGGATTTAAGGGTTTAGGGTTTATGGAAAACTTCATTAAGGGTTTAGGCGTTAGATATTGATAGGTATATACATACATACTTACATACATTATGGTTTGGGATTTAGGGTTTAGTGTTTAGAGTTTAAGGTTTAAGGTAAAACTCATCAAGGGTTTAGAGTTCATACATTGATAGATATATACATACTTATATACATTATAGTTTAGAGTTTAGGGTTTAGGGTCTATGATTTGATGAATTTAAAGTGTTGATAAATGTAAAATATTAACTATTAATTTTTTAAATCAATTTAAAGTGTTAAATAATATTTCTGTTAAATATACATATATAATCAATTTAATATATATGTATAAAAAATTGTATTTAAATATTCATTTCATGCTTCTAAATTTTAAATTTTGTTAAATAATTCAATATGCTTAGTACTAACTCATTTAATGTGAATTATTTCTGGCGTTAATAACTTAAATTTTATTAAATTAATAACTTGTGATAGATGAATTAAAAATAAATTATTTAAAATTTAAATCATTTTATTAATTATGATCATTAAATTAAAATTTCAATTAGGGGAGAAGTTAAAAATTAAAAATACTTTAGTTTTTAGTTTAGGGGGGAAAGTTAAAAATTAAAAATATTTTAATTTTTAATTTGGGGAAAGTTTGTAGCCAAATTGGCGGGGGGGGGGGGGGGGGGGGGATTTCGATAAAAGAATTGGCGGGGGGAGGGGGCGCCAAATTGATTGAAAATTGACGGGGTTTTGAGTTGAATTTGTTATTTATGGGTTAATTACCCTTTAGGCCCTTCCTTAATTAGATGTTTAGGGTTTAAATTATTTAAGTTTTAGTTTGTTTTTTTAGTGCTAACTTTTGGTATAGTTTCTTTAGATTTAATTAAACATGGTTGAACTAAAAGAAGGATGAGCATGTCACAACTCACATGTGTCCTCAATTTTTTGGTCTAATAACAATTTAGGTCTATATAAGTATAATTATTAGATAAACTATGTATTGTCCCTAAATTTTGAGTTTGAATACTTATTAAGTCCTTGTAATTTTGAAATTCAATATTTTAATTCCATCAGATGTTCAATATTGATTTCTCCTTTGTATTGAAATAAAGTATTTTATGTGAGATAAATTATGTCTTTGCTATAAGATCTGAGAGCTAATATTATTACAAACAAATTTCTTGTATTTTATCAGTTCAGGTCAAGAACAGGTCGGGTCACTTAACAGGCCGGGTTTTAAAGCAGGTCGAGTCCATTTCAGTCGGGTTCAAAACAGGTCGGGTCCATTTCAGGTCGGGTCCATTTCAGGTCGGGTTCATTTCAGGTCGGGTCCATTTTCAGGTCGGGTCCATTTCAGGTCGGGTAAAATCGGATATCGGGTCAATTCAGTCGGGTAATTTCGGTTATTTGCCAGGTCGGCTTCGGGTTCGGGTTCTTTTCAGTCGGACGCAGGTCGAGTTTCAGGTCCAATTCGGGTTCGGGTCGTTTTCAGTCGGACGCAGATCGGGTTCGGTTGCTACAGTAACAGGTCAAATTCGGGTTCGGATCAACAACAGTCGGTTGCAGATCGGGTTCGGGTCAACAAAAACTCGGGTCAAATCAGGTTCTGACTCGGGCAGATTTCAATCAGGTTACCATGTTCTGACTTGTTTTTACATCCCTAATCAATGGCATATATCAAAAGTCTAATTAATCTAAATGGCATTATTTTGAAGGCAATAGTTCTAATTAAAAGCATAAATTAAAATTAGAAAATTATTTACAAGGCCCTAAATATACAACTCTAATTAATATGCTAAGCTACCAAGAGACTAACCTAAAGGGCTAGAATTAAATTAAGAAATAAATCTAAGGAATCTAATCTAGAGGTTAATTATGAAATTAGCATTATTAAGTGATCTAACCATTTAATTAAAGAGATTCTAACTAAGATATATTTTTTTTATAGACAACCTAAGTTAATCTAGGGGTTTATTAACATAAAGTAATGAAAGAATTAAACAAACAAATAAATAATTATACATGTAAAAAAATTAAATGACATGCTCAATTAATAATGTATCAAAAATAAAATCAAATATAATTACAAGTGATCAAATTATATACAATGAAATCATGTGAATAAATACGTAATATATATATATATATATATATATTACCAAATAAAACTATCACAGACATTTAAACAAATACCATATATACTACTATATATACATAAGGAAATATAACATTGCCAAAAAAAATGATTATGTATCTCAAATAAATCAATCTATTTATACATAAAATTAAGTAGGGAACTAAAGTGATTGAATAACGTATAAATACGTATCAAAATTAAGGTAAAAAAGTTAATTTACATATGTACATTTGTATTTGGTATATAAAAAGAAAATGATTTGCTATATAAAAAAGTTATAAAAAAGAATAAATTCAAACACAAGTTAAGAGTACACGACATAAAAAGAATAAACAAAGAGTTAAATGCGAAAAAATGGGGCAGAGATTGAATAACGTAACAACTAAAATATAAGACAATAGGACGAAATTGGAATAAATCAAACCAAAATGGAAAAAATTAAAAACATGAATTAAACATAGAAGAATTGAAAGAACTGTAAAATAAAGATGTGAAAATTAAAGAAATAAAAATTGAAGAGCAAGAAAAAAAGGAATGAAATTTGAAGGAGCATAAATTGAAAAATAAAAAGAGGAATAAAAATAATAAAATTGTGGAGGAATTTTTATACGTTGTAACACTTTAGATCTTCACTGTTGTGAAGTCAAAATAAAAATGAAATCTTGAACCAAGAAAAGGCTAAAAAAACTTTAGTTTTTTATTTTTGTAGAAACCCTAAAATTATAAACCCTAAAAACATATTACCTATTTATGCTAAATATACTTAGAAATGGAATAATGCATTTACTTAGGCGTCAAACCACTTTCCTTACACA
Source organism: Hibiscus tridactylites (assembly GCA_958450335.1). NCBI lineage: Eukaryota > Viridiplantae > Streptophyta > Magnoliopsida > Malvales > Malvaceae > Hibiscus > Hibiscus tridactylites. The sequence goes on from OY288279.1 coordinate 73,280,277, forward strand.
TAAAACGATCCTAAATTAATTAGAAAAAATAGGAAAATTTTTAAATTTGAATTTAATTAAAAAATAATTAATAAATTAATTAAAAATTTGTAACAAAATCAAATTCCCGTATTATATCAGTATCTAGTTTTCTGCAAGCATTGTCTTCAGTGAAATAAACATATCTTTAGCTCCCCACGTCTGATTGAGACATTTCAAGATGCGTTAGAAACGTAATTGAAAGACGGTCAGTTTTTAAGTAGACATTCTGGCCCAGAAATGTCCGGATTCTAACGAAAATTTACCATGAATCCTCAGTGAGAATTCCTATCACATCACTTGACTTCTCATATTTGTAGACAAGATCTCTTGCAATCTTCTCCTGATGTAATTAGGATAATATTTTTTTGACGAGTGCTTCTAATGGGTTTCGAACCCATGACCTACAAAAATTTCCTGGCATTTACACTCGTCTCTGTTTATCTCTAAGTTTAATTAGATGCAGTTTACGCTTCTTTAAGGCATGAAAAATATGTTAAAAATTTAAGGTTAGGGTTCTCATCGAAGTACTGTTAATATTTTAGATTTAACAGATGAGGGAAATAGAGAAGCAAGAATTATACTATTCTCTTCAGATAAACAGATCCAATTAATTGGGACGGTGAAATCAAACTCTAAGCTGAATCATAATAATGAAATCATGACACGTTCTTGTTCCTAAGCATTCATCCCAGCCTTAGTTAGGAAAACATCTTACTAATATACATAAAGTAATAAAATTAATACCAACAACTAGTTCATCCAGTGAGATGAAACATTAGATCTTTTAAATAAAATCAGATTCGAGTTTCAACGTTGTGAATGGAATAATTAGATTGGGAGGATCACTGTATAATAAATTTATATATGACTCGATTTAAATTAATCAACCAACAAATTAAATATTGATGATTATTAAAAAACAAAAATAATAAGGGCAAATAATCTACCCCTAGAATAAAAGCAATACCGACTATGATTGTTCAAGTAAAAGATTGTTTATTATGACACGTATCCAGAATCATTAAAACCATTTTGAGGTTAGTTGAGGCATAAACCATATATTTGAAATGTATACAAAGAAAAAGCCTTCCTGTGGAAGCAGGCAGGTGGATGTAATAAAAGTTGGATGACATGTGGCTGGTTGTAGTAGCGAACTGCATAATTTGAACACAATCATAATGTAATGACTTGACCCAAGAGAGTGTCTCTTGAATAACAGCACAAGCCTCTACCACCTTCGGATCGAAAACAAGTCGAGAATGACCTGACAACCAACACTCAACATGCCCATCGACGTGTAGTAGGTGACAGTTGCTCATAAATGGATGGAAAACTACATCAAATCTTAATGGGGGATTTGGATCGGATAATATCTAATTACCACATTTAATTTAACAACTTTCCATTCACTCAAGTTTTGGCTATAAAAACCCTCAAGCCCCTATCCACAGTCCACACAACAATCAGCAATCAACAATAGCACTTTACTTGCAAGTTGCAACTTCTTTAAAATCCTTTTCTTTTTATCTTCTTGTAGGAAATCAATATGGCCAGCTCTTTGCCCATTAAGCTTGCATGCATGGTGGTGTTTTGCTTGGTTGTGGGTGCACCCCTGGCTCAAGGAGCCATAAGTTGTGGTCAAGTCACATCCTCCCTCGCACCCTGCATGCCTTACCTGACCAGCGGCGGTGATGTTCCTCCAGGTTGTTGCAGTGGGATCAAATCCCTCGACGCCGCCGCCCAGACAACACCCGACCGCCAAGCAGCATGCAACTGCCTCAAAAGTGCGGCAGCCAGCATGAATGGCATCAATTATAGCCTTGCAAGTGGACTCCCAGGCAAGTGCGGTGTGAGCATCCCTTACCAGATCAGCCCCAGCACTGACTGCAAAAGGTTCCTATCTAATATTAATTAGTGAGTTGATTGGTTATGCTTATTAATTTATTAACTGATGGATGATCTATTTTTGTTGTTGTTGTTGCATTTGCAGCGTAAAGTGAAAGTTTGGGCATGGAAGTCGATCAGCTGTTGGAAGGGAAAATAATGATAGCAAAAGAATAAAAATGGATGTTAAAAATCCATAGGGATAGTCGGATAGTCTAGTACTCCCATTTCGAGTTATCCTGGATGTAGAGTTGTTCGTTGTGTACTAGGTTGTTTTATGCGACTATATAATATTATCTTTTACCCACTTTTATTATTTTTTTCTTTTTTATTCAAGTATTATTATAAATATATCAACAATATCTAGAGCATGTGGTTAAAACTCTCAATTGATATCCTCCCTTTCTCTTAGGTTGTGTGTTCAAGACCAAGCAGGAGCAAAATTCCCGTTCCCCTTCCCCAGTGGCGGAACATCACGGGGGCCACAGGGGATCCTAATTTCTTTAAGAAAAAAAGATAAAATTAGTGTATTAATCCTTCAATATTTATAAAATTTTATTTTAGCCCCCCTCAAAACTTTTAGTCTCATTTTGGTCCCCTCCATTACAAATTTCTAGTTCCGCCCCTGCCCTTCCCCACTTTCAATGTAGAAATTGTTAATAAAAGTAATCAGTTTATACAACAATTGTATAAAGACAATCCAAATATCCGATAAAACCCGACTTGTTGTTGATCCGGCCTGTAAGTGACCCCAACATGTTAACTGACCTAAACTATAAATGAGTAAAGTAAGTGGTACCCTTTGTATTCAGTTTAACCCCGAAACTCTTAATTGTTTGGAGGAAATTACTTACGCAATCCAAAGCTTAATATTTTATTTTTTTTCAATTTTTTATATACCTAGAACTCTTAACTGTTTAGAGGAAATTACCTACCCAATCCAAAATTTAATATTTTAATTTTTTATATACCCAAAACTCTTAATTGTTTGAGAGGAAAACTACCCACTCAATCCAAAATCCAATTTTTTTAATTTTTTTCATATATCCTAAACCCTATTATCCAATTTACAAATCATATATTCTGAAACCACATACTCTAAACCTTAAATCCAAATTCTATACCCCTAAAATATATTATAATAATAATCATCATCATCATCATTATTAGGCCTAAAGATGTAAAAAGTCCTTGAATTTTTGAAAAGAAAATCAATTAAGCCCCTAAATTCTTTTACACATAGTTAAGCCATTGAGCCGATAAATTGAATCAATTAAGTAATTTGACCAATTTTGACCATTACATTTTTATTGTTATTTCCTTTAGACTGTTACATTATAAACTACAATTTTATCATGTGAAATTTACATATTTTTAAAAATATATGTTCTTATAAGTTTATTTTAGGATTTTTAAATAATTTTTTAAATAAGATAAAAATTTTAGAAAAAGTCAAGTGACAACATTGAGACATGACACACTGCATCAATTGATAAAATATTGTTAGTTGCAACAGTCAATGATGATCAAGGGGCTTAATTGATTCAAATCATTGATTCAAATGCTTAATTGGGTGTAAAAAAATTAGGGGCTTAATTGATTCAAATGCTTAATTGGGTGTAAAAAATTTAGGGGCTTAATTGATTTTTTTTTAAGATCAAGGGCTTCTTACAGCCTTAAGCCTTTTTATTATTAAAGCTAAAAATGTTATTGTTGTTATTAGTTTATTATTATTTGAAAATAAATATAATTTGATCTCGTTTACTCGTTAATTTGTTATTGTTGTTAGTGTAGTGTAAAGACTATTGGATCATAGTGCACCCGTATCGAAACAACATCAAGACATTTCGATTGTTTCGATACATGGTTAGTTAAGTTGGTTAAGAAGGCATAATCTGGAAGTTAACAATGTTTACAGATTGGTTACTGTATTTAGGACGAGTCAATTGGATGAGTAAATGAACTCCAAATTGCATGAAATTTTACAGGCTTGTTGTTATTGTGTTGAATTTCATTAAAATACAATCAATTGCATCGAAGGACCTCTAATTTGTCAAGATTTATAGTTTAGTCCCTAAAATTTGAAATAGTTTATGTAATGGTCCTAAACGATTGATCACCGTTTCATATTGATGTATTGGACTAAAATGCATGTTTGGTAATGATTTATTAGTAGTACATTGAATATATGAAGTTATGAATTGAAATTTTATCGCATCGAATATTGTGTTGTTCATCGGTAGCACTCTCCGACCTCGTTCTCGACCAGGCCGGGAAGGGGGTGTTACACTTACCGGCAACAACCTTTTCCCATTTCCTTGTGTTTTTAATGGGAATCTAAATCTAACGATCAAAATCAAAAGTTTTCCCATCTAACGGCTCTAACATTCTGTCGTTTCTTAGTCGTATACTAACTTGTCGTTCTTTATACTCTCCCAACGTCCGTAGTTTCCCTAGAACGCCCGTAAAACGACCCTTACTTGGTCACTAATATTTTATTTTGTGGTTCGTGAACATATTTGCATATGATTAAAGTGAAATTCCTTGAAGTCTAATTTTCTAACCTCAATGGCATATATCAAAAGTCTAATTAATCTAAAAGGCATTATTTTGAAGGTAATAGTTCTAGTTAAAAGCATAAATTAAAATTAAAAAATTATTTACAAGGCCCTAAATATACAACTCTAATTAATATACTAAGCTACCAAGAGACTAACCTAAAGGGCTAGATTTAAATTAAGAAATAAATCTAAGGAATCTAATCTAGAGGTTAATTATGAAATTAGCATTATTAAGTGATCTAACCATTTAATTAAAGAGATTCTAACTAAGATATATTTTTTTATAGACAACCTAAGTTAATATAGGGGTTTATTAACATAAAGTAATGAAAGAATTAAACAAACAAATAAATAATTATACATGTAAAAAAATTAAATGACATGCTCAATTAATAATGTATCAAAAATAAAATTAAATATAATTACAAGTGATCAAATTATATACAATGAAATCATGTGAACAAATAAGTAATTAAATCTAATTACATGTTAAAGTATATATATATATATATTTGAAATGTAATTTATTGATCAAGAGCAAGTCCATCGGCCTCGTTAAAAAACCTCCCTACATCCTATGGAGGAAAAAGAGTGCACGATGAAAATTCTTAATTACAAACTCAATGACTACTTCGAGTAACATGAATCACTTTTACGCGTGCCAGGTATGGACATACATCTGGCAGCTATATTGCAAGCACCCATTACTATAGATACACACCCCTTATTGTTACACCTTTAGTAAATAGTCCCTCACTACAGACAACCAAACAAACTAAAGTAATACTACCCACTTTAAAGTAACGTAAAAGATCAAGAACAACAGTCGGACAAACCATATTTTCAACGTGCCTAGAACCCCGCAACTTTGGAAATTAATTACCTGAAGCTCTAAAAAATTGCTATCCACTGTAACCTCCACCCTGATGCTGTCCATCGTGAGATTAAATACTGGCCGCCGCATGATAAACTGCCACCAAGTCTTCCTTTCTACGAATTCCCTTCTTGGCGAGGATGTCGGCACTAGAGTTGGCCTCTCTGCAAATGCACTCTAAAGACCACTTGAACCCTCTGTTTTCCTGAATAGCTGAGAGAATAATCTTCTTGAAGATGTCGGGAGCCAAATTCGGATTCTTAAACCACTGAACTACACTACTACTGTCAATTTCCACACTCACAGTGTATGTCCTCCATTCTGGGAAAGAACCAATTAATCTAACGGCTTCGGCAATTGCTAGGATTTCAGCAGTTGAAACATCCATATAGCCTACAGATTTGGAAAAAATTTACCAGATTTTCTCGCTGCTATCTCGCAGAATACCCCCGATCCCAGCCGCTCTATAACTCCCCGATACGGCCCCATCAACATTGAACTTTAAGTGGCCCTTGCTCGGAGGGAGCCATCGAACCTGTTTTTCGCTTTTTGCCTCATGAAAAAGATCTTTAAATGCGACTCGCAGGTTACATAAATCCGACACAGACATTTGGCATTCACTCCATTTTTCCTTACACCACAAGGCCATTCTTACCAAGAAAACTTCGAACATTGCATTACGAGATGGACTCGAGCCTTTGAACATAACTTCGTTACGATGTAGCCAGATAGTCCAAATTAATCCAAAAAAAGCTAGATTCCAAATAAATGGATAACTAAAACCATTATAACATTCATGCCAAATGAGAAGTAGATTGTTCAAACTATCAGGCATCACAATATTAATATTCCACAGCTTGCACCAGTTTTGCCAAAGTGCCCATGATACATTGCATTCGCAAAAGAGGTGAAATGGAGTTTCCTCCTTATCGTCACAGAACACACACTTCAGAGAAGACAGAGATCTCAAACCTCGTTTGAAGAGTTCAGATTTGGTGGGTATTCTCCCGTGAAGTAATCTCCAAACAAAACTTTCAACCTTTGGAGGGGCGATGTTAGCCCAAACCAGCTTCCACGTGCGATTATCGTTAACACTGATGTTCCCATCCAGGCTACAAAAAGACTTAGGACTATAGAGTCCATTAGAGGATCCGCTCCATCTCAGACTGTCCTGCCCATATCCACCAGGTTTACCGTCGTTTATCGTTTTCATGAAATCCTCCCATTGTTGTTTTTCCCAGTCAAATACTGCTCTTCGGAGTTGGATATTCCACTGCCAGCACTTGCCATCAAAGGTTCCAAATTCTGCAATTGTTCTGTGCTTCTTAGCGGCTAGAGCATAAATTCTAGGAAACTTTGCTCGTAATGGGACTATTTAGCACCATTTTTCCTCCCAAAAATTAATGAGTCTGCCATCTCCCACCACAAATTTAATATTACTCAGCCATGGACCCGACTCGTCTTCCAGCGGTGAAGTGATATCCCGCCATACCTTAGATTTGCTTGATTTGTTGCGAACCGTGGGGATGATACCCAGAGAATTATTCTCATATCTGATGTTAATGACCCTCCTCCAAAGCGACTCGGGTTCAGCTCCATAACGCCAAAGCCACTTATTTAGCAGGGCCCTATTCTTCAATTTCATATCCACTAGTCCCAATCCACCTCTCCTTATTGGTTGACATAGCACCTTCCATCCGATCCAGTGAATTGATCGCTTTTCAACACCTCCCCATAGAAACTTGCTGATCAATTTGTTGAGCTGATTACAATAAACGCTGGCATTTTGAAAATCGACATGTAATACACGGGTAGGTTGGAAAGAACCCCTTTTATAATAACAAAGTCTTCCGTTGAAAGATAACAATCGAGACTTCCAACTGGCCAGCCTTCTATTAAATGACTCCATCACTGGATTCCATATTGCCTGGGAGTTTCTTACAATTCCTAACGGCATGCCCAAATATTTGCACGGGAGATCTTCTGTGGAACACTTTATCAGTTTTGCCCAATTTTCAAGAGTCGCCTTATCCAAGCTGATACCAATCAGCTTCGATTTGGCCAAGTTCAATCGAAGCCCAGATGCTAATTCAAATCCCCTTAGAATTATGACTATATTCTTGATCTGCGACTCACCAGCTTCACTGAAAACAATTAGATCATCTGCGAATTGGATATGTGAAACAGACATCTCGCTGTTACCAATTTTAATAGCTTCGAAAATACCCAAGCTTGCGGCATTTTTTAGGATAACGCTTAATGCCTTAGCCACGATGTTAAATAAGAGGGGAGATAAAGGACACCCTTGGCGAAGACCTCTTTTAATGCTGAAGCTAGGGGTTGGCGAACCATTCACGAGGACTGCTATATTAGCAGAGGATATACAGAAGAGTACCCATGACAGCCACTTGTTTGGAAACCCAACCTTCTTCATGACTAGCATTAAGAAACACCAATCCATTAAGTCTTAAGGATAAAACTTTGGTGACCAATTAATAGATACTGCCCACGAGACTTATTGGTCGATAGTCCTCTATTGAAGTCGGAGAAGAGTTCTTGGGAATCAAAACAATGAATGATTTGTTAAAGGTGGAATCCGACACCACTCCATTCGAAAACTCGGAAAAACATTCCAAAAAATCCTACTTGATCACATTCCAGTATCTTTTCAAGAACCCAATGTTGAAGCCGTCTGGACCGGGTGCTCGTGAGCCGTCCATTGACCATAACACATTTTTTATTTCCTCTTCGGAAAAGTCCTTACTTAGGGCTTCTGCTGTTTCTGAGGAGAAATATTTCATTGTGCTATCTAAATCTTTAACTGGCATTGTAACAGAGGAATTGTAGATCTCCTTGAAGCGTTCGAAAATAAGCTGTTTAATCTTGCCTTGGTCTGTAAATGTTTGCCCTTCACATTGCAAAGACGAGATCCAATTAGCTGTTCTTCTCGCGGATGCAAACAGATGAAAAAACTTCGTATTCCTGTCTCCTACTTTAAACCATTTGAGACGGGATTTTTGCAACCACTCCCTCTCTTCTCTTCGATAGCAATTCCAAAGTTTAACCCGGAGATGTTTTAGTTTCGTTCTCACCACTTCCTCCGCTGTACCATTTTGAACTTTTCTTTCAACTTCCAGTACATTTTTTTCTAAGGCAACACTATCTTCCCCGCCTTTTAGTTTTCTGCTGTTTAACCAACTTTTAGATTCAATCCTACATTGCTCCAAGAAGTGTCCGATCCCCTTTCCCTTAGCTTTAGAAGCCGCCTTATCCACCACCTTCTCATAATCTTCCTCGTCAGCCCCAAAATCAAACCATCTAAACGGCTTCGGATCTCTGTTTTGAATATTTCTACACAGCAGTATAAGCTTGTGATCGGATATACTGCACATTCCCAGTTTTTGGATTATGTCTGGCAGCCTCCCCAGGATATCAGCTGACATTAAGAACCTGTCCAAACGGAAAAACGCTGGGTCCTCTCGGTTGTTGCTCCAGGTGTACGCGCCCCCAGCCAGTGGTAAATCGATGAGACCTACCTCCCCGATGAAAGTTTCAAAATCCTCCATGGCTCTTTTGTGAAAATGGGCACCTGATTTTTCGCATTGTCTTCGCACTATGTTAAAGTCGCCTCCAATTAGAACCGGAAGCTTCAATATATTACCAAATAAAGCTATCACATACATTTAAACAAATACCATATATACTACTATATACACATAAGGAAATATAACATTGCCAAAAAAATAATTATGTATCTGAAATAAATCAATCTATTTATACATAAAAATGCATAAAATTAACCAGGGAACTAAAGTGAAGTACATATAAAAACGTATCAAAATTAAGGTAAAAAAAGTTAATTTACATATGTACATTTGTATTTGCTATATAAAAAGAAAATGATTTGCTATATAAAAAAGTTATAAAAAGAGAATAAATTAAAACACAAGTTAAGAGTACACCACATAAAAAAGAATAAACAAAGAGTTAAATGCGAAAATGGGGTTGAGATTGAATAACGTAACAACTAAAATATAAGACAATAGAACGAAAATGGAATAAATCAAAACAAAATGAAAAAAATTAAAAACATGAATTAAACATAGCAGAATTGAAAGAAATGTACAATAAAGATGTGAAAAATTAAAGAAATAGAAATTGAAGAGCAAGAAAAAAGGAATGAAATTTGAAGGAGCATAAATTGTAAAATAAAAAGAGGAATAAAAATAATAAAATTGTGGAGGAATTTTTACACGTTGTAACACTTTATATCTTTAGATCTTCACTGTTGTGATGTCAAAATAAAAATAAAATCTTTAACCAAGAAAAGGCTAAAAAAACTTTAGTTTTTTATTTTTGAAGAAACCCTAAAATTAAAAACGGTAAAAACATATTCCCTATTATGCTAAATATACTTGTGTAATTTTGATTTTTAATTAGGCTTTAGTCTCAGACGAAAATAAGTGATTACACACATGAGAAGTGCCCGTGCTTGATAGCTAGGCTGAATCCAGGACCAACTTCCTGCATAACATCTTAACCCTTAAATTATTTCAAATGATTTGTATAAATATTTTTAAACCATGATATTTATTACAAGTTTTAAGAAAAAATTTCCTGGCATTTACACTCGTCTCTGTTTATCTCTAAGTTTAATTAGATGCAGTTTACGCTTCTTTAAGGCATGAAAAATATGTTAAAAATTTAAGGTTAGGGTTCTCATCGAAGTACTGTTAATATTTTAGATTTAACAGATGAGGGAAATAGAGAAGCAAGAATTATACTATTCTCTTCAGATAAACAGATCCAATTAATTGGGACGGTGAAATCAAACTCTAAGCTGAATCATAATAATGAAATCATGACACGTTCTTGTTCCTAAGCATTCATCCCAGCCTTAGTTAGGAAAACATCTTACTAATATACATAAAGTAATAAAATTAATACCAACAACTAGTTCATCCAGTGAGATGAAACATTAGATCTTTTAAATAAAATCAGATTCGAGTTTCAACGTTGTGAATGGAATAATTAGATTGGGAGGATCACTGTATAATAAATTTATATATGACTCGATTTAAATTAATCAACCAACAAATTAAATATTGATGATTATTAAAAAACAAAAATAATAAGGGCAAATAATCTACCCCTAGAATAAAAGCAATACCGACTATGATTGTTCAAGTAAAAGATTGTTTATTATGACACGTATCCAGAATCATTAAAACCATTTTGAGGTTAGTTGAGGCATAAACCATATATTTGAAATGTATACAAAGAAAAAGCCTTCCTGTGGAAGCAGGCAGGTGGATGTAATAAAAGTTGGATGACATGTGGCTGGTTGTAGTAGCGAACTGCATAATTTGAACACAATCATAATGTAATGACTTGACCCAAGAGAGTGTCTCTTGAATAACAGCACAAGCCTCTACCACCTTCGGATCGAAAACAAGTCGAGAATGACCTGACAACCAACACTCAACATGCCCATCGACGTGTAGTAGGTGACAGTTGCTCATAAATGGATGGAAAACTACATCAAATCTTAATGGGGGATTTGGATCGGATAATATCTAATTACCACATTTAATTTAACAACTTTCCATTCACTCAAGTTTTGGCTATAAAAACCCTCAAGCCCCTATCCACAGTCCACACAACAATCAGCAATCAACAATAGCACTTTACTTGCAAGTTGCAACTTCTTTAAAATCCTTTTCTTTTTATCTTCTTGTAGGAAATCAATATGGCCAGCTCTTTGCCCATTAAGCTTGCATGCATGGTGGTGTTTTGCTTGGTTGTGGGTGCACCCCTGGCTCAAGGAGCCATAAGTTGTGGTCAAGTCACATCCTCCCTCGCACCCTGCATGCCTTACCTGACCAGCGGCGGTGATGTTCCTCCAGGTTGCTGCAGTGGGATCAAATCCCTCGACGCCGCCGCCCAGACAACACCCGACCGCCAAGCAGCATGCAACTGCCTCAAAAGTGCGGCAGCCAGCATGAATGGCATCAATTATAGCCTTGCAAGTGGACTCCCAGGCAAGTGCGGTGTGAGCATCCCTTACCAGATCAGCCCCAGCACTGACTGCAAAAGGTTCCTATCTAATATTAATTAGTGAGTTGATTGGTTATGCTTATTAATTTATTAACTGATGGATGATCTATTTTTGTTGTTGTTGTTGCATTTGCAGCGTAAAGTGAAAGTTTGGGCATGGAAGTCGATCAGCTATTGGAAGGGAAAATAATGATAGCAAAAGAATAAAAATGGATGTTAAAAATCCATAGGGATAGTCGGATAGTCTAGTACTCCCATTTCGAGTTATCCTGGATGTAGAGTTGTTCGTTGTGTACTAGGTCGTTTTATGCGACTATATAATATTATCTTTTACCCACTTTTATTATTTTTTCTTTTTTATTCAAGTATTATTATAAATATATCAACAATATCTAGAGCATGTGGTTAAAACTCTCAATTGATATCCTCCCTTTCTCTTAAGTTGTGTGTTCAAGACCAAGCAGGAGCAAAATTCTCGTTCCCCTTCCCCAGTGGCGGAACATCACGGGGGCCACAGGGGATCCTAATTTCTTTAAGAAAAAAAGATAAAATTAGTGTATTAATCCTTCAATTTTTATAAAATTTTATTTTAGCCCCCCTCAAAACTTTTAGTCTCATTTTGGTCCCCTCCATTACAAATTTCTAGTTCCGCCCCTGCCCTTCCCCACTTTCAATGTAGAAATTGTTAAAAAAAGTAATCAGTTTATACAACAATTGTATAAAGACAATCCAAATATCCGATAAAACCCGACTTGTTGTTGATCCGGCCTGTAAGTGACCCCAACATGTTAACTGACCTAACCTATAAATGAGTAAAGTAAGTGGTTCCCTTTGTATTCAGTTTAACCCCGAAACTCTTAATTATTTGGAGGAAATTACTTACGCAATCCAAAGCTTAATATTTTATTTTTTTTCAATTTTTTATATACCTAGAACTTTTAACTTAGAGGAAATTACCTACCCAATCCAAAATTTAATATTTTAATTTTGTATGTACCCAAAACTCTTAATTGTTTGAGAGGAAAACTACCCACTCAATCCAAAATCCAATTTTTTTAATTTTTTTCATATATCCTAAACCCTATTATCCAATTTACAAACCATATATTCTTAAACCACATACTCTAAACCTTAAATCCAAATTCTATACCCCTAAAATATATTATAATAATAATAATCATCATCATCATTATTAGGCCTAAAGATGTAAAAAGTCCTTGAATTTTTGAAAAGAAAATCAATTAAGCCCCTAAATTCTTTTACACATAGTTAAGCCATTGAGCCGATAAATTGAATCAATTAAGTAATTTGACCAATTTTGACCATTACATTTTTATTGTTATTTCCTTTGGACTGTTACATTATAAACTACAATTTTATCATGTGAAATTTACATATTTTTAAAAATATATGTTCTTATAAGTTTATTTTAGGATTTTTAAATAATTTTTTAAATAAGATAAAATTTTTAGAAAAAGTCAAGTGATAACATTGAGACATGACACACTGCATCAATTGATAAAATATTGTTAGTTGCAACAGTCAATGATGATCAAGGGGCTTAATTGATTCAAATCATTGATTCAAATGCTTAATTGGGTGTAAAAAATTTAGGGGCTTAATTGATTTTTTTTAAGATCAAGGGCTTCTTACAGCCTTAAGCCTTTTTATTATTAAAGCTAAAAATGTTATTGTTGTTATTAGTTTATTATTATTTGAAAATAAATATAATTTGATCTTGTTTACTCGTTAATTTGTTGTTTTTGTTAGTGTAAAGACTATTGGATCATAGTGCACCCGTATCGAAACAACATCAAGACATTTCGATTGTTTCGATACATGGTTAGTTAAGTTGGTTAAGAAGGCATAATATGGAAGTTAACAATGTTTACAGATTGGTTACTGTATTTAGGACGAGTCAATTGGATGAGTAAATGAACTCCAAATTGCATGAAATTTTACAGGCTTGTTGTTATTGTGTTGAATTTCATTAAAATACAATCAATTGCATCGAACGACCTCTAATTTGTCAAGATTTATAGTTTAGTCCCTAAAATTTGAAATAGTTTATGTAATGGTCCTAAACGATTGATCACCGTTTCATATTGATGTATTGGACTAAAATGCATGTTTGGTAATGATTTAATAGTAGTACATTGAATATATGAAGTTATGAATTGAAATTTTATCGCATCGAATATTGTGTTGTTCATCGGTAGCACTCTCCGACCTCGTTCTCGACCAGGCCGGGAAGGGGGTGTTACACTTACCGGCAACAACCTCTTCCCATTTCCTTGTGTTTTTAATGGGAATCTAAATCTAACGATCAAAATTAAAAGTTTTCCCATCTAACGGCTCTAACATTCTGTCGTTTCTTAGTCGTATACTAACTTGTCGTTCTTTATACTCTCCCAACGTCCTTAGTTTCCCTAGAACGCCCATAAAACGACCCTTACTTGGTCACTAATATTTTATTTTGTGGTTCGTGAACATATTTGCATATGATTAAAGTGAAAATCCCTGAAGTCTAATTTTCTAACCTCAATGGCATATATCAAAAGTCTAATTAATCTAAAAGGCATTATTTTGAAGGTAATAGTTCTAGTTAAAAGCATAAATTAAAATTAAAAAATTATTTACAAGGCCCTAAATATACAACTCTAATTAATATACTAAGCTACCAAGAGACTAACCTAAAGGGCTAGATTTAAATTAAGAAATAAATCTAAGGAATCTAATCTAGAGGTTAATTATGAAATTAGCATTATTAAGTGATCTAACCATTTAATTAAAGAGATTCTAACTAAGATATATTTTTTTATAGACAACCTAAGTTAATCTAGGGGTTTATTAACATAAAGTAATGAAAGAATTAAACAAACAAATAAATAATTATGCATGTAAAAAAATTAAATGACATGCTCAATTAATAATGTATCAAAAATAAAATTAAATATAATTACAAGTGATCAAATTATATACAATGAAATCATGTGAACAAATAAGTAATTAAATCTAATTACATGTTAAAGTATATATATATATATATATATATTGAAATGTAATTTATTGATCAAGAGCAAGTCCATCGGCCTCGTTAAAAAACCTCCCTACATCCTATGGAGGAAAAAGAGTGCACGATGAAAATTCTTAATTACAAACTCAATGACTACTTCGAGTAACATGAATCACTTTTACCCGTGCCAGGTATGGACATACAACTGGCAGCTATATTGCAAGCACCCATTACTATAGATACACACCCCTTATTGTTACACCTTTAGTAAATAGTCCCTCACTACAGACAACCAAACAAACTAAAGTAATACTACCCACTTTAAAGTAACGTAAAAGATCAAGAACAACAGTCGGACAAACCATATTTTCAACGTGCCTAGAACCCCGCAACTTTGGAAATTAATTACCTGAAGCTCTAAAAAATTGCTATCCACTGTAACCTCCACCCTGATGCTGTCCGTCGTGAGATTAAATACTGGCCGCCGCATGATAAACTGCCACTAAGTCTTCCTTTCTGCGAATTCCCTTCTTGGCGAGGATGTCGGCACTAGAGTTGGCCTCTCTGCAAATGCACTCTAAAGACCACTTGAACCCTCTGTTTTTCTGAATAGCTGAGAGAATAATCTTCTTGAAGATGTCGGGAGCCAAATTCGGATTCTTAAACCACTGAATTACACTACTACTGTCACTTTCCACACTCACAGTGTATGTCCTCCATTCTGGGAAAGAACCAATTAATCTAACGGCTTCGACAATTACTAGGATTTCAGCAGTTGAAACATCCATATAGCCTACAGATTTGGAAAAAATTAACCAGATTTTCTCGCTGCTATCTCGCAGAATACCCCCGATCCCAGCCGCTCTATAACTCCCCGATACGGCCCCATCAACATTGAACTTTAAGTGGCCCATGCTCGGAGGGAGCCATCGAACCTGCTTTTCGCTTTTTGCCTCATGAAAAAGATCTTTAAATGTGACTCGCAGGTTACATAAATCCGACACAGACATTTGGCATTCACTCCATTTTTCCTTACACCACAAGGCCATTCTTACCAAGAAAACTTCGAACATTGCATTACGAGATGGACTCGAGCCTTTGAACATAACTTCGTTACGATGTAGCCAGATAGTCCAAATTAATCCAAAAAAAGCTAGATTCCAAATAAATGGATAACTAAAACCATTATAACATTCATGCCAAATGAGGAGTAGATTGTACAAACTATCAGGCATCACAATATTAATATTCCACAGCTTGCACCAGTTTTGCCAAAGTACCCATGATACATTGCATTCGCAGAAGAGGTGAAATGGAGTTTCCTCCTTATCGTCATAGAACACACACTTCAGAGAAGACAGAGATCTCAAACCTCGTTTGAAGAGTTCAAATTTGGTGGGTATTCTCCCGTGAAGTAATCTCCAAACAAAACTTTCAACCTTTGGAGGGGCGATGTTAGCCCAAACCAGCTTCCACGTGCGATTATCGTTAACACTGATGTTCCCATCCAGGCTACAAAAAGACTTAGGACTATAGAGTCCATTAGAGGATCCGCTCCATCTCAAACTGTCCTGCCCATATCCACCAGGTTTACCGTCGTTTATCGTTTTCATGAAATCCTCCCATTGTTGTTTTTCCCAGTCAAATACTGCTCTTCGGAGTTGGATATTCCACTGCCAGCACTTGCCATCAAAGGTTCCAAATTCTGCAATTGTTCTGTGCTTCTTAGCGGCTAGAGCATAAATTCTAGGAAACTTTGCTCGTAATGGGACTATTTAGCACCATTTTTCCTCCCAAAAATTAATGAGTCTGCCATCTCCCACCACAAATTTAATATTACTCAGCCATGGACCCGACTCGTCTTCCAGCGGTGAAGTGATATCCCGCCATACCTTAGATTTGCTTGATTTGTTGCGAACCGTGGGGATGATACCCAGAGAATTATTCTCATATCTGATGTTAATGACCCTCCTCCAAAGCGACTCGGGTTCAGCTCCATAACGCAAAAGCCACTTATTTAGCAGGGCCCTATTCTTCAATTTCATATCCACTAGTCCCAATCCACCTCTCCTTATTGGTTGACATAGCACCTTCCATCCGATCCAGTGAATTGATCGCTTTTCAACACCTCCCCATAGAAACTTGCTGATCAATTTGTTGAGCTGATTACAATAAACGCTGGCATTTTGAAAATCGACATGTAATACACGGGTAGGTTGGAAAGAACCGCTTTTATAATAACAAAGTCTTCCGTTGAAAGATAACAGTCGAGACTTCCAACTGGCCAGCCTTCTATTAAATGACTCCATCACTGGATTCCATATTGCCCGGGAGTTTCTTACAATTCCTAACGTCATGCCCAAATATTTGCACGGGAGATCTTCTGTGGAACACTTTATCAGTTTTGCCCAATTTTCAAGAGTCGCCTTATCCAAGCTGATACCAATCAGCTTTGATTTGGCCAAGTTCAATCGAAGCCCAGATGCTAATTCAAATCCCCTTAGAATTATGACTATATTCTTGATCTGCGACTCACCAGCTTCACTGAAAACAATCAGATCATCTGCGAATTGGATATGTGAAACAGACATCTCGCTATTACCAATTTTAATAGCTTCGAAAATACCCAAGCTTGCGGCATTTTTTAGGATAGCGCTTAATGCCTTAGCCACGATGTTAAATAAGAGGGGAGATAAAGGACACCCTTGGCGAAGACCTCTTTTAATGCTGAAGCTAGGGGTTGGCGAACCATTCACGAGGACTGCTATATTAGTAGAGGATATACAGAAGAGTACCCATGACAGCCACTTGTTTGGAAACCCAACCTTCTTCATGACTAGCATTAAGAAACCCCAATCCACAGTGTCGTACGCTTTCCTGAAATCCACTTTAAAAATGATCCCTGGTTTCTCCCGTCTCTTCATTAAATCCGTGATTTCGTTAGAGATCAGAATGCAGTCTAGTATCTGCTTCCCCGGACAAAATGCGAACTGGGTGTCGCCTATAATTTCCTATCGATGTCCATTAAGTCTTAAGGATAAAACTTTGGTGACCAATTAATAGATACTGCCCACGAGACTTATTGGTCGATAGTCCTCTATTGAAGTCGGAGAAGTGTTCTTGGGAATCAAAACAATGAATGATTTGTTAAAGGTGGAATCCGACACCACTCAATTCGAAAACTCGGAAAAAAAATTCCAAAACATCCTACTTGATCACATTCCAGTATCTTTTCAAGAACCCAATGTTGAAGCCGTCTGGACCGGGTGCTCGTGAGCCGTCCATTGACCATAACACATTTTTTATTTCCTCTTCGGAAAAGTCCTTACTTAGGGCTTCTGCTGTTTCTGAGGAGAAAGATTTCATTGTGCATTCTAAATCTTTAACTGGCATTGTAACAAAGGAATTGTAGATCTCCTTGAAGCGTTCGAAAATAAGCTGTTTAATCTTGCCTTGGTCTGTAAATGTTTGCCCTTCACATTGCAAAGACGAGATCCAATTAGCTCTTCTTCTCGTGGATGCAAACAGATGAAAGAACTTCGTATTCCTGTCTCCTACTTTAAACCATTTGAGACGGGATTTTTGCAACCACTCCCTCTCTTCTCTTCGATAGCAATTCCAGAGTTTAACCCGGAGATGTTTTAGTTTCGTTCTCACCACTTCCTCCGCTGTACCATTTTGAACTTTTCTTTCAACTTCCAGTACATTTTTTTCTAAGGAAACACTATCTTCCCCGCCTTTTAGTTTTCTGCTGTTTAACCAACTTTTAGATTCAATCCTACATTGCTCCAAGAAGTGTCCGATCCCCTTTCCCTTAGCTTTAGAAGCCGCCTTATCCACCACCTTCTCATAATCTTCCTCGTCAGCCCCAAAATCAAACCATCTAAACGGCTTCGGATCTCTGTTTTGAATATTTCTACACAGCAGTATAAGCTTGTGATCGGATATACTGCACATTCCCAGTTTTTGGATTATGTCTGGCAGCCTCCCCAGGATATCAGCTGACATTAAGAACCTGTCCAAACGGAAAAACGCTGGGTCCTCTCGGTTGTTGCTCCAGGTGTACGCGCCCCCAGCCAGTGGTAAATCGATGAGACCTACCTCCCCGATGAAAGTTTCAAAATCCTCCATGGCTCTTTTGTGAGAATGGGCACCTGATTTTTCGCATTGTCTTCGCACTATGTTAAAGTCGCCTCCAATTAGAACCGGAAGCTTCAATATATTACCAAATAAAGCTATCACATACATTTAAACAAATATCATATATACTACTATATATACATAAGGAAATATAACATTGC
Organism: Hibiscus tridactylites; assembly: GCA_958450335.1. Classification (NCBI taxonomy): domain Eukaryota; kingdom Viridiplantae; phylum Streptophyta; class Magnoliopsida; order Malvales; family Malvaceae; genus Hibiscus; species Hibiscus tridactylites. The sequence goes on from OY288279.1 coordinate 73,298,991, forward strand.
CAAAAATATAATTATGTATCTGAAATAAATCAATTTATTTATACAAAATGCATAAAATTAATTAGGGAACTAAAGTGAAGTACATATAAAAACGTATCAAAATTAAGGTAAAAAAAGTTAATTTACATATGTACATTTGTATTTGCTATATAAAAAGAAAATGATTTGCTATATAAAAAAGTTATAAAAAGAGAATAAATTAAAACACAAGTTTAGAGTACACCACATAAAAAAGAATAAACAAAGAGTTAATTGCGAAAATGGGGTTGAGATTGAATAACGTAACAACTAAAATATAAGACAATAGAACGAAAATGGAATAAATCAAAACAAAATGAAAAAAAATTAAAAACATGAATTAAACATAGCAGAATTGAAAGAAATGTACAATAAAGATGTGAAAATTAAAGAAATAGAAATTGAAGAGCAAGAAAAAAGGAATGAAATTTGAAGGAGCATAAATTGTAAAATAAAAAGAGGAATAAAAATAATAAAATTGTGGAGGAATTTTTACACGTTGTAACACTTTATATCTTTAGATCTTCACTGTTGTGAAGTCAAAATAAAAATAAAATCTTTAACCAAGAAAAGGCTAAAAAAACTTTAGTTTTTATTTTTGAAGAAACCCTAAAATTAAAAACGGTAAAAACATATTCCCTATTATGCTAAATATACTTGTGTAATTTTGATTTTTAATTAGGCTTTAGTCTCAGACGAAAATAAGTGATTACACACATGAGAAGTGCCCGTGCTTGATAGCTAGGCTGAATCCAGGACCAACTTCCTGCATAACATCTTAACCCTTAAATTATTTCAAATGATTTGTATAAATATTTTTAAACCATGATATTTATTACAAGTTTTAAGTAAAAATTTCAGAAGAACAAACTCAACAACCTTAAAAAAAAACAAGTGTCATTAAAGAGGTCCACGAGAGGAAGATTAAATACTATTTCAGATTATTTTATTGTATTTCTTCAAGAAAATAAGGCAATAATGGAATGATAGAAAATGACTCAATCATTTTTTTCAGACCATAAAAGTTCTAACTCTCAAAAGTGGATTGATGTCATTCAAGAAGAGTATAATTTTATGCAAGACAATAAAGTTTAAGAACTTGTCTCGTTACCTTAAGGTGCAAACCAATTTGTTGTAAATAGATATTTAAAACCAAGAGGGATGCAAATGGTAATGTAGATAAGTATAAAGCACGTCTTGTATCTAAAGGATATACTCTAAAAGAAGACATTAATTTTTAGAGACTTTCTCTTCAGTTTTATTGAAAGACTCTTTCAAGATAATTATTACACTTGTTGCTTGTTTTAGTCTTAAGCTACATTAGAAAGATGTTAAGCTTGTTTTTTTCAATGGTGACATTGAAAAAACTATTTATATGGTACAATCATAGAGTTGTGTCTTATGATACAATATCAATGATATGTAAATTAAAGAAATCTATCTATGAGCTTATGTAGGACTCTTATTAATGAAATTATAAATTTCATGTTGATTATCTCATTCGGTTTTGAGATAAAATTTGGTTGACAATTGTATGTACTACTAGTTCAGTGGGAGTAAACCAAGTGACACTCATATTGCTAAATTAGATAAGTATTATCTTACTCAATGCCCTAAAAGTAACCTTGAATTTTAGAAAATCTAAAAGATTCTCTATACATAAGCTATTGAGAATCTAATTTATGCTTACGTATGTATGCGTTCGGAAATTGTGTACATTGTTGAAATGTTAGATAGATATTTAAGAAATTCTAGTATGGACTATTGGATAGCAGCCAATAGAGTTATGAGATATTTTTAGAGAACAAAAATTACATGCTCACATGTCGAAGTTCTGGTAAGTTAGAGATCATTAGGTTTACAGACTTCGGTTCTAATAGAATATTGATGCAAACGAATTTTGTCACATGAACTGCTACTTATAGATTGAATAGAAAGACCACTTCAGTTATTTTGTGACAATAAATATGCATTCATTTATTCTATAAACAATAGGAACACTTCAAATTTAAAGCACATAAATATTAAGTTCCTAGTTGTTAAAGAAAATTCAGAGTGGTTGTGTGTCTATAGAGCATGTTGGTACAAACTCCATAATTGCGCGCATATTAAGAAACTGTCACCCTAGGTCTTTCATGAGTACACAACTCATGTGGGTGTAATGTTATTTAAGGATATTCGGTTTTAGTGGGAGTTTGTAATTTTGAAAAATGCTCATTCGGTTTAGACACAATTTCAGTTACTTCAGTTTTAAGTTATTTAAGATTATTTTCTGCAGAAATAAAGTTCTTTTGGTTTATGCACACTCTGAATTCAGTAAAGTTGATCTCACTAAGGTTTAGGAGGACCAATTGGAAATAGACATGTATGGTTCACATTTCATGTAATTTTCCATGCTACATATCCATGATTGATCTATGTCATTTGACTATATTTGTATACGTGACCATTGATGGGTCCAGTCATGATTGATATGGCGAAGACCGCTTTGATCCTATGTGGATATAGTTGATGGACGAGATTGTTATAGAATACCTATTATATAATAGCAAAATTTTGAGCTCATAAGGTTGTACATTTATCAGGAAACATATGTTGCCCAAGTGGGAGATTGTTGGATTTAAATCCCTAATTGTGGGCACTTATGTAAAATGTATGTTGCTATAAAGTATGACACAAAAAATAAAGTGACCAATTAAGTTAAGCGTGTCATAGGTATTAAAATGTCATGGAAATAAAAGTGTAGATACCATAAGATATATTTATAATTCAATGAGGGGCAGAGTTATAAATATTTAATAGTTTGATTTAATAATCAACTATATAAAGAGGTAGTGGTCCCCAAGAAATAGGTTAACTTGTTTTTCTCTCCTTCCCCGTCAGAGAGTTTTACTTCAAGAGATAACCTATCTTCTTGGAAGATCAATACCAAATATTTTGATTTCAACATCAAGATTCAAGATATTCAATCTATCAATGAATTCAGGTACGCTTCCGCACTCGGTTTATTCAGTTTATTATTCTTGATGATTTGACATGATAGATCCTGGGGTTTAGATTTTATATTAATTTATGATTTGATTCTAACACAGTCCACACAACAATCAGCAATCAACAATAGCACTTTACTTGCAAGTTGCAACTTCTTTAAAATCCTTTTCTTTTTATCTTCTTGTAGGAAATCAATATGGCCAGCTCTTTGCCCATTAAGCTTGCATGCATGGTGGTGTTTTGCTTGGTTGTGGGTGCACCCCTGGCTCAAGGAGCCATAAGTTGTGGTCAAGTCACATCCTCCCTCGCACCCTGCATGCCTTACCTGACCAGCGGCGGTGATGTTCCTCCAGGTTGCTGCAGTGGGATCAAATCCCTCGACGCCGCCGCCCAGACAACACCCGACCGCCAAGCAGCATGCAACTGCCTCAAAAGTGCGGCAGCCAGCATGAATGGCATCAATTATAGCCTTGCAAGTGGACTCCCAGGCAAGTGCGGTGTGAGCATCCCTTACCAGATCAGCCCCAGCACTGACTGCAAAAGGTTCCTATCTAATATTAATTAGTGAGTTGATTGGTTATGCTTATTAATTTATTAACTGATGGATGATCTATTTTTGTTGTTGTTGTTGTATTTGCAGCGTAAAGTGAAAGTTTGGGCATGGAAGTCGATCAGCTATTGGAAGGGAAAATAATGATAGCAAAAGAATAAAAATGGATGTTAAAAATCCATAGGGATAGTCGGATAGTCTAGTACTCCCATTTCGAGTTATCCTGGATGTAGAGTTGTTCGTTGTGTACTAGGTCGTTTTATGCGACTATATAATATTATCTTTTACCCACTTTTATTATTTTTTTCTTTTTTATTCAAGTATTATTATAAATATATCAACAATATCTAGAGCATGTGGTTAAAACTCTCAATTGATATCCTCCCTTTCTCTTAGGTTGTGTGTTCAAGACCAAGCAGGAGCAAAATTCCCGTTCCCCTTCCCCAGTGGCGGAACATCACGGGGGCCACAGGGGATCCTAATTTCTTTAAGAAAAAAAAGATAAAATTAGTGTATTAATCCTTCAATTTTTATAAAATTTTATTTTAGCCCCCCTCAAAACTTTTAGTCTCATTTTGGTCCCCTCCATTACAAATTTCTAGTTCCGCCCCTGCCCTTCCCCACTTTCAATGTAGAAATTGTTAAAAAAAGTAATCAGTTTATACAACAATTGTATAAAGACAATCCAAATATCCGATAAAACCCGACTTGTTGTTGATCCGGCCTGTAAGTGACCCCAACTTGTTAACTGACCTAACCTATAAATGAGTAAAGTAAGTGGTACCCTTTGTATTCAGTTTAACCCCGAAACTCTTAATTGTTTGGAGGAAATTACTTACGCAATCCAAAGCTTAATATTTTATTTTTTTTCAATTTTTTATATACCTAGAACTCTTAACTGTTTAGAGGAAATTACCTACCCAATCCAAAATTTAATATTTTAATTTTTTATATACCCAAAACTCTTAATTGTTTGAGAGGAAAACTACCCACTCAATCCAAAATCCAATTTTTTTAATTTTTTTCATATATCCTAAACCCTATTATCCAATTTACAAACCATATATTCTTAAACCACATACTCTAAACCTTAAATCCAAATTCTATACCCCTAAAATATATTATAATAATAATAATAATAATCATCATTATTAGGCCTAAAGATGTAAAAAGTCCATGAATTTTTGAAAAGAAAATCAATTAAGCCCCTAAATTCTTTTACACATAGTTAAGCCATTGAGCCGATAAATTGAATCAATTAAGTAATTTGACCAATTTTGACCATTACATTTTTATTGTTATTTCCTTTAGACTGTTACATTATAAACTACAATTTTATCATGTGAAATTTACATATTTTTAAAAATATATGTTCTTATAAGTTTATTTTAGGATTTTTAAATAATTTTTTAAATAAGATAAAAGTTTTAGAAAAAGTCAAGTGACAACATTGAGACATGACACACTGCATCAATTGATAAAATATTGTTAGTTGCAACAGTCAATGATGATCAAGGGGCTTAATTGATTCAAATCATTGATTCAAATGCTTAATTGGGTTTTAAAAATTTAGGGGCTTAATTGATTTTTTTTAAGATCAAGGGCTTCTTACAGCCTTAAGCCTTTTTATTATTAAAGCTAAAAATGTTATTGTTGTTATTAGTTTATTATTATTTGAAAATAAATATAATTTGATCTCGTTTACTCGTTAATTTGTTATTGTTGTTAGTGTAAAGACTATTGGATCATAGTGCACCCGTATCGAAACAACATCAAGACATTTCGATTGTTTCGATACATGGTTAGTTAAGTTGGTTAAAAAGGCATAATCTGGAAGTTAACAATGTTTACAGATTGGTTATTGTATTTAGGACGAGTCAATTGGATGAGTAAATGAACTCCAAATTGCATGAAATTTTACAGGCTTGTTGTTATTGTGTTGAATTTAATTAAAATACAATCAATTGCATCGAAGGACCTCTAATTTGTCAAGATTTATAGTTTAGTCCCTAAAATTTGAAATAGTTTATGTAATGGTCCTAAACGATTGATCACCGTTTCATATTGATGTATTGGACTAAAATGCATGTTTGGTAATGATTTATTAGTAGTACATTGAATATATGAAGTTATGAATTGAAATTTTATCGCATCGAATATTGTGTTGTTCATCGGTAGCACTCTCCGACCTCGTTCTCGACCAGGCCGGAAAGGTGGTATTACACTTACCGGCAACAACCTCTTCCCATTTCCTTGTGTTTTTAATGGGAATCTAAATCTAACGATCAAAATCAAAAGTTTTCCCATCTAACGGCTCTAACATTCTGTCGTTTCTTAGTCGTATACTAACTTGTCGTTCTTTATACTCTCCCAACGTCCGTAGTTTCCCTAGAACGCCCGTAAAACGACCCTTACTTGGTCACTAATATTTTATTTTGTGGTTCGTGAACATATTTGCATATGATTAAAGTGAAAATCCCTGAAGTCTAATTTTCTAACCTCAATGGCATATATCAAAAGTCTAATTAATCTAAAAGGCATTATTTTGAAGGTAATAGTTCTAGTTAAAAGCATAAATTAAAATTAAAAAATTATTTACAAGGCCCTAAATATACAACTCTAATTAATATACTAAGCTACCAAGAGACTAACCTAAAGGGCTAGATTTAAATTAAGAAATAAATCTAAGGAATCTAATCTAGAGGTTAATTATGAAATTAGCATTATTAAGTGATCTAACCATTTAATTAAAGAGATTCTAACTAAGATATATTTTTTTATAGACAACCTAAGTTAATATAGGGGTTTATTAACATAAAGTAATGAAAGAATTAAACCAACAAATAAATAATTATACATGTAAAAAAATTAAATGACATGCTCAATTAATAATGTATCAAAAATAAAATTAAATATAATTACAAGTGATCAAATTATATACAATGAAATCATGTGAACAAATAAGTAATTAAATCTAATTACATGTTAAAGTATATATATATATATATTGAAATGTAATTTATTGATCAAGAGCAAGTCCATCGGCCTCGTTAAAAAACCTCCCTACATCCTATGGAGGAAAAAGAGTGCACGATGAAAATTCTTAATTACAAACTCAATGACTACTTCGAGTAACATGAATCACTTTTACCCGTGCCAGGTATGGACATACAACTGGCAGCTATATTGCAAGCACCCATTACTATAGATACACACCCCTTATTGTTACACCTTTAGTAAATAGTCCCTCACTACAGACAACCAAACAAACTAAAGTAATACTACCCACTTTAAAGTAACGTAAAAGATCAAGAACAACAGTCGGACAAACCATATTTTCAACGTGCCTAGAACCCCGCAACTTTGGAAATTAATTACCTGAAGCTCTAAAAAATTGCTATCCACTGTAACCTCCACCCTGATGCTGTCCGTCGTGAGATTAAATACTGGCCGCCGCATGATAAACTTCCACCAAGTCTTCCTTTCTACGAATTCCCTTCTTGGCGAGGATGTCGGCACTAGAGTTGGCCTCTCTGCAAATGCACTCTAAAGACCACTTGAACCCTTTGTTTTCCTGAATAGCTGAGAGAATAATCTTCTTGAAGATGTCGGGAGCAAAATTTGGATTCTTAAACCACTGAACTACACTACTACTGTCACTTTCCACACTCACAGTGTATGTCCTCCATTCTGGGAAAGAACCAATTAATCTAACGGCTTCGGCAATTGCTAGGATTTCAGCAGTTGAAACATCCATATAGCCTACAGATTTGGAAAAAATTTACCAGATTTTCTCGCTGCTATCTCGCAGAATACCCCCGATCCCAGCCGCTCTATAACTCCCCGATACGGCCCCATCAACATTGAACTTTAAGTGGCCCTTGCTCGGAGGGAGCCATCGAACATGCTTTTCGCTTTTTGCCTCATGAAAAAGATCTTTAAATGCGACTCGCAGGTTACATAAATCCGACACAGACATTTGGCATTCACTCCATTTTTCCTTACACCACAAGGCCATTCTTACCAAGAAAACTTCGAACATTGCATTACGAGATGGACTCGAGCCTTTGAACATAACTTCTTTACGATGTAACCAGATAGTCCAAATTAATCCAAAAAAAGCTAGATTCCAAATAAATGGATAACTAAAACCATTATAACATTCATGCCAAATGAGGAGTAGATTGTTCAAACTATCAGGCATCACAATATTAATATTCCACAGCTTGCACCAGTTTTGCCAAAGTGCCCATGATACATTGCATTCACAGAAGAGGTGAAATGGAGATTCCTCCTTATCGTCACAGAACACACACTTCAGAGAAGACAGAGATCTCAAACCTCGTTTGAAGAGTTCAGATTTGGTGGGTATTCTCCCGTGAAGTAATCTCCAAACAAAACTTTCAACCTTTGGAGGGGCGATGTTATCCCAAACCAGCTTCCACGTGCGATTATCGTTAACACTGATGTTCCCATCCAGGCTACAAAAAGACTTAGGACTATAGAGTCCATTAGAGGATCCGCTCCATCTCAAACTGTCCTGCCCATATCCACCAGGTTTACCGTCGTTTATCGTTTTCATGAAATCCTCCCATTGTTGTTTTTCCCAGTCAAATACTGCTCTTCGGAGTTGGATATTCCACTGCCAGCACTTGCCATCAAAGGTTCCAAATTCTGCAATTGTTCTGTGCTTCTTAGCGGCTAGAGCATAAATTCTAGGAAACTTTGCTCGTAATGGGACTATTTAGCACCATTTTTCCTCCCAAAAATTAATGAGTCTGCCATCTCCCACCACAAATTTAATATTACTCAGCCATGGACCCGACTCATCTTCCAGCGGTGAAGTGATATCCCGCCATACCTTAGATTTGCTTGATTTGTTGCGAACCGTGGGGATGATACCCAGAGAATTATTCTCATATCTGATGTTAATGACCCTCCTCCAAAGCGACTCGGGTTCAGCTCCATAACGCCAAAGCCACTTATTTAGCAGGGCCCTATTCTTCAATTTCATATCCACTAGTCCCAATCCACCTCTCCTTATTGGTTGACATAGCACCTTCCATCCGATCCAGTGAATTGATCGCTTTTCAACACCTCCCCATAGAAACTTGCTGATCAATTTGTTGAGCTGATTACAATAAACGCTGGCATTTTGAAAATCGACATGTAATACACGGGTAGGTTGGAAAGAACCGCTTTTATAATAACAAAGTCTTCCGTTGAAAGATAACAGTCGAGACTTCCAACTGGCCAGCCTTCTATTAAATGACTCCATCACTGGATTCCATATTGCCCGGGAGTTTCTTACAATTCCTAATGGCATGCCCAAATATTTGCACGGGAGATCTTCTGTGGAACACTTTATCAGTTTTGCCCAATTTTCAAGAGTCACCTTATCCAATCTGATACCAATCAGCTTTGATTTGGCCAAGTTCAATCGAAGCCCAGATGCTAATTCAAATCCCCTTAGAATTATGACTATATTCTTGATCTGCGACTCACCAGCTTCACTGAAAACAATCAGATCATCTGCGAATTGGATATGTGAAACAGACATTTCGCTGTTACCAATTTTAATAGCTTCGAAAATACCCAAGCTTGCGGCATTTTTTAGGATAGCGCTTAATGCCTTAGCCACGATGTTAAATAAGAGGGGAGATAAAGGACACCCTTGGCGAAGACCTCTTTTAATGCTGAAGCTAGGGGTTGGCGAACCATTCACGAGGACTACTATATTAGCAGAGGATATACAGAAGAGTACCCATGACAGCCACTTGTTTGGAAACCCAACCTTCTTCATGACTAGCATTAAGAAACCCCGCCTTTTAGTTTTCTGCTGTTTAACCAACTTTTAGATTCAATCCTACATTGCTCCAAGAAGTGTCCGATCCCCTTTCCCTTAGCTTTAGAAGCCGACTTATCCACCACCTTCTCATAATCTTCCTCGTCAGCCCCAAAATCAAACCATCTAAATGGCTTCGGATCTCTGTTTTGAATATTTCTACACAGCAGTATAAGCTTGTGATCGGATATACTGCACATTCCCAGTTTTTGGATTATGTCTGGCAGCCTCCCCAGGATATCAGCTGACATTAAGAACCTGTCCAAACGGAAAAACGCTGGGTCCTCTCGGTTGTTGCTCCAGGTGTACGCGCCCCCAGCCAGTGGTAAATCGATGAGACCTACCTCCCGGATGAAAGTTTCAAAATCCTCCATGGCTCTTTTGTGAAAATGGGCACCTGATTTTTCGCATTGTCTTCGCACTATGTTAAAGTCGCCTCCAATTAGAACCGGAAGCTTCAATATATTACCAAATAAAGCTATCACATACATTTAAACAAATACCATATATACTACTATATATACATAAGGAAATATAACATTGCCAAAAAAATAATTATGTATCTGAAATAAATCAATCTATTTATACATAAAAATGCATAAAATTAATTAGGGAACTAAAGTGAAGTACATATAAAAACGTATCAAAATTAAGGTAAAAAAAGTTAATTTACATATGTACATTTGTATTTGCTATATAAAAAGAAAATGATTTGCTATATAAAAAAGTTATAAAAAGAGAATAAATTAAAACACAAGTTAAGAGTACACCACATAAAAAAGAATAAACAAAGAGTTAAATGCGAAAATGGGGTTGAGATTGAATAACGTAACAACTAAAATATAAGACAATAGAACGAAAATGGAATAAATCAAAACAAAATGAAAAAAATTAAAAACATGAATTAAACATAGCAGAATTGAAAGAAATGTACAATAAAGATGTGAAAAATTAAAGAAATAGAAATTGAAGAGCAAGAAAAAAGGAATGAAATTTGAAGGAGCATAAATTGTAAAATAAAAAGAGGAATAAAAATAATAAAATTGTGGAGGAATTTTTACACGTTGTAACACTTTATATCTTTAGATCTTCACTGTTGTGATGTCAAAATAAAAATAAAATCTTTAACCAAGAAAAGGCTAAAAAAACTTTAGTTTTTTATTTTTGAAGAAACCCTAAAATTAAAAACGGTAAAAACATATTCCCTATTATGCTAAATATACTTGTGTAATTTTGATTTTTAATTAGGCTTTAGTCTCAGACGAAAATAAGTGATTACACACATGAGAAGTGCCCGTGCTTGATAGCTAGGCTGAATCCAGGACCAACTTCCTGCATAACATCTTAACCCTTAAATTATTTCAAATGATTTGTATAAATATTTTTAAACCATGATATTTATTACAAGTTTTAAGAAAAAATTTCCTGGCATTTACACTCGTCTCTGTTTATCTCTAAGTTTAATTAGATGCAGTTTACGCTTCTTTAAGGCATGAAAAATATGTTAAAAATTTAAGGTTAGGGTTCTCATCGAAGTACTGTTAATATTTTAGATTTAACAGATGAGGGAAATAGAGAAGCAAGAATTATACTATTCTCTTCAGATAAACAGATCCAATTAATTGGGACGGTGAAATCAAACTCTAAGCTGAATCATAATAATGAAATCATGACACGTTCTTGTTCCTAAGCATTCATCCCAGCCTTAGTTAGGAAAACATCTTACTAATATACATAAAGTAATAAAATTAATACCAACAACTAGTTCATCCAGTGAGATGAAACATTAGATCTTTTAAATAAAATCAGATTCGAGTTTCAACGTTGTGAATGGAATAATTAGATTGGGAGGATCACTGTATAATAAATTTATATATGACTCGATTTAAATTAATCAACCAACAAATTAAATATTGATGATTATTAAAAAACAAAAATAATAAGGGCAAATAATCTACCCCTAGAATAAAAGCAATACCGACTATGATTGTTCAAGTAAAAGATTGTTTATTATGACACGTATCCAGAATCATTAAAACCATTTTGAGGTTAGTTGAGGCATAAACCATATATTTGAAATGTATACAAAGAAAAAGCCTTCCTGTGGAAGCAGGCAGGTGGATGTAATAAAAGTTGGATGACATGTGGCTGGTTGTAGTAGCGAACTGCATAATTTGAACACAATCATAATGTAATGACTTGACCCAAGAGAGTGTCTCTTGAATAACAGCACAAGCCTCTACCACCTTCGGATCGAAAACAAGTCGAGAATGACCTGACAACCAACACTCAACATGCCCATCGACGTGTAGTAGGTGACAGTTGCTCATAAATGGATGGAAAACTACATCAAATCTTAATGGGGGATTTGGATCGGATAATATCTAATTACCACATTTAATTTAACAACTTTCCATTCACTCAAGTTTTGGCTATAAAAACCCTCAAGCCCCTATCCACAGTCCACACAACAATCAGCAATCAACAATAGCACTTTACTTGCAAGTTGCAACTTCTTTAAAATCCTTTTCTTTTTATCTTCTTGTAGGAAATCAATATGGCCAGCTCTTTGCCCATTAAGCTTGCATGCATGGTGGTGTTTTGCTTGGTTGTGGGTGCACCCCTGGCTCAAGGAGCCATAAGTTGTGGTCAAGTCACATCCTCCCTCGCACCCTGCATGCCTTACCTGACCAGCGGCGGTGATGTTCCTCCAGGTTGTTGCAGTGGGATCAAATCCCTCGACGCCGCCGCCCAGACAACACCCGACCGCCAAGCAGCATGCAACTGCCTCAAAAGTGCGGCAGCCAGCATGAATGGCATCAATTATAGCCTTGCAAGTGGACTCCCAGGCAAGTGCGGTGTGAGCATCCCTTACCAGATCAGCCCCAGCACTGACTGCAAAAGGTTCCTATCTAATATTAATTAGTGAGTTGATTGGTTATGCTTATTAATTTATTAACTGATGGATGATCTATTTTTGTTGTTGTTGTTGCATTTGCAGCGTAAAGTGAAAGTTTGGGCATGGAAGTCGATAAGCTATTGGAAGGGAAAATAATGATAGCAAAAGAATAAAAATGGATGTTAAAAATCCATAGGGATAGTCGGATAGTCTAGTACTCCCATTTCGAGTTATCCTGGATGTAGAGTTGTTCGTTGTGTACTAGGTCGTTTTATGCGACTATATAATATTATCTTTTACCCACTTTTATTATTTTTTCTTTTTTATTCAAGTATTATTATAAATATATCAACAATATCTAGAGCATTTGGTTAAAACTCTCAATTGATATCCTCCCTTTCTCTTAGGTTGTGTGTTCAAGACCAAGCAGGAGCAAAATTCTCGTTCCCCTTCCCCAGTGGCGGAACATCACGGGGGCCACAGGGGATCCTAATTTCTTTAAGAAAAAAAGATAAAATTAGTGTATTAATCCTTCAATTTTTATAAAATTTTATTTTAGCCCCCCTCAAAACTTTTAGTCTCATTTTGGTCCCCTCCATTACAAATTTCTAGTTCCGCCCCTGCCCTTCCCCACTTTCAATGTAGAAATTGTTAAAAAAAGTAATCAGTTTATACAACAATTGTATAAAGACAATCCAAATATCCGATAAAACCCGACTTGTTGTTGATCCGGGCTGTAAGTGACCCCAACATGTTAACTGACCTAACCTATAAATGAGTAAAGTAAGTGGTACCCTTTGTATTCAGTTTAACCCCGAAACTCTTAATTGTTTGGAGGAAATTACTTACGCAATCCAAAGCTTAATATTTTATTTTTTTTTCAATTTTTTATATACCTAGAACTCTTAACTGTTTAGAGGAAATTACCTACTCAATCCAAAATTTAATATTTTAATTTTTTATATACCCAAAACTCTTAATTGTTTGAGAGGAAAACTACCCACTCAATCCAAAATCCAATTTTTTTAATTTTTTTCATATATCCTAAACCTTATTATCCAATTTAAAAACCATATATTCTTAAACCACATACTCTAAACCTTAAATCCAAATTCTATACCCCTAAAATATATTATAATAATAATAATAATTTTTTTCATCAAAAACATATTCAATTTGGTCACCTTTTGTTTAAAAAAAAAACTAAAAAAAAAATCGCTGACTATGCTTTTATTTCTTTTCCCCAATTTTCAGGTCATTTTTATTATTCAAATTAACTTATTTTATTATTTAATCGTTGACCTGATTTTTCTTAAAGAAAGTTCAAATTATTTAAAGGGTTAAAACCTTAATTTTTCCTACTTTTCTTTCATTCAGTTTGCAAGAGAAGAACATTGGTTAAGGGAGAATGAGATTGAAGCAAATAGCAGATAGAATGCAAGGACTAGGAAGAGGATGTGTTAGTTGTTTTGTATTGTTGTTCTTGCCTATATATTATTTTTGGGTAATTTGTGATTTAGGGTTAACATTGTATTTCTTGGGTTAAGGGTTGGTTGTCGATAGTGAATTACTCAAAAAATATTGTGGTGTAATTATTTAGAGTTGATGTATGATTTGTCAAGGTTATTGTTTGTGTTAAGGGTTTTATAGGTTATTGGTAAAATGTTGTAGTTTATGTAGGGTTGATAGTAAAATTATTTAAGAGTTGACGCTTGTGTAAGTGTTTGAAGTAAAATGAATGAAATAAATTGTTTTGCTTTGAAACGCAATGTCAATGTTGTAACGTTAAAAAAATTTGCATAAATCATAAACAGTTAAGTTTAAAGTAAGCATAAAACTTACAACATAAAGAAAACATTATGAAATTAGTAAGCATCAAGCTTAGAAACAACTAATCACTTCATTTAGGAAGAAGCTACTAAACAGAAATAAACTATAAGAAATAATAACTTAGAAATATTCTAAAATTTGGATTAAACTGCTAAACATCAAAGTAAGTTCATATTCAATAACAAAAAAAAGTTGTTAATCAAGTTCAAAGTAGCAGCCATTCATGTCATTCACAAGGACAAATAAAAAATGCCAAATACTACTAAGACGATCCAAAGTGCTAATTGTCAAAGTGATCTGATTGTGCTCAATGGAGATCACCGAGAGATCATTGGAGATCACAAGGAGGACGATCAGACAGACAACATTGTTGGACTCTATTTGTAGCAAACCTACCGATACAATTTCATTGGCAAGGAATATGGCAAATTTTTTACAGACATGGGATTGTCGTTGATGTTTTTGTACCACGGAAAAGGGCAAAAGATGGTTCTTGATTTGGGTTTGTAAGAATGAAAATAAAGGCTGACGCGGAGAGGGTGATTGAAAGATTTGATGGGTTTTGACTGTATGGATCGAGGGTGAGGGTACATATGGCTTTGCGAGATAGGCAGGATTCGTATCGGAGAAAGAAGCGATCAAATTATTAGCGGCATTCTGAATTTGATCCCAGAGGTAATAAGGGGAAACCGAAACCACAGAATTAAGGGACACATCATTCACAAAATTAATTGAACCCCAGATGTTATCAAGGGACATCGGAAACATTGAAACAAAAAATAAGGACTCACCAGTTGAAATCACTGACTCCTAGGCGACAAGAGCAAATCAAGACACAAATTGGGAGCTAGAAGATAAAGGAACCACAAGTTGAGTCTAGATCGATTGTGGGTTTGGTGGATAAGGACAAATGGGAAATCCTACAGGCGTGCACAACAGGTTTTTGTAAACAACCATATAGTATTAAGGAGTTGGCACAAGAATTTTAGAAATTAAAGATTGAGAGTTGTTTGGTGATGCGTGTCACGGGCTCCTTAGTTTTGCTCATGTTTGAGGACAGTGCTATTCGGAAGAAACTTATGGAGGAACGATGTTTTTATCAATGGCTCGAGATTGTGATGGAATGGTCGCCAACATTAGGAATGCTTAATCGAAGACTATGGCTATTGTTGAGTGGCATTCCAATCCATGCCTGGTTGAAAGTGACTTTTTGAAACATTGCTGCGATATGGGGTGATTTTGTACAAATTGATTTGGAAACAACATCGCCATCTACTTTTGAGAGATGTCGATTCCAAATTGAAACATACTGGATATATAAGATTGATGAACTAATGGAGCTACGTGTAGAGGACAATACCTTTCAGATTCGAGTGGTAGAGATTGAAGAAGCGATTGGGCCAAAGTGTGATTGTAGCTGTGGTATTGAGGAGGATATGAGTAGTGAGAAAGAGGGGGTGAATTTGTTTGTAGCAGAGCTAATCAAGAGGAGTTTCAAAGTGCTGACAAAGTGGGGTCTTTGAGTAGGTTTGTGTATGGAATAGTTGCCCCTGAATCGGAGTCAAAAAAGGAACCAAGCCCGACCACCTAACTAAGATTTGGGACGGAAATTTTAGGGAAGACATGAGGGTCTTGGATACAACGTCTAAGCATTCGAGTTGGATGGCCGAGGAGGAAATTGGAATGATTGAGCGGTCGATGGAAGGGTAGAATCACGTTGATATTATGGTGACAACCAGTCTCGAGTCGCAACAAGGTGAAAGTAATCTCAACCATGAATTGATAATTGTTGGCGATAGGCCGTATATTATTTATAATGGTCCAAGAATAGAATTACCTAGGGCTGGAAAGGTTACGATGTTGAAATATAAAGGCGAACATAAGCGTGTGAGACACGTTTCTGAGATTGTACTCAGTTTCTTGGATCCGGAAGCTCGGATGGGAGGGGAGGAAAATTATGGGAAAACGGAAGGGGGAAACCACATAAGGATCCCCAGACTAGTACAATTGCAAATGGCACGCTATCTGATTCTGAATTCTTGAATAGAAAGCGTGTAATATTACGGGAGGAGAGGGAGACATTGGTGTTGGGGAAATATATAGGATGTGAAATGGTGGGGAAATAAGAGGAGATTGTAAAAGATATTGCGCGATTAATTGAGGAGCAAGGGAGGAGGCAATTGCATCGAGGGTTGGTATCGAAACAAAAGGCGGTGCAATGTTTGATATTTTGTTAGAAACTAAACATGAGTTGATTGATGATTTTCTTGTTAGCGGACTGTGGTATACATAAAACATTGCCTTCGAATTTACACACTTGGTGAGGAGATCAGATGGTGTTGCAGTAATATTCGCTGATGCCCTTTCGATAGGTGGTGTTGATAGATTTACATGGTTTTGATGAGTGGAGTGAGTCCATTTGATGTTCTGTTTATATGGTGGAGGATTAGGTGCTGGTATCTGGGTATGGATTTTGCTGGACTTTGAGAATGAATTTTGAATTGTAATGGCATGTCTTTTAGGCGTCTAGCATTGTTTTGGTGCATTTGTTCATTTGTTGGCAGACTTGTTTTGGGGTTTGTCTCTTATTTTTCCACTTACATAGGTACTCTTTTTCTCCACCTAGGATTAGGGAGGTTTTTAATGAGGCCTATGTTCGTGGTGGATATGTATGATTCTCCTAATAAAATCATACATTTTGTCGAGCAAAAAATGTACTTATTGTCATTTTTAGATGAGGTACATCAATATTTATCAAAATATAAAATTTTTAGCAACAATCAAAATCTCTTGCTAATGTACAACATCAAACAAAATGCATGTTAGACAAATTTTTCAGTAAATTCAACGATTTTTCGAGTAGGGTGAGTTGTTGAACTTTCTTGATAATTGTTGAGCATCCATCTAACAACATGACTATTGGTGGCTGTGCAGAAGCTTGCTAGTGGTGATGAGCACCTGTGGTGGTGGTTGTTTGAGCCTGTTGAGTAGGAGCACTTCTGGATTCGGCAGGTTGTTTCCAAGTACACTGAAATGATCTTTTCACCTATATACGAGAGTATACTAGTTAGTCTTCAAAATTAAATTTAAGTACATTATGTGAAAGAGACATGATGTATTAAGTGGAAGGGTTCACTGGAATTTTAGAGACTTTTGTACTTGTTGCTGCTTGAGAAGGAGATCAAATAAAACTATTTTAACCAACAATGCCTTTACGTGTCCTCACATTGTGTCCATATTTTTCACATTTCCTACATCTCATAGTTACACCTTTTATGAAAATCATACCACCATGATTAATGGTTTCTTCAACTTCTTTTCTCCTATTCTTGTTAGGTAAATTTTATCGTAGATTATAGAGTTTGAATTATTGTTAATATTTATCCCTTTAGGATTCTTATCTCCTATCTTATCTCCTAGGATGAATTTAATTTCAATTTAGAGTAGTGCATTTATAACATGAATCTTTGTAATTAGCGTATAAAAGGCCTTGTACTTGTGTTATTTAAAATCAAGAAAAACTGAACAGAGTATCTCATTGAAATCCGCCTCTAAACATTCAGTTTCCAGATGGTATTAGTCTAGGATTCTCGATCCTATCTTGGAATCCCAATGTGTAGCGAATGTTGGAAAATTCATAGTAAGCCAGCAAATTTGGTCACAACTGAGAGCAACACTGGTGGTCAATTCAGCATTCAACAACTTGAGAAATTGACGTACCTAATTGCGAAGATGACCACATCCTCTGTAATGCCCTGGTTTCGGGTATAGAAGTTTTGGTAAAGGTTTCGGAATTTCGAGTAAATTTGGAGAAGATCTGGGAAAATCCTTTTTGAATGTTTTTAAAAATGTGAAAAAACTATCTAAAATCCTTATTTATTATATAAGGTGTTGGTGAAATAAATTTTGGAAAAATGTTTTTGGGAATCGGACATTTTAGTCTAGTGACTAAAATGTAAAGTTTCAAAACTGTTTTGGTAACTGTTTTGTAAAAGAATTAAAATGGTGAATCTTTAAGGAGCTATTTAGCTAAGTCTAATTTAGACATTTCCCCTAAATATTTTGATTTTAAAAAGGTTTCAAAAAGATTTTTAATTAAATAAAAGGTATTTTAAAAGAATTCTATCATTTCACAAATTTGACGTTAAAAACTCTCTCAAAGCTTTCTCCTCATTTTCCTTTCAACCAAACAGCTGCCTTCGGGATTTCAAAAGTAAAATACTTTTTATATTGGTTTTACATCATCAAACTTATTTCCAATGATTTCTCTCTAAAGCCCAATTGTTTTCTTTAGATTCTCTCAAGCTTTTTATTGAAAAACAACGAGAAATTCTACCATTATAGGTGAGCTGCAATGTAAGGTTCTTTATTGAAATTCCCACGTTCTTGATTCTTTTATGGTTTTGGATTAAAGGTTTTATAATGAAATTTATGAAAATGTGCTTAACCAAGCTAAAAATTGTATTTTTTTAAGATTTTCGTATGGATCTTGTTTTTCTGAGTTTGAGAATGTTATCAACAATGTTTTTGATGTTAAATAATGTTGAGATAATAAATTGATCATATAAATCCCGAAAGTGTATGAGTTGGTGAAGTTTTGTGTTGATAATATTGAGTTTTTGGCTTACATTTGTGAGAAATCGGTAATTGATGGTTATATGATGATGGGTTGATGTTTTTGGATATTTTTAGATGTGTTTTTGATGATAATATTGCTGGGTTTAAGCTGGAGTTTGTTTGGGGTTGATTATTTGATGTTTTCGGTTAATTTCGGATACGAATCGATGAGCGAATGTTGCTAGATGTTGGATTTCTGAGTTGTTGCAAGTTTGTGGGTTGAAATAAGCTCTAACGATCTGTTTTGAATTGTTTAGAAGCAAGGTATTTGGGTTTGGAAACTTCAGACGCGATTTTGGGTGATCCGGAGGCTTGATTCGGTGTTTTGGCTAGCGTTTGTGTGTTACTAGTGAGTGGAACTGTTTTAAAAGCCTTAATGTGGTTAAGGACATGATTTGGGGGTTTAGATTGTGCTTGGAAGTCCAATCTAAGCTCAAGAGTGAGTTTGATTGTTTTCGCCTTTGTTTTCGGCTATTTTCGCTTGATGTGATGATTATGCTTCTGCATGGCTATTTATGTTAAATCCTACTGTTTTCATGTATATTGAGCTATTTAAATGTTGATTCATGTGATCCCATGAGGTAATGTTATGTTTTCAAAGGGTTGATATAATGTTGAGAAAATGCTATGCATTGTTGTATGTTTTTGAAATGGGATAAGGCTTGATCATAAATATGCATTGAAAACAGTAGGTGAGCATTGATATAATGTGTATATTGGCAAGTTATGAGATTCTATTTATCGAATATGTTGGTCGACCAATGGTATGTGAAGTGCACTATAATATACAAAATTCGCGCGTGAGATAAATTCTTCGGTTTCACAATAGGGGTAGTGCTATTGTGATGCGAGTGATAGGGGTAGTGCTATCACCAACGGGAAATGCGGGTATTGGCATCCCGACCGAAGTGAGATAAAGGTGAGGGTTGTTTCACCATGTGACTTGATGGGGGCAGTGCCATCAAGGTGTCCGTATATCCGAATTGTGAGTGATAGGGGTAGTGCTATCACCAACGGGCAATGCAGGTAGTGGCATCTCGGATCACTTGTAGCCAATATACAAGTTTGTTTATACCATGTTACTTGAGTTGGTATGATGATGTACACATGTTTTGATTGTTATTTAATGCTTATGAAAACAAGCATGGTAACTTGAGGTTTGTTATGCATCGGTAATGTATATGATGCAAATCGTTGTTTTGAGTATTGAGGCTATGCCTTGTTTCGTGACTCAAGCATGAAATGTGATAAGCATGTTATGATGAAACACTTCCATTGAAATGATTTAAAGAAAGGTTTGGTTTTCATAAACAAGTTATATGGTTTTAAAACTGCATTGTTGTTGCTTTGGTTTTGAGCACCGTTCACTAAGCTTTCTAGCTTATGCTCTCTTTTCCAACAATACAGATCCGTAGACCTTTCAGGAAAGCAAGCGAGCAAGGGAGGTGTCCAAGAGGTTGCTCTAAGCTCAAGTATGGTTTTTGGAGTTTAATAATAGTATGAATAGCAATGGGATAGGGTCTTTATGTTGTTGGGAGGTTATGTTTAAGTCTCCCTGTTTGAGACATGTTTATGATACCTTTTTAGATTTGTAAAGTACCTTTACATGTTGAAGCATAGCTTGGTTTGAAGTTTTACTGTTTTGTGGATTATTTATGCTTAAGTTTCTTCCATCTAGAATCTTGCTATGTAGATGTTGTTGCCATGGTTGTTGAGGTTTTGTGGTATGTTTGAGTTGAATGTATTTTTATGTCTTAATTGAGGGTCTTATGTGGGTTAAGATTGCAATAAACCAGCAAAATGTGTCATTGCAGGTCGGGTGTATCGATACGGTCAAGCCTGTATCGATACAGGGTACCTGAAATGACCTTCTGGTATCGAAACGCTAAGTCCCATTCCGGTACATTTTGCTACTGGAAACCTCAGTTTCGAAACGCCCCCGAGGGTGTTTCGATACGGGCTAGTGTTCTGAGCCCTTCGAGTCTGTTTCGATACGCCTGTATTGGTACAGGACAACCTGTATCGATACGGCCGGCTGTTTTGTTAGTTATTGGAATCTTTGAAGTTTTGTTTTCTTATGTTTTAGTCTCTATTTGACGTGCTATTGTTTGTTTGAGTTCGGATGGTTGTTTTGAGCCGCATCTTGGCATGCAAGCATGAAATATGACTAATTGAAGATTGGTAGCCTTAATTTCATGCTAGGACCCTAAATCTTATTAGTTTTGCATTTTGGTTCCTTGATGCTTGAATCACTTAATTGTTGTCGTTCTCGTTTTCTTCCACTGTGAGTTCCTATCACGTAGGATGTTAATGGCATTTAGAAATGAAAAAAATAGGGTTGCTAATCGAAGTGAAACCTTAGCGGGTTTTTCTTCGGTTTTCCCCGTGTAACCCGTTTGGTTCGGTCTGGTGGGTAGACCATGCTAAAGGGGTTATATCCTTTGATTATCAGACTGCCTTTACTGCACATGACGATAGTATTTCATTTGGTAATGTTGTTGATAAAAAGTATTTTACGACTGGATTATAGATTCTGGGGCCTTTGACCATATGACAAGGTATATAAGTATGTTCAAAGAGTTTACCAGAATTAAAACCAAATCAAACGTCAAGACAACACTTGGTTCCTTGGCAACCATTGAAGTGAGTGAGACTATTTAAGTTAATTAGAACATTGAATTAAATTCAATTCTTTATGTTCCACACCTTGGATGCAACTTGTTGTCTGTTAGTAAATTATATCTTGATATGGGGATGTTGTGTTAAGTTTGATCTAAATGGTTGTGTTTTTCAGGTAATGGATTGGGGAAGATGATTGGCAATGCTAGCTTGTATGGCGGACTTTACATACTTCAGGGTTCTCTTCCAAAACCATCGCAAGCCTACTCCAGTTGCATCTCACAACCTCTTTCCATGCCAAACCACAGTAAAATTATGTTATTGCATTTTCAGCTAGGTCATCCAAGTTTCTTTTACCTTGCAAAAATGTACCCAGATTTATTTCTCCCCAAAAACATAAAGACCTTTCATTGTGAAATTTGCCAATTTGCTAAACATCACAAAACATATTTTCCTTTATCCACCTACAAACCGTCAAAACCATTTTCCCTCATCATAGTGATATTTAGGGACCTTCTAAAATTAGAAATGTTAGTGGATCTCATTGGTTTGTTACTTTTATAGATGACCATACTAGAGTAATCTCGACCTTTCTAATGGAAGAAAAATTCGAAGCTAGTGGGCTCTTTAAAGACTTTTAGTATGGTCGAATATCAATTTCAAAGTCATTTTAAAATACTTCAAACTAATAATGTCATTGAGTATTTTTCCAAAAATTTAGAGTCTTTCTTTTGGGAAAAAAGGGATACATCACATTAGCACTTGTGTTGATAGTCCCCAACAAAATGCAATTGTCGAGCGCAAAAATAGACATCTTTTAGAAGTAGCTAGGTCTCTTTTATATTCTTTCAATGTTCCTAAATACCTTTGGGGAAAAAGTTGTCCTTACGGCAACACATCTTATTAATAAAATGCTTCAGTCACCCAGGGATGTTCTGCGTGCCAAGTTTCCTTCTTTCAAACCCATGCATGTCTTGTAACCTTCCATTAAAGTCTTTGTGTGTTCAACTTTTGTTCACATTTATGAGCAACATCGGTCTAAATTGGATCATAGGTCCCTAAAGTGTGTTTTTCTAGGATACTCACCCACTAAGAAGGGTTACAAATATTATTCCCCAATCAGTAAAAAGACTTATGTCTCTATGGATGTCACCTTCCTTGAACATCAACCATTTTTCTCAAAACTAAAATTCAGGTGAAGAATCATATTGAATTCCAGTCTCTTCTTTGGTAGCTTTCATAATTTGGCTAGTTTACCCTTGTCTCAACAACCTACATTAAGTCCAAAGGTATTATTACCGTCACGTTCTTCAAATCCACAAGTATTATTACCCTCACAATCATTACCTTCTTCGCCTTTACCATCCACTTCTCCTCCACCAAATTCTAGTCCACCTATAACTCCACAAATCAAAAGAAGGGAACTAAGTATTTATAAAAGAAGAGAAAAGTCCACCATACAACTTAGACGTTGCCAAGAGTTGGAACTAAATCCAATTACCATGGAAAGTTTGAAAGTTATTGAATCTCCTCATAATGAAAATTTTGTTCCTATTATTTATACTGACGATTTGTCGATTGCTCAAAGGAAAGGTGTGAGGAGGTGTACATCTCATCCTATACAGAAATATGTTGCATATAGCAGATTAATGCCTTCATTCTAGGCTTTTACAGTGAATGTTGATAAAGTAAAAATTCCTAGAATAGTAGAGGAGGCCCTAAAAGATCTTAAGTGGAGGAAGGCAGTTGAAGAAGAGATCAAGGCCCTCGAGAAAAATGAGACTTGGACCTTGACCGATCTACCTCAAGGGGAAAAACCCGTGGGCTGCAGATGGATTTTTACAGTTAAATACAACTCTTATAACAAAATTGAAAGATTCAAAGCAAGGTTAGTAGAAAATAGATTACCGAAAGACCTTTTCTCTAGTTGCAAAATTGAACACGATGTGAGTCTTGTGATTGTTGACTGTAAAACAAGATTGGCCACTTTTTCAGTTAGATATCAAAAATACCTTCTTGAATGGCAACCTAACTGAGGAGGTGTACATGGAGATCCCATCGGGTATGAAGAAAGCTTTGACAACTCACAAGGCGTTCAAATTGCAAAAGTCTTTATATGGCTTAAAGCAATCTCCACGAACCTAGTTCGATAGATTTGCCAAGGTTATTGTTGGTAGCGGTTACAAACAATGCCAGACTGACTATACTTTGTTCATTAAGGTAAATCAAAAAGGTGAACGAACAATTTTAATTGTTTACATGGATGATATAATTGTTACCGGAGATGATTTTGCATAAATAAAAAATCTTAAAGCTTTACTAGCCAAGGAATTTGAAACCAATAATCTCAGCCATCTTAGGTATTTTCTTGGAATGGAAGTGGCAAGATCTAAAGCATGTATTGTTATTAGTCAACGAAAGTATATTCTTCATCTTTTAATAGAGTATGGTACAATAGGTTGTAAGCCGGCTGAAACACCAAAGAAGGTGAACTTAAATTTCAGAAAATATGGTGAAGGCATTTTAGTTTGCAAAGAACTGTACCAAAAATTGGTTGGTAAACTCATTTATCTCTCCCTTACATGACCTGATATAGATTTTTCGGTTAGTGTGGTTAGCCAACATATGAACGATCCAAGAGAAGAGCATCTTGATGCAGTAAATATGATCTTGAGGTACCTTAAAATTACTCTAGGACATGGTTTGATCTTCAAGAAAAGTGAAGATAAATCAATAAAAAAATTTACAGATTCTATTTGGGTTGGAGAATTAACAGAAAGAATATCAACCATTGCGTATTGTTCTTTTGTTTTGAGGAAATTTAGTTACTTAGAGAAGAAAGAAGCAAGACTTAGTTTCACGAAGCAGTGCAGATGTCGAGTATCGAGCTCTTGCCTTAGGAATTTCTGAAGGCATGTGATTATAAAGGATGATGACTAAACTATGACTAGGTGACCACAAACAGTTTGAAATGAAAACTGGTAATTAATATGCAATAAATATTACGAAAAATCCTATCCAACATGATCGGACGAAACATGTGGAGATAGATAGACATTTCATCTCTAAAAAAGATCAATGATGGAGTTATAAAACTCGACTATGTTCTTACAAAACACCAGGTAGCTGATATTCTCACCAAGGCATTAGTGTGTTTGAATTATTGTAAATATTTATCCCTTATCCTAAGATTCTTATCTCTTATCTTATCTCCTAGGTTGAATTTAATTTCAATTTAGAGTAGTGTATTTGTAACATAACTCTTTGTAATTAGCCTATAAAAGGCCCTGTACCTTTGTTATTTGACATTAAGAAAAACGGAACAGAGTATGTCATTGAACTACCTTTAAACATTTTATTTTTACGTTGATGTTATTCTTAGAGTAGGAGGTAAGATGGACATACAATAATCTTATTTAACCCATTTATTAGGACTTCTAACTAAATTCATCATTTGAGAGTATATTGCTTGTTAAGTGGTCTTTTATAGCACTCATCTAAGTACGATTCAGGCCTACTCCAATCAGTCGTATCGCTGAAATTGTATAGTGACATGAAATTTCTACACAAATATATTAAACATAATAATGTGATGGTAAACAAATCAACATCTAAAGAAACAAAAAAAATCAGTAAATAAGCATACATGCGGTAGCACTACAACTCTCAGTAAATAAAATACAATTTATGATAAGTGAATTAGTTACCCGTCAAGTCTCAATTTCTGCATGTACAAGTACGCTCAGTTAAGTCCACCACATGTTGGGTGTGTGGTCCACATGAAATCTGGTACTTGTTAACACCAGCATTGGTGGGCGAACACCTACACAAAAATATTAAAGGAGATTAATTTTTCAATGAACATTTACTGCATCTAAACATATATGTGTTAGTAGTTGAAGTAGTTACCTACACTAAAATGCTGTATTATGGAAAGGACTGAATTGGAATAAATGAGGAATGTGAAGTCCATATGGTAATGACTAAAATGAGTAAACTTGAAACATTAACCCTTGCATGCCTATTATTCGTAAACCTAACTTTAGTGAATTTAGATGAGTAAACTAGTTTATGTGTCATCAAGTTAGAATTTATTAATTGATTAAAAAACTAAAGAGAAGAAAGAGCAAAAAGAAAAGATACCTTCTTCGTTTCTATTTTGTGGGATTCTAGTGAGAGAAAGAGTAAAATTTTCATTCAACTTAGGAGAGAAAATGAGGTTTAAGCCAAAACACAAATAACTATTATTTGATTCAAATTTTAGAAAAATAAATTGCTTAGAAAAGTATTGGATATTGAAGGAAATCAAGGTAAAAATTTATGAACCCTAACTTTCCATTTATATTCTTAATGTGAATTTTGATTCTAAATAATAATGAGAAATTGTGTATTTACATGTATGTATTTTATGAAATCAAGTGCAGAGTTCGAACCCTAAATCAAAAAGAGGAAGAAAGGCATGATCGTGTTGATAAGGTATGAGTGAAAATTGAAAGCTTTTATTTTAAGGTGAGTGTAATATGGTTGTGTGTGGATGTGTAATAGTGAATTTATATGTGTGTGTTTTTCTATGTTTAATAATATGAATATGTGATTACATAAAATTTTCCATGTCTTGATTTAATCTATTTTTAGTTGTTGTAAGTTTAAAAATAAGTTAATTCTTGATCTTAATTGTATGCATTATTTAGCAGTGAAAAAATAGTTAGAAATTAGTATGCATTATGTCATGTTACATTAATGTACTGTTCCTAAATAATAGCTTTGATTAATAACCAAAGATGTCCAAAATTTTGATGTCTATTTGTCCAAATTTTTAGATGTAAATGTGTCTATTTTTTTTAAAGAAATTACATGCCTCATTAAAAATCTCTTTAAAGGCAGTATCAAATCGAGGTGTGATCCTGATCACCTAAGGGGAAAAGAGTACCAGATATTCATTAAGAATAAAAGGATGAGAAACAATCATGTACATAGGTAGAAATAATCTCGGGACAAACTAAGTCAAAAAGCATTGAAGAGAACGACCTAAGGGCCCAAGAGGCCAAAGAATGGGCTACAACATTAGCTGACCTAGGTACGATGATGACTCTATAGTCAGGTTGAGAATTAAGAAGGATTCGCGCCTGATGTAGATGACGACTGAGAACCAATAGGTCACCATGGGCATGTTCAGCTTGTTGACGGTCAAAACAGAGACAGTCTCTATCACAACACAAGGCCAGGCCTTGTCATGAGCCAACTGTAGACCAGCAGTGACAGCATGGGCCTCAACCAAATCAGAGTCTGTGTAGCTAACAAGGTGTTGATCAGGGCCTCCCAAAACCAATTCGTGAAAATCACGACCAACTACACCATTGCCTGCAAAACCACAAGTAGGGTCGAAAGCCCCATCAGTGTTGACTTTGATGTGGCCTGGTGCACGAGCTTGCTATCAAGGGTCTATAACCATCGTATGCGCAGACCGAGAACCATGGGAGATGGAAGCCATAACTGCAGAAAGATCATGAAGCAAAACCTAGGAATGAAGAACGATAAGCCACGGGGGCTATAAATGATCTTCATGGACCTAGTCTTTATGTCGATTCCAAAGATTCCAAAGCACAGTGAGCAACAGGGCAAAAGAGTCCAATGAAAGCAAAGATGAAACATCACAAATCAAGGTAAGAGTGGGAGAGATAGAACTGTGAATGAGAGCATGAGGCATTCTGGCTAGGCGAAGAGTCTCAGCCGCAGATGGGCAATCACGAAGAGCATGTGGAACATATTTGAAATAGTCCATACTAATAATATGTAATAAGTCTGATAAAACAAGGTCCTCCAAGTACCGTATGCGTAAGTCTGAGTATCTAAAATAGGAACTAAGGGGGAGTCAACTATAAAGCTCAATATGTCTCTAAAGTGAAAATAAGACATACATCATGATAATCCGATCAACATGCTCAAACTCAAACAAATATTTCGATATACAAATATTTATAATATGATGAACATGAGATAATGTCATGCACCCAACTACATCATCGTCCGAAGAGTAAGGTTCCCGAGAACCACTGTCTACATCGTCACCATGTCCGAAGTGGAATTCAGCCCGAAGGGTGAAATCACTGATCTTCCCTGTACAATTTCCCAACTCATATGATATCACATGTTATTCCGACTTCTGAATCCGAATGCATTCTTATTTAATAAAAGAAGATGCATGTACAAAAACTCTTATATTAATTGTTCAGATTCCGATATATGATGCATGACATGTCATCATACAAATCATATCATAATCACAAGTCAAATAGATCATGTCATAAATCACAAATAGCTTAAGTCATGTCATATATCACAAGTCATACAAATCATATCATAAATTCACAAATCATACCAACATACTCACATACACACATTAAGCACCAAAATATGTAGCACAAGAAGAGAACACACCTTAGGCAGCTAATAACTCAACATCGAGAGTGACATCTCCCACGCTCAGCCCTAGCTCTAGGTCGGACAGAGTCAGCACCTACGAGAGTAAGCACTACATAAGGTTCCATTACTACTATGCCATAAAACTAACATGAGGTATTCACTAAACCAAGCTATACTCACGTGCGGATCTCACAAGTTGTGCAGCAGCAAGCCGCACAGGTGGTGGAGGAGAAAGGATCTCAGTATCTGAATCAACATCACCTGAACATAAGAATAATTCGAATCAGATTCTGATGAACTCAATTTCTCAAAATACTTAGTACAAATAAATGTAAATAGTAAAACAGTCTTAGGAGTTCGAATTTGGGAAAACGGGCAGCAGATTTGGAATTAAGACATCAAAAACGTAGACTTGACTTTGACCGAAAAAAGTCAACGCCTAAAAAGTCAATGATGACATCATCAATGTCAACGCTAACGTCACGGTCAACAATGGCGGTCAATGGTCAACAACGTTGGTCAACAATCAACGATGGCGGTCAAAGGTCAACAGTGATGGTGATGGTGACATCATTAAGGTCAATGCTGACATCATACACCACATCAATGCTGATGTCATCCAGTTTGGGTTAGTCAACGAGTTAGATTCTGGTCAATGGATCTGATCATGGACTGGTCTGAACATTTCAGTTCATGGCTGACTTGGTTCGGCTTGGGTTCACTTTAGCGACTCGGTTCTTACACACTAGATTGTCTCAATTAATGGGCACTGGACTGATTAGCCCATTAATTCGGTTTGGGCTTCATCCTTAGGCCACCAAACTGGGCTCACAGTTGGGCTCATCGGTTTGGGTTAAACCCATATACACACACACAAGCATGATCCCCTTTCCCCATCTAAAAATTTGATAGTTGAAAATGGGTTTACACCCTTGTCGGCGCAGCTCATAGGTGGCTATAATTTGGTGCCCTAATGGTCGATTTTTGTCTAAAATGCACAATAACAACAACAACAACATATAACAATACTGAAACTAAAAAGGAACTGAAACAAGGCCACAATGGCTTACCCAACTCACAAAGACAAAACGATGGCGGCGTAAGGGAATTTCGAAGCAAAACTGAAGGGTTTTGTTATGATTCCGAGCAAGGGGCGGTCCCCGAGTGGTGATGGTTGAGTAGGTTTTGGTTGAAATAGAAAGGGAAGTAAACTGGTGGTTTCTAAGCCATGAACGACTGACGTTAGGGCCTTGACCTGAGGGTGGTGGTTAAACTCGAAATAAGATTAAGGGTGAGGGAGAGAGGGTTGCGGCTGCAGCTGCAGTATTTTACAAAAAAAGAAAAAAAAGTTGCTAGGGTTTATAATTTGGGTATAAATACCCTAGGAGAAAAGGTAAATTACCTAATAAAGGTCACTAAAGTAGTTTACATTTCAGATTGGTCACTAAAATTATGAATTTTCTCAATTTAGTCCTTAAACCAAATTAGATTTTAAGATAAAAAAATCCCAAATTATTAGGGTTTCAAATTAAGGATTTACTCAATTAGGGTTTTTAGTTTGGGGGAAATTTTAGGGTGTGACAAGTATCCGGAGAAAGTTGACAAAAAGGACATAGACTCGAATCTAAGTTAGCAACACAGAGTCTGCTGTTGAGTGCCTAAAAGTCCTATATTTTACCCCTCATTTATCCTTATTTTTGCTGCACTCAAGCACGTTTAATTGCATTTTAGGCTAGTTTTTGCATTTACATCACATTTAGATAAAACTGCACAGATGCTGCTAAAATTGGTCACTTTTGCAAGTATCTGCCGTGGTAGTATCTAGGGCAGCAGAGGAACAGAAGATAATTGTCGTGGCAGAATCTAGGGCAGCAGAGGAATAGAAGGTATCTTCCGTGGTAGAATCTAGGGCGGGAGAGGAACAGAAGATAACTGTCGTGGCAAAATCCAGGGCAGCAAAGGAACAGAAGCTAACTGCCATGGCAGAATCCAGGGTAGTAGAGGAACAGAACCTAACTGTCGTGACAGAATCTAGGGCAGCACAGGAACAGAAGTTAACTGTCATGGCAGCATCCAGGGCAGCAGAGGAACAGAAAAGCTGGACTGAAGAAAACTGCCTCATACATCATTGTCGGGACAGATGCCGTGACAGATGTCGTGACAGTTGCCGTGACAGATGCCGTGACAGTTGCCGTGACAGATGCCGTGACAGATGTCGTGACAGCTTACGTGACATATGTCGTGAGAGAGCTGGCGACAGTGAAGAAGAAGAGATGGAAAATGCGAAGTGGAGTTCGACTGATAAAGGATTTCAAGCCTAATTTTTAGAGACCACTCGCATAATTTTTGGAGCCCAGAAGCACAAGAAAGGCCTTGCCCAAAGTTTGAGGAGAAAGTCAAAGCAAGAAAATAGGGCGGACTAAAGGACGTTTATTAAAAGATTTAGTCTTTAATGAATTGTACTTTAATTCGAACTAGTATTCTTGGCCATTAAGAAAACTTGTACCCAAGGCCTATATATATGCTTGTAATTCGACCTAGGGAGATATATCACATCTCATACCTCTCATCTCAAAAACCCTAGCCGTTTCTTTTCCTTTACCATGTTCTAAACCTCCCCTAGGGCAAAGGGTTGATATTGTAAAGTAGTTGTAAGGGTTGTTCTGTTCTTAGGATTTTTCTGTTCAATAAATTAAAACTTCAAGTTTGCTTATTCTGGTTTCAACATCTTGCAAGAGTATCGGGAGAGCATTGTGAGATTATCTATTCACTTAATATCGGGAGAGTTAAGTATACGAAAGGAATAAGTGTGGGTTCTCCAGTTTATGGTTGAACTATCTCAGATCTAGGGATAGGACGAGGTTAAGCGGCTAAAGAAGAATTCATAAACATCGGTGTTCATACTTCGATTCACGCTGGGAGGTATCATCCAAGACGTGTTCATCAACAGAACTTGGACCTAGGGATAGGACAAGTCAATCCAGGGATTCTTGCCGAACTTGAAGAAACTAAGTTGCTTATCCCTGCCGCGACAACAACAGACCGCTGCCACGATAGGTGCTGCCGTGACAGGAGCCAGACACAGAACAAAAGTCCTTGAACAGTGCAATACCTGCACTACGGAGCAATTCAATTCCGGCCTATTTCTTAAACCTGAGTCCTTATTCTTTTACTTTACTTGTTTCCCATGATTACTTCATCATTCATTTAAACTATTTTCTTTTCCCCTTGTGCAAATAGCGAAGGAAAGGGTTAGCCCAGTCCCTGTGGAGACGATATCTGATACTCTAGTATCACTTTATTACTTGCGACGTGTACACTTGCACTCAATTGTAATATACTCTTTTACACGCAACAAGTTTTTGGTGCCGTTGCCGGGGACTTCGCAACATACTCTTACCTTTTACTTCTGCACTTTTCTTTTCTCTTTATTGTTATTTTTATTTTTATTTTTATTTTTTATCAAAAACTCAGGTGAAATACAGGTTTAAGGAGAATCAACATGTCAGGAAAAACTATGCGAGAGCTGATGTGGGAGAATTCTCGCAATTACCGTGAAGAAATTGACATGCCATGGGAAAGTAGTCCTTCTCAAGAGGAAACGAATTCCTTAGAAGGTGCACTTCAAGCCTTCGTGGCACTCGTGCAAAAAGTGTCGGCTTCTACGAACGCAAGTATCGCCAAGATGGATGCACTCTTGAGCAGACCGGTCCTCATTCATGCCACGGATGAACCTGAAATCCTGAGGCAAGGTGACGAGGATGCACATGTGAAGGAATACCCAACACATGATGAGTTTGAGCAACAACTTCCCCTGGCAATGATCGAGGAGCCGGAATGGAGCAACACCGCAACAACGCTGAGTGAAATTCAAGAAAATTTCACTACGGCAACCACATCCAAGGAAAACTCTCAACCCACTACCTCGGTTATTCCCAACCAAGATTGCACACATCCATCCCTATCATGGCACTCACACAACCACCTAGAAGAGCTACCCAATGATAGTGCCTCACAAATGGAATACAAGCAGGCAATAAATGAACCTTTTGAATTCTTTGAAAACTCACCAATTCCATTGCAGGTATTTTAGGAACCAGCGCCGGTGGATTTAGAATCATCGATATCTCTACTAATGGAGACCTTCGAGTGGCCAACAGAATTTGATATGGAGAGTTATGGTACTTTCCAATGTCCCCTTGACATGCAAAGTAACCTGATAAAGGACTGTCAAAATAACTGGCTGCCACAACAGTAGACACAACAGCAAGGGCTACATTCAACCACAACAACATTCAACGAAAACAAGGTAAGTTTGTGGCCGAATGTCAATTTGATTTTTTTAATCATATATTCATGCCCTCAGAAACATTACCAAGAAGGGAGGACTTCATGGACTACAAAGAGAAGAGAAAGAAAGGAGCCTCCACCATGAGAATAATCACCAGATGGAGGGTACGGATGGACTTCAAGAAGTACCGGAAACGACCCCTCAAGCATCAATAGAACTGGGAGCAGTTACTTTAGGAGATGCCCCTCAAGGCACTCCTAATTTAACTTAATTTTTTTATTGTATTTTATTTTTATCTTATTTTATCTTTATTGTTTTAGGAATTAGAGATTTGATATTAGTTTTTAGTTTGTTTGTGTTATTAGGTAAATAGAGAGAACCCTTGCAATGACGATACAAGCAACCCGAGGAAGCTCTGCCTCCACCCTTGCCGCGGTAGCACTCATACTCCCTGAAATGAATACGAAAGTAACTGCCGTCAACAACAGTGAAGATAGTGACGCAAGGAAGAAGGCAGCCTTCGCGTCCCCAACTCCCAGGGAAGCACCCACAGCTCCTCCGATAAAGTTCAAGGAGACTGCCCGCCGACAACTCCTCATCGAAAGCTCCAGCAGCAGCGATGACAGCCGCACAACTTAAGTTTTATTTTTTTTCTTTTCTCTGTCGATTGTTGCATATATTATCTTTTTGTGATGTTTTGCTTTTCTGTCATTTTTATTTTCTGTTTGTCATTTTTATGTCTTGTGTCATGCACTGAGGACAATGCAACCCTTGAGTTTGGGGGTAGACATTCCTCCTAATTATTAATATAATAATGCATTTAGTTTTAATTGTGTCGCGTTTATTTTTTATGCAAAAAAAAACTTGGCTTAATTTATTGAACTTTTATTATCTGCTACTGTCATCTCTGTCGTGACAGCCCCTTATAAATATTTTAGGAAGTAAGTAAAGCCTTAGTATAGTTCTGAAAAAACCGAAACACTTTGTGACTTACTTGATAACGGACTTTCTCTAGCATACTTAGAATAGAAAACTTAGAACTTAGAGTAGAAAGAGACTAGAAACTCAGGAAACCTAGAGGTGCCTATCACTGGCTCTAGGAAAATAACCAGAGAAAAACTTCTAGAGGTGCCTATCACCGACTCTAGATAGTTAACTAGAGGTGCCTGAAATACTGGCTCTAGTAGAAAAGAGAAAAATTCAAAAAAATAAGGAAAACAACTAGAGGTACCCGATATTGGCTCTAGTAAAAAAATTAAGTCGTGAAGGAAAACTCTAAACAAGCTAAGTATAATATTCTAGTTTCTAGGGAAGTCTATATTCATGTATGTTCACAATAAAAGCACACACCTGCATGAGAATTATACTTTTTCTCTAAGTAGATCCTTAAATATTTGAACAGGTGCTAAACATGATAGGGATGGTGTTGTGGATAAGGATTGTTCACTGACTTAAGCCAAAAAAATAAAATAAATAAATAAATAAATATATACATATGTATGCATGCATGTTAGTTAGGTTGCATTTGGTTGAGGACAAGCAAGGATTCGAGTTTGGGGGTGTGTTGAGTGCCTAAAAGTCCTATATTTTACCCATCATTTATCTTTATTTTTGCTGCACTCAAGCACGTTTAATTGCATTTTAGGCTAGTTTTTGCATTTACATCACATTTAGATAAAACTGCACAGATGCTGCTAAAATTGGTCACTTTTGCAGGTATCTGCCGTGGTAGTATCCAGGGCAGCAGAGGAGTAGAAGATAACTATCGTGGCAGAATCCAGGGCAGCAGAGGAACAGAAAGTATCTGTCGTGGCAGAATCCAGGGCAGCAGAGGAACAGAAGATATTTGTCGTGGAAGAATCCAGGGCAACAGAGGAACATATGCTAACTGTCGTGGTAGAATCCAGGGAAGCAGAGGAACAGAAGCTAACTATCATAACAGAATCCAGGGCAGCAGAGGAACAGAAGCTAACTGTCATGGCAGCATCCAGGGCAGCAGAGGAACAGAAAAGCTGGACTGAAGAAAACTGCCTCATACATCACTGTCGTGACAGATGCCGTGGCAGTTTCCGTGACAGATGCCGTGACAGTTGCCGTGACAGATGCCGTGACAGATGTCGTGACAGCTGCCGTGACATATGTCATGATAGAGGTGGCGACAATGAAGAAGAAGAGATGGAAAATGCGAAGTGGAGTACGACTGATAGAGGATTTCAAGCCTAAATTTTAGAGACCACTCGCATAATTTTTGGAGCCCAGAAGCAAAAGAAAGGTCTTGCCCAAAGTTTGAGGAGAAAGTCAAAGCAAGAAAATAGGGCGGACTAAAGGACGTTTATTCATAGATTTAGTCTTTAAAGAATTGTACTTTAATTCGAACTAGTATTCTTGGCCATTAAGAAAACTTGTACCCTAGGCCTATATATATGCTTGTAATTTGACCTAGAGATATATGTCACATCCCATACCTCTCATCTCAAAAACCCTAGCCGTTTCTTTTCCTTCACCATGTTCTAAACCTCCCCTAGGGCAAAGGGTTGATATTGTAAAGTAGTTGTAAGGGTTGTTCTTTTCTTAGGATTTTTCTGTTCAATAAAATAAAACTTCAAGTTTTCTTATTCTGGTTTCAACATCTTGCAAGAGTATCGGGAGAGCATTGTGAGATTATCTATTTACTTAATATCAGGAGAGTTAAGTATACGAAAGGAATAAGCGTGAGTTCTCCAGTTTATGGTTAAACTATCTCGGACCTAGGGATAGGACGAGGTTAAGCGGCTAAAGAAGAATTCATAAACATCGGTGTTCATACTTCGATTCACGCCGGGAGGTATCATCCAAGACGTGTTCATCGACAGAACTTGGACCTAGGGATAGGACAAGTCAATCTAGGGATTTTTGCCGAACTTAAAGAAACTAAGTTGCTTATCACTGCCGCGACAACAACGGACCGCTGCAACGACAGGTGCTGCCGTGACAGGAGCCAGACACAGAACATAAGTCCTTGAACAGTGCAATACCTGCACTACGGAGCAATTCAATTTCGACCTATTTCTTAAACCCGAGTCCGTATTCTTTTACTTTACCTGTTTCCCAAGATTACTTTATCATTCATTTAAACTATTTTCTTTTCCCCTTGTGCAGATAGCGAAGGAAAGGGTTAGCCCAGTCCCTGTGGAGACGATATCCGATACTCTAGTATCACTTTATTACTTGCGGTGTGTACACTTGCACTCAATTGTGATATACTCTTTTACACGCAACATCTGCTTCTGGTGGGCAGAGCGTCATGTCCGATACGCCATCCAAAGGTCCAAACTTTGGGAATAACCTACAGCTTGGAAATGAGCTTCTAGATCCGAGAGGGACGGACCAGAGGTGGAGGAGTTCGTTGTAAAAAAGTATAGACCGATTTAACAGAATAAATCCCTGAATCATAGATGTTCAGAGAATAGTATCATGAGGGGTATTAGAGATGGGGTGTGAAGGATCAGATCAATATCCTCCTAGAGGAAGACTGACGTACTTTCGGCTCATCCGACAGAGGTTGACAACGAATCATAAAATCACGCAACGGATTAGTAGCTTATAGTTGTCCATGTAGTTTTCCAAGAGAGTGATACATGAAATTTGGTACTTCTTAACACCAGCATTGGTGGGCGAACACCTACACAAAAATATGAAAGGAGATTAATTTTTCAATGAACATTTACTCTATCTAAACATATATGTGTTAGTAGTTGAAGTAGTTACCTACACTAAAATGGTGTATTATGGAAAGGACTGAATTGGAATAAATGAGGATTGTGAAGTCCATATAGTAATGACTAAAATGAGTAAACTTGAAACATTAACCCTTGCATGCCTATTATTCGTAAGCCTAACTTTAGTGAATTAAGATGAGTAAGCTAGTTTATGTGTCATCAAGTTAGAATTTATTAATTGATTAAAAAACTAAAGAGAAGAAAGAGCAAAAAGAACAGATGCCTTCTTCGTTTCTATTTTGTGGGATTCTAGTGAGAGAAAGAATAAATTTTTCATTCAACTTAGGAGAGAAAATGAGGTTTAAGCCAAAACACAATTAACTATTATTTGATTCAAATTTTAGAAAAATAAATTGCTTAGAAACGTATTGGATATTAAAGGAAATTAAGGTAAAAATTTATGAACCCTAACTTTCCATTTATATTCTTAATGTGAATTTTGATTCTAAATAATGATGAGAAATTGTGTATTTACATGTATGTATTTTATGAAATCATGTGCAGAGTTCGAACCCTAAATCAAAAAGAGGAAGAAAGGCATGATCGTGTTGATAAGGTATGAGTGAAAATTGAAAGCTTTTATTTTAAGGTGAGTGTAATATGGTTGTGTGTGGATGTGTAATAGTGAATTTATATGTGTGTGTTTTTCTATGTTTAATAATATGAATAGGTGATTACATAAAATTTTCCATGTATTGATTTAATCTATTTTTAGTTGTTGTAAGTTTAAAAATAAGTTAATTCTTGATACATTATGTCATGTTTTGACATAGTCATGATACATGAATGTACTGTGCCTAAATAATAGCTTTGATTAATAACCAAAGATGTCCAAAATTTTGATGTCTATTTGTCCAAATTTTTAGATGTAAATGTGTCTATTTTTTTAAAGAAATTACATGCCTCATTAAAAATCCCTTTAAAGGCAGTATCAAATCGAGGAGTGATCCTAATCACCTAAGGGGAAAAGAGTACCAGATATTTATTAAGAATAAAAGGATGAGAAACAATCATTTACATAGGTAGAAATAATCTCGGGACAAACTAAGTCAAAAAGCATTGAAGAGAACGACCTAAGGGCCCAAGAGGCCAAAGAATGGGCTACAACATTAGCTGACCTAGGTACGATGATGATTCTATAGTCAGGTTGAGAATTAAGAAGGATTCGCGCCTGATGTAGATGAGGACTGAGAACCGATAGGTCACCATGGGCATGTTCAGCTTGTTGACGGTCATAACAGAGACAGTCTCTATCAAAACACAAGGCTAGGCCTTGTCATGAGCCAACTGTAGACCAGCAGGGATAGCATGGGCCTCAACCAAATCAGAGTCTGTGTAGCTAACAAGGTGTTGATCAGGGCCTCCCAAAACCAGTTCGTGAAAATCACGACCAACTACACCATTGCCTGTAGAACCACAAGTAGGGTCGAAAGCCCCATCAGTGTTGACTTTGATGTGGCCTGGTGAAAGAGCTTGCTATCAAGGGTCTATAACCATCGTATGCGCAGACCGAGAACCATGGGAGATGGAAGCCATAACTGCAGAAAGATCATGAAGCAAAACCTAGGAATGAAGAACGATAAGCCATAGGGGCTATAAATGATCTTCATGGACCTAGTCTTTATGTCGATTCCAAAGATTCCAAAGCACCGTGAGCAACAGAGCAAAAGAGTCCAATGAAAGCAAAGATGAAACATCACAAATCAAGGTAAGAGTGGGAGAGATAGAACTGTGAATGAGAGCATGAGGCATTATGGCTAGGCGAAGAGTCTCAGCCGCAGATGGGCAATCACGAAGAGCATGTGGAACATATTTGAAATAGTCCATACTAATAATATGTAATAAGTCTGATAAAACAAGGTCCTCCAAGTACCTTATGTGTAAGTCTTAGTATCTAAAATAGGAACTAAGGGGGAGTCAATTATAAAGCTCAGTATGTCTCTAAAGTGAAAATAAGACATACATCATGATAATCCGATCAACATGCTCAAACTCAAACAGATATTTCGATATACAAATATTTATAATATGATGAACATGAGATAATGTCATGCACCCAACTACATCATCGTCCGAAGAGTAAGGTTCCCGAGAACCACTCTCTACATCGTCACCATGTCCGAAGTGGAATTCAGCCCGAAGGGTGAAATCACTGATCTTCCCTGTACAATTTCCCAACTCATATGATATCACATGTTATTCCGACTTCTGAATCCGAATGCTTTCTTATTTAATAAAAAAGATGCATGTACAAAAAGTCTTATATTAATTGTTCCGATTCCGATATATGATGCATGCCATGTCATCATACAAATCATATCATAATCACAAGTCAGATAGATCATGTCATAAATCACAAATAGCTTAAGTCATGTCATATATCACAAGTCATACAAATCATATCATAAATTCACAAATCATACCAGCATACTCACATACACACATTAAGCACCGAAATATGTAGCACAAGAAGAGAACACACCTTAGGCAGCTAATAACACAACATCGAGAGTGACATCTCCTACGCTCAGCCCTAGCTCTAGGTCGGACAGAGTCAGCACCTACGAGAGTAAGCACTACATAAGGTTCCATTACTACTATGCCATAAAACTAACATGAGGTATTCACTAAACCAAGCTATACTCACGTGCGGATCTCGCAAGTTGTGCACCAGCAAGCCGCACAGGTGGTGGAGGAGAAAGGAATTCAGTATCTGAATCAACATCACCTGAACATAAGAATAATTCGAATCAGGTTCTGATGAACTCAATTTCTCAAAATACTTAGTACAAATAAATGTAAATAGTAAAACAGTCTTAGGAGTTCGAATTTGGGAAAACGGGCAGCAGATTTGGAACTAAGACATCAAAAACGTAGACTTGACTTTGACCGAAAAAAGTCAACGCCTAAAAAGTCAATGATGACGTCATCAATGTCAACGCTAACGTCACGGTCAACAACGGCGGTCAATGGTTAACAACGGCGGTCAACAATCAACGATGGTGGTCAAAGGTCAACAGTGATGGTGACATCATTAAGGTCAATGCTGACATCATACACCACATCAATGCTGATGTCATCCAGTTTGGGTTAGTCAACGAGTTAGATTTTGGTCAATGGATCTGATCATGGACTGGTCTGAACATTTCGGTTCATGGCTGACTTGGTTCGGCTTGGGTTCACTTTACCGACTCGGTTCTTACACACTAGATTGTCTCAATTAATGGGCACTGGACCGATTAGCCCATTAAGTCGGTTTGGGCTTCATTTTTAGGCCACCAAACTGGGCTCACAGTTGGGCTCATCGGTTTGGGTTAAACCCATATACACACACACAAGCGTGATCCCCTTTCCCCATCTAAAAATCTAATGGCCTGAAATAGGGTTTACACCCTTGTCGACGCAGCTCATAGGTGGCTATAATTTGGTGCCCTAATGGTCGATTTTTGTCTAAAATGCACAACAACAACAACATATAACAATACTGAAACGTAAAAAGGAACTGAAACAAGGCCACAATGGCTTACCCAACTCACAAAGACAAAACGATGGCGGCGTAAGGGAATTCCGAAGCAAAACTGAAGGGTTTTGTTATGATTCCGAGCAAGGGGCGGTCCCCGAGTGGTGATGGTTGAGTAGGTTTTGGTTGAAACAGAAAGGGAAGTGAACAGGTGGTTTCTGATCCATGAACGACTGACGTTAGGGCCTTGAACTGAGGGTGGTGGTTAAACTCGAAATAAGATTAAGGGTGAGGGAGAGAGGGTTGCGGCTGCAGCTGCAGTTTTTTACAAAAAAATAGTTGCTAGGGTTAATAATTTGGGTATAAATACCCTAGGAAAAAAGGTAAATTACATAATAAAGGTCACTAAAGTAGTTTACAATTCAGATTGGTCACTAAAATTCTAAATTTTCTCAATTTAGTACTTAAACCAAATTAGATTTTAAGATAAAAAATCCCAAATTATTAGGGTTTCAAATTAAGGATTTACTCAATTAGGGTTTTTAGTTTGGGGGAAATTTTAGGGTGTTACAAGTATCCAGAGAAAGTTGACAAAAAGGACATAGACTCGAATCTAAGTTAGCAACACAGAGTCTGTTGTTGAGTTCCTAAAAGTCCTATATTTTACCCCTCATTTATCCTTATTTTCGCTACACTCAAGCACGTTTAATTGCATTTTAGGCTAGTTTTTGCATTTACATCACATTTAGATAAAACTGCACAGATGCTGCTAAAATTGGTCACTTTTGCAAGTATCTGCCGTGGTAGTATCTAGGGCAGCAGAGGAACAGAAGATAATTGTCGTGGCAGAATCTAGGGCAGCAGAGGAACAGAAGGTATTTGCCGTGGCAGAATCCAGGGCAGCAGAGGAACAGAAGATAACTGTCGTGGCAGAATCTAGGGAAGCAAAGGAACAGAAGCTAACTGCCATGGCAGAATCTAGGGCAATAGAGGAACAAAACCTAACTGTCGTGACAGCATCTAGGGCAGCAAAGGAACAGAAGCTAACTATCATGGCAGCATCCATGGGAGCAGAGGACCAGAAAAGCTGGACTAAAGAAAACCGCCTCATACATCATTGTCGTGACAGATGCCGTGACAAATAGCATGACAGTTGCCGTGACAGATGTCGTGACAGTTGCCGTGACAGATGCCGTGACAGATGCCGTGAAAGATGTCGTGACAGCTGCCGTGACATATGTCGTGAGAGAGGTGGAGACAGTGAAGAAGAAGATATGGAAAATGCGAAGTGGAGTTCGACTAATAGAGGATTTCAAGCCTAATTTTTAGAGACCACTCGCATAATTTTTGGAGCCCAGAAGCACAAGAAAGGCCTTGCCCAAAGTTTGAGGAGAAAGTCAAAGCAAGAAAATAGGGCGGACTAAAGGACGTTTATTCAGAGATTTAGTCTTTAATGAATTGTACTTGAATTCGATCTAGTATTCTTGGCCATTAAGAAAACTTGTACCCAAGGCCTATATATATGCTTGTAATTCGACCTAGAGAGATATATCACATCTCATACCTCTCATCTCAAAAACCCTAGCCGTTTCTTTTCCTTCACCATGTTCTAAACCTCCCCTAGGGCAAAGGGTTGATATTGTAAAGTAGTTGTAAGGGTTGTTCTGTTCTTAGGATTTTTCAGTTCAATAAAATAAAACATCAAGTTTGCTTATTCTGGTTTCAACATCTTGCAAGAGTATCGAAAGAGTATTATGAGATTATCTATTCACTTAATATCGGGAGAGTTAAGTATACGAAAGGAATAAGTGCGGGTTCTCCAGTTTATGGTTGAACTATCTCGGACCTAGGGATAGGACGAGGTTAAGCGGCTAAAGAAGAATTCATAAACATCGGTGTTCATACTTCGATTCACGCCGGGAGGTATCATCCAAGACGTGTTCATCAACAGAACTTGGACCTAAGAATAGGACAAGTCAATCCAGGGATTCTTACCGAACTTGAAGAAACTAAGTTTCTTATCCCTACCGCGACAACAACAGACCGCTGCCACGACAGGTACTACCGTGACAGGAGCCAGACACAGAACAGAAGTCCTTGAACAGTGCAATACCTGCACTACGGAGCAATTCAATTCCGGCCTATTTCTTAAACCTGAGTCCTTATTCTTTTACTTTACTTGTTTCCCAAGATTACTTCATCATTCATTTAAACTATTTTCTTTTCCCCTTGTGCAGATAGCGAAGGAAATGGTTAGCCCAGTCCCCGTGGAGACGATATCTGATACTCTAGTATCACTTTATTACTTGCGACGTGTACACTTGCACTCAATTGTGATATACTCTTTTACACGGAACAAGTTTTTGGTGTCGTTGCCGGGGACTCGCAACATACTCTTACCTTTTACTTCTGCACTTTTCTTTTCTCTTTATTTTTATTTTTATTTTTATTTTTTATCAAAAACTCGGGTGAAATACAGGTTTAAGGAGCATCAACATGTCAGGAAAAACTATTCGAGAGCTAATGTGGGAGAATTCTCGCAATTACCGTGAAGAAATTGGCATGCCATGGGAAAGTAGTCCTCCTCAAGAGCAAACGGATTCCTTAGAAGGTGCACTTCAAGCCTTCGTGGCACTCGTGCAAAAAGTGTCGGCTTCTACGAACGCAAGTATCGCCAATATGGATGCACTCTTGAGCAGACCGGTCCTCATTCATGCCACGGATGAACCTGAAATCCTGAGGCAAGGTGACGAGGATGCCCATGTGAAGGAATACCAACACATGATGAGTTTGAGCAACAACTTCCCCTGGCAATGATCAAGGATCCGAAATGGAGCAACACCGCAACCACGCTGAGTGAAATTCAAGAAAATTTCACTGCGGCAACCACATTTGAGGAAAACTCTCAACCCACTACCTCGGTTATTCCCAATAAGATTGTACACATCCATCCATGTCATGGCTCTCACACGACCACCTAGAAGAGCTACCCAATGATAGTGCCTCACAAATGGAATACAAGCAGGCAATAAAGGAACCTTTTGAATTCTTTGAAAACTCACCAATTCCATTGCAAGTATTTGAGGAACCAACGCCGGTGGATTTAGAATCATCAATATCTCTACTAATGGAGACCTTCGAGTGGCCAACAGAATTTGATATGGAGAGTTATGGTACTTGCCAATGTCCCCTTGACATGCAAAGTAACCTGATAAAGCACTGTCAAAATAACTGGCTGCCACAACAGCAGACAAGACATCAAGGGCTACATTCAACCACAACAACATTCAACGAAAACAAGGTAAGTTTGTGGCCGAATGTCAATTTGATTTTTTTTAATAATATATTCATGCCCTCAG
Source organism: Hibiscus tridactylites (assembly GCA_958450335.1). NCBI lineage: Eukaryota > Viridiplantae > Streptophyta > Magnoliopsida > Malvales > Malvaceae > Hibiscus > Hibiscus tridactylites. The sequence goes on from OY288279.1 coordinate 73,341,651, forward strand.
AAACATTACCAAGAAGGGAGGACTTCATGGACTACAAAGGGAAGAGAAAGAAAGGAGCCTCCACCATGAGAATAATCACCATATGGAGGGTACGGATGGACTTCAAGAAGTACCGGAAACGACCCCTCAAGCATCAATAGAACAGGGAGCAGTTACTTTAGGAGATGCCTCTCAAGGCACTCCTAATTTAACTTAATTTATTTTATTGTATTTTATTTTTATCTTATTTTACCTTTATTGTTTTAGGAATTAGAAATTTGATATTAGTTTTAAGTTTGTTTGTGTTATTAGGTAAACAGAGAGAACCCTTGCAATGACGATACAAGCAACCCGAGAAGCTCTGCCTCCACCCCTGCCGTGGCAGCACTCATACTCCCTGAAATGAATACCAAAGTAACTGTCGTCAACAACAGTGAAGATAATGACGCAAGGAAGAAGACAGCCTTCGCGTCCCCAACTCCCACGGCAGCACCCACAGCTCCTCCGATAAAGTTTAAGGAGACTGTCCGCCGACAGCTCCTCATCCAAAGCTCCAGCAGCAGCGACGACAGTCGCGCAACTTAAGTTTTATTTTTTTTCTTTTCTCTGTCGCTTGCTGCATATATTATCTTTTTGCGATGTTTTGCTTTTCTGTCATTTTTATTTTTTGTTTGTCATTTTTATGTCTTGTGTCATGCATTGAGGACAATGCAACCCTTGAGTTTGGGGGTAGACAGTCCTCCTAATTATTAATATAATAATGCATTTAGTTTTAATTGTGTCGCGTTTATTTTTTATGCAAAAAAAAACAAAAAAAAACTTGGCTTAATTTATTGAACTTTTATTATCTGTTACTGTCATCTCTGTCGTGACAGCCCCTTAAAAATATTTTAGGAAGTAAGTAAAGCCTTAGTATAGTTCTGAAAAAACCGAAACACTTTGTGACTTACTTGATAACGGACTTTCTCTAGCATACTTAGAATAGAAAACTTAGAACTTAGAGTAGAAAGAGACTAGAAACTCAGGAAACCTAGAGGTGCCTATCACTGGCTCTAGGAAAATAACTAGAGAAAAACTTCTAGAGGTGCCTATCACCGACTCTAGATAGTTAACTAGAGGTGCCTGAAATACTGGCTCTAGTAGAAAAGAGAAAAATTCAAAAAAAAATAAGGAAAACAACTAGAGGTGCCCGATACTGGCTCTAGTAAAAAAAATTAAGTCTTGAAGGAAAACTCTAAACAAGCTAAGTATAATATTCTAGTTGCTAGGGAAGTCTATATTCATGTATGTTCACAATAAAAGCACACACCTGCACGAGAATTATACTTTTGCTCTAAGTAGATCCTTAAATATTTGAATAGGTGCTAAACATGATAGGGATGGTGTTGTGGGTAAGGATTGTTCACTGACTTGAGCCAAAAAAATAAATAAATAAAATAAATAAATAAATATATACATATGTATGCATGCATGTTAGTTAGGTTGCATTTGCTTGAGGACAAGCAAGGATTCGAGTTTGGGGGTGTGTTGAGTGCCTAAAAGTCCTATATTTTACCCCTCATTTATCTTTATTTTTGCTGCACTCAAGCACGTTTAATTGCATTTTAGGCTAGTTTTTGCATTTACATCACATTTAGATAAAACTGCACAGATGCTGCTAAAATTGGTCACTTTTGCATGTATCTGTCGTGGCAGTATCCAAGGCAGCAGGGGAATAGAAGATAACTGTCGTGGCAGAATCCAGGGCAGCAGAGGAACATAAGGTATCTGTCGTGGAAGAATCCAGGGCAGCAGAGGAACAGAAGATAACTGTCGTGGCAGAATTCAGGGCAGCAGAGGAACAGAAGCTAACTATCGTGGCAGAATCCAGGGAAGCAGAGGAACATAAGCTAACTGTCGTGACAGAATCCAGGGTAGCAGAGGAACAGAAGCTAACTGTCCTGGCAGCATCCAGGGCAGTAGAAGAACAGAAAAGCTGGACTGAAGAAAACTGCCTCATACATCACTGTCGTGACAGATGCCGTGGCAGTTGCCATGACAGATGCCATGACAGTTGTCGTGATAGATGCCGTGACAGAGGTGGCGACAGTGAAGAAGAAGAGATGGAAAATGCGAAGTGGAGTTCGACTGATAAAGGATTTCAAGCCTAAATTTTAGAGACCACTCGCATAATTTTTGGAGCACAGAAGCACAAGAAAGGTCTTGCCCAAAGTTTGAGGAGAAAGTCAAAGCAAGAAAATAGGGCAGACTAAAGGACGTTTATTCATAGATTTAGTCTTTAATGAATTGTACTTTAATTCGAACTAGTATTCTTGGCCATTAAGAAAACTTGTACCCTAGGCCTATATATATGCTTGTAATTCGACCTAGAGAGATATATCACATCCCATACCTCTCATCTCAAAAACCCTAGCCGTTTCTTTTCCTTCACCATGTTCTAAACCTCCCCTAGGGCAAAGGGTTGATATTGTAAAGTAGTTGTATGGGTTGTTCTTTTCTTAGGATTTTTCTGTTCAATAAAATAAAACTTCAAGTTTGCTTATTCTGGTTTCAACATCTTGCAAGAGTATCGGGAGAGCATTGTGAGATTATCTATTTACTTAATATCGGGAGAGTTATGTATACGGAAAGAATAAGCGTGGGTTCTCCAGTTTATGGTTGAACTATCTTGGACCTAGGGATAGGACGAGGTTAAGCGGCTAAAGAAGAATTCATAAACATCGGTGTTCATACTTCGATTCTCGCCGGGAGGTATCAACCAAGACATGTTCATCGACAGAACTTGGACCTAGGGATAGGACATGTCAATCCAGGGATTCTTGCCGAACTTGAAGAAACTAAGTTGCTTATCGCTGCCGCGACAACAACGGACCGCTGCCACGACAGGTGCTGTCGTGACAGGAGCCAGACAAAGAACAGAAGTCCTTGAACAGTGCAATACCTGCACTACGGAGCAATTCAATTTCGGCCTATTTCTTAAACCTGAGTCCTTATTCTTTTACTTTACTTGTTTCCCAAGATTACTTCATCATTCATTTAAACTATTTTCTTTTCCCCTTGTACAGATAGCGAAGGAAAGGGTTAGCCCAGCCCCTGTGGAGACGATATCCGATACTCTAGTATCACTTTATTACTTGCGACGTGTACACTTGCACTCAATTGTGATATACTCTTTTACACGCAACATCTGCTTCTGGTGGGCAGAGCGTCATGTCCGATACGCCATCCAAAGGTCCAAACTTTGGGAATAACCTACAGCTTGGAAATGAGCTTCTAGATCCGAGAGGGACGGACCAGAGGAAGACTGTCGCACTTTCGGCTCATCCGACAAAGGTTGACAACGAATCATAAAATCACGGCAACGGATTGGTAGGTTATAGTTGTCCATGTAGTTTTCCAAGAGGGTGATACCCGAAGTTCCACCCTAATGATCCACATGCATGCGAACATTACTATTAACCCCAAGTTTCTAAAAAGAACCCCAAGTGTAAGCATCGCAAGGCCTTGTGCATATCCTTCCATACAGATGAAGCCCGTCTACTAGACTCAGCATCCAAAATGTTACCTGAAGGGAAATACTTTGCACGAAAGACACGAGAAACCAGAGAGTTTGGCTCAGTGATCATACGCCAAACCTGCTTATCCAAGAGGGCAAGATTGAAAAGGTGCATATCCTAAAAGCCAACAACACCGACATTATTAGTCCTGCAGATGGAGTTCAAAGCAACGAGAGGCCAACCACGTTTATTGCTCTGACCAGACCACAAGTAGCATCAAACCGATTTGGTCATATCATTCACATGATTCTGATGGAGGAGGTAGCAACACATGACATATTGAGGAAATGATTGAGCCACTGACTTGATGAAAACTTCATGTCCACTAAAAGATAGCAAGTTCTTAGTCCACCTAGTGACACGAGTGCCTACTCTGTTTCGAACATAGCCAAGGCCTCAAACTTGTTCTGGCTTACTAAAAAGGGAATACCTAGATAGACACCAAGGTCATCAACTTCATGGGCCATATGAATCTCATGAATGGCTTGCTTTAGGTCAGAAGAGGACTGAGGGATAAAGAAAATTGTGGATTTCTGAAAATTGACATGTTGGCCTGAGGATGAGGAATAGATCCAGAGGATCTCTCTGAGACTCCTTGTTTCCTCTATATAATTACTGTAGAGCGTCTGGGTGTTCTCTATTTATGAGCGCAAGTGCACACTCTTGTCAAGTTATAGTATAAAAGATATCGTCTCCCATAGGGATTGGAGCAACTTCTATGAATGGTTTCTTGCACAAAGATTTAGTAAATGCATAATTAATTCTCGCAATGTGGAAATATAAAAAACACAAATAAAATAAAGATAGTGATGAGAGGGAGGATAGGGAGAGATTTGGTCGATAGATTGGGTAAGACAATTGCAGCTCAGTGGCGTGAACACTGCGTTGTAGAGCTAAAGTATGTTTTGCGCTGCCATGATTTGCTGCCTCGGCAAGTATGGCGAGCTGCAGGCTACGACCCTGTCACACAGCCGCAGCGGGTCACTCCCACTGCAACTTCTGCTGTCTCGACAGGTGGAATGGAAATAAGTCATGGCGGCAAGTCTGGCAGACTTTCCAAGTTCGGCGGGATAGTCGGTAGTGATCCTATCTATTACTAGGCAAGGATGCTCGAAACCTAGCGTGACGTAGACAATACCTAGAAATCTCAGTGTGAACCTAACACATGCTAGTAAACTCGGTTGGTGATCCCTTTTAGCCGATGAAACTTGTGAACTTGTTAGGAACCAAGTTAGTCACGCCCTAACATGTTGTAACCGTGCTTAACCCTTTCGTGAGCCTTACACTTTCGTGCCCGACAAATGGATTCTCTCAACTAACTGGTGTGGACTAATTGAAAGAATGAAGTGCATAGATTAAGCAAACTTTGGAATTTTATTGAAAACAACTCAAAGCTATTACAATTGTTTCTCACATCTACTATACATACAAGCGCCTAAACCCTAGAAGAGTTGAGTCGCGACCCCCAACAACTCCCATCTACCTAGCTACATCTCCACTATGTGTCATTATACCTCGTCGTGCCCCCTCACGCCCCTATACCCTCACATACATTGGGTATATATAGGGCTCATGGCCTAAGTTTGAGTCCTTCTTGAAGTAGAAGTTCTTAAAGTATTTTTACATTAAATACACTCCTTTTTTAGTTAAATGTGGACTCTTTGGATGTTGCCTTCTTCCGCAAGTAAGGATAAGCTCTTACTTTCAATCGTGATCCATCTTGACTAAGTAGGTGTAACTCCTGCCCTAGCGGCACTTGGCGGCAATGCTGCTTCGGCATCATCCTTGGCGGCATCTGGAACTGCTTCAGTACAGCTCATTTTTTTCCATCTTTCTTGCCTTCTCCTGTCCCTTCCTCAGCTACAACACCTGGAAATAAAAACTAAACTAAAACAGTATCTTTTCTCAACCAAACATAAAATATTCAATAAGAACATGGTGAAAGAGAAAATATTGTTATTATGCATGCAATGCACCTAAATATGCCTAAATGAACTTAAGAATAGCAATAATAAGGGCAGGAATGTGTACAAAATATAGAACTCGTGGACACTCTACAATTACGCATGAAGATCATGCTATCATCGACATAGAGGAGGTGATTGACATGGGGACCATAATGACTTGCACACAGTAAAAACCAAAATTGATTTTGATATAACAATATTTTTCAAAAACTTAATTACAAAATAAATTTTTAAATACTCAAAAGACTCACAAAATGAAAAGGATTCGAACTTTAAGTATTTCTAAATCAAAAGCCAAGTATCCAAAATATTTTCTAAGTATTTTTGAACTAAAATTTTCAAGTTTGGTCTAGGCGCACTGATACGGTTACATCCGTATCGATACGATTTTTGGCTACTAGAAAACGAGTTAAGAAAATTGTATCGATACGCTCCTTGCAATATTGATACGATTTTTAGACTCGATGTAAACCTGGAAACTAAAAACTACTTACCGTATCGATACACTCTCTACCGTACAGATACGAGTTTGTAAGATTTGATAAATCTTGGCATTAAATTTTTTATCGGTTCCTTGTCATTTTATTGGAACCAAACACTTTGAAAATTAGTTAATTGTACTGATACGCTTAACTACTGTACCAATACACTTTTTCGTTAACCAATTCTCCAAATTCTAGTGAGCAAATCAGTATCGGTACGCACTATGTCGTACTGATCCCCTTTGTAAAATATGGTTTTCGTACCGATACACCTCTTAGCGTATCAATACGCTATTTGTATACAGTGACTCTTTCTACATATCAGAGGTACCGATACGATGATGTGAGTACCAATATTGTAGGTTGTAGAAGTGCATTTATGGTGGGAAAAAGAGAACCCAACGACTCTATTGATGATGCCCACCGCCCAAACGGTTAGAAATCAATTAAAAGGTATAAAATCAAGCCATTAAAGCTACAACAACAACTCTTCATCAAGTCAAGAACATTCAAGCAAAAATCCAATCCAATTTGAGCCAAATAGAGTCAAACCCTTGTACCCATCTTGTGTAATCTATTTGTAATTCTTTATTTCAAGATTGGGGAGAGTAAACTTGTAATTTGGGGAAAATATATTACCTTTGAGAGGTTTATTTTCATTTTCCAACAACTTCTGTTGTTAAGAGTGATCTTTGATTAAGCTTTGGGAGAAAGCTTAATCGGTTTGTAAGGTTTCCTCCTAATCTAAGAAAAAAGGGAAGAATTTGTAGTGAAATTGGTTGAAAATCCTTAGTGGGAGCTAAGGTAGTTAATGTAGAGCTTGTTCTAAACTTGAACTACTATAAATCTCTTATGCCTTCATTTTTAATTTACCAATTTTATCCCTCAAACATTTAAAAGCCAATTCACCCCTCTTGGCCATTTATTCATCGATTGATCCACACAAAAATTGGTATCAGAGCCTAACTCTTTGAGAGATTAACATCTACAAGAGGCGATCCTTGAAGCAATCCAATCAATCGATAACAAAGAAATGACGTATACTTCCACAAACTTGTATGAGAGTTAATCCACCACCAAATCTTTTTCTTGAATGAGGACAACTACCCATATTGGAAGAACTGAATAAGGTTATTCATCAAATCCAATAATTACCTCCTTTGGGATGTAATCGAAGACGGGCCATCCATTTTAATAAAGCAAGAAGGTGATAGACAAGTTCCCAAGGCCAAACATGAAATGACGAATGAAGAAATGAAGAAGCTATAAGTCACTGACAAGGCCTTGCATAGCTCTTTTATGCACTCGTACTAGACATGTATTCGAAGATGTCCTCTTGTACAAGTGCAAAAGAGGTGTGGGACACGCTCAAGACGACCAACGAGGGCACCAATGATATTAAGGAAACCAAGATTGAACTCCTCAACTTAAGTTACGAGAATTTCAAAATAGATCTCGATAATAGTATCACGAAGATGTTTGATCAGTTCTCGGTCATCGTCAATGGTCTCAAAGGTTTTGGAGAAGTCATCCCCGAAGACAAGCTTATCTAGAAACTACTCTACTCTCTTCCCGAGTCATGGGATGGGAAGAGAACCGCCATCATCGAAGCGAAAGACTTAAAGACATTAAAGCTCTATGCACTCATGGGTTCTCTTCTTACTCATGAGATCTTGAATCAAGGAACAGAAAAAGAAAAGAAAAGAGAAAAGAAAAGAAGAAAAAAATTGGAATTGCTCTCAATACTTCATAAGAAGAGAGAGATTCAAGCGAGTAGGAGCTTGAAGAGATGGTTATGGTAGCCAAAAGATACACTCGGTTCATGAAGTCCAACCGGGGAAGAAATTTCTTTAGAAAAGAAGACTTCAATAACAATTCAAGAAGTCGAGACACATTAAAATCGAATGCCCCAACTCAAAAAGAATAGCTTCGAGAAGAAGAAGAAGAAGCTCAAGGCCAACGTTGCTACTTGGAGTGATGAGGAATCATCATCCGATGAAAAGGAGCAAGAAGTTGTCAACCTTTGTCTTATGGCTTTTTAGGAAGATCCTTAGGTAAAGTCTAACTCATCTACTTTTGATTTCACTTTTGATGAGCTTCAAGAAGCTTATGATGAGTTGCAAAAGGTTTATGATGAGTTGGTAGAAAAGTTTAAAGAATTGATTTTGAAAAACAAAAAAAAAATTCCGATTTGAAAAACCAAAAACAATTCTTTATCCAAAACCAACTTCGAACTTAAAAATAAGGTTTGTGCATTAAAAGAAAATTTAACTTATTTTGAAAAAGAAAACATTGATTTAAACAACCTTCTTTCTAAGCTTAATGATCATCACCAAAAGGAGGTGAATGATCTCAAAGCTTCTTTGAACAAAGTTGGGAACTCAAGTTTTGAAAAAGGTGAATCTTCAAAACCCAACTATGTAAAAATAAACTTTGTTGACCACAAACAAAGAGGCTTCCAAAGGCCCTCTAGAGGTAAGAGGATTAGGAGTGTTGGGTTCCTATGAACCTAATTACTTCTAATGATTTGCATGCTATTACTTCTTGGATTCCTAAGGGAACCAAGATTTTGGGAGCTAATGTCTATGGACCCAAAATGATTTGGGTACAAAAAATCAAGACCTAATCTTTGTTTGTAGGGGGAGCATTGCTACAAGGAGAAAGCTTCAAGTCAAAACACATGGTCCCTTGATAGTGGACACTCAAGACACATGACTAATGACAAGAGTAGATTCTTGGAATTAAAGCCAAAAAGTGGAGGAGTAGTGACGTTTGGTGACAACTCCAAAGGCTACATTGAAGGATTTGGTTCCATTGGTAATCACTCTTCCATTCTCATTGAAAATTTTCGTTATGTCAATGGTCTAAAACATAATTTATTGAGCATTAGTCAATTATGTGATAAAGGTTTTTATGTTCTCTTTGATGTTAATGGTTGCAAAATTATGAGCATTGAAACAAATAAGATAATGCTAATAGGTCATCTCTTGGGTAATATATATATATATGGTGCATCTAGATGACATTCACATTTCTAATGCATGTTTTGTAGCTAAGGATGAACATGATTCATGGTTATGGCATAGGAAACTAGGACAATGAGCTAAAAAAAATTCTAGATAAAATTTGTGATGCTTCTACTAAGGGTAAACATAAAAGGGTATCTTCTAAACCTATTAATGATGTTTCAACTAGCAGAGTATTATAATTGATCCATATGGATCTCTTTGGACCTATTAGGACAATGAGCTTGGGTGGAAAATCATATGCTTTTGTGTTAGTAGATGATTACTCTAGATACACTTGGGTTCTATTCGTAAGTACTAAGGATGAGGCTTTAGAAAAGTTCATCACATTTTCAAAAATTTCTCAAAATGATCTTGGTCAATAAATTTCTCATATTATGAGTGACCATGGAACCGGATTTCAAAATTTAGGATTTGAGGATTTTTGTAACATTAATGGTATAAGCCACAATTTTTTTCGCACCTGGCACATCTCAACAAAATGGGGTAGTTGAGAGGAAAAACTGAACTTTAGAAGAAATGGCTAGAACCATTAGCTATATTCACCCTTTTTGATGCAAGTACTTTGTTTTAAATAATGGAAAAGATAATTTAGGTAATTTTGATGCTAAAAGTGATGAAGTTATTTTCCTAGGTTACTCTTTAAACTCTAAAGCCTATCGTGTATTTAACAAAAGAACTTTAGTTGTTGAAGAGTTTATTCATGTGGTTTTCGGTGATAACCTCCTTCTGAGGAAGGATTCTTGTGATGATAATGATGTAGGAATTATTGAAGCTAATGATGGTGGACAATCATCAAATGTGGATGGGGTTCCAACCAAGGAAGAAGAAGCACAAGATCCACCTCTAGTAGCCTTGAAGGACATGACTCTAGAGGAGAAGAAAGTGAGCTACCCAAGGGATTTCAACTATGTCAAAGGTGGTGAGATTTTGGGTGATCCAAAGGGGTAACCACTAGATCCTCTCTTAGACTTATGAATAATGTTGCATTCATTTCATGAATAGAGCCTAAAAATATCAAAGAAGCATTAAAAGGTGATTTTTGGATATTGTCCATGCAAGAAGAATTAAATCAATTTGAGAGGAGTCAAGTTTGGACATTAGTTTATAGGCCTAGTAATAAATCTACTACAGGAACTAAATGGTTTTTTAGAAACAAACTAGATGAGAGTAGTACCATAGTGAGGAACAAAGCTAGACTTGTTGCTTAAGGTTACACTCGAGAAGAGGGAATTGATTTTGATGAAACATATGCACTCGTAGCTAGAATGGGAGCTATTAGGATGCTTCTTGTATTTGCATGTTATCATGAATTCAAGCTTTTTCAAATGGATGTCAAAACTGCTTTTCTAAATGGTTTTATTAATGAAGAAGTGTATGTAGAACAACCACCCGGTTTAGAAGATCCAAAATTCTCAAAACATGTTTTCAAACTCACTAAAGCTTTATATGGTTTAAAACAAGCTCCAAGAGCTTGGTATGAAAGACTTTCAAATTTTTTGATTGAAAAAGGTTTTGAAAAAGGGAAGGTGGATACTACACTTTTTATTAAAAGAAATGGCAAAAACGTGTTAGTAGTTCAAATATATTGTAACACCCGGGTTTAAGGGTCGGGTGAAAATAATGTTTTAATAATTCGGGTTCGGTTCTATAATTTAAATAAATTAAATAATGGTTCGGGTTTGGTTTACAAAGAAAACAAAGGTGTTGGACCCAATTTCTAAATTAAGCCCAATAGCCATTCATTAATGGCATTTGTGTAAATATCAAATAAAACTCATTTTTTATTACCTTATAATTCAAATAAACCCCAAAACCCCATCATCTTCTTCTTCTTCATTTTTCCCACGTCAAAAACATCTCCTCCATGGGAGCTTCTATTTCATCTCCTCCATCCTTCATTTTTGATGATTTTTGAAAGGTAATTACGTTTTTGACTTCCCCTCAACTCCCTCTCTTTAAAAGTACCACTTATTTTCATTTTCATGGAAGTTTTGGGAAAATAGAGTTTTGAAAGATTTTGATTAAAAATGGAAACTTTGTGTTGTTAAGCCTAATGTTTTGATTTAATATGGTTAGTTGTGATGTATAGGAGTTAAATGGTATAACATATGTGAATTTTGAATGATTTTGAGCAATTTTCGGATTTGGGTAAACATGAGGTTTTTGGAGGGTTTTGGGTGAGTTTTGGGGGTTGTTTTAGGTGGGTTTTGATAGGCTATTGTTAGTACTATGGATAGGGGTTGAAATGGAGTCGATTGTGGATGTAATGGAGGTTGGAAACATGGTTTTTGGGCATGGTTTTGGGGCTGTCCGAATTGGTTAAAAATGGGATATGTTCATAGCTTGCAACATGGTAAATTGTGATTGAATTGTATTCCGGGTTGGTCTTTTGATGTTGGGCTGATTGGAATTGTTTGAAATGTATTTGAGGTTGTCTAAAAGCGGTAATTGGTGTTGGAGAAGCTTCGCGAGGAAATTCGGGTTTGTGGGAATGGTTGCTTGCTTGGCTTGAAGCTTGGAAGCTTAGGTGAGTGGTTAATGTTTTAAATTGATTTCAAAGGTTGGTTCTAGCATGTGGAGGTGAAAATGTTTTCAAGTAATGTTTTGGTTCAAAGATGGTTTTGAAAGGATTTAGATTTGGCTTGAAAAGTTGAATTAAACTCAAGGGTAAGTTGTTGTGAATTGCCTCTTTAATTTCCCTTTTTCCATTTGTTTTCATTATTTGTGGTGATGGTTTGTCAAGCATGAAACTTAAATAAATTGGGAAGAATTATGATTGCTTAATATTATATCGTTGATCATTTATGATGGTATTAATGATGTCGTTGATATGCCTTGAAAGGTGTGAGTAAGTTGGTGCAAGTTGTGCACGAAAATGGTGAGTAAGACCATTTGTGATCGGTAAGATTCCAAGTAGTAAGTGATGCCTAATTGTGGTTTTTGTTACATCTTGATTTGGTCGTGCATGATATAGTGAGTACATGTTGTATAGTAGTGATTGTGCATTGTGTTGCATGGTTGGTGTCGAACCTCACGTGATGGTTGTCGTTGCTTCGGTGATGTGTAGTCCCGCCGGTAGCAAGTGGTATAAGACTCCGGTGATGTGTAGTCCCACCGGTAGTGACTAGTAGAAGAGTACTTTGATGTGTAGTCCCATTGGAAAACTACTAGTCGAAAACGGTGATGTGTAGTCCCACCGTGTGTGTTTGGTTATGCTTGTGCATACCATGTGTTGTTCATGTGTATCTCACTATATCATTCTCTTTTATGGTTTGCCTTAACCTAAGATCATACCTTTATGCATACTATGAGGTGTAATGCTATGATAAATGCCTATGTTGTTGACCCTTGGTTGAACTCGTATGTTAGTAGAAGGATTAGGTAGTTGGATGATTTGTATGCGTTGACTTTTACTTTTAAAGAAAGATTTGAACCCTGCATTGTCGTAGTTATGTTTTAGAGCTCCGCTCACTAAGCTTTATGCTTACGCTCTCCTTTTTCCGACAATGCAGATCTTTAGCTTGGAGTTAGCAAGGAGCAAGATAAGGGCGTCCAAGCGTGTGGTGGTTTGCTCAAGTATGATTTAATTAAATAATGTAATAGTCTAGCAATGGGAAATGCTACGTGTTTTAGGAGCTTGTATCTAGACTCCTTTGTGTTGGCTTATTGTTGTTAATGCCTAATGCGATGTTTGAATTAACTATGGATTGAATGCATGTAATACCTTGATGTTTGTTAGTGTGTATGATGGCATGCTTTAGGGTGTTTAGGTTGCCTTATGTATGTTTGCAAACCTCTTGCGTTTGTTTTGTGCTTTTAAGACCGTTTGAGCCTTCATGTATGCTTATTATTGCCTATTTTGCTCTTTAATTAGAATGCTATGTATGAAAGCTTAAATCCATGTTTGAATGACACCCATGGCTTATTTATGTGTGCTTGCATGTTGGTATACGCTTAGGTGAGTCGAGAAATGCATGAAGAGTCGTGTTGGGGCCGTTTTAGTTGAGTTTGAGGAGTTGCAGTGCAGGGGGTATCGATACCCCTGGTTAGGGTATCGATACTCTTTGCCCAAATGCCCCAGATTTTTGCTTAGGGTATCGATACCCTTAGGGTATCGATACCCTCCAAAGTTTCTGTAATTTGAAAGTGGGAGTTAGATTGGAGCGTATCGATACGGTGTTCCCGAGTATCGATACGGTTCCATTCTGTTGACCAAGGAAGGTTGACCGAGGAAGAGGGTATCGATACCCCTGGTAAGGGTATCGATACGGTCTTCACATGTTGACTTCTTGGGTTAACCTAGAAAGGGGGTATCGATACCCCTGATTAGGGTATCGATACTGCCTGCCTTATAAGCTTAAAATTGACTGTTTATACGTGGCTGTGATTCGAATGTGTTTTTCATTTGAACGTTTTCCGCTGTTGTGAATCACATAGGACTTAATATTCATCTAGGCAAGATTATTATAAAAAGAAAAAAAAATAGGGTTGCTAACCGAGGGGGAATCCTTTGGGTTTCGCTTCGGTTTTCCCCGTGTGGCCCACTCGAACCGGTCATCCGGCCAGACCGGGATGAGGGGGTTACATTTATTGGTATCAGAGCCTGAGGTTTCCGAGACCTCGGGTAGGTAAGTGAGGTAAGTTTGAAGTGTTATGTTGTTGTTATGTCTCGGTGAATGTTTTGCCATGTATGCTTGATGTTTGCTTGTTAGTACGGTGATCGAAAGCATGTGTTAGCATGATGTTTGTGTTAAAGCGTAGTGTCGAGTTCCCATTGCTACTATTACTTATTTGAAAAGATTTTTGTAAAGGAATATACTTGAGCACCTTGGACCCTTGCTCTTGCTAACCCTAAATAATCTTGCTTGTGTGTTTTGTTTATTATTGCATTGTTGTCTTTGGTAAGTTTGAGGCCGAGGCGTGGGCCTAGTGCTGTAGTTCAGGGTAGTATGACCGTACCAGAGTTGGGAGTGCAGTTTGTTTGTTTGGGGCAACATGTATATGAGCTGGTTTCTGTTGAGGGAGAACAATGTGACCAATCTTGATATGAGATGATGATAGAAGTGAAGACTTAAGAGTTGGCTTCGGAAGGATGTCGATGTTGTAGCAAGTAATTCCTCGATACAGTCATTGGGCTTGTTTTTCTGATTTATTCTGAATCTACGTGTTCGTGAGTTCGGAGTGAGCATGCGAAGTTGTTGAAATCCACCTTGCGAGGTACTAGATGTAGGTGTTGGTGATACTAGCTCCTTCGGGGATACAGCCGTGGTCAGAAAGATGTACAAGGGATGTTCGTTGATGGTTCAGGGTCACATGTTTCCAGTAGATGCGATGGAATTGCCTTTTTCGATTTTGATGTAAGTCGGTGCATGAAATGGCTTGAAGAATATGGAGTTAGGGTAGACTTTGAGATAATGAAAGTTTTCTTAAAGCATACGGATGACTATGAGATTGTAATGGTAGGTGGGAATGTGGATTTCGTATCGAATGTTGATCCAGCGTCAGCGGTCAAAGACTGATTGAGTTAGTTGACAGACTTGCCTAGCCAATGTGATGAATTTGATTTTGAAGGAGGATTAGACCGCAAAATGTTAGGATAGTTTGTGTTTTATTTTCCTAGAAGTGTTTGGAAGAATTGCCGGTTTATCTCTTGATAGAGAAGAAGAGTTTGTTATTGAGACCGTCTCCGAGGTTGCTTCTGTTTGCTCTGTAACTTATGATTCCCGAAAGAATTGAGAGTGTTGAAGAATCAACTACGAGTTTGTTAGACCTTATATTGATTAGGCCTAGTACATCATCTTAGAGTGTGATAGTGTAATTTGTGAAGAAAAAGAGTGACAGTACGAGAATGTGTTCGAATTCAAACAGTTGAAACAAGTGACAGTGAATAATTAGTATCCGTTTCTGAATGTCAGTGATTTGTTGGTCAGTTAGTATGTGCTTCAGTCTATTTGAAGATTAATTTGAGATCTGATTACTAACAGTTGAAAGTGAGAGAGGTTGATGTGCCGAAGACAGCTTTCGGGGCAGATGTGAATCACTTTGGGTTTTGAGTTATGCCGTTTTGTTTGACTAGTGTATTAGTTACCTTCATAGAGATGTTGAGCAGAATGTTTTTCCTAAGTCCTTGATCAGTTTGTAGTAGCTCTTTTAGATGATACGTGGGTATGTTCACGTATCGAAGAAGACCATGATAAGCTTGAAGTTAGTGTTGTAGATCCTTTTAGACAATCAGTTGTATGCCAAGTTGAGCAAACGTGAACTCCAAGTTAAAGAAGATGTCCTCCTGGGACATGTAGATTTGCCGAGCGTATTAGAGTAAATCCCAAGTGGTCAAAAGAAGACATGAGTTGGAAGAAATTGAAGACTGTGGTAGATATCTATAGTTCCTAGGTCTAGTACTGTTACTTTCAGAGAATTGTAAATAGTCTTTTGAAGATAGTTGCTCCATTGATAGATTGCTACAGAAGAATGTGCAGTTGTGTGGTTAGATGCGAGGCAATGAGCCTTTGAGAAACTGAAAGAAACTTTGAAGAGAGCTTCGACCTTGATCCAGCCTATACTAGAGAAAGAGTTGTGAACCATGGTGATGTGTACATGTAGAGTTAGGTTGGGTGCTTACGCGAGATAGAAGATTGTGACCTATTCATTGAGATAGTTGAAAGACCTTGAAAAGAATTATCCGACACTAGACTTAGAGTTAATTACAGTTGTATTTGCTTCGAAGACTTAGAGACAAAGCTTGTATAGTAAGAAATGCACAGTGTATATGTACGTGTCATCAAAACTTGAAATATTTGAAGACTTAGGAAGGGTTGGAACTTGAACAACATGAGTAGTTAGAATTGCTTGAAGACTGTGATCTCAAAGATTGAGTACTACCTGAAGAGAGTCTACGTAGCAACCGATGTTCCGAGTTGTATTTGTTGTTAGATTAGTAGTTGAGTTACGAGTTGCAATTGCCGAATTCCGTATATCAAATGATAGTAGTTTTGTGGCCGAGCTTCGGGTTGAGACTACTTTGAGTCAGAATGTTGAAGAGAAACAGTTGCAAGACAGATTCTTGGCACCTCACGTGCCAGGCATATCAGAAAGAAAACCTTCAGAGTACAGTTCAGAGATGATGGAATTTGTATTGTTAGAGACAGAATTGTTGTACCGATTGACATAGTGTTTTGAGACGTATTGTGTTGACCGAAGCATACGGCAGTTCATTTCCAGTGCATCTGAGTTGTATGAAGACGTATTGCGAGTTGGAGATGAGTACTTCTGGGTTGAGTTAATGAATGACGTTGTTCAGTATGCGAGTAAGTGTATAGTTTGCCAGTGTGTCAAGATCGAGCATTAGTTTCTTCTAGTTTGTTACATTCATAGAAGATCCTTAATGAAAGTGGGAAATGGATTTGAGGAACTTTATGTCCGGTTCGCCTTTGATTTCTTACGAGAGAGTTTAGCCGAGTAAGCAATGATAGTTACATCGAGTGTGCCCATTTTATACATGTTCAGGTTACTTGTACCTTGTGTAAGATGGCAGAGTTGTGCCTTAGCAGGAGCGTGATTTGTACAGTGTCTTGTGTTTGATAGTGGTCAGTAGAGATTCGAGTTTTCTGCTAGATTTTTGAAGACGTCTGCATAGTGTTTGGTTAATTGATGAAGACAGAGGATCAGTCAGAGAAGGTTATGAGTCAAGTGTTCAAGCAGTATTGTATGAGACTGTGAATCGAGCTAGTTCTGTTGTTTATTATTGCAGTTACCATCAGAGTTAGAAAGGGGTTTGTGATGTGTTCTGTGTATCTATGATTCAGAAGTGTGAGCCAGTTTTGTTCCGTGTTATGTTGTTGAAAAGATTGAGTTGAATTTAAAATGGTCATGCATTGAAGGACCCGTTGAGATCTTGGCATCAGTTAGCTAATGTTGTGTGGTGAGTCTACCGAGTTGGTGGGTATGTTGTGGTGAGAGAAAGTGTGGAGGAGCTTGTGTCAATGACTCTTCCTGTCTGATAAATTTCGGGGACGAAATTTCCTTAAGTATGGGAGAGTTGTAACACCCGGGTTTAAGGGTCGGGTGAAAATAATGTTTTAATAATTCGGGTCCGGTTCTATAATTTAAATAAATTAAATAATGGTTCGGGTTTGGTTTACAAAGAAAACAAAGGTGTTGGACCCAATTTCTAAATTAAGCCCAATAGCCATTCATTAATGGCATTTGTGTAAATATCAAATAAAACTCATTTTTTATTACCTTATAATTCAAATAAACCCCAAAACCCCATCATCTTCTTCTTCTTCATTTTTCCCACGTCAAAAACATCTCCTCCATGGGAGCTTCTATTTCATCTCCTCCATCCTTCATTTTTGATGATTTTTGAAAGGTAATTACGTTTTTTACTTCCCCTCAACTCCCTCTCTTTAAAAGTACCACTTATTTTAATTTTCATGGAAGTTTTGGGAAAATAGAGTTTTGAAAGATTTTGATTAAAAATGGAAACTTTGTGTTGTTAAGCCTAATGTTTTGATTTAATATGGTTAGTTGTGATGTATAGGAGTTAAATGGTATAACATATGTGAATTTTGAATGATTTTGAGCAATTTTCGGATTTGGGTAAACATGAGGTTTTTGGAGGGTTTTGGGTGAGTTTTGGGGGTTGTTTTAGGTGGGTTTTGATAGGCTATTGTTAGTACTATGGATAGGGGTTGAAATGGAGTCGATTGTGGATGTAATGGAGGTTGGAAACATGGTTTTTGGGCATGGTTTTGGGGCTGTCCGAATTGGTTAAAAATGGGATATGTTCATAGCTTGCAACATGGTAAATTGTGATTGAATTGTATTCCGGGTTGGTCTTTTGATGTTGGGCTGATTGGAATTGTTTGAAATGTATTTGAGGTTGTCTAAAAGCGGTAATTCGTGTTGGAGAAGCTTCGCGAGGAAATCCGGGTTTGTGGGAATGATTGCTTGCTTGGCTTGAAGCTTGGAAGCTTAGGTGAGTGGTTAATGTTTTAAATTGATTTCAAAGGTTGGTTCTAGCATGTGGAGGTGAAAATGTTTTCAAGTAATGTTTTGGTTCAAAGATGGTTTTGAAAGGATTTAGATTTGGCTTGAAAAGTTGAATTAAACTCAAGGGTAAGTTGTTGTGAATTGCCTCTTTAATTTCCCTTTTTCCATTTGTTTTCATTATTTGTGGTGATGGTTTGTCAAGCATGAAACTTAAATAAATTGGGAAGAATTATGATTGCTTAATATTATATCGTTGATCATTTATGATGGTATTAATGATGTCGTTGATATGCCTTGAAAGGTGTGAGTAAGTTGGTGCAAGTTGTGCACGAAAATGGTGAGTAAGACCATTTGTGATCGGTAAGATTCCAAGTAGTAAGTGATGCCTAATTGTGGTTTTTGTTACATCTTGATTTGGTCGTGCATGATATAGTGAGTACATGTTGTATAGTAGTGATTGTGCATTGTGTTGCATGGTTGGTGTCGAACCTCACGTGATGGTTGTCGTTGCTTCGGTGATGTGTAGTCCCGCCGGTAGCAAGTGGTATAAGACTCCGGTGATGTGTAGTCCCACCGGTAGTGACTAGTAGAAGAGTACTTTGATGTGTAGTCCCATTGGAAAACTACTAGTCGAAAACGGTGATGTGTAGTCCCACCGTGTGTGTTTGGTTATGCTTGTGCATACCATGTGTTGTTCATGTGTATCTCACTATATCATTCTCTTTTATGGTTTGCCTTAACCTAAGATCATACCTTTATGCATACTATGAGGTGTAATGCTATGATAAATGCCTATGTTGTTGACCCTTGGTTGAACTCGTATGTTAGTAGAAGGATTAGGTAGTTGGATGATTTGTATGCGTTGACTTTTACTTTTAAAGAAAGCTTTGAACCCTGCATTGTCGTAGTTATGTTTTAGAGCTCCGCTCACTAAGCTTTATGCTTACGCTCTCCTTTTTCCGACAATGCAGATCTTTAGCTTGGAGTTAGCAAGGAGCAAGATAAGGGCGTCCAAGCGTGTGGTGGTTTGCTCAAGTATGATTTAATTAAATAATGTAATAGTCTAGCAATGGGAAATGCTACGTGTTTTAGGAGCTTGTATCTAGACTCCTTTGTGTTGGCTTATTGTTGTTAATGCCTAATGCGATGTTTGAATTAACTATGGATTGAATGCATGTAATACCTTGATGTTTGTTAGTGTGTATGATGGCATGCTTTAGGGTGTTTAGGTTGCCTTATGTATGTTTGCAAACCTCTTGCGTTTGTTTTGTGCTTTTAAGACCGTTTGAGCCTTCATGTATGCTTATTATTGCCTATTTTGCTCTTTAATTAGAATGCTATGTATGAAAGCTTAAATCCATGTTTGAATGACACCCATGGCTTATTTATGTGTGCTTGCATGTTGGTATACGCTTAGGTGAGTCGAGAAATGCATGAAGAGTCGTGTTGGGGCCGTTTTAGTTGAGTTTGAGGAGTTGCAGTGCAGGGGGTATCGATACCCCTGGTTAGGGTATCGATACTCTTTGCCCAAATGCCCCAGATTTTTGCTTAGGGTATCGATACCCTTAGGGTATCGATACCCTCCAAAGTTTCTGTAATTTGAAAGTGGGAGTTAGATTGGAGCGTATCGATACGGTGTTCCCGAGTATCGATACGGTTCCATTCTGTTGACCAAGGAAGGTTGACCGAGGAAGAGGGTATCGATACCCCTGGTAAGGGTATCGATACGGTCTTCACATGTTGACTTCTTGGGTTGACCTAGAAAGGGGGTATCGATACCCCTGATTAGGGTATCGATACTGCCTGCCTTATAAGCTTAAAATTGACTGTTTATGCGTGGCTGTGATTCGAATGTGTTTTTCCTTTGAACGTTTTCCGCTGTTGTGAATCACATAGGACTTAATATTCATCTACGCAAGATTATTATAAAAAGAAAAAAAATAGGGTTGCTAACCGAGGGGGAATCCTTTGGGTTTCGCTTCGGTTTTCCCCGTGTGGCCCACTCGAACCGGTCATCCGGCCAGACCGAGATGAGGGGGTTACATATATGTTGATGATATCATTTTTGGTTCTACTAATAAATTGTTTTGCCAAGAGTTTGCTAAGTTAATGCAAGGTGAGTTTGAGATGAGCATGATGGGGGAGCTCTCATTCTTTTTGGGACTCCAAATCAAACAAAGGAAGGATGACACCTTCATTAATCAAGCTAAGTACATCAAGGGCATACTCAAGAAGTTTGGCTTGGAGAATGTGAAGCCTCAAGCCACTCCAATGAGTTTTTCTATAAAGCTTGACAAAGATGATGGAGTTAAGTGTGTTGATTCAAAGCTTTATCGTTCTATGATTGGTTCTTTGCTTTACCTTACCGCGAGTAGACCTAATATTATGTTTAGTGTTTGCTTGTGTGCTAGGTTTCAAGCTAGTCCTAAAGAATCACACCTTATAGCCGTTAAGAGAATATTTGGATACCTTAGAGACACACCATGTTTAGGACTTTTGTATCCTAAAAATTCATCCTTTGATTTGTATGCTTTCTCGAATGCGGATTATTGGGGATGTAAGATAGATAGAAAAAGAATGAGATGCACCTTGTTTAGGACTTTGGTTCTTTGCTTTACCTTACCGCGAGTAGAGCTGATATTATGTTTAATGTTTGCTTGTGTGCTAGGTTTCAAGCTAGTCCTAAAGAATCACACCTTATAGTCGTTAAGAGAATCTTTGGATACCTTAGAGACACACATTGTTTTAGGACTTTGGTATCCTAAAGATTCATCCTTTGATTTGTATGCTTTCTCGAATGCGGATTATTGGGGATGTAAGATAGATAGAAAAAGTACCTCTGGAACTTGTGTAGTATGTTCATATCTTGGTTCTCTAAGAAGCAAAATAATGTAGCCTTATCTACCACCGAAGCGAAGTACATATCAGCCGGAAGCTGTTGTGCTCAAGTCCTTTAGATGAAGTAACAACTTTTAGAATATGGAGTTGATGTAGGTACCATACCCCTTAGGTGTGGCAATACTAGTGTCATTTGTCTCACTAAAAATCTCATCCAACATTCTAGAACCAAGCATATAGAGATAAGACATCATTTCATTAGGGATCATGTGTTGAAAAAGATGTAGTTCTAGAGTATGTTGACACATTGAACCAATTAGCGGATATTTTTACCAAACCTTTAGACAAAGAGCGCATTTGCTGCCAAAATGTCATTTCTGGAAATGGGGTACTGATACGGGTAATTGCGTATCGGTACATGTTCATAAGGGTTTCGGTACATGTAAAAAATGTACCAGTATGGGTGTTCATGAGAGAACCAGTATAGGTAGAACTGTACCGGTACGATTTGTGAGTTCGGTACCGATACGACTATTAGCGTACTATTACACGTTGACATTGGAGTGTTTAAATTTCATTAAATAGGGTTTCCCACTTTAATTAAACACAACCACTTTTTTCTCTCAAAACCCTAATTTCTCATCTTTAAAGACCTATCAAATCCTCTTGATTTCTCATACAACTCTTCAAATTCTTTTAGGATTTTTGCTCTTCAAATCAAATATTTGCTCTCTCATCAATTTGGTGCATCATCATCCACTTATTCATCACAAATCTCATATTCAAGGTAAAAACTCTTTTTCTTATCTTTTTCAAATTCATTTAAATTCATATACTATTTTGAATTAGTTAATGTTTATATAATATACGTATAGTATGGGTTTTAAAGATTTTGTAAAAACTCCTTCAAAACTGATTTTTTTTATTTGAATATAAAAATAGACCATATATTTATATAAACTGTTTTTTCGAAATTTTTCTTACCAAAAATTCTTTTTTATATTTGTACATGTTTTTAAACTATATTGTATACTTTTTAACAAACAACTTGAATTTTAGATTAATTATTAGATCGAATATGGTGATTTATGCAAACATTATTTTTGTGCTTTAATTTTGATTTCAGGATATGGCTCCTAAGAAACGTATGAGAAAAGATATTGCATCCACTTCTAACATCGACACCAATGGCACTAAACCAAACTTGTCCTGTATTTTACAACATTGTGTCAATGAGCCCTGTTACAATCGAGCGATAGATCATTTTAAAATCTTTCAAAACTATAAAAAAAACGTCGTGAGCGTAATGTTTCTATTCCCTATTTGACTTCCCCTGAATTTAACTTTTGTTATCTTGATTTACTTACCCAATGGAAGTTCATACCCTTTTTAATTATACCTGGGGTCTTATATAAAAACCTTGTTTTAATCTTTTACTCCAACGTCCGGTGTATTGTGGACAAAACCAAAAATGAAGTTATAGCCGTTGAGTCGTACCTCATGGGACAAAATTTTCGAATTGATTCTAAGGTTATAGTTAATTGTTTGGGTGTTGAGGATATTAGTATAGATGATGAACACTCTTTGGGAAACATTCAACTCGACTCCATCTCCACCTTTGATGTTATCGCTTCCTTCACTTCCTTATCACATGGTGGTTCCGTTCATCCGATGATAAATGGTCCACTATTCTTCAAGTTGATAGTTTTTGGATCCTGATGCTTTTAGGAAGGCAAGCGCCCAAAAATTTCTTAGATTATCTTTGCAGAGATCGTCTACCTTGTTCAGAACCACCATTTGACCTTTGTCTCATCTTTCACCTACGACACTGCCTTGAGCTACATCTTTCACAAGATTGGGATTGATTGCTCGTATGATCTTGAAATTCCTCTCACTGATCCTATTGATGAAAAATCCCTTCGCAAGGCTAAATTCACTTGGTATAACAACCAATGGGTTCCAAATGTGGATCTACCTCAACATGTTCAGCCCGAAGATGAAGATAATGTTCTTGTAGCGCCTCCTCCGATTGCTCCTCCACTGCCTTCCTTTGATGCTCTTGTGGCCTATTTTTGAAGAGAATGTTCAGACGGTTTCTCCTCTATTGACACTCGTCTCACGGCTTTGGATGCTAGAGTCACCTCTATGCAGGCTAGCCAAGCCTCAATGAATATGACTCTCACCGCCTTTCGAGGAGAATGGCATGGACATACCTTTGGTGACGATGCCATGGAAGATGACGATGATGTTAAAGATGATGATGAAGGCGATGATGACGCTCCTTAGACATATCATATCATATCATATCATTTAAGATTTTCTTTTATGCACCTATCTATGTTATTTCCTTTTGGACATATGCTTTGAGTATTTGTTTTTGAATTATGTTTTTAGGATTTTAGTTTGGATATTATTTTGCTTTGAACTATTATACTTTAAGTGCTTAATGAAGCTTATGTTTCCTTATGTTGCTTTGCATTGCTTATATTAGTTTCTATCATTGATTTTGATCTAACAAAAAAGGGGAGAAATAACAAGAGCCTTAAAAATTTTCAAAGATACATTTTTAGTCTTAAAGTAAGGGGAAATTTTAAAAATTTATTTTGGTTTTGTTATTTTTAAAAGGGGGAGTTTGTAAAACCAAAATTCATTTTGATATAACAATATTTTTCAAAGACTTAATTGCAAAATGAAATAAATTTTTAAATACTCAAAAGACTCACAAAATGACAAGAATTAGAACTTTAAGTATTTCTAAATCAAAAGCAAAGTATCCAAAATATTTTCTATGTATTTTCGAACTAAAATTTTCAAGTCTGGTCTAGGTGTACCGATACGGTTTTTGGCTATTGGAAAACGAGTTAAGAAAAGTGCACCGACACGTTCCTTGCCGTATCGATACGATTTTTAAACTTGATGTAAACATGGAAACTAAAAACTACTTACCGTATCGATACGCTTCCTACCGTACTGATACGTGTTGGTAAGATTTGATAAATCTTGACATTTAATTTTTTATCGTTGCCTTGTCTGTTTATTGCAACCAAACACTTTGAAAATTGTTTAACCGTATCGATACGCTTAACTATTGTACCGATACACATTTTGGTTATCCAATTCTCCAAATTCAAGTGAGCAAAATCGGTACCGGTACGCACTATGTCATACCGATCCCCTTTGTAAAATATGGTTTTCGTACATATATGCCTCTTAGCATATCGATACGCTATTTGTATACGACTCTTTCTACTTATGACAGGTAATGATGCGGTGACGTGAGTACCAATACTGTAGGTGGTAGAAGTGCATTTATGGTGGGAAAAAGAGAACCCAACGACTCTATTGATGATGCCCACCGCCCAAACGGTTAGAAATCAATTAAAAGGTATAAAATCAAGCCATTAAAGCTACAACAACAACTCTTCATCAAGTCAAGAACATTCAAGCAAAAATCCAATCCAATTTGAGCCAAATAGAGTCAAACCCTTGTACCCATCTTGTGTAATCTATTTGTAATTCTTTATTTCAAGATTGGGGAGAGTAAACTTGTAATTTGGGGCAAATATTTTACCTTTGTGAGATTTATTTTCGTTTTCCAACAACTTCTCTTGTTAAGAGTAATCTTTGATTAAGCTTTTGGTAGAAAGCTTAATCTGTTTGTAAGGTTTCCTCCTAATCAAAGAAAAAGGGAAGAATTTCTAGTGAAATTGGTTGAAAATCCTTAGTAGGAGATAAAGTAGTGGATGTAGAGCTTTTTCTAAGCTTGAACCACTATAAATCTCTTGTGCCTTCTGTGATAAGGTTTTTTTAAGGAAGGAAACCTCGAAATAAATCTTTAAAAAGTATGGAGTCGCCACCGGCCACTGAGGCAGGCAGGACACCGTAAAAACAAAACCAGAGATTCATTTGAAAGGGTTCAGGAGTTGGTTACGTGTGAGGAAGAATTAGCACCCCCATCTCGCCCGGAAATCGGTACCAAAACAATTGTTGCTTTTAATTGATGGAAATTATTCAAAATTTAAAATGAGTTTAATTAGGGGTTCTTAATCAAAAATTAAACTTTAATTATATGAGCTTTATCAAATCGGTGGTTTCAAATTAATTAGACATTTAATTTGAAAGGATGACGGTACACCGGACCAAAGACTAAACTGACATCATATAAGTCTGACTGTCGTGTTAGTTTAGGGTTTGAATCTCGTACGTCACCTTTATGCATGATGCAAGCAGTTAAAGTATGATGTCGTGGTCTTGTTCGTTTTAATTATCTACGAATTTACCTTTAGACGATGCGAATTAATCCGAATATTCGGGGAATATCCAATAAGCTAGGATATTTCGACCCGAATATGCGAATTAATATATACCTCCTTTTTACAATTAAAAAATAATTATGCAACTTTAAACATTAAAGGGTCACATGAATGGCAATTAAATACGCATGCCACATATATATGTATTCGAACAATCATATAAAAAAGGGGGACAAGATGTGCACATATTAAGACAAGCGTACAATGTATATAATAAAACTATATTGTACACATAAAACTATATATTAAGAATAGTTAAACAATATTAAATATAAAAAGCATACGATCACACAATAAATAAGTAACATACATATGCCACACATTATAAATCCATTAACATTTCAAAAACATACATTCGACATAAGCATGTATTTAATAAAATGGCAAAATGCATGAATAACAAAATATAATATAACAAAAATAAAATGCTCAGTAAATGATTAAATTGCATAATTAAAGGGAAAACTGGAAACGGGACTAAATGAAAACAAAAATGAAAATTAGGGGGACCAACACAGTAATAAAACCCTTAAAAAACGTTGAATCACCATGAAAGGACTCAATTAAAAGATCGCAATAACCTAAAGGGACCGAGATGGTGACTAAACCATCCGGAAACAGATTAAAACCAAATTAAGGACGAAATTAAAAATATTAAAAGAACTTAAAGGACCACGGGCATGGTTTTAAAACGCGGAAGGGCTGATATCGTGATTAAAGGGGGCGGAGGGATTTACAATGGGATTAAACCCAACTTAAATCACAAAAACGCTATAAAAGGGCGTCTTAAATTGTTTTTCGTTCACGAAATCAAAACCCAAAAAAACTCTTTCGAAATTGTTTTTCGTTTTAAAACCCAAAACCGAAACCCAAAATTTTCATAACGATCCCCCTTTTTCGTGTTACCACCCTCACCGGCCCACCATGCAAGGCCTCAAAAAGACCAAGAGGCTTATCGGCGGTAAGATGGGCAACCGGGGAAGACGAGGCGTCGCAAAGGTAAAAAAAACCCAGAAACCCTTAACCTTCTATTTTTTGTTTTCTTTTTTTGTATCGAAACGAAATGAAAGAGGATGATATACCTCTGAAATCTGAGGACTTTGGCTTCTCTATTGCTCTGAATTTTTTCCTGTAAAGCTCTCGATTACATTGTGTGTTTTCGGGTTTTATAACACCGAAAAATTACATTTTTGGATTACATAAAATTGGAATGGAAAAAATGCTATTGGTTTATCTCATTTGTTTGTATTCACCCTCTGAATTTGTTTGTTTTGCCTCTGTAATTTCGGTTGTTTGTGCGTTTTTCCCCTTCCGACATTTTTGTTTGTTTTCGTTGCATGTGAGGCCGTTCGGGATGGAGGGGGAACCAGTGGAGAGCTACGGGGCGTCGACACTGGGATCTGTAGAGGCTCGGGATGATCGAACGGCGCGCGTGTGCGCAGAACCGGGAGCCGAACCGACGCACGTGGCCTCGACGCGGGTAGGGGAGCGTCGTGCACGCACGCGTATGGGAGCCCGAGAGTTGCGCGTGGAGGTTCTGGAGACTTCCGTGCTTCGATCCTTGCCGTTCAATCTCAAGCCGGATCTGGCGTCTAAGGTTTTTGCGGCGCCAAGGCTTGGGGGGCTTCTAGGGTTTCTTCTGAAATTGGATCTGGACCGTCAAATCTTCATCCAGATCTGACGGCTGGGGTTGATCGGCTACAAGACACAAAGATCAGATTAGGGTTTATTTCAAATATTTGAGCCAAACAGGCAGGGACGGATCTATATACAATGTGGGAGGGGCAATTGCCCCCCTTAAGTTTTATGGGTTATATTTTAGTCCCTAATAATTTTAAAACAATTCCAATTAAGCCATTTTTCCGTCTTTGCCCCTCTCAAAATTTTTATGGTTTGTTATTTTTTAGGACCTTGTAATCTAAAATTAATAATATTAAACTTTGACCCCTCTTTTTCTATTTTAATTACTTTTCGAGACCTTTCAAATTTAAAATTTATAAAATTAAACCTAAAATTCTTTAATTTTTACAATTTAATTACTTTTTGAGACTCTATTATTTTAAAATTTATCGGTCTACCCCCCTCATAGTTCAATCCTGGCTCCGTCCCTGCAAACGAGCCTTATGCTTAATATGTAATAAATTTTTTTGGTTTTTTCTTTTTCTTTAATGTAAATGGATTCTTTAATATAAATAAAATGTTTGAGTTTTTATTATATATATATACACACACACTAGTTTTTTAGATTTTCAAAATTGTTTCATAATAATAATAATAATAATAATAATAATAATAATAATAATAATAATAATAATAATAATAATAATAATAATAATAATAATAATACCAATAATAATAATAATAGTAATGAATAATAATATTAGTACTAAATAGTAACAATGATAATATAGTAATAATAATAGTTGATAATAATAATATAATAATAATAAACAATAATAATAGTATAGTAATGTTAATAGTAATAATAATATTGGTAATAAGTATAGATAAATACATCATTAAAAATAATAATAATATACATATATTGTTTGTTTTTTATTATTATTTTTAATCATTCGATATATATATATATAGGTAACAAAGTCCATTAATTAAAAAAGAAAAACGGGTCAACCTCTGGACAAAATAGGTGATTACAGCTGCGCCCCTTTGCTTCTACTTGTGGAACAAGAATAAAGCAAAGGCCATAAGCACAAATTTTGTCCAACTTCTCTGTTTGTATCTCGAGTCACCATGCACTTGAACTACTGGCGGTTTGGAAGTCGGTACGGGAAAATCTAACGGCCGCGGAGGCTTGAAGCTATTTTTCTCATTTCAACATTCTTCAACCCTTCGAGGTCCGAATGGGTAGACAAATAGTGAAAAATAAAAGCTCAATTCTCAAATTGCCCGAACGGATAGGCGGATTCCATTCTCCTCGTGCCCGAACGGATAGGCGGGTCTCCATTCTCAAAAAGCCCGAACGGATAGGCGGGTTACATTCTCCTCGTGCCTGAACGGATAGGCGGGTTCCATTATCCTCATGCCCGAACGGATAGGCGGGTTCTATTCTCAAAATGCCCGAACGGATAGGCGGGTTCCATTCTCCTCATGCCTGAACGGATAGGCGGGTTCCATTCTCAAAATACCTGAACGGATAGGTCGGTTTCAATTCTCAAAATGCCCGAACGGATAGGCGGGTTCCATTCTCTTCATGCCTGAACGGATAGGCGGGTTCTATCCTCCTCATGCCTGAACGGATAGGCGGGTTCCATTCTCAAAACGCCCGAACAGATAGGCGGGTTCCATTCTTCTCATGCCCGAACGGATAGGCAGTCTTTCATTCTCAAAATGCCCGAACGGATAGGTGGGCTTCCTTTTACTGGAAGAGCTTTAATATACCTGTCAAAAATAGGCAAAAATGATATGATGATGTGAGTTGGCATGCCCCTAATCCTAGTGATGCCTAAATACAAAAGATGTTTGATTCATGACATTAAAATTGCTCGGACGATTTCACTCTTCGGATTGGTCAATCTTGAACTTCTTCTTGCCTCTTTTTCTTCTCAATCTCTTTTGGCTTTCTCATCTCTGCCAAATCTCAATCTTTTGTCTCTTCTCGAAAGATAATTGTTGACTTTCACTGGTCAGACTGGACATAACACTTCTTGTGGTGCTCATTCTCGTAACGTTGCCCCCCATTCAAACTGGGTCTTCAACCATTCTCTTCGTCATAACTCAACACGACGACTTTTCTCTTTTTTCAACATTAGGAGAAGCACATGCCCCCAAGCCCCTGAACTTTTCTCTTAAGTTCATTAAGGTCCGCTTTCATTTTCTGCACCAAACAAAGCATTTTGACAAAAACTTGCTTCGAGTCCCTGAACTGTAGCATGTGGAATCTTACTACTTATCCTTACCATGGCTACCAACAAGCTATCATTCGCATTCATGGAATTGCATTCTAAAGTTTATCCTTGAAGCAATGAAAGGAAATTATTTTGTGTTCACAAAAAATTTTAGATAGCATCTTCTAATTTCAAAATGAGATGCATTTTTTAAAACTAGACTTTCTTTTAAAATTATTGATATATCAAGTTGGATTAAATACCCCGAATATCAAGTGCACGAATGACACTACTATGGCTTAAAAGGATTGCCTCAAGCATCATGTGTCTAGGAGACCTCGAAAGCTGAGCTGATTTTTGGAGATGTGAAATACTCTCCAAGCTATTTCAGTTTTTTAATCAATTAAACTTATCTTCTATAGGCTTCGCCTTTATCATTATTACTTTTTCTCCATTCTCAAAAAGCCCGAACGGATAGGCGGGTTCCATTCTCCTAATGCCTGAACGGATAGGCGGGTTCCATTCTCAAAATGCCCGAACGGATAGGCGGGTTCCATTCTCCTCATGCCTGAACAGATAGGCGGGTTCCATTCTCAAAATGCCCGAACGGATAGGCGGGTTCCATTCTCCTTATGCCTGAACGGATAGGCGAGTTCCATTCTCAAAATGTCTGAACGGATAGGCCGGTTTCCATTCTCAAAATGCTCGAACGGATAGGTGGGTTCCATTCTCTTCATGCCTGAACGGATAGGTGGGTTCCATCATCCTCATGCCTGAACGAATAGGCGGGTTCCATTCCCAAAATGCCCGAAAGGATATACGGGTTTCATTCTTCTCATGTCCGAACAGATAGGCAGGCTTCCATTCTCAAAAAGCCCGAACAGATAGGTGGGCTTCCTTTTATTGGAAGAGCTTTAATATACCTGTTAAAAATAGGCAAAAATGATATGATGATGTGAGTTGGCATGCCCCTAATCCTAGGGATGCCTAACTACAAAAGATGCATGATTCATGACATCAAAATTGCTCGGACGCTTTCACTCTTTGGATTGGTCAATCTTGATCTTCTTCTTGCCTCTTCTTCTTCTCAATCTCTTTTGGCTTTCTCATCTCTGCCAAATCTCAATATTTTGGTCTCTTCTCGAAAGATAACTTCTAACTTTCACTGGTCAGACTGGACATAACACTTCTCGTGGTGTTCATTCTCGTAATGTTGCCCTCCATTCAAACTGGGTCTTCAACCATTCTATTCGTCTTAACTCAACACGAAGACTTTTCTCTTTTCTCAGCATTAGGGGAAGCACATGCCCCCAAGCCCCTGAAATTTTCTCTTAAGTTCATTAAGGTCCGCTTTCATTTTCTGCACCAATCAAAGCATTTTGACAGAAACTTTCTTCGAGTCCCTGAACTGTAGCATGTGGAATCTTAC
This sequence comes from Hibiscus tridactylites, assembly GCA_958450335.1. Classification (NCBI taxonomy): domain Eukaryota; kingdom Viridiplantae; phylum Streptophyta; class Magnoliopsida; order Malvales; family Malvaceae; genus Hibiscus; species Hibiscus tridactylites. Next base: position 73,372,087 of record OY288279.1, read on the forward strand.
TACTTATCCTTACCATGGCTACCAACAAGCTATCATTCGCATTCATGGCATTGCATTCTAAACTTTATCCTTGAAGCAATGAAAGGAAATTATTTTGTGTTCACAAAAAATTTTAGATTGCATCTTCTAATTTCAAAATGGGATGCATTTTTTAAAACTAGACTTTCTTTTCAAATTATGGATACATCAAGTTGGATTAAATACTCTGAATATCAAGTGCACGAATGACACTACTATGGCTTACCAAGGATTGCCTCAAGCATCATGTGTCTAGGAGACCTCGAAAGTTGAGCTAATGTCTGGAGATGTGAAATACTCTCCAAGCTATTTCAGCTTTTTAATCAATTAAACTTATCTTCTATAGGCTTCGCCTTTATCATTATTACTTTGTCTCAATTCTTTATGATTTTGGGGAAGTCAACTCATCACATTCCATTGGCTCGAAATAAATGATGGAGCAAACAACAAAACCTCGAGCTACTCGGCATTGTCACGATTCGAAAATATTAACATCACTCATGTAGCTAAAGTTTTGATTCGAATGGTGCATAGCAACCTTATGGGTCTTTTTGCTACAGCGGAGTGCCCCGAAAATTCCACACTCGTATCCGAAAACACCTATTACTAGGCTTCGAACATTGGAGTGCTTTTGTTATGCTTTTATTATTCTCCCTCTTTGGTCTTTTCCTTTTTCTTTTTCCTCTCTTTTCTTTTTCTTCTTTCTTTTTTCCTTTTTTTCTTCTCTTTTTCTTTTTTTCCTTTTTTTCCGTTTTTTTTTCTTTTTTTAACATGGGAGATTTTCGGTTGTTCTCCCGAAAGCCCTAATGCTATGTGTAGTCCATAGATGAACAAATTAACTTGGAGTGTAAGGCACATATTCATCATCTTCGCAGCTTTCGATTTCCACTAGACAAAGGCTGCTCGAAATCAACCTTTGGGGTCAAGGTCAATATCCCTTGTACAATTGATATACAAGGACTCAATAGACAAATGTATACATAAAATAAAGAGATAATTGAAATAAAAAAATATAATGCATCCTTTCATTGAAATTCAAAAACATGCAGTCTTAGGCCCTTACAAAAAGATCTTTGCTACCTTCGGGAAAAGGGTAGCAAAGTTGATTTCACGCATTACTTCAAGGAAAAGATTAAAATGCAATGAAATGAAAACAAGAAAACTTGGATGCATAAAACCCTTGACTACTGCTAGGCTAGCCACTCATCACAACCCTTAAGCTTCCTCGAGGAACTCAATCTTCTTATTGTCCATCAGTTCCCGAACCAACTGCTTAAATTCTAGACAGCTCTGAATCTCATGCCCCACAGTCTGATAGTACTCATAAAATGATTCATGGCCATCATATACTCCCTTTGTACCATTCTCAATCAAGCCCACCATGCACAACTGTTCGTACACCCAACTCAGGGGGGACTTGATTTCTGATACTGCCATTCTTACTCTCTTCGCATCTACCTCTTCGAGGGCATTCAAGCCTCGTCCTCCATGGTTTGGAAGTGGATTGGCCGTCACATTGGGCCCCTCTAACTCGACGACCCCGATGTTGATCATGTTTTGCACGAGCTTCTTGAACGCTGTGCGATTTTCTATCATGTGCTCCGATACTCCACCGTGATACTCACAATGTGCTTTCTCATCATACCATGGAGGGTAAGGCGGCTGGAAGGGAGTAACATGATATGGACGAACCAGATCAGCCTCGTATAGGTGTTTGTAAACCTCCTTGTATGACATGGGTAGAGGGGTGAATGACATCTTCTCTTGTTCCCTTTTGGGAGCCCTACTTTCTCTTCGGTTTGAGCTTTGTGCATTCCTGATTGCGGCTCGAGGCGGTGAGATTGTGAGGTGCTTGGAAGGCTCGAAGGTATTGGTGTTGTTCACCTCGTGATCTTTCTTCTTGAATTGCTTCCGAGCATTCTCTCCTTCATCGATTCTACCACTCTTGATAGCTGCCTCGATACGTTCACCGGTCATAACCATATCTGAGAAATTACCGATAGGGTTGCTTATCATGCGGTGATAGAGGGTTCCCTTCAAAGTATCAACAAACATAAAGGAGATCTCATTTTCGTGGAGTGGAGGTTGGACTTGTGCCGCCACATCTCTCCAACGCTGGGCGTATTCACGGAGGCTCTCATTGTGCCTTTGCTCCAAACCTTGTCGCATGAGTCAGTTTGGGACCATATCGGTTATGTGCCTATACTGATCTGTGAAAGCCTTGGCCAAATCCTTCCATGACCTAATCTGAGCACAGGTTAACTGGTTGTACCACCTCACCGCGGGCCCCGCTAAGCTGCCTTGAAAGCAGTGAATTAGAAACTTCTCATTGTCTATGAAACCCGTCATCTTTCTACAAAACATGGTTATGTGGGCAGTAGGGCAAGTTGGCCCGTCAAACTTCTCAAACTCTAGTGTCTTGAACTTGGGCGGAATTACCAAGTTTAGAACCAAACTGAGATCTCTAGCATTCATCTCATATGCCCCTTCTTCTTCCTCCTTTATTCGGAATTTCCCCTCGGGGTCCTTTCAGGTTTGTTCTAGTTGTTTCGAGAACTCCGCCTTGACCTTGTTCAAGTTCTCAATCTCATCCAAGTCTGGGACACTATCCCTGACATTTTCCACATGATTAAAAACCAGACCTGATAGAGCATGGGTAGAGGCGCCCGCCTGATGTGATGTTGCCCCATCTCCTTGAATAGCCTCTTCTTGTGAGGGCTTAGGGGTATCGGTGACAAAACCAGGGGAAAACGAGAAGCCCCCCCTCTCCTGACTAGGGTTTCCAACAGCACCCTTTTCTCTTAGATTGGCTTGTAGCAACTGAGATATCTCTTTCATCATATCTTGTTGGGACTTGGTGATGGTATCCCTCAATTCTTGCTGAGCTCGTTCCAACTGACCCCTCAGATCGGCTTCCAATTTAGCAAAACTCTCCTCTATTTACTTTCTTTGATGGCAAGTAAAGTGTGGATGCGGAATCTTCGATAGTCACGAATACTGCCATGACCCGAACAATAATCCCATAACTTAATGATGTAATATTGCATGCAATGTCGTATGCATAACAGAAACAGATGATTGAAGGCAATAAATTAAAAACACAATCGAATGCAAAGAAGTATTGATTCGATGAACATCGTCATTAAACAACTCTTCATAACGGAGATCAAGTCTCATTACAACGAGATAAGAAAATAAACATAGGGTACGATTTTTAATAAGTTTTGCTCGTCCCTTTAGCATGTCCGAAAATTCTGTTGCTATGAACTCTTTCTCCCGTTATGATAGTCTTCAACTTTAGACTGTTCTCGAATCAACGCTTCGTATGAAAATGCCATGAATATGCAAAAGTAATTAAGCAAAACAAGACTAAAAAGGCGACTAGATTAGTAACAACAATAATGAATACTGAATATAACAACGAATGAAAACACACCAAAGCAGATTAACAATGCAAGACCTATTAGCACAAATTCTAATTCTACGGTTATCCGCATGGCTCTAATCGGGGTGGGCTTCTTAAATTCTCACACATGTGGGTTTGGTTCTAACAAGGGTACCCGAACCTATCTTATCACCTACTAAGGTAACAAGAGCCCCAATTATGGCTCATTACTAGCTTGCGAATTGGTTTCGGTTCGAAGGAAAGTACGACCTAGTGACGTGGAGGGCTGCTCACGTGTCAAAGGCGTGGATTCCGAAAGTGAATTATCGACCCGTAGAGGGATGCTCACGTGGGTGTGGGCGTTTCACTCCCACTTAAGGGACGAAGCTCGGGTATAGAGCTTAATGATCGTGATGCAACACATGTCAGTGATTTCCTTAGAAATTATATGAGAAATTAATTCAAAGACCACCAAGTATCAAAGCTTGTATAACTTAAGTTACATTTTCAAAGAAGAATTGTCTCACTAAAGTCTAGTTAAATTTCAAGAATTTCCATCATTAAAAGCAACAATTGTTATTTTTTGGCTTAACTCTCTTTTTTTTTGTAAAACAAAATTCATCCCCAGTGGAGTTACCGCGTTGTCATAAGGTTTTTTTTAAGGAAAGAAACCTCGAAATAAACATTAAAAAACTATGGAGTCGCCACCTGCCACTGAGGTAGGCCAGACGCCGTAAAAACAAAACCAGATATTCATTTGAAAGGGTTCGGGAGTTGGTTACGTGTGGGGAAGGGTTAGCACCCCCATCACGCCCAGAAATCGGTACCAAAACAATTGTTTCTTTTAATTGATGGAAATTATTTGAAATTTAAAATGAGTTTAATTACGGGTTCTTAATCGAAAATAAAACTTTAATTATATGAGCTTTATCAAATCCGTGGTTTCAAATTAATCAGACATTTAATTAGAAAGGATGACGGTACACCGGACCAAAGACTAAACCGACATCATATAAGTTTGACTGTCGTGTTAGTTTAGGGTTCGGATCCTATACATCACCGTTATGCATGATGCAAGCAGTTAAAGTATGATGTCGTGGTCTTGTTCGTTTTAATTATCTACGAATTTACCTTTAGACGATGCAAATTAATCCGAATATTCGGGGAATATCCAATAAGCTAGGATATTTCGACCCGAATACGCAAATTAATATGTACCTCCTTTTTACAATTAAAACATAATTATGCAACTTTAAACATTAAAGGGTCACGTGAATGGAAATTAAATATGCATGCCACATATATATGTATTCGAACAATAATATAAAAAAATGGGACAAGATGTGCACATATTAAGACAAGCGTACAACGTATATAATAAAACTATATTGTACACATAAAACTATAGATTAAGAAAAGTTAAACAATATTAAATATAAAAAGCATACGATCACACAATAAATAAGTAACATGCATATGCCACACATTATAAATCCATTAACATTGCAAAAACATACATTCGACATAAACATGTATTTAATAAAATGGCAAAACGCATGAATAACAAAATATAATATAACAAAAATAAAATGCTAAGTAAATGATTAAATTGCATAATTGAAGGGAAAACTGGAAACGAGACTAAATGAAAATAAAAATGAAAATTAGGGGGACCAACACAGTAATAAAACCCTTAAACAAAAAACATTGAATCGCAAAGAATGGATTCAATTAAAAGATCGCAATAACCTAAAGGGGCCGAGATGGTGATTAAACCATCCGGAAACAGATTAAAACCAAATTAAGGACGAAATTAAAAATATTAAAAGAACTTAAATGACCACGGGCGTGGTTTTAAAACGCGGAAAGGCTGATATCGTGATTAAAGGGGGACAGGGGGATTTAAAATGGGATTAAACCAAATTTAAAACACAAAGAACGCTATAAAAATGCGTCTTAAATCACTTTAACCTCTTTTGCCTAACTCAAATCCTCCAGACTCTCTCCCCTCTCTCATCTAAAAACCCGAGAGCATAAACATCATCATCATTCCGGCCGCCGCTAGCTGGCACCGGAACCCTAAAAACCTCCTTTTTCTACCTTTTGAAACCCCAAAAACCAGAAAACCTCTTTCCTTCACGAAATCAAAACCCAAAAAAAACTCTTTCGAAACTATTTTTCATTTTAAAACCCAAAACCGAAACCCAAAATTTCAGAACGATCCCCCCCTTTTTGTGTTACCACCCTCACCAGCTCACCATGCAAGGATGGGCAACCGAGGAAGACGAGGCGTCGCAAAGGTAAAAAAACCAGACACCCTTAATCTTCTATTTTTTGTTTTCTTTTTTTGTATCGAAACGAAATGAAAGAGGATGATATACCTCTGAAATCTGAGGACTTTGGCTTCTCTATTGCTCTAAAATTTTTCCCGTAAAGCTCTCGATTACATTGTGTGTTTTCGGGTTTTATAACACCAAAAAATTACATTTTTGGATTATATAAAATTGGAATGGGAAAATGATATTGGTTGATCTCATTTGTTTGTATTCACCCTCTGAATTTGTTTGTTTTGCCTCTGCAATTTCGGTTGTTTGTGCGTTTTCCCCTTCTAACATTTTTGTTTGTTTTCGTTGCATGTGAGGCCGTTTGGGATGGAGGGGGACCAGTGCAGAGCTACGAGGCATCGACGCTGGGATCTGGAGAGGCTCGGGACGATCGAACGGCGCGCGTATGGGCAGAATCAGGAGCCGAACCGACGCACGTGGCTTTGATGCAGGTATGGGAGCGTCGTGCACGCACACGTATGGGAGCCCGAGAGTCGTGCGTGGAGGTTCTAGAGACTTCCGTGCTTCGATCTTGGCCGTTCAATCTCGAGCCGGATCTGACAGCTAAGGTTTTTGCGGCGCCAGGGCTTGAGGGGGGCTTCTAGGGTTTCTTTCGAAATTGGATATAAACCGTCAGATCTTCATCCATATCTGACAGCTGGGGTTGAGCGGCTGCAAGACACAAAGATCATATTAGGGTTTATTTCAAATATTTGGGCCAAATGGGACTTATGCTTAATATGTAATAAATTTTTTTGGGCTTTTCTTTTTCTGTAATGTAAATGGACTCTTTAATATAAATAAACAGTTTAGAGTTTTTATTATTATTATGGGCTTTATTTAATGGGCATGTGTGTATATATATATATACTAGTTTTTTTAGATTTTCAGATTTGTTTAATAATAATAATAATAATAGTAATACCAATAATAATAATAATAGTAACGAATAATAATAATATTAGTAATAAATAATAACAATGATAATATAGTAATAATAATAGTTGATAATAATAACAATATAATAATAAATAATAATAATAGTATAGTAATGTTAATAGTATAATAATATTGGTAATAAGTATAGATAATACAACATTAATAATAATAATATGCATATATTGTTTGTTTTTTCTTTTTTAGTTTTTTATTATTATTTTTAATCATTCGAGATATATATATATATATATATATATATATATGTGTGTAACAAAGTCCATTAATTAAAAAAGAATAACGGGTCAACCCCGGAAAAAATAGGTGATTACACCTTCATTTTTAATTTACCAATTTCATCTCTCAAACTTTTGAGATCCAATCCACCCTCTCTTGGCCATTTATTCATCGATTGATCCATACAACACACACAAACCCTTCAAATGCCCAGCCTGTTACTCCTTCGAGAGGGAGCCCGAGAGGCCTTGAGTGCAGATAAGGAACAAGAAGGGTGAGAGAGGGTCTCCTTGCCGTAAGCTACGATGAGGGGAGAAAACCAAAGACAGTGAGCCATTAACCCATGCAGTGAAAGAGATAGATGAAATGTAACGCATAATAATATCAACCCAAGATGGTGCAAAACCCATCTTCAGCATGACATTTCAGAGGAAAGCCATTCAACTCTGAGCCTAATAAGCTTCTTGTTGATCAAGAAATTGCCGAAGTTCACATTTGGCAGCAAGGAGAATCTCCAAGTCCGAGTTAGAGAGATGGTGGTGAAGGCAGATATTTATTTGTTCATGCAATTCCTTGATACATTGGTGAGTTGTGTCTCATTGTTGATCCTGTCAAGATTTGAGGGCGCATCCAATAGTAGAAATTTTATCCAAGACCGAACCTAGAGTATGCACCCAAATCTCTTGTACAGTGGTAATACAAGCCTCCTCGCGGGCCCAACAGCTTTCAAAGCATAAATGGTCTTCCCGCGTACGAGGCACAATGGTCTGAGTCAACATTATATTTAGAGATGATTCAAAAGTTTGGAAAATATGTAAGCTAGTCTTCATCTGCGACAAATCTGTCTAGGCGCTCAAAAATAGGGAATGTACGTAGGCCAAAATTTGTCCAGGTGAACCAGCCTTTAGTATTAGAAATATCCTATTTTATCGGTTTATTAGCTGTACATTAATGAATTAACAGTTTGTATTCTGTTAGTTAGTTAGTATTTCTTTCATGTTAGTTATTAGGTATCTTTGTTAGCAGGCTATATATATTAAGCCGTTTCCCATCTTTGTAAATCAACAATTTCAGTTTACATAAAATAAAGATTAGTTTTTTTTTCTTCTTTTGTTATATGGTATCAGTTGTGTTCTGTTTCTTCTGCGTTTGTTAGCAATGGTGAATGTTACTGAGTTGACGCAACAAGAGTCTGTTGTTTCTGAGCAGTCTGATAATGGCAATACGCCTTATTCTATTCACCAATCTGATAATCCCGGTATGGTGTTGGTTACGCAATCCCTGGCTATTGACAATTACAGTAGCTGGAGAAGATCGATGCTTATGGCATTATCAGCCAAAAATAAGATCGGTTTCGTAGATGGTTCCATTCCCTCACCGGCGTCTTCTTCTCCATTGTTCAATCTGTGGACGCGTGCTAATAATCTAGTCATTTCTTGGATTTTAAATTCAGTTTCCAAGGATATTGCGGCTAGTTTGATCTATCATTCCTCTGCTGAAGACATATGGAAGGATCTTGAAGATCGTTTCCAACAAACTAATGGCCCTCGTCTTTTTGGTTTAAAGAAAAAGCTGGCTGATCTTGTTCAAGGTTCCTTGCCGATCAGCACCTATTATACTCAACTCAAGGCTGTATGGGATGAGTTGGTTTCTCTTAAGCCATCCTGTACTTGTTTACATTGTACGTGCGGTGGTCTTCGAAAGATTTTAGATGAGCAAAACAAAGAATTAGTCATTCAATTCCTCATGGGATTGAATGATTCTTTTGCAACAATTCGTGGTCAGATCTTGCTTATGGATCCTATGCCTTCGATTACCAAGGCTTTTTCTCTTGTTCTTCAAGAAGAAAATCAACGTTCTATAAAGTTAGTGGCTCCTATTAATGAAGCTGCTTTTGTTGTTAAGTCTTTGCCTCGAAAGAACAGACCTCAGTGTACACATTGCAATCTTCTTGGTCACACTAAAGAAAAGTGTTACAAGCTTCACGGTTATCCTCCTGGATATGCTTCTCGTGATCGAGCCAAATCTCAAGTTGTTCAAGGCCGTGATCGAGTTCATTCTAATGCTGTTGCTACAGATGTTACCTCTAATGTTTCTCAAGAATCCTTGACTCCTTCACAGTGTCAGCAACTTATAGCCTTGGTTAACTCTCAGCTCAAGGCAGCTGGAAATTCTGAAGTGCCTACTTCTGTTAATCTGACTATGCAAGGTAAGTTTGTTTTTTATGCTAATAGTTTTAGTACTTTTCAAGATAGTAATTCTTGGATTATAGATTCTGGGGCGTCTAGGCATGTTTGTTTTTCCAAAGCTTCTTTTGATTTTCTTAGACCTATTGAAGGAGGAACTATATTGCTTCCTAATAATACTGTTGTCAAGGTAAATTTTTCTGGGTCTGTTACTTTGCTTTCTAATCTTGTTCTTCATGATGTCCTATATGTTCATGAGTTTCGTTTTAATCTGCTTGCTGTTAGTTGTTTATTGTATAATCCTAATGTTAGCATTTTATTTTCTCAAAAACAATGCTTAATTCAGGACCAACAAGCTGTGATTGGGAAAGCTGACTTTTATCAAGGATTGTATTTGCTTAAATCTCCTGTTGCTAATGATCATGCTGCCCAAAGTTCCTTAAATGCTGTTGTTAATAATCTTTCTGATTCTTAGAGTGTTGTTCTTGCCAACTGGCATGTTCGGCTTGGTCACCCTGGTGACAATACTTTGTATCTGCTAAAGGATTTGTTACCTGATGTTCATATTAATAAAAATGCTCCTTGTTCCATTTGTGCTAAAGCTAAGCAGCATCGTTTGCCCTTTCCCATTTCTGTTTCTAAATCTAAAATTCCTTTTGCATTATTGCATTGTGATGTTTGGGGCCCTTTCAAGGTACCTACACATAATAATCAAAGATTTTTCTTAACTCTGGTTGATGATTATACCAGGTTAACTTGGACATATTTGCTTCAGCATAAGTCTGATGTTCTATCCATTGTGCCTCAGTTCATTACCATGATCAAAAAGCAATTTGGCTTTGATGTTAAGGTTTTTAGATCAGACAATGCTTCTGAACTTAAATTTACTGATTTGTTTCAAAAACTTGGAATTATACATCAATTTTCTTGTGTTGAAACACCACAACAAAATTCTGTGGTAGAAAGAAAGCACCAGCATCTTCTTGCTGTTGCACGAGCTTTGCTTTTTCAATCCAAGGTACCTATTCATTTCTGGGGTGAATGTGTTTTAACTGCTACCTATATCATAAACAGGCTTCCTTCATCTGTTTTGTCTAACAAATCTCCTCATGAAATGCTTTTTAAGCAACCTCCTAATTACCATCAGATGAAAGCCTTTGGTTGTTTATGTTTTGTGTCTACATTGAAAGCTCACAGATCAAAGTTTGATGCGAGAGCTTTACCTGCTATCTTCATGGGTTATGCTGCTGGAGTAAAAGGTTACAAAGTTCTTATTCTTCAAACTAATACCTTTATTGTTTCTCGAGATGTTATTTTTTATGAAAATCATTTCCCTTTTCATTCTATTTCGAATGATTCTATTGTTCCTGATCCTTTTCCAGATCTTGTTTTGCCTTCTATATCTCATAATCTTGAAGATTCTAATAGTTTCTTAAATGATCATGTACAAATACATGAATCTATAACTGAGGATGTTGATCATGAACACGTGCATGAAAATACTTCTGCACAAGTGCATGATAATATTCTTGAACACGTGCATATTGATAATTCTAGTCATGAACATGAACAGTCTTCTAATCATGAACATTCTGAGCATGAAAATTCTGAATATGAACATTCTGAAAGTCCTACTCATGAGAGTGTTTCTACTGAATCTCTTGTTCCTTTATCATCTGAAGTTCTTGTTCCTAATTCTGTTTTGCAAAATGAGGATGTTCGAAATGCAGATGTTCTTCCTCAGCATGAACATGTTGTTCATGTTCGACGATCTTCTAGGATTATTAACAAGCCTTCTTACTTGCAACATTATCATTGTAATAATATATCCTCTTGTCAATATCCCATTGAAAATTACATTTCATCCTCTAGTCTTTCACCAGATTATTCTGCTTTCATTTCTAACATTTCATCCACGAGTGAACCATCTTTTTATCATCAAGCTGCAAAATCATCTCAATGGCGTGCAGCAATGAATGAGGAGCTCAATGCTATGGAAGCTCTTAAAACTTGGACAGTTGTTCCCTTACCTCCTGGGAAAGTTCCTATAGAGTGTAAATGGGTGTATCGGATTAAACATAATGCTGATGGCAGTGTAGATAGGTATAAAGCTCGTTTAGTGGCCAAGGGCTTCACTCAAGTTGAAGGAGTTGACTACATTGAGACATTCTCTCCAGTGGCCAAATTGACATCATTCAAAGTTCTTTTAGCTTTGGCTGCACAAAACAATTGGCATCTTATACAGCTTGATGTCAACAATGCCTTTTTAAATGGCACCCTTGATGAAGAGGTTTACATGAAGTTACCTTTAGGCTATGGATCATATGACAAGGATTCGAACATGGTCTGCAAGCTACAAAAATCAATATATGGCTTAAAACAAGCATCAAGGCAGTGGTTTACAGCTTTTTCTTCTGTTGTTCTTCAACTTGGTTTTAATCAATCTCCCTCTGATCATTCTTTGTTTGTTAAGGGCACTGGAGATTCTTTAATCTGTCTCCTTGTTTATGTCGATGACATAATTATAGGAGGAAAAGATCTTACTCTTGTAATGCAAGTACAAGACCAGCTCAAAGTTCATTTCAAACTGAAAGAATTAGGCACTCTGAAATATTTTCTGGGGTTCGAGGTTGCACGCAATGATAAGGGAATTTCATTATCTCAAAGACATTATGCTCTTCAATTGCTCAAGGACACGGGTTTGCTGGCCAAGAAACCTGTTTCATTACCTGTTCTTTCTCCTCACAAATTAAGTAAAACAGAAGGAGAGCTTCTGCAGGATTCTCAAATGTATAGGAGATTGGTTGGCAGGTTACTTTATCTTACACATACTCGGCCTGATATTACTTACACCGTACACTTGCTTAGTCAGTTTGTATCAGCTCCTCGCAAGCCTCATTTATTGGCTGCAAATCATTTGCTTTCATACATAAAGCAAACACCTGGACTAGGGTTATTCTTTTCTTCTTCCTCAAGCATGCAGCTTAGTGCTTTTGTCGATTCAGATTATTCATCGTGTCCGGATACTCGACGCTCCACGACAGGCTATTGTACATTCCTGGGAGATACCTTAATTTCCTGGAGATCCAAGAAACAAAATACTGTCAGCCGCTCTTCTTGTGAAGCTGAATATCGAGCCATGGCTTCAGCTACTTGTGAGTTAGTTTGGCTGCAGGCTCTCTTAGATTTCTTTCAAGTTCCTGTCAAACATGCAGCTCTCTATTGTGACAATCAATCTGCCATTTTCTTAGCTTCCAATCAAGTTTTTCACGAACGCACTAAACATATCGAGGTGGATTGTCATTTTGTTCGCGAAAAGATTAATGCTGGTTTCTTAAAGTTGTTCCATGTGCGATCATCACAGCAGCTTGCGGATGTATTTACAAAAGCCCTGCATTCCCCAGCTTTTCATTCCATTATTTCCAAGCTGAGTCTTATTGACATTCATCAGACATCAGCTTGAGGGGGGATATTAGAAATATCCTATTTTATCGGTTTATTAGCTGTACATTAATGAATTAACAGTTTGTATTCTGTTAGTTAGTTAGTATTTCTTTCATGTTAGTTATTAGGTATCTTTGTTAGCAGGCTATATATATTAAGCCGTTTCCCATCTTTGTAAATCAACAATTTCAGTTTACATAAAATAAAGATTAGTTTTTTTTCTTCTTTTGTTATATTTAGCAGGCTTACAGTCAAACAGCCGATTATTGGAAAGAAAATCACGAAAACTATCAAAAAGACTACGAGCTTTGCGACGACCTCCTTGTTTCTCATTATCCAAGAGAATCTCATTAAAGTTACTTCCCAGAAGCCATGGAAAGGGCGAAGCAAAACGTAAATGATCAAATAAATCCCAAGTCTTGTACTTCATATTGTTCTCGAAACATCCATGCCTACCAGTAAAGTCAAAATGATTCAAATCAAAATGAATAATAACATCATCATGGAGACAAGGGTACGAAAGCAAATCAATTTTTTCTTCATTCTTCAAGAGTAACATCAAACCAGTGCAACTATGACCTTTATCAATAGCGATGGTTGACGAGGAACAATCTCGCGCTGACAGGTCAGAGCAGATTTCGGATTAGGTCCCGAAGAGCAAAATCATACATTTCTTGGACACGACAAAGGACACGAAAATAGGTGGGCTACCTGACTCGTACGAGCCCAACAAAATCAGAGTCTCAGTTCCAGCTTCGAAAACATCATTCTCAATCAACTCGGTTTCAACACCTGGCACTACCGGCTCAGAAGCAGCAATGGACATACCATCCTCGATTCTAGCAGGCTCGGTTCCAGTGGCGGCAACGGCTGAACCATCTAACTCGGTTACAGCACCAACAAGATCGGTAATAGCCTTTAGCAAACCATTCATCATTAAAAACCCAGGGGGCACGCTTAAGAACCTTGTTCCTCTTAGCTGCCGTCACAAATTTTATCAGAAAGAAATTGGAATTTAGCTCTGTGATTGTCTATACCTTTTCTTTTTCCACACACAGCCAAAAAATCGGATCAGTGCAACACCATCAACTTGTTTGTTGGAAATAACCTTTCCAACCAAAGAGAGAGTAAGATCGTCAGTCGGCACTTCCTTGCTAGCCGCGGGGTAAACACCACATCATGTTCCTCAGCAATGAAGCTCAGGTCATTCATCTAATCCAGGATTGAATCGGCCATGGAGAGTAATAGGTAAAAGTTTGAGACTCGAAAAATGTAGAAGTAGAATGAAGGGTGAAAGATGCTAACGAGAGGCTTAGAAGAGTATAAAAGGGGAATAGTAAGAGAAAGAATTTGTTTAAGATTTAACCAGGGAGATTGAGATTGAAAAAAAGTCCAGAAAAGAAAAAAAATATTAAAAATTACTGTAGATAAGACCAGGATAAGGGAGGACTTGAAGAAAAGAGGATAAAGGTAAGAGATAAAGTAAAATAAGAAAATTAAATTTAAAGTAAAGGAAGGAACTGATATAATAGGATAAAAGAGAAAAGAAGGGAAAATATTAAAACGAAAGGCAAGTGAACAAGATTAAATGGAAGAAAAAAAATTTAAAATCTGAAAATATAACAAACTCAATATTTAAAATCCTAGGGGATAACTCGGAAGGAATTAAAATAAGAGTTAAAAGGGTATTAAAATTTTGAAAATGATAAAGGGAATAAATAACAGAATCCAAGCCAAATAAAAAACAAACGAGATTTAAATTTGAAAAGGAGAGATCAAAATCTAAAAAACTAGAGGATAAATCAAATTAAAAATCCAAAAAACTAGAGGATAAGTCGGCAGGAATCAAAACAAGATTTAAAAAGAGATTAAAATTTGAAAAAAGATAAGGTGATGAATAATCGGATAAAAAAATCCAAAATCCAAGCTAATTAAAAAAGAATCAAAATAAAAATTTAAAAAAGAGAGATTATCGAATAAAGGCGGGTAAAATTCAAAATTTGAAAGAGGATCAACCTTAAACCAAACACATCGGCTCGCTGGCACGTCTGGAAGACTGGAACACGCGCCTCCCAGATGTTCAAGTAGGTAGCAATGGAAACATGACGGAAAATAGAAAAACTGTTAGAGCAAGATAAAATCGAGGGGACAAACTGTAAAATGAATAATAATAAAAAATAGTATTAAGTTGCATTCGCAACTCAGTATAACGGCCGCAGCGTAACGTTTTTCAACATCGTGATGTATTATAAGGGCAACGTAATAAAAAACCGCATCACGATTTTTACGATCTGTAACCGTTACGTACCCCGCAACATGTTATATATTGCGCCGCAACGCCACATCACCACAATAAACATAAAAAATATCCAAAATGTAAATCTCTATAAATAAAATACTCTAATGCACATAAATATAATAAATAAACTACACCGGTACGATAGCGATTGATCAATTAGCCTCATTTTCTAACTTTGCAGGAAGCATGATAACTTGAAGTTTTTATTATAAAAGATTTTTATATTGTTGGGAATTAAAATTGCAAGAGGTGAAAATTATTGTTGTAGTAGTATGTCATTAATCAAGGAATAAAAAAATAGCGTGCAAGTAAAGTGTTAAAGTTAAGTTGTATATTTTGTTTTTTAGTGTTCAAACTAGGGTTGTAAAAATAGGTAATCGGATGGGTTTCAGGTCGGGTATTGTTAGGTCGAGTAAAATCGGATACAGGTCATTTCGGGTCATTTTTCTGTCTTGACTCGAGTCAGGTCGGGTGCGGGTCCATTTCAGGTCGGATCCATTCCAGGTCGGGTCAAAACGGGTCGGGTCTGAAGCAGATAATTGACAGGTTAATTCGGGTTCGGATACACTTCAGGTCGGGTTCATTTCGAATTCGGGTAGACTTCAGGTCGGGTTCATTTCGGGTTCGGGTAGACTTCAAGTCGGGTTCATTTCAGATTCGGGTAGACTTCAAGTCGGGTTCATTTCAGGTCGGGTTCATTTCGGGTTCGGGTAGACTTCAGGTCGGGTTCATTTCAGGTCGGGTTCATTTCGAGTTCGGGTGGACTTCAGGTCGGGTTCATTTCGGGTTGAAGTAATTTAAAAAAATAATGAAAAGAAAAATAATGAAAATGGGTCAATTTGGAATAAAAATAAAGTTATGTGAAGTATAATGAACAAAAATGTCAAAATAAATTTAGAAAACGTAAAAATACAATAAATATGGGTCAAATTAGAATAAAAATAAAATTTTAGGGACTGGAATGAACATAAATATCATATTAAAATTATAAAACATTGGGCATTCATTTGAAAAAAAATGAATATGGGTCAATTTGGAATACAAATAAACTTGTGGGGACTATAATGAAAAAACAAATTAAAAGTATAAAACATCAGAAAAATGAAAAATAATGAATATGTGTCAATTTGAAATAAAAATAAATTTTTAGTGACTATAATGAACAAATATATAAAAAATATTATAAAATACTAAAAAGGAATTAGGGTCAATTTGGAATAAAAATAAAATATTAAGGACTATAATGAACAAAAATATCAAATTAAAACTATGAAATATTTTAAAAACAATGAATTGTGGTCAATTTGGAATAAAAATAAAATTTTAGGGAATATAATGAACAAAAATATCATATTAAAATTAGAAAATATCGGGCTAATTTTTTTAAAAAAATGAAGAGGTCAATTTAGAATACAAATAAAACTTTGGGACTATAATGGAAAAAACATCAAGTTAAAAAACTAATGAAGAAATGTACCAAATTATAAATAAAAAACATTGGGTGAATATAAAAAAAATAATGAATAGTGATCAATTTGGAATTAAATAAAAGTTTTAGAAACTATCATAAAAAAATATTATGATATTAAAAAATTAAAAACAATAGTCTAAATTAAAAAATTAAAAATAAAAAGGGCTCAACTTGAAATAAAATTAGTTAATAAGATGTTAAGTACTATAAATTATAAAAAATAAATTAAAATTATATATATATATATATATATTATAATACATATCTATGTATTTTAGTATGCCTTAGTCTATATATTAAAAAAGAAGTTAAAATTAAATTAGTATGACTTAAAAAATATATACTAAAATATATATTATATATTTTAGTTTGCCTTATTATTAAATTTGTCTATATATGCCTTACTAAAAATTCTATATGTACTATGTATTTTAGTATATATTAGATTTTTATTTATTAAAAATAAATATTTTTATTTATCAAGTTTATATTTATTTTTACTAATTACTTATTAAACAAATCTTTTATTTATTAAAAATAAATCTTTTAATTATATATATATAATACATTTTGTTAGATACTTAACATTTTAAACTATTTAAATTATAGATATAGACTTTTTCATAATAGTTCATAATATTACTTTATATCATATATTAAAAATATCATTATTACTTATTAAGTATCAATTATCAAACCAGGTCAATATCAGTTCAGGTACAAAACAGGTCGGGTTAAAAACAAGTCGGGTCCAAAACAAGTCGGGTCTAATAACATGTCGGGTTTAAAACAGGTCGGGTTTAAAACAGGTCGGGTTCAAAACAGGTCGGGTTTAAAACAGGTTGGGTTCAAAACAGGTCGGGTCTAATAACAGGTCGGGTTTAAAACAGGTCGGGTAAAACCGGATCTCGGGTCGATTCAGTCAGGTAATATCAGGTAATTTGCCAAGTCAGTCTCGGGTTCGGGTTCGTTTCAGTCGGACACAAATCGGGTTCGGTTGCTACAGTAACAGGTTTAACTCGATCGGGTTTGGGTCAGCAACAATCAGTTACAGTTCGGGTTCGGGTCATTAAATTCTCGGGGTCAAATCAGGTTCTGACTCGAGCAGGTTTCATGCAAGTTTTCAGGTTCTGACTTGTTTTTACAACCCTAGTTCAAACTATATATAAAAATAAGTGAAATAAAATAGATGATTATTATACATAATATTTTTATGTATATTTTTTCTTTTATAAAACTTCAAATCAACTCAAAAGTTAAAGAATCTTATTCCTTTGGAATCTCCTTTTAACCTATCTCACTCGCCGGCTTCAACATTTTGGCATTTTGCTTTCTCAGTCTCACCGGCCATTGTAGCCTCATGGTTGAACATTCTCATCAATTTTAGCCTCCACGTTGCTCTATGGTAATTTTCTCACGAGTGTAGTCAAGTGACTGCAGGTAATTTTTATTTTATTTCTTAGTTTAAAAACACATTTATCTTATTTTTTTACATTTGTGTTGTTTTGTTTCAAGCATTTTGGAGGCTTAGGTAACAAATATCAAAATTTTCAGCATGTCTATTAAGATTAAATGACATTGTTGAATTGCTGAGAGCTTGAGAAGTTCATAGAGCCTAAAGGACCCACGCATTGTTGATTTTGGTCTGCGCAGTAGTGACCGAAGAGTGTTTTGGATTTGGAGTAAATGTAAGTATCAATTTTTTTGTTTTGTTTGCTAGAGCTTTATGTCTTTGTTTAACATTTAGCGGTAGAGGTTGTATTACTTTTATTCACTTTTGTGTATACTTAATTTAGGGCCTGACCTTAATTTCATATCAATAAAAAATCAATTAGGAGAATTTAATTTTTATAATTCGTAGTGTTATCGAATATGTTGGTAATAATTGAAAAAATAGTTTTGCATTAAATTGAAAAGATTTCAAAAATACTTTTAAGACCAAACAACATGAAATTATGTTTGAGGATGGTTAAAAAGGTTTTGCAAATCTACAAATTTTATTAAATTAAAAAAAATTGTATGTCTACCGCCGCTCCCCCCAAACCTAGAAAGCACCGCCGCCTTGAGGAAGAGCCGCCCGACGAAGGCAGTCCTGGTGACCGACCTGATGGCCTGAACCCCAATAGTAATCCCTCCCCTGTTACCGCCCCTAAACCTCCGTCCTACAAAGACTCCCTAATGCATGGCAATCCGTTAGATCCACGTGAAGATGATGACGACATCGAACTTATTGAGGGTGATGTCATCCGTTCGGTTGAAGATGGCCTTATATGCATTGACTTTTCTGACAGGGTTCAGGAACTGTCAGAGAAGTGCTTCGATCTCACTGTGGTGGTCAAACTCCTAGGCAGGCGTATTGGCTATACGACTCTCCGAAACAAGCTTTACGATCTCTGGAAGCCGAAGCAAGCCTTTCGACTTATGGACATTGAAAACAATTATTTCTTGGCATCATTCAAATCAAACTCGGATCTCCTCCATGTTCTCACTGAAGGTCCGTGGACCATTTTCGGGCATTACCTCACCGTCGAGCCTTGGTCTGCAGATTTCCAAACGTCCCAGCCGTTTCCTACCAACATTTGGTCGTGGATTCGTCTTCTGGGCCTGCCGGCTACCCTATACAAGCGCAGCCTTATCACTGCCATCGGGGAATGTATTGGTCCTGTGATCCGAATTGATTACCAAACGGAGAGTGGTCAAAGAGGGAGATTCGCGCGTATGGCCGTCAAAATTGATCTCCGAAAGCCGCTCATCTCTAAGATTGTTATTAATGGTAATGTGCAAATTGTGGAATATGAATCTCTCCCGATTGTTTGCTTTGACTGTGGTAGATATGGCCACTTACAAGACAACTGCCCGGATGCTATGAAAAATCCTACCGACACTACTCCTGCCCAGCACAGCGAACCAGTCGATCCCTCTAAAGCCTCCACCAGCACTGCTCCCCCGACAAAGGAAGGCAATGCCCCTAATCCCGATCCTACAGCTGTCCCCAACCCTTCTTTTGGACCCTGGATGCTTGTTGAAAAGCGCCAACGACGACCACCAAAAAAGACCACTGATGCAACTGCCCGCCCAGCAAGTGGTGTTTTCACTGCTTCGCGTTTCAACCCGATATATGATGTTGAGAGTGAGAAAACGGAAGAGCCGGCAAACCCTGGTCCCTTGCACTTTGGTGCACAGTCGGTGAATGAGTCAAACAACCAGAACTTGCGTCACAAGTATAAATCAAAAGGAAAAGGCTTGAGCTCCATTAAAACAAGCAAAGCAGTCCATGTCCGTAAGCCTCTGACCCTTGCAGATTTTCCAATCCTTGGTCGGACCCAAACCCGCACAGCACCAACCCAGGCTGCTATTACAGTTCCCTCAACGTCCCCCCTCGACGCCACCAAACACTCATCGGTGGTCCTGGGAGAAAACCAAGACCCTAATGTGCCATGTGCACCACTCGCCCCGGATATAGCTACAGGCCAAACGATGCAACCCCCCATTGGGCATCCACCGGAGGCCACTGCTAAGTGTGCTACCATAGTTCTTGACAGCACCCATAATGTAACGCCTCTTGGAGATGCTAATATAGCCACTACCGATGATAACAGCCACGATCATGGCGGCGACCGGGCAATTGCCATGTTAAAATGATGCCCCCCCCTTGCCGCGTATTTTATGGATATTAAGATATTTAGCTGGAACGTACAAGGCTGCGGACATAGGCGTTTCTTAACCGCTGCCAAACAACTCCTTCGGGACAATAAACCGGACATGGTTATCTTTATGGAACCTCGCATTAGTGGACGCAAAGCGGACTCCGTCATCTCTTCTTTGGGTTTTCCAAATTCTCATCGTGTGGAAGCTGTTGGCTTTGCCGGTGGTATTTGGTTAGCTTGGTATGATACTGTTAATGTTGAAATCCTTTTGAATCACTTTCAATTCATACACTGCAGGGTAACGGCGAAAGGTGATGGCCGCTCTATTCTCGCCACTGCAGTCTATGCTAGCCCCCGCTCTTCGCAACGGAAAATTCTTTGGCCGCACCTACGGCGTCTTGCCACTTCCATCCATTCGCCTTGGGTTTTGTTTGGTGACTTTAACACAACTCTTGCTACTTTGGAGAGAAAAGGTGGTGCTGCTACTTCTCGCCCAAGCAAAGACTTCCAAGCTCTCGTCTTTGATCTTGGCCTTCGGGACATGGGTTTTTCTGGCCCTGAGTTTACGTGGACAAAGGGAAACACACATGTGAGGCTTGACAGATTTATTTGTAATAGCTACTGGGATGAAACCTTTCCTGAAGCTAGTGTTGAACACCTTCTTCGTCTCCGTTCTGACCACCGCCCTATCCTCCTAAGTGTTGGGCACACTGTACGTCACTCCACCCCTGGTCCTTTCCGCTATTTTACGGGCTGGCAATTGCATGAGGATTTTGAACGCATGGTAAGGGATAATTGGAAGGCCTCACCATCTTTGTCCGAAACCCTCTCCACTTTCGCTAAGGCAGCGGATGTGTGGAACAAAACAACTTTTGGCTATATCGGCACAAAGAAAAAACTGCTAATGGCGCGGCTTCGAGGCATTCAAATCTCTTTGGCCTCACGCCCCTCGCGGTTTCTACGTAATCTTGAAAAAGAGCTCCTTATTGATCTTGAACACCTTCTCGACCAAGAAGAACTGTTGTGGCGTCAAAAATCTAGATCGGAGTGGATTGTTGAAGGCGATCGCAACACTAGATACTTCCATCGTCGGGCAACTATTCGTAAATAGAAAAATAAAATTACGTCCTTGAAGTTACGAGATGGAATGTGGTGTGATGATGATGCCATCCTTCAAGAGGAGGCCACTCGCTTTTATGAACACTTATTCTTGAGAGATGCAAGCCCGCCTGATCCTTTCACTAGCACAGTGACATATCCAACGATGCATCCTGATATTATGCAACGTCTACACGAGGTGCCCTCAAGTGAAGAAATTCATGCCGCCCTTCGAGCTATGGCTCCTCTTAAGTCTCCAGGTTGGGATGGCCTCCACGCTGAATTTTTTCAGCGGCAATGGTCCACTGTTGGTCCCTCCATATGCGGTATGATACAGTCTATTTTTCGAGGAGGAAGTATTGAACCCTCTCTCAACCGCACTGTTCTTGTGTTGATCCCTAAAAAGGACAAACCTGAAGCGTTTACTGATTTCCGACCAATCAGCTTGTGTACGGTTCTTTATAAGCTGGTTACTAAGGTGATTGCTTGCCGCCTTAAGCCTTTATTTCCGCTGCTTATAGGCCCGAACCAGTCTAGTTTCATTGCTGGCCGGGCAATAGTGGATAATATCATTATCAACCAAGAGGCTATCCACTCGATGCGAGCTTCAAAATCAAACCTCGGCTGGATGGCGATCAAAGTGGATTTGGAAAAAGCTTTCAATAGATTGCAATGGGATTTTATTGATGATTCTATGGTGGCTGCGGGTTTCTCGACTGAACTACGTAGGATTATTATGGACTGTGTCTCCTCTTCTAGCATCCAAATCCAATGGAACGGCAAGCTCTCTAGGGCCTTCAATCCGTCGCGTGGTATCCGGCAAGGCGATCCCTTGTCTCCATACCTTTTTGTTCTAGCGATGGAAAGACTTGGTCACCTAATTTCGGGTTCGGTGCAACAGGGTCATTGGCATCCCTTTCGTTTTATCCGAAATGGTTCACCCTTGTCGCATCTCTTCTTTGCTGACGACCTTATCCTTTATGCTCGTGCGGATATTCAGCAAGCCCACCTCATAAACGAAATCCTCATGTATTTCGGAGCCCATTCAGGACATCGTGTGAGCAAGCCAAAGACTCATATTTATTTTTCTCCCAATACCAAGCTGGATCTGCAGCAAGCAATCAATGCTTTCCTTGGTTTCCAACGGGTTGAGTCCTTGGGGAAATACTTAGGTGTGCCGGTTCAGCACCAACGTCTCAAATGTGCGGATTTTGATTTCTTACTCGCCAAGGTGAAGGAAAAGCTGAGTGGTTGGAAGTCTCGTACCCTATCTATGGCCGGTCGCATTACTTATGCGAAATCGGTTCTAAGTGCAATTCCTATCTATTTCATGCAGTCCACTATGCTCCCCAAGAAGATTTGCCACTCGATCGAAAAACAAATTCGTCAGTTTATTTGGGGCTCGACTTCCACTGCCGTGAAATCCTCCCTAGTCAATTGGGAGGCTATTTGTCAGCCTATGGATTGTGGAGGCTTAGGATTTCGTCGCTTGCATAATTTTAACATGGCTTTTGTATTGAAGCTTGGCTACTTGCTCGTCACTGAGACAAGCTCTTTATGGGTTACTTTCTTGCGAGAAAAATACAGGATGATGGACCATTGTCCTTTGTCGATCTCTCGGGCGAATTGTTCTCCTCTTTGGAGGGCAATTGCATCTGCATGGCCGACTCTCCGTTCAAACCTTGCTTGGTCGATAGGAAACGGCAACTCTGTCGATATTGTGGAAGATTGTTGGCTGCCGCGTCTTGGCATTTTACGGGATTACCTCTTGGATGCATCACGGATTCCAAACTTTGCTGATTTGCTGGGCGAGGATGGTGACTGGGATCCCTCGCTTCTATCCTCCTTCTTTGCACCGGAGGTTATACCTCATATCATGAGCACAAAAGCCCCCAATCCTCTTGACTCACAGGATGTGTTGATATGGCGACCCTCCAACAAGCATAATTTCGAGTTTTCTTCAGCGTATACACGGCTGGAAACAGGTTTATGGGACGCCGTAAATCCATTTTGGCGCGTAATTTGGCGTTTACAAGTTCCCCAGCGCATCCGGCTTTTTTTATGGCTAGCTTTTAAAGGTCGCCTGATGACAAACAATGAGAGATACCGACGCTCCATTGGGCATTCTCCCCTATGCCCACGTTGCCAGCAAGCCCCTGAAACCCTCATCCACGCCCTCCGCGACTGCCATTTCTCCAGAGCTGTATGGTTGCTCTTCTTCCCACGGAATCATGGCAGCTTCTTCACCTTAATGGATGTTTGTGATTGGCTGCAGCAGAACATATCAAGCATGATTTCCTGCGACGACAACGGCACAACTTGGAAATTGCTTTTTGCATCTACTTTGTGGCAGGTATGGAAAGCTAGAAATGAACATGTTTTCAATGCTAGCATTCAGCATCCTTCATCGATCCATCAGAGAAGCGTCACTTGGGCTCGTTATTATAATGAGTCTATCGTACGGCAAGCAACGCGTTCTCCACAGGCTGATTGTGTAACCCCCTAAACCCGACCCAAGGGTTATGGGCCGAAGCTAGGAAGTTAGATTGAAAACGTGTCCCTCAAGTAATTTAAAAACGATGTCGTTTAACATTAAATCCATATTTTTGAAAACGCAATCGTATAGATAAAGTAATCTAAAATAAAGTAACAAAGTATCCATTTAAAAATTCTCATGCATGCTAAAACAGTTAAAAATCCCAAATAAATGTACAAGTAACCGAAATTATATAAATCCCAAAATAATAACTAAAATAAAATAACTTTATAAATTCAAAATGTCCATACTGAAAACTGAAATAAATATGATAAATTGTGGTCCTCCAAGTACCGAACTCCTATGTCTGAGAATCTGAAACAAGAACTAAGGGGGAGTCAGCTATTAAGCTCAGTGTGTCTCTAAGGTGCATCAGACAGAAAATCACAGGAATCATACAGTCAACATAGTCATTTCAACAGTCAATCGAATATACAGATATGCAATGCATGATGCACCTAAGTCTATGTCATGAACCCATCTACATCACCGTCCGAAGAGTAAGGTTCCCCAGAACCACTCTCTACATCGTCACCATCCGAAGTGGAACTCAGCCCGAAGGGTGGAACCACTGATCCGAAGTGGAATTCAACCCGAAGGATGAAACCACTGAACTTCCTCCGTACAAATCCCACCCGAATGATATGATATGAATATTCCGATCTTAATCCGAATGCAACATCATTAGTCCGAAAATGCATGAGCATTTAGTCCGAAAATGCATGAGCATTTAGTCCGAAAATGCATGAGCATTTAATCCGATAATTAACTATTCAGAATCCGATGTATGATGTTTAACAGAATGACATACAACATATCACATAGTCCAAATCACAACATATCACATAGCCCAGATCACATCATATCACATAGCAACAATATCTTTCACAGTCAAACATCACACAACATCAACACATATAATATAGCACAAGCAGAGAACACACCTTAGCCAAAGCAAACTCAACCTACTGAATGAGGTGTCTCTCATGATCAGAAGCACTGGCTCTAACCGTATTAGATTCGAGAAAGAAAACTTTTATCCAACAAAAACTCAAACGGTAGGAGATGATATTGCACGAGATCAAAATACTGGATCGAAGATTGATAACAAAAAAAGTGTTGAGCCGATAAGGGAAAAGATGAACAATGGTGTGGGTGAATTTCAATATAAGATTAGACAAAAGTGGTTTCAAGGGTTTTAATGTTTTGACGGTGACATGGAGGGGAAATTTGAATGTCTGATCTATGGCATTTAAACTTATGAACCAATATATATATATATATATATATATATATATATATATATATATATATATATATATATATATATACGTTTAGGTTTAGGTTTTCAATCGGGAATAGAATACATAATAATAATAATAATAGAAGTTGAAAAACAAGTCGATGATTTCAAAAGAAGTAGAATTCAATTTAAAATTGAACTACTATATATATAGTATTTAAATAATAATAAAAAGATGTTTCGGGTGTTAATTAAAATAAATAAATTCTAAAACAAGTAAAAGTGAAAGAAACGGCTGGAGCAGAGATCTTGTAGTATTAAAATTAAAAAAAAAAGATTATATATATATATGTTGTACGGTTATAATAATAATAATAATAATAATAATAATAAAAAAGAAAGAGACCGGCGGTAGAAATCAATTAGAATTCAATTTCATAAAAACGGTTATTTACATAATCAATCCTTAACTTTTCAAGAATTTCAAATTAATATTTAAGTTTCTTAAAAATTCTTATTTAGTCCCTCATAGAAAATTAAGGTTTTTAATTAAAAATTTCCAATTGTTAGGGTTTTCAATTAGGGATTTCAAAAGTAGGTTTCTAAATTAGGGTTTTTTTCGAATCTAGGGTTTACAATTTGGGCATAATTTTTGGGGTGTTACAGATTGTATGCTCCCCTGGCACCGTCCCCCTAGGGGCTGGATCTGCCTAAATGTTGACGCCGCGGTTAATCCAAGAAGCAGCATGGGATCCGTTGGTGGCCTCATACGCGATGATAAAGGAAGCTGGCTTACAGGTTTCTCGCGCTACATGGGATATGTTTCGACACACGATGCCGAGTTATGGGCTATCTACATTGGCTTGCAGATAGCATGGACTAACGGCTTCACTCTTGTAGAAGTACAAACTGATTGCTTGGAGGCTGTCAAGGAAATCAAAGACAGTGGAGCGAATGGCAGCAATAACCCAATAGTCCGTGCTATAGTTCGCATCATTCGCAATGGTTGGGATGTAGAAATCAAATGGATCAAACGCACAGGGAACATACCAGCAGATTTCCTCGCAAAACATGCTGATACCTCCACCTTCGCCCTACAGATTCTCAACGACGCACCGCCTTTATTATTGGACCTTCTAGCAAAAGACATGACTAGTTCGTGTGTATCTTCTTAGTTGTTCTTTCTTTCATCTTTTAAATAAAAAAAAAGGTTTTGGCAATGTTTGAAACGTTTTTAAGTAGTCAAACCAGTGTCTTTAAGGTACCCATTTCGATATAGGGCCAATCTGTATCGATACGATTTGAAACTGCCAAAACGTGTACCGAAATAGGGCTTGCCCGTTTCGATACGATGTAGTGTTGTTTCGAAATAGCCTTTTGTGTTTCGATACGGCTAACTGTCAAAACCTCCCCAACGTTCATATTTTCCCAACGGTCTTTTAAATGCAGCTTAAATGTCACTCGTATCGAAATAGTTTGTAATTGTTTCGATACAGCTCAATACCGTTTTGATACGGCCAGAGGCGTTTCGATACGGCTTGTTGCATTAGGCTTCAACGGCTAGTTTTGAAGAAGGTCGTTCCGATACGGGCTCGTGTGTTCCGATACGGACAACACCATAACTACATTTATGGTGGGAAATAAAGTCTCCAACAGCTCCAAAACATCAAGGATAGGTTAATGCTTCAATTGTCAACAACATTATGATGAGAAAATTGTCTTATGTGCTTAATTGTTAATTTTTTGTATAGACAACACTTGTGAGCCAAAATTGTCATATTTGCTTAAGTGTTTTAGGATTGGGTGAGTGAGCTTAAGAGTGCAAACTATCTACCTAGTGAGAGATTTCAAGTTTGCTCAAATTTTTCTTGTAAAGAGAGTTTACTCAAATTTTGGGTTAGAAAGCTTTGAGTGTGTAAAGGTTGCCTCCTTAGCCTAGAAAAGGGGAAGAAATTCAAGAGTGAATTTGGTGAAATCCTTAGTGGGAAGCTAAGGTACTGAATGTAGGCGCTTGTTAGAAGATTGAACCATTATAAATCCTTGTGTCTATTGTCTATTTTTCACCTCCCACAAAATCACCCAAATATCCAACTTCTCCACCACTTGGCAAACTAAATCGGTTGAAGAAAATCGAGCATATCAAGCCTAACATTTGGTATCAGAGCAAGGCTCAATCGAAGGGGATTAACATCCTATTGAGGCAGTTCGGGAAGCTCGATACAACATTCAATCAATCGGTCAAATGGCGCAATCCATCGACAAGCCACCTTTCTTCGACGAGACCAACTACGCTCATTGGAAGATTAAAATGAAGTTCTTCATCAAATCCAAAGATTACAAGCTTTGGGATATTGTTGAAGATGGTCCTTTCGTGCCACAACGAAGAAAGGCGAAATAGAGTGTGGATGATCACAAGAAGATGGAGCTTAATTGCAAGGCCTTGCATATCCTCTTTTGTGTATTTGGCTCCAACATCTATGAGGAGATGTCCTCTTGCGAAGATGCCAAGGAAGTATGAGACAAGCTTGAAGTCACATACGAGGGAACAAACGAGGTAAAGGAGACCAAGATTGGCCTCTTCAACCACGAGTATGAGAACTTCAAAATGGAATCGAATGAAGACATCACAAAGATGTTTGATAGATTCTCCACCATCACAAATGGACTCAAAGGCTATGGAGAAATCATTCTGGAAGACAAGCTTGCCCGAAAGCTTCTCTATTCTATTCCCGAGTCATGTGACTCAAAGAAGACCGCCACCATCGAAGCCAAAAATCTCAAGACCTTGAAGCTAGATGAACTAATGGGTCTCTTCTCACTCATGAAATGATGAAGAAAGAAAAAGAAGATGAGAAGAAGAAGGAAGAGATAAAGAAGATGGGAATAAGAAAATCTTGGAGCTTGGTATCAACACCAACGCCATTGCTCTGAAGTCCTCCAAGTGCAATCATGTTGAATCAAGTGAGGAGGAAAGTGAAGATGAAGAGATAGTTCATCTCTTCAAGAAATTCACCCGATTCATGAAGCGCGAGATGGCTAAATTCAAGCTTGAATCAAAGAAGATGAAGAATTCCCACAAGTCCAACAAAAGGGGATCATCTTCAACGAAAGCATACGTGACGACATGGAGTGATGAAGACTCAACCAATGATGAGGTAGCCCACCTATGCTTCATGGCCCTTAATGAGGGGGAGGTAACTTCTAACTCATTTAGTTCAAATTCATATACTTGAAAAAATTCAAGAGTGAATTTGGTGAAATCCTTAGTGGGAAGCTAAGGTAGTGAATGTAGACACTTGTTAGAAGGCCGAACCACTATAAATCCTTGTGTCTATTGTCTATTTTTCACCTCCCACAAAATCACCCAAATATCCAACTTCTCCACCACTTGGCAAACTAAATCGGTTGAAGGAAATCGAGCCTATCAAGCCTAACATGTTTTTTTGTAGTCTTAATTAGACGAGAGTTAACTTTGTAATTTTATGATTTTTAGATTTGTTTCACCCACTCAACTAAGGTCTAAACTTAATTATTATTATTATTATTATTATTATTACTACTATTATTATTATTGTTATTTTCTTTTTTTTGAACATTTGACTAATTGGTTTGAACTCATGTAATGAATAATAATAATTTATGTGTAGGTAAGAAAAAATGCCTCGTTCAAAAAGTAAAGAACGTGCAGCCTGTAGTGATGACTATGGATGGAAGTGGGGAGAAATTGTTGAAGGTTCTCGTAATAATGTCAAGTGTAAATTTTGTGGAAGAATTATCACAGGAGGAATAACACGGTTGAAAGAACATTTGGTTGGAAAAAAGGGAAATGTATTATCTTGTCCAAGTGTCTCGGCAGAAGTCAGAAAAAATATTGTTAAACAACTTAAAGAATATCAAAAAGAAAAAGCTGTGAGGCAAAGGAGAAAAGAAGAATTAGAGGAAAGAATAAGATTAGGAGATCATGGAGATTATGGTGATAGTGACAATGAAGACGAAGAGCTAACTTTTGTAATGCGGGAGAGTATAAGATCCAAAAATGAATGGGAAGAACAACAACATCGAAGAACAAGAACTGGTCAAGATTCAATTTATGAACCTGCAGGAGGTAGTAATTCTGGAACTCAACCATTTCGTGTCCACAATCTTGAAAGATGTAAGATGGGACAACAGTGGACTAATTTTGACTATCCTAGAGTTGCATTATCAAATATGGATCCGGTTCTTGAATGATCAAAGAGTTCGAAAAAACCAAAATTCACTACAAGTTTTTTTTTAAAATGCAAAAGCAAATTTGGGGAAAGCAATGTCAAAGTTGATATTGCATGAAGCTTTACCGACAAGATTTTCAAAGTCACCATTTCTACATCCAGTTCTTCAAGTTGCAACTGAAATTGGAAAATCAGTTAGAGGTCCTTCAGCTTATGAGGTGACATGAGTGTGTTTGGAAGAAGAGTACAAGGAACTACAAGAATGGGTGAATGGCTTTAAGCCTATTTGGAAAGAAAGAGGTGTGACCATTATGTGTGATGGGTGGAAAGGGACTAGAAATTAACATGTAACACCCGGGTTCGGGGGTCGGGTGAAATTAATAATTTAAAAATAGTTCGGGTTTCGGTTCCAAATTTTAAATAATAAAATAATGGTTTGGGCCTCGGGTTTTAAGACAAATAAAAATTTAGTTGAACCATTTTCAAGACAAGCCCAATTTTGGCCATGGTGTCATCCATTGTAGTTCCCTTATTTCATTAAGGGTGTTTTGGTCTTTTGACCCCCCATTTTAAACAAACATAAACTATTTACTTTTGCTCATCTTCTACCTCTCTCCACCACCCCATTTCCAACGACAAAAAAAGGGGCCCTCTTCACTTGATACTATTCCATCAAATATCTTGCCTATTTTTGAAGATTTTGCAAAGGTAACTTTGTTTTTGACTTGCCCTTGTTATTCCCTACAAGTTAATACCAATTGTTTTCATTTTTATACATGTTTTGAGATTTGAAGTTTGGTGGATTCTAGATTAAAAATGTTGTCTTTGAGGTCTTTAACTTAAGCTCTCTATTTGTTTAAGTTATATGAGTTGCCTACAACCAAAAAGGTCCAACAAAACCGATTTTTACAATGTTTTATGGAATTTTCGGATTTGGGTGAAAATGAGGTTTTTGGGAGGTTTTGGGTTGATATATAGGGGTGTTCTATGTAGAAATGAGAGGGCTAATGGTTAGGGTATATGTAAGCATTGTTTTGAAGGCTTTAGGGAGTAATTTTAGGGTTGAAATCAAAGGTTTTGAGGGGTGCTTAAGGGCTGCTCGGATTTGGAATTTTGAGCTTGTTTTCAATGGGAAAAAATTGATGTCTTGTGCTTGGTATGTAATCTGGATTGATTATTTTAGAACATGGACTGATTTGGAGTTATTTGCTTGGTGTTAGAATGACTAGAGACGAGAATTTTGGTTGGAGAAGCTCTGGGGACGAATCTGGGGATTTCGGAGTCTTGAGCTTGGTCTTCGATCTTCTCTTGGGTAGCAACGGTGAGTAGAATTATTGGTTTTTACATTGTGCTCGATATGGATTCTTTTGAGGTTTGGGTGGAACCTTGAGAGGTCACCTAAACCCGTGTGTAAGCCTCTCTACTCTCATGTTGTTGTGATATGTTCATTGTGTATACGTTGTGATTATTTGAATGCATTTTAAGTTGTTAATGTTGTAGTCGTGTTGAGTTCGTGCCTCACGTGATGGTGGTCTAAACTACGGTGATGTGTAGTCCCACCGGTAGTGACTAGTAGGGTAGTACTTTGATGTGTAGTCCCATTGGAAATCCACTAGTCGAAACGGTGATGTGTAGTCCCACCGTAAGTGTATGTTGGTTGTGCTTGTGCAAACCAAGTGTTGTGGTTGAGATAGATCCTTGTGCATTACATTGCTTTCTTGCATATAAATCGTGTTTTGGAAAAACTGTATGTTGTGAATTGTAGAGCCTCTCTCACTAAGCTAGTTGGCTTATGCTCTTTTTGTTTCCAACGTGCAGATCATTAGAGTTCGGGAGGCGAGCGGGCGAGGGAGGAGCTTTTGGAGTTCTCAAGCAAGTTTAAGTATGGTTTGCTTTTGTAATAATGCCTAGACAATGGGGTATAGAGTTTTAGGATTTGGGGTCAAACTCCTTAGGAGATTATGTTTGAATATGTTAAATTCATGTTGTGATGTGCTTGCTTCTTGGATTGTGACCTATGATTCTCATGTCGTTTAATTGCACATGCCTAAACATGTATGATGTTGGCCTATGTATGCCTTATGCTTGACTACCTTGTGTATGATGCCTTATGCTTGCTAAGTATGCTTCTTGTGAAATTGCATGAAGTCTAGATAGGTATGATCCTTGTTATATTCAATGCTTGTAAGCTAAATCCCAATTGTTGTTTGTTGTATGTATGATTGTGTGTGCTTAGGAGTGTCCAAATGTGCATCTAGAACAGTATGTGAAGTTACTAAGTAGTGAAATGAGGAGTTGCAGAGCAGGGGTATCGATACGGTTAGACCCATATCGTTACGACCTTCTTATTCCAGGCCATGCGTTTCGATACGCGGGGAGACGTATCGATACCTTTTTGGACATTGGAGTTACTGTCCAACTTGGTATCGATAACGGTCTCAGGCGTATCGATACCTTTTTGGTCACTAGAGTCATTGTCCAACTTGGTATCGATACCGGTCTTTGGCGTATCGATACGATCATCTTAGCGTTGACCGTGAGAAGTCAACCGTTGGGGAGGGTACCGATACGCTCCTTGGGTGTATCGATACGGTCTCCACGGGTTGACTCTGACCATTTGACCTAGTCAAGGTGTATCGATACACCCCTTAGATGTATCGATACCGCCTGCAATTAAGTTTAAAATTGGGCTGTTAAATGTGGTTTTGGGTTCGTTTGATTGTCTCGTGTATGTCGTTCCGCTGTTCGGTCACTTAGGACTTTAATACTCCTCTAGACAAGATTAAATTGAAAAAAAAAAGAATAGGGTTGCTAACCGAAGGGGAGCCTTAACGGGTTTCACTTCGGTTTTCCCCGTGTAGCCCACTTGGACCGGTCATCCGGCCAGACCGGGACGAGGGGGTTACATTTATTGGTATCAGAGCCTGAGGTTTCCGAGACCTCGGGCAGGTAAGTGAGGTAAGTTAAGGTATTATGAGTGTTTTACCATATATGTCTAAATTTTGTTTTAGCACGGTGTATGAATGCATGCTATGGTGACCTTGCTGTTGTTTTAGAGTTGGTTCGAGTCCCCATTGTTAGGCGTTGTTGTGAAAATAAAAAGGGAAAATTGTTTTGGTTTAAAGTGTAACCCCCCTAAACCCGACCCAAGGGTTATGGGCCGAATCTGGGAAGTTAGATTGAAAACGTGTCCCTCAAGTAATTTAAAAACGGTGTCGTTTAACATTAAAATCCATATTTTTAAAAACGCAATCGTATAGATAAAGTAATCTAAAATAAAGTAACAAAATATCCATTTAAAAATTCTCATGCATGCTAAAACAGTTAAAAATCCCAAATAAATGTATAAGTAACCGAAATTATATAAATCCCAAAATAATAACTAAAATAAAATAACTTTATAAATTCAAAATGTCCATACTGGAAACTGAAATAAATATGATAAATTGTGGTCCTCCAAGTACCGAACTCCTATGTCTGAGAATCTGAAACAAGAACTAAGGGGGAGTCAGCTATTAAGCTCAGTGTGTCTCTAAGGTGCATCAGACAGAAAATCACAGGAATCATACAGTCAACATAGTCATTTCAACAGTCAATCGAATATACAGATATGCAATGCACGATGCACCTAAGTCTATGTCATGAACCCATCTACATCACCGTCCGAAGAGTAAGGTTCCCCAGAACCACTCTCTACATCGTCACCATCCGAAGTGGAACTCAGCCCGAAGGGTGGAACCACTGATCCGAAGTGGAATTCAACCCGAAGGATGAAACCACTAAACTTCCTCCGTACAAATCCCACCCGAATGATATGAATATCTGATCTTAATCCGAATGCAACATCATTAGTCCGAAAATGCATGAGCATTTAGTCTGAAAATGCATGAGCATTTAGTCCGATAATTAACTATTCATAATCCAATGTATGATGTTTAACAGAATGACATACAACATATCACATAGTCCAGATCACACATATCACATAGTCCAGATCACAACATATCACATAGTCCAGATCACAACATATTTTATAGTCAACCATCACACAACATCAACACATATAATGTAGCACTAGCAGAGAACACACCTTAATCAGCTAACAGCTCAACGTTGAGAGTGACGACTCCCACGCTCAGATCTAGAAGCAGGCGAAACAGGACCGACACCTACAAGGGTTCACTAAGTCAAAATTCTCTACTACTATGCCACAATATACTAACAAAAATTTATTTAAATTCTCATACGTGCAGAACTTGAAGGTTGAGACGCAGGAGGTCGACCAGGCGGAGGAGGTGGAAGAATCTCGGTGTCCAAATCTATGTCACCTGAACGCAAACGAAATCCGATTTCAGAAACTAATTAACATTTCTTTTTAACTAAGCATAAAATTAAATAAAAAAAGGCCAAAAACAGTTGTTCGGGATCGAATTTAGAAAAACGGGTTGCGAATCTGGAACCGGAACGTCGAAAAACATAAAGTTGACTTTTGGCCCAAAAAGTCAATGCTTACGTCATCATGGTCAATGATGACGTCATCGCTGACGTCAGCCTGCTTGCATCAGCAATGTCATCAGCGGATGACATCACTGCTGACGTCACCCGGTCCAGTTCGATTTGAGAGTTCAGCCCGGTTCAGTTTCATAATTCCGGTTCGGTTCATAAAATCCCCAAAATTTCCATTAACAAAACCCTAACCCTAATTTCAGATTAATTCCCCAAATCTGCACTAACCCACAATACACACACCCACATCTGAAACCCTAGGTCTAGGATCCCCGGCAGCGCCCAAAACTTCGACGGCAGCAGCCGTTCAACACGACGGCGACGGCTGAACTTAATCTGTCCCCAACCAACATATCACAATCATGAACAACGGTGCTTACCAAGCCGGACGGAGAAGGGAAACGTTGAGAACGGCGGCGCGAGACAAATATTTGAACGGTTTAAACCGTTTCCGGCGTAGGACGACGGAGCAGGGAGAGTTGAGGGTTGGGCCTTGGTCGCACGACCGCGGTGAGTACACCGACGGTCACAAAACGGTAAACGGACGGCGGTCGAGTCCTCGCCGGAGCGTGAACGGAAAATCGAAGGGTGGGGGTTTGTTGGTTCTCGAACGAAACTGAGGGAGAGAGGGAAAAAGGTTTTTTTGCGGCTGAACAAAAACAAATAAGTCAAAATAGGGCTTTACCCTAAATAATGGGTAATTTACACAACAGGTCACTAGATTTTC
Source organism: Hibiscus tridactylites (assembly GCA_958450335.1). Lineage (NCBI taxonomy): Eukaryota > Viridiplantae > Streptophyta > Magnoliopsida > Malvales > Malvaceae > Hibiscus > Hibiscus tridactylites. The sequence continues at coordinate 73,406,352 of OY288279.1, forward strand.
ATAAACTTTACGGTTTGGATCTTGAGTTTTACAACCTAAGCAATTTGGTCACTAAAATTTCGGAATTCCTCAATTTAACCCCTAAAATTCATTTAGGTTTTCTGATTCTAATTTCCAAAATTAGGGTTTCAATTTGGGGATTTAAAAAATTAGGGATTTTAATTTTTTTTGGGAAATTTTTGGGGTGTTACAACTCTCCCCTCCTTAGAAGAAATTTCGGCCTCGAAATTTCCAAACTTAGCGACATATCCCAAAAATTAGCTAACATAACTTAAAGTTCTTCATTCTAAATTCCTCATCCTTCAATATGAAAGTAAAAACTGAAAACATCAAAAAAAGTACCTGCTATGTCCTCTTGCTCATCATCATAACTCTCATTAGCTCTAGTTGCATAAATCAACCCCGGATGTCTAGTATCGGATCTAGCTGATCTATCACTCTGGGCAGGTCTACCTCTACTAGCAGTACCTGAAGTAGCAGGTCTACCATGTCCTCTACCCCCAGCAGGAGTCTGTACGGATGCCTGAGACTGACTCGGAACGTAAGATGATGAATGTGCTACCGGACAATCCCTAAAAAGATGCTCAAATGATCCACATCGGAAACAAGCCCCAGACTGCCTCCTACACTCACCCAGGTGCCACCTCTTACAGAAGGAACACTGTGGCACCCCACGTGTACTAGTCGAACCCCCAGCACTAACGATTGGAGCATTGGAAGTCACCGGTCTATCTCTGGAATAACCCTGATAATCAAACTCATCTCTAGCTCTCTTCCTAGACTGGTTACCCTGACTGTGCTGAACTGACGCGGTCGACTGCCTCTTACCCTGGGACTCAGCTTGCCTCAACTCTGCCTCATTGCGTTCAGCAGTCTTAGCTCGCAAGGTAATAGCCTTGTACTCTTTGTCCAAATGTAAAGACACACCAGTCTTGATCGAAGGACGCAGACCCTTCAGAAACCAGCTACACTTCTCTTCCTCTGTAGTAACTAACCCAGGGACGTATTGTACCAGCCTCAGAAACTCAATCTCATACTGATTCACAGTCATGTCATTTTGCTTCAGATTTATAAAGTCCTCACGACACTTGGCTAGATACTCAGCCCCAACATATCTGTCTCGGAAAGCCTGACGGAAATGATCCCAAGTAATCCGATTAGCAGAAATAACGGTCTTTTCAGCCTCCCACCAGTTCAGGGCTTCACCCTTCAATAAAGATACAACAGCTCTTAATTTTCTATCGGCAGGGTAGTCCATCTCATCAAATAACTGCTGTAGTTTCTTCAACCAATACTCAGCGTCAGCTGGATCTGCAGCCGTCTTACCATCAAACATCGACATACCAGCAGACAAAAACTCGGCAGATATGGGTCTCCTAGAACCCTGTCGAAGATACTCAAGTAGCTCCAAATGCACAACAGCAACATTAACTCCAGCAGTCTCACTGTTACCGGCTGCACGGGGACCGTCACTCTGAGTCTGCTGACCAGGGTGATCGGTCTGTTGACCACTCGTATGAACCTCATGCTGCTCCTCAGCCTGCTCATGCTGTGGGTCCTCCTGATGTGGTGGCGAATGCTCAGGAGGATTAACGTCAGTCGTATTCGCAGCGGTACGACCTCGACCACGGCCTCGACCACGGCCTCGACCAGCCGTAACTCTAGTACTCCTACGGGGTGGCATAGTAGTTTATCTACAAAAGAAGAGTCCTAAGATCAGATTCGGTACTTGGAGTTCTATTCAAAATATATCAAAATTCTGAGAATATTTACTTTCCCAAAAATTACTCATTTTGCCCGAAAATATTTAGTATGCATGCAAAAATCATTTTTAACTTAAAAATTCTATGTGAGCCACACAGTCCGAGGGTTGAACCGAGCTCTGATACCACTAAATGTAACCCCCTAAACCCGACCCAAGGGTTATGGGCCGAATCTGGGAAGTTAGATTGAAAACGTGTCCCTCAAGTAATTTAAAAACGGTGTCGTTTAACATTAAAATCCATATTTTTAAAAACGCAATCGTATAGATAAAGTAATCTAAAATAAAGTAACAAAATATCCATTTAAAAATTCTCATGCATGCTAAAACAGTTAAAAATCCCAAATAAATGTATAAGTAACCGAAATTATATAAATCCCAAAATAATAACTAAAATAAAATAACTTTATAAATTCGAAATGTCCATACTGAAAACTGAAATAAATATGATAAATTGTGTTCCTCCAAGTACCGAACTCCTATGTCTGAGAATCTGAAACAAGAACTAAGGGGGAGTCAGCTATTAAGCTCAATGTGTCTCTAAGGTGCATCAGACAGAAAATCACAGGAATCATACAGTCAACATAGTCATTTCAACAGTCAATCGAATATACAGATATGCAATGCACGATGCACCTAAGTCTATGTCATGAACCCATCTACATCACCGTCCGAAGAGTAAGGTTCCCTAGAACCACTCTCTACATCGTCACCATCCGAAGTGGAACTCAGCCCGAAGGGTGGAACCATTGATCCGAAGTGGAATTCAACCCGAAGGATGAAACCACTAAACTTCCTTCGTACAAATCCCACCCGAATGATATGAATATTCTGATCTTAATCCGAATGCAACATCATTAGTCCGAAAATGCATGAGCATTTAGTCTGAAAATGCATGAGCATTTAGTCCGATAATTAACTATTCATAATCCAATGTATGATGTTTAACAGAATGACATACAACATATCACATAGTCCAGATCACACATATCACATAGACCAGATCACAACATATCACATAGTCCAGATCACAACATATTTTATAGTCAACCATCACACAACATCAACACATATAATGTAGCACAAGCAAAGAACACACCTTAATCAGCTAACAGCTCAACGTCGAGAGTGACGACTCCCACGCTCAGATCTAGAAGCAGGCGAAACAGGATCGACACCTACAAGGGTTCACTAAGTCAAAATTCTCTACTACTATGCCACAATATACTAACAAAAATTTATTTAAATTCTCATACGTGCAGAACTTGAAGGTTGAGACGCATGAGGTCGACCAGGCGGAGGAGGTGGAAGAATCTCAGTGTCCAAATCTATGTCACCTGAACGCAAACGAAATCCGATTTCAGAAACTAATTAACATTTCTTTTTAACTAAGCATAAAATTAAATAAAAAAGGCCAAAAACAGTTGTTCGGGATCGAATTTAGAAAAACGGGTTGCGAATCTGGAACCGGAACGTCGAAAAACATAAAGTTGACTTTCGGCCCAAAAAGTCAATGCTGACGTCATCATGGTCAATGATGACGTCATCACTGACGTCAGCCTGCTTGCATCAGCAATGTCATCAGTGGATGACATCACTGCTGACGTCACCCGGTCCAGTTCGATTTGAGAGTTCAGCCCGGTTCAGTTTCATAATTCCGGTTCGGTTCATAAAATCCCCAAAATTTCCATTAACAAAACCCTAACCCTAATTTCAGATTAATTCCCCAAATCTGCACTAACCCACAATACACACACCCACATCTGAAACCCTAGGTCTAGGATCCCCAGCGGCGCCCAAAACTTCGACGGCAGCAGCCGTTCAACACGACGGCGACGGCTGAACTTAATCTGTCCCCGACCAACATATCACAATCATAAACAACGGTGCTTACCAAGTCGGACGGAGAAGGGAAACGTTGACAACGGCGGCGCGAGACAAATATTTGAACGGTTTAAACCGTTTCCGGCGAAGGACGGCGGAGCAGGGAGAGTTGAGGGTTGGGCTTTGGTCGCACGACCGCGGTGAGTACACCGACGGTCACAAAACGGTAAACGGACGGCGGTCGAGTCCTCGCCGGAGCGTGAACGGAAAAACGAAGGGTGGGGGTTTGTTGGTTCTCGAACGAAACTGAGGGAGAGAGGGAAAAAGGTTTTTTTGCGGCTGAACAAAAACAAATAAGTCAAAATAGGGCTTTACCCTAAATAATGGGTAATTTACACAACAGGTCACTAGATTTTCATAAACTTTACGGTTTGGATCTTGAGTTTTACAACCTAAGCAATTTGGTCACTAAAATTTCGGAATTCCTCAATTTAACCCCTAAAATTCATTTAGGTTTTCTGATTCTAATTTCAAAAATTAGGGTTTCAATTTGGGGATTTAAAAAATTAGGGATTTTAATTTTTTTTTGGGAAATTTTTGGGGTGTTACATAAAGAGCTTGAGAACCGGAGTCCTTTGCCCCTTGCTAACCTAACGTTTCTTTGTTGTTGTGTGTTTGTTGTTTTAGATTACTTTAATTGCTATTGTGAGACCGAGGGGACGGCCTAGGGCGGGTGACCAGGCACCCGAGAACGCGCCTCCTGCTCTTAATGCTCCCGGTGGTAATGGAGGAAACGTCAGAGGTGATGGTAATGGGCCTCAGGCTGAGGCTAATGTGGTAGGTAATGGGGCTCAAGCGGACCAAGGTCAGGCAGGCCCAGATGTGGCTCATTTGATCCAGACTATAGCCGGAGCTTTTCAGACAGCTTTGGCCGGTATGCAAGCTGCATCACCACCTCAGGGTGCGGGGACAGGATTACCCCTAGAGAGGCTTCGTAATCTGGGGGCAGTTGAGTTTCGTGGGTTGTCTCCGGAGGGTTCGGAAGGGTGGCTTGATAGCACTACTCGCATCTTGGGTTAGATGGAGTGTTCAGATGCCCGTAAGTTGGGATGCATCGTTTCATTGCTTCAGGGAGACGCTTACACTTGGTGGACCACTGTTATTTCTGGTATGGCCGAGGCGGATATCACATGGGAGTTTTTCAGGGAGACGCTTACCTCGGGGTTCGGTACTTAGATGAAAAGAAAAGGGAGTTCATGGCTTTGGTTCAAGGCAATAGGACCGTGTCTGAGTATGAGATCCAGTTTGTGAGATTGAGCCAGTACGCGCCAGAGTTTATTCCGGATGAGAAGGAGCGATGTGAGCGTTTCAGATATGGGTTGACTACTGATGTGAAGACCTATATGTTGGCCTCCGACTACACTGAGTTCGATGTCTTGGTTTCTAGAGCCAAGGATATAGAGCAGAACCTGAGCTCTAGAGCACATGCTGGTGGGTCTGACTCTGGGAAGAGACATGCGAATTGGGATAGAGATCATGCCAAGAGGCATAGGGATATGAGGTACCAGCCGGATACGAGGCCTAGGGGTGGTAACCATGGTCAGGGTCGTCAGGGCCAAGGGGCCGTTGGACACATTCCGGAGTGCACTAGGTGCGGGAGACGCCACCCAGGTGAGTGTATGGGTATGTTTGGGGCGTGTTGGAACTGTAGCTCCCGAGACCATTTGAGGCGTGATTGTCCACACCCAGTTAGGGGAGGACCGGCTCCAGCGAGGGGTTTTGAGCATCAGAGAGGTCGTGGGCGCGGCCGTGGGAACTTCCAGCCGAGGAATGAGGGTCAGAGGAACTTGGCTCATGTGGTAGCAGTCCAACCCGAGGGAGGAGGACCGGCTAGGGTGTACGCTCAGCGAGAGGCTGGGAATGACACTGATGTCATTGCAGGTAATTTCACATTACAGTCTTTGAGTTTGCTTTCTCTAATAGATTCGGGGTCAACACATTCGTATATTTTGGGCGAGCATGCAAAGTCATTAGGATTACCTTGTGATTGGCTAGAGGTAGGTGTAAATGTCACTAGCTCTTTTGGTGATACAGTGGTAGTTAGGAAAGTGTATAGGAGGTGTCCCTTGATGATTCAGGGCCATGTATTTCCGGTCGACATGATGGAGCTACCCTTTTATGGTTTTGATGTGATCTTGGGCATGGATTAGCTTGTAGAGCATAGAGCTAGGGTTGACTTCGAGACTAAGAGGGTCTCTTTGAGGCTTACCGATGACTTTGAGGTTGTGGTAGTTGGGGAGAATGTCAAGTTTTTTTCCAACGTGGTTTCGGCTTTGGAAGCTCAGAGGTTGTTGAGTTCAGGGTGTCAGGCTTACTTGGCTTATGTAATGAACCCGGATATGAGTGAGGTGAGACCTCAGGACTGTGTGTGACTTTCCGAGTGTTTTTCCGGAAGAACTACCAGGCTTGCCTCCAGATAGAGCAGTTGAGTTTGCTATTGAGACCTATTCTGATTCCGCACCGGTGTCGATTGCTCCGTATAGAATGGCACCGAAATAGTTGAAAGAGTTGAAGACACAGCTTCAGAAGTTGACTGACAGGGGCTTTATTAGGCCTAGTGTTTCCCTGTGGGGTGCTCCGGTTTTGTTTGTGAAAAAGAAGGATGGTAGCATGAGAATGTGCATAGACTATAGACAGTTGAATAAGGTGACGATGAAAAACAAATATCCCTTACCAAGGATAGATGACTTGCTAGACCAGCTGAGGGGTGCTTCCGTGTTTTCAAAGATTCACTTAAGGTCTGGGTATTATCAGTTAAAGGTAAAGGATGTGGACATACCGAAGACAGCCTTCCGTACACGTTACGGGCATTATGAGTTTTTGGTGATGCCTTTTGGGTTGACCAATGCTCCAGCAGCCTTTATGGATATGATGAACCGAGTGTTTCATAAGTTCATGGACAGGTTTGTGGTAGTGTTTATCGATGACATCCTAGTGTACTCTAGGACCGAAGAGGAGCACGATGAACACTTAAGGTTAGTGCTTCAGACCCTACTTGAGAATCAGTTGTATGCCAAGCTAAGTAAGTGTGAGTTTTGGATTAGAGAGGTGGTCTTCCTAGGTCACGTGATCTCAGCTAGTGGGATTAGTGTAGATCCCAAGAAGATTGAAGCCATTGTGAGTTGGAAGCAACCGAAATCAGTGACAGAAATTCGCAGTTTCGTAGGTTTGGCGGGGTACTATAGAAGGTTTATTGAGGGGTTCTCGAGAATAGCGGCTCCGTTGACCAAGTTGCTACAGAAAAATGTTTCGTATGAATGGTCAGATGCAAGACAAGACGCGTTTGAGAAATTGAAGAAAGCTTTGACCGAAGCTCCTATTTTGATTCAGCCCGAGCCGAGGAGAGAGTTTGTGATTTACAGTGATGCATCTTACGTGGGGCTAGGTTGTGTGCTTATGCAAGAAGGTAAGGTAGTGGCATATGCTTCGCGACAGTTGAAGGTTCATGAGAAGAATTGCCCCACAAATGACATAGTGTTGGCTGTAGTGGTATTCGCGTTGAAAATTTGGAGACACCATCTTTATGGTGAGAAGTGCACTGTGTACACCGACCACAAGGGTTTGAAATATTTGATATCTCAAAGGGAGTTGAACCTTAGAAAGCGAAGGTGGTTAGAGCTCCTTAAGGATTATGACCTTACCATAGAGTATTGTAACCCCCTTTAACCCGGCCCAGACGGTTGAACCGAATTAAGAAGTTTACACGGGGAAAACCAAAGTCAACCCGAAATTCAACCTTGATTAACGACCCTTTTTTTCTTTTTAATCTTGTCTAAATGCATATTAACCCTAAAGATGTTCATAAGATCAGCATACTCAAAGATCACCGCAATCAGAAAACATTTAGGGACTCGATTGCACAAAACATGAATTTAGGGACCAAAACGTAAATTCTGGAAATTACAAGGACTTAACCAACTTTTGAGTTACCATTATGCAATTAGTCATGTTTCATGCTTCCCAGCCAAATTTCAACTCAAACGGACATCTCAAACTCATTCAATTGCATATACAAGGTTCAGTACCAAAACGTAAAGATTTCAAAACATTTAACCAACAATTTCAGTGTCCAACGGTCGAGTGTTCCGGAACGGGGATGATCCGTTCCGAAACGCGGGACCGTTCCGAAACACGTTGCGAAACGAGGCCTGGCAGTGGCAATTTCGTTTCGGAACAACCCTACCTGTTTCGGAACGCCAAGGCCATTTTAGGCCCCCTGTTCCGAAACGGTAGCACCCGTTCCGAAACGGATTGCCCAGAATTGCAGATTTTTGCTAGTTTAACATGCTTTTGACCAATCAAACATCATCCAAAGACCCTCAAATCATACATACAAGCCATAATATACTTAGGGAACATAATGGCATCAACCAGATACAAACATGGCATCAATTAAGGAAAGATCCAACTCTATAGGCATGCATCCTATATTGAAAACCATTCAAGCATCAAAACTCCAAACAATCCTCATAAAGGCCATTTACATGTTCCAACATTATCCAAAGCATAAAACCAACGTAGGGAGTCCAAAACATCTCCCAAAACAACAACATAGGTTCCCCATTGCCAAATGCCCAAAAGCTAATGGTGTTAGGAAAACATTCACCATATATGAGCTTAGTTCTTCGCTTGGATTCTTGACCTCCTTGCTGCCCTTAAACACTTCAATGCTCTACATTATTGGTTTAAAAAAAGAGAGAGCGTAAGCACATAGCTTAGTGAGGAATGCTCATTAAAACATCACAATAATGCATTTATAAAACTCCTTTTCAAAACCTTTAGTTCAAACCACATTTGATCATGCACAAATGTAAACAAAACAAGCATTTCATGCTTCAAATCATTAACATGTCATATTGGCTTTCAAGTGATAATCATAACCATTTTCCATTTCAAACACATTCAACAATCAGATACGCGGATTTACAAGCGTTGTCCCTACGCTTCATACACACTACCAATCTCAAGGTGGAGCATGGTACAATCACAACCCCTCAACACCCGTGATGGAGACTATGGTACAATCACAATCCCTCCACATCACTCATTGGTAGTTGTATAACATCACTAACGAGATCACAGGACATACAACACAAGATCCACACATGGACTTTTAACCACCATTGTGATCTTACCAAACACAAGGTCCACACATGGAATTTTAACCACCATGATGACCTTAACACAAGACCCACCCATGGACTTTTAACCACCATGGTGTTCTTAACCCCTCGACATCAGAGGCGACTTTATTCACGGTGCACCTAATCCTATAGCCGGCTAACTATATCCGATTCAAGTACTTTAAGACAAACCACATCACTTGCCAATATACATCATTTAACAACATTAATCCACTGTTTTAAAGCATTTGACAAAGCCATTATCATCATGCATCATTATGCATCAAAACCACATTTATCAATGTACAAAAAAAAGGATCTCTTACCTTGAGCATCCTTCAATTCATGGCTTATAAAACTAGCAATAAACATGCTCAAATATGCTTTCAAAAAACAGAATTTAAACATGCAAACAAATCACATTGCACTCAACCAATTCATGGCTCATCAACAAGAGAGTTTTTCCGAAAACTTACTCTTGAGCTTAGCTAAGTTGTTTAGACTTAAACTAAGCTCCCAAACCTTCAAAACATTGGTTTCAAAGCTGAAAACCAAACTTCACTCACCGATTCCGTTTCGCCACTTGCCGAAACACCAATCAAGCTTCCGGATCAACACCACAAGGATCCGAAGATGTCTCCCATGTTTTAAACACATCAAAGTAGAGGATTAATGCATCATCATGCATTAATATCTTCAACCAAGACACCTAAACTCGCTGCTCTCATCAACACTCACATTTCGGCTACCAAACACAACCGAAATCACATCCAAACATCACTACAACACTACCCAGCCAAGATCCATCAATTCCAAACATTCATAAACCTCAAATAACATCCAAAAAGGATCTAATCACGTCCTTATACCTCCAGCTATAGCAGATCACCAAGATCACTCCAAAAACCACCAAAAACTCAAGCAAAACTTAGGAAAATCAACCTATTCGGGATTGCATTGATTAAACCTCAATTTCTCATCAATTATACATCCAATTTACAATAAAAACACATCTCAAAACAGTACCCAACCATTTCATACGAATTTCATCAAAAATTAACCAAATCTTGCATTTTAAAGCCAAGATCAAGAACACAACTACAAAACCTTTTATAAAACACAAATCAAGGATTGAGAACTTGGGAATTTTAGTAAAGAACTGAGTATTTAGAGGAGAAGGACGTTCATACCTCTAAATGTGAGTTTCTCCCTTTTTGGAACCAAAATTCTTGAAAATCCAATGAGCAATTGCTAAGGTTTTGATGTAGAGAAGATTAGAGATCAAATGAAGGTTAAAATATCATCATTGGATGTCAAAATCAGAGGGAAGTTTGCTGGAGAAAAGTGTTTGGGTTGAGAGAAAAGTTGAGAGAAAAGAAATGGAAAATTTTAGAGAAAAGTTAGTTATGGCCAAAATATCTTTCCCTCCCTTTTTCCTTTAATTTAAAACCATTAATTAATTGATTAATATTCAGAAAAATCTGGAGGAACTCTTTTTAGGTAAATAGCTCCCTAAAGATTCAAAGTTTCAATCCTTTTTAAAACAGTCACCAAGTTTTCGAAAATTACATTTTAGTCACTAAACCAAAATGTCACACTTCCAAACCTTATTTTGTAAAATTGATTTCACCATTCTCTTATATATAATAAAAGAGGATTTTAAGATATTTTTCCACATTTTTAATGCATCCCGAACTAGGCTTTCCTAAAATTCACCTTTATATTCGAACCGCGATCTAACCGGTCCGGTCCAAACCCAAAACTTCTAAGCCCAAAATTGGGGTGTTACAACTCTCCCCCCTTAAGAAATTTCGTCCTCGAAATTTACCTGAAGGAAAGAGGTACGGAAACTGCTTCAACATGTCATCCTTTCGTTCCCACGTGGCTTCTTCAACACCACGATGTTTCCACAACAGTTTTACCAACTCAATGATCTTGCCTCGGAGAACCTTACTATTCGAATCCAGAATCTTCACCGGTTCCTCATCATAGGTAAAATCCGGATTCAATTCCACTTCTTCCACAGGCATCACATGTGAAGGATCCGATCTATACTTCCGAAGCATAGAAACATGAAACACATCATGATTCTTCTCCAACTCTTGCGGTAACCTCAACTTGTACGCAACAGGACCCACACGCTCAACCACCTCGTATGGTCCAATGTACCTAGGGCTCAACTTACCCTTTCGGCAAAACCTCATCACCTTTTTCCAAGGCGAAACCTTCAAAAACACACGATCACCCACCGCATACTCAATCTTCTTACGCTTCAGATCCGCGTAAGACTTTTGCCGATCAGAAGCTGCCTTCAAGCGCTCACAAATGAGCTTCACCTTCTCGGTGGTCCCTTTCAACAAAGCTGGCATCGAAACCAACTTCTGACCCATTTCAGCCCAACACAGAGGAGTCCTACACTTCCTCCCGTACAAAGCTTCATAAGGTGCTATTTGAATACTTGCCTGATAGCTATTATTATAGGCAAACTCCACCAAAGGCAAATGTTTCTCCCAAGAGCCCTGGAACTCAATCACGCAGCACCTCAACATATCCTCCAAAACCTGAATAACACGCTCGGACTGACCATCCGACTGCGGATGATAAGATGTACTGAAATTCAACCGTGTACCCAAAGCCTGATGCAAACACTGCCAGAAACGCGATGTAAACCTCGGATCCTTATCCGACACAATCGACTTTGGTACACCATGCAGCCGCACAATCTCAGCAATGTACAACTCCGCAAGCTTATCCAAAGTGTACGTAGTATGCACAGGCAAGAAATGAGCACACTTCGTCAGGCGATCCACAATCACCCACACCGAATTCTTCTTCGATGGCGACAAAGGCAAACCAGATACAAAATCCATGGTAATCCTTTCCCACTTCCATTCAGAAATCCTCAACGGTTGCAACAACCCTGAAGGAAACTGATGCTCAGCCTTAACTCGCTGACACACCATGCACTTGCTTACAAACTCAACAACATCTTTCTTTAAACCCACCCAATAGTACTCATCACGAAGATCACGATACATCTTAGTACTACCAGGGTGCATAGCAAAAGGACTACTATGACCTTCAGCCAGAATAGTACGCCTCAACTCAGCATCATTGGGCACTACTATCCGACTCCCAAAACACAACACTCCATCATCATTAAAGCAGAAATCCGAAGGCATATCCTCCGCAATATCCTGAACATGCGGTACCAAGGAATCATCCAACAACTGCTTTTCCTTGATCAATTGAACCAAAGATGGTTTCACTTGCAACTCAGCCACAAGACCACCATCACGCGAAATACTCAAACTGGCAAACATAGCCCTCAACTCAACAACTACCTTCCTACTCAAAGCATCCGCTACAACATTAGCTTTACCCGGGTGATACTCAATTGTCAAATCATAATCCTTGAGCAACTCCACCCAACGTCGCTGTCTGAGATTCAACTCCTTCTGAGACATCAGATACTTCAAACTCTTGTGATCCGTGTACACAGTACACTTCTCACCATACAGGTAATGCCTCCAGATTTTCAAAGCAAAAACCACTGCAGCCAGCTCAATATCATGCGTAGGGTAATTGCGCTCATGCACCTTCAACTGCCGCGACGCATAAGCCACCACCTTACCCTCTTGCATCAACACACATCCCAAACCAACATAGGACGCATCACTATACACCACAAACTCTTTCCCTGATTCAGGTTGAACCAAGATAGGAGCTTGGGTCAAAGCTGCCTTAAGCTTCTCAAAAGCCTGCTGTCTCGCTTCCGTCCACTCATACTTAACATCCTTCTGCAACAACTTTGTCAAAGGTGCCGCAATCTTTGAAAACCCATCCACAAACCTCCGATAATAACCTGCCAAACCAAGGAAACTACGGACTTCATGAACAGACTTAGGAACCTTCCAATTCATCACCGCCTCAATCTTCTGAGGATCAACATGAATCCCTTCAGCAGAAACCACATGACCAAGAAACACCACTTCTCTAAGCCAGAACTCACACTTGCTCAGCTTGGCATAAAGCTGATTCTCCAACAAAGCTTGCAACACAACCCTTAAATGACCTTCATGCTCCTCCTCAGTACGCGAGTACATGAGGATATCATCAATGAACACCACAACAAACTTATCCAGGTATTCATGAAAAACACGATTCATCATGTCCATGAAAGCTGCAGGAGCATTTGTCAAACCAAACGGCATCACAAGGAACTCATAATACCCATACCTCGTCTTGAAAGCTGTCTTTGGCACATCCACATCCTTCACCTTCAACTGGTAATAAATACCCTGACCTTAAGTCAATCTTAGAGAACACAGCTGCTCCCCGAAATTGATCAAAAAGATCATCAATTCTCGGCAATGGATACCGATTCTTGATAGTCAACTTGTTAAGCTGGCGGTAATCAATGCATATTCTCATAGTGCCATCCTTCTTCTTCACAAACAAGACCGGTGCACCCCAAGGTGACACACTCGGCCGAATGAAACCACGATCAAGCAATTCCTGCAATTGCGTTTTCAGCTCTTTCAACTCCTTAGGCGCCATACGATAAGGGGTAATGGACACTGGAGTTATGTTTTCATACAACTCAATCCCAAACTCCACTTCACGATTAGGAGGCAATCCAGGCAACTCCTCAGGAAACACGCCAGGAAACTCTCGCACAGTCCTGATATCTTGCACACGCAACTCCTTAGAGCTAGGATTCATCACAAAGGCTAGGTAAGCTTCACAACCTTGCCTCAGCATCCGGCTCGCTTCCAATGTAGACACCACATTGGAAAGAAACTTCACATTCTCACCCACCACAACTACCTCATAATCATCCGCAAGTTTCAACGAAACTCGCTTATTCTCACAATCCACTACAGCTCGATGCTCAACAAGCCAATCCATACCAAGGATTACATCAAAACCATAGAAAGGCAATTCCATAAGATCAACATGAAAAACATGATCTTGCACAACCAAAGGACATCTTCTATAAAGCTTTCGAGTCACAACAGTCTCACCAAAAGAACTAGTGACACGCATACCAACATCCAAAGACTCAACAGGCAAACCAAGCAATTCAGCATGCTCACGCAAAATGTATGAGTGTGTAGATCCAGAATCAATCAAGGAAAGTAATGACAAGGATTGCAAAGTAAAAGTACCTGCGATCACATCCGTGTCATTCCTCCCCTCCCTCTGGGCATACACTCTAGCCTGGCCACCACCCTCAGGCTGAACAGCTACAACATGAGCCACATTCCGACCACCTTTCTCTCTACGCTGGAAATTACCACGGCCGCGCCCACGACCTCTCTGTGGTGAAACAACTCCAGGAGCACGTCCTTGGCCACCACCGGCCAGCAGAGGACACTTCCTCCTCATGTGATCAGCGGATCCACAATTCCAGCACGAGTTACCAGCTGCCATAACAGGAGCCTGAACCTCCCTCGCCGCTCGAGGACAGTCACGTCTCAAATGGCCACGCGATCCACATGTCCAACATGTGTTTGGATCAGCTCTTGCCTTATCTCCCTGAACAAGCGCACCTTGCCCTCCAGCACCTCGCCTAGCTGAAGACTGAAACTTCCGATCACGTCCCCTCTTGTTCCGTCCACCACCGGAACTATACTCAGCAGCTCTCTTACCAGCACTAGAACCAACACTTCTAGCAGATAAACCCAAATTCATCTCAATATCCTTTGCTCTACCAACCAGCACATCAAAATCTTTATACTCAGCAGCCAGCATATAAGTCTTCACTTCCGTCACCAAACCATAACGGAACCGTTCACACCTTTCTCGCTCATCAGGAATAAGCTCAGGTGCGTATTGACTGAGTCGGACAAACTGAACCTCGTACTCAGCTACAGACATGCTCCCTTGAGTGAGAGACATGAATTCCCTCTTCTTTTCATCCAAGTACCTCACACCCAGGTACCTTCTCTTGAATATGTTCTGAAAGAACGTCCATGTCACATCAGCATCCGCCATCCCAGAGATAGTGGTTGTCCACCAAGTGTAAGCATCGTCCTGCAACAACGATACCACACAGCCCAGCTTCTGCACATCAGTGAAATTCATTTGCCCCAAGATTCTCTTGGTACTTTCCAACCAAGACTCAGAACCTTCAGCAGACAAAACCCTGAACTCAGTCCCTCCCAGACTGCGCAAACGTTCCAAAGGTAGTCTAGCATTAGCATCTCCCTGATGCCCAGCTCCTTGAGCTCCAGCTACTGCCGCTCGAAAAGCTCCAGCAATGGCTTGTACCAGCATTGTCATGTCAGGAACAACTTGCCCCTGACCAGCTTCAGGTCCAGCGACTCCAGCACCAGCACCAGCAGCAGCTCCTTCTTCCCCAGCACCACCACCACCAGGCGGAGGAGGTAAATCCACCACATTTTCAGCATTCTCCTCATTCTCATTTTGAGCCATAGCTCGAGTATTAATCCTCGTCTCTCTACGAGGTGCCATTCACTAAACAATGAAATCACAATGCAATAAACAAAATCAGGCCCAACAAGGTAAGCAATCCAAGTACTCAAGCTCATTTCCAATTAAAAACAAATCATTACATTAGCTTTGATTTGGCAATGGGTCCCTCTAACATGCTTCACCACAGCATACATCACAATTGTAACATACTTACAATTCACACAACATGCTTTCATTCAACAAGCATACAAAGCATATATACACTCACCACCCACATATCCATTCCCAATTACTCGAGAACTCAGCTCTGATACCACCAAATGTAACCCCCTTAACTCGGCCCAGACGGTTGAACAGAATTAAGAAGTTTACACGGGGAAAACCAAAGTCAACCCGAAAGTCAACCTTGATTAACGACCCTTTTTTTCTTTTTAATCTTGTCTAAATGCATATTAACCCTAAATATGTTCATAAGATCAGCATACTCAAAGATCACCGCAATCAGAAAACATTTAGGGACTCGATTGCACAAAACATGAATTTAGGGACCAAAACGTAAATTCTGGAAATTACAAGAACTTAACCAACTTTTGAGTTACCATTATGCAATTAGTCATGTTTCATGCTTCCCAGCCAAATTTCAACTCAAACGGACATCTCAAACTCATTCAATTGCATATACAAGGTTCAGGACCAAAACGCAAAGATTTCAAAACATTTAACCAACAATTTCAGTGTCCAACGGTCGAGTGTTCCGGAACGGGGATGATCTGTTCCGAAACGCGGGACCTTTCCGAAACACGTTGCGAAACGAGGCCTGGCAGTGGCGATTTCGTTTTGGAACAACCCTACCTGTTTCGGAACGCCAAGGCCATTTCAGGCCCCATGTTCCGAAACGGTAGCACCCGTTCCGAAACGGATTGCCCAGAATTGCAGATTTTTGCTGGTTTAACATGCTTTTGACCAATCAAACATCATCCAAAGACCCTCAAATCATACATACAAGTCATAATATACTTAGGGAACATAATGGCATCAACCAGATACAAACATGGCATCAATTAAGGAAAGATCCAACTCTATAGGCATGCATCCTATATTGAAAACCATTCAAGCATCAAAACACCAAACAATCCTCATAAAGGCCATTTACATGTTCCAACATTATCCAAAGCATAAAACCAACTTAGGGAGTCCAAAACATCTCCCAAAACAACAACATAGGTTCCCCATTGCCAAATGCCCAAAAGCTAATAGTGTTAGGAAAACATTCACCATATATGAGCTTAGTTCTTCGCTTGGATTCTTGACCTCCTTGCTGCCCTTAAACACTTCAATGCTCTGCATTATTGGTTTAAGAAAAGAGAGAGCGTAAGCATATAGCTTAGTGAGGAATGCTCATTAAAACATCACAATAATGCATTTATAAAACTCCTTTTCAAAACCTTTAGTTCAAACCACATTTGATCATGCACAAATGTAAACAAAACAAGCATTTCATGCTTCAAATCATTAACATGTCATATTGGCTTTCAAGTGATAATCATAACCATTTTCCATTTCAAACACATTCAACAATCGGATACGCGGATTTACAAGCGTTGCCCCTACGATTCATACACACTACCAATCTCAAGGTGGAGCATGGTACAATCACAACCCCTCAACACCCGTGATGGAGACTATGGTACAATCACAACCCCTCCACATCACTCATCGGTAGTTGTATAACATCACTAACGAGATCACGAGACATACAACACAAGATCCACACATGGACTTTTAACCACCATTGTGATCTTACCAAACACAAGGTCCACACATGGAATTTTAACCACCATGATGACCTTAACACAAGACCCACCCATGGACTTTTAACCACCATGGTGTTCTTAACCATCTCGTTAGTGTACTTGGATGGAGCATGGTACAATCACAACCCCTCGACATCCAAGGCGACTTTATTCACGGTGCACGCAATCCTATAGCCGGCTAACTATATCCGATTCAAGTACTTTAAGACAAACCACATCACTTGCCAATATACATCATTTAACAACATTAATCCACTATTTTAAAGCATTTGACAAAGCCATTATCATCATGCATCATTATGCATCAAAACCACATTTATCAATGTACAAAAACAAGGATCTCTTACCTTGAGCATCCTTCAATTCATGGCTTATAAAACCAGCAATAAACATGCTCAAATATGCTTTCAAAAACAGAATTTAAACATGCAAACAAATCACATTGCACTCAACCAATTCATGGCTCATCAACAAGAGAGTTTTTCCGAAAACTTACTCTTGAGCTTAGCTAAGTTGTTTAGACTTAAACTAAGCTCCCAAACCTTCAAAACATTGGTTTCAAAGCTGAAAACCAAACTTCACTCACCGATTCCGTTTCGCCACTTGCCGAAACACCAATCAAGCTTCCGGATCAACACCACAAGGATCCGAAGATGTCTCCCATGTTTTAAACACATCAAAGTAGAGGATTAATGCATCATCATGCATTAATATCTTCAACCAAGACACCTAAACTCGCTGCTCTCATCAACACTCACATTTCGGCTACCAAACACAACCGAAATCACATCCAAACATCACTACAACACTACCCAGCCAAGATCCATCAATTCCAAACATTCATAAACCTCAAATAACATCCAAAAAGGATCTAATCACGTCCTTATACCTCCAGCTATAGCAGATCACCAAGATCACTCCAAAAACCACCAAAAACTCAAGCAAAACTTAGGAAAATCAACCTATTCGGGATTGCATTGATTAAACCTCAATTTCTCATCAATTATACATCCAATTTACAATAAAAACACATCTCAAAACAGTACCCAACCATTTCATACGAATTTCATCAAAAATTAACCAAATCTTGCATTTTAAAGCCAAGATCAAGAACACAACTACAAAACCTTTTATAAAACACAAATCAAGGATTGAGAACTTGGGAATTTCAGTAAACAACTGAGTATTTAGAGGAGAAGGACGTTCATACCTCTAAATGTGAGTTTCTCCCTTTTTGGAACCAAAATTCTTGAAAATCCAATGAGCAATTGCTAAGGTTTTGATGTAGAGAAGATTAGAGATCAAATGAAGGTTGAAATCTCATCATTGGATGTCAAAATCAGATGGAAGTTTGCTGGAGAAAAGTGTTTGGGTTGAGAGAAAAGTTGAGAGAAAAGAAATGGAAAATTTTAGAGAAAAGTTAGTTATGGCCAAAACATCTTTCCCTCCCTTTTTCCTTTAATTTAAAACCATTAATTAATTGATTAATATTCAGAAAAATCTGGAGAAACTCTTTTTAGGTAAATAGCTCCTTAAAGATTCAAAGTTTCAATCCTTTTTAAAACAGTCACCAAGTTTTCGAAAATTACATTTTAGTCACTAAACCAAAATGTCACACTTCCAAACCTTATTTTGTAAAATTGATTTCACCATTCTCTTATATATAATAAAAGAGGATTTTAAGATATTTTTCCACATTTTTAATGCATCCCGAACTAGGCTTTCCTAAAAATCACCTTTATATTCGAACCGCGATCCGACCGGTCCGGTCCAAACCCAAAACTTCTAAGCCCAAAATTGGGGTGTTACAAGTATCACTCGGGCAAGGCAAATCTGGTGGCCGATGCCTTGAGTAGGAAGGTGGTCGTTGAGTTACGAGCGATGTTTGCAAGGTTGAGTGTGTCAATGGATGGTGGGTTGGTAGCCGAGCTTCAGGCCAAGCCATCATTGATTCAGTTGATCCGTGAGAAGCAGTTGCGAGATGAGTCCTTGGCACCTCACGTGCAAGACATAGCTGAAGATAGGCCTACCGAGTATTGCTTTGGAGAGAATGAGATCCTATGTTTCAAGGATAGGATAGTGGTTCCGAAGGATGCCGAGTTGAGGCGTACGATTTTGAGTGAGGCTCACAATAGTCCTTTTGCTATGCATCCGGGTAGCACGAAGATGTATCGAGGATTGAAGGAAGAGTATTATTGGATTGGGTTGAAAAAGGATGTAGCCGAGTTCGTAAGTAGATGCATGGTTTGTCAGAGAGTCAAGGTTGAGCACCAGTTTCCCTCAGGGTTGTTGCAACTGTTGAAAATTCCGGAGTGGAAGTGGGAGTGTATCACTATGGACTTTGTGTCAGGACTTCCGTTGACTCCTTCGAAGAAAAATTCAGTGTGGGTGATTGTAGATAGATTCACCAAGTGTGCTCACTTCATACCGGTTCATACTACCTACACATTAGACAAGTTGGCCGAATTGTATATTCGTGAGATTGTGAGACTACATGGGGTACCAAAGTCGATTGTGTCAGATCGAGATCCGAGATTTACCTCTAGATTTTGGGAGTGTTTGCATCAGGCCTTGGGCACTTGGTTGAACTTCAGTACTTCGTATCATCCGCAGTCAGATGGGCAGTCTGAGAGGGTAATTCAGATTTTGGAGGACATGTTGAGGTGTTGTATCATTGACTTTCAGGGGTCATGGGAGAAACACCTACCATTAGTGGAGTTTGCGTATAACAACAACTATCAGTCGAGCATTCAGATGGCTCCCTATGAGGCCTTGTATGGTAGGAAGTGTAGGACCCCGATCTGTTGGGCCGAGGCCGGACAGAAACTTGTGCCGATGCCCGAATTGCTTAAGGGAACCACCGAGAAGGTGAAGTTGATATGTGATCGCTTGAAAGCGGCTTCAGATCGGCAAAAGTCCTATGCCGACTTAAAAAGGAAAGAAGTAGAATACTCCGTGGGGGATAAAGTGTTTTTGAAAGTCTCACCTTGGAAGAAGGTGATGAGGTTTGGAAGGAAGGGCAAGTTGAGCCCAAGGTACATAGGGCCTTATGGGATAGTTGAGAGAATTGGTCCGGTTGCATATAGATTGAGACTCCCAGTTGAGCTAGAGAAGATTCATGATGTATTTCATGTGTCGATGCTTAGGAGGTATAGATCGGATCTGTCCCATGTTATGCCAGTGGAAGAAATAGAGTTAAATCTAGACTTATCTTACAACGAGGAACCAGTTGAGATACTTGCCTCTGATAGCAAGGTATTGCGTGGCAAGACTATAGAGTTAGTCAAAGTCTTATGGAGACATAGAGGGGTGGAGGAGGCCACGTGGGAGAGGAAAGCTGACATGCTTGAGCAGTTTCCGTATTTGTTTCCGTCAGGTAATTTCGAGGACGAAATTCCTTAAGTAGGGGAGAGTTGTAACACTCGGGTTCAGGGGTCGGGTGAAATTAATAATTTAAAAATAGTTCAGGTTTCGCTTCCAAATTTTAAATAATAAAATAATGGTTTGGGCCTCGGGTTTTAAGACAAATAAAATTTTAGTTGGACCATTTTCAAGACAAGCCCAATTTTGGCCATGGTGTCATCCATTGTAGTTCCCTTATTTCATTAAGGGTGTTTTGGTCTTTTGACCCCCCATTTTAAACAAACATAAACTATTTACTTTTGCTCATCTTCTACCTCTCTCCACCACCCCATTTCCAACGACAAAAAAGGGGCCCTCTTCACTTGATACTATTCCATCAAATATCTTGCCTATTTTTGAAGATTTTGCAAAGGTAACTTTGTTTTTGACTTGCCCTTGTTATTCCCTACAAGTTAATACCAATTGTTTTCATTTTTATACATGTTTTGATATTTGAAGTTTGGTGGATTCTAGATTAAAAATGTTGTCTTTGAGGTCTTTAACTTAAGCTCTCTATTTGTTTAAGTTATATGAGTTGCCTACAACCAAAATGGTCAAACAAAACCGATTTTTACAATGTTTTATGGAATTTTCGGATTTGGGTGAAAATGAGGTTTTTGGGAGGTTTTGGGTTGAGATATGGGGGTGTTCTATGTAGAAATGAGAGGGCTAATGGTTAGGGTATATGTAAGCATTGTTTTGAAGGCTTTAGGGAGTAATTTTAGGGTTGAAATCAAAGGTTTTGAGGGGTGCTTAAGGGCTGCTCGGATTTGGAATTTTGAGCTTGTTTTCAATGGAAAAAAATTGATGTCTTGTGCTTGGTATGTAATCCGGATTGATTATTTTAGAACATGGACTGATTTGGGGTTATTTGCTTGGTGTTGGAATGACTAGAGACGAGAATTTTGGTTGGAGAAGCTCCGGGGATGAATCCGGGGATTTTGAAGTCTTGAGCTTGGTCTTCGATCTTCTCTTGGGTAGCAACAGTGAGTAGAATTATTGGTTTTTACATTGTGCTCGATATAGATTCTTTTGAGGTTTGGGTGGAACCTTGAGAGGTCACCTAAACCCGTGTGTAAGCCTCTCTACTCTCATGTTGTTGTGATATGTTGATTGTGTATACTTTTTGATTATTTGAATGCATTTTAAGTTGTTAATGTTGTAGTCGTGTTGAGTTCGTGCCTCACGTGATGGTGGTCTAAACTACGGTGATGTGTAGTCCCATCGGTAGTGACTAGTAGGGTAGTACTTTGATGTGTAGTCCCATTGGAAATCCACTAGTCGAAACGGTGATGTGTAGTCCCACCGTAAGTGTATGTTGGTTGTGCTTGTGCAAACCAAGTGTTGTGGTTGAGATAGATCCTTGTGCATTCCATTGCTTTCTTGCATATAAATCGTGTTTTGGAAAAACTGCATGTTGTGAATTGTAGAGCCTCTCTCACTAAGCTAGTTGGCTTATGCTCTTTTTGTTTCCAACGTGCAGATCGTTAGAGTTCGGAAGGCGAGCGGGCGAGGGAGGAGCTTTTGGAGTTCTCAAGCAAGTTTAAGTATGGTTTGCTTTTGTAATAATGCTTAGACAATGGGGTATAGAGTTTTAGGAGTTGGGGTCAAACTCCTTAGGAGATTATGTTTGAATATGTTAAATTCATGTTTTGATGTGCTTGCTTCTTGGATTGTGACCTATGATTCTCATGTCGTTTAATTGCACATGCCTAAACATGTATGATGTTGGCCTATGTATGCCTTATGCTTGACTACCTTGTGTATCATGCCTTATGCTTGCTAAGTATGCTTCTTGTGAAATTGC
Organism: Hibiscus tridactylites; assembly: GCA_958450335.1. Classification (NCBI taxonomy): domain Eukaryota; kingdom Viridiplantae; phylum Streptophyta; class Magnoliopsida; order Malvales; family Malvaceae; genus Hibiscus; species Hibiscus tridactylites. The sequence goes on from OY288279.1 coordinate 73,428,585, forward strand.
ATGAAGTCTAGATAGGTATGATCCTTGTTATATTCAATGCTTGTAAGCTAAATCCCAATTGTGGTTTGTTGTATGTATGATTGTGTGTGCTTAGGAGTGTCCAAATGTGCATCTAGAACCGTATGTGAAGTTACCAAGTAGTGAAATGGGGAGTTGCAGAGCAGGGGTATCGATACGGTTAGACCCGTATCGATACGGCCTTCTTATTCCAGGCCATGCGTTTCGATACGCGGGGAGACGTATCGATACCTTTTTGGACACTGGAGTTATTGTCCAACTTGGTATCGATACCAGTCTCAGGCGTATCGATACCTTTTTGGTCACTGGAGTCACTGTCCAACTTGGTATCGATACCGATCTTTGGCGTATCGATACGGTCATCTTAGTGTTGACCGTGAGAAGTCAACCGTTGGGGAGGGTACCGATACACTTCTTGGGTGTATCGATACGGTCTCCATGGGTTGACTCTAACCATTTGACCTAGTCAAGGTGTATAGATACACCCCTTAGGTGTATCGATACCGCCTGCAGTTAAGTTTAAAATTGGGCAGTTAAATGTGGTTTTGGGTTCGTTTGATTGTCTCGTGTATGTCGTTCCGCTGTTTGGTCACTTAGGACTTTAATACTCCTCTAGACAAGATTAAATTGAAAAAAAAAAGAATAGAGTTGCTAACCGAAGGGGAGCCTTAACGGGTTTCACTTCGGTTTTCCCCGTGTAGCCCACTTGGACCGGTCATCCGGCCAGACCGGGACGAGGGGGTTACATAACATATAATCAATTTTTTGGTTTATAGTCCTAGAGGTAATATTTTTAAAAAATCAATTGATGCTAGCAGTGTTGCATCTCGCACCGCTGAGTATGATTTTGGCATAATGAATGAAATGGTGGATGAAATTGGTGAAAAATATATTATGCAAGTTGTTACAGATAATGAAGCAGCAATCAATGTCGGTGGTCATATGTTGATGCAAAAGAGAAAGCACTTGTATTGGTCGGCATGTTCTGCTCATTGCTTGGATCTCATTTTGGAAGAAATTGGTAACAAAGCAAGTGTGAAAAAAGTTTTAGATCAAGCAAAGCAAATATCTTCTTTCATATACAATCATACATGGACGATTGATTATATGAAAAGATATACCAATGGTGCAGAACTATTGCACCTAGAATTACTAGATTTACTACCAATTTTATTGCTTTGGAGAGCATTGTTAGAAACAAACAAGCACTAAAAGATATGGTGACTTTTTCAGAATGAAAAAGGTCTGCATATGCAAAAAAATCAGCGGGACTAGACATGATGGAAGTCATTAACTCCGATTCGTTTTGGAAAAAAAGGTCGTTGAAGTCCTAAAGGTTCAAGAACCATTGGTTAAAGTGTTAAGGATGTGTCATGGTGATGAAAAACCGACCATGGGCTTTATTTATGAAGCTATGGACAAGGCAAAGTTGGCAATTCAAAGAGATTGTCGCTATTACCAAAAATATTGAGATATAATTGATCGGAGATGGAGTAGGCAACTTCATAATGATTTGCATTCTATTGATACGTCATAAAAATTTTAAATTATGAAATTTTTGTTTAGATATTTTTTATAAGATATTTTTTCAATCCACAATTTTTATATGGAGCCAATTCCTCAGATGAAGTTCTTCATGAAACCATGAATGGGGCTAGAAAAGTTATACAAAGAATATAGCCTATCATGAATGATCAAATTTGGGCAATGAACTAGGTATGTATTTATATACTTAAATTCTTAAATAAACTTATAAATTATCATGTTATAACTAATAATTTATTTATATTTAGTTTTTGTTATATCGAGTTAAAGTGGATTCTTTTGGAACACCATTAGCTCAAGCTACAATTCTGAAAACTAATCCTAGTAAAAATAAATTTATCTTTATAATTTCATAGATAATGAATATATATATATATAATTTACGAATGGTATCTTATTATTTGTAGCTGAATGATGGATTAATTATGGATGTTATGCACCACAACTTCAACGAATTGCTGTCAAAGTTTTGAGCCAAACAACTTCCTCTTCAAATTGTGAGCGCAATTGGAGTACATTTAGTTTGATTCATACAAAGAAGAAAAATAGGCTCAAGCATAAAGATCTTTAAAAATTAGTTTATGTTCATTATAATATGAGATTGAAGCTAAGACATGTGCGAAGAAAAAGTGCACAAGAATTGGAAAAGAGCTTTAATCCGATCAATCTCGGTAATATTTTTGAAGAGGATGATCCATTAAGTGCATGGATTGAAGAAAGAGAGGATCCTATGCTTGACAGTGAACATAATTTCTCATGGTTACCTGAAGAGTTGCTTAATGAAACCGATGAAGATACTCAAGGTGAAGATATAAATGACAGTTCACATGACCCGTGCAATGAGCAAAGTGTTCAACTATCAACGTCAAGTAGTGATGAAGGTTATGGTAATGGTAACGGTAATGGTGATGGTGAGGGTGATGATGATGGTGATGGTGATGGTGATGGTGAGGGTGAGGGTGAGGTTGGGGGTGATGGTGATAATCTTTATGGCAGTAATGAAGTGTCCAAATATCCTTATGTTGTTGATCCAAGTTTGTTTAAAATAAATACACCTTTTAATTTACAAAATAGAAGGGAGGGTGGTGGTAAAACTCATAGGAGGATGAGGGAACATTTTCAAGGTTCATTTACAAGTTCATCATTGTATAGTCTAGCTGAAAATAATAATGAAATTAGTGAATCATCTCAAGGCTCTCAGTCCTACCAACCAAATGCATATTATCCACCTTACCTTGAACAAAATCCAAACTATGGGTTGCCTGATTACAATTTACTATATAAGATATTTCCTCCTATCGATGCATCTTATAATGCTCACAATATGATTCATTTTTCACATGGAATGGGAAATGATCAAAATCAAGGCAACGGCAGTTTTGGAGATGCTTTAGACCCTCCACGCCATTCATTTTGGTGGTGAATTATCAGAAGTGGAGTTTTTATATTTGTATGCATGTATTTTATTAAGTTAATGTAAATTAAAAATGTAGTGTTGAAATATGACACTATTTAGTATTTATATTCTTTTTAACATGCTTTTATTTACATGTTATTCATTAAAATTGTTGCTTTTTAAAATACATGCATACAAATATAAAAACTCCACTTCTGATAATTTACCACCAAAATGAATGGTCTGGAGGATCTAAAGCATCTCTAGTTCTGTCGCTGCCTTGATTTTGATAATTTCCCATTCCATATGAAAAATGCATCATATTGTGAGCATTATAAGATGCATCGATAAGAGAAAAATATCTGATATGGTAAATTGTAATCATGCAACCCATAGTTTGGATTTTGTTCAAGGTAAGGTGGATAATACACATTTGGTTGGTAGGACTGAGAGCCTTGAGATGATTCACTAATTTCATTATCATTTGCAGCTAGACTATGCGATGATGAACTTGTAAATGAACCATGAAAATGTTCTCTCATGCTCCTATGACTTATACCACCACCCTCCCTCCTATTTTGTAAATTAAAAGGTGTATTTATTTCAAATAAACTTGGATCAGCAACATAAAGATATCTGGACACTTCATTATTGCCATAAGGATTATCACCATCATCATCATCATCACCCTCACCATCACCATTATAGTTACCATTACCATCACCTCCATCACTACTTGACGTTGATAGTTGAACACTTTGCTCATTGCACGGGTCTTGTGAACTGTCATTTATATCTTCACCCTGAGCATCTTCATCGGTTTCAGGTAACCATGAGAAATTATGTTCACTATCAAGCATATGATTCTCTCTTTCTTCAATCCATGCACTTAATGGATCATCCTCTTCAAAAATATTAACGAGATTGTAACACCCCAAAAATTACGCCCAAATTGTAATCTAAAATCCTTAATTCTTAAAAACTCTAATGATTTGGGAATTTAATTTAGAAACCTAATTCTGAAATCCCTAATTGAAAACCCTAACAATTAAGAATTTTTAATTCAGAACCCTAAATTTTATGAGGGACTAAATAAGAATTATTATCAAACTTAGAAGTCTATATGAAATTCTTTGAAAGCTTAAGGACTGATTCCATAAATAACCCTTTATCAAATTGAATTTTAATTTATTTTGGTTTCTGCCTTCCGTCTTTTTTTTTAATTGTTTAATATATATATATATATATTTAACCCTTTAATTTCAAAATGAATTATAATTCCCTTTTTTTCACGGTTAAATTGACTCTCATTTTTTAACTTAAAGTATTATTATTATTATTATTATTATTATTATTATTATTATTATATTCTAAACCTAATTTTTTTAGATTACCACCACTCAACTATATATATATATAGCCATAGTTATTACGTACAAAAATAAACATAAGCCTTAAGTTTTAAAGTTTTGTCGCACTTAGTTGTTCCTATGCTTTATGAATTCCTCTCGGATTGATGCTGCCATCACCTTACATCGAAACCACAACCGCCCTTTGTTCGTCGTTAGAGCTTTATTGTTGTGAGGTGTGTTTCTTATTGAGCTATATATTTGTGTACTTATATCTTATAATCTGCTTGATTTATTATTTGATTCATTGTGATTGTGAATAATTCTGAAAACATCATAATGGCATACTAAATTATGTTTTTACATCAAGCATCGGATTCTCAGAAAATTTAACTCTCGTAAGAGTTCAGATTTATGTTTTTCAAATCATATCATTGTGTCATGGGATTGGAACTATGTTTGGAAAAAGTTAGGGAAACCTCCACTCTGGCGAGAGAAACCTCCACTCTGTATGATATCGGATAGTCGGGTATTGAGTCATGCATCGGACATCATATCATTATGATTTGAATTTATCAGATTTACTGTGTTTTCAAAAGACTTTATCTAAAAATTAAATATTGTTTTGTTTTTATGTTGCTTGCACTTTAGAGACACATTAAGCTCTTTAGCTTACACCCTTATAGTTTCTTCTTTCAGATTCCCAGACTTATTAGTTGACTCGGTACTTGGAGAATCTCACATTTATCCGGTTATTTTATTATTCAGTATGAATTATTTTTAGTTATTTATATTATTATTTAATATTTCGGGGCATTGATGTAATTTTATACTCGAGGACTATTTATGATTTTCAGATGATTTTAGTATTCTTTTACTATGGTTTTATTTCAAACATTTTATGTAAGCATTCGAATATTTATTACCTTTTTTATATATTATAGGATATTTATTAAATTATCATTATATATATTTAATTTGAATTAAAGTATAATTTTAACACTACAAAAAATTGTACATATACCGACGCCCGGTTATACCGACGGACACAAGTCGTTGCTATAGATACTATATACCGACGGAAAACAACACTGTCAGTAAAAGTTCTGATGTATACCGACGGATACAAAATTTGTCGGTATAGCTGTAATATTTACCGACGATGTACTGAAACCGCCGGTATAGGTAAACCATATATTGACAGTTTTTTGTGTGTGTCGGTATAGGTAAACTATATACTGATGGTGTTTTGTGTGTGTCGGTATAGGTATAGTTTAGACTGACGGTTATTTGTGGCCATCGATATAGGGGATTAAAATTTTTACACGTGATTTAATTGTTTCCGCGGTTTAGGATTCCTCCAAAAATTAAAATCCCCAAATCAATCGTGAAAGTTAAAAAATCCCTAAATCCCCCTGCTCGTGTTCCTCCTCCTCGTGCTTCTCCTCGATGTTCTCCTTGTCGCCGTCGGTCGTCCCTCAAACCGCTCGGTCCCACCAACAAGCAAGCAACGAAGGTCAGTCTCTTTTCTCTCTTTAATCTGTAAGTTAGTTTAATCTGGGGTTTATCAGTGCTATTGTTTTTTTAAAAAGTGAAACAAAGTTTCATGTTTCTGTAAAAAGTGAAACAAAGTTTCATGTTTCTGGGTTTATCAGCGCTATTGTTTTTGTATCGATTCTCTCTTATTTATCAGTTGTGGATGCTTAGTCAGTCCATTGTATTAGGGAGAACTCTTTCTTATTTTAAAAAAACTTCCGGAAACCCATCTCAGCTTTAATCCCAACTCTGCCTGTTTCCCAGTTCACTCGACAAAGAGGACAGCTTGCACTCTCTGTTTCCTTCAATCCTTCCGGAAATTATGACCTCTCCTTGTATGGTGATGAGGATGGTAAGAAACTTTTCTTCTATGCTAAGATTCTGTGGTTTCTTTCGTTTTCAGCTCAATCTTGAGTAAAACAAATGAACAAGGTTTCATCTTAGCTGTAAAAACTTACCCAGATTTCTGGAATTTCTGGATTGGAGTGTTGAATTCTGTTTAGGATTAGGAATAGAAAAATAGACACGGGTCTAGTAGTCCATGACTAGAACTGGAAATTCATGCATCCGAAACTGTTTCTTAATAGATTCCACTCAAGTAGAGCCTCCAATGCCTCCAAGTGAAGGCCGAATTGAAGTAATTCTTGATAATGATGCTATAAGCCGGCTTGATTTGTCCCCATTTCAGAATGCTACCGGGATTACTTCACCTTTACCTGGTATGGATAAAAAAAAGATACAATTTTTACTTATATTTCGACCAGTTTTTTTGATTAATAAAAGATGCCACTCATGTTTCCAGCTGAACCAAAAGCGTATCTCGAAAAGACAATTGGATTTACAATTAATTACACAAGAGACGATCCACATGATCCACGATAATTGTCTGAATTCCCTGATATAAGGTTATGGTTCGTAAGGCTGGATGCTGCCTATCCTTGGCTCCCCGTGTTGCTGGACTGGCGAGCTGGGGAATTAGCTCGTTATGCTGCCATGTTAGTCCCCCACCAGGTACCATATATGTAATGAAAATTTGATAGATGGAAGTTTAATCATGGCGTAAGAATGTTGGTTTTTGATAGATGAGTATGAGAATGGGCGTTGTATTTAATCCAGAGGCCTTGGAATTGTAGTATTTAATTTAACTTCCCGGTACATTGTAGTATTTAATTTAATGAGTTTGCTGTAAGAAGATCGGGGGGAAGAAACCTGAATATTTACAATATGAACAATTTGCAGGTTTCGACATACCAGACGCATTACGGAATTGAAAGAAATGGAGAATCAGTCTATAGAAGAATATATTGGATCATTAAGAAGGTGAGATTAATGACTTGATCATCAGTCTATGGAATTGATGTGAATTCAGCGAAATATAGAGGTGTTGCTAGGTACTTTTATATATATTTCGTGAATTCAGCTACAATATTTCATTTCTCAAATGCGACATCCTTTATATTTGTTCCAAATCCTGTCGGATTTACTTGGTTTTCCATGTCGAACCAGCAGACATCATCATAATGGGAGATGGGAAGCTCGCATTGGAAGAGTATTCGGCAACAAGTACCTCTATCTCGGGACATATGGTTCGTATCAAACCCTTCTGTTTTCTTCATCTGTCTTTTTTATTTGTTTTAATATTTTCCAAACCAAACTAGGATGCTCGCCAAATGTTATTTAAGAAAGCAGCCCCAAAGAATATCTTAGATATAAACCTAATATTATTATTACATGACACGAATACGATGCAATTTATTACATTTGTTTAGGCATATTGCTTTCATTGCTTATGGCGTTTGTGTAATGGAAGCATAGCTGTTTTTTTAATAGGACGGTCCACTAACATTTAAAAGCTATTTTAATTTCAACTTACGCAACATATTAGATTTATTAGTCTATGATATTTATTCATTGACTTTTACAGCCACACAAGAGGAAGCTGCCACTGCATATGATATGGCTGCTATTGAGTATCGGGGATTAAACGTTGTTACAAACTTTCATCTGAGTCGCTACATCAAATGGCTTAAACCCAATCAAACTGATACGGAATTTAATCCGAACCCGAATATAGACCCTAATAACACAGCAGTAACAGTAACAAACCCTAGTCAAGAACTTAATCTGAGCTTCTTTAGCAACAGTAACGAAGACGACAACCTGCAGGTGCAAGCCTCCCTTGTCCCTAACGAAGCCTTTCTGACTCAACCAAGGCCTGTGAATGCCACACAAGAGATGATGGAGATGACATCTGCGGTCGATCGGTGCCAGTTTTCAGTATTGAAGTTCAAAAATATTTGCTTGCATATTTCTTCTGGTTGCACTAGACTCGTAGGTACATATTTTCCTTATTATGTATTACATACTTTTTTATTTGAACATTAAATTGAATATTTTCTCTTTAAAAAATGAAATGATTTTTGTTTTAATAGTTTTATTAATTTTAATATTTAAAATAAAAAAATATTAAATAAAAATAATGGAATGTATTAATAATTATTAATATTTAAAAAAAACAAATAAATATCAATTACACCTATACTGACAGAATAACTGTCGATATAAATATTTTATAGAGGTCTTACATGATACATATACCGACGGACACAAGCATCAGTAAAGATACGGATAAAACCTATACCGACGGATGTACCGTCAGTACAGATAGAACCTATACCGACGGACACACCGTCAGTAAAAGCCGTAATATATACCGACGAATAAAATCCGTCGGAATATATACCTTAATTTGTCGGGGTAGCCAATACCTATACCTACGGTTGTGTCCGTCGGTATAGGGTCAGAATATCTATACCAACGGTTTCGTCTGTCGGTATAACTTTATACCGACAAGCATACTACCGACGACACTTTTTCTGTCGGAATTTCCTTTTTGTCTGTCGGTAAAAAGCTTTAGACCCTATACCGACAAATTTTTGGTGTTTTACTGACGGATTTTTGTCCGTCGGTATAGGGCATTTTTTGTAGTGAAAATTGGTTTTCTTGAGGGTTAAGTTTTTAAATGCGACTTCCTAAATTCGGTCTTTTCTTCTAGGTCGGGTTTAGGATGTTACATTTAGTGGTACAGAGCTAAGTTCAACCCTCAGACTGTGAGACTCACGTAAAATTTTAAGCCAAAAATGATTTTTGCATGCATATTAAATGTTTTGGGCAAAAATGGATTTCTGATAAATTTATTATTTGAAAGAATTAAATACAATATATGTTTTGAATAGAAACTCTAAGTACCAACTCTAAATCTAGGTTAATTCTTTTTATATATAGACTATTATGCCACCTCGTAGGAGCTCTAGAATAGCGACCGATCGTGATCATAAACGTCCTTATGAATCTAAGATCAAAAGTCTGTTTTCAAGTCCTCTTATGTCATTCATACTCGATCTGAAATGATCTAAGAAGTTTTTACCAAAATATGTGTATTTTTAAGGATCTATCGCTAAGTTTGAAAATTTCGAGGACGAATTTTCTTTTAAGGGTGGGAGAGTTGTAACACCCCAAAAATTACGCCCAAATTGTAATCTAAAATTCCTAATTCTTAAAAACCCTAATGATTTGGGAATTTAATTTAGAAACCTAATTCTGAAATCCTTAGTTGAAAATCCTAACAATTGAGAATTTTTAATTCAGAACTCTAAATTTTATAAGGGACCAAATAATAATTTTTATCAAACTTGAAAGTCTATATGAAATTTTTTAAAAGTTTAAGGACTGCCTCCATAAATAACTCTTTATCAAATTGAATTTTAATTTATTTTTGTTTCTTCCTTCCGTCTTTTTATTTATTTTTAATACATATATATATATAACCCTTTAATTTCAAAATGAATTATAATTCCCTTTTTCTCACGGTTGAATTGACTTTCCTTTTTCAACTTAAATTATTATTATTATTATTATTATTATTCTAAACCTAATTTGTTTAGATTACCACCACTCAACTATATATATAGCCATAGTTATTACGGTACAGAAATAAGCTAAGCCTTAACTTTTAAAGTGTTGTCGCTCTTAGTTGTTCCCATGCTTTATGAATTCCTCTCGTATTGACGATGCCATCGCCTTACATCGAAACCGCAACTGCCCTTTGTTAATCGTTAGAGCTTTATTGTTGTGAGGTGTGTTTCTTACCGTGCTATATATTTATGTACTTATGTTTTATACTATGCTTGATTTATTATTTGATATATTGTGATTGAGAATAATTTTTAAAACATCATAATGACATACTAAATTATGTTTTTAAATCAAGCATCGGATTCTCAGAAAATTTAACTCTCGTAAGAGTTCGGATTTATGTTTTTCAAATCATATCATTGTGTCATGGGATTGGAACTATGTTGGGAAAAAGCGAGGGAAACCTCCACTCTGGCGATGGCATCCTCCACACTGTATGATATCGGATAGTCGGGTATTGAGCCATGCATCGGACATCATATCATTATGATTTGGCGAGGGAAACATCATCTTGTTTTGTTTTTGTGTTGCTTGCACTTTAGAGACACACTAAGCTCCTTAGCTTACACCCCTATAGTTTCTTCTTTCAGAATCCCAGACTTATTAGTTGACTTGGTACTTGGAGAATCTCACATTTATCCGGTTATTTTATTATTCAGAATGAACTATTTTTAGTTAGTCAAATTATTATTTAATATTCCGGGGCATTGATGTAATTTTATACTTGGGGACTATTTATGATTTTTGGATGATTTTAGTATTCTTTTACTATGGTTTTATTTCAAAGATTTTATGTAAGCATTCGAATATTTATTATCTTTTTTCTATTTATCATAGGATATTTATTAAATTATCATTATACATATTTAATTTGAATTAAAGTATAATTTTCAAAATTGGTTTTCTTGAGGGTTAAGTTTTTAAACGTGACTTCCTAAATTTGGTATTTTCTTCTAGGCCGGGTTTAGAGGGTTACAGAGATTGATCGGATTAAAGCTCACTCATTTCTGATTTTTGTGCACTTTTTCTTCTCATATGTCTTAGCTTCAATCTCATATTATAATGAATATTAAACTAATTTTTGAAGCTTTTTATGCTTGAGCATGTTTCTCTTCTTTGTATGAATCAAACTAAATGTACTCCAATTACGCTCACAATTTGAAGAGGAAGTTGTTTGGCTCAACACTTTAATAGCAATTCATTGAAGTTGAGGTGCATAACATCCATAATTAATCCACAATTCAGCTACAAATAATAAGATACCATTCGTAAAGTATATGTATATGTATATATATTCATTATCTATGAAATTATAAAGATAAATTTATTTTTACCAAGATTAGTTTTCAGAATCGCAGCTTGAGCTAATGGTGTTCCAAAAGAATCCACTTTATCTCGATATAACAACAACTAAATATAAATACATTATTAGTTATAACATGATAATTTATAAGTTTATTTAAGAATTTAAGTATATAAATGCATACCTGGTTCATTGCCAAATTTGGTCATTCATGATAGGCTATATTCTTTGTATAACTTTTCTAGTCTCATTCATGGTTTCCTGAAGTACTTCATCCGACGAATTGGCTCAATATAAAAATTATGGATTGAAAAAATATCCTATAAAAAATAATATAATAAATATCTACACAAAAATTTCATAATTTAAAAATTTTATGAAGTACCAGCATAATGCAAATCATTATGAAGTTGCCTACTTCATCTCCGATCAATTATATCCCAATACTTTTGGTAATAGCAATAATCTCTTTGAATTGTCAACTTTGCTCTGTCCATAGCTTCATAAATAAAGCCCATGGTCGGTTTTTCATCACCGTCACACATCCTTAACACTTTAACCAATGGTTCTTGAACCTTTAGGACTTCAACAACCTTTTTTCAAAATGGAATAGAGTTAATGACTTCCATCATGTCTAGTCCAGCTGATTTTCTTGCATATACGGACCTTTTGCATTCTGAAGAAGTCACCCTATCTTTTAGTGCTTGTTTGTTTCTGACAATGCTCTCCAAAGAAATAAAATTGGTAGCAAATCTAGTAATTCCAGGTCGCAATAGTTCTGCACCATTGGTATATCTTTTTATATAATCAATCGTCCATGTATGATTGTATATGAAAGAAGATATTTGCTTTCCTTGATCTAAAACTTTTTTCACACTTGCTTTGTTACCAATTTCTTCCAAAATGAGATCCAAGCAATGAGCAGAATATGTCGATCAATACAAGTGCTTTCTCTTTTGCATCAGCATATGACCACCGGCTTTGATTGCTGCTTCATTATCTATAACAACTTGCACAATATATTCTTCATCAATTTCATCCACCATTTCATCCATCATGCCAAAATAATACCCAGCGGTGCGAGATGTAACACGGCTAGCATCAATTGATTTTTTAAAAATAGTACCTCTAGGACTATAAACCCAAAACTTGATTATATGTTGATTTCTAGTTCCTTTCCACCCATCACACATGATGGTCACACCTCTTTCTTTCTAAATAGGCTTTAAGCCATTCACCTATTTTTGTAGTTCCTTGTATTCTTCCAAATACACTCATGTCACCTCATAAGCTGAAGGACCTCTAACTGATTTTCCATTTCAGCTGCAACTTGAAGAATTTGATGTAGAAATGGTGACTTTGCAAATCTTGTCGGTAAAGCTTCATGCAATATCAACTTTGACATTGCTTTCCCCAAATTTGCTTTCACATTTTTTAAAAAAACTTGTAGCGAATTTTGGTTGTTTCAAATTTTTATCGTTCAAGAACTGGATCCATATTTGATAATGCAGCTCTATGAGAGTCAAAATTAGTCCAATGGTGTCCCATCTTACTTCTTTCAAGATTGTAGACATTGAATGATCTTCTAAATGGTTGAGTTCCAGAATTACTACCTCCTCTGGGTTCGTAAACTGAATCTTGACCAGTTCTTGTTCTTCGACGTTGTTGTTCTTCCCATTCATTTTTGGATCTTATACTCTCCCGCATTACAAAAGCTAGCTCTTCATCTTCATTGTCACTATCACCATAATCTTCACGATCTCCTAATCTTATTCTTTCCTTTAATTCTTCTTTCCTCCTCTGCCTCGTTGCTTTTTCTTTTTGATATTCTTTACGTTGTTCAACAATGTTTTTCTGACTTCTGCTGAGACACTTGGACAAGATAATACATTTCCTTTTTTTCCAACCAAATGTTCTTTCAACCGTGTTATTCCTCCTATGATAATTCTTCCACGGAATTTACATTTGACATTATTACGAGAACTTTAAACAACTTCTCCCCACTTCCATCCATAGTCATCACTACGAGTTGCACCTTCTTTACTTTTTGAACGAAGCATTTTTTCTTACCTACACATAAATTATTATTATTATTATTATTATTATTATTATTATTATTATTATTATTCATTTCAGAAGTTAAAACCAATTAGTCAAATGTTCAAAAGAAAGAAAATAATAGTAATAATTAAGTTTAGACCTTAGTTGAGTGGGTGAAACAAATCCAAAAAAAATCATAAAATTACAAAGTCAACTCTCGTCTAATTAAGACTACAAAAACAACATATTCGATAACACTACGAATTATAAAAATTAAATTCTCCTAATTGATTTTTTATTGATATGAAATTAAGGTCAGGACCTAAATTAAGTATACACAACAGTGAACAAAAGTAATACAAACCTCTACCGCTAAATTTTAACAAAGACATAAAGCTCTAGCAAACAAAAAAAATTGATACTTACATTTACTCCAAATCCAGAACCCTCTTCGGTCACTACTGCCTAGACCAAAATCAACAATGCGTGGGTTCTTTATGTTGGATTAAAATTCGCAATTGTGGGCACATATGTAAAATGTATGTTGCTATTATAAAGTATGACATAAAATCAAGTGACCAATTATGTTAGGCGTGTCATAGGTATTAAAGTGTCATGGAAATAAAAGTGTAAATACCATAAGATATATTTATAATTCAATGAGGGGCAGAGTTATAAATATTTAATAGTTGATTTAATAATCAATTATATAAAGAGGTAGTGGTCTCCAAGAAATAGGTTAACTTGTATTACTCTTGTCCCGTCAGAGAGTTTTTTTTTCGGCAAGGGCTAACCTATCTTCTTGGAAGACTAATACCAACGATTTCGGATTTCAACATGAAGATTCAAGGTTTTTAATCTATCGATTAATTCAGGTACGCTTCCGCATTCAGTTTATTTGGTTTATTATTCTTGATGATTTGACATGATAGATCATGAGTTTTAGATTTCATATTAATTTATGATTTTGTTCTAACAAGTGGCATCAGAGCCTCGTCATGTTGAATCATTGAGAACTAATTTATATAATTTCGAATTAACCCGTGAATAAGATTTTAGGTTTTTGCGTTTATTTGATTCGTTAATAAGATTTTAGGGTTTTGGATCATTGCGTCAATTTGATTCGGTGACATAAAGTAGAAGAAAAAAAAACGCTTATGGTAAACGCCGTTAATGCAATTTATATGTTTGGTTTTGATACATTATTGCGTTAAGAAAATTTATGGGTATATATTATTAATGCACAAAATCTTAATTCAATAGTTATAATCATTCAAGCGTGAATATCATGCTTAATTTGGCGAACAGAAAGTTTATACTCATATTTTTCAATGTTACGGGTTAATATTAAAGTTTTTTTAGTCTGTAAATTGCACTGCTATAAGGTTTTAATCCATTTTATCTTCGATTATTATAATCTTAATCAAAATTTTCCAGTTGTTTTAATGATGGATATTAAAGTTTTAAGTTGGTATAATGACATAAAATTACAGTAAGGTTTTGATTATTATAATCGTGATTTTGATTATTAAATCAGGATTGATTAGTTTCAGCATGCTACTTTTAAAGTATTGTACAACTACTGTATGTGCTTTTGGGTTTGAATCTTTATTTAGTATTTAATTATGATCACATGTCATTATTATTATTGGATTATAGAATATTATATTCGATAAGGATAATATATAGCAAGTTACTTACCCCTAAAGTTTGGTATTGATGTATATTCGTTTCAGTTTGATTAAAATTTTAATTTTGATCATTATGTTATTATGGATATTTTTAAGGTCTCATGTGATCATTATATGAATTACTTATTTGTATAATACTTCTATTTTGACTTTTAGTCAAAGTTTGATTGTTTGGAATTCTACTTTAATTTCGGAAAATGCATGCCTAAGGAATTTTTAAAGAAACATTCAAGGATTTAGGTTTTTTTTCGATTTCTGGTAGCCCCATTCAGACAACCTTATTTTAGGTTATTTCGGAAAACTCAAGTGTTATCAGAAATTTCAGTTTTGACTGTTACAAAATTTTAAATTTGGATATCGGTATATTTATTGTATATATTTTAAAATAATTTAATTGAAACATTAAGTCACCAAAGTGGCATCTATTGTGGAAATTATTTTATTTTAAAATATAGAAGGTTTTGTGCATATAAGTCGGATTATGTTAGTATTAATCGGCCCAAAGGAAGGTTAATAATTAACATTATTACATGTGCAACTGTGGTAATCAACATGTGATAATTATTCAGTTTTATATGTGAGCAATAAATCAGCCCAAAGGAAGATTTTTGTTTGACATGTTCTTATTATCAATGTTTGATTACTATACCAAGATATCACTTGCAAATTAATGTTTTGTCCAACGATGAAATATTAATGGAGTGTTCGATATCTTAATATGAGGTTTACCTTTATTCAAATTTATTATTATTTTGGTTATCTTTTAATTTAATTGAAAGATAAAAAAAATAAAGAAATATTTTTGAAATAAATAAATTCATATTTTGGCTTCGGACATCTAATATTTTAATAGATTAGTTGAAACATAATGTCACCAAAGTGACCGCTTTTGTGTAGATTAGTTTATTTAAAATATTAAGATGATTATGAGTTTTTGTAATTCATGCGTTTATTAATTGGCCCAAAGGAAAGTTAATATTTGGCAGAATTACAACGATAATTGTGGCGGTAAATGTGTGACAATTACAAGTTATTTTATATGAGTAATACGTTTGTAACACCCCTATTTTAATAAGGCAAAAAATGAAAATGAAGAAAAAAATGGAAATAGTGCAACTACGAGGGTTTGAACTTGTGACCTACGCTTGGTGGATCCAAGCCTTAACCATACGGACTAAGGTCCCCTTTTGGTTATATTATTACGACCACATCTATTTGAATTATGTTTTGTCAATCTGATTCAATAATAATCAAGTAAGACTCTTCACCTTCCATTTGGGGGGAAAACTAATCGAATCTGAAAAGAAAATGAGAGTGAGAGTCTGGGAATTTTCAAGTTTCCCTCATTGTTCACCAGCCCGATCAGCCCTACCGCCGGCCGGTGGCGTGCACCGCCGTCACCTATGGGGTCGCCGTCGTGCTCCGAGCAAAACACTGGCCTCCACGCGCTGAACCGATGGTTTGTTCACCGTAGAGATCCAGTTCGAGGTTCGTCAAATCAAGGGTTTGGACCCTTTCGGTTCTCCGACGATTACGGCTGCTACTGCCGTTCGTTCACCACGCCGAGGCCACCGTTGTGTTCCATGTCCCAAGGCGAGCAAAGCCCCTGTGTTTGGTCACCGATCCAACACCGGTAAGGGCCTCATCGGCGTCGCGCTCTTCCGGCCACATC
The DNA here is from genome assembly GCA_958450335.1 of Hibiscus tridactylites. Lineage (NCBI taxonomy): Eukaryota > Viridiplantae > Streptophyta > Magnoliopsida > Malvales > Malvaceae > Hibiscus > Hibiscus tridactylites. The sequence goes on from OY288279.1 coordinate 73,445,110, forward strand.
GCGTCCAATTTAGGACTTTTCCGGTAAGATTCCGGCCATTTTGAGTATGGTATTAGTTTCATCCGTGAACACGTTCGTTGATCTATCGTTTTTCGACAGATTCACGGTCAAACTCGTCTCCGGCCACTACTCCAGCGACCGTCCGACCACCAGAAACCTTTAGGGTAAGTGTTGAACCGGCCCAACCGGTTTGGACCTACCCAGTCAGTTAATCGGTTCAAGCCCAGTTGTTAAGCCCAAGCCCTTCTTGGCCCAAACCGAACCAACCCACATCCATTCCGACCCGAACCGTTGACCGAGTCAACTCAATGAGTCAACTCGTTCGAGTCAACCTAGTGAGTCAACTCGTCCGAGTCAACCCAGTGAGTCAACTCACCCGAGTCAACCCAGTGAGTCAACTCGCACGAGTTAACCCAGTGAGTCAACTCGCCCGAGTCAACCCAGTGAGTCAACTCGCTGAGTCAACCTTTGGACCAGTGACTTTGATCGCTGACGTCAGCGTTGACTTTGACCAAAAAGTCAACTTTTTCCGAAAACTCCTATTTTATGTTTTTCGACGTCCTGAGTCCGTTTTGCAAAATTCTGATCTGAAAGCCTCTGAATCTGATCTTGAACCCGAACTTGTTTATATACTTAATTATTTGGTTAAGAGCTTGTGAGTAAAGTCTGATCCTGGAATTTGTGTAATTGAAGGTATTCTCGGTTCCTTGGATGCACGATGCTGAGGAATGTCGAATTCGGGTTTGAGGGTATTCGAATGTCGTATCATGAATCAACTGATGTAGCTCGGAGTTAAGGTAATACATTACTACCCCTTGTATGTTGTATGTACATGTCGATATTCGGTTAACGCATGCATGCTTATGATGAAATGTTTTGTAAACTCTGCTTAAGCCGAATTAGATACGAGAAATAAGTATGAAAATTATTAAAACCAAAATATTCGAATAAGAATACTAATAGACCAGAAGTATCGAAAGTTAATAACAATACAAAAAATACAGTTAAATCTGCAACTCGATCAATGGTGTCTAAGATTCAATGCCCATGACATGGAGTAAAGGATATTGGATATGAGATTACAGAAATGCCCTTGAGGTATAAGAATAACTAAACTATCCCTAATAAAGGAAGTGACCCAAAATCTGCATTCGAATTGATTGAAAAATTACCCTACCTAAGATGTATGTTCTATTGGAAAAGACTTCGACATCATTATTCAAATGCGTGTGATACTAAAAGAAACTTGGATTTTCCCCGAGCTTTGTATAACACATGAAGGTGAATTTACTGGAATTATCATTGTATTCTTGAGCTGATCCTTACGACAATAATGAATGAATTAATTGGAATGATCGTAATGACCAAAAAGACTGTAGTGCCTTCGAGCACCGAAATTCTTAATTAATCAGAATGACAATTTTACCCTTAAGTTCTAAAATGAGTAAACCGTCTGTAAGGGCTGAAGGGATCAAAACGACTTCATCTCTACCGAGTACGTAAACGATGGGGGTGCTAAATAGTAAAATTTGACAAAATGGTGGATTTATCCCAATTTTCAAAATGACTGAAAAGCCTTTTTGAGTTAATTAGGCAGTTATGCATTTGATGAAATTCTTGGATTTCTAATAAGACTTTAAGGGCTAAAGTGCCCCTAAGTGTTAGGAAGCACACTCATGTATGTTAATCACTCCTGATATTAATATAAGGTTGGAAGTTTTCCGCACAAAATATAAGTTCGGCTACTCTGTGGCAAGTCATGTGGTGAATTATGAAAGCAACCGTTCAAATATATATTAAATATTGTAAATCGTTATTTTATCATTACTGGGCTAAATTAAAAAATCACCCCTGATAATTAAAAGACTAAAATGCCCTCATTGGCCAAAGTAATTAAGATAGCCCTGAATGTATCCGATATCGTGAAAGATCTTGACATAGAAATTTCCGAATGCCTAATTGGAAGCCTGTTGAGCGAATAGAATTTCCTGAGCTACCGTTTATGCCTTGTTGGTATAAATTACCAAAATGTCCATATGTGATAAAATGACCATAATGCCCTTGTAGGCTTAAATGACTAAATAACTCATGATGCGTCTAAACTCTCAAAGATCTTGATGTATCACCTCCTGAATATCTGGGTTAAACCGTTAGTATGAACCCCTTTAAATAGGGGCCACGTTTCAGAAATCCGTTCAAGTTGTCAATAGTTTAATGTGTCCTTTTCCGTAAATGTCAAGTATCTCCAAGAAATGATTTGTTCCACCTAGTGTGTTCCATGTGTGATATATTCTGTTGAATGGATTATATAATGACTTAATCATGAACAATGCTATGTTTGATAAACATTTCAATTGTTATTGAGATTGCATCACTATGTTGGAAAATGATATGAAATGATGAACCAGATATATGATTACATTTTCTGCCTACTTGATGTATGTCTGCTCAATATGCATACTTGTTATGTGATTGCTTCATCTATGATGGTATTGCCTGACTGTCTGATGAACTTGATAGCATGATCTGTTAGCTTGACCTATGATGGTACAATCTGTTTGCATGATGAATGATGAAAATGTCTGTTCTGCTCAATGGTATGCCCATTTATCTGTCGAAATCATGAATCTTCTGTTTCTGATACTCTGAATAGAATACGTCTGTCACATATATTCTGTTACTCATGTCTGAAATCTGAATACCGATTGTCATCAGGGGTATATTGTTGGGTTATATTATGAAGTCTCTGTTGGTACAGCCCTGATCAAGCTGGTAAATCCTTATGGACTCAAGGTCTCCCCTTGAGTGGGTACCGATGCTTTAGCATAGGTAAATCCTTATGGACATAAGGCAACCCCTTAGGTGGCACCTATGCCCATTGGGCCTAGGGTAAGTCCTTATGGATGCAGTTTTGGGGAACTGCATATTGGTGTAAGGTTGGAGGGTAGTTACTAGTGAACCCTTGTATGTACTTAAACATTTGCATTGAATTGTTATGTGTTCTCATGATATGATTGGTATGCATTTATGCCTATTTGATATGCACCTATTGGGACACACTAGGCATTAAACTCGATGTTTCCATCTTCGTAATCTATCAGCTTGTAAAATTCTCGTTTGTTACTCGATGAGTGAATATAGAACAAGTGCCATTATTCTCAAGTATAATGTTACACTGAAATAACGGAAAGGAAAAGAGAACTGTTACTACTTGGAACATCATGAAAATGTTATGCCTACCATGTATTTGCATGAGCTTATAGCATCTTTTGGTAGTTCTGTATTACTGAGCTTTTCCAAGCTCACGTTGTTTCTACCATTGCAGGTTAAAAGAATATATCATAGTATAATGTTGACATCAGTGTTCGGAGTTCTCTCGGCGTTGCCTCTGGAGTACGATACTGTATAGTTAGTGGGCATGTATGTCATGTATGTCACGTATTGTTTTATGATAGAGTCTGTAAAGCACTTTCTGAAATTCTTGTTATGTGTTTAAATGATTTTCTGAAATAATATTTTAAACAGTATATTATTTTACAGTTTAATAAGTGTTTGGAGGAAATAAAAATGTTTTTATGTGTATTTTTATTGTGGGTCGCTCTTGTGACCCTAATGTGACTTCCTAGGATCCGTTGTAACGCATAGGCGGGTCTAGGGGGTTACAACGTTAGTCCAAGATTAGCCTATTGTTTGACATAGTTTATTGTCAATGTTTGATTGCTACAACAAGAGTACCGCTTACAGTTAATATTATTGTCCAAATACTTGATATTAATGTTGTGTTTGGTATCTTGAGGGGAACTAGCCATTATTTTGAATTTATTTGTTTACTTATGAATATTTATGCGAGCTTGTTTTATTTTATTTTATTTTTGTTCTATATTTAGATAATTTATCTTTGTTGTCACAATATCTGTTAAATGCATTCCACACTCATGTTTAGTGAAACTAATTTCAATGAATAAAAAAAGACACTTACATATAGTATTTGGTTGTATGAACATAGACTTTGCACTAAGGAAAGAACAACTTGCACCTCTCACATCGGTAAGCACCCATAAAAGGTATTTTGAGAGGTGAGATCGTTCGAATCGCATGAGTCTAATGATCATAAAACACAACATTCTAGATGTCTTTATGAGCACAAATCTAAAGTGATTACTCATACTAAGTGTTTCCTTGATGAAATTAAGAAATGTTTTACCCAAAACATTAAGGTTAAGATGACATCACTTATGCCTTCTTTGATGTCTATCAAGTATAAGGGTCAAGGAAATGTGGGGGAGTACATTGTGAAAATGTTTAATATTGCTTCAAAATCTAAGGCTCATAAGATCAAACTCTCTAACAATTGTTTGTTCTTATGATTTTGGCACCGCTTCCTATATAGTTTAACCAATTCAAGTTACAATTATCAAAAGGGAGAAATAGACTCTATTTGGGCTCATTTCTCTGTGTTCAATAGGAAGAAAAGTTGAAGCATTATAAGTGTAAAAGTATTAATTTAATTAGTGTTCATTTAGTTAGTTTCTCTAAGAATAAGGGCAATAAAAGAAAATATTAGAATAAAGTTGTTAAGGGTCCTACCCAAAAGAAACGACAATAAGTTACAAAGTGTTGATTCTTTTGTATAAGTTAGGACATATGTGAAGTAATTAAACTTCAAAAGTGAACAACTACTTCGGTTATTTTGAGTGATCCATGAGCTGTAAATTTTATGATCCCACAATGAAGATTATTTTAAGAAGAGATTTATAACTTTTTTAGGATGTTGAGTTTGGAGAGAGAAATAAGGTTAGATGCATTGTTATTGAGGAGGAATTGAATTATAATTTAATTCATACTATCACTTTTGAAGATGTTTAGGTTTTCACACCTATCATTAATCAAGAAGTGAATCAAGTACCTTAGTAAAATAATGTTGAACAACTCTCATTCAAGATAAGATAATTGTTTCAGAAGAACAAACTCAACAACCTTAAAAAAAACAAATGTCATTAAAGAGGTCCACGAGAGGAAAATGAAATACTATTCCGGATTATTATATTGTATTTCTTTAAGAAAATAAGGTAATAATGGAATGATAGAAAATGATCAATCATTTCTTTTATCAGACCATAAAAGTTTTAACTCTCAAAAGTGGATTGATGTCATTCAAGAAAAGTATAATTTTATGCAAGACAATAAAGTTTATGAACTTGTCTTATTACCTGAAGGTGCAAACCAATTGATTGTAAATGGATATTTAAAACCAAGAGGGATGCAAATGATAATATGAATAAGTATAAAGCACGTCTTGTATCTAAAGGATATACTCTAAAAGAAGACATTGATTTTGCAGAGACTTTCTCTCAAATTTTATTGAAAGACTCTTTCAAGATAATTATTACACTTGTTTCTTGTTTTAGTCTTAAGCTACATTAGATAGATGTTAAGCTTGTTTTTTTCAATGGCGATATTGAAGAAACTATTTATATGGTACAATCATAAAGTTGTGTCTTATGATACAATATCAATGATATGTAAATTAAAGAAATCTATCTATGAGCTTAAGTAGGACTCTCATTAATGAAATTATAAATTTCATGTTGATTATCTCATTCGGTTTTGAGATAAATTTAGTTGACAATTGTATGTACTACAAGTTCAGTGGGAGTAAACCAAGTGATACTCATATTGCTAAAGAAGACCAATATTGTCTTACTCAATGCCCTAAAAATAACCTTGAAATTTAGAAAAAAATACAGAAGATTCCATATGCATAAGCTTTTGAGAATCTAATTTATACTCATGTATGTATGCGTTCGAATATTGCGTACATTGTTGGAATGTTAGACAGATATTTAAGCAATTATAGTATGAACCATTGGATAGCAGCTAATTGGTTATGAGATATTTTTTAGAGAACAAAAATTATATGCTCACATATCAGAGTTCTGGTAAGTTAGAGATCATCAGGTTTACAGACTTCGATTCTAATAGAATATTGATGCAAAAGAATTTTGTCACTTGAGCTGCTAATTGTAGATTGAATAGAAAGACCACTTTAGTTATTTTGTTACAATAAATATGCATTAATTTATTCTATAAACAATAGGAACACTTCAAATTAGAAGCACATAAATATTAAGTTCCTAGTTGTTAAAGAAAATTCAGAGTGGTTGTGTGTCTATAGAGCATGTTAGTTATTAAGAAACTATCACCCTAAGTCTTTCATGAGCACACTACTCATGTGGGTGTAATGTTATTTAAGGAAATTCAATTTTAGTGGGAGTTTGTAATTTTGAAAAATGCTCATTCGTTTTAGACACAATTTTGGTTACTTCAGTTTAAGGATATTTTAAGATTATTTTCTGCAGAAATAAAGTTATTTTGGTTTATGCACACTCCGAATTCAGTAAAGTTGATCTCACTAAGGTTTAGGAGGACCAGTTGGAAATAGACATGTACGGTTCACATTTCATGTAACTTTTCATGCTACACATCCATGATTGATCTATGTCATTTGACTATGTATGTATACGTGACAATTGATGGGTCCAGTCATGATTGATATGACAAAGACCGCTTTGATCCTATATGGATATAGTTGATGGACGAGATTGTTATAGAATACCTATTATATAATAGCAAATTTTTGAGCTCATAAGGTTGTACATTTATCAGGAAACATATGTTGCCCAAGAGGGAGATTGTTGGATTAAAATCCGCAATTGTGGGCACATATGTAAAATGTATGTTGCTATTATAAAGTATGACACAAAATTAAGATACCAATTATGTTAGGCGTGTCATAGGTATTAAAGTGTCATGGTAATAAAAGTGTAGATACCATAAGATATATTTATAATTCAATGAGGGGCAGAGTTATAAATATATAATAGTTGATTTAATAATCAACTATATAAAGAGGTAGTGGTCCCCAAGAAATAGGTTAACTTGTATTACTCTTGTACACGCCAGAGAGTTTTTTTTTTATGGCAAGGGCTAACCTATCTTCTTGGAAGATCAATACCAACGATTTCGGATTTCAACATGAAGATTCAAGGTTTTCAATCTATCGATTAATTCAGGTACGCTTCCGCATTCAGTTTATTTGTTTTACTATTCTTGATGATTTGACATGATAGATCATGGGTTTTAAATTTTATATTAATTTATGATTTGGTTCTAACACTTTAGGCTCTATGAACTTCTCAAACTCTCAGCAAGTCAACAATGTCATTTAATCTTAATAGACATGCTGAAAATTTTGATATTTGTTACCTGAGCCTCCAAAATACATGAAACAAAACAACACAAATGTAAAAAAAATAAGATAAATATGTTTTTAAACTAAGAAATAAAATAAAAATTTCCTGACAGTGGAGCAGTCACTTGACTACACTCGTGAGAAAATTACCATGGAGCAACCTGGAGGCTAAAATTGATGAGAATGTTCAACCATGAGGCTAAAACTGATGCACTTGCAATTGAGAGAGAAAGAACAATGACCAGCCTCTGCTACAATGGTCGGTGAGACTGAGAAAGAAAAATGCCAAAATGTTGAAGCTGGTGAGTGAGATAGGTTAAAAGGAGATTCCAAAGGAATAGGATTCCTTAACTTTTCAGTTGATTTGAAGTTTTATAAAAGAAAAAATACACATAAAAATATTATGTATAATCATCTATTTTATTTCACTTATATATATATATATTGAACACTAAAAAACAAAATATACAACTTAACTTTAACACTTCACTTGCACACCATTTTCTTTTATTCCTTGAATGATGAAATACTACTACAACAATAATTTTCACCTCTTGCAAATTTAATTCCCAAAAATATGAAAAACTTTTATAATAAAAACTTCAAGTTATCATGCTTACTGCAAAGTTAGAAAATGAGGCTAATTGATCAATCGGTATCATACCAGTGTAGTTGATTTATTAAATTTAAGTACATTAGAGTATTTTATTTATGTAGAGTTACATTTCGGATCATTTTTCGATGTTTATTGTGGTGATGTGGCGTTGCGACGCAATATATGACATGTTGCGGAGGTACGTAACGATTACGGATCGTAAAAATCATGATAAAGTTTCTTCATTGCGCTGTGCTTATAATGCATCGCAGTGACCTTGAAAAACGTTACGTTGCGACCGTTACACTGCGTTGCAGACGCAATTTAATATTACCCTGCAAACTGCACAAAAAGGAAAAACAAACTGAGAGCTTGGACCAAAAGCAGCAGCGTAGAGCCCAAGTTCAGTTGTTATCACAGTCGGCTGTGACTAGCAATCGCCACCAGAATAGGCCCTATCATCCTCCGTATAGTACCGGAGCGGCAACTTACATCCAAACCAAAGATCAAAGATCTTAAGAAAAATGAACCACAAAGGTTCATGTATATTAATGGGGATAGAAATGATACCACTAAAATATGATCTCCCAGGGAAATATCATTCATTACCATGCTGCTTGTTACAGCTAATAACAACCTCAGTTAGTTATTTCAGTTATTAGGGTTTGTTAGTTTAAACCTATCTTTGTATCATCTATATAAGTGTAGTTAAGGATTCTGTAATTCTAATTTTTTCAGTTGAATAAAAGTCAATTTACTTCTTTTACACTTCAATATGGTATCAGATGGTTTTTCTTCTTGATTCTTCAAGAATCAGTTTCTGCGTTTCTGCTCGTGCTTCTCTTGCACTTTTCTTTTCTCTGTTTTTTGCTTTCAAGCTTCAGTGGTTTTCCAGCCATGGTTGATCTTAATGATCAGTTTCAAGAGGGTAACAACCCTTATTATCTTCATCAGTCGGATAATCCGGGAATGGTTTTGGTGACTCAACCCTTAACCAATGACAATTACAATACGTGGAAGCGTTCAATGTTAATGGCTTTGTCAGCCAAGAATAAGTTGGGGTTTGTTGATGGTTCGATTTCAGCCCCTACGTCTACTTCGGATCGGTTCAATGTCTGGACTAGAGCTAACAATCTTGTTAACTCTTGGATCTTGAACTGTCTCCAAAGAAATTACAGCAAGCATGCTTTATCCTTCAACGACAGTTGTGATTTGGAAGGATCTTGAAGAAAGGTTCCAGCAAACAAATCGTCCTCGCATCTTTCATCTTAAGAAGAAGTTAAATGAGCTGGCTCAGGGTTCAATGTCAGTAAGCACATATTATATGAATCTCAAAATATTATGGGATGAATTAATGTCTGTCAAAAGTGTATGTTCTTGTTCTCTTTGTACTTGTGGAGGAGTTCGAAAAATGTTGGATGATCAACAACGTGAGCAGACAATGCAGTTTTTAATGGGTTTAAATGAATCGTATGCTCATGTTCGTGCTCAAATCTTGTTAATGGATCCTTTTCCATCCATTTCCAAGGTTTTTTCTTGGATTCTACAAGAAGAGAATCAAAGATCTATTTCTTTGAATAGTTCTTCTGAAGTTGCCTCCAATCCTGTGTTTGCTGTTCAGAAGCATGTTCCTCATCATTCTAAACGGTCGCGTCCTCAGTGTACTCATTGTCACATGTTAGGGCATACAAAAGAAAAATGTTTCAAATTGCACGGTTATCCTCCAGGGTATACTTTTCGATCTCAGAAAAATGCTTCTAATGCTCAGGCACATGCTGTTGCAGATTTGGTTTACGCAAAGGATACTTGCTTATCTTCTAATGATTCTTCTTGTAACATTGAGAGCACCAATAGTGCATTGACTAGTCAGCAGTGTCAGCAGCTTATTGCAATGCTTACTTCTCAGTTGAATACAACTTCACAAACTCCTTCTATTGTGGATATTCTTTCTTCTTCAATCAACCTTTCCATGCAAGGTATGATCTTGTCTTATATCAATAGTTTAACTACTTTTCATAACAGTTTTAATTGGATTATAGATTCAGGAGCATCTAGACACATTTGTTGTTCAAAAGCAGCTTTCGAATTTTTGAATCCTATCTTTGACAGTTCTGTTATGCTTCCTAATGCTACTATTGTTAAAGTAACACATGCTGGTACAGTGAGGTTATCTCCTGATTTTGTTTTAACAAATGTTTTATATGTTCCAGAATTAAAGCTTAATCTCATTGCTGTTAGTGAATTGGTAAAATCTTCTAATCTTACTGTGTTATTTGATAAGTCTCATTGTCTCATTCAGGACCTTCACAACACGATTGGGAAAGTTGATCTTCTGCAAGGGCTTTATCTTTTTCATTTGCCCTTCGATAAGCATGCTAATGTTCTTTGTTCTTCCAATGACATTGTATCTGTTTCTTGGCACGTTAGACTAGGGCATCCTAGTGCTCGTGTTTTGCATTTGTTAAAAGATGTGTTACCCAATTGTAATATAAATAAGAATGATGATCCTTGTTATGTCTGTCCCATGGCTAAACAACATAGATTGTCTTTTCCTAATTCTTCTTCTAAATCTAATCAGCCTTTCGAGCTAATTCATTGTGATATTTGGGGGCCTTTCAAGTGTCCAACTTATGATAATAAGAGATATTTTTTAACCATTGTGGATGATTACACTCGTTGTACATGGAATTATTTGATGCAGCATAAATCTGAGGTTTCTAATATTGTTCTTGATTTTATTAAGATGGTTAAAAGGCAATTTGGTTTTGACTTAAAAGTGTTCAGGTCTGATAATGCCCCTGAACTGAAGTTCATCGAATTGTTTAAATCTCTTGGCATCCTTCACCAATTTTCTTGTGTGGAAACATCCCAACAGAATGTTGTGGTTGAGAGAAAGCATCAGTATTTGTTAGCTGTTGCTCGTGCCTTTTACTTCCAATCTAAGCTACCTATTCAATTTTGGGGAGATTGTTTGCTTGCTGCCACACATGTCATTAATAGACTTCCTTCCATGTTCTTAGATAACAAATCTCCTTATGAGCTTTTATTCTGCAAAATTCCTGATTATAGTCACTTGCACAACTTTGGATGTTTATGTTTTGTTTCCACTCTTAAATCAAAACGTGACAAGTTTTCACCTCGTGCTTTGCCTGAAGTTCTTCTTAGTTATGTTCATGGAGTAAAAGGTTACAAAGCTGTAGAACTAATGTTTTGATATAATAATTGAAAAATGTTTTGGACTAATTTGAAAAGTATTTAAAACATGTTTTTAAGTCCAAACAACTTGAAACTATGTTTGAGGTATTTTAAGAGGTTTTTGGCAAAGATTTTTCATGTTTTTAATAGCCAAACTTGTGTTTTCAGAGTACCCGTATCGATATGGTAAACCCCCGTACCGATACCTTTTTGCCCCAGTTTGGCCACTGTCAAAACTTGTATCGATACAGGCTCTTGCCGTTTCGATACGGATCGGGATCGTTTCGATACGCCAGGTAAGCGTACCGATCCCCTATCAACCAACCCCAACGGCTATTTCCCAACGGCCATTTAAATGTGAACCTGTACCGATACGCCCTCAAGCGTATCGATACGCCCAGGCTGGCAAGAGCCCAACGGCTAGTTCCTATTAAGGCCGTACCGATACTGTTCCACGCGTATCGATGCGGATAGCTGCTGAACAGCATTTATGAAGGGAAATAAAGTCCTCAACGGCTCCAATTCATCCCCAACGGATAGTAACGGCTACAAACTCATTTGGGAGTATAAAAAGAACCTCCAAGCATCAAGAGAAGGCTAATGCTCATATTGTCAAACATCAAATGATCAAGAAATTGTCTTAGCACTTAAATTGTCATTTCTTGTATAGACAAACACTAGTGAGCCAAAATTGTCAAATTTGCTGAAGTGTTTTAGTTTTTGGGTGAGTGCTTAATTGTGCAAACAAACACCTATTAGTGGGTTTTAAGTTTGCTTCTTATTTCTCTTTGTAAAGAGGGTTTTGATCAAGGCTTTGGGTAGAAGCTTGATCGGTTGTAAGGGTTTCCTCCTAATCCAAAAAAAGGGGACAAATCAATAGTGGATTGATTGAGAAATCCTTAGTGGGGAGCTAAGGTAGTGGATGTAGACCTTGGTTAGAAGGTTGAACCACTATAAATCTTTGTGTCTATTATTCTTTTAGCTTCCTCAACCCTTCCACCCAAAAATCCACCTCTCCACCACTTGGTGAGCTAAATTGGTTGATCGAATCGAGCCCCACACAACTCAACAATTGGTATCAGAGCTTGGCTCAATCGAAGAGGATTAACATCCTATTGAGAAGATCCGGCAAGCTCGATCACTATTTCATCAACCGGCTCAAATGGTACAATCAATCGTCAAACGGCCTTTCTTTGACGAAACTCACTATGCCCATTGGAGGACAAAGATGAAGTTCTTCATCAAGTCAAAAGATTACAAGATATGGGATGTAGTTGAAGATGGTCCGTTCGTGCCTCAAAGAAGTAAAGCGGAGTGGAGTGCCGACGATCGCAAGAAGATGGAGCTAAATTGCAAAGCCTTGCACATTCTAATTTGTGCATTTGGTCCATCCATCTATGAGAAGATGTCTTCTTGTGAGAGTGCCAAGGAGGTATGGGACAAGCTTGAAGTCACATACGAGGGAACAAATGAAGTCAAGGAGACAAAGATTGGGCTCCTAATCTTAGAGTATGAGAACTTCAAAATGGATCCGGAAGAGAACATCGAGAAGATGTTTGATAGGTTCTCCACAATCACCAATGGTCTCAAAGGCTATGGAGAAGCCATTCCGGAGAAAAAGCTTGTTCGTAAGCTCATCTACTCACTTCCCGAGTCTTGGGACTCAAAGAGCACCGCCATCATCGAAGCCAAAAATTTGAAGACTTTAAAGCTTGATGAACTCATGGGGTCACTCCTTACTCATCAAATCATGAAGAAGAACAAGGAGGATGAGAAGAAGAGGGAAGAAATTAGAGCTATGGGAGAGAAGAAAATCAAAGGGCTTGGCATCAATGCAAGTGCCATGGCTCTCAAATCCTCCACTTGTCATCATGTCTACTCAAGTGAAGAGGAGGATCAAGATGAAGAGATAGTTCATCTCTTCAAGAAGTGTGCCCCATTCATGAAGAAAGCCTTGAGAGAGCTTGAACGAGAACCTAAAAGAAAGGAGAGGGCAAGCACTTCAAGCCATAAGAAGAAGGCACATGTGGCTACTTGGAGTGATGAGGACTCCACCGACGATGAACAAGCCAACCTTTGCCTTATGGCCATCGAAGAAGATTCAAGGGTAACTTCTAATTCATCTACTTCATGTTCTTATTCATTTGATGAATTACAAGATGCCTATGATGATTTGGTTTTAGATTTTAAAAGCCACATTTTGAAAAACAATAAATTGATTTCAAAGATAAAAATTCAAAATGATTTGCTTTCTAAAACCAAACTTGAACTTGAAGCAAAACTTGAAGAGTTTGAATTAAAATGTTTTGATTTACAAAAATGGCTTCAAAAAGTTCAAGAAGAAAATGATTTGATTTCCAAAGAGCTAGAAAAGAAAAACAATTTTGGAAAATCAAATTTCTATGTTAGACAATCTAGTGCCCCTAGATTTATAAAAGGTAAATGTTTTAGAAGTGTTTGGGTCCCAAAAGGACTAACCACTTCAATTAAAAAGGATGACATTGAAAAATGGATTCCTAAGGGGACTAAAATTTGTGCTACTAATGTTCATGGATCCAAAGCAATTTGGATACCAAAAATTACTTGATTGTCTATTGCTAGGTGTGATGGAGATGTTCAACAAGTTAAACATTGAGGGGGAGCTCCATACACACAAGGAAGAACACTTGAAGAAGGAAGGCTTCACATCCTACCTTGAGTTCAAGTGTTGGTAAAATCTAGTTGTTTTAGCATTTATTTGTTTTATTTTTAGTTTATTCAACTAGATGATCATAAATGTTGGACTAACATTTTTAATGATGCTTTGAGTAAGGGGGAGCCATTTTAAAACCAAATTCTTATTTTTGTCAAAGTTTTTACCTCTATTGTTATTTTGAACTTAATGTTTTAAATTCTTTTTGATATAACAAAAAGGGGGAGAAATGGTTTGAAAAAAAATTGAATTTTCAAATGAATAAGGGGGAGCTTTATTTAATTTCATATCTTTAATCTCTTATTCACATTTTTAAAGTTAAAGGGGGAGAAACCCAAACAAATTTTCAAGTGAGTTTTATTATATCAAAAAGGGGGAGATTGTAGAACTAATGTTTTGATATAATAATTGAAAAATGTTTTGGACTAATTTGAAAAGTATTTAAAACTTGTTTTTAAGTCCAAACAACTTGAAACTATGTTTGAGGTATTTTAAGAGGTTTTTGGCAAAGATTTTTCATGTTTTTAATAGCCAAACTTGTGTTTTCAGAGTACCCGTATCGATACGGTAAACCCTCGTACCGATACCTTTTTGCCTTAGTTTGGCCACTGTCAAAACCCGTATCGATACAAGCCCTTGCCGTTTCGATACGGATCGAGATCGTTTCGATACGCCAGGTAAGCGTACCGATCCCCTTTTAACCAACCCCAATGGCTATTTCCCAAAGGCCATTTAAATGTGAACCCGTACCGATACGCCCTCAAGCGTATCGATACGCCCAGGCTGGCAAGAGCCCAACGGCTAGTTCCTATGAAGGCCGTACCGATACTGTTCCACACGTATCGATACGGATAGCTGCTGAACAGCATTTATGAAGGGAAATAAAGTCCTCAACGGATCTAATTCATCCCCAACGGCTAGTAACGGCTACAAACTCATTTGGGAGTATAAAAGGGACCTCCAAGCATCAAGAGAAGGCTAATGCTCATATTGTCAAACATCAAATGATCAAGAAATTGTCTTAGCACTTAAATTGTCATTTCTTGTATATACAAACACTAGTGAGCCAAAATTGTCAAATTTGCTCAAGTGTTTTAGTTTTTGGGTGAGTGCTTAATTGTGCAAACAAACACCTATTAGAGGGTTTTAAGTTTGCTTCTTATTTCTCTTTGTAAAGAGGGTTTTGATCAAGGCTTTGGGTAGAAGCTTGATCGGTTGTAAGGGTTTCCTCCTAATCCAAAAAAAGGGACGAATCAATAGTGGATCGATTGAGAAATCCTTAGTGGGGAGCTAAGGTAGTGGATGTAGACCTTGGTTAGAAGGTTGAACCACTATAAATCTTTGTGTCAATTATTATTTTAGCTTCCTCAACCCTTCCACCCAAAAATCCACCTCTCCACCACTTGGTGAGCTAAATTGGTTGATCGAATCGTGTGCAAACAAACACCTATTAGAGGGTTTTAAGTTTGCTTCTTATTTCTCTTTGTAAAGAGGGTTTTGATCAAGGCTTCGGGTAGAAGCTTGATCGGTTGTAAGTGTTTCCTCCTAATCCAAAAAAAGGGGACGAATCAATAGTGGATTGATTGAGAAATCCTTAGTGGGGAGCTAAGGTAGTGGATGTAGACCTTGGTTAGAAGGTTGAACCACTATAAATCTTTGTGTCAATTATTCTTTTAGCTTCCTCAACCCTTCCACCCAAAAATCCACTTCTCCACCACTTGGTGAGCTAAATTGGTTGATCGAATCGAGCCCCACACAACTCAACAAAAGTCTTCATTATTTCTACTAAAAAGATTGTTGTTTCCAGGGATGTGATTTTTCATGAATCCATATATCCTTTTCACAAAGTGACACCTTCTTCAGATGTTTTCATTGATCATTTTCCTAATATTTCTTTACCTCGTGTTTCTACTGATAACTTGCCTTCATCCTTTATTCAGATCACTCCTCAAGGTTCTGATACAAATAGTGTTGAGCATGAAATCAGTTCTCCTCCTACATCTCTTAATCATCCTTCTGCAACAAGTCACAACACTCCTGAAATTGATGTTTCTCATGACATTCCTGAAGTTTCTCAACCTATTCAGCATGTTATACTTCAGGAAAATTTCTCCACCACCTTGCATTCTGATCAGTCCATGTCTGTTCAACCTATACAAGAAATTGTTCCTCCTGCACCAATTCAACCAATTCAGCCTACACAAGAAATTATTTCTCCTGCACCAATTCCAGTTCCTCCTGCACCAATTTTTGTTCCACTTGCACCCCAGGATGTTGTTCATGAGCCATCACATGCAGTTTCAGCTCCCCATGCAGAATTGGTTCGTAGGTCTTCTCGTATTTCTCAGAAACCTACTTACCTACAACATTATCAATGCAATAGTGCATTTGATTGCTTTTATCCTCTTCAGCATCATGTATCATCTTGTCACCTTTCAGCTGATTATGCTGCTTTTATCAACAATGTCTCTTCTGTGTATGAACCTACATACTATCATCAGGCTGTTAAATATCCTTAGTGGAGGCAGGCCATGCAGGATGAATTACAAGCCATTGAAGATTTGAAAACATGGATAGCTGTTCCTCTTCCTGAAGGTAAACAACCTATCGATTACAAGTGGGTTTATAGAGTAAAATATAAGGCTGATGGCACAGTGGATAGGTTCAAAGCTCGGTTGGTCGCTAAAGGTTTCACTCAAATTGAAGGGGTCGATTACATAGATACATTCTCACCTGTTGCAAAGATGACTTCTTTTAAAGTTTTACTTGCTTTAGCTGCTTCCAATGATTGGCATTTGTTGCAATTGGATGTCAACAATGCCTTTCTCAATGGGCAGCTCGATGAAGAAGTTTATATGAAACTTCCTTTGGGCTACAATCTGAAAGATTCAACAAGCTGTGTGAACCTAGATGAGTCTTCTAATCTGGTTTGCAAATTAAACAAATCGATTTATGGTCTTAAACAAGTCTCTAGGCAGTGGTTTCATGCTTTTTCTCAAGTGTGGTTTTGTTCAATCTCCTTCAGAACACTCCCTTTTTCCCCAAAGGCACAGGTGATGATTTCATAGCTTTGTTAGTATATGTGGACGATGTGGTACTTGCTGGTAAAAATCTACATCTTTTAGAAGCTGTGCAAGACTTTCTTCAGTTACATTTTAAACTTAAGCTCTTAGGTCCATTGAAATATTTTCTTGGATTCGAGATTGCAAGGAATGATACTGGTATTTCCCTTTCTCAACGACATTATACTTTACAACTCTTAGAGGATACTGATTGTCTTGGAAAGAAGCCTGCTGATACTCATATCATTGCTTCGCATAAATTGAGTGTTCATGAAGGGGAATTGTTGTCTGATCCACAGATTTACAGAAGGCTTGTTGGATGTTTGTTATACCTCACGCATACACGTCCAGATATTACCTTTGTTGTCCATCTCCTAAGTCAGTTTGTTTCTTCTCCACGCCAACCACATTTGCAAGCTGTTTATCATCTTCTGTCCTATATTAAAAAATCACCTGGACAAGGATTGTTTTTCTCTAAACACAACAATCTTCAATTGCGTGCTTTTGTAGATGCTGATTATGGTTCATGTCCTGATACTCGAAGATCTACTACATGTTATTGTACCTATTTAGGAGATAGTCTCATTTCTTGGAAATCCAAGAAACAGAATACTGTAAGTAGGTCATCTTGCGAAGCAGAATATCGTGCAATGGCTTCTGCAACTTGCGAACTTACTTGGCTCACTGCTCTCCTTTCTTCTTTTGGGATTACAATCTCTCAAACTTCTTTGTTCTGCGACAATCAAATTGCTATTCACCTTGCATCGAATCAAGTGTTTCATGAGCGTAGCAAGCACATTGAAGTGGATTGTCACTTCATACGAGAGAAGGTTGCTGCAGGATTTTTGAAGCTTTTCCACATTCGATCAATAAACCAACTTGCTGACATGTTTACCAAAGCTCTCCCAAGTTCCTTATTTAACCATTTCGTTTTCAAGATGGGCTTGCTGGATATTCATCAACCTCCAGCTTGAGGGGGGGGGGGGGGGGCTGTTACAGCTAATAACAACCTCAGTTAGTTATTTCAGTTATTAGGGTTTGTTAGTTTAAACCTATCTTTGTATCATCTATATAAGTGTAGTTAAGGATTCTGTAATTCTAATTTTTTCAGTTGAATAAAAGTCGATTTACTTCTTTTACACTTCAATACTGCTAAAAACTGCTAAAACCATACGCTAAATGGCGACCAATTGTTCTCAATCTCACGGTAGCACCGTCGAGATTGAAAACTAGGAGAAAGAGGAAGGGGGAGAAGAGAAGAAAACGTTTGGGAGGGAAGGGAGATGAGAGCAATTTCTAGAGAGTTGAGAGCGTCGCACATCCAAAAGCTTATGACCCGTACTTCTTGTGTCTAAAATTATTGTTTTAAGAGTTTTAAACATCAATTGTAAAGACAGATATCCTATATTTGTTTCATATGGTTAATGTTAGAAGATAATGAATAACAATATTGATAAGCAACAGCTAGTGAGAATAAGTGAAATAAATATGTGAAATAATGACATAATATATGTTCATGTGAAAGAATAAGATATACGTGAGAGTTGAATTCCGAGCCCTGAGTGTCTTAGTAATGTGTCAAACATAGTTGGCATGTCATTGAGTCATTAGCGCATGTACGGGTTGGACTACGATGCATGCTCTTTGATACGATATCAAGATGTGTGGGTTGGAGGCACTCGGTGCCATTTCGGGATGTGAGGGTTGGGCTTTCGAATCATTGGATGTGCAGGTGGATGATTTGTGTGTCCATAGGGTTACTAAGAAATCATGGGCTAAATATGTTCAAATTTGATATCCTAAATTGATAGCTAAATGGCATAAAACAAGGCTAATTGATTATCATTCTTGGACAAAAAAAGTGATTATATTGTATTTAATGGAAAGATTAATGCTTTATTATGATGATGGATATTGACATTAATAATTCCTTGTAATGCGTTGTAAGTTCATTTCTATGTTTGTGATTCCGAATACCTCATTGAGCTCATTCTTTGTGTGTTTTAATTGCATTTGCAGGTCATATATCACTGAGCTCGTGACGGCTCATTCTTTGTATGCATGTTTTAATTGCATTTGCAGGTTATAAAGTTCCTTAGATAGAGATCGCATCGAAACCAAATCAGAAGTTTACTCAATATGTAAAATTTTCTTTTATCGTCTCTTAAGGTTGGTGGCATATAATTTATAGTCGATAATGTCTCGCCTAAATTATTCCTTTACTTTTTAAGTATGCATGCACAAGTTTTATTGCTAAATAGTATGTAATCATATATTTAAATGATATAGATATAAGTTTCTAATTTAGCGATAATCTTGAATGAAAATGAGTAATTGGCCTTTAAAATAAAGTAAATTGAATTGTATGGTGTGTAGGACAAGTGAGATGAACTATATGGATATCTGGTGTAAGGATTGATCAACTTCTTTTTTTTCGATTAAAGGGAAAAAGCGTCTAACACATGCCTCGTTTAAAAACCTCCCTAAACCTAATGGAGGAAAAAGAGTACATGTGTTAGAGCTACAAGAGAGTTCAGATCAATCAACAACAACAGCACACACCATAAACCAACCAGAGGTCAACCTATACCTTCCGAAACAATGCCAAAACCACTACTCATATCCGCATCGAGCAAAGCCAGCACATTCACCGGTGGTTCTTCCCAGATCTTGTTGCACACTACAGTACCCATGATCTCCTTTGCCAAGCAATCCGCAACACAATTGGATTCCCGATTAACATGCTCAAAAGAAACCTCCCACCCTCGATTCACAAACTCCGCAATTGCTATAACAAGAGCGTTATCAGTACGTACCGGGGCTCCACGCTGAACAAGACAAATCGCCTCCCGGCAATCCGATTCGATGATGATTTTCTGAACCCCAAGACTCCAACCACGAACCAACCCTTCCAAAATCGCCCAAAGCTCCGCAAACAAAGGCGAACAACACCCGACATGGCGAGCAAAGCCCATCAACCAATCACCCATCTCCGTGCGACAAATACCCCCTACCGATGCCTTCCCCGTCAATCTATTCACAGCGCCGTCGACGTTTATTTTCACCCACCCACTTGCCGGCCTCCTCCACCGGTTTCCCCGTGGACTCCCATGGACCATTGTGTTCCCAACCCCCACCGTTGTCCCATTCACACCTTTAACTTCTTCCAAATATCGCAAGCTTGCATAACGCAAATCTTCCTTCTCAACAAAATCGGGATCAAACAGCTTAAAATTTCTCCTCGACCACAGTTTCCAGCATATTATCGGGAACAAGACATGCCAATCCCGACCATAACCATCGTTCGTACTCCTTGCCGTAATATTCACCGTCACCCAATCATCAAGGCCTAGGCTGAAAAAACTGCTACGTTCGCTCAAAAAGGTCCGCCACACCCCTCGCGCGATGCTACAGTCCCGAAGCACGTGAAGCACGTCCTCGGCTCCATTGCCGCAAACCCCACACCGATCATCGTCTGTCATATGGCGCCGCAACCTCTCCGCATTTGTCAATAACCGTCCTCGCGCAACAATCCAAATGAATGCTCGAATCCGGTAAGGCAAAGGTAACGCCCAAATCCTCTTCCAAACCCCCGAAGGCACATCAGTCCCAACACCTGACAAACCCTGATAAGCTGACTTAACAGAGAACCTATGTCGCTTGTCTCCATGCCACCCAAGTTGATTCGGACCTAATCTATGAGTAGGTGGATAGCACGCGAGGATGCGTTGCACCACCTCCTCCGGTAACACTCCACGGAGCCCTTGTACATCCCACTTCTCATCCCAAATCGTGTAGGCCACAACCGGACAGGGCTCGGGCTGCGCATTCTCAGGGAGGTATCCCACGAGCGGACCTACATCACCTAGCCACTTGTCATACCAAAAATCCACCGTACACCCGTCCCGAACAATCCATCTCATCCCTGCACAAACATCCTCCCAAACATTGCTAATACCAGCCCACAAACGGCTACCATTTCGAACTGATATATTCCCCGGCAAAACACCCTCAACCTTATACTTAGCGCGAACAACCCGAACCCAAAGTTTGTCATGTTCCGTCAGAACCTGATAACCCAATTTCATAAGAAATGCTTTGTTGACGACCTCCAAATTCCTTAGACCAAGCCCACCGTCTACCAGGGGTCTCTGCACATCATCCCAACGAACAAGACTGATACCCTTATGATCACTACTACTCTCCCAAATGAAGCCACGGATAAGCTTTTCAATGTCCGCACAAACACATTTCGGGAGCCAAGATGCCTACATAGTATAATTGGGAATCGCCTGAAGCACAGACTTAGCCAGAGTTACCCGTCCTGCAAAAGCAAGAGACCGAAACGATCTCGAGTTCAACTGGTCTTTGACCTTATCAATCAGGTAACTATACGTCGCTCGAGATACTCTATTATGCAGTAAAGGAATCCCCAAATACTTCCCCAGATCCGCTACTTCAGAAAACCCAAAACCACTAACATAGATGATCGCAAATTCACAGGAGTGTTACTTGAAAAATAGATATTAGTCTTAGGCCGACTAACCTTATGACCCGAAGAATCACAGAAAGAGCCCAGCACCCGGCTAATCACCTCCATTTGCGATATAGAAGCTTCAGAAAATAAAACAATATCATCAGCAAAAAATAAGTGCGAGATACCTGGCCCACCCCGACTCAATCGGATCTCCGACCAACGCCCATTTGCGATTTCCATATCAATTGCCTGGGATAGACGCTCCATACAAAGCACAAAGATGTACGGAGACATTGGGTCACCCTGGCGAATACCACGGGTAGGATTGAAACTGTCCGTCAACCCTTCATTCCAACTTATACTGGTGGTAACCGAGGTAATGCAACACATAATCAAGTGAATGAAGTTCTCCGGGAGCCCAGCATCTGCTAAAGTATCAGCGATAAAACCCCATTCAAGTCTATCATAAGCCTTCTCAAGGTCGATCATCAAAGCCATCCAGCCTTTACGGCCACGCTTTGACCGCATAGAATGTATAACCTCCTGTGCAAGAATCACATTGTCCATGATGTTTCTTCCCGGAACAAAACTTACTTGAGTCGGAGAAATCAAACTAGGCAACAACGGTTTGAGGCGATTGACAATGACCTTAGTCAAAGTTTTATACACCACTGAACACAAACTAATCGGCCGAAATTGTCCAAATGTTTCCGGCGGCGTCACTTTAGGGATTAAAACAAGGATAGTCTTGTTTACCCCATCGCGAATCTCCCAAGAATTGAAGCACTCACGAACAAAGCCAACCATACTCTCCTTCACAATGGGCCAATTCCTCTGGTAGAACATAGCGTGCACACCGTCAAAACCAGGAGCTTTCAAAGGCTCCATATCAAACAAAGCTCTACGGACCTCATCCTCCTCAATCGGCAAGACCAAACGCGACCTTTCCATGTCCGGAATAGCCGCAAATCTGCCACGAACGCCCCACAACGGTAAACTCAACTGAGATGCCGTGAAAAGCTGGCGAAAAAAATCAACCACCCCGAGCTTAATCGTGGAACTGTCATCACTCCAAACTCCATTAGGTAATCTAATCATAGTCACTTTACGCCTAACTTGCCTTGCTTTCGTAGTACGATGATAAAACCGTGTGTTCCGATCCCCATCACGAATCCATTGAGTCCGGGCCCGCTGAAACCATAAACTTTATTCCTGAGCAAGTACATCATTTAACTCCCCTTTCAGTTTAATCTCAAGATCACTCAGAAAAGCACTAGGCGAAAACTCCAACTTCTTCTCAATACCTTGTATCCGGGCCAGCAAACGGGTTTTCTTTTGATTAATATTACCGAAAACCTCCTTATTCCAATTGCTCGCCTCTTTAGTAAAGGTGCCTAAATTTGTCAGGATATCCTCCGTAGGCCTCCAAATGCGATTCAACATATCAACAAAATTTGGATTATCTTGCCATGCGGCTAGATATTTAAAAGTCACATGCTTAATAGAAGGAGTAGACAAATTCCCTACCAATAAAATTGGGCGATGATCGGATCCTATTCTCGCCAAATGGTAAACGTAAGAGTCCGGCCAACTATCCCACCACAAGTCATTACCAACACAACGATCAAGCCTTTGATGAAGAGTTCCTCGTTTCCAAGTATAACGCGGCCCATGAAAATCCACACAAGACAAGCCGGCCCTAAGCAGAAAATTTCCCATCTTCTTACAAACACCATCGCGCTTGTTCGAGCCACCCATACGGTCAGCACCACAGAGAATGGCGTTAAAATCCCCCCTAACAACCACGGCATAGGCGTCTGAGGTTGCAAAGCAAGCAAATCATTCCAAAGCTGACTCATCTGTCTACTATCCGGACTCCCATACACCACAGTCAACACACAACTCTGCCTACTATCCTGATGCACACACCTCGCATGAATAAACTGATGAGAGACCACCAGAACATCAACACTCACCGTATTCCTCCAAAGAACCCAAATCCCTCCAGAAAAACCACAAGCTTCAATCCTGTAGGAGTGATCAAACCCATGCCGTCTAATAAAAGCATCCGCCTTCCTTCCACTAATCCTAGGCTCCATCAACGCAACAATATCCGGCACCTGTGTTCTGATAATCAACTTCAAATAACGATTAAAATCAGGGACTGACGCGCCCTGAACGTTCCAAAAGAGTACTTTAATCATTATAAAAAAAAGGAAAAATAGGGGGAGAACGATCAAACCGTCCCTCCTTTGTCCTCGAACACTGTATTATCCCGCCACTGAACCTGCCCCTGCACTTCTGTCGATGGCAAAGTTGGGGGGAGGAGATTCGCCACACTATCAGAGTTTTTAGCCGTCAATTCCGCCGTCAACTTCGATATCCACTGTCCAACTTCAACAGCTTGATCTTTGCTAGGGTCCTTATTCTCTTGTCGCACACTAATATTCTTTCGCACAACATACGGGCTCTTCCTCGCCACTGTCTTGATCTTCAAGAGGCAGCGTTCGGTTGAAGCCACCCCAGTCCCAACGATGCCAGCATCTCTATCTCCTTGTGTCGCCTTCGCCACCTCACTCGAGCCTTGTGGAACCACCTTAACAGCCATATGATTACGCGAGTCCAGCTTACTAGTAACCGGAATCACCACCTCCCTAGACGCCACCTCTTGTGTTATTCTTGACGCACCACCCGCCGAAGTTCCATTACCCCCACCATTGGTCTTGTCCATCGAAACACTAGTACCCCTCAAAATCCCTTCGCCACCTTTAGACGAACCACCCACCTCCCTTGTCATAACCTTTGATGCGATCGTTTGCGAGGCAATCAATTTTCCTTTTCCTTTCTTTGTGCTTCCGGCATTCTCCATATGTCCCTGTAATCTATTCGAACCTTCAGAAGGTTTCTGCTTACCCCCCCCCCCCCAACCGGGTTAGTAGCCTCCTTCCCCGAGCCGTCAGCGTTTTCAACATCAAAGATCCGTAACGCCCCAAACCTTCCTCCCTTGGCACTCTGATCAGAACGCAAACCAGCACCTGGGCGAGGCCCATCGCCAACATTACTCCCCCGTCGTTGTCGTCGGTTAACCACTTGCATCCATGGCCCAAACTTTTCTTTTTCGATCTGCGCATCCATCTCTCTAGTTTCGTTTGCACCATTGTTCGCCACCTCACCCATTGGTTTACACGCTTCCGAAGTATGCCCATACTTGCCGCAAGAAAAGCAAATGGTCGGCAATCCTTCATACTAAATCCGTTGTTTCCTACCATCGATAACAATATATGACGCTAACGGTTTGTTCAAATTGACTACTATCGCCAAACGCGCAAATCGTCCCCTCTTCCCTTCCGCCGTGTTATAATCAATTTGCACCACCTTTCCAAAAGTCCCCGCTATGTAACGGAATATACTTTTAGTGTAATAGAGATACGGTAAGCCTGGAAACCTTACCCACACAATAATCTGATCCGGGTGATCAACCGAAGTCGAAAAACTCCTACTCCATGGTTGAACCGTGAGATACGACCCATAGATCAACCAAGGTCCTCCAGTCAGCACCTTTTCACAATCTTCTTCACTAGCAAAACGAACAAGAAAGTAATCGTTGTCCAAATCGATCAACGATAAATCCCCACTAGGGTTCCATAAACTCTTGATACGAGAAAGCAATGTTGTATAACCTATTGAACGTCCCAAAAGCCTGACCACTACTGAATTTGCTAACTTAGTGTCAATCTCAGAATGTAGCCGTTCCGAAAAAACAATGTTCGGAGTTCCATCAACAAAACATACCTTGACGTCCTCCG
Organism: Hibiscus tridactylites; assembly: GCA_958450335.1. Taxonomy (NCBI): domain Eukaryota; kingdom Viridiplantae; phylum Streptophyta; class Magnoliopsida; order Malvales; family Malvaceae; genus Hibiscus; species Hibiscus tridactylites. The sequence goes on from OY288279.1 coordinate 73,470,189, forward strand.
GTTTCAGATCGACATCCAATTCAGAAATCATGTTCATTCCCGGCTTGCCCAAATTCCGGCCCAGCACCATATCCCGAAAACTCACCTTCGCGTTTGGTAGAGCAGCCGCGACGTTGGAGGCCGGTACGAAACCCTCCTGTTCAGTCGCGACAAGAGAAGCAGAACCATCCTGTTCTGCCGCGGCAAGAGAAGCGGAACCATCCTGTTCTGCTGGCTGACCCACTGGCCGTTGCGCATCCCCCTCCTGCACCGGGTTGACCATATCGCAAACCATGCTGTCTGCAGCGTCCGCCGTTCCTGAGTTATCCACGTCAAACACCTCCATCGCAGTCCCAACCGATCCCCCTTCCTCTTCCGACTTCGAACCAGATGGCATGAAAGCCCGTTCCAGAGTCTGCGGATCACCCCCCTTACCGTCAGGCGGCCGGCCACCCAACCCGCCGGTAGGCGGCGGTATTCCCCTCGATAGCGCAGCACTATTAGGGTTGAAAGATCCCTCCGAATCTTTCGGAGCAGTCATAGCGATTTCACTGTAGGATTGATCAACTTCTAATAACATTATCTATAGGTCGCTAAACATTCTAGAAAGTATGTATTGAATTCTCATGTTTGCAAGAAATATTGAAGTAATTTCTGAAATGAGAATAAAGATAATTCATATTGCATAATACTAATTTGTTTAGTAATAAGACAAACTTTAATAAATTTGTGAATTTTAGTTTAGCCATCCAACTTTTGATTAGTTACAAATTGAACCACAAACTTTGTAAAGGTTTTCAAAAAGTTCATTTAAGAGTTTTAAAAAAGAATAAACATGGTTAATCGATGTCGATTTGAGTTCTAAAGAGAAAAGCGTGGTTGTTGGATGATTGTATAACATTGTTTGAAATTGTTTGTTTTCTTTGAAAGTTTAAAATTTTCGTCGATCATTTGAAACATCTCGGATCTGGTTTCTGGCTGGACTGGATATAGGGTGTTATAGTTATGATGAGATTTGTTCTTGTTTAAAGCATAAACGGCAAAACAAAATATAAAAGGTCAAATATAAGTAAAGTTTGACAACGATTCACAGTATTGATTTACTTAATACCTTATTAGAATACTAGTATAAGTTATTAAGCAACATGTCACATTTTCTTCTAGTTGAAAATGTGGCTTGCTCTAGTTTTTAAGGTTCTTCCCTAACAATAATGTATGAGCAATAGGTAATAAAGCTTTATTTTAGACATCGCATCTTTATGATCTCTCTCTTATAAGTTTTCATGTAGCTTTTCACAAACAGTCTTTAATTCTTTTTTAGTATAATTTTTTTTTTAAATCGATAAACAAATGTCTCACACATGTTTTATGCACATCATTGGGAAGTATTTTGTCAATACCTTTATCAATCGTACATACCAGAGAAGAATAAATAGAAATCTTAAATTTAAATCATAAAATGCATGAAATAAAGTACAAATTAAGTGTAACCAGTTAATGATTTTTACCTTTTATCTATCTGTCATGAGAGACATTGTGTGAGTTGTGCAACTTTAAATTTTGACCCTAAAAAATCAAGAAACCAACACCATGATGCGTGGTTCTCAATTTCAACGGCTACAAAAGCTATGTAATAGATATAGTTATTTGCATCAATCCCAACAACATATATTAAATGGCCTTTATGATATTCGTTTAAGCGACAACCATCGAGGTAAATAATAGTATGTAACCAGCTTTAAATCATCTTTGCATGATACACTCTTAAAAAAAGTCTCATCTAACTAACAGATAATGGTGGTTTAAAGATTGGTCAAACCTATGTTCCCCTAGATAATAATATAGCATATTATATTGTTCTTTGTGTTTGACCTAAAAAATTTCAATCGAAATGTCCCTTGTCATGTATAACTTGGAGTGGGTCATAGGATGAACAGTCTTTCTTCACAGCTTCGTGTAGGAAAATTGTAGAAAAAATTCTGCCAATCAGGAAAAAGAATGGAAGCACATCTTAGCAATAAACTTGGATGACATCATTCTTTCTTGAATTCCTTAGTACCACAATGTTCTTTTTTAATTGTCTTAAATTGCAAAGTTGTGTCTCGAGGGTCTTTAAATTTTTGTCTTGATTCCCAAAATACCCATAAACATACAAGCTTACAAATAACTTTTACACTTTTTTAACTTCAGAGCAAACCATAATTCATCACAATCTCTTTTAACACTTTTCTATTAATAAAAATCATACCCACTCTCAATTTAGGGTTATTTATGCCAGCCTGAGAGTAAAATTTAAAAAATTATTTTTTCTACTAACACCATCATCTGAATTAGACTCATCCACACTATGTAGTAAAACATAATATTCATTTTCTTTACCATCTACCTTTCACTCACTCTCTACCTCTCTCTTACTTTCTATCATTTTTCCTCAAAATAAACTCTAAACTGATTTCTAAAAGTATTATCAGTAAATATAAGTTCAACAACCTCTTCAATAGAATAATCACTTTCTTCATAATCAAATATAAATTCACAATTAGAATTTTGGTACTCAAAATCTTATGAGTCAAAATTAGGCTCACTTTCAATTTTTGGTTCAACTTGAAGTTCAATATCAAGTTGGGATTTGGTTTCAGGTTGTGGTTTAAGTTTAATTTCACTGTAAGGGTTTGGTTCCTCAAATTTAATTTCAGTTTTAGCTTGTGGTTGAGGTTTCAAAGGTTGTTTAGATTTAACCAGATAAATATGTACGTGATGATTCTTATGTAATTCAGCTACCATGTTTATAACATCGGTGTCACTTCTCAAAGGCAAGACTTTAATGACATTTCTGACACCGCTCTAATTGTTTTCAATGTTTTAATAATTCTTAAAGTCTCAATCATGTGAATTAGTTCAAACATAAACACTTGATCAACATCACAAAAATCAAAATAATCTACCAAATTACTATTATATTTCAATATGCGTGAATTGAGAAAATTTTCACCACAATGTATAACTACAGTAAGTAATTGGGACTTGGTGCCTAAAATAGCATTCAAGTTCATATTAATATACAATAGGGTAAACTATATAAATAGTCCCCTAACTATGCTCTAATTATTTTTTGCGTCATCTGACTATCAAAAGTTACAAACGAGTCTCATGACTTAAAAAAATAACAAGTTGGCCCAACGCTGTTAAAAATTTAACGATCGATAATTTCGCAGTTAATATAAATTGATATAATTACATAATTAGCCCTCAAGTTCTACACTTATTTTAGTTTGACCCTAATTCTAAAAAATTAACCCGCATAATTTTAATAATCTATCAATTTAGTCTCATTTCACCCAACCCCCGTTTTCTTCTTAACTTTTTCTCCATTTATATAACCCCATGAAACCACACAGCTCAAAAACCCTATGATTGTGTAGAAAGAATTTCAAAATGCCCGACCACCCTTCTCCTAATAAGTCGTATAAACATGATTAAAGTTCATATGTCGATCCAGGGTGCCTCCCCTTTCCAGAACTTCACTTTTCAGAAGAAAATCTTTACACTTCCTTTTGCTACTTCTGTAACACCCCAATTTTGGGCTTAGAAGTTTTGGGTTTGAAGCGAACCGATCGGATTTTCGGTTTGAATATAAAAGGTGGTTTTAAGGAAAGCCTAGTTCGGGATGCATTAAAAATATGGAAAATATCTAAAAATCCTCTTTTAATATATATAAGAGAGTGGTGAAATCAATTTTATAAAATGAGGTTTTGAAATATGACATTTTCAGTTAGTGACTAAAATGTAATTTTTGAAAAGTTCGTGACTGTTTTAAAAGGATTAAAACTTTGAATCTTTAAGGAGCTAATTTACCCAAGGGAGGATTTCTCCAGATTTTTCTTGATTTTTAAGACCCATTTAATGTTTGATTAATAAAAAGAAAAGAGGGAAAAAGATATCTTTTTTGTTTCATAACTAACTTTTACCAAAATTTTCCCATTTCATTTTCTCTCAAAATTCTCTCATCCAAACACATTTCCACAGCAACTTTTCCTTTGATTTTCACACCTAAAGTTGAGATTTCAATTCCTAAATGATTCCTAATCATTTCTACATCAAATCCTCACCATTTTCTTAATGAATTTTCAAGGATTTTGGCTCTAAAGAAGGAGAAATCCACATTTAGAGGTATGAACGCCCTTCTCCTCTAAATACTCAGTTATTTACTGAAATTCCCAAGTTCTCAATCCTTAAATTAAGTTTTATTAAAGGTTTTAATATTGTGATCTTGATTTTGGCTTAAAATGCAAGATTTGGATTTAATTTTGAAGAAATTCGTAATAGATGATTGGGCTCTGTTTTGAGATGTCTTTTTGATGTATTTTGGATGTCTAAATGATGTGTGATTGAGGTTTAATCAATGCAATCCCGAATAGGTTGATTTTCTTAAGTTTTTACTTGTGAAAATGGTGGTTTTTGGGGTGATCTTGGTGTTTTATTAATGCTGGAGGTATAAGAACGAGTTTGAGATCATTTTGGATGTTAATTGATGTTTAAAAATGGTTAGAAGTGATGGATCTTGGCTGGGATAAGTTTTAGAAGTGTTTGGATGTGATTTCGGTTGTGTTTGGTAGCCGAAATGTTGGATTTGCGAAGAGCAACGAGTTTAGGTGTGTTTCTAGTGTTTTTAATGCATGATGATGCATTAATCCTCTGTTGTTATGTGCTTGAAATAGGGGAGAATGATCCGTGAGCAATAGAGGTGGCGTTGATGGTTTTGGATGCTTGGAAGGCTTATTGGCTAGCCTAGTTTTGTGTATCGGTGAGTGAAGTTGGGGTTTTCAGCTTTAAAACCAATGTTTGAAGGTTTTGGGAGCTTAGTTTAAGTCTAAACAACTTAGCTAAGCTCAAGAGTAAGTAAATGAAATTTCTCTCTTGGTTTGTGTTATGAATTGGTTTTTAAAGCACTTGTGATTGTTGGATGCAATGCATGTGATTTGCATGTTTAAATTCTGTTTTGAAAGCATGTTTTAGCATGGTTTAATGCTGGTTTTGAAGTCATGTGTTAAAGGATGCTCAAGGTAAGAGATCTTTGGTTTTGTACATTAGAATTGTGGAATTGATGTATAGTGTTGCACGTTGTTTAATGGCTTTGTTTAATGCTTCAAAACAGTGAATTGATGATGGTAATTGATGGTATTGGCAAGTGATGTAAGTGGTTGTTGGTTACTTTAATCGGATATAGTTAGCCGGCTATAGGATTGGGTGCACCGTGAATTGAGTCGCCTTGGATGTCGAGGGGGTTGTAATTGTACCGTAAACTCCATCCGAGAATCCTAGCGATTGAGGAAATTGGTGTCACCACGATGGAAGATGGCTCTCGTGGGTGGGCTTTGTTAAGTGCCACCACGATGGAGGATGGCTCTCGTGGGTGGGCTTGGTTAAGTGCCACCACGATGGAGGATGACTCTCGTGGGTGAACCTTGTTAATTGTCACCACGATGAAGGGTGGCTCTCATGGGGTGACTTTGTTAAGTGTCACAACGGTGGAGGGTTGCTCCCGTGTGTGAGCTTGGTTAAGGTGATTACAATGGTTGTGGTAGCTTCCATGTGTAAGCCTTGTGATGTGTCCCGGCTCTCGCTAGTGTATTATACAACTTCCGATGAGTGATGTTGAGGGGGTTGTGATTGTACCGTTAAACTCCATCACGGGTGTTGAGGGGGTTGTGATTGTACCGGTAAACTCCACCTTGTGTTGTTCAGTTGTGTGTATGGAGCGTGTGGGACAACGCTTGTAATCCGCGTATCCGATTGTGTTTTGTGTTGTGATGGTTTGTGAATTATCACTTGGAAGCCAATATAATGTTCTTGGATGAAATGAGGCATGAGATGCTTGAAATGATGCAAGGTTGCATGGGAAGTGTGTGATGTTCTAAGAGTGCATGTATTACTTGTTAACTTGTACAAGTGTTTATCTTGTATTGAGAATGGTGCATATGTGCATGGGAATCTCTTTAGTGCTTTGAAGTCTTGTGAGGACTCGTTTTAAAAGGCATGTAGTGCAATGTTGTTTTTCGTAGTTCATGTGTTTTGCATTTGTTGAATGCATGAGATAGTTTGAAGGAACCAATGGTTTTTGAAAGGTTTTGCTTTGAAATGGCCATCAAGCATATGGTAAGTATGTTGTGAAGTGGAAGTGTTTTTCAAGGAATTTGAGTTTAACCTTGAATGTGGTGTTTATGCATGGAAAGGTTTAATTAATGGTTTTTGCAAGAATGTGTTTTGGGGTAAATTGTTTAGCTTTTCTAAGCTAAAGGTTGGTTTTTCATGTTGAGCAAGACATGGTTTAAAGCATGATGTTTCAAAAGAGGTTTTTCAACCAATGCTTTGATTTATCGATTTACAGCTACTTTTTGAAGGGGTTTTATGATTCGCTGCATTGATGGTGTTTTGGTTTTGAGCATTCCTCACTAAGCATTATGTGCTTACGCTCCTTTTTGTCCATCAATGCAGATAATTGAAGTTGGGACAGCAAGAAACAAGAGATTCAAGGAGAGCTCCACTTGAGAAGTATGTCTCGGTTAATAGCTATAGATAATAAAGGCAATGGGGGAGAGTCTTTTATATTGATGTGTAATGAGATTGTGTATGTTGGACAAGTTTGGTTTATGATTTTAACTATGTGGTTTAACGCTTGCAACGTTTGAATCTTCTTATTCATAAGTCGTTATGCTATGCTTCTTGTTTTAAAAGCATGATTAAGTGTTGGATGTGCGGAAAGAGTTGGTACACCTAGGGTTTGTTTTGTATCTAGATTTAACTGCAAGTTGGTGGTTATGATGCTTGGCATGTTGTTGATTTGTTGAGGAATGATTTGGAGTATGTTCGATGGGGTTTGGATGTGTTAAAACAGGTCTATCTGCTGTTTCTGGGCAGGGTGTTTCGAAACACCCTTGCCTGTTTCGAAACAGGTGCTTGATTTGGCATGGGTGTTTCGAAACGGGTAGAGGTGTTTCGAAACACTTTGGCTACTGCCAAGCCCCGTTTCTGAACGGGTTATCCCCGTTTCGAAACACTTGACCGTTGGGCACTGATTTGAATGGTTTTGAAGTTTGCAAGCTTTACGTTTTAGTCCTGATTTTTGTATGTGCAATTACTTGAGTTCGAGATGTCCATTTAAGATGAAATTTGGTAGAGAGGTATGAAACATGACTAATTTCATAATGGTAACTTAAAAATTGGTAAAGTTCTCTTAATTTCCAGAATTTACAAAATGGTTCCTAAATTCGTATGTTGTGGAATTGAGTCCCTTATTGTTTTCCGATTGCTGTGATTTTTGAGTATGCTTATCTCAAGAGTATGCCTAGGTTTAATGTGCATCTAGACAAGTTTAAAAAGAAAAAAAGGGTCGTTAATCAAGGTTGACTTTGGTTTTCCCCGTGTAATCTTCGTAGTTCGGGTCAACCGTCTAGGCCGAGCTAAGGGGGTTACATTTGGTGGTATCAGAGCTGAGTTGCGAATGCTTGGGGAAATGGTAAATTGTTGTAATAAGTGTTTAATGTTTATTCTGATGTGTGGTTGAAAGTCGGTTGAAATGTGTATCTTTGAGCGAATTGTTGATGTTTATATCATGCTTTTTGGTTATGTATCTTCATTGAGCTAATGTGGATTTGTGTTGTTGATATGCTGGTGTTGTGAGCTGATTTTATGAATAATGAAAGTGTGATGGGTATGATATGTTGATGATATGCTGTTGCGGTGAATGTTTTTTTATGAGAGCATGATCGAAGTATGTTGATTGATATGCTCGATGTTGTGGTAACCATGTTTTTATTGGTTGTTATATCGTGTAAAAGGGGAGAATTTGGGATACCCATTGCCTTATTATTATAGCTATTGTGTTATGTTGGAGTGGGAGTCTTAAATCCTTGCTTGAAGCTGGCCTGATCGTTTTGTTGTTTTGCTATGATTGTTTGTTGTTAATAGCATGGTGAAATTGATGAGAGAATGACAGTTGGGTGAGATGGTTGCTGCCTTAGAGCAGGTTGTTAAGGCGTGGAATTCACCTTTTAGTGGAGGTGTTTTATCTCAGTCTTCAGTGCCTGGAGTTGAGGTAGTGAGGCAGGAGGAAGAAGCTGGTTCTATGATGAAGGGTTCATCACCTATAGTTCAAGAGGTGTCGGAAACTTCTCAGGCTGTGGTGAAAGTGAGGCCTGTAGACGTGCCGACTGTGGGACGTGCGAGTTTGTCGAAACAGCGTTTACATGATTTGGGAGCTGTGTAGTATCATGGTTCGACACCTGAGACGTTTGAGGCCTGGTTGGCCAGTGTAATTCTGATTTTGGATTAGGAAGGTTGTGACTACGCTTGTAAGCTGGGAAGTGTTGTCTCATTGATGTTGGAGGACGTCTGTGCCTGGTGGACATCTGTGGCGGTGGCATCGCATATCCACGATATAGATTGGGACTTCTTTGTGTCTGTCTTTTATGAAAGGTACCTTGGAGAGAAATTTCCTAGGGTTAAGCAGCGTGGGGGTGTGGCTTCAGATTATGAAGGTGAGAAAAGTTTAAGCAAGAGAGTTGTGGGTACTGACCTCGGGAGCGGTCAGCGTAAGAGGCTACGTGATAGAAGGTTTTGCTTGAATCGAAGTCTGGGTGGTGGTGCAGACGTAGGTCAAGTGCGATATGATCAAGGAGTGGTAGCTCGGTTGCTGAAGTGTGATCGTTGTGGAAGGTGCCATGTTGGAGGTTGTCGGGGCGCGAGAGTTTGTTGGAACTGTGGTTCTGAGGAGCATGTGAAGCGAAAATGTCCTCAAGTGGTGAGATCAGCTTCAGTTGTAGCAAAAGGGTCTCTGAAGGGTCGTGGGCGCGGCCGAGACAAAGTTCAAAGGTGGCAGGAAGGGCAGAAAGGTGTGAGGAACTTGGGGAAAGAATCTTGTTTGAAATTGTGGGTCTGTTGGGCATTTGAGACGGAATTGTTTGAAGTTGGCTCGGGGTAGCCAGGGTTCTTTACCGCAGGGAGATGGTGATGACCTTAATGTGTTAGCTGATGCTGCAGCGGTGCGGCTGGAGAATGATGGTTCTGCGAAGAAGAGAGTTTTTCTGTTGAAGCCCCGAGGCGGTGAGATGTTTATAGGTAACCTTGTTAAGTAACCTTACCCTAGTTATCTTAGTTTGGTTTCAGGTTTGGTTTTCCCTTGCATAGTGGGTATGGTCTCGTTGCTAGCATGTTTGGGGTAGTAGTTGGTGTTGTTTTGAAAACAACTTTAGTGTGAAGAGGGCATTAGTGGGGTTTTGTGGTTAATGGGTTATTAGAATGGTAGGGTTGGACAAGTTGGAAGTGAGATAAGAGGTTGTTCTTAGGCGGATTCTGAGGATGTTATTGGTGGGTGTGAACCGACATACATGCACAGTTAAAACCATTGTTACATACTATATTATATATATATATATGTGCTGGTCCATGCATACATGTGACATGACATTAGAGGTTTTGCATACATGTACACAGGCATTGATAGGGTATATTGGTGACCATGCATACGTACGTTCACACTTGCTAATAGCTAATTGGGTTTGTTAGTGTTGAGATAGGGTTAGGTTGGATGATGGGTTTTAAAAGTTGTTTTGGTGCTAGGAGAATGTTAGAAGTAATGGAAGGTCTTAAGCGAGCTGTCAGTAATAGTGAGTGTGATATAGCATGTTGGCGGAAGGAAAGTGTTTTGGTGCTTAAAGAGTTTAGCGGTGTGGTGGTGAGGAGATTACCGGTTGAGGTTAGAATCGGTCAGAGTGGTTGTGAATAGCTAGTAGAAGTGGTAGTTTCTTGGTGTTAAGTGATGTAGTAGGTTTGTGGATGTGTTTCCAGAGTGCTGAGGTGACTTGGCATTGATGTGGTAATAGGAGGGTGTTTATGTAGGTGATGGTTCGTAGCAAACTTCGAAGAGTTGAGAAGAGGTTGTGTTGAGGGTTGTAGAAAAGGTTTGGCCTGGGGTGATTAGAAGATTCGTAATCTTAATATGTATGTATAGAATGGGCGGTGTCCTGGTAAGGCTAGTGCTGCAGTCAAAGCTTGATGTGGAAAGGAAATGTAAGTTCAAGGGCCAATGTTGGTTGGATGGGTTCTTGTGAGAAGTGGTTGGCTAGTCGTGTATAAGTAAATCCCTTCTGAAGTCAGCTAGTGGTATGTGGAACGGCTGTCGAAGTCAAGGTTGAGGTTTTGTGACGTGATTTTTGAATGTTGTGTGAGTAGTTTTGGTGAGTTGTTATGGTAGTGATAGTGGCGGAGGTGAAGGAATGTCGTCAATACGTTGAGAAGTTTGAGTAAGCAGTTGATGCTTAAGAATTTTTGCTTGATGTGGTAACCTTTGGAAGAGGTTGAGTAGTTGTGCAAGGGGTTTTTGAAGCAGTGAAGGTTGTGGTCACATGGTGGCTGAACTGGAAGGGTTGGTGTCACCGTGTGTACGAGTTTTGGGAGTTATGAGTTAAGGTGGTGTATGTTGTAAAAGTTTGGAGGTTATTCAAGTTGTTGTTGGGGTTGCGCGCAGTTCGAAAGTGTGAAAGGTTAAGCTGTGGTTAACATCTGAGTGTTCTGGAATTTGTGAACAGTATGTGGTGGTGTTGGGTTTGGTTATAGTGTAAGTTGATTTGTGGAGGAGTTGTTTTGGTGGAGCTTTGTGTGGAGAGTGTTCAGTGGTGGTTAAGTCTCCTGTGTTGCCTTGTGGGTTGCTTTGAGAAGTTTGGCTGTGCTCTTTTCGCCAGTTGAAATTTCAAGGACGAAATTTCCTAAGAGGGGGAGAGTCACCCCAATTTTGGGCTTAGAAGTTTTGGGTTTGAACCGGACCGGTCGGATTTTCAGTTCGAATATAAAAGGTGGTTTTAAGGAAAGCCTAGTTCGGGATGCATTAAAAATATGGAAAAATATCTAAAAGTCCTCTTTTAATATATATAAGAGATTGGTGAAATCAATTTTACAAAATGAGGTTTGGAAATATGACATTTTGAGTTAGTGACTAAAATGTAATTTTTGAAAAGTTCGTGACTGTTTTAAAAGGATTGAAACTTTGAATCTTTAGGAGCTAATTTACCCAAGGGAGGATTTCTCCAGATTTTTCTTGATTTTTAAGACCCATTTAATGTTTGATTAATAAAAAGAAAAGAGGGAAAAATATATTTTTAGATTCATAACTAACTTTTACCAAAATTTTCCCATTTCATTTTCTCTCAAAATTCCCTAAGCCAAACTAATTTCCACAGCAAATTTTCCTTTGATTTTCACACCTAAAGTTGAGATTTCAATTCCTAAATGATTCCTAATCATTTCTACATCAAATTCTCACCATTTGCTTAATGAATTTTCAAGGATTTTGGCTCTAAACAAGGAGAAACCCACATTTAGAGGTATGAACGTCCTTCTCCTCTAAATACTCAGTTCTTTACTGAAATTCCCAAGTTCTCAATCCTTAAATTAAGTTTTATTAAAGGTTTTAATGTTGTGATCTTGATTTTGGCTTAAAATGCAAGATTTGGATTTAATTTTGAAGAAATTCGTAATTGATGATTGGGCTCTGTTTTGAGATGTCTTTTTGATGTATTTTGGATGTCTAAATGATGTGTGATCAGGTTTAATCAATGCAATCCCGAATAGGTTGAATTTCCTAAGTTTTTAGTTGTGAAAATGGTGGTTTTTGGGGTGATCTTGGTGTTTTGTTAATGCTGGAGGTATAAGGACGAGTTTGGGATCATTTTGGATATTAATTGATGTTTAAAAATGGTTAGAAGTGATGGATCTTGGCTGGGTTAAGTTTTGGAAGTGTTTGGATGTGATTTCGATTGTGTTTCGTAGCCGAAATGTTGGATTTGCGAAGAGCAACGAGTTTAGGTGTGTTGCTGGTGTTTTTAATGTATGATGATGCATTAATCCTCTGTTGTTATCTGCTTGAAACAGGGGAGAATGATCCGTGAGCAATAAAGGTGGCGTTGATGGTTTCAAATGCTTGGAAGGCTTGTTGGCTAGCCTAGTTTTGTGTATCGGTGAGTGAAGTTGGGGTTTTAAGCTTTAAAACCAATGTTTGAAGGTTTTGGGAGCTTAGTTTAAGTCTAAACAACTTAGCTAAGCTCAAGAGTAAGTAAATGGAATTTCTCTCTTGGTTTGTGTTATGAATTGGTTTTTAAAGCACTTGTGATTGTTGGATGCAATGCATGTGATTTGCATGTTTAAATTCTGTTTTGAAAGCATGTTTTAGCATGGTTTAATGCTGGTTTTGAAGTCATGTGTTGAAGGATGCTCAAGGTAAGAGATCTTTGGTTTTGTACATTGGAATTGTGGAATTGATGCATAGTGTTGCATGTTGTTTAATGGCTTTGTTTAATGCTTCAAAACAGTGAATTGTTGATGGTAATTGATGGTATTGGCAAGTGATGTAAGTGGTTGTTGGTTACTTTAATCGGATATAGTTAGCCGGCTATAGGATTGGGTGCACCGTGAATTGAGTCGCCTTGGATGTCGAGGGGGTTGTAATTGTACCGTAAACTCCATCCGAGAATCCTAGCGATTGAGGAAATTGGTGTCACCACGATGGAGGATGGCTCTTGTGGGTGGGCTTTGTTAAGTGCCACCACGATGGAGGATGGCTCTCGTGGGTGGGCTTGGTTAAGTGCCACCACGATGGAGGATGGCTCTCGTGGGTGAACCTTGTTAAATGTCACCACGGTGGAGGGTGGCTCTCGTGGGTGGACTTTGTTAAGTGTCACAACGGTGGAGGGTTGCTCCCGTGTGGGAGCTTGGTTAAGGTGATTACAATGGTTGTGGTAGCTTCTATATGTAAGCCTTGTGATGTGTCCCGGCTCTCGCTAGTGTATTATACAACTTCCGATGAGTGATGTTGAGGGGGTTGTGATTGTACCGGTAAACTCCACCTTGTGTTGTTCGGTTGTGTGTATGGAGCGTGTGGGACAACGCTTGTAATCCGCGTATCCGATTGTGTTTTGTGATGTGATGGTTTGTGAATTATCACTTGGAAGCCAATATAATGTTCTTGGATGAAATGAGGCATGAGATGCTTGAAATGATGCAAGGTTGCATGGGAAGTGTATGATGTTCTAAGAGTGCATGTATTACTTGTTAACTTGTACAAGTGTTTATCTTGTATTGAGAATGGTGCATATGTGCATGGGAATCTCTTTAGTGCTTTGAAGTCTTGTGAGGACTTGTTTTAAAAGGCATGTAGTGCAATGTTGTTTTTGGTAGTTCATGTGTTTTGCATTTGTTGAATGCATGAGATAGTTTGAAGGAACCAATGGTTTTTGAAAGGTTTTGCTTTGAAATGGCCATCAAGCATATGGTAAGTATGTTGTGAAGTGGAAGTGTTTTCCAAGGAATTTGAGTTTAACCTTGCATATGGTGTTTATGCATGGAAAGGTTTAATTAATGGTTTTTGCAAGAATGTGTTTTGGGGTAAATTGTTTAGCTTTTCTAAGCTAAAGGTTGGTTGTCATGTTGAGCAAGACATGATTTAAAGCATGATGTTTCAAAAGAGGTTTTTCAACCAATGCTTTGATTTATCAATTTACAACTACTTTTTGAAGGGGTTTTATGATTCGCTGCATTGATGGTGTTTTGGTTTTGAGCATTCCTCACTCTGCATTATGTGCTTACGCTCCTTTTTGTCCATCAATGCAGATAATTGAAGTTGGGACAGCAAGAAGCAAGGGATTCAAGAAGAGCTCCACTTGAGAAGTATGTCTCGGTTAATAGCTATAGATAATAAAGGCAATGGGGGGAGAGTCTTTTATATTGATGTGTAATGAGATTGTGTATGTTGGACAAGTTTGGTTTATGATTTTAACTATGTGGTTTAACGCTTGAAATGTTTGAATCTTCTTATTCATAAGTCGTTATGTTATGCTTCTTGTTTTAAAAGCATGATTAAGTGTTGGATGTGCGGAAAGAGTTGGTACACCTAGGGGTTGTTTTGTATCTAGATTTTACTGCAAGTTGGTGGTTATGATGCTTGGCATGTTGTTGATTTGTTTAGGAATGATTTGGAGTATATTCGATGGGGTTTGGATGTGTTAAAACATGCCTATCTGCTGTTTCTGGGCAGGGTGTTTCGAAACACCCTTGCCTGTTTCGAAACAGGTGCTTGATTTGGCCTGGGTGTTTCGAAACGGGTAGAGGTGTTTCGAAACACTTGGCTACTGCCAAGCCCCATTTTTGAACGGGCTATCCCCGTTTCGAAACACTTGACCGTTGGGCACTGATTTGAATGGTTTTGAAGTTTGCAAGCTTTACGTTTTAGTCCTAATTTTTGTATGTGCAATTGCTTGAGCTCGAGATGTCCGTTTGCTGTGATTTTTTAGTATGCTTATCTCAAGAGTATGCCTAGGTTTAATTTGCATCTAGAGAAGTTTAAAAAGAAAAAAAGGGTCGTTAATCATGGTTGACTTTGGTTTTCCCCGTGTAATCTTCGTAGTTCGGGTCAACCGTCTAGGCCGAGCTAAGGGTGTTACAACTTCACTTCGATCTGCAGTAACGCCATGTCTTGGGATGTATAGATATTTGCATTGAATAGAATCAAACCACAAGTATAAATCAAAATTATAAATATAATTAATAATTATCGTGCAATTATCCTCTTTGCAAAGGCACCCTTCCTCGTGGTAGCAGGAGTTGAATTGGGTAATTACAAAACTAATAAGGAACGCTCTTGTTACCATTATTTTATAGTTGTCGGTTGGACAGAGGGAGAGAAATAAAAGGGAATTTAGCAACAAGCAAAGAACTGAGTAAGAGCTGATTGGAAAACTAAAGGGAATGGTGGTGATTGTATTGAAAGATGCTAAAAACCAACATAAACTTGTATAGCATGGGGAATTAAACAAATTGTATAGACCGAAGCATATTTGTATAGTTCTTTGAAACAATTTTGCATGATTGTAGCAGATCATACATAATTGGATAAATATAAGAGCAAAACTTATCCAAAAAGAAAACACTGGAAGCTGATCAAGATGAATCCGAGAACCAAGGTTAAAAAAAAGAAAATTTTAAAGCTAAGTTAGCATCAATTATAATACCATTTTACATGAAATATTCTCTATCCAACTGAACAGAGCAATAATCGAATATGAAATAATTCAGATCTAAAAGATCAATGATCACACAAGGCCGGCTCGCCATTTGGCATTTGCCCCTCCCATTGAGAGGTGCGTATGAAAAAGTCATGATGCAAGGGCTCGCTTGATCGACTTATGAGCTTTAATCATGTTTATACGGCTTATTGGGAGAAGGGTGGGGCATTTTGAGATTCTTTCTACACAGTCATGGGGGTTTGAGCTGTGTGGTTTCATGGGGTTATATAAATGGAGAAAAGGTAAAAAGAAAATGGGGTTTGGTGAAATGAGACTAAATTGATAGATTATTAAAATTATGTGGATTAATTTTTTTAGAATTAGGGTCAAACTAAAAAAGTGTATAACTTGAGGGCTAAACATGTAATTATATCAATTGATATTAACTGCCACATCATCAGTCGTTAAATTTTTAACGGAATTGGACCAACTTGTTACTTTTTTAAGTTAGGGAACCAGTTTGTAACTTCAGATAGTTGGGGGACGCAAAAGATAATTGAAGCATAGTCAGGGGACCATTTATGTAGTTTACTGTAGGGCGTGTAGGTGTTCCCTTTTTGTGAGAGCGCGAGTGCACACTCCTGCCAAGTTATAGTATAAAAGATGTCGAATCCCACGAGGATTGGACATCTCGGTTTGTTTTGTAGTCCATGCACAATGGTAAAATAAAAATACAAGTGAATTGGTTGTTGAGATGAAAAGTAATTGAAAACATAAATAAAGGAGGTAAATTAGGTTGATAGAACAGATAGGGTTATGCTGCTCCTTAGCGTGAAAGTTGCGTTGTAAAAGGTCTGAGTTGTTTCGTGCTGCCACGATATGCTGCCTCGGCGGGTATGACGGGTGGCAGGCTACGACCCTGTCACGCGGCCGCAGCGGGTCACTACCTCTGTAAATTTTGTTGTCTCAGCAGGTGGAATGGAAATAAGTCTCGGCGGCAGATCTAGCAGATACTCTAAGTTCGGCGGGATAGTCGACATTGATCCTTCCTATTCTAGACAAGGATGCTCGAAAGCTAACGTGACGTAGGCAACTCTTCTTGGCAGCTACTCGGCATCAACTGTCTTCTGCTGGAACTATATCAGTACGACTCCTAGGTTTGTTCCTCAGCCTTGTGTCCCCAGTTCCTCGGTTCCCTCTTTAAGCCTTTAGTACCTAAATATAAAAATACACTAAAACAATATCTCTTGTTTACCAAATAAATGATAATTTATAAAAGTAAGGTAAGATAAAGAAATACTGTAAAATGCCATGCATGAACCTACTTATACCTAAAATGAGCTTAAAACAGTAATAATAAGAGTTGGAAAGTGCATGAAATATAGGACTTGTGGGCACTTTACACACCCCCAAACTCGAACTATTGCTTGTCCTGAAGCATTGCAACCTAAAATACTTGCTCTAATAATAATTAGAAGGAAAAACTTGTTCTTAACTTGATTTTATGCCTCAAGGCCGTGGCACCTATATTAAATTAGTGAAGGGAACTAAGCAAGAAAATAACTCAAAATTAAATTTCTCATACCAGTGTGGTGTGTGCATATTTGTAAACAGGGTGATTATGCAGAATAAATAGTTAAATAAAGATGTTGATGTGATTTAAAGGTTGTTGCCAAGGCAGCACAGTTAAGCACAAAGTTTTTAATCATGGTGGTAAGGGCTTCAGCTTATCATAACTACTCTTCTAGGTCTGAAGTTGAGATAGGAGCAAACTACAAAACCCCGAACCCTTGGAGTAGAGTCATCCCGTGAAGACTTTCATTCACTCATGCTCATTTGTCTGTCACTTAAAGGCTTTCAGATTCATGGACTTTCATAGTAGCGGAGTGTCCTCGCACATGATTCTTCCTAAGGCCTGTTGCGGGCACCTCTAGGGCAAGACAACATTGTTCCTTGTTTTTGATTTTGATGTTGTGGCAGTACTGCATTTTTCTATTTCTTTTGCCTGCCTCGGCGGCTACCTGCAATAATCGTTAGAATTTTGTAAAGAATTCTAAAAACAAACAGGTCATGCTCATCAAATATTCTAACACAGTCAGCAAGTAACATAGGTGTTTAACATTTTTAGGACAAAAGAAAAAAATTTCTAAGTCATATTTCATGCTTTTCCCCAAGATTAAGTTCATTTTTAGTTAGGTGTGAAAATAAATTAATCGGCTATTCTATCATAGGCACAAGTCTTAACAAATTTTTCTATTCCGATTATTACTAATGCAAGTGCAATGCAACCTAAAAATGCAACTAATGATGCTTAGATAAATGATGTGAGAGCTAACCCCTCCAAACTCGAGATGGGCATTGCCCTCAATGCACAAAACAAAAAAGATAAACAAATAAAAGAAAAAATATACAAGATAAAAAATAAAAATAAAAGAAAACATAAAAATAAAAATAAAGGAAAAGAAAATAAACTAAAAGTTTGCTGAAGGTTGAGAGGAGGCTGGATTCTTGTCAACTGAGGAGGAGGAAGATGTTTGGATGAAAAAGCGGCGGCCGGCAAATGCCTTGGTCGCAATCTTGGCAGGTGAGGTTTTTGCTTTCCGCGGCGACTGGACTCTTTTGGGCGTATGTTGTGGCTCTTCTTGCGGTTTGGTAGGAGAAATGGCTAGAGATGCATCACTCTCTTCTGACTCCGTCTCGAAGTCCACAAGTTCTTCGGCTATTACGTGCCACTTTCTTTTCCTGGTTCCTTCCTCCGTGGGTGCTGTCGGTGGGATGAATGCCATTGGGATGGTGGTTGTTGCTGCTACCACTACTGTTTCTAGCTCCGACGGCAGCTGCTCAATCTCATCTGATGAGGAGGTGTCTGCCATTGTGTGTGCTGTGCAGGTAGGGGAGAGATGCTACTAGTGCCTCTCATGCGAGTTTTCCACTATGTTGGATGAGGTGGTGGCTGAGTAAGTCAGATAAGGCGTAGAAGAGGGCACTTGGCGGTCAGTTTGGCGGGCAGCGGCGGCTGGTGGAGTTCTTTGTACTTGGGCTGCTGCTACAAGCTCCGCGGGGTATGGCGGCATGGTGGGCACATCACCGGGGAATTTCTACAGAAAATAAGCCTCAAGGGCTTCTTGGGCCTCCCCCACATAGGTCATGAAGGCCAACTGCTACTGCTCGATATGCTTTCTACTGTCTAGAAGTGTGTGCAGCAGTGGGAGGACTTCTTTGTATGGGGCAGCTTCAGTACTATCGGGGGCGGCTGGAGTTTCAGGTTGTGTGGCTGAAGGCTGGCTGGGTGTTGCTGGCTCTTTCTCTATCTTTTGCATCATCTGAATGCGGACCTTCTTAGTCCGGCCCTCTTTGGCAGTCGTTAGCTCATCTGTGGGCTCTACCGGGACACCGAAGTTGGTGTAGAGACCTGTGACGAGGGACGGGAAGTACAACCTGCCTTTCTTCTTTTTGAAGAAGTTGTGTGTTTCTGTGCAGATAATTTCCCCTACATTTATCGGTCGGTTCATCAGGATATTGTGAATTAGTGTGATGTGTGGTCGATCAACAGTTGAGTTGTGGGATATGGGCAGCAGACGCCTTTTGACAAACGTGTTCCATAACATGGCTTCGGGCAGCAGATGGCAGCACTGGACAGATCCCACATGTTTGCCTCCAAGCCATGGTGTGTTGGGCTTGTAGAGTTTGGCCTTGATTTTCTCATAATCAGCAGCCGTCAGTGACTGCCTCCACTCCTCGTGAGGGTTGTCGTCCATATCAAGACCATAGTACTTGTTGATGACAGCAACATTTAGTTTGACCGGATCCGCGGATATAGACAAATGGCTTCTCTAGGCAGGGCTGATGGGAGTAGAATTCCCTGACTATGGTGATATTCGCTATCTGTAAGCCCTCGCCCCGATCTGGACGTTTCACCGGTCTGAGAAGGCTACAGAGGGAAAACCGATGTGAAACCCGTTAAGGTCCCACCTCGGTTAGCAACCCTAGAATATTTCTTTTAACTTTATCTTGTCTATAGGCATTATTATGTCCTATGTGAAACACGACAGCGGCAACGCAACAATATAAAAACAACCATCCAAACATCACTTTAAAACAACCCATTTTTCTTTTTAATGCAGGTTGTATCGGTACACCTGCAGAGGGTATCGATACGTCTTTACCAAGTCAACTGCCCCAAGTCAAACCAGTGAGACCGTATCGATACAGCCCTTGGGCGTACCGATACGCCCTCCTCGATCAACATCTCGCAGTCAACGATATTAGATCGTACCGATACACCTAGAACCCGTACCGATACGCCAAAATCTCGTCAAACTATCAGATTTCCAGTGAAGTTTTGGCATACCGATACACCCCCGCGTACCGATATGATAAGCCAAACTTGAGTCCCAAAGGTGTAGGACTGTATCGATACAGCCCTTGGGCGTACTGATACGCCTTACACTCCAAGACTCAAATTTGCTGCGAAACGACCTAAGACTCGACCCTAGATGCGATTTACGACTCCCCTAGCCACAAACAACATACATACAACCTTTAACAACCAAGATATCAATACACAAACATTCAAACGAACAAGGATCATACATCTAAAGGATTCATGCATTTGCCATAAAGGGGACATACTTGCATTCAAGATTCATGCCTTGGAAACGAAACATGTAAGCATTCACAACATGCAACATAAAAAAGGTTTACAATTCAAACAAGGCCTTCGCAAGCCATACTGACATCAACATAACTCCAAAGCATTCAAATCCCATTGCTTGACTATTACAATCTTTCAATTTAAAGTTCATACTTGAGCTAACCAAAAGCGACACTTGGAGGCCCTTCCTTGCCCTTGCCACCCACAAGCTACTGATCTGCATTGTCGAACAAAAGGGAGCGTAAGAATAAAAGCTTAGTGAGGGTAAGCTCATAAAACAAACTTCGACAATGCAGGGTCCAAGCACGAGCAACAACCAAGGTAGAATGCATGATCTTACCTCCGATCCATAAGAGCCAAAATATACATGATGCATGAACATATAATCAACACTATGCCATGTTCAACAACTCATAAGCCCAACACATGAAGATACATATATCAATGTATTAACAACCACATATATCAATCCATATTGGCACCTAGCTATGACTCGAATACGCGGATAACCGTTGGAACTTACGTCCAACCGCAACCATTACCTTACGGTGGGATTACACTCATCACTGTTTCTCGCGGAGGGGATTCCACTCATCCTCACGCCCCGTCGATGGGATTCCACTCATCACCGACTAATATATATATGAAGATTTCCGGGCGAACCCATACTCCATCTTGATGACTACCGTCACCAAGACCACACGCGCGTTTGACTCTCGTGTGCACACTAAACATCCTAATGATCGATCATTTGTACCCAAGCATTACTAGTGCCAATATTAAACACAATCCATAACCTTTCGCAGCGTCATTTCATATCAACTTCCGTGCTTAGCACGTACTCACCATGATCACCATCATGCACAAATCACAATCCAAACCACATGCATAACAATTCATCAAACCATGCCTCAACAACATGTATAACATAATATACATAACTACCATAAACACAAATAAACAAAAGGCATAACCAAGCAATTAGGAGTTCAACCAAAAGTTTCCTGAACTAAGCTTGAGATTAGGCTACCACTCTAATCTCACCTCTAGGTGAGTTTACCAAGCCCAACCTAGGTCTACATGCTTGAAGCAATATTTAAAAACCATTTAAAAACAATAACCACTCACCGACCACTCCATTTAGCACAAGCCGACTAGCCTACCAAGCATCAAAGTCTCCAGATTCGAGCCAGAAGCTTCTCCATTGTTTTCTCTTGCCTTTAATCATTCAAAAACAATACATTAGCCCCAAAATAAGCCACAAACCCATTGTTTAACACCAACACACAAATCCACTACAATTCTCACAATTCAAAGCCAAATTCATTCTCCAAATTCTCATTTTCGTACTTCTACAAGAACCCAGCAAAAATCAGTGATATAACCATCCAAAGCACTCTTAAACATGTTCAAAACACTACCCAAACACAGTATAACCATCAGCCAACAAATCCTTACCCAAAACAGCCCCAAAACCTTACCAAGCACACTCCAAAACACCCCATTAAACCCAAATTCGGGAATCCTTGTCAAACCCTTTAAAATTCATATATGTTGGACCTTATAGGTTGTACATAACTCATATAACCTCAAAAAATAAAAAGCTTAGGTTTAAGACAATAAAGATAGCATTTTTAATCAAAAACTCAAAAACTTCAAATTCCAAAATCATGAACAATAATGAAAACAAAGGGTATTAGCTTGTATAGGGAAAGGAGGACAAGTCAAAAACGAGATTACCTTGCAAAAATCACCAACAAAAATCAAAGGAGATGATGAAATAGTGAACTTGGAGGGGGAGGGGTTTTGACGTGAAAAATGGGAAATGAAGAAGATGAAGTTGAGTTTAAAGTGGTCTTTTAATAAAAAGAGGGTTTTAAAATGAAAGACCATTTAATTACACCTTTGCCATTAATGAGATGGCAATCTCAAATTCCCAAATTCCATTGAATTAGGTTTTAAAACCAAAACAAGCCCAACATAAAAATCATTGTTTTGAAAACACGAGGCCCAAAACATTATTTTAATATTATATTATTTTCACCCGACCCCCAAACCCAGGTGTTACAACTCTCCTCATTTAAGGAAATTTCGTCCCCGAAATTTATCGGACAGGAAAAGCCACGAAATCTGCTCCTCCACACTTTCCTTCCTTTCTTACCATAACATTCTAACCAGCTCGATAGACTTACCACACAACATTAGCTATCTGATGCTAAGATCTCAACGGGTCCTTCAATGCATGTCATTTTTAAACTCAACTCAATCTCTTCCACAAACATAGCATGGGACAGATCTGACTAACGTTTCCAAATCATAGATACATGGAACACATCACGAACCTCTTTTCTAACTCTACTGGTAACCGCAACAAATAAACAACAAAACTAGCCTGATTCACAATCTCATACGACATCGTTTGAATACTTGACCCATAACTTTCTCTGACTGACCATCTGACTTCAACAGGTATCCAAGCACTACGCAGACGTCCTCAAAAATCTAGTTGAAATCTCGAATCTCTACCAGCCACTATCGAATTCAAGACACTGTGCAACTCACACTCTTGCTAAGGCACGACTATGCCATCTTATACAAGGTACCAGTAACGTGAACATGTATAAAATGAGCACACTCGGTGCAACTATCATTGATTACTCCACCAACATAAAAATCATTGTTTTGAAAACACGAGGCCCAAAACATTATTTTAATATTATATTATTTTCACCCGACCCCTATCTCTATAAAAGTTTAAAGAAGATAACTTATATTTCTCCTTGATCTAGCACTTGAATCCTCATCTCTTCAGATATTTCAGCCTTGCTTCGCCTCGGATCTCCAAAAATGGAGTTTAAGCCGCCATGGAAGGGAAAGCTCGGAAGGTTGAAGAAGATAATGAAAATGAATATCACGTGACCCTCTCTCTATTCCCGAATTCATCCTTTTATAGGCTGCTAAAGAAAGGAAACATGTCCTTCAGGTGTTTTGCGTGACTCCAAGCCGTACCAATTCTGTTATAACGAATAATACAACTATTAGGGACGTCCTTATCTTTTAGAAAACTAGACAACTAGCTGCTATAGTGTCGAGTTGGCTGTAGTGGTGAAACTTCCTCTGTAGGGGCAATAGAAATACAACGAGAACATAGAAAAATGCAGAAATATGTGAAATAAGAGTAACTGAGAGTGAGTTAGACAAAATGCGGAAAATAGACATGAAAATGCATAAATGGATGCAATAAACACTAATGTGGGGACAATTAGATCTATAAATCTAGAGGAAATACATGCGCTTTAAATAACTATTAAAGAGCTATCGAGAGAGGCCTTTTAACTATTGATTTGTGGCTTAATATCGAGAGAGTTAGGTTATACAAACATGAATAGTGGAGCTTAAGTTGTTAACTTAGGTTCTAATCTGGCTTAGACATAAGTTTAGGATTTCAACGAATAATAAGGAGAACTTGAATAAACAATAAGTTTTTAGGGTTCACGCAGACATGTACTACCATAGCTTTCTTGTTGTTAACTTCTAGGTATCGAGAGAGTCTAGGAGTTTATTAGAAACCTTGTCAAATAGATAAGTGAATAATTCATTTACACATATATGTATTGCTAACTGCTATAACATTTGAATGATAATTAGCATAGTTCTTAGGCAATAAACCCAACATCCATAACCATTAGAATCACTGCTACAACATCTATTTGTCCTTTGATCATTGCTTCATCTTTACTTTTTATTATCACATTTAGTTTATAATCCTTATCACCACATATTATTATTTCACTAACTCTTAAGTGTGATTGCTTTGAGTTTATCACTTCAATCCCTATGAGTTTGAAACTCAACTTATCACTTTATTATTTGAGCGACAAGTATACTTGCTCTAAAGTGCATATCTATTTCGCAAGTATCAACAATGCCTTGGTTTTGTCTTCGCTTATGAAGTGGACCACTACAATTTTATATTATAGTAAAAAAGTAAATGGAAGTGGACCAATATAATATTAAATTACAGTAAACATAGATGAAATGGACCACTACAATATTGATTTATTCATATTGGTTTTTGTATTGAATAGAAAACACAATGGTTGGTGGATTGCACTACCAATGTATTTATGGTGCAATTAGTCACGGTCATTTATTGTCTTTATCATCAAATGTTATTAGTATATATTGTATAGGGTAAATGTAAAGTGCCCACAAGTCTTATATTTCATGCACTTTCCAACTCTTATTATTAATGTTTTAAGCTCATTTTAGGCATAAGTAGGTTCATGCATGGCATTTTACAATATTTCTTTGTCTTACCTTGATTTTATAAATTATCATTTATTTGGTAAACAAGAGATGTTGTTTTTGTGTATTTTTGTATTTAGGTACTAAAGGCTGAAAGAAGGAACCGATGAACTAAGGACACAAGCTGAGGAACAAACCTAGGAGTTGTACTGATGTAGTTCCAGCAGAAGACAGTTGTTGCCGAGTAGCTACCGAGAAGAGTTGTCGCCGACCTTGCTGCCCACGGCAGCTGACAATGGAAGTTGGAGAACCGAAGCGCGATCTGTAGAGCTAAAAACCCTGATTATATCGCCGGCATCCATTTGATTTTTTTCGGCGTCTGTAGCAACAGCCAGAGCCGCCGAAGCAAAAATCTCAAGGTTACTTGCGGGCTAAGGAAAATGAGATAAAGTCCATATTCCATGCAAAAAAGTCAGAGTTTAAAGTCATATTAAAGATGGAAAGCTACTTTCAAGGACTTCTAATTTAAGGAGGACTTAACCTAGTTATTAGTCTATAAATACTCATTGTACTCCTAGTTCAAATTATCTTAGGTTTTCTATAGACTTTGCTAGTGTTCTTTGCCGCCGCCATGTTCTAAACTCCACTTGGGTTAGGGTTATGTTATAAATTAGTAGTGAAATGGTTGTTTTAGGATTTGAGTTATGTTCTTTAATAAAATATTCCAAGTTTGCTTAATCTTTGCACTTCATTCTTTCAATTAGTCTACACCAGTCAGTTGAGAGAATCCATTTGTCAAGCACGAAAGTGTAAGGCTCGCGAAAGGGTTAAGCACGGTCACAACATGCTGGGGCGTGACTAACTTGGTTCCTAACCAGTTCACAAGTTTCAGCGGCTAAAAGGGATCACCAACCGAGTTGACTAGCTTGTGTTAGGTTTACGTTGAGGTTGCTAGGTATTGCCTAACGTCACGTTAGCTCTCGAGCATCCTTGCCTAGAAATAGGAAGGATCACTGTCGACTATCCCGCCGAACTTGGAGTATCTGCCAGATCTACCGCCGAGACTTATTTCCATTCCACCTACCGAGACAGCAAAAGTTGCAGGGGTAGTGACCTGTTGCGGCCGCGTGACAGGGTTGTAGCCTGCCGCCCGCTATACCCGCCGAGGCAGCATATCGTGGCAGCACAAAACAACTCAGACCTTTTACAACGCAGTTTTCACACTAGGGAGTAGCATAACCCTGCATGCTCTATCAACCTGATTCACCTCCTTTATTTGTGTTTTCAATTACTTTTCATCTCAACAACCAATTCACTTGTGTTTTTATTTTACCATTGTGCAGGGACTACAAAATGAACTGAGCTGTCCAATCCTCGTGGGATTCGACATCTTTTATACTATAACTTGGTAGGAGTGTGCACTTGCACTCTTACTAAAAAGGAACACCTACGCGCCTTACAAGTTTTTGGAGCCATTGCCGGGATTGGTAACAACGAATTTCGTTTTTTAATCTCTGCACTTTTCAATTACTTTTTATTTATCTTCATTTTTAATAAAAAAAAATATTACCTCCCTTTGCTAGTGCATGACCAGGGCAAACCCTAAAGAAAATCTTATCATTTACGATGATCTCGAGCGTGAAACAAGAAGGATTAAGAGGGGGATTAGGGAAGTCCTAAAGAGAAACAAAGAAGACAAGGGAAAAGAAAAGGAAGAAACAATGGTAAACGAGGACCCACCAAATGATGCTGCAAACGGCAGGGGCAGGCAGCAGGACTTGCCGCCTAGAGGTCCGCAAGATCTACCACGGCAGGACCCCATTATCTGCCCAGGCAACCCCATCTCGCTCAAACTACCAAAGAATATCTCGAGCACAACTTCCGAGGGTTCGACCCAATAGTGACAGAACCTGGCATAGGGGCAGTCCATTTTGAATTAAAGCCCATCATGTTAAACATGATAAGCACATTAGGGCACTTTGGAGGGAGTGTCACAGAGGATGCTACGCAGCATTTACGAGGATTTTTGGACATTGGCCGAGCATTCAAGATACATGGGGTCCACCAGGATGTACTAAGGCTGAGGCTATTTCCCTATTCACTGAGGGATAGGGCTAAACAATGGTTGAATAACCAGCCATCTGGGTCTTTTAATACATGGACGGAGCTCTGCAAAGATTTTCTAGACCGTTTCAGCCCGTCCAACATTACTTATAGGCTGCGGAATGAGATCACAGCCTTTAGACAAGGGGATGACGAGCCAATATATGAGGCATGGGAGCGGTGCCAACAGATGTTGAATAACTGTCCGCTACATGGTCTACTAACTTGGACTCGAGTATCTATATTCTATAACGGGGTTAACTACCCAACTCGGATGATGATAGATGCCTCAATCAATAGGATCATTCTTGACAGACCTCCAGAGAAAGCACTGCGGCTGCTAAGCATAGCCGCTAAAAATGATTACAAGTACCCGACAGCCCGACGAGGCGACATAAGGCGGCCAACCACTGCAAATGAGGTAGAAGCCTCAAAATTTGTTAACGTCCGCCTAGACACACTGACGGAGCTGGTAATAAAGATTGTGCAACCCCATGAGAAGGTATATGAAGTAAAAGCTATGGAGCCATTATGTGGCAAATGTGGAGGCAACCACGATTCTTCTGCATACACTACATCTACAAATTACATGGGAGGATACGAGAGGAATAGAAGGCCTGCCCAGAACACCTATAATCCTGGATGGAGAAACCATCCCAACTTCTCCTAGAGAACCCGAAGATAGTTGCAAACCCACAACAGCTACATGAGGGCTACCAGCAGAACCAATCCCGACAGCAGACTCAACAGCCAGAACACAATAATTCACTAGAAGTAACTCTGCAAACTTTTATGACTAGAACTAGTGAATTTATTGTTCATACAAATAAATTTATTGAAAAACTGAGTGTTTTATGGACAAGACAGATATGAAGATGAACAAGCAGGAGGCTGCCATTAAGAACCTGGAGACCCAATTTGGGCAGTTCACTGAAATCTACAATAGCCGGACAATGGGTGCTTCATCCAGCAACTCACAAGCAGCATCCAAACCCACTTATGAACATTGCAAGGTTATATCTACAAGAAGTGGGAAGCAGCTTGATGAACCCAGGATGGTGAAACAACCAGGAACTTAGCCGGACCAAACCAATAAGCCTGGCGCAGCAGCACCAACGCTAGCCGCCCCAGCGGTAGAACACGACAACAGTCCTGAAACGGACGATCCTCCCCAGACTAAGCCCTCAAGGAAGGAGCACATAGAGGACATCCGTCTGCTAGCCTCATTCCCCCAAAATCTCAAGAAACAGCAACAAGAGCACCAGTTTAGAAAGTTCTTGGATATTCTGAAGCAGGTGCATATCGATATAACTCTGATAGAAGCCATTCAAAGTATGCCAAACTATGTCAAACATCTCAGGGACATGGTTTCTAAGAAGAAGAGGATTGGGGAATTTGAGACAGTGGTTGTCACTAAAGAGTGCATGGCTATGCTGCATAACAAGTTGTCGCCCAATCAGACAGATTAGGGAAACTTTTTCATCCCATGAAAGATAGGCAGCAAACGTGAGACCAGAGCCTTGTGTGACTTGGGAGCCAGCATCAACCTGATGTCAAAGGTTGTCTTCGATAAACTAGGTATTGAGCCTGCCAAACCTACCTCTGTCATACTTAAACTTGCTGACCACTCATTTGTACAACCGGAGGGAAAGATCAAAGACATCCTGGTAAAGGTGGGCAAACTGATTCTCCCCGCTGACTTCCTCATCTTAGATTTTGAGGTCAATGAAAAAGCTCCTATCATCCTTGGGTGACCATTCTTGGCCACGGGCAGAATGCTTATAGATGTGGAACTCGGGGAGCTGACAATGAGGGTAGAGGATAAGAGCATCAATATGAACGTACTACAGCCCTCAGAGGAAGGAAAAGGAAGCCCGGATGCAAGAGCTGCGAAAATCAGCGTAGAAACATGCCAGGGCAGTAGCTGCCGCAACAAGCCTAGGGTCAGACTTAAGGACCTAGTAACGCAGCATCTGAAGGAACATGAGGACCCCCCAAGAGGGAAGGAAAAGTCAAACCACCTTAGGAAGTGGTTGTGTCTGGGAGATGCACCCAAATGCACTCCCAGCATAACTTAGTTTTTTTTTTACTTTATTATTTTATTTTTATTTTTATGCATTAGGATTAGAATTTATTTTATTTCAGGATTAGATTAGCTTTCAGATTTTTTTGGAAATTTTTTTAATTATTTTTATTGCTATTTCAATTTATTTCATTTTAGGTTTAGGAACATAAGAGCAGGATTAAGAAGGGCCCATCAAGAAGCTTGCCCCCCATCCTATTAAGACAGCAGTCAGCGCAGCAATGCGTAACGGCTAGTTGGCTGTAAACGGCTTCGAAAATAACGGGCAGAAAAATCCGTAACGTTCGCAAGAAAATCGGACTATTGGGTATTTAATGGTGCCCCGGCACCTCTCGACAGCTCCTATATATACCCCACTCACTCACTCACTCCATTTTACTTTACTTTCATCTTCTTGCTATCTTCTTTCTGATTCCCATGCTCTCTCATTATTTCCCTTTCTAGTTTCAGCTACATGCAATCGTTCACATGGCATCAGCATCAAAACAAAAACCCACTTACCAGAGATTTTGCTACAAAGAGGACGAGGAGAGATAAAGAAACAAGTTCTCTAAGCAGGCAGTATGGGAGGAGCAAGGCTTCCATTACACACGACAAACGGGAGACAGTGGTCTAGAGCCTGCCCTGTTCCGAACCATTCACAACAAGGGGTGGGAGACGTTCGCTCAGCAGCCAGAGATAGTGTAACACCCGGGTTTATTATATTTTGTGTGTTAATGACGTTGTTCCAACCCTTTTAAGCTTTGTATGAACTTGTTTAACTTTGTTCTTCTGTTCAATATATTTTTACTATCTCTTTTCATTTTTTGATTGTTAGATCTAATCTTTGTTTGCATGAGAATGTTAAACATCATCAGTTACATTGAGATGTATGGTGACAAGTTAGGTTAACAAGCGATTACAACGAGAGTGGAATGAGGATACAATGAGAGTTGATCCACTTGCTCAAAGAGTTGCAGTTTTGACGAACAACGAGAGTTGTGGTTAATCTACATATTTGCATCATCAGTTGAGAGTTGATTGGAAGTTAGTAAGCAAGCTTAACCCTTTATGTGTTAAATGTGCCAACATATTGTATTTCCTTGTTGTACTTGACATTCTGCCAAACAAAATTGATAAAGGAAAGACTATAACATTATTCAAGAAAATAAAACATAAAATCCTAAAACAATAAACCTAATAAAAGTATTTAGCTCATGTTTGAGCCTAAAACATCTATAATAAATATATAAGAGAACATGACAGTTTATCAAGCAAGGGAAAAGAAAGAATCAAGCGTCCTTGATGTTCTCCTCTAAGATCTCTAACTTTGCTACAGGTCATGCACTCCTCAAGCCTCCCTCGATGATTCTCGTCGTGTGGAGACTCCTCTATAACTTCATCTTCGGTGGTTCTCTGATAGCTAAAGACTAAGGGCTGTTGTTGGACTCGTGAGAGAGCTTGGCAATGGGGGTGAAAGTGCGTTGGTAAAGAATAAATAGTACCAAGAAGAGTCTTTTGCGTGCAAGTATGTACGGTCTTCCAAGTAATACAATAGCAAGCTGGGTTATCAATACCACAAGGATTGGTCAAGAGTTTAATTGCTTACTCGTTTTACTTGTCAAAGAAAAGTTTGCTTGTTTTGAAGTTGGTTTTGAAAGCAAGTTGAAAAAAAGGAAATAAAAGACAACATCATTGGCAATAAGAGTTTTAAAATGAATGATGAGTGTTGGAAATGGATGCATGGTTTTCATGCTATTCATGTCATGCCAGCTTTTAATAAATGTTGTCTTGGCATTGTTTTTCGAGTAGATTCGAAGGTGGCATTGCCTCCCTCGATGGCAATGCCCTGAGTTAACTATGCAAAAAAATTATATCTCTATAAAACAAATTTTTCATAAATTTATTTGATTAAGTCCCAATCTTTTGCTCATAAGGGGTAGATTTCACTCTTAAAGTAAGTTCATCTACTTGAACATCTTCTCTCGAAGCATCTTGCCTTAGAATATAGCATTTGTTCGTTGTTCTCTAACTCGGTTAAGATATTAAGGTTCAATAAGTCAACAAAACCAGCTCTTGCTTGGCATCGTATTTGTGAAAACAATTAAGATCATGCCAAATATGAAAAACAATGTAATCGCATTTCCAATTATTAAAAGCTAAACATACAAAATAGCATTCAACGAAAACATCCCTCACCAACTATTAAATTAGTTCATGGTGTGGGTTTCTAACCAAAAAAACATAATCGTATCTCAACATCACCATCTTAAATAAAAATAAAAATAACTTAAACAAAGAGAATGGGTGAGAATGGGAGTCTCTCAATGCAGCCCTTCAGAATCTAGGTTCTCGGTCAACCTTGGTCAAACATCTCCTTGATGTAGCCTCCTAAATTTGATTGATTTCCTTTAAATAGGCGCACGAAAATGACCTAGGATAAGCTTTGAATTTGAATTTGAACGCTCGAGGATAAGGGATGTGTTCATCTTATCCCTCGTTTGAATCCAAAGGTTGATGTCATCATTGGTTCATCGTCCGCTCGACCTGGCATCAAACATCTCTTCTCTGGAAACCGGTGCTTCGGCAATTTTTAGTCCTGCGCTGCCAACAGCTAGTGGTATTCTCATTGTTCCCTTCCTGCACTAATCTGCTCTATTATGCATGTAATCATGCCAACAAACCACCCTTCACACTGGCATAGCCAGATTCAAAACTCCTTATGCAAATGCATGCAATTAACAACTAAATGCATCTAAATGTACTAAAAAACAAGCAAAGATACCGTAAAATAGGCATAAATATCAGTAGTTTTGAGGAGGTAACACTCCTCCAAACCTAAATCATTGCGTGTCCTTAAGTAATGCAAATAAACTAGGAAAAACGAAATATTATGAAAATAGTACCTTGGCAAAATTTTGGTTGGAATGCCAACAAGTGCTGGAAAGCAAAAGTTGGTTCTATTTCTGTCCTCAGGTATCCCAGTGAAATAATGCCAAGCAGATAGGAAATTCAAGTGCAACAATATAACTCTAGTCTAAGGGCATGAAGAGTTCATGAGTGTGGGCAATATGCATCAAGTATCCTTTTACTCCCTTATTCGATTTTACTACCTAAACTTAGATTTTCTTTTTTTTTTCTTTTATTCTTGCGAAGAGTTTTTGTTGGCATTAATTTAAGCTTGCTTCGTGACATTGTTTGGCGTGAGAAATAAGAGAAAGCATACCATGAATCCCCAAGTAACTTCTTATCCCTAAGGTAGTGGAGAGTTCAATTTTTTTCTTGCTTGGCTAAACATTATTGCGTTATTTGTTTCTTTTTACCCTGGCATCAACTTTTTTTCTTTTTTTTACTCTGAGCTTAGTTTAAAAAAATCTAAGTTTGCTCGGGAACTAGATGCATACTACGTATTAGGTGAAAGTTCAATTCCCTAAACTAGAGATCAATTGTCAAGCTACTTAGAATTACTATTTTGCTGGCATAGGTGACTTAAAGATTAATTTCTTCTTTGGACAGACGTCTAGATCAAATTAAGCTTGCCAAAAAAAGTGTTAACATTCTTTAAAAGTAAACTGAGGTAAAATTTTCTTTTTCTTTTTTATGGTCCGACATGCAAAGCTAAACTATATGGCATTCATGGCATGAAAATAGAATTGAAAAAATGAAATGCGTGACATGGCATAAATGTGAGGAAATGTGCACCTCCAAACCCAAGATGTTTGTTGTCCTCAATGCATGAAAACAACACATATATACAATTAAAAATAGAAAAATAAAATGCTTGAACATAAAAATGTAATGTAATGCAAAGGAGTTCAGGAAGAAGAGGACTCCCCCTCGGAGGCTTCCTCTCGTGTGACATGAGTCTTCCTCTTAACAAAGCTTCCACAATTAGGAGTTTTGCATTTCACTCTCGGCATGGCTGACTTCTAGGCGGCAGTTGATGTAGGGGTTTCATTAACAATCTGCACCGACTCTGATGTGGTAGGAGTGGCGGCAGACTCAGCAGGGGTAGAAGATTTCTTCTAGACATCCTCAACAAATTTCTTGGTAGTGTCGGTCTTGGCGGATTCAACTTGAACAGGGGAACCAAGTTCGGTGGCATCAGACGGTACGAGACTGTGAACTGGGTTATGGACTGGACTGTGAATTGGGCTATGGATTGGACTAGCTGGCATGCCATTGTCACCGGTAAAGAGCTCTTTCAGGAAGGCGAGGAACACGGGCATGACTCCTGGAGACAAGGTTACAAGAGCCTCCTTGATGGCTACATCCATGGCATGGGTGTATGATGAAGCCATGAAAGCTTGAAGAGATTTGTTCGACTATTGAAAAAGAAAGAGATGGAAGATTGTGTTTCTTTATTTTCTTGCTTGGATAAAGAAAGAAGAAAGTGAATGGGTGATGAACGGCTAGGGTAGATGAAGTGAAGGTTGAGTGTGTAATAGGGTTTAATGAGTGTTTGAATTAAAGAGGGTAATGATGGTAAGTAGTGTGCTTGGGGAAGATAAAAAGGTGATTTGATAAGGTGATACGTGATAGGAAAGGGTAAGAGAGATACGGATAAAAAGTGATAAGGGTTTAAGTTGAGTTTAAACTCAACTTATCTGGTCAATTTGACGGCTAGGGTTTCACTCTCTTACTTAGCGAGCAAGCTAGGGTAAATTACTTCTTCCCAAATTACTTCTGATGCATGCCAAGTTGGGCATTGGCAGCACTGCTGGCACACAGAACTATCTTAACTCACACTCGTATCATGCTCTCTTTTACTTTTCCATTATTCCTAAATCTGATCACACACAATGAAAACCTTTCAAAGTAGTAAAAGAAAAATTAAAACTAAAAGAAAAATAAACAAATAAAGAAAATGCTGAAAAAGAAAACTCTATAATCCTAATATTTACAAAAAGAACTAAACCATGATGATGTTACATTATTTCTTCCAAGAGGATAACCTCCTTGGCATTCTACTGATTGTCTTCCCAATAATGCTTTAGACGTTGACCGTTCACCTAGAAAATTTCTCTCGTCTTTAGATTTTTTATGTCCACCGCTCCATGAACATTTGGCTTTACAACTTCAAAATGGCCTGACCATATTGACTTAAGCTTACCTAGAAATAATTTAAGCCTCGAGTTAAACAACAAAACACGCTGACCTACTTCAAATTTTCTTTGCATGATTCTCCTGTCATGCCAGCGTTTTGTTCTTACCTTGTATAGTTTAGCTTTCTCATAGGCTTGTAATCTGAATTCCTCCAACTCGTTTAGGTCTAGTAACCTCTTTTCTCCAGAAGCCCTCCATGCCATATCAAGTGTTTTAATAGCCCAATATGCATAATGCTCTATCTCTACCGGAAGATGGCATGTTTTTCCAAACACAAGTTTAAATGGAGAAGTGCTCAAGGGAGTTTTAAATGATGTTCTGTAAGCCCACAAGGATTCATCTAGTCTCAAAGACTAGTCCTTCCTTGATGGACTCACGATTTTTTCAAGGATATTCTTGATTGCTTTGTTGGAAATCTCGGGTTGCCCGTTTGTTTGAAGATGGTATGTCGTGGTAATCTTTTGCTGAATTTTGTATCTACACAAAGCTCTGGAGATTGGTTTACACTGAAAATGGGTACCCTCATCGTGAATAATCATTCTAAGGGCACAAAATTGATTAAAAATATGTTTGTGCAAAAATTTGGCAACGGCCTTGGCATTGCTTGTTGGCAATGCCACTGACTCAACCCATTTAGATACGTAATCCACAACTACAAGAATATATAGGTTACTATTGAGTGTGTAAAAGTTCTATATTTTACCCCCTATTTAACCCATATTTCTGCTGCATTCAAGCATAATTCATTGCATATTAGGATAGATTTCCTTCATACATCACAATTATATTAAATGGCACAGTTTCTACTGAAATTGGTTACTTTTGCAGGTAGCTGTTGTAGCAGACCCAGGGCAGTGGAGAAGCAGAGCTGGAACAAAAGACTGCAGACGAGAAGGACGAAGCCGCCATGGCAGCCAATGACGACAACAATAATGAAGGGAAGAAGTGAAGTGGAGCTCGACAGAAAGAGGAAATTAAGCAGGCCTGTCGTGAAGCACTCTTATATTTTTCTGAGCCCTAGATCAGAATGAAGGCCAAGCCCAAAGTTCAAGGAATAAATTCCAAGCAAGAAGAGAGGATGAATTAAAGACATCTACTTTGGAGATTTAGTCTTTAATAGAGTTGCACTTTAATTTAAACTTGTATTCTTGCCATTTTAGAAAACTTGAACCCAAGGCCTATATAAAGGCA
This sequence comes from Hibiscus tridactylites, assembly GCA_958450335.1. Lineage (NCBI taxonomy): Eukaryota > Viridiplantae > Streptophyta > Magnoliopsida > Malvales > Malvaceae > Hibiscus > Hibiscus tridactylites. The sequence continues at coordinate 73,504,582 of OY288279.1, forward strand.
TGTAATTCGACCTAGGGAATGATATCTTACTCTCTAGCCGTCTTCTCCTAAACCCTAGTCGTTTTTTCCCTTTCTCATCATGTTCTAAACTTCCCTTAGGGCTAAGGGTTGATTATGTAAAGTAGTTGCAAGGATTGCATTGTTTTAGGATTTTTTCTGTTCAATAAAATAGACTTCAAGTTTGCTTATTCTGGTTTTCAACATCTTGCAAGAGTATCGGGAGAGCATTGTGAGATTACACATTTACTTAATATCGGAAGAGTTAAGTATACGAAAGGAATAAGTACGGGTTCTCCGGTTTATGGTTGAACTATCTCAGACCTAGGGATAGTACGAGGTTAAGTGGCTAAAGAAGAATTCAACAACATCGGTGTTCATCCTTCGATTCACGCCGGGACGTATCATCAAAGACGTGTTCATCAACAGACTTGGACCTAGGGATAGGCCAAGGCATAGCAGGGATTCTTGCCAAGCTTGAAGTACTGAGTTGTGTGTTCGCTGTCACGACAAACAATTAAACTCTTTCTTTTCCCTCTTGTGCAGCAATCCAAGGTTAAAGTTATTAGCCTAGTCCCTGTGGAGACGATATCCGATACTTACGTAACACTTTACTACTTGTGTCATGTACACTTGCACTACATTGCGATAGACTCTTTTACACGCAACAGTTGCAAAATAATGGGGGAAATGGACCCATAAAGTATATCCCCCATACATCAAATAAATCCACGGGCATAATATTTTAGAGCGACGGTTGAAGTCTGACAGAGATGTTCCCCGTCCATTGTCACCGGTCAAATGCCTTGGCATAATTCTGGCGTCTTTGTATAGTGTGGGCCAAAAATATCTGGACTATAGCACTTTGGCAACAGTTTTCATTCCGGCAAAATGTCCTCCAGAGGGAGCAGCGTGCCATAAATGCAAGATGTTATAATGCTCCTCTTCTGGAACACATCGCCTTATAACTTGGTCAGCACATTGTTTGGATAGAATCAGCTCGTCCCAGTAGTAATACCTAACTTCTCGAAGAAATCTTTTCTTGGCATTATATGACAAGTCTAATGGTAGATTGTTGATTACCAAATAGTTAACCGTGTCAGCGTACCATGGCACGGCATTGAAACTTGTTTGGGAATTCATCTCTTATGGAAACAATCTTACCATCGTCAAGGTGATGCACTAGGTGTGATAAGTGATCAGCCACTAAATTCCCACTGTCTTTCTTATCTCAAATCTCAAGGCACTTTAGTGTCGAGTTATCTGTATACACAACAACCTTATTACCAACCATATAATATCTAAATTTGTCAAAAGCAAATACAACAGCTAGAAATTCTCTCTCTATTGTGGTGTAATTGAGTTGTCCTTCACTCAAAGTTCGGCTAGCATAGTAGATGGCATGAAAAAACCTTGTCATGTCGTTGTCCCAGTACTGCTCCAATGACATAGTCGTTGGCATCACACATGAGTTCAAACGGCTTACTCCAATTCGGTGCTACAACTATAGGGGCGTTGATCAGTCACTCCTTAAGTTCCTGAAAAGCTCTCAAACAAGCATCATCAAACATAAAAGGGGCATTATGTTCTAATAGTGAGCACAAATGTTTAGAAATTTTAGAAAAGTTTTTAATAAATCAGCGATAAAAACCTGCATGACCTTGAAAACTTCTTATACCTTTGACACTTGCAGGTGGTGGCAACTGTTTAATTTCCTCCACTTTTTCCTTGTCGACTTCCAAGCCTCGCTCGGTTACTTTATGACCTAGAACTATTCCTTTTTTCGCTATGAAGTGGCATTTTTATCAGTTCAAGATCAAGTTGGTCTCTATGTATCTTTTCAAAACAAGATCTAGACTCTTTAAACATTCATCAAATTTCTTACCAAAGACCGAGAAGTCGTCCACAAAGACTTCCAAGTTTTGCTCAATCATGTTTGAAAAGATAGACATCATGCAACGCTACAATGTTGTCAGTGCATTGCACAAACCGAATAGTATCCTCCTAAAGGCGAATGTCCCAAATGGATAGAAGAATATGGTCTTTTCTTGGTCCTTTAGAGCTATGGCAATTTGATTATATCCTGAATAACCATCTAAGAAGCAATAGAAAGCTTTACATGCCAATCTGTCCAACATTTGGTCCATGAAGGTCAACGAGAAGTGGTCCTTTTTGGTGGTATTGTTCAGTTTCCTGTAATCCATGCACACTCTCCATCTGGTGATAGTTATGGAAGTGATTAACTCATTCTTGTTGTTTTAAACCATGGTCATGCCACCTTTCTTTGGCACGCATTGTACCGGGCTAGCCTACGAGCTATCAGATATGGCATAGATTATTCCAACATCCAACAACTTGATAATCTCCTTCTTGACTACTTCTTTCATGCTTGGATTCAGTCTTCTTTGGCCTTCAATGGTTTTGCCATGATATTCCTCTAGGTTTATCTTGTGCATGCATATGGTTGAGCTAATACCTCGGATGTCTGCCAAGGTCTAACCCAACACTTGCTTGTGTTTACTTAAAACTTCCAACAGTCTTTCCACCTGATCATTGGTTAGATCAGTGGCAATGATTACTGGCAAAGTTGAGTGCTTACCTAGATAGCATATTTGAGGTGGTCCGGCAATGGTTTCAACTCCAATTATGGTGGTTTCTCTATTGATGGCTTAGGTGCCTTCATCTCTCTATCAGCCAACTCTAGTGACTCAGAATAGCTCACTGCTTCAGCTTCAAAAATTTCTTCTTCATTGTCGGTCTCGTTGGCATCATCGTCAATTTCTTAGCACAATTGTGCCATGTCCATCTTGAAGATGGACTCGATCCTATCTTCTGCTTGGCATTCTTTTGATTAATCTACACATTTCAAAGCTTGAAGCACATTAAATGTAACTTGCTGCTCATTCATGTGCATTGTTAATTCTTCTTTATGTACATCAATCAAAGCTCTACTAGTAGCAAGAAAAGGTCTTCCCAATATAATTGGGATATTACGATCAACTTCATAATCTAAAATAATAAAGTCGACTGGAAATATGAATTTATCTACCTTTACCAACACATCCTCAATCTTACCTTAGGATGTGTGAAAGATTGATCCGCCAACTAAAGTGTCACGTAGTGGGCCTTGATTCAATGCCAAGCTTCCTAAACACTGACATCAGCATCAAGTTAATGCTAGCCCTCAGGTCACACAATGCCATATCCATGAATCTATTGTCAATGGTGCACGGGATAGTGAAACTCCCTAGATCATTCAATTTTGGTGGCAATCGATTGAGTATCCTGACGTTGCATCCTTCAGTAAGAGCTATAGTTTCAAAGTCTCCCAGTTTTCTTTTTTTTGGACAAGACATCTTTCATGAATTTTACGTAATTGGGCATCTACTTGAGTGCTTCCACTAGTGGAAGATTAATCTGCAATTGCTTTAGCACTTCTAAGAAACACTTAAATTGTTGATGCTACCTATGCTTTTGTAACCTTTGCGGAAAGGGTGGAGGTGGATAAGCATATGCGAGTTTTGTTGGCTTTGTCAATAGTTTGTTGGCATTAGACTGTTGTATGGCATCATTCTACACGCTGGTATCAGTCTGTTTATTGACATTAGTCTGATGGCTGGCAATGCTTCCATCCTCTTCTTTATTATCTGGCTCCCGTGGTTCATCTAATGGTCTTTTCTCTTCCTTTTGACATTAAACTGACTGGTTGTTGAATGTCTCAACCTTGCATTGCTTACCAATCCGAAGTGTTACAGCTTTGCGTTGTTCATTGTTTCTCTGCCTAGCGTCTTTTGTGTCACTTGGCAAAGCTCCCTAGGGTGTGTTGCTGAGTGCATTGGCAATCTACCCAATCTAGACCTTCAAGTTTCGCATTGAAGTTGCCAAACTCTAGACATTAGCATCATTCCTCTTCATGTATTCTGTCAAAGTCCTCTGGTTGTTCCTTTGCCCTGCATGAAAGTTATTTTGTTCCCGCTGCACATCATTCTGATTGACTCCTAGCATGGCATTGTTGTTTTGTTGTTGGGCATTTTATTGGTTGGATCCTTGATTTCCCCGAGTTAAGTTTGTGTGTTGCCTCCATCCTGCATTATAATTATTTGAGTTAGGATTAAAATTGCAATTTATGTTGCCAACATAATTTACCGACTCAAGGTTGGCAGGGCAATCATCCATATGGTGGCTCTCTCCATAGATGGTGCAGAATGGTTCTAATGTCTTCACTTCTTGAGGCTCATTTATCTTTTGCAATGTTCTCACCGTACTAGTGAGGTTAGAAATCTCAGCATGGATGGACGTTAATTCATCAACCTTCAATTTCCCACTGGTTTTATTTCTGATACCTAACCTAGCAACAGGGTACTCAAAATCATTGACTGAAATTCTTTCAAGGATATCCACAGCCTTCGTATAGTTCTTGTCAAGCAATGAACCGACTGTCGAAGTATCAACAACAGTCCTCATTTGTGCATTTAATATGTTGTAGAAAGTTTGTATTTGGGTCTAATTTGGAAATCTATGCATAGGAAACATTCTCAACAAATCTTTAAATCTTTCCCAAGCATCATATAAGGTTTCATCCTTAGCCTGCCTAAATGTAATAATCTCGCCATGTAGCTTGGCAATGAATGTTGGCGGCTGGAAATGCGTCGAAAACTTCTGTCATAGGTCCCCTCGTGAGGTGACTGAACTAGGTGGAAAAGAATTGAGCCAAGTCTTGGCTCTATCTCTCAAGGAAAAAGTGAATAATTTCAGCTTCACAGTATCCTCTAATACTCTAGGCTGCTGAAATAGCTGTCATATCTCTATGAATTGCTTCAAGTGTTGCCTTAGGTCTCCAGTGAGTGCTCCATCAAATTGCCCTACATTTAAAAGAGTTTGAATCATTATCGTGTTAAGTTCAAAATTTGATGAATTTACCTCGGTGCCAATCACTCATTGCATCAAGTTATCAATGTTTAGTGCCGAGTGTTCTCGTATAGGTCTCTCTATGGCATCATCCACTACGGGTGCGGCAGGGGCAGCCGATATCCCTCTATGTATAGGTGGATCTCCTTGATTCTGTGGGACGCCCTATACTCCTCCATTATCGTTTTGAGCCATCTCTCTGATTTTCCTTTTCAATTTGTGGTATGTTCGTTCAATTTTAGGGTTAAATGGTTGATAGTTTGTAGGACGATTCCTGCTCATACACCGAACAAAATAGATAAGTAAAATAAAATAAAAACATTAAAACTCCGTTGCAATCCCCGACAACAGCGCCAAAAACTTGTTGGACTCGTGAGAGAGCTTGACAAACGAGTGAAAATGCGTTGGTAATGAATAAACCGTGCCAAGAAGAGTCTTTTGCATGCAAGTATACACGGTCTTCCAAGTAATACAATAGTAAGTTGAGTTATCGATCACACAAGGATTTGTCAACAGTTTAATTACTTACTCATTTTACTTGTCAAAGAAAAGTTTGTTTGTTTTGAAGTTTGTTTTGAAAGCAAGTTGAAAATAAGGAAATAAAAGACAACAGCGTTGGCAGTGAGAGTTTTAAAATGAATGATGAATGTTGACAAGGGATCCTGGTTTTCATGCTATTCATGTCATGCCATCTTTTAATAAATCATGTCTTGGTATTGTTTTCCGAGAAGATTCGAATATGGCATTGCCTCTCTCGATGGCAATGCCCTGAATTAACTATGCAAAAACTTTTATAACTCTATAAAAACTTTTTCATAAATTAATTTGATTAAGTATCAATCTTTTGCTCCCAAGGGGTAGATTTCACTCTCGAAGTAAGTTCATCTACTTGAACATCTTCTTTCGAAGAATCTCGCCTTAGAATCTAGCATTTGTTTATTGTTCCCTAAGTTGGTTAAGAGACTAAGGTTCAATAAGCCAACAAAGTCAGCTCTCGCTTGGCATCATATTTGTGAAAACAATTAAGATCATGCCAGATAGGGAAAACAATGTCATTGCATTTCCAATTATTAAAAGCTTAACATAGAAAATAGCGTTCAACGCAACCATCCCTCGCCAACTATTAAATTAGTTCATGGTGAGGGTTTCCAACCAAAAACCATAATTGTATCTCAAAATCACCATCTAAAATAAAAATAAAAATAACTTAATCGAAGAGAATGGGTGAGAAGGGGGTCTCTTGATGCAGCCCTTCATAATCCAGGCTCTCGATCAAGCTTGGTCGAACGTCTCTTAGATGCAGCCTCCTAAATTTGATTCTCGATCTCTGCTTGAGTTCCTTTAAATAGGCGCATGAAAATGACCTAGGATAAGCTTTGAATTTAAATTTGAACGCTCGAGGATAAGAGATGTGCTCATCTTCTCCCTCGTTTGAATCCTAGGGCTGACGTCATCATTGGTTCACCGTCCGCTCGACCTTGCATCAAACATCTCTTCTCTGCCAACCTTGCTTCGGCATTTTTTGGTCCTTCGTTGCCAACAACTACCATCATTCTCATCGTTCCCTTCATGCGCTAATATGCTCTATTGTGCCTACAATCATGCCAACAAACCAGATTCAAAACTCCTTATGCAAATGAATGCAATTAACAACTAAATGCATCTAAATGTACTCAGAAACAAGCAATGATATTGTAAAATAGGCATTAAAATCAGTACTTTTGAGGAGATAACAGTTGTTGTCTAAGATCAAGCTCCCTCTGTTTGTTGCCCAAGTCTCCTTTATATAGGCGGAGAAGCTAGGGTTTGGAAGCCCTAAAGTGCATGAAACCTCTTAAAGAGGGTCTTGCTTTCCTGTGTCATTTAATGAGTTACGTATCCAATGAGAATCCACGTGTGCCATAGTCTGATTCATCTCTAGCTCTATTGGCTTGTCAGCTCCATACGAGAGGGATGTCACTCTTCTGCTCCAGCGCTCTTTTGCCTCAATAGCTTCCTGCGAGAGGGATGTCACTCTTCTGCACTACCGTCCCCATTAAATGCATCAAAATATAAACATTAAAGCACATGCAAAATTTTAAAAATATTTTACAATATGTTTTTAATTACTATTCAAACTCATTATTAATTTAGGAAAAATAATAGTAAAAGGCATTCTACATTACTTTATAAGTTTGAAAATTGTTATCGTTCCAAAAATATTAAAGAAATACACTAAGAAAGGTAAAAACTAAAAACGTACCGTACTTAGGGCTTGGATTCCTTTTGATTCGTAGCATCCAAATAATTTAATGCCCCAATAATAAACTCTAATTCTTTCTATTGAACCTTAAATTTGGATAATTTTTGCATTTTCCAGCAGAAGAATAATCCTAGAAATATGATTTTCTTTGAATTAGTTTTCTAATTAATCTTAATCACATTTTACTTTAGTTGATGTCGTTCCATTTTCTCGCTTTACACATGTAAGCTGATTTGGATAATAAAAATGGCGTAGAAATTGAAAGAAAAAAAGTCAGGTTAGAGATTTCGTTAGCTTTTTAGTGGAGGGTGACCAAATTAATAGTGAAACATAATGCTAGGATGTGTTTTGACGAAAAATTAATTTGGTGGCCAAAGCATGAAAATGGGATAGTTTGATGACCACTCGTGTACATTTTTATAAATAATAACTAAATGTCACAAACTCACAATCTGACATGACCCGTGAAAAACAAATGTCGAACTTGAAAAAACACACTAGTACTACAAGTTGTCTAACATGGAAGTGGAACCACCATTTCGTCATGTAACTCGATCATGGCTCGATTTCAATAATGAGCTTACCAAAACATAGCTCGAATCTAGTAAAGATATGATCCGATCTTCACCCAAAACTGATATTACCCGAACTGGACTTAATATGACATCTAAAATGACCCGACCTGGAATCCATCTGAACTCAAATTAACTTGATAATTAACTGACTCGAATTCAAATCGTTTTGACCTAAACTTGGTATTGACCCGATCCAAGCCCGATCGACTCAAGTTGAACTATTGACTTGACCTTACATAAACCAAACCTAATTTGACCTAACTTGACTCAGCCTAAAATCTATCCAAACACTTAATTTTTTTTAACATAGTCGGCTTCAGTCATTCAAGAAAAGCACATATGCATGGAAGAAACATAAACAAAAAACCAAACAAAAGCACAAGCATATTGAACAAACACAAAAATAAAACGAAAAGACAAAATAACTAGACACACAGAACGCAAAGCAGCACAGAAAACATGGGAGGCACGACGGGAGGAGCGACAACTTCCAGAACCACCGAGGACAGAGGAGCAGAAATGGAGCAAGCTTAGCCTCTTCAACTGCTTGACATTCGGGGGGCACCGAGCATGGAGACGTGAGGAGGAAAGTAGCAAGAGGCCATCAACCAAGAACGACATCTGGGTCTGAGCTACGCCGTTGACGTATGGACAAACGAATGAGGGGAGCCGGATAACCACATCTGACCCAAACCACTGAGAGGAGCTGAGAAACAACGAGAAGAGGGGCCCCGAGACAAAAACCTTAGAAAATTATAATAGGGAGAGGAGAACAGAAAGAGGAGGAGAGAAGGCTCTCCTTTTACCCTCGATAAAGCCTCCATCTCACCGTTGTGGGCAGGGATTTAAATAGCGTTCGCGGTCGCGTTTTCGGTCGCATCGCGATTATCACGGTTACGGACATAACGGAGGCTATTGCGGTCATTGCGGGTGTCGCGATCGTGAATTTTTCTTAAATTTGCACAACTTAGTGTAAAATATATTATAACTATAAAAAGTCATTTTTAATGATATTTACGTATTTTCTAAGCAAAAATAAATATAAATTAAAATAGATTGAAAAATATTTATTATAAATTATAATTGTGAGATAGGAGATTAAATTTCTTACGATTTTATTAAAGATTTTTTCCATTAGCAAACTCAAAAATAATATATATATATATATATGTTTTAGGTAAATACCTAATTAAAAAAATATCAAGGTAAATATCAAAAATGGGAAATTTAAATTATAATTATAAAAAAAATTCAAACACTTATAAATGGATTTAATTGAAAGAAAATAAGACTTAGAAGCTCAATTGGAAGTTTTGTTATGGATTTGATGACTTAATTGAAAATGAAATAAAATAAAACATCTTAATTAAACTAAAAATCTGCCTTAAAGGACTAAATTATAATAGAACTAAAACGTTTAAGCCTCTCCAAAAATACATTAAAATTAGAACCCTTCTTCCCGCATTTACCCTTTTAATGTTATATCATCGTCTTCAACCCCGATTCTTTTTTTTCTCTGCAACTTTTTCCTCCTCCTCAGCCACCATCCGCGATTGACCTGAAAACGGGGATAGCGTCCCGCTATCGTCGCGCAGCCGCTATCGCGTTATTTCGCGTCCGCTACAGCCCGCTATCGTCGTGATTCCGTTTCTCACCGTAATTTTCTCCGATTGCGGTTTCGGACGGCGGCGCGACCGCAATTTCGCGGCCGCTATCGCGGTTGCGCTCCGCTATTTGAAACCCTGGTTGTGGGTTCGAATGGAGATCATGGCTGTCGGAGAAGTGGTGCCAACAAACAAACCAAAATAACATCGTCGAAACACCGGGACAAACAGAAAACTGAGAGCTTGAAAAGGAAAATGAGAGGGAAAAAAAAGAAATAAAAAGAAAAGGAGGGGGATAGGTGGCCAATCCCCGACGGAACATAAAAAAAGGGTTTAGGGGAGAGCGTTTAAGGTTGATAAGGGGCCGAATACTCATTTTACATCCCTAACTAGGCTGGTGGCACTTATAATATAATACTTATAATCAAGATTAAGATATAGGCTTAACATGTATGTCACATTGCGGGGAAATGTAGTCGCATGTAAATTCTTTTATCTTAAAACAACGAATGACTTTTAATATTGGAGTTTTAATTAGGGTTATAACGTTTTATCCGTCATTCATTTTAATGTGAATGACGGACATACAAAAAAATAGTGTTATAAGTTTACCCTTTAAAGTTTTAACTATAATTTTAAAAACACCCTTTATGTACACCTGGTTTCATCCGGCCAGTTTATTGGGCCCGGTACAAACCTGACAACACAATAACCCTTCTTACAACTCATTTTTAGAAAACCCAACTACATCTTTCACCCATTGCCCGCTAAGCCCAAAACTTTTTGTTTTGAATAGCAGCCCAAAACTTAAACAATCCTGATTAACCCTAAACAGTTTTTTAATAAATAAAAAATTATCGAGACTCGAATTCGTACAAAATAAGACAATATAAATATCATTAATCATTAGTTCAAAGTTCAGCCATCAATCGTCTCACCGCGTCAACAGTTATGGGCTGAAGATCTCTCTTATAGGACGTCCTAAAACAGAAGGGGAATCATGTTTGCTTCCGGGATTAATCCAGGTGCATGAGTCAGTATAACATCAAATTCATCTGAATAGGAAAAAGTTATTTTAATTGTTTTGTTTAATTATTTCTTTTTAAAAATGACATGTAATAGTAGAAGATTTATAATTTGAATTCCACGTCAACCATTTTTCTTTAAATATCTCGGTATAACTGGTTATTGCTTTTCTTTTAAAGTGTGAAAGTATTTGAAAGGACTGACCCAAAAGGTTGAATTAAATTAATTCAATTCAATCAATAAGTTTTTTTGTTCGGTCCATTCAATAAGTTCAACAAACGAGTATGATTTAACTATCTTAAATAATTAAACTTTGTTAAGAATATTTATCGATGTGGATGTCTATCATAATAAGAATTTTATTATGGATATTTGACTTATTTTATTATTAGGAATATTATCGATATTAGTTAGAGTTTAATGTATTATATACTTCTTATGCCTATAAATAGATGATTTACTGAAGTCATTATACACACAATTCTATATTTGAGAATAATACAATTCTTTCTCTTTCTCTCATCTCTTTGTTCTTCTTGTTCTTCGTTCTTGTTCTTCTTTATTTTATTCACAACACATTATCAGCACGATACTCTAACCAACTAAAATCCTCACAATTTGAATCCCAAAAGAATTAATTTTAGGGTGAATCGAAGATAAGTTCTTTTTCTTTTTATTTTGTTTATTAATTACCTTTCTCATGATTTTTTAATTTTTTTTTGGACTTAGTGTAACCCAATAGTAGCGGTGATTTCACTAAAATAATATTTTTATTGTTATTATTCACTAATTACCTTTCTCATTTTTTTTCTCTTGAGTGCAATCCCTCATCAAATTCATCATAGAATCGTGAGTACCCATTCATCAAAGAGCACGACTATTCTCATTGCATCGCTCTCTGCATTATTCGAAAATTGAACCCGAATTTGTACATGGCTCTTCATAGTACAGTGGAAGATATAATGATCTAGTAATTTCACCTATTACCTAATTTGTTCGGTAATTGCTTGGTATGTTTTCTCGATATGTTATCTAACATATTGATGAGAATTGATATTTTAACCATCTTTTGAATTTTACATGATATGTTTTCAATGGCTTAAAAAATTATGACTTGAATCAAGATAAATCTAAAGAAGTTTGTTTCTTCAATATGTTTATATTGAGATCAATATTTATTTACGTTATTCTATTAATGAGAGTTTATATTTTTAACCGTGTGTTAAGTTTTACACGTGTTTAAATAGCTTGGAAAGAGACATGATATAAAAAGACATGTCTTGGTCATTTGCTATGTCTCCACTGTTCTTGAGAGGAAAATCTATATCGGTAAGCTCTATATTTATTTTTATTTTTATTTTTATTCTTTAAATTATGATTTTAAAGTGCGATAAATCATGGTGATTTTGCTCAAAAGCAATAATTTTTCTATGTCGAAAAACTTGACTATTGATTTTTCCCAAGTTCAAGTTACAAAATTTCGTCTTATCCAAAAGGTTTTATGGGAGGCATCCCTGAAGTGAATGCAAGCATGATGTTTTATCCATGCAATTAATGGATTTGTTTCATTCCCTGAAGTGAATACAGACATGGTAAATCATTATTCAATTAGAGACATAATTTTGATATAATCCAAGTATATTGACTGGACATCTCGTTCTGCGAGGCTATTGGTCTCAAAGGAGGTTTTTAAAGGACCTTGTGGATTAGTTTAACAATGTCGCGTACGAGGATTAAATCTTTATTCTCTGTGATAAGAATATTTAAAAAAGGTTTCAAAGGCCCGCTGGCTCTACTCCATTCCCTGAAGTGAATGTGAGATTATATTACGAAAAGAATAAAAGTCACATTAGAAGTTGTGATCGTGATTGAAACCATGAATATAGACATGGAAAATGTGTTCATTTTAAGGATACTTCTACCCACCGGTAGTGAGGTTATAAGGATGACAAGAGTGATAAAGATCATTCTAATGAAATAAAATTCTTTTTATTACCAATACGATGTTACAAACCATTGGTCTCGTACTTGTCGTACATTGAAAAATCAACAATTATTGAGTGATAAAGGGAAAAATAGAAGCAAATTTTGTTTGCGAAAAATGACGAATATGATATTGGTCCAACTTTATTTGGACATTGTTGGTCCAACTCATTTGGACGTTGTTGACTTTCTTATAACCCTCGAAGGGAATAAATCATCTTCTAATTATTCTCATAACTTTGAAGAAAATAATTTATCTTTTTATTTATTTTTCTTTATGTTTATTTACTTTACCCACATTAATTATTTGTGTTTTATGTTTATATATTTTGATATTTATTTATTTTGTTTAACATGATTACTTGTCAAATATAATCTATGGTGACGATTTATGCTCAACATAAGCATAAGATATATTTTCTCATTTAAATGCGAGGGAATAATATGAGTATTATATCTCAAAGTACTGAAAAATATTGATGCTCTAGAAGAGCAATGAATTCTTGAGAAAAAGCACATTATGAAAAGTGTAGAATTGTAAATATTGCAATAATTACCGCTAATGGTAATAATATCGTCACCACTAGAAGTAGAAATTTTAAGAGAGCAATATGAGTTCATAAAATATCCATTTTGGGAATTATAGATAACATATGTTATCAATTGGCATTTGAAATAAGCCAATGTAAATATAAATTCGGTAGCTAAAAGATTAGTTGAAAGCTCTAGAAGAGCTATATATTGCTCTACCCAAAGATAATTTCCATTGAAAGCTCTAAAAGAGCTAAAGACATTTCTATTCAAATGAACAATTTTGATGGTCGTACTTGGCATGTACGAGTGAGATTAAATCACATGTTATGGTAAACCAGAAGTTTACGAAATTCAGAAATGTATATACACACTTGTATATAATTGGTATGATCGGTTAGACCATCCTGATCAATAATGATGCGAAAGCTATTGAGATTTATATGCACATTTATTAAAAGAATCTAAAGTTCTTGTGGTGCTTGTTCTCAAAGGAATTGATTAAATTCCACTTATTGAAAGAACACGAAAATTTTGTGTTGCATGTTCTCAAAGGAAATGATTAAGATCTCACTTACCAAAAGAACTTGAAGTTCTTGTACTAAAGTTGAGATTCCATGTCTTGCATATCTGAATGAAATACGAGCTAATATATCCGCAAATATATAAAATTTTATATGATTTTAGTAGATGCATCTACATTGTTTTATCAACTTACAACCAGAAGTTTGTGAGATTGATTATAAAAATATTCAGATTATGCAGTTAGACTATTCGTCTTGCAAAAGCTAGTGGGTTTATATTTTAGGCTATATTAGTTGATACGAAGCCTATTGATTATGAAAAATACAATTTAGTAAAATTTCTATTGGATGCATCTTCTTTAATAGCTAAACTGTGAGAACAAAATTTATATGGTATTTTCATATATAAGCACTTATACGCATCAAGCCAACGAGTTATAATAAACTCCTTGTTATGATTGGTTTTTTGTCAGAAGCCGTACATTTCTCATTTTATAATTTTTGAATGTGTGATATATTGTTGAATTGCTCCGCCACAATACACAAAATGGGTAAATAAAAAGGGTTGAGAATATATATTGAGTATGAGCCTCCTTTTTATGTTTAAATTCTTAAACATTAATTGGAGAATCATTTATGACATGATTTTTCTCAACATTAGAGGGAGATAATAATCAGCTGGATAGAGGAAAATGAGTTATCATTATCTAGATCATCGTATATGAACTAGATGTTCATAAGACAATTCATGTTATTACATGTCAACTACCAGACATATTTACTGATCTAATGAGAGTAATTAAGTCTCATATACCACGGAAATGCTTCAAGTTTAAATTACATGTTAGAGCGAGAGGACGTAAATCATGCCTGAAGCATGATAGTTGAAATGGTTCCAATGATTAAAATTCTCGTAAATAAAAAACTATATGAGATGGTCATATATTGGAGGCGGGTGCTCTTGAAGAGACCCAAATCATAACTAATAATAAAACTCTAGAAGAGTTTCAGCTACCTGAAATAAAGATTTAAATCTTGAAGAGATCTCGATGAGTTATGTTACTACGAGAATGGAACCAAAATAGAAAAGTTGTCGACAACGATTTTGCAAACAATTTTACATAAAATACTTCTATAGAAGTAAAGAAAGAAAACGAGGATCTTGTATAAGAATCTATAGATGTTGAAATGATTGGCTAATATAGAAAGACGCTTTTAACTTCTAAAAGAGAAGTATTTTGACCATCAGTCTAAACACCTAAAGTTGTAATGCAAGTGAGACACAAATAAGTAGTCGTAAATACGACTTGAATTATAATTTATGAAGAGTTTTTGGTGGATGCAATTACTTTGGCAGTTATGAAATATTTTATATGCGTCTAATCATTTTGTAGATCCCTATAAAAGGAAAGTTATCCTTGACGAATTTAAAATGCTAGAAGCATTTGAAAATTACCAAAGAAATTTATTTAGACATGTCTCATTGAATATTTTGGCGCATTTGGTATAATCGCCTTAGTGAATACTAATTAAGGAAATATTGTAAGAATGATAAGATTTCATTATATATTTTTATAAAGGAGTTTTGGATCAAGATTGTAAAACCTATGTTTGATTTTGATATAATTAAATCATTGAGAATTATTTTGTAAAACTTAAAATTAGTTTTTAAGTCCCTTAATAAGTTTTTAAAACACCAACACTTTGAACCTGATTTATAAAACTCAAACTCAAAATATTTTCTAAATGTTCCAAGGCAAAACCATCCAAAAACGTCCAGGCGTATCGATACAGCACCTAGCGTATCGATACCATTTTGCCAAACTTGGTCACTGTCGACATCTGTATCGATACCCTAAACCCTCGTATCGATACGGCCCTGTGTTAAAATTCAAAGAGTTTGAATACGGTACCGATACGGCTAACCCCCGTATCGATACGGGCTTTGTAATTTTTTAATATAAGTCAGTTTAAAAAAAATATATGACCGTTGGTGTCAGTTGGTTGGTAACCAAACTTTAAAAGTTTGTTGACCCGTATCGATACGCCAAACTCCCGTACCGATACGGAGTTGGACAGTGAGCTAAGTTCAGAAAATAGTATCGGTACGGCCCTTGCCGTACCGATACCCCGTACCGATACGCTTACACGCGTATTGATACCCCTGTATTAAATGTGCACAACGGCTCTTTCTTTTTTGAGACAGGTACCGATACCCATTCCCGCGTACCGATACCGGTAGCTGCAGAAGTGCATTTATGGTGGTAAGAGAGGGTTCCAACGGCTCCATTTATGTTCCCAACCACCCAAACGGCTAGAAATCAATGAGAAGGTATAAAAGAGACATCCAAAAGCTACAGCAACAACTATTGAACATCAAGCAAACACTTATTCATCAAATCCAAGCAATTGTGCCAAATTTCATATTTATCTAGAAATCCCAATTTGTGTTCTTCATTCATACTTTGTAAAATTGGGTTGAGTGCTTGTATTGGGGCTATCATTTGTATTGAGAGATACCTTATTAGCCTACAAAATTCTTTGTTCTCTTGTGTGAGGGTTGGGTTGATTTTTGGGTAGAAAAATCAACCGAAATTGTAAAGGGTTGCCTCCTTGTCCTAGAAAAGGGGAAGATCAATTTAGTAAATTGTTGCAAATCCTTAGTGAGACTAAGGTAGTGGATGTAGAGTTCATTTGGAACTTGAACCACTCTAAATCCCTTGTTCTTCAATTTTTATTTGCCAATTTCCACCACAATCCTTTAAAATTCCAATTCACCCCCTCTTGGTAATTATCGATCTTTCGATCCACTCAATAATTGGTATCAGAGCTTAACTCTTTGAGGATTAACAACCACAAGAGGAGATCCTTGGAAGAGTGTGATCATCAAAATATCAAGAGATGGCTTCAACCTCCGGTTCCGACATGTACGAGACACAATCAACCACCAAGCCTTCTTTCTTCAATGGTGACAACTATTCTTTTTGGAAGAATAAAATGAGGCTATTCATTAAGTCAAGTGACTATCTTGTGTGGGATGTCATTGAGGATGGGCCATACATTCCATTGAAGCAAGATGGTGAAGGCAAGATGGTGTTGAAGAAGAAAGCCGAAATGAGTGAAGAGGAGAGGAAGAAGATTCAAGTCAACGATAAAGCTCTCCACATGCTTTTTTGTGCTTTCGGTCCGGACATCTACTCAAAGGTCTCATCCATTGAAAGTGCCAAAGAAGTGAGGGACACACTTGAGACCACTTATGAAGGCACCAATGATGTCAAAGAAACTAAGATTGGACTTCTCAATCTTAGTTATGAAAACTTCAAGATGGAGCCCGATGAGACGGTGTCAAAGATGTTTGATCGATTCTCCACGATTGTCAATGGTCTAAAGGGCTATGGAGAGATCATACCGGAAGACAAGCTTGTCCGGAAGCTACTCTATTCACTTCCCGAATCTTGGGATGGGAAAAGAACCGCTATCATCGAAGCAAAGAACTTGAAGACATTAAAGCTTGATGAGCTTTTGGGTTCTCTCCTTACTCACGAGATCATGAAGCAAGGAAGGGAAGATGAGAAGAAGAAAGAAGAGAAAAGGGTAGAGAAGCTTGAGGTTGAGAAGAAGAAGAAGATGGGAATAGCTCTCAAGGCTAAAGCTTCACAACATGATGAGAGCTCATCTTGTGAGGAGGATGAACTTGAAGAATTGGCTATGATAGCCAAACGATTCTCACGCTTTATGAGGTCCAACTGGGGAAGAAAAATCCAAAGGAAGATGGACTTCAAAAGAAAGAACAAAGAAGAAGGAAAGGATCCCATCATTTGCTATGAGTGCAAACAACCCGGCCACATCCGTTCGGAGTGCCCTCAACTCAAGAAGAAGGGCTTTGAGAAGAAGAAAAAGCTCAAAGCCAAACTTGCTACTTGGAGTGATGAGGAGTCATCGGAGGATGACGAACAAGAAGTGGCTAACCTTTGTCTCATGGCACTTGAGGAAGATTCCTCCTTGGTAACCTCTAACTCATCTACTTTAGATTTTTCATATGAAGAATTAAATGATGCATATGATGAGTTACAAGAGGTATATGATGAATTAGTTGAGAAGTCATTAGGAATAAAAAGATCATTCAAGAACTAAATGAGAAAAATGACTCACTTACTCAAGCTAATTCTAAATTTGAGAAAAAGATTTTAGGATTAAAAGATGAACTTAAATTTTTTCAAGATGAAAATGTTGATCTTAATAATCTTTTGTCTCAATGCAATTGTGAACACCAAAAGGTGTTGGGTGAGCTAAATGAGCTCAAGAAGTCTTTAAAAAATGTTGGTAGTGCTAAGCATGAAGTAGGAGAATCATCTAGAACACACCAACCTAAGAAAAAGACTAATTACTACAAACAAGGTAGCTACCCTAGACATAGTAGAGCTAAAAGAATTAGAAGTGTATGGGTTCCTAAGGAACTTGTAAAATCTAATAATATTATTGCTATGTCATCTTGGATTCCTAAGGGAACCAAGGTTTTGGGAGCTAACACTCATGGACCCAAAATGATTTGGGTACCAAAAACCAAGGTTTAATATCTTTGTTTGTAGGGGGAGCATTGCTACAAGGCCAAAGCACAAAGTCAAAACTCATGGTACCTTGATAGTGGATGCTCGAGGCACATGACCGGAGACAAGAGTCGATTCATGGATTTAAAGCCAAAAAGTGGAGTAGTAGTAACATTTGGTGACAACTCCAAAGGCCACATTAAAGGTATTGGCTCCATAGGTAATCACTCTACCATTCTTATTGAAAATGTCTTATATGTCGATGGTCTTAAACATAATTTATTGAGCATAAGTCAATTATGTGATAAAGGATTTAATGTTTTATTTGATAAAAATGGTTGCAAAATTGTAGACATTAAATCTAATAATATTATGCTCATAGGTCATCGCATAGGATACATATACATGGTGCATTTAGATGACATACATCTCATGCATGCTTAGTTGCTCAAAATGAAAATGATGCATGGTTGTGGCATAGGAAGCTAGGACATGCTAGTATTAGTGTTTTGGAAAAACTAGTCTCTCTAAATCTAGTTAGAGGTTTGCCCAAAATAAAATTTTCATATGACAAAATTTGTGATGCATGCTCTAAGGGTAAACAACATAAGTCTTCCTTTAAATCCATTAATGATGTTTCTACTAGTAGATGCTTACAATTAATTCACATGGATTTATTTGGGCCAATTAGGACTATGAGCGTGGGTGGTAAATCTTATGCATTTGTGTTAGTTGATGATTTTTCTAGATTTACTAGGGTTCTCTTTTTAAGTACTAAAGATGAGGCTTTGGAAAAATTCATCACATTTTCAAAATTAACCCAAAATGATCTTGAACTTAGAATTTCACACATTAGAAGTGATCATGGAACCGAGTTTCAAAATTTAGGGTTTGAAGAATTTTTGAATGAAAATGGTATTAGCCATAATTTTTCGGCTCCTCGAACTCCTCAACAAAATGGGGTAGTTGAGAGGAAAAATAGAACTTTGCAAGAAATGGCTAGAACTATGCTTTGTGAAAACAATTTACCTAAATATTTTTGGGCGGAAGCCACAAACACCGCTTGTTATATTGTAAATCGAGTAATGATTAGGCCAATTTTAAAGAAAACACCTTATGAGATTTTAAAATCTAAAAAGCCTAACATTAGCTATTTTCACCCTTTTGGGTGCAAGTGTTTTGTTTTAAATAATGGAAAAGACAACTTAGGTAAATTTGATGCAAAAAGTGATGAAGCCATTTTTATAGGTTACTCTTTAACCTCTAAAGCCTATCGAGTATTTAACAAAAGAACTTTAGTAGTAGAAGAATCTATTCATGTTGTATTCGATGATAACCTCCTTCCTAGGAAGGATTCTTGTGATGATGATGATGTAGGAATCATAAATGCCTTTGATGGAGGTCAAACTTCAAAGGAGGATGAGATTCAAACAAAAGTAGAAGACACACAAGAACCACCTCTTAAAGCCTTGAAGGACTTGGCTATTGAGGAAAAAGAAGTGAGCTACCCAAGGGAGTTGAACTATGTTAAAGATGGTGAAATCTTGGGTGATCCATCCAAGGGGGTAACCACTCGTTCTTCTCTTAGATTAATGAACCATGTTGCATTTATCTCATGCATAGAGCCTAAAAATATAAAAGAAGCATTGAAAGATGACTTTTGGATCATGGCTATGCAAGAAGAGTTAAATCAATTTGAGAGAAGTAATGTATGGACATTAGTTGATAGGCCTAGTAATCAATCTACAATAGGAACTAAATGGGTCTTTAGGAACAAACTAGATGAGAGTGGTAACATTGTGAGAAATAAAGCTAGACTTGTTGCACAAGGTTACACTCAAGAAGAGGGAATAGATTTTGATGAAACCTATGCACCCGTAGCTAGAATGGAAGCCATTAGGATGTTGCTTGCATATGCATGTTATCATAATTTCAAGCTTTTTCAAATGGATGTTAAAAGCGCATTTTTAAATGGTTTTATTAATGAAGAAGTGTATGTGGAACAACCACCGGGTTTTGAAGATTCAAAATTTCCAAATCATGTTTTCAAACTTACCAAAGCTCTTTATGGTTTAAAACAAGCTCCTAGAGCATGGTATGAAAGGCTTTCAAATTTTTTGATTGAAAAAAGATTTGAAAAAGGTAAGGTGGACACTACACTCTTTATAAAAATGTATAAAAATGACATCTTAGTAGTTCAAATTTATGTTGATGATATTATTTTTGGTTCTACTAATGAATGTCATTGTCAAGAGTTTGCTAAGTTAATGCAAGGTGAATTTGAGATGAGCATGATGGGGGAGCTCTCATTCTTTTTGGGACTCCAAATCAAGCAAAAGAAGGATGGCACCTTCATCAACCAAGCAAAATACATAAAGGATATGCTCAAGAAGTTTGGCTTGGAGAATGCAAAACCTCAAGCCACTCCTATGAGCTCATCTACAAAGCTTGACAAAGATGAAGGAGGTAAGTGTGTTGACTCTAAGCTTTATCGTTCTATGATTGGATCTTTGCTTTACCTTACCGCAAGTAGACCGGATATCTTGTTTAGTGTTTGCTTGTGTGCTAGGTTTCAAGCTAGTTCTAGAGAGTCTCACCTTATAGCCGTTAAGAGAATCTTTAGATACCTTAGAGACACTCCTTGTTTAGGCCTTTGGTATCCTATAGACTCTACCTTCAACCTACATGCTTACTCGGATGCGGATTATGGGGGTTGTAAAATTGATAGGAAAAGTACTTCGGGAACTTGCCAATTCTTAGGTAGTATGCTCATATCTTGGTTCTCTAAGAAACAAAATAGTGTAGCCTTATCTACCACCGAAGCCGAGTACATATCCTTAGGGAGTTGTTGTGCTCAAGTCCTTTGGATGAAGCAACAACTCTTAGATTATGGTATTAAAGTTGGAACCATACCCCTAAAATGTGACAACACTAGTGCAATATGCTTAACTAAAAATCCTATTCAACACTCTAGAACCAAACACATAGAAATAAGGCATCATTTCATTAGAGATCATGTCCTTAAGGAAGATGTGGTTATAGAGTATGTAGACAACTTGAATCAATTAGCGGACATTTTTACAAAACCCTTAGACAAAGAGCGCTTTTGGTCCCTTAGGAGAGAGTTAGGTCTAGCTAGCCTATCTTGACCTTTTTGGACCTCTTTTGTGCTTAAACTTGCTTGATCTTGTGAAATGCCATGTTTGTATGCTTAGCCTCCCAATTTCTTCCATGCCTATAGTTAGGGGGAGTATGATTCTGTTAAAATATGCTTAGAACTGCTCATACATCATTTGCATACTCATAGGAGAGATTAGGTTCGAGCCTTTGGTTGTTCTTTGAACCAAAAATGCAATTCTGGGCATGCAGTATCGATACTGTTATAAGCGTATCGATACCTGTTCTTCATTTCGTTTCCCGGAATTCTTTACGCTTCACACGTATCGATACGATTAATCCCGTATCGATACGGGTCGTTTCGATACGGACCCATCCGTTTCGATACGACTGTTCAAACGGTCATATTTGCGAAAAGACATCTTTATCCCCGTATCGATACCCCATCGGGCGTATCGATACTCGACTGCGCTAATGGCAATAAATAAGCTTTTAATGTATTCAACTTTTACCTAAATTCAATCTCTTCAAAACCTAATTAACCCTAGCCGTTTTTGCCTATAAAAAGGCACTTCCTCCTTTATATTTTTCACACCTCAACTCAAACCTAAAAGAGTTTTCAAATCAAGCAAGGCTTTGTGCTCTCTTTCTCATCTTTGTGCAAGTTCTCTTCAATTCTTCAAGTTTCTATCAAGGTAATCACCTTTCTTTTATTTTCTCTGTTTTGATTTTTTTTAACTTTGTTTTTGTTCAAATTTTTTTCCTTTAAAAATTTCTTTTCAAAATTTTCTCCTTAAAATTTTCTTTTATTTTTTTACCTTGATTTTTACTTCAATTGAAGAAATCTCCCTTGCTTATTTTTTTCTCGTAGATCATGGCACCAAAAGAGCCATCGAGGAAGCGACAAAGGGCTAATCAAGCCGGTGAATCCTCCAACCTTGGAGAGATTGCTCGTCCTAACTACTCGACAATCTATGAGCAATCCTTTGGAGGCAATTCGGGTCTCAATCACTTTCTTCAATATGAGAATTACAAGATCCGTGCCGAAAGGGTAATATCCATCCCCTTTCTCAATTCGGAGCGTTTCAAGTGTGAATACCTCCCTTTGCTTCATCGTTGGAATTTCATGCACTTTCTCTCTATTCCCGGTTCTTACTATCGTCTCTTGGTTTTGATTTTCTATGCTAATGCAAGATGTGTTAGTCGAAATGGGGAAGTTGTTGCAATTAATTCCTATCTTATGGGAAAGAAAATAACTCTTGATGTCGAGTCTATTTGTGAGGTCTTTAAGTTGGAAGATGAAGGCCTCGATGATGAGCACCGTGGAGGGCATGTTCTTAGTGGATCCGTCACCGCCCTTAATGCTCATGACCGAATTCTACATTTGATGGTATCGTGGTGGTTTCGCCCTTCCGGAGGAAAATATTCCACCATCCGTCAAGTGGATGATTTTTGGATTCGGTGTTTCCGTGAAGCCAAGCGACCAAATCTAGCTCGTCTTATGTTTGCGGAGATAGTCTACCTCGTTCAACATCGTAACACTCCTCATGTCACCTCCTTCACATACGGTACGGCTTTGAGCTATTTCTTTACTAAAAAGGAAATTGATTGCTCATTTGACATTGCAACTCCTCTCACCGATCCTATTGATGAGCACTCCCTTGCTCGAGCAAAATTCTCTTATATTAATGGTGAATGGATACGTCTTGCCGAGTTACCACCGGAAGTCGCCGCAATGCATGAAGCGGCTCAGGCTCCTCAAGCTCCTCAAGTCCAACAACCCAATATGGATGCTCTCATGACCTATCTCAATGAGCAATTCACCGGGTTACGTACGGACATGAATACTCGTCTCACATCCATGGAAACTACTTTTGACACGAGGATGACGAGTTTTGAGAATCGCCTCACATCTCTTGAAAGTGGGCATAATTCCTTGAATATCTCCATTGCCGCTTTCCATGATGAGTGGCGTAATAGTATGCGCACCAATGAGCCTTTGGGAGATGATGATGAAGAGGATGAAGACGACGAAGACGATGCTTAGACGTTTTTCTCTTGTTTGTCATGCATATCATTTAGGACTTTATATTATTATGCACCTATGCTTTATGTTTTTAGGATTAAGTTTGTCTTAGGATTAAAACCTATGCTTTGATTTTTTTTTTTGTCTTTGTTTGGATTTTAAGTATGTTGCTTTAATGAATAATATCTATGTTGCTTATTATACCTTGATTTCTTTATGCACTTAATTGTCTCAAAGATTTTTTGATCTAACAAAAAGAGGGAGAAGAAACTAGCTTACACTTTAAAATATTTTGATTTAAATTCAAAGGTTACCAAGCTTATATTAAGGGGGAGTTCTTTATGAAGATTTTTCAAAAATTTTAAGTTTTAGTTTTGTTATATCAAAAAGGGGGAGATTGTAAAACCTATGTTTGATTTTGATATAATTAAAGCATTGAGGATTATTTTGTAAAACTTAAAATTAGTTTTTAAGTCCCTTAATAAGTTTTTAAAACACCAACACTTTGAACCTGATTTATAAAACTCAAACTCAAAATATTTTCTAAGTGTTCCAAGGCAAAACCATCCAAAAACGTCCAAGCGTATCGATACAGCACCTAGCGTATCGATACCATTTTGCCAAACTTGGTCACTGTCGACATCTGTATCGATACCCTAAACCCTCGTATCGATACGGCCCTGTGTTACAATTCAAAGAGTTTGAATACGGTACCGATACGGCTAACCCCCGTATCGATACGGGCTTTGTAATTTTTTAATATAAGTCGGTTTAAAAAAAATATATGACCGTTGGTGTTAGTTGGTTGGTAACCAAACTTTAAAAGTTTGTTGACTCGTATCGATACGCCAAACTCCCGTACCGATACGGAGTTGGACAGTGAGCTAAGTTCAGAAAATAGTATCGATATGGCCCTTGCCGTTTCGATACCCCGTACCGATACGCTTACACGCGTATCGATACCCCTGTATTAAATGTGCACAACGGCTCTTTCTTTTTTGAGACAGGTACCGATACCCATTCCCGCGTACCGATATCGGTAGCTGCAGAAGTGCATTTATGGTGGTAAGAGAGGGTTCCAACGGCTCCATTTATGTTCCCAACCACCCAAACGGCTAGAAATCAATGAGAAGGTATAAAAGAGACATCCAAAAGCTACATCAACAACTATTGAACATCAAGCAAACACTTATTCATCAAATCCAAGCAATTGTGCCAAATTTCATATTTTTCTAGAAATCCCAATTTGTGTTCTTCATTCATACTTTGTAAAATTGGGTTGAGTGCTTGTATTGGGGCTATCATTTGTATTGAAAGATACCTTATTAGCCTAAAAATTTCTTTGTTCTCTTGTGTGAGGGTTGGGTTGATTTTTGGGTAGAAAAATCAACCGAAATTGTAAAGGGTTGCCTCCTTGTCCTAGAAAAGGGGAAGATCAATTTAGTGAAATTGTTGCAAATCCTTAGTGAGACTAAGGTAGTGGATGTAGAGTTCATTTGGAACTTGAACCACTCTAAATCCCTTGTTCTTCAATTTTTATTTGTCAATTTCCACCACAATCCTTTAAAATTCCAATTCACCCCCCTCTTGGTAATTATCGATCTTTCGATCCACTCAACAAAGATCCATTATGATAATTTGAATTTCATTAGAACTCCTAAAGAGCTTCAAATTGGAAACTCATGAAGTGCTTTCAATGCATTTAATGAAATTATTTGAGAAAAATAATATTGACATCAAATTTTATCTCGACCTGGAGATCGAACATTTAAATATCACTTTGTCTATGAATGGACATCAACTGAAAGAATCTTAAAGAAGATTCAATATAGATAAAGCAAATCTATTGAGTATCCTTGTGATTGCAAGATTATTGGGTGTGAATAAATTTATCTTTGAAAGAAAGGTAAATAAATAATTCGTTTGGAAGCACCATACATTAGTTGGTCAAAAAATATCCATGAATATACAAAGATCATTACCTTTACATCTTCAAACATTCATCGATGTCTCCTCAAATCTTGTA
The DNA here is from genome assembly GCA_958450335.1 of Hibiscus tridactylites. NCBI lineage: Eukaryota > Viridiplantae > Streptophyta > Magnoliopsida > Malvales > Malvaceae > Hibiscus > Hibiscus tridactylites. The sequence goes on from OY288279.1 coordinate 73,529,688, forward strand.
GAAATAATTATTATGCACGAGACAAGTCAAAAAATATTTTCGGCTAAGACCATTGACCCAACATATCAAAAAGATATGTGGATTTACTTTCACAGGATATAATACAAAACTATCTTGTGTAGAGATAATGCAAGATGTATATCTCAACTGAAATGTGGATATATCATGGAACATATTACTCCAAAGTTTCATCTCTCGCGATCTTTAGAAAATTTTACAAGATACATTTCTCTTTCTATCATTTCTTTAGTTTTTCAACAAAAATAAATTTTAACTTTTTAAAAGTAAAACAGTCATTTTAATTATTTTACATTACATCTCTTACACAAATTTTTTCTTCTTACACGAAAAATTAACCAATAGACAAATTATAGAAAACGGAGGGAATATTTCTAAGTTAGTTAACTTGTTATGCCCTTAACAGATTCTCTCTTTATTCATAAATGGAATTATTGTAATTTAAAATCATTTAATGACTTTCTGACAAATTCAAAACTTCATTCAGTTACTCTATTCAACAGCTTCAAAGTTCAAATCCCAATATTAGTAATCTTTTCCCTCATCCCAAACTATTTGTTTTATTTTATTTTTAATCAAAACAATCACAGTTTCAGACATGCAGCGGAGTTATAGCAGTCACTACTATTACATTTTAAAGAAGGAAGAATAAAAGCATTACATAAATATTTCCTATCTAAACACTGATTAGTATGGCTCATCCATTACAAGCCCCTCTAGTCGACTCACCAAATCATTTGCCGAATAAATCTGCATTCTCATTTCTCTGTTTTCCAATCTTAAAGCCTCTATTTCTTTCCTCAATTCCGTATTTTCTTTCCTCAATTCTGTATTTTCAACTTCCAATCTCTGATTTCTCTTTATCGATTCAACTTCCTGTTGAATACATTATATATCCATGCCATTTAAAGTAATTCCGAACAAAAAAATATATTGAAGTTGCATATTGCTGGAAAACTTACATTGCCACTTGCAAATTTATCCGAGTTGTGGCACTGTGATGGTGGCTCCACGCATTCCGTAGGTAATACGGAAACGCATGGCATTGATGGAAAAGCCACGGCCTTATCTCCTCGCACTTCTGGTAAATGTTGTCGTGTTGACTGATTCAAATTAGCCTCTTGTCCATTTTGTACTTCTACTTTACTGGTACAACTACTACTCTCCCCTGATTCTAGATGAAGTCCAACAACCTTTAACACGTAATCACTTCTATTAAGTAACTGTTGAAGAACACAACTAAGAAAGGAGATAATAACTCACTCACTTTAGATAACTCTGAAACACCTGCAATTGATGGAAACTCTGTGGTCTCTGTTTCCACTTCTGGTATATGTTCAGATGGAGTTGATTGCTTCAAATGGATCTCTTGTCCCTTTTGTGGTTGTACTTCACTGGTATTAGACACATCTGATTCTAGGTGAAGAAGACCAACAACCTTCAACGGTAAATAACTACACGATCAACTAATTGTTCAAGTGTTGACGCACGATTAAGCAAGAAACTCACACCAACAAGTGAACTGCGCTATATAGAGAAAGAGGTAAAACTCACCTTGCTAGTAGTCAATTTCTCTGAGTTCTGGCACTCTGGTGATATCTTCACAGAGTCCTTGTGTAGAACCGAAGCACCTGAAGTTGATGGAAACCCCATTGCTTGCTCTCCAGGTTTATTTTGTGACACTGTTGACTTCTTCCAATTAATCCCTTTACCCTCTTGTAACTCACAGGAATTATGCTCGACTGATTCTACATCAAGTCCACTAACCTTTAACAGTAACAAAAATATTAGAACTTGAAAATTGAGGATTTCAGAAAACGAATAATTAAGCAAGAAACTCACACCAATAATTGAACCGCGGTCTGAGGAGTTGTCTATACTGGAACTCTCAACCTCCAATAACTCATTGATAACATCAAACTGTAACTCCTCAGCAGTTGGTTGAAGATGCCATGTTATCTGTTATACAAATTTAAAATTACCATAAAAATCCTAGAAACACTTGAAATGATTCATGATTAACGTTTGCACCTGAAAATCCTGCAGTTCCTTAAATTTTGCAGCGAACCATTGTCTCTGATGGGACTTGCTATTTTCCCATCGGCATGCACGGGGAAACATCGTCCGGCACCCTATCAAGTCTGGTCGGGCCAGGTCAATGTGCTCATAACACCATACCTTTCACAATAACATGACAAAGATAGTATAAATCAAGGGTAGCTTACATGAGGTGAAATCCTTAATGATCTCACGTCTAGAACTAGTCCCAAACCCTATATTGTTTTCCCTTTAAATCAAGGAAGAAATGGGAGGGAAAGGGAGTTTGAATCGAGTGGCTACTTTAAGAATCAAGAATTTAAACAAAAACTACATGTTTACGACTTATCAGCCTCTTAAGTAATATCAACTTACTTGAAGAAGTATAAGACAACCTCCAACATATTGCACATTTGACTCTTTTCTTTTGTTCAACCACATAAACAAGTCCTCTAGAACAGCTGCACCCCATGCAAAGCGACCAATATCATCCACATTTTTCAGAAATTCAAGATAACGAGAATCCACTTTTCCATTTGCATTAGGAAAAAGAATAGTGCCAAATGTGAAGAGTATGAATGTCCTAACAAAGTCTTCGTTAACTACTTTTCCAAGGGAATCGAGTCTACTTTCAAGTGATGCAACCGTGATCTTCCTCTTCCATAAAGCAGCTCCATAATATGTTTCAAGATCAGAAAAGGCTTGATCCTCCCTAAGCAGTATAGGTTCACCAACCACACGAATCCCCAAAATTAAAGCAGCATCCATATGAGTAATTTTGAGAATACCAGGAAGCAGCAGAAAACCACATTCCTCGGAGTTCCATCTCTCCATCAATTCTACCAGCAAACTCTTGCTCAGCATCTGGTTAGGTATTGAAAGCAAATTGCCAAAACCAACTTTCTTAATCGCAGTTCTTTGATCATCGGTGAGTTTCTCCACCCGCTTAACAAATGACGACAAGGAAAATCTTGTACTAAAACTTCCGGTCTGTAAATATATGGACAAGCAAACCCTCAATTATGCATAGTTCCATATCAACAGACAACAGGGGGGAGAACTCTACGGGAAGTCAAACATAAAAGCTTCATTTAAATTCTTGTTCATTTAATTGGTGTTGTAATTTCAATTTATGCACAGCCGTTCATAATTGGCCTAATAATAAGTTAACACAGCTAATATTACGATTATACACAGATATAAAAGAAACAAGGCAATTAAGCTTTGCAATTTTCCTCTACCTCTAAGCCAAACAACACTAAACGAAGAACTCTTTCTTTTTCATCTTTCAAAATTAAGAATCTGAGCCATTAATTTCCTAGCATAATCTTCTAAGATATAATTAACAGTAACATGAGCAAATTTCCAGGAAAATTAAAACGGGGGGCGTATTTTTTTATGGAAAATGAAAGTACCGGTTTTGAATCGACGCGTTCTTCAACTCCTAATACTAACCCCATTGAAGATCTCCTCGTGGATCTCCTCATTGTGTATCTTTTCCTTCCTTTTCGGGGAAAATGGCAATTGTTTTTGAAAACCCTAGTGATAATAGATATCCACTGTGTCTGTGAAGCTTGCCAGAGAAGCTGGACAAAATTGGCGCCAAACATCAAATTTTGGGGGCGCGTCATTCCACGCATCCATTCTTACAAACTCCACGCTGTCGTTTTTGTTTAGTTCTGTACCTCAACAACATTCCATATTTCTATGATAAATGGGAGAATTCTAAAATCTGGCCGCTTAAAAACCAACTAAATGCTACAATTGAATCATACCGTACGATCTTGCATGTATTAGTTGTTTATGGAGTTAATCAAGACGTTTTTCTCTATTTTTGTTGATTGGAGTAATTCAACAATCTGCGCTCTACCAGTGAGCACTCCAAAATTTCGCTATGCCGATAGATTTAAAGAACACCGACAAAGATCTTATGAGAAGATTTAATTTTGTTATTCATGGTTGTATACTCTTTGCTCTTTTACATTTATTTTTTAGGAGTATGCTTATTTTGTACTTCTTCTCATTATCTTAATGAAGTTTAGTGTTTATTCAAAAAAAAAAAAAACTAAAAATTGGCCCCTATTTGTAACCCGTTGGATCAAGCCAGTTTAATAAGAACCGCAGGATTGAAAAAAAGTAAAAGGTTACCCGGTGAACCGGTAAATTTTGTTTTGAGTTAAAAATGAAAATTCACGTTTGAAGAGAGGATATCGAGCGAGAAAAAAAATTTAGGGTTTTGATACACTCAAACCCATTGAAAGCTTACAATCGAGAGCTGCGTGATTTTCGTTTCGAAGGAGTTTTGTGGGATTGGGAAGAAGTGGCCGTGAGTTTGAAGAAGATTCCTCCCAAGTAAGTCACCTAATCGAATATGTTTTCAAGGGTTTAGTAATTATGGGCTCTCTTTGTTTTGAAATTATATGCATATTTCGTTTTTCCTCTCAATTTTATGGTTTTCTGGCTTCCTATATTTAGATTATTTAAAAATTAATTGAAGAGGAAATATGGTTTCTTTTCCCTAGATATATGTAGTAGGATCATGCATCTTACCTTATTTTCTCTGATGGATGAAAAGTTTACATCAACCCACACTTCAATGTGGTTATAAAGAATTTTAGTTTGATAATTGCTTAACCTCTATTGTAGTTTTGTTGATATTTTTTTTTATTACTTTGCATTATAGGTTGAGAATGTGATGTTATCTTTTTTTAGGTTCTTGATTGGAGTAAAGATTAAAACTAGCACTAACTATGCTATTTTTTTTTCTTTTTTTCATTTTCCATCCAAACTTTGTGTTTTGTTAAAGGCATATGAATCTCTATTAATAGTGATAAAGGATGATTGATTTTTTAAGTAATTTTATAATGAATCCCAATTCCCTCCTGATAACACTATGTTCTGAACTAATGTTATCATGTCCAAGCAGGAGTTGTTATTCTGAAATGGTCTTTGGGGACTCTGTTCATGCTTTAGAAATGACAGGCTGATCCATGATACTGAGATTTTAGAAAACTCGAGAAAATCTGATCATAGAATATGAATTATATGGATGAAGCTTTCTTCATAAATTATTGTCTTTGTTTTAGGCCATGGAGACATAAATTGTGCACGAGAACTTGGTTAATAGGCTTTATCTATTGAACATGCTTTGTCCCATGCAACCCTTGAGGCATTAGATTATTTAGTTCATGCAAAATATTTGAATCTAGAAGTATTAATCCTTTATTATAGAATTATCTAGTACTTATCTTGAACTTGAATTGTCTATACACAATATTTCTTCACTACTGTTATTCTTATTCATGTAATTTCTTTGGAAATCTTATGGTGACAATTAACTTTAGGATTGTTTGCAGTTTGTATTTCATCGGAAAATAATAAGTTTAGGATTGTTTGCAGTTTGTATTTCATGCAATTTCTTTGGAAATCTTATGGTGATATTTAACTTTAGGATTGTTTGCAGTTTGTATTTCATCGGAAAATATTAAGTTGTTGTTTGACAAGCTTGTTTGTTATGTTTGAAATGTTTCAGTGTTTTGCTTTCATATTAGTTTGCTTTCATATTAATTGTGAGGTGCTCGTAGAAGTAAAAAATGTATTGATTAATATCATGGGAACACGTATGCATGTTTGCAAAACTTATGTACAAGTTAGGTAGGTTTTAATTAGAAAAGAGATAGCCTAAACTTGTAGTGGATGCATATACAGAACCAATAAGGGTTTATAGGTTTTTTCATAATATAGCATGTCATGGTACTTAATGAATAATCTTGTTCAATCAAGGATTAATAGAATAAATTTATACAGATGATAAGATGGTGGTTCATTATTATGGAAGGGGGTTCTTGATCTCTAAGAATATCTAGATAGTAGTCTTTAGTAATAGATAATTGTTAGTCATGGGTATTGAAATCCTTTTTGTTGTCATAAGAAAATCAGTGGAAATGGTTAGAATTTCGGCATGATATACTATAGGATCACCTTTGTAATTAGATTGGTTGAACATGTGTTTATGTAATATGAATTTCAACTATGATATTTGTATATCTTACTCGATGATACCACAATGTTAGTAATGGTTAGTAATGGATTCAGTGGTTTAGTTTAAGGCTTAAATATAGGTAATAAGAAATACACGTGTTAGTAATGGTTAGTGTTAGATTAAAATGGAAATGCATAACAAAAAGGGCTCTTGTTTGATTATAATAAAGTATTGAATAAAGAGGAGAATGATCTTTTGAGACTCTTTACCTTGGCCAGTGTTTATATGGTGTGTATTGACTATATACAATGTGATAATGTTTTAAATAGGCCTTAGTAATGGAATGAATGGTTGAAGATGTGGAAGCAGTTCTGGGTTTGAAGAACCAAGGTTTGGATGTTGAAGAGGCCACGAGAAAATTTGATGCAAAAGAACTAGCATTGAAGCACTGAATAAGTGCGAAGACCACAATTAAATAACTTGAGGGGGAGATAGTTAGTGGTGCTTTTGAGGGTGATGAGTTGAAAGCTCGTGTACTTTTGTACATTGTTGGTGTGTTTGTAAGTCCAAATGCAAACTTGGTGCCTTCCTTAGAACATTTCATGTTGTTGTGCCCAACTGGGTTGACTGTGTAGAACTAATGTTTTGATATAATAATTGAAAAATGCTTTGGACTAATTTGAAAAGAATTTAAAACTTGTGTTAAGTCCAAACAACTTGAAATTATGTTTGAGATATTTTAAAAAGTTTTTGGCAAAGATTTTTCATGTTTTAAACAGCCAAACTTGTATTTTCACGAGACCAGTATCGATACGGTTTTACCTGTATCGATACCATTTTGCCTCAGTTTGGCCACTGTCAAAATCCGTATCGATACGATGGTTTAGTGTATCGATACGGACCGGGATCGTTTCGATACGCCAGGTAAGCGTACCGATCCCTGTTCAACCACCCCAACGGCTATTTCCCAACGGCTATTCAAATATGGACATGTACCGATACGCCCTCAAGCGTATCGATACCCCTATGCTGGCAAGAGCCCAACGGCTATTTCCTCAAGAAGGCCGTATCGATATCGTTCCACGTGTATCGATACTGGTAGCTGCAGAACAACATTTATGAAGGGAAATATAGTCCTCAACGGCTCCAATTCATCCCCAACGGCTAGTAACGGCTACAAACTCATTTGGGAGTATAAAAGGGACCTCCAAGCATCAAGAGAAGACTAATGCTCATATTGTCAAACATCAAATGATCAAGAAATTGTCTTAGCACTTAAATTGTCAATTCTTGTATAGACAAACACTAGTGAGCCAAAATTGTCAAATTTGCTCAAGTGTTTTAGGTTTTGGGTGAGTGCTTCATTGTGCAAACAAACACCTATTAGAGGGTTTTAAGTTTGCTTTGTTTATCTCTTTGTAAAGAGGGTTTTGATCAAGGCTTTGGGTAGAAGCTTGATCGGTTGTAAGGGTTTCCTCCTAATCCTAGAAAAGGGGACGAATCAATAGTGGATTGATTGTGAAATCCTTAGTGGGGAGCTAAGGTAGTGGATGTAGACCTTGGTTAGAAGGTTGAACCACTATAAATCATTGTGTCTTTTTACATTCTAGCTTCCACAACCCTTCCACCCAGATATCCACCTCTCCACCACTTGGTGAGCAATATTGGTTGATCGAATCGAGCTCCACACATCTCAACAATTGGTATCAGAGCTTGGCTCAATCGGTGAGGATTAACATCCTATTGAGAAGATCCGACAAGCTCGATCACTAGTTCATCAACCGGCTCAAATGGCACAATCAATCGACAAACCGCCTTTCTTCGACGGAGACCACTATGCCCATTGGAAGACAAAGATGAAATTATTCTTGAAGTCAAGAGATTACAAGCTATGGGACATAGTTGAAGATGGTCCGTTCGTGCTTCAAAGAAGTAAAGCGGAGTGGAGTGCCGAAGATCGCAAGAAGATGGAGCTAAATTGCAAAGCCTTGCACATTCTATTTTGTGCATTCGGTCCATCCATCTATGAGAAGATGTCTTCTTGTGAGAATGCCAAGGAGGTATGGGACAAGCTTGAAGTCACATACGAGGGGACAAATGAAGTCAAGGAGACCAAGATTGGGCTCCTAACCTTGGAGTATGAGAACTTCAAAATGGATCCGGAAGAGAACATCGAGAAGATGTTTGATAGGTTCTCCACCATCACCAACGGTCTTAAAGGTTTTGGAGAAACCATCCTTGAAGAAAAGCTTGTTCGAAAGCTCATCTACTCGCTTCCCGAGTCTTGGGACTCAAAGAGGACCGCCATCATCGAAGCCAAAAATTTAAAGACTTTGAAGCTTGATGAACTCATGGGATCACTTCTTACTCATCAAATCATGAAGAAGAATAAAGAGGATGAGAAGAAGAGGGAAGAAATTAGAGCTATGGGAGAGAAGAAAATCAAAGGGCTTGGCATCAATGCTAGTGTCATGGCTCTCAAATCCTCCATTTGCCATCATGTCTACACAAGTGAAGAGGAGGATGAAGATGAAGAGATAGTTCATCTCTTCAAGAAGTGTGCCCCGTTCATGAAGAAAGCCTTGAGAGAGCTTGAACAAGAACCTAAAAGAAAGGAGAGGGCAAGCACTTCTAGCCATAAGAAGAAGGCATATGTGGCTACTTGGAGTGATGAAGACTCCACCGACGATGAACAAGCCAACCTTTGCCTTATGGCCATCGAAGAAGATTCAAGGGTAACTTCAAATTCATCTACTTCATGTTCTTATTCTTTTGATGAATTACAAGATGCCTATGATGATTTGGTTTTAGATTTTAAAAGCCACATTTTGAAAAACAATAAATTGATTTCAAAGTTAAAAATTCAAAATGATTTGCTTTCTAAAACCAAACTTGAACTTGAAGAGTTTGAATTAAAATGTTTTGATTTACAAAAATTGCTTCAAAAAGTTCAAGAAGAAAAAAATTTGATTTCCAAAGAGCTTGAAAAGAAAAACAATTTTGGAAAATCAAATTTTTATGTTAGACAATTTAGTGCCCCTAGATTTATAAAAGGTAAATGTTTTAGAAGTGTTTGGGTCCCAAAAGGACTAACCACTTCAATTAAAAAGGATGACATTGAAAAATGGATTCCTAAGGGGACTAAAATTTGTGCAACTAACGTTTATGGATCCAAAGCAATTTGGATACCAAAAATTACTTGATTGTCTATTGCTAGGTGTGATGGAGATGTTCAACAAGTCAAACATTGAGGGGGAGCTCCATGCACACAAGGAAGAACACTTGGAGAAGGAAGGCTTCACATCCTCCCTTGAATTCAAGTGTTGGTAAAAATTCTAGTTGTTTTTGATTTCATTTGTTTATTTTAGTTTAAATTCAACTAGATGATCATATATGTTGGACTAACATTTTTGATGATGCTTTGAGTAAGGGGGAGTCATTTCTAAACCAAATTCTTATTTGTGTCAAAACTTTTTACCTCTATTGTTATTTTGAACTTAATGTCTTCAATTCTTTTTTATATAACAAAAAGGGGGAGAAATGGTTTGAAAAATTGAATTTTCAAATGAATAAAGGGGAGCTTTATTTGATTTACATTCCTAATTCTCTTATTCACATTTTTAAAGTTTAAGGGGGAGAATCCCAAACAATTTTTCAAGTTAGTTTTATTATATCAAAAAGGGGGAGATTGTAGAACTAATGTTTTGATATAATAATTGAAAAAAGTTTTGGACTAATTTGAAAAGAATTTAAAACTTGTGTTAAGTCCAAACAACTTGAAATTATGTTTGAGATATTTTAAAAGGTTTTTGGAAAAGATTTTTCATGTTTTAAACAGCCAAACTTGTATTTTCACGAGACCAGTATCGATACGGTTGTACTTGTATCGATACCATTTTGCCTCAGTTTGGCCACTGTTAAAACATGTATCGATACGAGGGTTTAGTGTATCGATACGGACCGGGATCGTTTCGATACGCCAGGTAAGCGTACCGATCCCTGTTCAACCACCCCCAACGACTATTTCCCAACGGCTATTCAAATATGGACCCGTACCGATACGCCCTCAAGCGTATCGATACGCCTATGCTGGCAAGAGCCCAACGGCTATTTCCTCAAGAAGGCCGTATCGATACCGTTCCACGTGTATCGATACTGGTAGCTGCAGAACAACATTTATGAAGGGAAATATAGTCCTCAACGGCTCCAATTCATCCCCAACGGCTAGTAACGGCTACAAACTCATTTGGGAGTATAAAAGGGACCTCCAAGCATCAAGAGAAGACTAATGCTCATATTGTCAAACATCAAATGATCAAGAAATTGTCTTAGCACTTAAATTGTCAATTCTTGTATAGACAAACACTAGTGAGCCAAAATTGTCAAATTTGCTCAAGTGTTTTAGGTTTTGGGTGAGTGCTTCATTGTGCAAACAAACACCTATTAGAGGGTTTTAAGTTTGCTTTGTTTATCTCTTTGTAAAGAGGGTTTTGATCAAGGCTTTGGGTAGAAGCTTGATCGGTTGTAAGGGTTTCCTCCTAATCCTAGAAAAGGGGACGAATCAATAGTGGATTGATTGTGAAATCCTTAGTGGGGAGCTAAGGTAGTGGATGTAGACCTTGGTTAGAAGGTTGAACCACTATAAATCATTGTGTCTTTTTACATTCTAGCTTCCACAACCCTTCCACCCAGATATCCACCTCTCCACCACTTGGTGAGCAATATTGGTTGATCGAATCGAGCTCCACACATCTCAACAGACTGGAAAGTTAAATGTGTTTAAATATGCGTACGAGAGGTTACTTGATGGAGTAGCCAACTTGAAAGCTCATGGTGGGTTGGCATACATGACATGATGCATCACGATCTTAGAGGTAATGTATTTTGGAGTGGAATTCCGAGCAGGGGCTATGCTTTCGTTGATGGTCGTGGTCGTATACATGGATGCTTTTCTCCGCAGTTCTAATGCAGAGACTACATGCCTTCTTCATAGCATATATGCTCATGTGACATCTTTGGAGCAGGACATGCATGATGTTCATGGTCATCTCTTTCCACCTACATCGCCTCATGTTGCGCCGGATGCTTAGGCTTTTATGCATTGTATTATGACTTTATGCTATGGTATTTTGGACTATCTTGATTTAGTTCTTTGCTTTTTTAACTTAGTTGGATAATTGGTTTATGCCTTTGTTTTCTTGATGGATTCATGCATAATTATATTTCTCTCATTTTCACTATGACAAAAAACGACTGAACAACTGGGGATAATTGAAGAAATATTTTTTTGCCAAAATATTTAACAACAATATTAAATGTCTTTCACAATTAAATTGCAAAACATATATTTTCCGAACCATAATGGCTAAATGCCTCAAAAGCATAGATATGAAGTTTCAAAACCCTACTTATGGCAGAATGCATCAAAATCATATTTGAGCATGTGGTTTTGAAACCCCATTGGAGATTTCAGAACCAATATAGCAGAATGCATCAAAATCATATTTAGGCGTGAGGTTTCGAAACCCCTCTTTTGGTTTCATAACCAGTATAACAGAATGACTTAGAAATCAGATTAAGGCATGAGGTTTCGAAACCAACTTGGTGGTTTTGGAACCAGCATGGCAGAATGCCTCAAAATCATATTTAGGCACGAGGTTTGGGCCTTGGTGAGTAGGTGTAAGAAATTTGGTACATATCGTTTTTCTTACAACTTTTGTAAGGATTTGTGTATAATTTGTAGTAATTTGTGTACATACACAAATCCTTACATTTCTTGTACCATGTTATGTTTTCTCGTAGGAAATTATGTATCTACACAAATCCTTACAGTAAGTTAATCCCCTTTGGTCCAGGGTGAGTAGGTGTAAGAAATTCGATATATATCGTTTTTCTTACAACTTTTGTAAGGATTTGTGTATACTTTGTAGTAATTTGTATACATACACAAATCCTTACACTTCTTGTACCATATTATGTTTTTTTGTAGGAAATTATGTATGTACACAAATCTTTAACTAAGTTGAGCTCCTTTGGTCCATGGTGAGTAGGTGTAAGAAATTCGATATATACCGTTTTTCTTACAACTTTTGTAAGGATTTGTGTATACTTTGTAGTAGTTTGTGTATATACACAAATCTTTACATTTCTTATACCATGTTATGTTTTCTCGTAGAAAATTATGTATGTACGCAAATCCTTACACTAAGTTGAGCCCATTTGGTCCATGGTGAGTAGGTATAAGAAATTCGGTATATACCATTTTTCTTACAACTTTGTTAAGGATTTGTGTATACTTTGTCGTAATTTGTGTACATACACAAATCCTTACACTTCTTGTACCATATTATGTTTTCTCGTAGGAAATTATGTATGTACACAAATCCTTACACTAAGTTGAGCTCATTTGGTCCATGGTAAGTGGGTGTAAGAAATTCGGTATGTATCGTTTTTCTTACAACTTTTGTAAGGATTTGTGTATACTTTGTAGTGATTTGTATATATACACAAATCCTTACACTTCTTGTACCATATTATGTTTTCTCATAGGAAATTTGTATGTACACAAATCCTTACACTAAGTTGAGCTTCTTTGGTCCATGGTGAGTAGGTGTAAGAAATTCGGTATATACCATTTTTCTTACAACGTTTGTAAGGATTTGTGTATACTTTGTAGTAATTTGTGTACATACTCAAATCCTTACATATCTTGTACCATATTATGTTTTCTCATAGGAAATTATGTATGTACACAAGTCCTTACACTATGCTGAGCTCCTTTGGTCCATGGTGAGTAGGTGTAAGAAATTATGTTTATACCGTTTTTCTTACAATTTTTGTAAGGATTTGTGTATACTTTGTACTAATTTGTGTACATACACAAATCCTTACATTCCTCGTACCATATTATGTTTTCTCGTAGGAAATTATGTATGTACACAAACCCTTACACTAAGTTAAGCCCCTTTGGGTCTTGGTGTAAGAAATTCGGTGCATATTGTTTTTCTTACAACTTTTGTAAGGATTTGTGTATATCTTGTAGTAATTTGTGTACAAACACAAATCATTATAGATATTAAATTAAATAAATAATAATAATCATTGATATTTTCGAGAAAATTTTAATTATTGTTCCCATCTTTTTTCGTGTAACTCTTAACAATCATTGATATTTTTCGAGAAAATTTTAATTTTCGTCTTGTAAGATTAGGGTTTATGGTGTGAAATTAGTTTTAATTTTCATACTTTAACCCACTATCTCATTTCGATTTATTTTTGAACAAACCCTAAATCACTTCAAATCTCAAAATCTTGTGAGGAACGACATTTTGTGTGAAATGTTAAGCTGTGAAAGATGGCGAGTAAATCCTCAAAATCGTTTCATGGTTTAAGGGTCGTGTACTGTTATTGTGTAATGGGATCCTCAATTACAGTTCAAATATGCCTTGGAGTAAAGGAAGAAAATTCTATAAGGGTTCGCAAATGAAAGCTAATTTTAGTTTTCCGAATTCAAGGTTCTTCAAATTCAAAAAAGCTTTCTTATACTGTTCAAAAAAAATTCTTATAAATTACAGTTGTAAATTTAAAATTCTTTTCAAACATCTTCTTATAATATGCAATGGTAATATTGGGTTCTTAGTTTTCAAAGTCTTTCTTATATACTATAGTGGTAAATTTAAGGTGTTCAAAAAATTAGTTATGTTTATAGTACATGGTGTTTGACTTGAGTTTTCTCTAGAGTTGTAAATTTTCCAATAGTATGATAAGGAGGACACCAATGATTCTGTAGTTGAAGAGCTCAACTTGACATGGTAATGGTTGAAAATAAAAAAATAGAAGCCGATAATAATGAATTGAATGAGCTGATCAAGATCAATAAAGTTTAAATACTGAGAATAATGGTACAAAATCATAAAGAGAAGATTAGATTTTATAAGATAATTTTTTTTACTTCCTGAATAATGTATGTTTTGATAAAATTTGGTCTTTAGAGCACAAACTGATGAGTGCTCAAATATGACATATTTCATTTGTTATTTTTCTAGTTATTGGGACTTCTTGCTGCTTAATACATGTTGTTTTCGTTACATTTTGTGCAGGGACCCAATTCTGGAAATAGCAGTGAAAATGAGGCATTTCTGCAGTTTTTATTCTAATTCTGTCATGACTGGCATTATGGGCACGACACCAGGCACGACGCGTCTGACGTGGCAGTGACGTGGCGACTTCTAGAAGCTTCTGGAACGTTCTGGAAGATGCTATCAGCTTATCCGATCAGACTCCTGCATTTAAATTTTAAAACATTTGAATTATTTATCTTTTGTTTATTATTTTGAATTATTTCATCACTTTATCTTTGTAAATCTAAGCCCATAAATACCACCCTTGGTAAAGGCTTAGATCATCATCCATTCATCCATCCATCAATCATTTTAGTTTTTACCTTTGTAAACATTTTTAGTTTTAATTCAAGTTCTTTTTCTTGTTTCATTTATTTTATGTTATTTAATTATTTTTCCAAAACCAAGTTAAGCATGATAATCAATATCATGCTTAGCTAAATTTCTTGAGCCAAGAGTTAGCCAAATCAATTCTAATCGTGAGAATTGAACACTGCCTAAATTCCTTCGGGAATACATTTTTATCTTTCTGTTTAGATAGTTTGGCAATCGACCTTACTAAAGTTTTTAATCGTTTTTCAAATCAAAAAGAGCTCATTGATCTGGAATCATTTAAAGACATAGTTGGGAGGAAGGATCGGCCTGTGGCAATTTCGACTTCCTGTGAACACTCTTAGCGGCGGTCCGCTAAGGAAAGATAAAATCAGAAGCGATTCTTTTTAAGACAATTTCTGAGTCGGGCTTTTCCTGCTTTCAAAACTAAACATTTTAACGGCGATAGACGTGGCTAATTTGTTTAAGAATCAACCTTCGAAGATAGTCTTGGGAGGATTGGTTACTCGAGAGAGAAGCAAGTTGCGACGGGTTAGGCCTCGCAGACTGTAACCGACATGATCCCCGAAGTAAAAATCTATTTCAATGATCGAAGGAATTGACAAGGCTAGCTCGAGGCTAATTTGCATATTTGGTTTTTCTTATTATTTTTAATTCTTGCATTTTATTTTATTACTTCACTCAAAATCAAATCACTCCCCCCATTTTATTTAATTACTTTGCAGATATTCCTGGAAGTACTAATCGAAGCAGTTTTCGGTCAATAATTCCAGCTAATCTCCTCGTGGATCGACCCTCTTTCCTTATATCTACTCAATTTCTTTATTTTATTTATTGTTGAAAGAAGTTAAATATTTATTTATTTTGACCGGTTAAACGACGACTTGTCACAAACTGTTAAATGTGATTGAGAATATTGCATATGAAAGTAAGATCAATTTATTTCTATCAAATGTTATGAATTATTAGTATAAAGATGAGTTTCTATTTATATAGCTTTTTCCTTTATCAAATGGAGTATTGAACTCTATAAAATATTTGTTCAGACTCATACAACTTTCTTCATTTAGTATTAAAGTCTATGGCATGACCATAGCCAATTTCTATAGCAAAGGTGTTGGAAACAAATTAAAGAACAGAGGGCAAGGCTTATATCATATGGAGATGTACCATGTTGCTCCTTTGTCGGTATGAATGATCATTAGCCTTTGGAACTTCTATTTCAGTACATATTTATTTCGGTATTGGTAAGTCGATCCTATTGTTTTTATTTCGGTATAAGATTAAAAAAATTTGTCTATATCAGCTAGAGAAAATAACCTAAACACTCAAATAATTCTAGACCCTAATATTTAGAAAATTGTTATTAACATCAAACTAAAGGCTTGTAAAAGCCATTTATAACCGATGTCATTCTTATCTCATAACCATAACCAATTTCTAATGCAATCTGTAAATTTGACAAAATATGTAAACTTTAAGAAATATTATTGTTACAACTGAAATGAACCAACTTTCACATACATAATCTGCAATGATTTTTTGATACACAAAAGGAGGAGTTGCAACAGTTGGCTCCACACAAAATATTAACAAAAAGAAAGAGTAAATGTTTCACATTCATAATGTTGTCTAAACAGTTCTTTCTTCGAAACAAAAAGAAAGGGTTTAGATTCTATTGTTGTTGCCTAAATAGTCAACACATACAAAGAGAGGCACCCTTGTACATTAACTCAATAACAAAACATTAATTCTAAAACTCAGCAGTAAACTTCTAAACATTTAATAGCATCTGAATGATCAAAGTTTGTGAAAAAAATTCAAATAGTAAGCAGACATTTAATAGCAGTAGTTGGTTGATTTTTTAAGGTTTCCATATGGTTGGGTTAGGAAGATGCCTCTTTCTGATCAATTTTAGAGCCTTTGCTGCAAGAGGTTCATAGACAGTGGTATGTTGATGAGAAGATATTGCAGGAGGCTCGGAGACATTGATATATTGTTGAGATAATGTAATTGGTCGAGATGTTGTAGAAGCAAACCTAGAAGCCTTGTTTTGAAGTTGTAAAAGAAGCACGTGACAAATGAAAAAATAATAGTGAAATCATCAATTATAACAATGTTTTATTATTGGGTAAACTACTTGGGTGACCACCCAACTATTAGGTCTGACCTATTTTGACCACCGAACTTTAAAAATTTAAAATTTGACCACCCAACTATTTAATTTGACCTACTTTGACCACCAGCCATTAAAATCTAAAGGAAGAGTGACGTAGCAGTTAAAGTAAATTTGTATAATTACACATTTGATACTTGTTAGTTACATATAAGAGAAAATCATGTTAATGTTGATATATTGTTTGGTTTTGATTATGTTGAAGCTTGTTTCTTGTTGCAGCGGGATCAACATAATGAAAACATGGGTTCTAAGCTCCTTTGTGCTTTAATTTAAATAGACAAAATTTATAACTATCATCATTTCGAAGGGGCTGCCCAACTAAAACAACTATGCTTGTGATTTTGATTCCTTTGTGCTGTAATGGCAAGATCATTGGTATCTAACATTTTGCTGAAGCTGAAAAAACAGCGGTGCTTTCAATCCTGCTATTGATTTTGCCTCTCCCATGGATGGGGATGGACATGGAAGGTTACTTGCCATACTAAGTTGCAGTTATGATTTAAATAGGAAACAATACACTACATTATCTTTTACAAATATACTTTCGAGAGAGGTCTAAATTTTATATGCTTGCTATATTGAGGGAAGGGAAGTGCTGGAAAGAGGGTGATGTATAAACTTAAACTGTAAATAAATATGTTCAGTGAGCGTAAAATGAAGTGACTACCTCTAATTTCTTGCAGCATTTCTGGCCAAAACTAAGCAGCATGAAACTTTTCTTTTGGCAAATGATTAGCATTTGATAGAAGTTTTTTTATATAAAATTACAAGTATCGAGTGAGGAATAAAATGTATCTATTATTTCATTCTACCAAGTCCCCCTTCTTTGTCATGTCACTGGTTACTAGTCATACAACAGCTATTGCAGCTAGGAATAATGGTATTTCTTTGAGAGTGAATGGCCATGGATTTGGAAAAGCAAGTGGAATGGCTCATCATGCCAGGAGTAGAGTTAAAAAATCCCGAGTTAAAAGCTCCTAGTTGTTTCAGATGGGCAGCCCCTTTAAAATGGTGATAGTTATAAATGTTGTCTATTTAAATTGAAGCACAAAGGAGCTTAGAACCCATGTTTTCATCATGTTGATCCAACTGCAACAAGAAACAAGTTTTAACAGAATCAAAACCAAACAATATACCAACATTAACATGATTTTCTTTTTCATATTTTGGACTTTTTATACCACGTGGAAGATGCAATCCAAGACTTTTTTAATTCAATTAAAGTTAGGATCAAATTGATAAAATTTGTAACTAATAGGACCAAATATGTAGTTATACAAATTTTCATTAACAGTCGCGTCACCATTCTATTAGATTTTAACGGCGGGTGGTCAAAATAGGTCTAATTAAATAGTTAAGTGGTCAAATTTTGAATTTTTATAGTTCGGTGGTCAAAACAGGTCAGACCCAATAGTTAGGTGGTCACCCAAGTAGTTTACCCTTTATTATTTAGTAAACAAAAACTTACATTGTATCTGAATGCCTATACAATCATGATATCTTATTTGATGTTATCTTTGTTGTAAGTGTAGGCCTTCTTGTTTGGCTAATAGTTAGAGGTTAAGTAGGTGGAGCAGATATTAGCATTAGTGAAAAATATTCATTTTGCACTGATTGAGCAGATTCTATTTAGACATCTTCAGTCTCAACCTATAAATTACAAGTAAATATTATATAATAAGAGACATATATGCTACATAAACTTATTTGAAAATAATTGAACTTACATTGGTTTATTTTTTGTTTGACCATGTTCTTATGTTATGTCCATTAAGCCCACATAATTTGTAGGCCAACTTTACTCCTCATTTTGTCCATTGTTTCCACTACGCATTTCTAGACTCGGCAAACTTGACCTGAGACCCGAAACCCGATTTTAACCCGAACATGATGATTCGAAGTTGACCCGAAACCCGAACCGACCCGAATTGAACCGAAATTTTTTGTTGAACTGAAATGGACCCGAACCGAAATAGACCCGAACCGAATAGACCCGAACCGAATGTTACCCGAACCGAAAGCTGAACCAAAAGCTGAACCGAATATCGACCCGATTTTAACCTGATTTTAACCCGATTTTGACCCGATTTTAACCTGAATATCTATTGTTAACAATATAATAAATAATAAAATGATGTATAGAAATTTGAGATCTTGGTGACCAATTTTATAATTTCATCATAAAATATAACATAAAATTGAAATTGTAGACTAAATTGACAATTTGGAAGTGGAGAAATTTGAGAGTCCAATGATCAATTTTGTAATTATACCATATAAATAAATAGGGGTCAATTTTGGCTAAAAATTAAATCTTTGAAATTAAAATGAACAAAAATATCAATATATTAAATTAATAGACTAAATTACAAAGATTAGTCAATTTCAACTAAAAGTAAATTTTTAGAGACTAAATATCACTACGGGGAGGGGATTTCTATATCTGAAGTCTAAACCGTGGGAATACTTGTGACTAAATTCAATTAAATTAAAACTTAAAGTTGACTAAAATGTAACATTTTAAATGCAACATGACCTAAAAAGTAATTAATCTCTAGCTTAAAAAATTGGTGGCTTATTTCCCTCCAAAATTTTGTCTTTTCTCTCTCTATTTTTCCAATTGTCTTTTTCTTTTTTTTTCAATCTAGCTTAAAAAATTGGTAGCTTATTTCCCTCCAAAATTTTGTTTTTTCCCTCTCTATTTTTACCAATTGTCTTTCTATTTTTTTATTTAATTGAGTTTCAGTTTAGATTAATTTAATTGAAATTTCACATTTAGTTTTAAAATTATTTTAATTATGTCCGTGATTTATGCTTTTAGATTTTAGTTAGTTCAATTAGATCCTAAGTTTAATAAATTAATTCATTTCAGACATTATTATTATTATTATTATTATTATTATTATTATTATTATTATAAACTTTGATTCAATATAGTTATACAAAAAAAATATAGATACATGAAGCTTTGATTTAAATATTTAATCAAATTCAAATGCATAGATTGACAAGTTGAATCAGAATTAATCTCATACACCAATAACTCTAAACTAAACCATAAATACTAAACCTCAAACCTTTAACCCAACTCAAATCAAATTGACCCGAAAATTTAAATGTTGACCCGACCCGAAATTGACCCGATTTTAACCCGAACCGAAAGCGACCCGAACGACCCGATTTTGACCCGAACCGAAAGCGACCGATCCGATATTGACCCGACCCGAAAACAACCGATCCGATTTTGACCCGATCCAATACCCGAACCGAATCCGACTCATCACAGACCCGAATTAGACCCGAACCCGAACCGAACCGACCCGAACCGAATCTAAACCGATTCTAGATAGACCTGAACCGAACCCGAATCGAATGACCCGATTGCCACCTCTACGCATTTCACATTCTTCTCTCTTTCTTTTATACTTTTTCTTTCAGGCAATTTTCTCTTCATCGCTGGATCAAGGCTGCCCATTTTAGTGTCTTTCCAAAATTTCTCACTTGAGATGGTGGCATGAAAATATTGTACAAGTCATTATATACATGTTTCTTGTATGAAACAAATACATAGTTTCACAATCTTTTCTTCTTATATAATATGACATATACAACTAGGAGTGTGTAAAAAAATCTGATTCGATTGATCCGAAATTTTGAATATTCGATTCGTTTTTTATTCTTCTGATAATTCAGATTGGATATCCAAAATTTTCGGATCAGCTACGGATAGTTATTTCATATCCGGATCAAATATTCGATTATTCGAAATCCAAAAATTTAAATTTTTTATAGATATGAATCTTGTTATATTTAATATTTTTACTTGTTATATATGAAAAATTGAAATTTCCATGGATACAAATCTTGTTATATTCAATAATTTGTTGATTGTTATATTCGAAAACCCAAAGTTTTCATGGATCCGCCAAATTAAAAAAAAAAACTTAAATCAAGTCATAAATTTAAATATTCGGATATACGGATATCTGATCCAATATTCAATTTTTTGGATATCTAATTTTTCAGATCTGGTACGGATCACTAAATTTCCAATCCAAAAATTTCAAATATCTGAAATTTCGAATCGGATCGGATATCCGAAATACACACCCTTACATATAGCAATAGGGACTTGGAATACATGTTAGATCTCACACCTTGCAAGTACAACTCCAGCCCCTAATATTAACTATAAATGTGTCTCGATGACACATGACCTCATATCAAATTACATGGCAAAAGAATTACAACTTTATGCACTTCAAGTTTTTTTTTCATTTCGAGGGCACAATTCACCTTTCAAACTAATTGATTTTTTCTTGTGTTCGACTAGCCTACCCATAACATAATGTCTGATATTTTCAAACATTGAGATAATAGGCATAAACCTAGCCCCTAAAACAACACAATTAAATATTTTAGAGTAATTATTATTGTTGGAGTATGCCCAAAGATCAATTATGAGAAGAATATAATTACATACTCATTTTACCTCGTTTATTAATGTAAGGTATTCCATTATTATTTCTATTAATTTATTGTGCTATAAAAAACTATTTTATAATGAAGTCCTAAGAATAAATTTGCGTATTCTTAAAGATTCCTTGGTCAAGTATTATTGTGGGCTTGAACAACAATAATGCATTGAGACTAATATATAGTTGATTGATGACAAAGTTGTTAAACCTATATTTGATTTTGATATAACAATGACTAATTTGTAAAAATAATAAATTTTTAAGGTAATCAATTTACTCATAAAATTGATAGGCATTCGAACTTAAGTATTTTCTAAGTCAGACTTTTAATCCCCAAATATTTTCTAAGTGTTTTGGTACTCAATTTAGCCAATTTGGTAACTGAGTATCGGTAAGACTTATGGTGTATCGGTACAAATTTTCGTTAATGGAAACCAAAATTGTGCATATAGGCTAAAGTGTACCGGTACGACTATGCGTGTACCGGTACAAGTTTTTGAAACTATTTTTCAAATTGAGCTAGAGTACCGGTACGACCTATGGCGTACCAGTACGGGGTTAAGATTTTCTAAATCTTTTCATTTAATGTTTTTGATCGTTGCCTTGTCAGTTTTCTTGGAACCTGATTTTTAGAAGTCAGTTAAGCTTATCGGTATACCTATACGAGTACCGATACAATATTTTAACAAAATGTTCTGAGGATTCCAAATAGCAAAATGAGTACCGGTACGATACGACATGCACTGATACCCTTTGTAAATTCGTAACTTCATACCGATACGCCTACTCGCGTACTAATACCCCTTTGTTACAACGACTCTTTCTTCTTTTGGAAGGTACCGATAAGAGTGCTCGTGTACCTATACTTAGTGTTGTCAAACATCACTTATTGTGAGAAAAATGCAGCCCAATGGCTATATTGAATATCCAAACCACCCAAACGGTTAGAAATCAATGAAGAGTATAAAATAAAGTCTCTAAAGCTTCTTCAACAACAAAACAACTATCCAAAAAAGCATGCAAGCACATATCCAACCTCTTAGAGCTTTTATTGCAAAAATCTTACAACTCACTTGATTGATTCTCATTATATTTTATCTTTCATCAAGTTTAGGGTTTAGTGAACTTTGAATTGTGTAAACATTCATCCTTTAGAGGATTTCATAGTTTTCTTCTTTTTATCCACCTTTAGGAAAAAGGGATTATTAGACTTTGGGGTATAAGTCTAGGTGTTTGTAAAGTTATCTCCTTTAGCCTAAAAGGAAAGACAAATTTGTGAATTTGTGAAAAATCCTTATTGTGGATAGCTAAGGTAGTGGATGTAAACATGTTTAGAAGGTTGAATGTAACGCCCTGATTTTGGGCAGCGATTTATGGGTTAATTAGACGGTCCGATGGACCGAGTTAGAGATTCGAGTGGGATTTGGGATCTGATATTTTTATGTGAGATAAAAATATGGAAAATGGTTAAAAATCTTTATTTAATATTTTAATGATTTTGGTGAAATCAATTTTGGAAAACGAGTTTTGGAAATTTGCCATTTTTGGACTAGTGACTAAAATATAATTTTGGCAAAATTGTTTTTGGTGATTGTTTTGTAAATGGTCAAAACTTTGAATCTTTGAGGAGCTATTTTATTTTAATCAGCTATTTCCATTAATTTAGACTTTTTTTATAATTTTTTTTAATTAAATGAAAATTAAGTATGAGAATGTTTTAATAAAGGGTAAACTACCTGAAATACCACTCAACTTTAATGTGTGACTCTAATATACCACTGAACTAAAATTCGATACTATAATACCATTGAACTTCACTGTGTGATTCAAAGTTAGCACTCCACCGTTACTCCCGTTACGGAATTCTGACGTGGACTCTAACTCCCGTTACAGGGATGACGTGGCCGATAAAAAAATAATATCTTTTTCCAGATATGATCCACCTCATTATATTTTATGTTTTATTTTTATTGTAAAACGACGTAGTTTTGTTAAAGACTCTTTATCTCCTCAAAATTAGGTTAATGAAATTTCAAACTTCAGAAATCACTCTGAAATTAGACGCAAAAAAAATCAGTGGGTTTTCTATGGATTGTTATTGATTATTCAAGTGGGTTTCTCTGGGTTTTCTCTAAAAGAAGATTGTAGTGATCGATTGTTAGAAAGAAATCAAATGGAAAAACGTGTGTTAAGGGTTGAAGGAAGCCGAACCGTAAGATATGGTATGTATTCAAAATTTATAATCTCATATATATTTAATGTTTCTATGAGTTTTATGTATTTTGTTTGTATTCAAATTTTGGGTTTAATGTTTTGTCCTTTTAGTGTATAGTTTTTGTTTGCATTCAATATTTGTTTCTATTCAATTTTTAGGGTTATGATTTTCAATTGTTATTGCTATTTTATTAAATAGAGGTGGGTGTGATTCACTTTAGAATCAATTGGATGATAAAAAAAAGTAACAATAATTCTGTTGTTTGGGGACCACTTGGATGATAGTTGCTGAGTTAATGTGTTAAAAAAATTGTGCATTTTGTTCTGTTGTGACATTGGTTGTTGAGTCAATGTGTTATTCACGTGGGTATTGTTGTGCAATTTTTAGGGTTCTGTTGTTTAGGGACCACTATTATATTTGGGGATCACTCGAATTGTTTGACTGGTGCAGTTTTTTAAGTTGAAATTCAGTAATTCTTTACTTTTTGACAGATGCTTCATCAGAATACTTTACACTTGTTGTGGAGGGTAATGTTGTAGAAGAGAATGAAGATGATGTTGTAGAAGAGACTGGAGATGATGATGTAGAAGAGGATGATGATTATGTAGAGGATGAAATTGAACAAACTGATAGTGATAGTGGATATGAAAATAGTGATGATGCCTTAAATGATGAAGCTCGAGAAGAAGAGGTGGATCTAATGGATTTGGAGTTTGGTAATGAGACACATTTGAATGGATATGTTAGTGATAGATCAGATTCATTGCATAATGTTAGTGCAAATGAATCTGATGAAGATGATCGAAAGAAAAACCCCAAATGTCCTGTATTTAATGTTGAGGTGGATATGGAAAATCCGAGATTTAAAAAGGGCATGAAATTTAGTGATAAAGAGATTCTGAAAAAAGCTATAAGGGAGTATGGGATTAAGACCAGACATGATATCAAATTCAAAAGGGTTGACAAAGGTAGGATACATGTAATTTGCAAGGAAAATTGCAAGGATTAAGACCAGACATGATATCTCATGCTCAAAACTGACAAAGACTATAGGTTGGGAGTGGAAGCTAATGTGTTTATCACTTTTTGTTGCCAAGTTCATATGCTTTTGTCAAAAGCTTATGTGTTTATCACTTTTTGTTGGCAAGTTATTTTGGTCACTTTTTGTTGGCAAAATCATATGCTTGTATTTGGTCTCTTTCTGTTTACATTTTCATATGCTTGTATCTGCACAGTTTTGTAATGGATACAAATTTCCAATGAAAATATATTTTGTGATCATGTTTATGTTTCAGTGTTGGTAGTGTACTTTTTTGTGAACATGTTTATGCTTGTATTTGGTCTCTTTCTGTAATGGATACAGATTTTTTTGGTCTCTTTTTGTGAACATGTTTTAGTGTATTTGGTCACTAGTTGCTACATGTATCAATTTATGATTTTCATATATTCAATCAACACAACTATCTTAAGCAACACTTAACATTTTTATTTCTTTAAGTCCAAAACATAACTAGTAAACATAGTAGTACAACATCCTTAACACATTAAAACAAAACATTTTCATTTCCTTCTCAACAAAACATAACCAGTAAACATGCTTAATACAGTAAAACAACACCAAACATAACTAAAAAACACCCTAAATTTAAAAGTAACCATTTTCATTCCCTTCATCTATTGAGTTTGTTAAGTTAGCTGGTTGACAGCTAAGGTTGTTTAATTAGTTAGTTGTATTTCTTTTATTCTTTCTTTAAGTCTTATACTGGTATAAGTTGTATTTCTTTTATTCTTTCTTTAAGTCTTATACCGGTATAAGTCTCCTTCCAGGGTTGGCATTAGACCACGATGTAGTCAACTTTGCCGGATATCCGCATCCACACACCGGAATTGAAATGGGTTCTTCTACTTCAACCCTGCGTTCACTTGATCTTTGCCATTCTACCTCCATTGATTTGGATCAGCTTCAAAATCTATGCTGGGAAATAGAAAATAGGAAATTAGGGTTTTGTTTTCAGCCAAAAGAGATTTTATAGTAAAAATAAAACATAAAATATAATGAGGTGGATCATATCTGGAAAAAGATATTATTTTTTTATCGGCCACGTCATCCCTGTAACGGGAGTTAGAGTCCACGTCAGAATTCCGTAATGGGAGTAACGGTGGAGTGCTAACTTTGAATCACACATTGAAGTTCAATGGTATTATAGTATCGGATTTTAGTTCAGTGGCATATTAGAGTCACACATTAAAGTTGAGTGGTATTTCAGGTAGTTTACCCTTTAATAAATGAGTTTAGTTAAACAAAATATTTTCTTATGTACCTTCTTTTCTCTCAACTTTTTTCTCTACTTTCTAATCAGTCAAACTAGTTTTTCTCTTCTAAAATCTCCATAGATTTATTCCTTTTCATCCAACTTTGATTCCTAAATGATTTTCTTGGATTTCTGCAAGAAGCTTCAATTGTTTTCTTGAAGATTTCAATCCAATCATGTCAATTAAGGGAAAAGCAAAAGGTTAGAGTAATCTTCGTTTATCTCCTCTAGTTAAGGTTCTTTATTGACATTCTCAATTTCCTGACTCTTTAAATGTGTTTTCTAATGTGGTTTTATGATTTAATTGAGTAATATGATTAAATCAAGGTTTTATTGATGTATTTATATGATTTTTGGATTGGAGCTATTTTGTTGGGTTTTTGATTGATTCTAATCATGATTTTAATATTTATATTGTTGAAATAATGGTTTTCACATTGGAATCTCGAAACTATAAGAATCTCTTATTGTTTAAGTTGATACTTATGTGTTTTTGGGGCGTTATGGTGGTGTAATGATTGCTGAAAGTATAAAGATGTTGTTAGGTTTTTGCTGGGTTAAGTTTGGAGGTTAATCGATGTTGATTTTGGTTGTTTTGGATGGGCGTTTGGTAGCTTTTAGCAAGAAAATGTTGACGATTGTTATTGTTGGGTTTATGAATGCATTATGATGCATTGTGCCTCTATTTTTGTGTGGTTGATGATGTAACATGTTGATGATGTTGTTGTATAATGTTGATTTATACATGTTTACTCTTTAAGATTTGTATATGGTTTGTTATGCATGAGAAGGCTTAAATTAAAGTTTAGCAATGAGACTTGTTGTTTAACAATGATACATGATGCATATGGTTTAATATGTTGGTTTTGAAAAGGTTTAAGTGCATGGTTTTCGAGGCATGATGTTTTACAAGTTGTTTGAAATTATGTTTTCAATGGTTTTAAGAAAATGTTTTCAAATTGCATTGATGGTGTTTTGTTTTGAACACTCCTCACTAAGCCTAGTGTTCTTACACTCTCTTTGTCCATCAATGTAAAGAATTAAAGGAGTGGAGGCAACAAGTGAGCAAGGAGGATCTAAGGGCTTTGTTCTTTGAAAGTATGGTTTCAAACTAGACTTTTAGTAATAAAGGCAATGTGGTTCATTGTTGATTTGGGAGGATATCAAAACTAGGGAGGCTTACTGGAAGTTCGTGTATTGATACGAGCTTGGGTGTATCAATACGGACTTGGGCGTATCAATATGCTCAGTTGTTTTGTTAGTTATTTGGCATCTTTTGATGTTCTATTTTCTTATGTTTTAGTCATTGAATGTTGTGGATGCAATTAAATGAGTTTGAATGATTTAATTGAGTTGAGATTTGACGCCATGGCATGAAATATGACTAATTAAAGAGTGATAACTTTAAATTGACTTAAGTCCCTGTAATTTGTAAAAATTACAACTTGGTCCCTAAAATATGAATGTTGTCAAACAAATGTCTAATCGATGTCTGATTGAGTTGAGGTTTTTTCTGCTACAAGTTATAATCACATAGGATGATAATGTTCATCTAGATAAGATAAAAAGAAAAATAGGGTCATTTATTGAGGTAAACCTTCCTAGTTTACTTTAATATGTCCCGTGTGACTCATTCGGTTCGGTCGAGTGTTTAAGACAGGTCAAAGGGGTTACATTTGTTGGTATCAAAGCCAAGTTTACGATAATTGGGAGGTACGTTTGTGATTGTTATTGTTGTTGTTGATTGTTTAAACCAAGTTTGTGATAAATTGGAATATTGATACTAGTTGAATGTTGTTGATTGTTATGCATGATGATTGTTATATATGTGTTGATTGTGATATGCCATGTGGGTATTTTTTGGGGAAACCATTGCCTTATTACTATAGTCTAAGATGTTTTGATTTATAATGGAATTCTTGGATCCTTGCTTAAAGCTGGCCTAATTGTTTTGTTTTGTTACTGAGGAGAGAGTTGCAATCCGGTAAGATTGTTGCTCCCAGAAGGCATGTGAATCATGAGAATGAAATACCCCATGGAGGTTTGCCACCTCCTCCACCTAATCCACCCAAGAATGTGGAGCAAGTACCCCATGCGCCAGCCAGGCCAGTGTTGGGCGATTTGACTCTTTTAATTCTGGAGATGGCTGGATCGTTCTAGGCTATTGTTGCTGGAATATAGGGCCGACGCCTGCTACTGGACAAACAGGGTTCTCGTTATAGCGTTTGCGTAGTCTTGGAGGAATTGAGTTTCGAGGGTTGGCACCCGTAGCGTACGAGTAGTAGATGGCTAGCACGGATCGGGTTTTGGATCAAATAGGGTGCAATGATGCCCGTAAGTTGGGTTGTGTTGTATCTTTGTTGCAAGAAGACATGTATAGCTGGTGGACTACTATGATCGCGTGCATGAAACCCGGTGATATGACATGAGATTTCTTTAAAGATGCCTTTAAGAAGAAGTATATGGGAGTTAGATACTTGGATGAAAAGAAATGTGAGTTTATGGATCTAGTGGAAGACAATATGTCTATGGCTGAGTATGAGGTATAGTTTGTTCGGTTAAGCCAGTATGCTCTTGAGTTAGTGCCGGACGAAAGGCATCGCTGTGATCGATTCCATTACAGATTGGTACTGGATGTTAAGACCTTTATGTTGTCTTCTGACTACACCGATTTTGATGTGTTAGTTACACGAGCGAAGGATATTGAGCATAATTTGGGTTTATCTTCTCGTGTGGGAGATTTTGGCTTGGGCAAGAGAGTTGCAGATTCTAGTTCTGGTGGTGGTCAATTTAAGAAGCATCGTGATAGGAGGTATCAAAGCTACACTCAGTTGAAGACTTCACATCCTCTTGAGTAGATCCAAAGGTTGCTCAATCAATCCACAAGTCAAGTCATGGCCTCTACTTCCGGCAACTACTGTATGGAGGAAGCTCGATCTATCTCCAAGCCTTCATACTTCAATGGAGTCAACTATCCCTATTGGAAGAATATGATGAGATTATTCATCCAATCCAATGACTGCCTTCTTTGGGATGTGGTGATTGATAGGCCTTCTATCCCAATAAAGAGAGAAGGAGACTGACTCGTCGAGAAGCAAAGCCATGAATGGACCAATGAAGATCGGAGAAAGCTTAAACATAATGCCAAAGCAATGCACATCTTATTTTGTGCTCTTAGACCCGACGAGTACGCCAAAGTGTCTTCGTGTACGAGTGCCAAGGAGAATTGGTACAAGCTAGAAGTCACTCATGAAGGTACAAATGAAGTCAAGGAGACCAAGATTAGGCTCCTTAATCTAAGCTATAAGAACTTTAAAATGGAATCGGATGAAGACATCAAGAAGATGTTTGATCGATTCTCTGTCATATTCAATGGGCTTAAGGGCTATAGAGAAGTCATTCCAGAAGACAAGCTTGTTCGAAAGCTCATATATTCACTTCCCGAATCATGGGATTCGAAAAAGACCGCCATCATTGAAGCCAAGGATATCAAGACCTTGAAGCTCGATGCTCTCATGGGGTCACTTCTCACTCACGAGCTTATGAAGCAAAGAAAGAAGGATGAGGGTAAGAAGAGGGAAGTGGAAAAGAAGAAGGTCGGAATTTCTCTCAAAGCTTCACAAGAAGAGAGTGATTCAACTGAAGAAGAAGATGAAGAAATGACTATGCTAGCCAAGAGATTCACAAGGTTCATGAAATCCAAGCGTGCAAGGAAGTTCCAACGAATAGGGGGTTTCAAGAACAAGCCAAAGGAAGAAGAGAAGGAACAAATCATATGCTATGAGTGCAAAAAGCCGGGACATATCATGTTTATTATCCCCGATTAAAGCTGGCCCGTTTCTGAGATTTTGGTGGCCCTAGGGCGAACCTAAAAATTGAGCCCTTTATAATATGTATAGAAAATAAATTGAATTGTAAGAGTAAACAAAGAAATTAAATTCACTTGTAAAATTATATTTTTTATTACGCTAAAAAAATTCTAATAAATACATCAAATTTAAATCTAAAACATCAATAAATTTTATTAATCATCCAACTACTAATAGAAATTGGGGTTGAGGCTTAGAATTTAATAAATTCTATTAAACACCCAACAAAGATAAAAATTTCTAATAAATTTTGAAAATATAAGTAAAAAATAAGAAAATTAAAAAAATTGAGTGAAAAATTAAAATGTGAATAATGATGAGCAAAAAATGTGAATAATGAATCAATGTAAATAATATTTATAGTCAAATTTAAAATTTTGTTACCGTTATTAAATCTGATTATACACAATTATTTTCTCAAATTAATTGAATGCTTTCCATGAAATTAGTGTTGTTTAACCATTTTATAGCTTTGTTACTGTTATTAATTAATGTTTGCTATTAGTAGCTATCAAATCTAACGGCTGGAGACATAAACTAACAATTAATTATCATCAGATTTCACTTTCAAATGATAGTAAAAATTAAAGCTATGCAATTAAACATGTGGTATATAATTACCGTTGTTAATAAATGCATTATATAATGACATATATAATTATATATGGCTGGTTGTAAAAGTTACGGGCCCTGGTATTTATATAGAATGATAGTTGTAAAAGTTATGGGCCCTAGAATTTATATAGGGTGGTGTTTGTAAAAATTATAGGATTTGGGCAGCTGACCCTCCTGCCTAGGCTCAAATACGACCCTGAATTAAAGAATAAAAGTTTCGGGAAGAAGAATAAGTTCAAGGCACATGTAGCTACTTGGAGTTATGAAGACTCGTCCGATGAGGAGGAACAAGAGGTAGCTAACATTTGTCTCATGGCATTAGAGGAGGATCCTAAGGTAACCTCAAATTCATTTACTTTTAATTTTACTTTTGATGAGTTTCAAGACTCATCCATACTCATTGATAATGTTTTGTATGTCAACGGTCTAAAACATAATTTGTTAGACATAGGTCAATTGTGTGATAAAGGTTTCAATGTCATGTTTGATTTAAATGGCTGCAAAATCATTGACATTGCATCTAATAAAATTGTGCTTATTGGTCATAAAGTATGAAATATATACATGGTGAATCTAGATGACATTCATATTTCAAATGCATGTTTTGTTGCAAAAGATGAGCATGATTCTTGGTTGTGGCATAGAAAACTAGGACATGCAAGCATGAGTGTTTTGGAAAAACTAGTTTCAAATGATCTAGTAAGAGGCTTGCCTAAACTCAAGTTTTCTCTTGACAAAATTTGTGATGCATGTGATAAAAGCAAACATAAAAGAGTTTCTTTTAAATCCATTAATGATGTATCAACAAGTAGAATTTTATAATTGATCCATATAGATCTTTTTGGCCACATTAGAACTATGAGCTTGAGTGGAAAACAATATGCATTTGTTATTGTTGATGATTACTCTAGATTCACGTTTGTTCTCTTTTTAAGTACCAAAAATGAGACTTTAGAAAAAATTCATCACATTTTCAAAAGCAAACTAAAATGATGTTGGTTACTCTATTTCTCATGTTAGGATTGACCATGGAACCAAATTTCAAAATCTTGGTTTTGAAGAGTTTTGTAACTCAAATGGAATTAGCCATAAATTTTCGGCTCCTCGAACAGCTCAACAAAATGGGATTGTACAAAGAAAAAATAGAACTTTAGGCAAGTTTGATGCAAAAAGTGATGAAAATATTTTTATAGGTTACTCTTTAAACTCTAAAGTCTATCATGTATTTTACAAAATAACTTTAGTGCTTGAAGAGTCTATTCATGTTGTTTTCGATGATAACCTCCTTTCGAGGAAGTATACTTGTGATGCTGATGTAGGAATTTTGGATGCCAATGGTGATGGAAAACAATTATCAAAGGTAGATGAAGTTCCATCAAAAGAAGAACCATAAGATTCACCTCTAAAAACCTTGAAGGACATGTCTCTAGAGGAAAGGGAGGTCACCTACCCAAGGGAGTTCAACTATGTAAAAGGTGGTGAGGTTTTAGGTGATCCATCCAAAGGGATATACATGTAATCATGTTTCATTTATCTCATGCATAGAGCCTAAAAATATCAAAAAAGAATTAAATGATGATTATTGGATATTGGCTATGCAAGAAGAGTTAAATCAATTTGAGAGGAGTCAAGTTTGGACATTACTTGATAGGCCTAGTAATAAATCTACTATAGGTACTAAATGGGTTTTTAGAAATAAACTAGATGAAAGTGGTAACATAGTGAGAAACAAGGTTATACTTGTTGCTCAAGGTTACACTCAAGAAGAATGAATTGATTTTTGATGAAACCTATGCACTCGTAGCTAGAATGGAAGCTATTAGGATGTTGCTTACATTTGCATGTTATCATAAATTCAAGCCTTTTTAAATGGATGTTAAAAGTGCTTTTCTAAATTGTTTTATAAATGAAGAAGTGTATGTAGAACAAACACCCGATTTTGAAGATCCAAAATATTCAAACCATGTTTTTAAACTTTCAAAAGCTTTATATGGTTTGAAACAAGCCCCTAAAGCTTTGTATGAAATATTGTTAAATTTTTCTAATAGAAAAAGGTTTTGATGAAGGGAAGGTTGATACTACACTTTTTATAAAAAGAAAAGGCAGGGACATTTTAGTAGTTCAAATATATGTTGGTGATGTTATTTTTGGTTTTACTAATGAATATTTTCGCCAAGATTTTGCTAAGTTAATGCAAGGTGAATTTGAAATGAGAATGATGGGTGAACTCTCATTCTTTTTGGGACTCCAAATCAAACAAAAGAATGATGACATCTTCATCAATCAAGCAAAGTGCATTAAGGATATGCTTAAGAAGTTTGGTTTAGAGAATGTGAAGCCTCAAGCCACTCCAATGTGCTCTTCTACAAAACTTGACAAAGATGAAGGAGGTAAATGTGTTGATCTTAAGCTTTATAGACCTATGATAAGATCTTTGCTTTATCTTACCGCAAGTAGATCGAATGTTATGTTTAGTGTTTGTTTGTGTGCTAGATTTCAAGCTAGTCTTAGAGAAGCATTTACATGCCGTTAAGAGAATCTTTAGATACCTTAAAGACACCCCTTGTTTAGGTCTGTGGTATCTTATAGACTCATCCTTTAGTTTGTGTACTTATTCGGATGCAGCTTATGGAGATTGCAAAATCGATAGAAAGAGTACCTTTGATACTTGTCAATTCCTAGGTAATATGTTAATCTCATGGTTTTCTAAGAAGCAAAATAGCATTGCGCTATCTATCACCAAGGCGAAATATATTCTGGCCGATAGTTGTTGTGCACAGGTCCTTTGGATGAAAAAATAACTCTTAGATTATGGAATTGATGTAGATATCATTCCCTTAAAGTGTGACAATACTTGTGTTATTTGTATCACTCAAAATCTCATCCAAAATTCTAGAACCAACCATATAGAAATAAGACATCATTTCATTAGAGATCATGTCTTGAAATATGATGTATTTCTAGGGTATGTAGATATCTTGCACCAATGAGAGGATATCTTCACCAAACATTTAGATAAAGAACCTTTTTTTACTCTTAGAGTGCGTTTGGTTAGCGTAAAAGATAATTACATGGGGATTAATCTTTTCCAGAATCACATACCCACGTTTGGTTGGGAAGCATTCCCTCTAAGGAGTAATATTGTATTCCCAACAGTAGCAGTTTTTTCATTAAATAGTGGGAATGTGATTCCCTTAAATTTCTTAGGTATTTGTTAATTCCCACCCCTTTGGACCATATTTCCCCTATATTAATGAATTTTGTTTACATAAATCCTTTCTTGAATTTAATTAGATGATTAAATATGTGGTGTAAATTAATTAAATATTTTTATTAAATATTAATTTAACATTTAAATGGTGTTACACATTTAAATACTATTTTAATATTTAATGTATTTTTATTAATATTATTTTTATGTTGTTTATATGTTATATGTTAGGATTGCATAATGCTTAAAAATTAATAAGTTAAGAGTCGATGTTCTTAATTTTATTCTTTGACTTATAAGATGTTTATCATCTTATAAAACGATTTAGTAGGTTAAAATTATGATATAAATTTATTTTAGTATTATACAACTTTTAGATTTATTTTATTATTTATTTTAATTTACTTGGCAACCTGTCACAAGTAATAAAAAAATAAAAAATTTGAACATATTAAAAATTTAGCATTTAAAAAATTTTAAAAAGTATTTTAATTGAGGGTAACGAGGTTATGTAAATATAAATTATATTTTTTTAAAAATTTAATATAATAATTATATTAATAATATGTTAAATATATAGTTATTGCAAATTTTAGATATTGTAACAAAAATAATTCTATTACCTTTTGTGAATATGTTTTTAATTTAATATTTAAAGTTTAACCTATTCAAAAAATATATATTGAAAGTTTAACATGTTAAAAAGAAAATATAACACTTGGCCAATTTAGTAAATTTCACTTTCAGATAATCTTATATACCTCCAACCAAACACATCAATCTTACATTCCTACCACATAAACCAAACAAGGTAATGTAACATTCCCAATAATATGTCAGGTAATGTTACATTCCTGGAATCGTATTCCTAGAGGTAATCTTACATTCCGTGAACCAAACGCACCCTTAGGAGAGAGTTAGGGATTACTAGCCTTTCTTGAACCTTACAACCTTTGCTTTGATCTTAAACTTGCTTGAATTTGTATGATTTTTCATGTTTTTGTGATCTTCTCCTTAAATGCATCTATTCATGTTGTTAGAGGGAGTATATATCTGTTTTTCCCATACATGTTGCTCTCATATCATAATCATGCATTTCAATTCGATAAAAATCAAATTTTTGGGTCTTTTGCAACAAAACTGTCAATTTTGGTCAGAGAGTATCGGTACTCGGGTAGCTGTACCGATACGAGTTATCAGGGGTAGCGTTTTGATACAGACAAGTTTGTACCAATACAGGCTAAGGATCGGTACGGGGTATATCTGTACCGATACACGCTATTCTGATATACACTATAGTTGTACCGGTACGCGTGTGCGCTGGAGCCATAAATAAGGTTTTCCTAATTGAACTCAAAGTCTAACTTTTTCTATCAAAAACCCTTGTCGTTTTCTTTATAAATTCCCTTCAAATATTTCAATTTTTATCAAAACCTATCAAATCTCTTTGAGGGCTTTTGATTTCAACTTCAAACCCAAGTAATTCTCATCAAGCTTAGTGCAAATCATCTCCTCATTCATCCATCCATTCATCCACATTCAAGGTAAAAACCTTATTTTTGTATTATTTCGAATTTCTCTATACTTGTATAGCTTTTAGGTTTAATTTTTTTTATATTTAGATTGCATATATTCACGGTTTTAAAGTTTTTACAAAAACTTTTTCAAAACTGATTTTTTATTTGATTATATATTTATACACATATATTTTATTTTATAGTTTTTTAGTTTTAAATTTATCAAATTTTTTCTTTATATTTGTATATGTTTTTAAACTATACATTATAGATTTTTTCCATACCTTGACTATTGGATTGAATTTGATGTTTTTGTATTCATATACTTTTTGTGGTTTATATTTTACAGGTTTTATCAAAACCCTATACCATGCCTCTTAAAAAGCGATCTAGAAAAGATCTTAGTGCTAGTTCTTCCAACCCCGGTAACAATGGTACCAAACCAAATCTTGCTCAACTTTTTACCCATTGTTTTAATGAACCAGATTATCCCGAAGGTATGGAATATTTTAAACAGTTTCAAAATTTCCAAATCCGTCGTGAACGAATTGATGATTTTGCTTATATTTGCTCCGACGGGTTTAAGTTTAAATACCTTAATTTAATAAGGGAATAGAAATTTATGAATTTTTTTAAATATCCCCGACGTTCTTTACAAAAATGTTGTTCGCATTTTCTACTCCAATGTCCGATGTGTTTTAAATCTAGAGAAAACTGAAACTATTGCCATTGAAATCCTATGTTATGAGAAAAAATGTTACTCCTGATTCTCAATAAATAATCAATCTTTTGGGTTTAGAAAAAGTGGGTATAGATGATGAAAACTCTTTTCCCCGAACCTATAGTGGCTCAATAAATGTTCTCGATGCCCAAGAGATTTTCTTCACCTTATCATCACTTGGTGGTTTCGACCATTTTGTGGTAAGTGGCTCATTATTCGCATGGTGGATGACTTTTGGCTTTATTGCTTTCGTGAGAGAAAACATCCTAACCTAGCCCAAATTATGTATGCCGAGATGGTTCATATAGTCAACAATCGTCATACCACCCTTGTGACCTCTTTTACCTATAGAACTGTTGCCTTGTCAGTTTTCTTGGATACAGATTTTTAAAAGTCAGTTAAGTGTACAGGTACACATATACGAGTACTAATGCGATATTTTAACCAAATGTTCCAAGGATTTCAGTGAAAAAATGAGTACCTGCACTACAACAAAACAGTTCTTTAGCGGCGTTTTTCTAACCCTATAGCGGCATTTTTTAGCGCCGCGAGAAATGCCGCTTAAAGTAGCGCCACAATAGGTCGCGACGTTTTTAGGTAAAAAAACGCCGCAAAAAGTCAAGATCTATAGTGGCGTTTGTAATTACAAACGCCGCAAATAAGTGTTATATAGTGGCGTTTATTTTTGCAAACGCCGCGAAAAGTCAAGTTCTATAGCGGCGTTTGTAAATACAAACGCCGCGAGTAACTGTTTTGTAGTGACGTTTTATATTTCAAACGCCGTAAAAGCCTGACCTCTAGTGGCGTTTTATTTTACAAATGCCGCAAAAGCCTGACCTATAGTGGCGTTTTATTTACAAACGCCGCAATAGCCTGACTTTTAGTGGCGTTTTTTTTTTCAAACGCCGCTAAGCTTGATTGTAGAGAAATAAAATTATAATAAAAATTAATTTTTTCCTATTTCTATTTCGTCAAAAAATGTAAATTACAAATTCAAAATATTTGTTAAATAAAATATTTATTTCATCTCAAAAATATATTGTCACAATTAACTTAAAATATTAGTTAAACAAAATATTTATTTCATTACAAAAAGTACATTTTGTCCCAATTTAATCCCTCTACATATTTCGTTACTATGCCTCTCTTTACCGATTCACTACCTCTTGGTCAACACTACTAAACCATCTCGAATCCCTATACACAAATACACACACATAACGAATCCATTACTTGCTTTTGTAATCCATGAAAAATCTCTGCTGACGAACCGTTAATTTATGACTTCTAGAAGCTGTGCTCGTCACTTGCTCTTGTAATCCATGAAAAACCTCTGCTGCAAATCTACATCATACAACCAAATCTCACCAGTTAATTATGTGTTCAAGAAAGTAATTGAATTTTTTTTAAAAAATAATAATAAGATAAGCAATTAGAGAAGTAATACGAATATCCAGTAACCTCTCAATTTATGCCTCTTGGTCAACAGTAATTCCACGCAAACACAATGTTGCTAGCATATTTGACAAAAAAGCAACAAATTAAGGTCCTGAATGCTCATTCTTAAAGCCAAATTACTAAGTTCCACGCAAACACAATGTTGCAAACATATTTGACAAAAAAGCAATTCATTCAGAAACTAATGAATCACAGCAAATTATTGGAGAACTTGCTCTAGCCCAAAGGAATAAATTATCGGCTCCACTTGAGCCTCGTTTAACCTTGTTATTGGAGGACTCACACAGTCACACATATGGAGCAATTAAATCACAACAAACAAGTACAAAAGATAATAGCAGCAACTCCAGCATGGGATAGTGACTCATGTACAACTATTGAGAATACTTGTGAGTACATGTAAAACTCAAAATCATGTAGGCAAATAAAAGAAACAGATCCTTCCCCCTAAAACCGACAACCTGTCTCAATATCATTGTTCAACAAATTCAAGTTCCTTACATGGGTTATATGTCTTAATTACCCAGTCATCTCGGAGAGTATTACACAAATCCCTTGATTACTCGGATAGCATAATAATTATAAAAGCTAAACTCAAACAGAAGAACATAGCCTTTCTCAACCCAAATCTATATGCATCATGTAAAATTTCCAACAAACTGATACTGCATTTCTATGGCATCCGACTTCAAATTAGTTTCCAACTCAAACAATTAAAAGTAGCATTTTTTCCATCTCCAAAACCAGAAAGAAAGTAATTGAGAATAACTTCTGGAGCTAAATTTCTGTATATACAGAAATAATACCTTTGAAAACTATCCATAAATTTTCTGTATATACAAAATAGTTTCGCCTACATTCATTTGGTTACAAAACAATTCCTAAAATGCTTCATTACTCTTAAAACAGTCCCATATGAGATTGCAATGCATTTCCTCTGTTTTTAGGTCACTAGGACAATCCTTAAGTTCATTGATATGTATATAAATCAGTCCAACATACAGTCATACGCATAATTTCACATATAGCAGTCCACAATGCTCAATTTTACAACAAAACAGTCCCTAACACTCATACACATGCACCGAACAGCCCCTAAGCCATTGAATTAATCCTTATTCATCCTTAATTTGATAAAAACAGTTCCCAATCTAGCTTTAACTCTATAAAACAGTTTCAAGAGTTCTCTAATCACATCAAATTAGAAAAATTTAAACCAAACATTTCATTCATACACATCATGAAATTGGCTTCACTATATCATTCTAACTACCAAAACATAAGAGATCACCAACAATAATTCAAAATCAAGTTTGATTATGAAGAAAGGAAGAGTGTAATTACCTCCTTCTTCAAGCTAGACAACCAACAATTTAAGCAATTGAACTAGTTAAATCCTAAACTTCCATCTCCCATGGTATTCTCAAGTTCTCTCTCTCTCTTTACTTGTTTCGGTTGGACCTTGGGATCTCCTGCTTGGACCTCCAAACGGTAATGACATCCCTTGGGTTGAATTTCATTGGCAAATTAAACTTCATTGTTCCTAACATAGACAAACCGAAGCGGGGAAAATATATCATTTTTTCCCAAAAAGAATATCATTTCTTAAAGCAAATAGTAAGTAAAAATGAGATTAACTTTCACCACAGTGCGAGCATTCAAAAGCTGAGAGCAAGACCTAGAAGCCAAAAACACGGATTAATAAAAAGAAAATCAACCAAAAAAAGGGGGGAAATTTGAACACTTCGATAATTACCTTCCTAAAATGAGGGATTGAAGTCAATAAGAACCTTGTTGTTCCCTGTAAACAAAATGCAAACCAATACAAATGAAAATAATAAAAAGAAGAAGAAAAAAAAGCTAAATTAGGAGCAATTTTTTAAGAAGAAATAATTACGTTCTGTTTAAAATGGGGATTTATCCTTTCTAACAACAAGAACCATGTACAATCCAAAATTCCACAAATTTATCATCTGTTTCGCTCCCTCAGCTTTCTCATCATCAAAACAAAACCCATAAAACTAAATCTCGAAATTAAGAGAAACAAAGCTAACCTTTAAAAGATACTGGAAATATGATGACCTTATATGTTGGTTCTTGCTCTTGTAAACAATTCGAAAATTACCTTCTATGTATCTGAGTGAGGATTGAAAGGCGGGAACAAGGGTGGTCGAAGGAGGGAACGTTGCTGGTGGGAGAAGGGAATAAGCTAGGGTTTGAGATTTTAATTTGTGAGAATGGAGAGGTGTGAGGCGGCTGAGGGATTGGAAAAATTAAACTATAAAACACGCGATTCAAAAATATTGTGGCGTTTGTTTCCAAAAACGCCACTAAATATCATCTTTTGTGGCGCTTGTTGGACAAAACGCTACTAATGAGAATCTTATAACGGCGTTTGTCTACAAAAACGCCACTAACATATGAGTTTCAGCGGCGTTTCTTTATAAAACGCCACCTATATAGTCTTTCGTGGCGTTTTACAAAAACACGCCACTAAAAATACAAAATTAGTGGCGTTTACTCTAAAATCGCCGCTAAAAGTGCCGTTAAAAACCTGTTTTGCTGTAGTGCGGTACGGTACGGCCTTTGTCGATACCTTTTGTAAAATCGTCACTCCGTATCGATACGTCTGCTTGCGCATCGGTGCCCCTTTGTTGCAATGACTTTTTCTTCTTTTGGCAGGTACCGATATGAGTGCTCGTGTACCAATACCTAGTGTTGACAGACATCATTTATTGCGGGAAAAATGCACCCAACGACTATATTGAATATCCAAAACACCCAAACGGTTAGAAATCAAGGAGGGGTATAAAATCAAGTCTCCAAAGCTTCTTCAACAACAAGACAACTATCCAAAAAACATTCAAGCACATATCCAATATCTTAGAGATTTTATTGAAAAAATCTTGTAACCCACTTGAGTGATTCTCATTGTATTTTATCTTTCATCAAGTTTGGGATTTAGTGAACTTTGAATTGTGCAAACATTCATCCTTTAGAGGATTTCATAGTTTGCTTCTTTGTATCCCACCTTTAAGAAAAAGGGATTATTAGACTTTGGGGTATAAGACTAGGTGTTAGTAAGGTTATCTCCGTTAGCCTAAATGAAAGACAAATTTGTGAATTTGTGAAAACCCTTAGTGTGGATAGCTAAGATAGTGGATGTAAACCTTGTTTAAAAAGTTGAATCACTCTAACTACTTGTGCAAATTTTCTTTCTTTTTGCTCATTACTTCCACACACCCCTCTTGGACATTTCCATTGATTGTTCAACCTAAAAAATGTTGCCATTGACTTGGAGATGTCAAAATCAGTAGATAAGTATGTGTTACAGAACGACATACTGGACTGACTCGCTATGAGCATGTTTCTTGGATTATTATGTGACAGTCACAACATTGCTCATAATGATAACTACATGTATGATCCTCAAACTTGAGATCATCATTATTTCAACATTGTAAGTCGTATATTTTGATACAGTCAAACATGTGTTGTAATTGACTACATTATAAAGACTAATATTGGATATGTGACAATCTATGTAGTGGTATATGGTTGATCAAGATAGGATTTGTCCATCCTACATAAAAGGAGTAATATCGTAGGCCACTTGGTTGAGTGAGATTAGAAATGCATGGCCATACTCGAATAAGTTGATATGGGATATCATAGTTATTCGTATATAATAATCTACTCAAGCTATCAAGAAATATTTGATGGACTATACAAGTGTTGGATGTTCCTTGAATTGTGTCCAATATATATATATAAATGACAAAAGGATGTTATACACAAAAAGAGTTAATCACGAAGAGGTTATGTCGAATCATGTTGTAACTTAGGTGACCATGACATATTGCTAGATGTCACTCATTGTTTGTAATATTAAAAATGTTCTAATATTTACTTTTTTTATCGATAAGTATGGCTTTATTGAAAGGAGAACCCATACAAAATACCATTATGTGCCTCATTAAAAACCCCTTAATCCTAGTCGAAGGAAAAAAGTATACATAACGGTTAGAGGAACAAAAACAAACAAAACACGATGTAAACATAAGCCAACCTCAAAAGAACTTGTAAAACCACAAAGCACAAAAAGCATCAAAATCACGAGACCAAGATAAAAAAAAAACACTATGAACGACGCTCCCACAACAAAACTCAATAGATCGCAACCATAGAACCAGAATCCACGATAACAAAATACCACAACGCCATGTTGATCCTGCTAGTAATGCCTAAGCATGTGCCCCCTTATGATACCAAAGTTATAGGCGGTACCGTAATTAAAAAACATTTTCTACAAAATTCTGCAGTCTTCCTATATGTATGTCCATTCCTCGCCAAAACAAGTCACATGCTCATATTTGTCACCGATATTAGCAAAGCATAGAGTTGCATTGCACAAAGTCACAATATTGATGCACCAATCCCCGACAACTAAGGACAAACTACTACATATCCCCCAAACCCAAACAAGTGAATGCCTTACCAACAACTAGAATATCCACTAAAAACATGCTAAACACAAAACACCACGAAATCTTCGCCTACAACTAGAGCATCCCCGCCTTTCCGAGGCAGCTATCATCACATTTAAAATGGCCCCATACAAATCGCAATCTCCTACTCCAAAGACAACTCCCAAAGCAACAACCATATAATAACAGTTCAACATACACATCAAAAGAAAATCTCTAATCATCAAATAAGGCCAATTCTCATGAAGCCACATACCTTGTATATAAATAAAACGATGAAAACCATGTCACCATGGTGCTGTCGAAGACTACAACAGCACCCACATCCTATGTCGCTATTGCCCCTTCTTTTGCGCTTATAGACGTGCAATATCTTTGACTATGTCTTCTTCGTTTCCTATAGTCGATGCTCCTACCAATTTCCCAAGAGCCAAAGTTTCTTGTGCCTCACGCAGGATAACCTTTTTCCGATGCATAAAATTAGAATCGAAAAGAGAACCATTAGCTAAGCCTTGAGGGTCCTTCGATTGTTTTCTTGGTCTGCCGCTTCCTCTTTTTCTCAATTTTCTTTCAACCTCTTCTTTTTCCTTTGGATAAGAAACTAAAGACTATGTCAGACATGCTCCTTAGCCTTCTATTTACACCATCATGAGTAACAATCTCATATTGAAAAACATTTGCGTTTCTGTTGAGGGGTCCATCATCTTTATTGTAGTACGGACTCGCAGACGTTGTCCCAAGAACACATTCGCTCACATCCAAAACTTGTTGATTTACAACAGCTTCCCGCTCAACAATTCTTATATGCTCATTGGACACCTCAACCCCTACCTTTGTCGATACCTCCTTTACCCGCAGGTCCACCCTGCGTGTTTCCTCTAATATATATATCCTCTAATATATATGGACTCCGGTACAAATGTCTCCACTAAATTAGAGGCACCATCATCCGCCTCCTTTTGTATAGTATCTGAAAGAGTTGCATCTCAAATATTCTCTATATCAGTCTGTTTTTCATTTCCAGTAATGGACTTGGAACTCTCCTCATCCAAATCATTACTATTTTCATCTAGGATATCTTGGCTTGATTCCCTCCATGCTTCAACTTCGTGGAATCTAATCAGAATGATTCGACCATCCACTACCAAATCAATAGACTCTTCTATCTTATTTAGATTCACTATATTGATTAAGATTTGGTTGCTTTCAAAGGAAGAAGGCATTTGCGTACAATCCGCGAGTCGAATTAATGATCATTAAATGCTTGATTTCTTTTTTCAATTGAATATTCTCGAAGCATATTGTTCAAATTGAGTTGTTGTTTTACAACATGATTAGAATAACAACCGAAGAGCATCATCTTTATGCGATTTCTTCGAATTGGAATAAATATGCCTAGCACAAAATATACGCTCTACATTTGGTAAGCATATGTGAACCTCTTCAACCAATCTCTTCAAAATAACAGAAAAAAAAGAAACTAACATAAGATACACACAAATAATAATTTATAAAATAAATTAAAGTAATAAACTTGGTAAGAATTAGTTTACCGATATCACTAATCAATGTAAACTTAAAGTTATCTCCTAATTTGAAATCACTTTAATTATGTTCTAAAAACAATGCCCAAGTTTCTCTATTTTCCACCTCAACCACTATCCAAGCTATAGAGAAAATCTGGTTGTTGCCATCTCTACCCACAATCGAGAAAATTTCACTTTTAAATGAACCTTTCCAGTAGCAACCATCCAATGAAATGACATGCCTAAATTTTTTTTAAAGCCTTAAGAGCACTAAAACATACATACAAACTCCTAAATTTTGGTGTCGCAATATCAGTGGGCCTCTCGACCATAAGATCAAAGGTTCCATTTGTATCAGTACTCATCAAAGCAAACACATAGT
Organism: Hibiscus tridactylites; assembly: GCA_958450335.1. Lineage (NCBI taxonomy): Eukaryota > Viridiplantae > Streptophyta > Magnoliopsida > Malvales > Malvaceae > Hibiscus > Hibiscus tridactylites. Next base: position 73,573,148 of record OY288279.1, read on the forward strand.
CAAACAACCTATTAAACTCATGAACAACACTACCCCTTATCTTTTCTAAAGCACATTCCCTAGCTTTTCAAGCAAGTGTCCTCCTACCAACTTAAAATATGATCTTTTGTTCTTATAAGTGACAGAACATTGATGTTGAGTCACTAGTGTCTTTATCTTAAAACATTCATCGGATTTATCCCAAGAGGCATGTATCACAAATGGACACATGTTTGCCTTACAAAAGCACAAAGAACATCCTTCAACTGTTTTTGAGATTCGAATATCATTTTCAACTGAAATCTGGGCTCAATGGTTGAAGCATCAAAAAAAGCCATACCACTTTTCTTATAAACAACATCACCATCTGAATTTGTCTCGTATCTAACAATATTAGAAGAGTTTAAGTATTCAATATCCTCTCCACTACCCAAACCTCCTAAATCTTCTTCAGTTGGCTAGTGGAAAAATTTATGATCTCTAATACAACATCAGGTTTCAAGTCTTCTACACTGACATATTTATTTCATATCTTCTTTGTAACACTCAGACCGATATGGATTGCCTGATCCAATTTGAAATGTCACATTTGGGTCACCATAGTGACCCGCAATAAAAAATTTCATATAAAACAAATTTTATCAAACCATTTAAAATCATAAAACAAAATTTTGAATTAAAATATAAGTTCAGAAATCAATCAAGCATCAAATCAGAATTCAAGAATACACTTATAAAATCGAGGTTCAGACTCAAATAATAATAATAAAACAAGATGTGACCTACATGCTCCCTAAATCCATGTATACCATACTCCACAAGCAACGTCGAAGGAACTCTCATATATGATGTCGTATTGTAATATGTTCAGTCTCTTTTAACCTGTGATGGTAAAAACAACTTAAACTTTGAAAAAAAGCTTAACAATACAGAACTACCAAGTGATATTATAGGCACAAGCAGGTATATGGCTACACATGACATTGAAATTGGCATCAACCGATTTTAGTTATGACTCAGAACTTCATAAAGTCGCCATACATGAAGATAACGAATTCGTTCTTTATTTGATCACTTGAGTGTCATGCTCGAAGTCTATAGACCAGAAAATCAGAAGAGAGATAGATTAAAGGAATTGAGCTAGAGTGTTAGAGTGTTCCATCAAATGTAGATCAGGAAAGATAAACAGAATGTTTCAGAGAACTGTTGAAATTCGACAGGAGCAAAGAGAAAGACATGAAAATTTAGTGACACCTAACTACACTCTAACCGAACACCAATATGCAATTAAAAAACTATAATTAGAAGGACTTACCCTAGGCCCATTAGGCGTAGGAGCCTACCTAAGGGGATGCCTTAGGTTCAGAAGGACTTACCCTAGGCTTATTAGGCGTAGGAGCCTACCTAAGAGGATATCTTAGGTCCAGAAAGACTTGCCCTAGGCCCATTGGGCGTAGAAGCTTACCTAAGGGGATAACTTAGGTACATAAAGACTTACCAGCTTGATTAGAGCTTAGCCTACAAAGCTTCGATCATATCCCAAATAATATACCCCAAATAAAATCAGTTTCAGATGGTAAGCAGTATTAGTAAGTCATAAGTCAGGATGCAGACATATATTTTAATCAGTAAAATAGTAATATCAAAAATTATAATCAGGTATACTTTTGTATAAGAAAACAGAAGTCAGAAATCATGCTTTCATTACATATAACAGAGTTATACTTTTGAATCAGAGCAAATAGTCTTGGTTTCAAATTAGAGAGAATATTCATGTGCACATAGAACACACTAGATAATCCAACTTATTACCTAGAAATACATGATAATTACAGAAAAGAAACACTGTTATTTCACAGATTTTGAACAAATTTCATAAAGAGATCCTTATAAAAGGGGTTCGATGAATAATGACGCCATTAAGGCATTCAAGAACTTGATACATCAGGACCATTCAGAATTTTAGATATATCCAAATGAATTCAAGAATTTAGATAGATCGAGATCATTCAAGATTTCGGATAAATGAAGAGTTTTTCAATCATGCAGCCTACAAAGGCATTTTGGTCATATTAACTTCCAAGGATAATTTAGTAATTTCAACCAAATAAGGGAAGAACGATAAATTGTAGTATTCGGAGATTCTAGTGGTTCTTCAAGCTTCTAATCCTCGTTCAAACTAAATAGATCTCATCGGTTTAGTATTATCAAATAATCAAACAGGTACTCCTCACGAGTAGTCAATTCCTAGCATTGACTATATCATAGTGCTGAACATGCCACCTTCATGAATCATCATTGGTCGTCGAACATGAATTCATATGGTATCCTTCCAGTATTGTGGTAGTATCATAAGTGTCTGACATGCAAGAATCAAGCTACATAACCCTTAGGGGCATTATAATTATTTAGGCCTTATCGATAATTTCAGGATTTACAAAGGCATTCACTCATTCCAAACCACAAAAGTGGAAAGCTTCGAGGCTAACTAAATTATTAATTAATTACGGAACTTAAAAATTCATACGAGTCATCAATTTCTTATTTTTCATATGGGTCTTCATCAGTCTATTATCCTTATATCGTATTCAGTATCATTATTAAAAAAATGATCAGGACCAATCATACATCCAATAATATATTTTTCATGCATTAACCATTAATAATCTAGTTTTGTACAGTATACAAGGATAGTAAAGTATTACCTCAACTTCAAGCTACAACGGTCGGCCTTCGAAGCTCCCTTTGATCGTTTTCAAATTCAGATTCGACGTCCCTCGATATCTTGGATACTTAGAAATGTGAATTACATCAGAAACATAACTTAAACGCGATAATTGAATTTATCTGAAAAGTCATACGCTGAAAAATAGTTTACCGGGTTCAAATTTGACAAAACAGACTTCAAAATTGAACTTAGGACATCGAAAAAAATCCTCAGGTAGGGTCCTCGAAAAAGTCAACTCTCGGTCAAAATTATTGTTCATCGATAAAAGTTCACTATTACTATTCACAGTCACTGTTCACTGTTATTGTTTACTGTTTACCGTCACCGTTCATTGTTACTGTTCATTATGCAGAACAATGCCCGCGGCCACCGAAGAGTTCGGTGAGTGCGGTAGATGTGGGCGGCTGTTAGCCACCAAACTTTGCAAGCCGGTAGTTTTCGACCTTCTGAACACAGTGGTGGCCTCAGATTTTCAAAATTCATACTCAAAGTTCGAATATTAACCTTTCAAGCTTTTCGACGATACTCCCCCTCTAACGGTTACTCCGATGATGATGTCGTTAGTACCGGTGGACTCGAAATGGTACAATAAACATGATGGTGTTGGAAGTGTCGAAAACGGATGGCCGGACGGAGGTATACCTGAATTTGAATTTTAAAGGTGTGGGAGAGAAATAGTTGACTTTGATATAATTGGCTCCCAAACAAAATGGGTAAATTATACCCATGGTCATGGAACTTTCAAGAGTTCACAATTTTGTCCCCAAACTTTATTTCATCTTCATATTAGCAATCAATTCCTTATAAATTGAGCTTCCAAATTTCGAATTCATTCAATTTAGTCTCGAAACCTATTATTCCAAATCAATTAAATTCCCAAAAATTCTTAAAACTCTACTGGCTCTACGTTCTTGCTTACTAGAGTGTGCTTGATCTTAAGCGAAGCTAACTCATCATAATCAGATAGTATATTGTTTCCATCTACCCAGTCTGATCCATTGGTATCTCCATCAATATTATTACTATCCTCACCTACAATCTCATCAGCAACTTCATCGATCCCATTATGCTCAATGTCATCTCCAGCACCTTCATTAAGCCCATTAGACCCACTTTAATTGAGGTTATTAAGCTCACTACCTTGATTAAAACCTTCGCCAAAGACATTAGGCCTACTGCTTTCACCATGCTCAAAAGTCATTCTTTAAAGTAGACCACCAAGTAAATAAATAATATACACAATTAAAAAGAACAAAACAGTGACTACAACAAACATTTACTGTAACACACAAACTTACTTATTTCCGCTACAAAACAATAAGGGAAAACTACACCACTGACCACCAAAAAAATTGAGGATACCTATTTGAACCACTGAACTATAAAAAACGTCAATCACACCACCGAACTTATAAAATCAACCTATTTTGACCACCGTCGTTAAAAACCTAACGGTGGAGTGACGGAACTGCCATGTGGCAATTGATGAGTATATTTAAAAATTACACATTTGGTCCCTGTTATTTACACATTCTTTTAATTTAGTCCTAATTTTTAATTAATAAAATAATAAAATATTTAATTAAGTGATGACACGTGTCACACCTGATTAGAGGGGAAAAATTTAATTTTTCTTGATCTACGCTAGAGTGGATTCAAACCTGGGTCTCCCAGAAGTAGAGCCATTGGCTTTGCCACTGCACCAAGCACAACTTTGTACTATAATTCTCCAGATATAATATATATCTCTTATTATTTTCTACATTTATAAGCCAAAAGCTCAAACCCTAAACACTAATTTCACATATATAAATCCTAAACCCTAAACTTTAACCCTAAATATTTCAAATTAATTTCACGCTAAATATTTCAAATTAAACCTCAAACCCTAAAAAATTCAAATTAATTCCATGCTAAATATTTTAAATTAAACCCTAAACCCCAGACCCTAAAATTTTCAAATTAATTTCACGCTAAATATTTCAAATTAAGCATTAAACCCTAAACTCTATATATTTCAAATTATTTTCACGCTAAATATTTCAAATTAAACCCCAAACCCTAACCTTAAACCCTAATTTTTAAATTAATTACATGCTAAATATTTAGGGTGAAATTAATTTGAAATATTTAGGGTTTAGGGTTTAAATTAAAATAGTTAGCATGTAATTAATTTGAAAATTTTAAGGTTTAGGGTTTAGGGTTTAATTTGAATTATTTAGTGTGAAATTAATTTGAAATATTTAGGGTTTATAGTTTAAGGCTTAATTTGAAATATTTAGCGTGAAATTAATTTGAAATTTTTAGGGTTTGGGGTTTAGAGTTTAATTTAAAATATTTAGTGTGGAATTAATTTGAAATTTTTAGGGTTTAAGGTTTAATTTGAAATATTTAGCGTGAAATTAATTTGAAATAATTAGGGTTAGAGTTTAGGGTTTAGGATTTATATATGTGAAAAATAGTGTTTAGGGTTTGAGCTTTTGGCTGATAAATGTAGAAACTAATAAGAGATATATATTATATCTGGAGAATAATAGAACAAACTTGTGCTTGGTGTACCTGGGAGACCCAGGTTCGAATCCACCTTAACGCAAGTGAAGAAAGATTTATTTTTCTCCTCTAAATTGGTGGTGACACGTGTCACCACCTGATTGGAGGGGGAAAATAAATTAATAAAATTAAATATAAATAATTAAAATCCTCCAATAAGGTTTTGACACGTGTCACCACTTAATTAAATAATTTATTATTTTATTAATTTAAAATTATGACTAAATTGGAAGAATGTGTAAATAACAAGGGTCAAATGTGTAATTTTTAAATATACCCATCAATTGCCACGTGGTAGTTCCGTCACTCCACCGTTAGGTTTTTAACGGCGGTGGTCAAAATAGATTGATTTTATAAGTTCAGTGGTGTGATTGGCGTTTTTTATAGTTCGATGGTCCAAATAGGTATCCCCAATTTATTTGGTGGTCAGTGGTGTAGTTTTCCCAAACAATAACTATACCACATATTAAATGCAACCAACAAGCTTGTAGTAAATACCAATAATAAACATATACATATAATATACATCTTATAAAAAAAACTTAATAACACATATGCACCCCATATTAGAAAGAAAAAAAAAAGGACCCTGCAGATTGCATGGAATGGATAAGATTCAAAATAGAATATGATTTTTATGTCATTTTTTACTGTCCTGATCAAGCCCGAGCAAATTTAGAATATATTCTCACATAGTTTGCTATTAAAATTAGAGGTGTTAAAAAATATCTGATTTGATTATTCGTTAATCCGATCCGAAAATTCAGATATCCAATTTAATTTTTATTTTTTGATCGGATATCTGTTTTAATTTTAAATTTTCAGTATCAGATACGGATCACAATATTTCAAGTTTCGATTATCTGAAAATTCAAAATTTTATGAATATTAATCTTATTATATTTAACAATTTGATGCTTGTTATATCCGAAAATTAAAAAAAATCGAAATTTTCATAGATGTGAATCTTGTATATTTAGCAATTTGTTGTTTGATATATTTGAAATTCCAAAATTTTCATAAATACGACCTTCAAATTCGAAAAAAATAATTCAATCAAAATATATTTTTGGATAATCGAATATCTGAATATCCAAATATTTGATTTTTTTTAATCGGATACGAATCATTATATCGTCAATCCGAAAAAACAAATATCCCAAAAAACCAAATTGAATCCGATCTGATATCTAACAGTGAACACCCCCAATTAAAATATGTGTTTGTGGTCATCCCTGTCATCCTTAAAATAAGGACATATATGTATATATTACTTTCAAACTCCATAGTCCAGAAACAATGTAAATGGTACGGTAGGCACACTAATATTTTAAACTTTATAGCAAGAAATATATATAATATTCACCTTTATAGATTTAATTTTTTTTTACTTTTTGACAAACAAATCTAACAAGCAACAGTAGCAAATTTTTTATAATTTATAATTTTTCATTTGCTTATTACTTTATATAATCATACCAATATATATGCATATATAATATATTTTCACCATTTTCCAATAACATATCTACAACAAGAATAAAAGTGTACCTTCAATTTTCTTGGTTTTGTTCAAATGATTCTCCAACAGCAGAAAAAGTGCTTTTACTTTATGTATGAACTCTATACAAAATTTGTCAAAATAAATATATTAGATTCTAGTTTAAGATACAAAAAGAAAACCCTTGCAATTGACCACTCAAGCTTAACATTTAAGCTTTACTTCTCAAATTTGTTGGTTTCACACTTCTTCTACTATTATTAGAGTTCCTCACAACATTTTAAGATTTGCAATAGTTTAGGGTTCGTTTGAAAACAAATTGAAATGTGATTGTAGGTTAAAGGAGGGAAATTAGAATTTTTCACACCCTAAACACTAGGGTACCAGTACGGGTTCCTCGTGTATCGATATCAAAGCCTAAAAATAGCTTCCTAGTCTTGGAAAATCATCCCCAAAGCTTCCAACTCAAACCCAACAACCTCTTAAGATGATCATACAGTTTATGGAAGTCATTTAGGGTGGTTCACTATCATTTTTACAAGTTATTAACATCAAATCCTGAGTTTACCATTAACAAGCATTTTCAAGCATTTTGACACTCAATCACCAAATCAAGAATACAAGGCATCGTCCTTAGGATGTACATGAAACAAAAGTAATTGGAAGTGTACTAATCTTCCTTCAAAGCTGGAAAAATTGCCTTTTCCCAAAGCTCAAGCCTTACTCTTTCCTTCCTCCTTGGAATGCTCTCCAACTTCTTTCACTACAATCAAATGTTGTAAAACAAATTACAACATTGCTAAAAGGTATAAAGATGACTAAGGAAGAATCTAACAACAAGAAACATGGTTAAATCTTCCATTCCCGTTCTTCTTCTCCAACCCCCACCAAGAACCCATTTTCTTCATTTACTACCATTTCCAACCATTTTTAGCTTAAAAGATAGACCCTTTGATGCTGATAACAACTCCCTCAAGCCAAACTCTGAGATTACTACTCAAAATGACAAAGATTGAGCCTTTTCTTAAAACTTTAGACTAAGATGGAGAAGGGAGATGGGAGGGGTAAAATTGGCTAAATGGGGGTGTTTTCACTTTTTTTAGGGAAATAGGGCGGGTTGGGGGAATTTTAGGAAAATAGGCCAGTTTCTACAGTGCAAGGTGGACCTCGCCACCTACACATGGCGTTCTTTGGACAACGCCGTTTCCAAATGGTGAGGTCCTGTTGGATTCAGCCTTCTCGGCTCGCTCGGCGCAACGTCTCAGTGCAGGGGATGGCAGGGGTTGGCATGGGGTGCCTGACGTGCTTGCATGGCACATGCAGGCACGCCAGGCTTTAGATCAGGGTAAATTTATAGGTTTAGGTACGGGCTATTAAAGGGGAGTAATTTTTTATATTATTTTTTGTGTGTATATATATATATATATGGTTTAGGGAAGATGGGTGTGTAGGGGTTGAGAAAAAAATTAAGAGAGTTTGAGTCGAAAAATAGGGAAGAGTTTGTGAGTTTCTAAAGAAATATTCGAAGATGGTGATTGAAGAGTTCGTAAAGGTCAGTGAAAATTAAGTAAGTGATTTTTGCCTTTTAACATGTTTTTAAATTCTATAGGCTTTGTATATTTTTTGTATGATTGAAGATATATTCGGATGGTAATAATATATTTAAATTTTAATAAGAAACCCTGAATTTTTAATGTTTTGCTTATGGTTTTTTAATATATACAAAAGATGAGTTCATCAACATATTGTGACACCGAACCCACAGTTGGTCGTTGGGGCGAATCGCTTGAAGATTTCATTGAGGATGAAGAAAATATTGTTCTTATTAGTGAAGAAGATGATGTTCAGTTACTCGATGCTGATGATATTGACGCTATTATGCCAGATGTGTCTCAGGGCAATGGTATTGATGTTCAAGATGATGTTTGGGCCACGGCTATTGCTAGGCTCGGGTTGAGAAATGAACAGTCGGCTGTTTGAGGTTATGTTGCATCGGAGCCCCAACAACCGGAACCCATTTATCCATCTTATGAAGCTCCAGCAACCTGCATGTATGAAGTTGACTATACTGCAATGCAAGATCAAGAATATCAAGCTCAGGTATTTGGTTCTTCATCATCTTCGAACTTCTGAGAATTGTATCTAAAGGCTGAATTTGAAACAAAAGAAGCCGCGAAGCTTGTAGTTCAGGAGCATTGTATCAAACACCATATGTGTAACACCCCTAAAAAGAATGCTTATAAAAAAATAATAAAACAAAATTGGTGTTGTCAGGGTTTGAACCTTAGACCCTTTGCTTTTGAGCATGTGCCCTTACCGTTTATGCTGTGAGTAATTTTGGTTAAATCTCACTTCGTTTAATATTAAACTATGTTTAGTGGTTATTGAAATTTTAAAAGAGATATGACTTCTCAGCTACCCCTTTTTGGGATCCCACTCGGGATTTGACAATTTAGAAAATTCCAACATCCTCTCGAACCCATTCCGTCTGCCATCCCCGATCCCGGCCACCGCCACGCCGTGGTCGACGCGACCGCCACCTCATGCCGGTCTCATCCCTGGCCGCCACTCACAGCTACCAGCTGCCTTTCGCCGTGAAGGCCCGATTGCGTGCTTCGTCGGAGAAGCCAAGGGCGTATTTCATTTTCTGAGATTTCCGGCCGCCACCATCGTCCTTCGTCGCGTAACTGTCAGATCTAAGCTACTTGGGCGGTGGAGAGTAAAACCCCTCTGATCGATCATCGTTTTGACGTCGGGAGAAGCCTCGTCAGAGCAGTGCGCCTTCGGTCGTCTTGTGTTCATTTTAGGTAAAATCCGGTGTAATTTCCGGTTAGTTTTGAGTGTCCGTGGTTGGGTTTTGAAATTGGTCTAACAATCTACTTTTTTTCGGCAGAATCGACGTTTTTGAGTCACCGGCGAAGAATCCGGTGTATCGCCGGCAAGCTTGAATTTTTGGGTAAGTGAACCGGGTCCAAACCAGTGTGAACCGACCCAACCCGATCTGAGCCTCGACCCGAACCGAGCCCCGACTCGTCTGTCCGACCCGTCCGCCCGACCCGTTGACCGAGTCAAACCTTCCGAGTCAACTCAGTGAGTCAACCCGTCCGAGTTTACTCAGTGAGTCAACTCGTCTGAGTTAACTTAGTGAGTCAACTCGTCTGAGTCAACTCGGTTGACTGTTGACTGATGACGTCAATGTTGACTGATGATGACGTCATCATTGACCGATGATGACGGTAGCGTTGACCAAAAGTCAACTTTTTTTTTTCGAAAGCTTCTGTTTTTATGTTTTTCGATGTCCTGAGTCCGTTTTTGAAGCCCGTTTCGCAAAATTCTAACCCGAAAGCCTCTGAATCTGATCTTGAACCCAAAAATGGTTATGCGTTTCTTGTTCAGTTTAAAGGCAGTGTGATTAAGGATTAACTGTGGATTTTGTTTAATTGAAGGCATCTGCATATCTTCATATCCGCGTGGTTGTGGGATGTTGAATCCGAGTTCGAGGGTATTCGAATGTCGTATCTTGAATCGACTAATGTAGCTCGGAGTTAAGGTAACACATTACTACCCCTTGTATGCTTTATGTACATGTTGATATCCGGTTAACGCATGCATGCTTATAATGAAGTGTTTTGTAAACTCTACTTGAGCCGAATCAGATACGAGAAATAAGTACGTAAATTATTAAAACCAAAATATTTGAATAAGAAAACTAATAGATCAGAAGTATCGAAAGTTTTAATAGTAATAAATAATACAGTTAAATTCGCAACTCGATCAATAGTGTCTAAGATTCAATGCCCATAATATGGAGTAAGGGATATTAGATATGAGATTACAAAAATGCCCCTGAGGTATAATAATTACTAAACTGCCCATAATAAAGGAAGTGGCCCAAAATCTGCATTCGACCTGATTGAAAAATTACCCTACCTAAGATGTATGTTCTATTGGAAAATACTTCAGCATCATTATTCGAACGCGTGTGATACTAAAAGAAACTTTGATTTTTTCCCCTAAGCTCTGTATAACACACGAAGGTGAATTTACTAGAAATATCGTTGTATTCCTGAGCTGATCCTTACGACAGTAATGAATGAATTAATTGAAATGATCGTAATGACCAAAAAGACTATAGTGCATTCGAGCACCGAAATTCTTAATTAATCAGAATGACAATTATGCCCTTAAGTTCTAAATGAGTAAACCGTCTGTAAGGGCCGAAAGGATTAGAACGACCTAGTTTCTACTGAGTACGTAAACGACGGAGGTGCTAAATAGTAAAATTGACAAAAATTGTGGATTTATCTCAATTTCCAAAATGACTGAAAAGTCCTATTGAGTTAAATAGGCAGTTATGCATTTGATAAAATTCTGAGATTTCTAATAAGACTTTAAGGGCTAAAGCGCCCCTAAGTGTTAGGAAGCACACTCATGTATGTTAATCACTCCTGATATTAATATAAGGTTGGAAGTTTTCCGCACAAAATATAAGTTCAGCTACACTGTGGCAAGTCCTGTGGTAATTTATGAAAGCAACCACTCAAATATATTTTAAATATTGCAAATCATCATTTTATATTACTGGGCTAAATTACAAAAATCACCCCTGATAATTAAAAGACTAAAATGCGCTCGTTGGCCAAAGCAATTAAGATAGCCCTGAATGTATCTGATGTCGTGAAAGATCTTGACATAGAAATCTCTGAATGCTTGATTGGAAGCCTAATGAGCAAATAAAATTTCCTGAGCGACTGTTTTTGCTTTGTTGGTATAAATTACCAAAATGTCTATATGTGATAAAATGACCATAATGCCCTTGTAGGCTTAAATGACTAAATAAATCATGATGCGTCTAAACTCTCAAAGATCTTGATGTATCACCTCCTGAATATCTGGGTTAAACCGTTAGTATGAACCCCTTTTAATAGGGGCCACGTTTCAGAAATTCGTTCAAATTGTCAAAAGTTTAATATGTCCCCTTTCGTAAATGCCAAGTGTCTCCAAGAAATGATCTGTCCCACCTAGTGTGTTCCATGTGTGATATATTCTGTTGAATGGATTGTATAATGATTTAATCATGAATAATATTATGTTTGATGAACATTTCAATTGTTATTGAGATTGTATCACTATGTTGGAAAATGAGATGAAATGATGAACTGGATATATGATGACATTCTCTGCCTACTCGATGTATGTCTACTCAATATGTATACTTGTTATATGATTGCTTGATCTGTGATGGTATTGTCTGACTGTCTGATGAACTTGATAATATGATCTGTTAGCTTGACCTATGATGGTACAATCTGTTTGCATGTCTACTATGCTCAATGGTATGCCCATTTATCTGTCAAAAGCATGAATCTTCCGTTTCTGATACTCTGAATAGAATGTCTATCACATGTATTCTGTTACTCATGTCTGGAATCTGAACACCGATAACTATCTAGGGTATACTGTTGGGTTATATTATGAAGTCTCTGTCGGTACAGCCTTGATCGAGCTGGTAAATCCTTATGGACTCAAGGTCTCCCCTTGAGTAGGTACCGATGCTTTAGCACGGGTAAATCCTTATGGATCTAAGGCAGCAGCTTAGGTGGCACCTATGCCCATCGGGTCTAGGGTAAGTCCTTATGGATGCAGTTCTGGGGGACTGCATATTGGTGTAAGGTTGGAGGGTAGTTACTAGTAAACTCGTGTATGTACTTGAACATTTGCATTGAATTGTTATGTGTTCTCATGATATGATTGGTATGCATTTATGCCTATTTGATATCCACCATTTGGAACACACTAGACTTTAAACTCGTTGTTTTCATCTTCGTAAACTATCAACTTGTATAATTCCTGTTTGTTACTCAATGATTGAATAAAGAACAAGTACCGTTAATCTCAAGTATAACGTTACCCTGAAATAACAGAAAGGAAAAGAGGACTGTCATTGCTTGGAACATCATGAAAATGTTATGCCTATCGTATATCAGCATGAGCTTATAGCATCTTTTGGTAGTTCTGTATTACCGAGCTTTTCAAACCTCGCGTTATTTTTACTATCGCAGGTTAAAAGAATATAGCATCACATAATATTTGACATCAGTGTTCAGAGTTCCCTCGACGTTGCCTCTAGTGTACAGTACTGTATAGTTAGTGGGCATGTATGTCATGTGTGTCACGTATTGTTTTATGATAGAGTCTGTAAAGCACTTTCTGAAATTCTTGTTATGTGTTTAAATGATTTTCTAAAATAATATTTTAAACAAAAGTTGGTTTTACAGTTTAATAAGTGTTTTGAGGAAATAAAAAATGTTTTTATGTGTATTTTTATTGTAGGTCGCTCTTGTGACCCTAATGTGACTTTCTAGGAACCGTTATAACGTATAGGCGGGTCTAAGGGTTACATTTAGTGGTATTAGAGCTTAGAGTTGCGTCTGTTTGGGTTGATCGGCCGATCATCTGTCATAGGGTGTCTGGTATGTGCATTCCCCTACCATAACCGTACTCCTCCGAGCCGAAACTCTGATGTCGAATCCTTTATTCTGAATTAAGTGAATCTAAGCATTCTGCCTTCCGTAGCTCGATCTGTACTAGCAAGAAATATTTATATCATTCGTCTGTGTTTTGGATTAAATTGATGGCTTAAGATCTGAGATGGTTCATGTAGGTGAAATTAAAGAATTGGAAACAGATTGTGAATAAATGTTTGATCATGCGAGGTAACAGATATAAAATTTCACGTAATGCTATTCGATGATGATGATTATGTTTGAGAATATCCTAATTGAAATTTGATAAAAGTAGTATTAATTTAAAAGAAAGGTGATTGTGAATGTGGCGGAAGTGTGAAGTTTTGTGGTGACCTTGTTATACACGAAGGATACAGAATGTTGTGCTGAAAATAAGTGACATTCGTTCGGAACCTTTGTTATGTTCGGTCAACTTAGGGAAAGACCTCTTATACGAAAAGGGTATCATGGTGTATCACTATATCAATAATGACCGAAATGTAATGCTACATTTTGATTTTGGGAGGCCCTGTTGGAGGCCTAGTGTACTCATCTGGATTTCAGGTACAATTTTTCTTCCGTAACTTGATGTCATCTTGGTAGAATAATTCAGATTCTAGAGGATATACTTCAGAGATTATATGACTAACTTCAGTGTTAGTTGGATAACTTCTGATCTTCGGAGGAGTCTACTTATGGTAACAATCATGGGACAATGTTTGCATGGCACCGTATAATGATTTGTATGGATTGAAGTACTTTATTCTGATCAGTTATCTTAAGGTGTACGATGGCATGATTTTGGGTCCATGGTTAGTCTAAGAAACTAAGGATACTTTCTAATTGATTAGTGACCATCTGAGAGCCCCGAGAAACAAGTATACTCTGATGGATGAGTTTCAATACAAGAACGGATGAAAGAGCACTTTTTGCAATTCTCTTACTCTGGTAAATTTCGAGGACGAAATTTCTTTAGGGGGAGAGTTGTAACACCCCTAAAAAGAATGCTTATAAAAAATAATAAAACGAAAATGGTGTTATTAGGGTTTGAACCTTGGACCCCTTGCTTTTGAGCATGTGCCCTTACCGTTTATGTTGTGTGTAATTTTGGTTAAATCTCACCTCGTTTAATATTAAACTATGTTTAGTGGTTATTGAAAATTTAAAAGAGATATGACTTCTCAGCTACCCCTTTTTGGGATCCCACTCGGGATTTGAGAATTTAGAAATTTCCAACATCCTCTCGAACCCATTCCGTCCGTCATCCCCGATCCCGGCCACCGCCACGCCGTGGTGGTCACCGACGTGGTCGACGCGACCGCCACCTCATGCCTGTCTCATCCCTGGCCGCCATTCGTGGCTACCAGCCGCCTTTCGTTGTGAAGGCCCGATTACGTGCTTCGTCGGAGAAGCCAAAGGCGTATTTCATTTTTTGAGATTTCCGGCCGCCACCATCGTCATTTCTTCGCTCAACTGTCAGATCTAAGCTCCTTGGGTGGTGGCGAGTAAAACCCCTCTGATCGATCGTCGTTTCGACGTTGGGAGAAGCCTCATCGGAGCAGTGCGCCTTCGGCCGTCTTGTGTGTCCGTGGTTGGGTTTTGAAATTGATCTAACGATCTACCTTTTTTCGACAGAATCGACGTTTTTAAGTCACCGGCGAAGAATCTGGTGTACCGCCGGCGAGCTTGAATTTTTGGGTAAGTGAACTGGGTCCAAACCGGTCTAACCCGGTCTGAACCGACCCAACCCGATCTGAGCCTCAACCTGAACCGAGCCCCGACTCGTCTGTTCGACCTGTCCGCCCGACCCGTTAACCCGTTGACCGAGTCAAACCTTCTGAGTCAACTCGTCCGAGTTAACTCAGTGAGTCAACTCAGTTGACCGTTGACTGATGACGTCATCGTTGACTGATGATGACGTCAGTGTTGACTGATGATGGCATCAGCATTGACTGTTGACTTTGACCGTTGACCAAAAGTCAACTTTTTTCGAAAGCTCCTATTTTATGTTTTTCGACGTCCTGAGTCCATTTGCGCAAAATTCCGACTCGAAAGCCTCTGAATCTGATCTTGAACCCAAAAATGCTTTGGTGTTTCTTGTTCAGTTTAAAGGCAGTGTGATTAAGGATTAACTGTGGATTTTGTTTAATTGAAGGCATCTGCGTATCTTTATATCCGCGTGGTTATGGGATGTTGAATCCGAGTTCGAGGGTATTCGAATGTCGTATCTTGAATCGACTGATGTAGCTCGGAGTTAAAGTAATACATTACTACCCCTTGTATGCTTTATGTACATGTTGATATCCGGTTAACGCGTGCATGCTTATGATGAAGTGTTTTGTAAACTCTGCTTGAGCCGAATCAGTTACGAGAAATAAGTACATAAATTATTAAAACCAAAATATTTGAATAAGAATACTAATAGATCAGAATTATTGAAAGTTTTAATAGTAATAAATAATACAGTTAAATTCGCAACTCGATCAATAGTGTCTAAGATTCAATGTCCATAATATGGAGTAAGGGATATTAGATATGAGATTAAAAAAATGCCCCTGAGGTATAAGAATGACTAAACTGCCCATAATAAAGGAAGTGGCAAAAAATCTGTATTCGACCTGATTGAAAAATTACCCTACCTAAGATGTATGTTCTATTGGAAAAGACTTCGGCATCATTTTTCGAACGCGTGTGATACTAAAAGAAACTTGGATTTTTTCCCCTAAGCTCTGTATAACACATGAAGGTGAATTTACTAGAAATATCGTTGTATTCCTGAGCTGATCCTTACGACAGTAATGAAGGAATTAATTGAAATGATCATAATGACCAAAGAGACTATAGTGCCTTCGAGCACCGAAATTCTTAATTAATCAGAATGACAATTATGCCCTTAAGTTCTAAATGAGTAAAGCGTCTGTAAGGGTCGAAAGGATTAGAACGACCTAATTTCTACCGAGTACGTAAACGACGGAGGTGCTAAATAGTAAAATTGACAAAAATTGTGGATTTATCTCAATTTCCAAAATGACTGAAAAGCCCTCTTGAGTTAAATAGGCAGTTACGCATTTGATGAAATTCTGATATTTCTAATAACACTTTAATGGCTAAAGCGCCCCTAAGTGTTAGGAAGCACACTCATGTATGTTAATCACTCCTGATATTAATATAAGGTTGGAAGTTTTCCTCACAAAATATAAGTTCAGCTACTCTGTGGCAAGTCCTGTTGTAATTTATGAAAGCAACCGTTCAAATATATATTAAATATTGTAAATCATCATTTTATATTACGGGCTAAATTACAAAAATCACCCCTAATAAATAAAAGACTAAAATGCACTCGTTGGCCAAAGCAATTAAGATAGCCCTTAATGTATCTGACACCGTGAAAGATCTTGACATAAAAATCTCTGAATGTCTGATTGGAAGCCTAATGAGCAAATAGAATTAACTGAGCGACTGTTTATGGTTTGTTGGTATAAATTACCAAATTTTCCATATGTGATGAAATGACTAAAATGCCCTTGTAGGCGTAAATGACTAAATAACTCATGATACGTCTAAACTCTCAAAGATCTTGATGTATCACCTCTTGAATATCTGGGTTAAACCGTTAGTATGAACCCATTTTAATAGGGGCCACGTTTCAAAATCTGTTCAAATTGTCAAAAGTTTAATATGCCCCCTTCCGTAAATGCCAAGTATCTCCAAGAAATGATCTGTCCCACCTAGTGTGTTCCATGTGTGATATATTATGTTGAATGGATTGTATAATGATTTAATCATGAATAATATTATGTTTGATGAACATTTCAATTGTTATTGAAATTGTATCACTATGTTGGAAAATGAGATGAAATGATGAACTGGATATATGATGACATTCTCTACCTACTTGATGTATGTCTACCCAATATGTATACTTGTTATATGATTGCTTGATCTGTGATGGTATTGTCTGACTGTCTAATGAACTTGATAATATGATCTGTTAGCTTGACCTATGATGGTACAATCTGTTTGCATGTCTACTCTGCTCAATGGTATGCCCATTTATCTGTTAAAAGCATGAATCTTCCGTTTTTGATACTCTGAATAGGATGTCTATCACATGTATTATGTTACTCATGTCTGGAATCTGAACACCGATAACTATCTAGGGTATACTGTTGGGTTATATTTTGAAGTCTTTGTCGGTACAGCCTTAATCTAGCTGGTAAATCCTTATGAACTCAAGGTATCCCCTTGAGTAGGTACCGATGCTTTAGCACGGGTAAATCCTTATGGACCTAAGGCAGCCGCTTAGGTGGCACCTATACCCATCGGGTCTAGGGTAAGTCCTTATGGATGCAGTTCTGGGGGACTGCATATTGGTGTAAGGTTGGAGGGTAGTTACTAGTAAACCCTTGTATGTACTTGAACATTTGCATTGAATTGTTATGTGTTCTCATTATATGATTGGTATGCATTTATGCCTATTTGATATGCACCATTTGGAACACACTAGACTTTAAACTCGTTGTTTTCATCTTCGTAAACTATCAACTTGTATAATTCTCGTTTGTTACTCGATGATTGAATAAAGAACAAGTACCATTAATCTCAAGTATACCATTACCCTGAAATAACAAAAAGGAAAATAGGACTGTCACTGCTTGGAACATCATGAAAATGTTATGCCTACCATATATCTACATGAGCTTATAGCATCTTTTGGTAGTTCTGTATTATTGAGCTTTTCCAAGATCACATTGTTGAGTGTGTAAAAGTTCTATTATTTATCCCCTGTTTAACCCATATTTTTGCTGCATTCAAGCATAATTCATTGCATTTGGGCTAGTTTACAGTTAGACGTCACAAATATATTAAAAGGCACAGTTTCTACTAGAATTGGTTGCTTTTGCAGGTTGCTGCTGTAGCAGATGGAGAGGCAGGCGCTGGGCAGTGAAGCAGAAGAGCTGGAACTAGATGAGCAGTCAAAGAGGACGATGCTGCCATGGATACCATTGTGACAGCAGAGGACGATATCATTTTTTAGGAGAAGAAGCAAAGTGGACCTCGACAGAAAGAGAAAATTAAGCCCGTCTGTCGTGGAATACCGCTATATTTTTCCAAGCCCTATATCAGAATGAAGGCCAAGCCCAAGGTTCAAGGAGAGAAATTCCAAGCAAGAAGGAAGGACGAGTTAAAGCTATATTCTCTGAAGATTTAGTCTTTATTAGAGTTGTACTTTAATTTAAACTTGTATTCTTGCTATATTAGAAAACTTGGACTCAAAGCCTATATAAAGGCATGTAATTCGACCTAGGAGACGACACCTATCTCTAGCCTTCTTCCCAAAACCCTAGCCGTTTTCATCCTCTCATCATGTTCTAAATTCCCCTTAGGGCCACGGGTTGATTTGTAAAGTAGTTGCAAGGGTTGCTTTTGTTTTAGGAATTTTCAGTTCAATAAAATAAACTTCAAGTTCTCTTATTCTGGTTATTAACATCTTGCAAGACTATCCGGAGAGCATTGCGAGGTTATCTATTTACTTAATATCGGGAGAGTTAAGTATACGAAAGGAATAAGTGCGAGTTCTCTAGTTTATAGTTGAACTATCTCTGACCTAGGGATAGGACGAGGTTAAGTGGCTAAAGAAGAATTCAACAATATCGGTGTTCATCCTTCGATTCACGCCGGGAGGTATCATCAAAGACGTGTTCATCGATAGACTTGGACCTAGGGATAGGCCAAGGCACAGTAGGGATTCTTGCCAAACTTGAAGTACGGAGTTGTGTGTTCGCTGCCGCGACAAGCAACAGACTGTCGCCGCGACAGGTGCTGCCGCGACAGGGACGACGACAGAGCTGATATTCCTAGACTTAGCAATACCTACACTACTGAGCAATTCAATACCAGCCCATTCTCTCTATCTTGATTACTTTACTTCTATTTTCCAGTATTCTTTATTATTCTCGTGACAAAATCTTAAATCATTCTTTTACTCTCGTGTAGTAATTCAAGGTGAAGCTATTAGCCCAGTCCCTGTGGAGACGATATCTGATACTTCCGTATCACTTTACTACTTGCATCGTGTACACTTGCACTACAATTGCGATAGACACTTTTACACGCAACAAGTTTTTGGCGCCGTTTCCAGGGACTGGCAACATAACACTACCCTATCTTTTACTGCATTTTTCTTTTTATTTTTTTTTTCTGTTTTACTTTGGTTTGTTCAACTTGTGCTTTTCACAAGGTTTCTTGTTTATGCGCAGATCGAGACGAGGAGAAGAACCTGAGTATCCATTAGATCCTGAAATAGAACGTTCGTTCAATCTTAGGAACCGACTTCGTCACGTATTAGCCAGAAACGAATACCTTGAAGAACAGTTAGAGGCAATGAACAACCAAGGGAATCCCCAGGATAATAATCATGTCAGAGATGGAGAGATCATTCCTCCTGTCGGTGACCCTCCTGCTGCTGCCGCACGACGGACCTGCCGAGACTACATGCTGAATGATCATGTAGAACTTGAAACCACGCTGCCGGACGTAGATGTTGACAACTTCGAGCTGAAACCTGTTATGTTCAGCATGATCAACAACGCCGGTCAATTTAGTGGTGCTGCTACAGAGGATGCTAGGGAGCATCTGAAAACGTTCCAGGAAATCTGTGGTTCGTTTAGACTACCAGGAGTTAATCTGGAGATACTGAGGCTACGGTTATTTCCCCATTCATTGAGGGACAGAGCAAAGACTTGGTGGAATAAACTTACGCCAGGTTCAATTAGAACTTGGGCAGATTTAACTCGTGAATTCTTATCTCGTTTTAATCCTTCACATTTATCTGAGCGATTACGTAACGAAATTTCTACTTTTTAGCAGGAAGATGACGAGCCAATGCACGAGGCCTGGGACAGATTTACCACTCTTCTAAGGAACTGCCCAATGCATGGATTCCCCGTCTGGAACCAGGTAACCAAGTTTTATAATGCTGCCAATTTACAAACTCGTATTCGAATTGATTCAGCAGCAAATGGATTACTACTGGAAAAAGACCCATATGAGGCAATGCAAGTGTTGAAAAATCTGGCTAAGAATGAGGAGCAGTTTCCGGCAGCAAGAAGAGGGGGTAAACGGGTCCTAGCTGTTAAGGACTATGAGGCCGGTAGCACAATGAAATCACAGGTGGCATATCTCACTAAGGCAATGAAAAAGCTCTTGAACGATGATTCACAACATGTATTCGCTATCGAAGAGGTATGTGAAATTTGTGAGGGAAATCATAGTTCGGTTGAATGTCCTATACAGTTAGAAGAGGGAAAGTATGTTGGAAACTATAATAAGCAGAATTATAACTCCAACAACTACAATCCCAGCTGGAGAAAGGATCCCAAGTTTTCTTGGAGTAATCCTAATAATGCCCTAAATCCTCAAGCACAGAATAATCAGAATCAGGGAAGACCTACACTGCTGACTCGGCAGCAACCGCAGCAGCAGCAGCAACAGCCACCAGCTGCCACAAACAGTATACTGGAACAGACTCTGGCTACGTTTATGTCTCAAACAGGAACTTACATCGAGAACATGAATCACTTTGTCAAGAAGACGGAGACATTCATGGATAAAACAGAGATGCGGATGACAAATCATGAAGCTACTCTGAAATCGTTGGAGACACAGATGGGTCAGGTTTCCCAGCATATCAACCCAAGGCAGAATGGCGGATTTCCTAGAAATACTGAAAACGCTAGGCAGCCCACACATGATCAGTGTAAAGCCATCACTACTAGGAGTGGGAAGAAACTACCATGGCCTGAGAAGAAAGCTGAATCAGTTGAACCAGCCTTGGAGTCACCTGCCGAGGATGCTGCCCCGACAGGTAACAAACAGCCTGCTGCCGATGAGCCTGTCACGATAGCAGAAGGGACAGAGAAGAAAGATGATGAACCCAAACCTCCTCAAATCCGTATGCAATAGGAAGGACGTATTGCTGATTATCATCCCTCACCTCCTTTTCCTCAACGATTACAGAAATTGAAATAGGAATCACTGCTTAAAAAGATTTATGATATTTTTAAGCAGGTTCACATCAACATTCCGCTGTTAGATGTCGTTAGGGAGATGCCCAGTTATGCCAAATTTCTCAAGGATGCCATGTCAAAGAAATCTAGACTTGAGGAGCTCGAAACAGTTAAGATGACAGAAGGATGCATGAGTATTCTGCACAAGCATCCACCCTAGAAGAAGAAGGATCCGGGGAGCTTCATCATACCATGTGTAATCGGAGACAAATATGTGGGTAAGGCACTTTGTGATCTTGGTGCTAGTATAAATTTAATGCCCAAATATGTTTTTCAGAAATTAGGTATTGGAAAAGCTCGGCCCACAACAGTAATTCTGCAGCTGGCAGACCGCTCTTACGTTCATCCGAAAGGAAAAATCAAAGATATTCTGATAAGAGTGGATAAGTTTATTTTTCCTGCTGACTTTCTTGTTTTAGATTGTGAAGCATATGAAAATGCACCAATTATCCTGGGGCGACCTTTCTTAGCCAAGGGAAGATCATTGATTGATGTGGAAAAAGAAGAACTCACCATGAGAGTAAACGATCAAGAAATAAAGTTGAATGTTCTCCAAGCTATGAAGCATGCTGATGCAGAAGAAGAATGCAAGGTTATCACTGAAGTTACCCTTGACCAACCCTGCATCAGGTTGGGCTGTCACGATATAAAAATTGGTCACTGCCTCGGCAGCCACTTAGAAGACTGTCACGATAGCACCGACCACATCAACTCCTCAGAATCTGACACATCTGATACCGAAGATCAGGAGGAGGTAAACTGGATAAGCAATCATCCAGGTAAGTTATTCGAGCCGTTAAATTATACCTCGGATAACCATGTAATTCAAAAGCCATCAACTGTTGTGCCTCTTATTTTAGAACTTAAGCCCCTTCTAGGGCAGCTAAAATATGCTTTTCTTGGTTTAAATGATACGTTGCCCGTAATCATCTCTTCCAAGTTGATGTAGAAACAGGAACAACAGTTAATAGGGATGCTGCAGCAGCATAAAAAGGTTATTGGATGGACGATAGCTGATATTCAAGGCATTAGTCTGGCATTATGTATGCATAAAATCCTTTTAGAGGATGATCAAAAGCCGACTATAGATGCTCAAAGGCGGCTGAACCATGCGATGAAAGAGGTGGTGCGAAAAGAGATAATCAAATGGCTAGATGTTGGAATAATCTACGCCATCTCGGACAGCAAATGGGTAAGCCCGGTGCAATGTGTTCCCAAGAAGGAGGAATGACCGTGGTGACCAACAAAAACAATAAGCTAATCCCAACTAGGACTGTGACCGGTTGGAGGGTTTGTATGGACTATCGGAAGCTTAACAAAGCTACCCGAAAGGACCACTTTCCTTTACCCTTTATTGATCAAATGCTTGATAGATTAGCGGGTAAAGCTTACTATTTTTTTCTTGATGGTTATTCAGGTTATAATCAAATAGCTATCGCACCGGAAGATCAAGAAAAGACGACATTCACATGCCCTTACGGAACTTACGCTTTTAGGAGAATGCCTTTTGGACTATGCAATGCACCAGCCACCTTTCAAAGGTGCATGATGGCAATATTCTCCGATATGGTGCAGGATTTCCTAGAGATCTTTATGGATGATTTTTCAGTCTTTGGAGACAACTTTGAAAGCTGCTTAGGCAACCTACAAAAGGTGCTCGAGAGATGTGAAAAAGAAAACTTAGTTTTAAACTGGGAAAAATGTCACTTCATGGTGGATGAAGGGATAGTCCTTGGCCATAAGATTAGCTGTCGTGGCATAGAAGTCGACAGAGCTAAGATAGAAGTGATCGAAAAGCTGCCGCCACCCACCACAGTCAAGGGCATCAGAAGTTTCTTAGGACATGTTGGTTTTTATCGGAGGTTCATTGCAAACTTTTCAAAAATCACCAAGCCCCTATGCCATCTTCTGGAGCAGAACCGACCCTTCGACTTTAACACTGAATGTACTGAGGCATTCAAGGTTCTGAAGGAAAAACTGGTAACAGCCCCAATAGTACAGCCACCAGACTGGACACAGCCATTTGAGATCATGTGTGATGCTAGTGACTATGTTGTCGAGGCAGCACTTGGGCAGCGGAAAGACAAACTTTTTCATGTCATATACTATGCCAGGAAAACACTAAACGACGCCCAAGTGAACTACACCACCACAGAGAAGGAGTTATTAGATGTGGTATTCTTCATTGACAAGTTTCGTTCTTATATACTTGGAACGAAGGTCATAGTGCACACAGGCCACTCTACATTGAAGTATATGTTCACAAAAAAAGATGCAAAGCCTCGACTGATACGTTGGATCCTGCTATTGCAAGAATTCGACCTTGAAATCAAGGACAAAAAGGGGACAGAGAATCAAGAGGCAGATCACTTGCCAAGGTTGGAGAAGGGAAAGAGTCTACCGACAGATGAGACAAACATATTGGAGACCTTCCCAGATGAGCAGTTATTTGCTGCCACTGTCACTTCCGCGACAGCCATGGCGGGAGGTAAGTCTTCTGAACTCCCCTGGTATGCTGATTTCGTTAATTTCTTAGTTAGCGGAATAATTCCTCCTGACCTTAATTATCAAGCCAGGAAGAGGTTCCAAAATGATGTTAAACATTATTATTGGGACGAACCTCTTCTTTTCAAAATCTGTGCAGATCAGGTTATAAGGAGATGTGTACCACATGATGAGCAGGAAGACATACTTCATCACTGTCATGTTTTACAGTATGGAGGACACTTAGGAGGCAACAAAACTGTTGCCAAGGTTTTGCAGTCCGAATTCTATTGGCCGTCACTGTATAAAGATGCTCAAATCTTCTACAAGAGCTGTGACAAGTGCCAACGAACAGGAAACATCTCAATGAGACACGAGATGCCGCTACAGAACATTCTTGAAGTTGAGATCTTCGACGTTTGGGGGATCGATTTTATGGGACCATTCCCATCTTCATGTGGGAATTTGTACATCCTCCTGGCAGTAGATTATGTATCAAAGTGGGTTGAAGCTATCGCCACTCAAAAAAATGATGCCAAGACAGTTCAAAGATTTTTACACAAAAACATCTTTTCCAGATTCGACATCCCTAAGGCGATCATTAGTGATGAAGGGAGGCATTTCGACAACAGGGTTATAGCTGTTGCCTTGAAGAAGTATGGTGTCAAGCATCGGATTGCAACAACATATCACCCTCAGACCAATGGACAAGCTGAAATATCTAACAGGGAAGTCAAGAACATTCTTGAAAAGATGGTTAAGCCAACTCGGAAAGATTGGTCTTTACACCTTAATGATGTGTTATGGGCTTATAGGACAACTTTCAAAACTCCATTGGGAATGTCTCCTTATCGACTGATTTACGGGAAAACATGCCATTTACCTGTCGAGATAGAGCATAAAGCATACTGGGCAATCAAGGCAATCAATATGGACTTGGAAAAGGCAGGGCAGAAAAGGCTACTCGACCTAAATGAAATTGAAGAAATTCGGACAATGGCCTATGACAACACAAGAATCTACAAGGATAAAACTAAGAAGTGGCATGACAAAAAGTTGCTGCCACGACAGTTCTGCCCAGGGCAGCTTGTGTTG
The DNA here is from genome assembly GCA_958450335.1 of Hibiscus tridactylites. Taxonomy (NCBI): domain Eukaryota; kingdom Viridiplantae; phylum Streptophyta; class Magnoliopsida; order Malvales; family Malvaceae; genus Hibiscus; species Hibiscus tridactylites. The sequence continues at coordinate 73,598,060 of OY288279.1, forward strand.
CTTTTTAACTCTAGGTTGAAACTCTTCCCAGGGAAGCTGAAATCTAGATGTTCTGGCCCATTTCATGACGTACAGGTTTTTCCCCATGGTGCTATCACGATCAGATCTTTAAAATACGGGCACCAAATCAAAGTCAACGGACAGCGCTTGAAGCATTATCAGGGGACTGAAGCCCCAAGAATGTAGGAAATAAAGAAGACAAGAAGAAAAGGTGAAGTGAATTCAGCCTACCATCCTTCCACCAGCCCAAAAAGCCCAAATTTTGGAGCCTGTCGTTACAGCTGTTGCGACAGACGCGGAAAATACAGGTTGTCGACACGCTGTCGCGACAGACACGGAAATGCATAACAGACGCGCAGCAGACACGGAAACACGTGACAGATGCGTCAGACACGCAAACGCGTAACAGCTGGCCCCGTTATTCACGCCTGCCGTTACAGCTCCAACGGGCAACAAATTCTTCTCTATATAAACTCCATTTCATTTTTTCATTTTCACTCACTTCTACTCTTCTTACTTGCTTCCTCTAGAATTTTTTTGCTTTCATTTCAATTTTCTTTACCCTTGCAACAATGTCTTCCAGAAATACCCGAAGGAGTGCTGCCTTCGGCTCCACCCCGACAGCATCCACCCCACGATCTTTCTAGATCAGAGACATGTGGGAGGAAAAGGGATTCATCTACACTTCAAAGGAAGGAAATTTGGGCTTACAGTCATTCATTGCTCGCAAAATAAGGGTTCTACAGTGGCAGATCTTTGCCGAACAACCTGAGGAGATGAACGTCTCTCTAGTTCGAGATTTCTACGCTGCCATCAACAGAAAAACGGCAAAAACAGTTAACGTACGAGGGAGGGAAGTGCCATTCGAAGCTGGATACATCAACACCTTGTATGGATTTTACGTGGGCAGCAACGACGACGGTCATCAGCAATTTCTGAACAGCCTTGACCTTGTTGCCTATGATGTTGTCATGGCAGAGCTGACTGATGAAGGAACTCAGTGGAATACCAATCGCAAGAACCCGAGGATGGTTAAGAGAGTTCAACTCTTGCCGGAAGCCAAATTATGGAACGCTTTTATCAAAAAGCGCATCATGCCGTCTTCGCACAACACCACTGTCGACCAGCCCAGGTTAGCCTTAATTCACTCCATTTTTTATGAGAGGCCCATTAATGTGGGCAGCTTCATCCGCAAAAGCATTCTAGAGTGTGCACACCGGCCGTCGGGACCGCTCTACCTTCCTTACCTCATCACCGCCCTCTACCGCGGCCATGGTGTACCTAAAGCTGCCACCGATCTGCGAGTTCAAGGGAAGGGATGGACCGACAAAAACATTCTTAGCTTGATGGAGCTGACTGCTGCCACCCCGCTGTCATCCTTTGATCCTACTGCCACGGCAGCAGACACGATAGAGCCGACGGACACAGAACATGCTGCCACGGAAGCCAGGTAGCAAACAGCAGCAGCAACCCTGACTGACTCTTCCTCCCAAATCCTTGTTGCTATACAGAAGATGGAGGAACGACAGCCTGGTCTTATGAGCTTCATCAGGGATTTCACCGCATCTACGGTACACTTTATCCAAACCTCTTTAAATTTCCCTGATGTTGTATTTCCTACCTTCCCTGCACATTATTTTGCTGTCCCAACTCCTGCCCACACCCCAACACCAGCTACCACACCACGGACACCTTCTACAGCGTCCACACCAACCCCTGCCATGACAGCCGCCGGCAGCAACCGTGCAACTGAGACTTCTGCCCGTGGAACAAAACGAAGAATGCCCTCGGAAGAGCTTGACGCCTTCATTGTTGGTTTCTCTTCTTCCTCCGTTTGGGAGGGGAGCGACAACGAACCCTCTATTAAGAGGAATCTCTCCAAAGAGTTTACACCGGTGAAATGACAGAAAAGAATGGTAGACAAAAACAAGCCAAATAGCGGCAGCGGCAGCAGCGGTGACAGCAGTAGTAGTTCCGACAACAGCAGCAGTTCGGAGGTCTAGGTTGTGGAAAAAACCCCTCACATCTCCCCCACGAGAATTCAACCTCCGAGGGAGGCCAAAACGAAGAACACGTCTGCCTCCCCCATCCGCCAGCCAGTTTAGAAGGCACGTGCCCGCCGCCAGCTCCGAGTCAGCAGCAACAGTGACGACAACGAATAAAATTTGAGTTTCTTAACTTATTTTGTTGTCTGCTTATATATTTTGTGATGTACTTTTCTGTTATTTTATTTTGTCATTTGCATTGAGGGCAATGCAACCCTCGAGTTTGGGGGTGGCATCCCTCCATTAATGGAGTATAATTTAGTTTTAAAATTGTGTCTATTACTTAGTTTATTTTTGCCTTAAAAAATGAAAATATGAAAATTTTGGCTTAAGTCTGTGAACTGAACTTACCTGCCGTGACAGCTCTGTTGTGGCAGTGCCTTTAGGATAGTTTTAGGAGCAGTTTAGAGCCTTTCTATAGTTCTGAAAAACTTAAACACCATTTGTGACTGTTATACTGCCTATAACTCTTCTAGTTAACTAGAATAGGAAGCTTAGCACATGAATAGCCCCTAGAGGTGCCTAACACTGGCTCTAGGAAAGAAGTTTAGCAAAAGAGACTCAATAGCCCTAGAGGTGCCCGAAACCAACTTTAGGAAGTTAGCTAGAGGTGCCCGAAACCGGCTCTAGTGAAACTTTAGCTTAAAAAATAATGAAATCGAGTCAAAACAAAAAAATCAAAGGAGCATAAGAAATGCCTTCAAAAAATAAACTTTGGCATAAAAATTCAAGTTTAGGGCGGAAATATTCTAGTGAAACTAAGAGAGTCTTGGCATATAATTGTTCACAAGCATGCACACATTGCACGAGGACTATAGTGAGATTCCGGACAAATCCTAAGTTATCCGACAAGGTGCTGCCGTCAACAGAGAACGAATGGAGGGTAAGGGAAAGTTCACTATTTTAATCCAAAACAAAAATATTTTATTTTTCTTTTAGGTCTTAGATGCTTGAGGGCAAGCAAAAACTTGAGTTTGGGGGTGTGTTGAGTGTGTAAAAGTTCTATTATTTATCCCCTATTTAACCCATATTTTTGTTGCATTCAAGAATAATTCATTGTATTTAGGCTAGTTTACAGTTAGACATCACAAATATATTAAAAGGCACAGTTTCTACTGAAATTGGTTGCTTTTGCAGGTTGCTGCTGTAGCAGATGGAGAGGCAGGCGTTGGGCAGTGAAGTAGAAGAGCTGGAACTGGACGAGCAGTCAAAGAGGACGATGCTGCCATAGATACCGCCGTGACAGCAGAGGACGACAGTAGTTTTGAGGAGAAGAAGCAAAGTGGACCTCGACAGAAAGAGAAAATTAAGCTCGTCTGTCATGGAATACCGCTATATTTTTCCAAGCCCTAGATCAGAATGAAGGCCAAGCCCATGGTTCAAGGAGAGAAATTCCAAGCAAGAAGGAAGGACGAGTTAAAGTAATATTCTCTGAAGATTTAGTCTTTATTAGAGTTGTACTTTAATTTAAACTTGTATTCTTTCTATATTAGAAAACTTGGACCCAAAGCCTATATAAAGGCATGTAATTCGACCTAGGAAAGGACATCATCTATCTCTAGCCTTCTTCCCAAAACCCTAGCTGTTTTCATCCTCTCATCATGTTCTAAATTCCCCTTAGGGCCACGGGTTGATTTGTAATGTAGTTGCAAGGGTTGCTTTTGTTTTAGGAATTTTCAGTTCAATAAAATAAACTTCAAGTTCTCTTATTCTGGTTATTAACATCTTGCAAGAGTATCGGGAGAGCATTGCGAGGTTATCTATTTACTTAATATCGGGAGAGTTAAGTATACGAAAGGAATAAGTGCGAGTTCTCTAGTTTATAGTTGAACTATCTCGGACCTAGGGATAGGACGAGGTTAAGTGGCTAAAGAAGAATTCAACAATATCGGTGTTCATCCTTCGATTCACGCTGGGAGGTATCATCAAAAACGTGTTCATCGATAGACTTGGACCTAGGGATAGGCCAAGGCACAACAAGGATTCTTGCCAAACTTGAAGTACGGAGTTGTGTGTTCGCTGCCGCGACAAGCAACAGACAGCCGCCGCGACAGGTGCTGCCGCGACGGGGACGACGACAGAGCTGATATTCCTAGACTTAGCAATACCTACACTACTGAGCAATTCAATACCAGCCCATTCTCTCTATCTTGATTACTTTACTTCTATTTTCCAGTATTCTTTATTATTCTCGTGACAAAATCTTAAATCATTCTTTTACTCTCATGCAGTAATTCAAGGTGAAGCTATTAGCCCAATCCCTGTGGAGACGATATCTGATACTTCCGTATCACTTTACTACTTGCGTCGTCTACACTTGCACTACAATTGCGATAGACACTTTTACATGCAACACACGTTATTTTTACTATCGCAGGTTAAAAGAATATAGCATGACATAATATTCGACATCAGTGTTCGGAGTTCCCTCGGCGTTGCCTCTAGAGTACGGTACTATATAGTTAGTGGGCATGTATGTCATGTATGTCACGTATTTTTTTATGATAGAGCATGTAAAGCACTTTCTGAAATTCTTATTATGTGTTTAAATGATTTTCTGAAATAGTATTTTAAACAAAAGTTGATTTTACAGTTTAGTAAGTGTTTTGAGGAAATAAAAAAATGTTTTTATGTGTATTTTTATTGTGGGTCGCTCTTGTGACCCTAATGTGACTTCCTAGGATTCGTTGTAACGTATAGGCGGGTCTAGGGGGTTACAATACGTCATTTTCTATTGTTGAGTCCAACAAAAGTACCTACTGTGTAAGGTGTTTTCATTAGAAGAGCAAATGTCCGTTGTGGGTAAGAATTTCATACAAGAAGAGGACTGAAATGTGGGAGGTGTCATAGTTTATTGAGTAGCACACCTGTACCAATATGGCTTTATCACAGGACCATATTAATTTAAACTCTGATCTAATATGTTCTTACACATGTACTAATATGGCTTTATCACATGAACCAAGAATTTCGATTGCAATGTAAGTAGCATATATCCGGACCCAGCTCGGTTATATTTCGTCTTACTACAAGGTGTGGATGGCAAAGCAGAAGGCAATGGCGCAACTCTATGGTGATTGGGATAAATTGTATAACGAGCTACCAGCTCTTTTACGAGTAATGCAACATTTCATCTCGGGGATCATGGTAGATTACGAGAATTTGCTGGTGTTCAACTTACAAGGCGAATTAATTCATGGTAAAAGAGTATTTAGTAAGTTATTTTGGGTTCTCAATGCGTGCATTCAAGGGTTTCCATTATGCAAACGCATGATTCAAGTGGATGGTACATGGCTGTATGGGAAGTACGATCATATATTACTTGTGGTCGTTGCACAAGATGGAAACAATAATATATTCCCATTTGCCTTTGCCATAGTTGAAAAGGAAGATGTGGATGGATGAGAATTCTTTTTGAATCACCTACGCAATCATGTTGTAAAAGAAAACAGGATTTGCATGATTTCTTATAGAGCAACTGCGCTCTTATCAGTAATTGACAGACGTGGGAGTTTATGGAAACCTCCACATGCATATCCAGCATATTGTATACAGCATATTGCATCGAATGCGAAGACGTGGTTCGGAAACAATTAAGCCCGTAAAGATATTTTAGGCGCGGGTAAATTGTTATTTGTTGTTTATAAAAATTTTAAATTTTTTTGAGTTCATCTTGTTATTTTATTTAACTTGTTTTTTTATAAATAGGGTATGAACTAGTTCAACCAAAATTCCAAGAAAGGATCAGAAGGTTGAGGCGACACGATGCATATGTAATAAAATTTGTAAATGAAATCCCCACGGAAAGATGGTCACAAGCCTATGATAAAGGTCGGTGTTATGGTCATATAACAACTAACCTTGCAGAGGCTATAAACTCAGTTCTTAAAGGAACACGCCATCTCCCAATTACAAGTATTGTGTGGAAGACTTACTTTAGATTGGGCAAAGTGTGGTCCGACTAAGGGCATGAAGCCAACTCTCGAATAAACATCAGAAAATATTGGTCTAAAACCCTACAGGATAAAATGATCTAACTTCATGCCAAAGCCTCCGCTATGCGAGTAAGATCATTCGACCCACATGGTTTTGAATTTTCTATGGAAGCTAAAGTCTGAGGTGAGCAAAAAATGTTCATTGTCAAACTTCATCAGAGATGGTGTGATTGTGGTGCATTCCAAGCATTTAGATACCCTTGCTCTCACGCACACGCCGCCTGTTTGCATTTTCGACTTGACCCTTACGGTTTTGCGGATAACTGTTATAAACTACAAAATATTACAGATATATATAGAATTCAGGTCAACATGATCCCGAACCAAGACTAGTGGCCGGTATAGCCAATATACGAAGAATGGTTAGCAAATCCAGTGCTTCGTAGAAAGCTGAAGGGTCGACCAAAGTCTACTCGTATTAATACGAATATGGATGATCCAGATAATAGAAAGGGAGGAGTTCAAGTTAAACATTGTACTCTTTGTACAAAATCGGGTCATTCAAGAAACAAGTGTCCGAACAAATCAAATCTTTCCAACTACCGTGTCGGACCGTGAACCTAAATGCTCTGTTTAATGTATGTAATTTTATGGTAATGTAAATAATTTTTTTTCTCGTTAATGTTTGTAATTTTAATTAGAATTTGAATACTGAAATTAAAGAAAAAGAGTAAATAAATATGGTTAAATAGTATATTCTAGAACCAACGTACGGATAAAATAACCAAAATCAAGTTTTTTGGTAAAATAGTATATTCTAGAATTTCGAGTATTTAAATTTAATTTATTTTAAATTATCATTCATTTTTATTTAATACAATTTAATATAATTTTTTTAATTTTTTTTTCTTATTTAACATAATTTAAGGTAATATAATTTAATTTATTTTACTTTCTTATTTGTTCTTATTTAATATAATTTAATTTATTATTTGTTCTTATTTTTTTATTTTTTCTATAATATTATTTAATATAATTTCTATTTTATTATGTTATTTTCATTCATCATTCCATTTTTCGTGTTAATGTAAAGTCTTGATTTGGAATTGGAATTCAAATTTTGAAATTGAATACGAAAATTAAAAAAGAACATAAATATCAATTTGCAATCGAAATCGAAAGAAATACATATAACATGAAATATCCGGGGTGAGCAAATGTCCAACCATGGAAACATAAATTACAAATAAATAAATAAAACCCTATTTCTGCCTCCTCCTGTGTAATACTTGCCGGTGGAAAGATGATGTTTGATCGTACCGTGGAGCGAGGTGAATCTCTCTACATGGTCGATTAGGAGCCAGGTCATCGTCATCAAAAAATTGATTATCCGTTATTTGCATAATAGGTGGAGTAGCAAACATTTCTTCATGATGAAATGATGGGCTGCTAATGGTAGTTGTTGACAACAGAGATGTCATACTACAAACATCAAAACCTTCCCTATATACAGATGATTGAGGATATTGAAATTGTGGTACGTATCATTCATCATCATTGTAAGCCGGCTGAGAAGATGAGCTACCACTAGTTGCAAAATTAAAAGGTGATTGTTGTGGAACATGACCAAATCCAAATGTTTGATGACTTTCTTGAAATGGTGTTTGTTCCGAGACATTACCAAATGGTGGTTGTTCCCAAGGGTTACTGCTTACATGTATCGGGGGGAGTCAGATTGCGACCATGAAGAAGGCCAACCCAAAATTCCTTCCAAGTTTGGTTCGTCTGTTGATTGCTGAGAGCTCTGACCAAATCGGTTGGGAAGTGTACGTGTCTTGAGCACCGCGGATCTTCAAGCCATTTATTTGCATCTTCGACAGATGCTAAGAACGGTTTCCCGTTTGCCAAAAACCATAAATAGTATTTTGTATTAAATTCAAAATCACTGGCTTGAATTGTATTCAAATCATCAGCCCACCGCGTCTATCTTTCCTCCCATAATTCAATGAAATCGGCTTGCTTCACACTCCAATTCTCATTGAATCTACCTCTACGAACAGTGTGAATTCGTTCATGTGGAGCTTTTGGAATGGGTTGGTGGAAGTTAAACTGCCTCAACACCCTGTCAGCACAATGGAACTCAACAATAAAAAAATGGATCAAAGGCACAACCGCACCCCAGAATGATGCACATTCAAGCATAGTATCTGGTAGGCAAGTCCTGATGTTGTCATTCGCGTACAACTGCCAAATAAACTGTAAAACACAATAATTAATATGAAGTCACTCACAATCAAACATACAATTTCTATTTCAAAAATTAATTATGATACCAGATTTTTTTCCTATTATTTGGATCTTTAATCTTGTATCTCTGACAGTGTTGTGAACCACCCCCGCATTCTTCAACTTATGTCTCCATCTGCAAAGATATATTGAAATTATATTTCAAAGTCATTGAATATAAATATTATATCAATAAATATCTATATACAACTGCAATCACATTATTATCTTCCAACAAGCGGAAACTCCATATGTACCGGTACAAATAAAATGGGCGTTAGATAAGGCAGTCTGTACCATGCTCAGGACTGCAGTAAGATTTGACATCCACCCATATCTGAATTTTCCTTTTCACCATGCATAATTATGACCTTGCACATTTCATGGTACAAAAATGCCAATACTGCGGACCCCCAACTATATGTAGCAGTTGTGTCCAAATTAGCCAAGAACGGCAGGTATTGTGTGTGAACCATATTACCATATGTATTTGGCATCAATACACCACCAATAAGTTGCAGTATATAAGCTCGAGCTGCACACTCAAGTTCTCGACGACCATATTCATCGGTCACACTAAATTCCTGCTGCAACCATGAAATTCTGAGGCGTAGCCCGTCCACACATGACTCAGGAGGAGCTTTCCCCAGGTACTGCATGCAAAGGTCATATGCATTGTACTTATTTTCTCCAACCAGTGGTTTCCCATTTGTTGGAACACCAAGTTGTACCACTACATCCTCCAAGGTTATTGTGCATTTGCCAAATGGAAAATATAATGTGTGGGTCTCTGGTCTCCACCGTTCAATCAATGCAGTAATCAACCTGGGGACTATGTTAAACCCACATAGAAATGAAGCATTATAAAAACTAGCTCGTTGTAGGTAATACACTAAACGCTCATCAGGTTCCTTTATCTTCATTCCTCGACAGCAGATCATATGCTCCACACCCTATAATTAATTCATTATAATTCTGTATTATAAAAATTACATACTAAATATGAAACTTCAAATTACAAAACATTTACTTTCTCTTCGTGAATATGAGACGAAATGTGCTTATGGCCACGGTACAACAAAACTCCTTCAGATGCCATTTTCTATTTCTACTTCTAAAAAACAATTATCATTCGAATATATATACATCAAAAAATTGTATTAACTTCAACATTTTTGATCTATGCGAATATTATTTCTTATTAAAATAATAATATAAAAGTTCATATATTATTATTGTGTTATTGAATATTATAATTTTATAATAAGAATTCGTTTAAAATATTATTAATTTTTTTAATATTTATAATTTACATATTTTAATAATTGATTTTCTTCTCAAAATTATAATAAATAATGATTATTTCTTATTAAAATAAATCTTTTTAATAATTAATATTCTTTTTAAAATGATTATTATTATTATTATTATTATTTCTTTGGGTAATTAAAATAATAAATAGAGAAAGAGAGAGAGAAAAAAATCAATGTAGTCTAATGTAAAATAAATATTAGTTCCTACTTTTTCCCATTAAATTTTCCATAGTTGATAATTTTAATTTTTTTAAAAAACATTTTATAAACAATATTTTTTAGGTGAACAATAATATGGGTAAACAATATTTATTTTATAATTAAATATTTGATATATATATATATAATTTATTTTCTTTAAATAATTTTTTTTGGATGTATAAATTAATTAAATTTATTAAAAATAATTATTTCGTAAAATGTATATTTTTTTAGGTGAACAATAATATGTGTAAACAATATTCTTACCCTTCATGTTTATTATGTGAAAATATACACATGTAAGGATTTTTTATTTCAAATATATTTCGATTAACTCATATTATTCTAGCTAGTATATATTCCAATATATTTAAATATACACATGTACAAATAGTTACACTACAAATATACTTAAAATAGTTACACTCAAAATATATATATCTATTCAGTGAAATACAATACGATCCCGAAAATTGCGTGTTTCCTCTAACCTAGTTGCAAGAAATAACCACGTCATAGCTCTTAAACCTAAAATGTGTGACTAATACACAAAGTAAAAAATTAACTTTAAAAACCATATTAAAAAAATCGAAAAGCTAGCTTCTTTTTATTCGAACCAACAATCAGAACCAGGACAACTTCAACTTCATCTCGTTACAATTTCTCTACACACTCTTCATACACTCTAACATACAACACTCATTTAACCCTCTTTAAATTCTTCTCTACACACTCATTTAGCTCTCCCCATTTATTTATACACACCCACCCTCAATAATGTAAAAAAAAATCCAAATTAACCATTTTCCTCACGCCAACTTTCACGTGATATTCTCTGCATGTGAATAGGACCACGCCATATGCAAATGACGAGGCCCCACCACCCATTTTTCTCAGCCATGTAGGCTGAAACGCTGAGCCGTGGCAAGGGATGGCAAAGGCTCATGCATGAGTCGTGGCAGGGACGCTAAGTCGTGGCATGGATTCAACCTGACCTTGCCAGGAGGAGGTGGCGTGGTCCAACCTCGCCAGTAGGAGGTGGCGAGGTCGTGTAGAAACTTGCTTATTTCTTCAAAATTCCCCCAACGTACCCCATAATCCTAAATAAAAAAACGCCCCCATTTGGCCAATTTTGTCGATGGGAGGAGAAGAAAGACAAGAATAAGGTCACCTTCTCTTTCCTTTTGCATCCAAAATTAATGAAAATTCAACATTCCCTTACAAAAATAAGCACTTTACCAAAATGCCCCTCCATCCACTTCCTAACCTAAACACACAGGCCCAACAACATAAAGGAAGTCTACTAAGGCATACATGAGCCCTCAGGGGCCCAAACTCTCGGCCCAAAATGCAAAGCCCACGGCTCGTGTTAAACTGGCCTACGAATTTCGAAATTTGGGTTGTTGTAGTTAGGGTTGAAAGTTTAGGGGTTTAGCTTGTAGGATTTAAAATTTAAGGTTAGTTTTTAGAATTTAGGGTATAAGGTTTAAGGTTTAGGGTTTAGTTTTTTAGGGTTACAATTAGGAATTTAGGATTTGAGTTTTATAGTATAAAATGCAGGTTTGTGTAAAATTAGTTTTACACAACATGTGTATCAAAATTTTACCCTTAAAAAATGTTTAAAAAGTATAATTAATGCCACGTGTCAGGCTCTAAATGGTTAACAGTTATAAAATAACGGTCGTTAACGGCTAGACACTTAGAATAGTAACAGAGAAAACGTTAGACACCTATTGTGAGCGAAAATAATTTACGTACCAAAAGTGAGCCAGAAGTATAATTTGGACAATTATATTACCATTAAGCCTTTCTATAGTTTTTAAATTTCACTTACATTTTTAACTCTATTCAATTTTAAATTATTATAAAAAAACTTACATGAATTATCAATAAAAAATATTGTTTAAAATTCAATGATATTTTTATCTAAAAATAAGATTTTATTTATATTAAATTATTTAAATTTATCGCAGTTAAAAAATTAAAATTAATCAATTCATTCAGAAATTATTTGAGCCAAAATACGAGGTTTGGATTATTTTTAAAGGTTTGACCGGTCAAATCTGCTAATTTAGATGTTTGGTAAAGAGATGATTTTAACACCAGATTTGAGTTAGAGTATTGTACATAAGAGTTGTAAAGACTCTTTTGTCCTTGACAATTACAAAAATTTCTCTAAATAATCTAAATTTGAATAACTAATAAAATTAAAAAATAATTTCATAAATCAAAATTAATATATACATTTAAATTTAATAATTAATGAAATTATGTTTTTATAATTTCATAAACAAGAAATTAATATATACATCTTTCAAATATGCTTAGTAATGTTATATTGTTGTGAATAAAAATAACGAAGAACAACGAACAATAATAAAAGAGCAAAGAGATGAGGGAAAGAAGGAGATTTGGATTATTCTCAAATATAGAATTGTGTACAATGCCTTCATCAAGTCATCTATTTATAGGCATAAGAAGTACATATTACATTGAATGTCTATGTAGATAATGTGCCTCATTAAAACCTTACTAAGATAAAAACCTAGTGGGAAAAAATTCATTAGTGAAGGAAAAAAAGTACACACATCTTTAATGCGCATAACATGTTGCCTCATTAAAAACCTTATCAGGAAAACCCATTGGGACAAAACCTCAGTTAAGGGAAAAAGAGTGCAACGCGTATTTACTCCCCCTCGTGAAAACATCACAAAAGATCTTTGAATCTTCATAATTCAATCTTGAATATTATTTTTCTAAAGATCATGAGGGATGAAACTTTGGAGTAATATGTTCTATGATGTATCCACCTTTCAAATTGAGATATACATCTTGTATTATCTTCACACAAGATAGCTTTATATCATATCTTGTGAAAGTAAATTCATTTATCTTTTGGATATGTTGGGTCAATGGTCTTAGCCAAACACATTTTTTGGCTTGCCTCGTGCATAACAATTATTTCTACGACATTTGAGGAGGCATCAAAAAACGTTTGAAGATCTAAATATAGTGATCTTTGTATATTCATAGATATTTCTTGACCAACTAATATATAGTGCTTCAAGACCAATAAAAGATATAATTATCTTTATTCACATCCTACAATCTTACAACTATTGGGATACTCAATATATATGCTCTATTCATATTGAATATTGTTTAAGATTCTTTCAACTTATGTCTATTCATAGACAAAAAGAAATCTATAAAAATGTTCAATCTTCAGGTCGAGATAAACTTGATGTCAAGATTCAAGTACTTGTATTGAAAGTACTTCATGAGTTTCCAATTTGAAGCTCTTTAGGGGTTCTAAAATTATCATAATGGATCTTGATCCAAACTTCTTTATAAAATACATAAGGAAATATGATCATTATTATAGTATTTTCTCAATTAGTATTCACTAAGGCGAATATACCAAATGCGCCAAAATATTCATGAGACATGTCTAAATAAATATCCTCGAAAATTTTCAAATGCTTCTAGCATTTTAAATCCTTCAAGGATAAATATAGATCCACAAATAATTAGACGCATGCAAAATTTTTCATAACTGCCAAATTAATTGTGTCCACCATGAAGTAATTAAAACTTTTCATAAATCATAGTTCAAGTCGTATTTACGACTACTTATTTGTGCCTCACTTGCATTACACCTTTAGGTGTTTGGACTGCTGGTCCAAATACTTCTATTTTAGAAGTACAAAGCGTCTTTCAACATCGGCCAATTCAATATCTATACTTTTAGATAGATTTTATACAAGATTCTCGATTTCTTTCTGTACTTCTATAGAAGTATTTTATGTAAAATTGTTTGTAAAATCGTTGTCGACAACTTTCCAATTTTCTGGTTCCATTCTCGTAATGACATAACTCATCGAGATCTCTTCAAGATTTCAATCTTTATTTCAGGTACCTGAAACTCTTCAAGAGTTTTATTATTAGTTATGTCTTGGGTCTCTTCAGGAGCACACACCTCCAATATATGATCATCTCATATTACTTTCTATTTACGAGAATTTTGATCATTGGAACCATTTCAACTATCATGCTTCAGGCATGATTTACATTCTCTCGCTCTAACATGTAATTTAAATATAGAGCATTTCAGTTTGTATATGAGACTTAATTACTCTCATTAGGTCAGTAAATATGTCTGGCAGTTGACATGTAATAACATGAATTATTTTATGAACTTCTAGTTCATATACGAGGGTCTAGATAATGATAATTCATTTTCTTCTATCTAGCTTATTATTATCTCCCCTGATGTTGAGAAAAATTATGTCATAAATGATTCTCCAATTAATGTTTAAGAATTTAAACATAAAATGAGACTCGTACTCAATATATATTCTCAACCCTTTTTACATGCTCATTTTGTGCATTATGGTGGAGCAATTCAACTATATGTCGCACATTCAAAAATTCAAAAATGGGAAATATGACTTCTGACCAAAAGTCAAATCATAATGGGGAGTTTATTATAACTCGTTGGCTTGATGTGTATAAGTGTTGCTATATGGAAATACCATATAAATAATAAATGTTTTGTTCTCACAGTTTAGCTATTAAATAGGAGGCATCCAATTAAAAATTTGCTAAACCGTATTTTTTATAATCAATGGGGTTTGTAACAACCGATATAGCCTAAAATATAAACCCACTAGCTTTTCAAGACGAATAGTCTAACTGCATAATCTGAATCGTTTTAGAATCAATCTCACAAACTTCTGGTTGTAAGTCGGTAAAACAATGTAGATACATCTACTAAAATCATATAAAACTTTCCACATTTATGAATATATGGGCCCATATTTCGTTCAGATATGCAAGACATACAGTCTCAACTTCAGTACAAGAACTTTAAGTTTTAATTCTTTTGGTAAGTGGGATCATCTATATCCTTTAAGAACAAACAACACAAGAACTTCAGGTTCTTTTAGTAAGTGGAATTTAATCAGTTCCATTAAGCAACACAAGAACTTCATGTTCTTTAATAAGTGGAATTTAAACAATTCCTTCGAGAATAAGCACCACAAGAACTACAGGTTCTTTTAATACATGTGCATGTAAATCTCAATAATTTCTGCACCATTATTGATCAAGATGGTCTAACCGATCATGCCAACTATATATATGTGTGTGTATATATCTCTAAATTTGTAAACTTCTTGTTTACCATAACATGTAATTCAATCTCACCCGTACATGTCTAGTACGACCATCAAAATTGTTTCTTTAAATAAAAATATATTTAGCTCTTTTGGAGCTTTCCACTTTAAAAATAAATCATTTTACTCCCTCAAACTTAACTTTAAGTTTTCATTGAAAATTATTTAAGAAAGGGCGAGTCTTATTTTTATTAAAATTAGGGGAAGTAAATCACTTGAAAAGAATTTTCACAAATAATTTTATATGTCAAACAGGGGAGATAGTTACAGTTAGTTTAGTAAAGTTTTTTATATAACAAATACTAGTAAATTAAAGATAATAATTTTCAAGTGAACATATGTTTTCAAATGTTCTTCAATTATTTTATACAAAATATTACGATTAAAGATGATTTTTTTATATACTCTTGATTGATTTTGGAAGTGGATTTTCAACTCCCAATTCACGAGTAGTTGAATTGCAAAACAATTTTTAGCAATAAGTTGAGGCTCGAAAATAGGATTTGAGTTTCAAGACCCATTCATAGAGTCTCGAGAACCAAGCCCAGAAGTCTTGACACTAGGCTTTCGAGTCTCGAGATCCAAATTCTTTCGAAAAGGTCAAATCTTTAATAATTTCATTATACATAATTGAATTGTAAAAATTTCTGGATAAATATCGTACATCTGAACTAATTTTTTTAGCTACTTTAGAACAATTAGGAGATTTTTTAGAAGAAATATGTGATTTTGATTTGGGATAGAGTGATATTGTTTGTTTTATCTATAAAAGGAAAAAAAAATCATCTTAAAATTTCTATTTAAGATATGAATACAATACACTTGTTGCAAAAAAAAAAAAAGTTTTGCACCAATATAAAAAGTAAAGTCCAAAAAAGTTGTATAAGATTAAAAAGTTCGTTGAGCGGCTTATGAATATGTGATAAGAGATCTGAACACTTATTTCTGATCGACTTTCAGATCATAATTGTTCATTTAACGATTTTTTTTAAGGTTTAGGGTCCAGTCTTGAGACCTATTATTTGTGGCAGAACATCGTGGGAGTGTAAGGGGACATGATTCATCCTCACTTTTATGGTTTAATTGTATTTTAAGCTGCTGGAAGTTTTAAAATCACTAAAATTAAGTCTTGATCCTCCTTTTTTTGGTTTAATTATTTTAAAACTTTATCAGGTTTAAACTGAATCTATATTCTACATTAGAAAAATAGACATTTTAAGATTCTATCTTGTCTTCAAATGTAACAAACCATTAGTCGATTTGAAAATCCTTTGTTGAGAATGAGATTAAGGTAGTGGAGTAGACTAATCTTGGAGTGGAACCACCATTATTGATATTTTTGTCATTTTTACTTCAAATACTGAATTCACCCCTCTTGAGTGAACATGTATGAAAAGTCCTTATTTAAACATATTTAAAAAGATTTGGCCCTTATTGGACCATTTTTGAAAGATTCAAACGACTTCTTTTCTTCTTCTTTTCTTTTTTACGTATCACATAAATATTGTGTTGTTATGTTCTGTTTATATCCTTATTTTCTCAAAGTATCCTCCACGCATCAATCTGGTTGATTTAGATTAACGTTTGGTTTACTAACACCACCACCAACATTTATTCCTTGCTCAATCTAGTAATGTCTAACAACAAGGTCAGTTTAGCGAAGCACAAAGTTTGGTATTTATGTGGTTTAGGTTGCTGAGACCATTCTATTTAAGACCATCTGCCCACTGCTTTTTACATCCTTTATGACCCAACTCCATGAAAACACTCAACCAATGGGGAAAGGGATAACAAAGTGGTTATCAAGGGGTTAGTCCAAGTGCTAAGTAGCTTGATATCGATTAAAAATTTTGAGGTCTTGTGTATATAAAAAAATTTGTTGAGAGATTAACTCACTAAAATTAGATGTGTGACGTGGATCGAAATAGATTAGTTAGAACAAAACTTTGAAAATTTAAAAGTACAAAAAAAAAAATCAAAGCTGAAAATTCAACCAAAACCAACCGCCTTGTCTTACTCTCATCCGAGAGGGCCCACCAAACATCACCCCCATGACCTAAAACTAACCCCGAGGCCCCAACAATACTAACGTGGCCTCGACCGTCATCAGACCACTCACTTGCTCACAACTCACAAGTTCAGTTTCTTGTCACCACTGGGACAAACAATGCCGAGTCGGCGGGAAAGTATGCTTTACAATGTCATGTAATGTACTTTTGTAACGATTTATGGTTTTCTTTACAGATCAGAGAGATTATCATAATTATATTTTTTATTTACAGTGAAAATATATTAAAAATCAAATTGTATACCTATTAAATAACATCATAAAAATTATGATTATGTTTGATGAAACCGAATTTTGAGTTAAAATGAGATGATTGACCAGTTAAGTCTACTAATTTAATTGTTTGATAAGTAAAGGATTGTAATGTGTTGAGTGAATTCTCTAAAATTAAAAAAATGCAGATGGGAACCATGTTTTGGGTTTAAACAACTAGCTAGATATGAAAGTTGTAAAGATTTTTTGTTCTAGTCAATTACAAAGACGGTTCTCTAAAGTAACCTAAATTTAAATAACTCCACATATGTTTTTGAAGTAAAACATATTTTCACATATAATTTATATAATACTCAAATAAGTGTTGAATGTCGTTGTACCTCCGCCAAACACCTTCGGAAAATCCTGCCCCCAGAGGGATCGCCTCCACACTACACTTCAACATTCCCCCTTAAGGCTTACCTCCAAGATTGGCAAATTCTAGAGCTCCTATCTTCGCACCATCACCCCACGCTATACTCCATGCTCTGCGGAGTCCAAACCCTCCTATGTCTTCGGACCTATTAGCCCCCGGAGCCTCTCCTCCGAACATCTCTTACACTTGCCAACATGCTACGATAAGACAATTATCAAATCCAGCTGATCTCATGGCTTGACAAGCCGAGCTACCACCTGCCAACAATAGCCATCACTAGGCATCGCACGGTTTCACCGGTCGTCCCTCCATCCACAGCTCCAAGGGGATATAATTACCTCTAAGATCGAAGACAAGGGGACGCTCCCCAATTCTCTACAAGGGCTATCATCACCCATCTCTTTCTCTCCTTTCTCAAATGGCTTCGGCCACCGGCTCAACGACGACTGTGGCTCTCAGCCCCAAGTCAACCAGGGATAAACCGCCTACTTCAATGAACAACCATGGTCCTTTGTGGCTCTCAACTCGTCTCTCGGTGAGTGAACATCTCATCTTTGGCCCCACATCTATCGTCGACCAACGTCTCCACCTTCTTGTTTTGGTGTCGCCCAAAATTGGCATTAATAATTGGTGTGGTGAGCATAGAACACTTTCCAACCAAGAGAATCAATCGTGAAATCTTTCTCGACTTTGATCCGTTTCGATTGCCAAAGAGAAGGAAGCAAATATCATTGGCCAAAAATATTTCACCCCCAATATTTGGGTATGACGCTGAGGAACTGACCAGATGGCAATATCTCACCAGATATGGTGCTAAAGTCTTGTCACACGGTGAAAGTTTGGTGCCACCTAAAGCTAAGGGGTAGAGTGGGCTCAAAAAGTTATGCCTTCTACGGAAAACCACAAAGAAGACCCTTTGGCACGTCAGTCGGCGCATGCAAGCGGGAACGTCTTACATACACTTACCACCTTATCACGTGTATGCACGATGTAAAAGAGGAAAGAGCCCTAGTTACCAAACTTTGGGAAAGATTCCTACAATGATAAAAAAGAGAAGCAGCAACAGAAGTTGCAAGTGTCAGCCTTGCGCGTATAAGAAGAGTCGCCAGCTCCTCACCAGGCATGATGACGGTGATAAGCCAAATGCTGGCAAAACCATGTCTTTCGGAGAAAGCCAGGGACCGTCCAAAACATGAGGAAAAGGTCAGTTCAAAAAGTTGTGCCTCTCAACAAACCCCACAAAGCCAGCCTTTCAACTCTACCGCCAACAAAAGTAAGCATCAGCCTCTCGCACACGCCCACGCATAGACCGTGTCGTATGTGTGAAAAGCGAAGATCGAGATCAACGTCGGTCCCTGACTTCAAGAAATGTGTCCTGGCACAAGGACAAAAAAGTATCAACATGAGTCGCAAAGATCCACCCGGCCGTTGGGAGATCTACTAGCAACCAGGCTCAGCACACACGAGGAGCGCTAGGAGCTTGGCGTCTCTCCCTCCTTTTTTTTGCTCGTGAAAAGTCAGTGTCTGCCACTATAGGAGGCTCAAAGACCTTAACACCTCTAGGACCCCCTGGGACCTCGAAGAATCCTCGACAGATAAAATGGAAGAAAAGGTTTACGCAACAATAAGTCCTACACCAATGCCTTCCGCCATCAAACATATCCGCTACCTATATTCTCCGCTCCAAAATTTCAAGTACGAGGAATACCCCTATTGTTCGAGCATCCTGGGAACTTGGTATAATCCCAAGGAAACATTTGAACCAAATAAATTTACAAACATCTAAATGCTTGTACACTAACTCGAACACCAAATGATAGAACATTTACACACACGTTGACGTGAATGGATGCATAACCGCACTTGTAAAACCACAATAGCTTGTGTGACCTCAAGATTGACGCTCTAACGGGCAGGTTAAAATGCCTCCTCCCGCCTTGCATTCTTGACCGCTTCTACAAACACCAACACTAAAGTTTCCAACACCATGATTGTTTCTACAAACTTCTTTGAATTTTAATGTCTCTACGACACCCTCAAACTGTAACTAATCCTATAGCACTTCAAAACGACCAACTCGATGAACAATCATCCCTACAATAACAATAATGGCTCCGTCCATTCAATGTCGTCGGCATTGCGTTTCTACAAGGACATTGAGATACATTCGTTCATTTGCCCAACTGACCAACTGTTTCTCCAAGGCCACGATGCTACAAGAGCGACGAGATGCCTCCACCCAAGAAAAACATTTGACTCTCCAAGGGTGTGAGATGCCTCCTAAAAGAAGATGCCACCACATATTGTTCCTACAAAATGCACGAGTGCCCTTAAAAAGGAATACCTCCGTGCTTCTCAAGAGAAACCATTCGAGAGCATAAAAGGAGATGCATCCACCCATAGCGCTCGATGCTACAAGAATGTTGAGAACAGCTCCACTCCATAGCGCTCAATTCTGCAAGGGCGCCGAGCAAGGCTCTGCCCACACAAGATTTGTTTTCTCCAAGGGCGATTGAGCAAAGGCTCTGTCCATTTGATATTTGATTCTCCAAGGGCGTCAAACCAAGACTCCGCCCAATATGTATATACTTCTCCAAGGGTGATGAGAAAGGCTCTGCTCAAGATATTTTACTCCTTCCAGGGTGTCGAGCGAGCCTTTGCCCACATAATATGATTTTCTCTAAGGGCGTTGAAAGTTAGCTCCGCCCATGACATGATTCTTACCAAGGGCATCGAGCATGTAACGATCCGGAAAATGAGTTGGGTTTCGGATCTAAAATTCAGTTTTGATATTTTAAATTTATGGATTTAATTTAAAGAGGAGTGATGTGAGGCAAGGGTTATCTTGCTTTCTATGCCCACCTTGAAGTACTCCCAAAATATCTCCTGCGTTTTCTACATGACTCCCCCAAGTAGCATGATGTCCTGCTTCATAACCTTTCCATCATCCTGATCGGGCAACTGCTTGCCTAAGTTCAACAACAGATGATTTATTAGTGGGGGTTAGGGGGTGGTAATCCCCCTGGGTTGGGTGCTTGGCTTGCACCCGATTGTTTGTATTGTGTTAAGCAAAAAGTTTCAGTGGTTATTGGGTTGAGCATGTTGTTTGTTGAGTGTGGTTATTGTGTTGAGCATGTTGTTTCTTGAGTTATGTATATAGGATGGCATGCAAAATAGGTAGCTTAAATACAATTTTACCATGATGTTTTGGAAGAGAATAGTTTAAATTAAAGGGATGGG
This sequence comes from Hibiscus tridactylites, assembly GCA_958450335.1. Taxonomy (NCBI): domain Eukaryota; kingdom Viridiplantae; phylum Streptophyta; class Magnoliopsida; order Malvales; family Malvaceae; genus Hibiscus; species Hibiscus tridactylites. The sequence goes on from OY288279.1 coordinate 73,618,953, forward strand.
GAAGATAAAGAGAAAATCATATTTTAATATTCTTTCATCTATCTAAGGGGGGCTTAAATACAATTTTACGAGCTTGTCTTTTTGTGAAAATATGAGAGATTGGAGGGCTTAAATACAATTTTACCATGATGTTTTGGAAGAGAATAGTTTAAATTAAAGGGATGGGGAAGATAAAGAGAAAATCATATTTTAATATTCTTTCATCTATCTCCCTTTTCATCTTTATTTTCTCTCTTTTTCCTATTCTTCCACAAGCTTTTAAGTTCTATCTACCGCTATTGGAGTGTCCATTTTCAACACCTCAATCGTCATTGTGTTCATCTCACCGAAATGAGTCGATCGGTGGTCATGGCACCACCGTCGGAGCTGCCGTGGAGAAGGGTGAACAAAATGAAGTTCATGGTTGTCCAAATGAAGACGTTCAAGTGCTCAAAACCCAAAAATGAGGCCACCGTTGGACACCTTGTCACCGGAAACTTGGATCTAGAGCTTGTCGTCACTGTTCGGCCACTAAAAGTCATTGTACGCGCGATGTCTACGCGTGGGTGATCTCCGACTGAAGGTGAGGCAACTATATTAGCTGCTAGGCTTGGGGCAAGTTGATGGGCCAGCTACAGAGCCAGCCTGCCAGCTGAGTCCGAGCCGCTAATGAGCTGGCCTGCCAACCAAGCCAGCCGTCGTTGACTACTACTGTCGTCGTTGACCGTTGACTAGCGTTGAGTTTTTTAAGGGGACCTTACCCAAGGGTTTCTCGACGTTCTAAGTCCATTGGCGTAGTCCGTTTTGCAAAATTTGAACCCAGTAAGCTTTTTTACGTGTTTGACCTTGTAGATTAGTTAGTGAATAAGATTAATTAATAATTATGGTATTCATATATTTATGAGGATTGTTTAGGCTCAAATATCGAATCAAGATGTGCGTTTGGGGAGCTTGAGTGAGGATTTTTCGATAATCGCTTAAGGTTAGTACACCACAAACTCCTATTACTTCATGAGCATCGTGAATGTGATTGCCTTGCTTGTTAGTGTTCGCAAAATAGGTAGATGGTGAATAAGCATGTTGTGAGACCGGTATCATGAGACTTGATATATCTATGAGATGCATGCTAATGTTACAAATATGATGAGACTCGTGGAGGTTTTAGAGACCGTGTAGGGTCGTTTGAGATGCTTGTATAATTACTTGATGATTGTATGATTGATTGATAAGTGTGATGCTTGGTATGCTTGTTCGAATAGATTGATGAGATTCGATAAGATTTATGCTTAAAAGATAAATACTCGATTAAATGATTATGAAGTCGATAATTAATATTAATTGATCGAATACATTAGTAAACAAACCCTAATGACTTTCATAAGCTTTAGAGAGGGAGTAAAGCCTCGTGAATCTCGAATTATACTAATACGTTTGAAGCTAGTGATTAGGGTATCGGTACGGGCTTCGACTGTTTCGATACGTCATTCAACGTTGTATCGGTATGGGTCGACCCTTACCGGTACTTAGGAAAATTAAGATTTTCAGTAAACAGTTTTCGTATCAGTACACGTGTGAGTACCGGTACTCGAGGGTACCGTATTGATACTCGTGTTCGAATACCGGTACCTAATACGATAAATAATCTATAAATGCAAGTTAACGATGGAAATTGGTGTGTATGTTAATAATTGAAATATACATTGATAAATGAGAAAATATGGACTAATGGAGACAATAAATAAGATTAATTATATATTTCTCCATAATGTATTAACAACTCGGTAATGTAAAATAAATGTTGTGATGACGATTAGCAACTATAGGAGATCCTTGGGATCGCGTTGCTTGTATAAATGGTAGGCATTTGATTTGGATGAGTCATTGATTGATGGGATCTGGATACCTAGAGAAGAGTGTTGCAACACCATGGTTAGAGATGTCGAATGGAGGTTACCGATGCTATTTGATCCGGACCTCATTCAAAGATGATCGAGGGGGGATTCTGAGTATGAGAGTGTGTTCTGATGCTATGTGACACGACCTCACCCATGGTGTATGTTCCGATGCTATGTGACCCGGCCTCAGCCGAAGTCTATGTTCTGATGCTACGTGACCCAACCTCGCTCCAGAGTTGTTGTTGTTGTTGATATGTGTTTTCGCCTAGATTATTTGATGAGATCTCAGGCAAGGTTGGGCCATGAGTTCCATATATAATGATTGTTATGATGAGAGCATGTGTTTAGGCGACTAGTGGTAGCGCCATATGTTTATTTATCTCTCTTTATTGCTCGTATTAGCTTGCAGGCTTATGTTTATGATTAGCATGAAGTATAATAGAGTAGATGAGTACCACTGAGCTTTGTAAGCTTAGCGTTCAGAATCGGTGTTTCTGTACGTAGGTTGATCTTCGGATCAAGAAGCACCATCGGTATGGGATTCCAGCATGAATAATTTCCAGAGTACAATACTTGTGTTTAATGGGATGTGTATTCATAGGACCTTATGTGGTGGAGTCTGTACTTCTTACTTTTTTAATTGTATTAATCAAGTCAAATATTTAAATGTTTTAAATTAAAGTGGAGCACATTTGTAACGATTTAAATTTTTTTTATCTATGTTTTCAACTATTGGATTTAATATTTTTGGAAAATACCTTGTTGGGCTAAACCGAGTTGAGAACTTTTATGCAAATGGTTTGGGCTTAAGGCCCAAATGTGACATCATTTTTAGGGTGTTACTGAGCAAGAATCTGACTACACAGTATTTGTTTATCCAAAGAGCGTCAAACAAAGCTTCGCTCGTATAAAATTTGTTTTCCTAAAGGGCGTCGAGCATCCCTCCGCCCACTTACATGTTGAGCAAGGCTCCACCCACATAATATTTGAAAGACGTCGAGTAAGGCTCCGCCCTTCATATGTTTACTTCACCAGCGAGCGCTGGGCAAGGACTTGCTCACTTAATATTTATCTCTCTAAGGGCGTCGAGCATCCCTCCGCCCAATATATGTCATTTCCTTTAAAGGGCGTCAAGTAAGGCTCCGCCCATATGATATTCGTTTCCCTAGCATGCGCTGAACAAGGCCCCGCCTAACATATTCCCCTCCTCCAACGAGCGTCAAGCAAGGCTCCGCCCGCCTGAAACCTAAAGGGTGTCAAGCGAGACTCCGCCCGTCACATTATTATTCCCCCAAAAAAGGCATCAAATTATTGTCGTTCAACATACAACCATTCACACAAAAAGCGTGTAAATGGCTCCCAATGGATACGCAAAGACAATCCCCGCCTTGTTGTAAGGGAAACAGAAACATTCATTCACTCCTCTAATGATTGTCCTAGGGTCAAGATATTGACCCACTCGAGTTGCCCAATCACGTTCCAATTTAGAAAATGACCATAACCTTCCTCAAGGGGTTTCTTCTCAAGAAAACTTGGGAATCTTTTTTTTCCCAAAGAAACCATAAAATCCTCTCTCAAAGAAGCCTTGGGCACTCGCGTAGGGGGAACACTCCCTTGAAAAGAGTCCCCTCCCGAGCCACGGCGCCACCACACGAACTGTCTACCTTGCGGCTCTCCTCCCTTAGTCTAAAAAGGGTGAACCACCTAAATCCACCAACATGTCTCCACTTAGCTCTGGATCTAATCAACAAAGGCAAACCTTTCATGGTTCCTCTGATCAAAGACTTGGGAAGAAGATCCTCTGCTAAGAACACAACGTCGAGGCACCATAGCTGTAGCATATCTCTGCTACAAGATCAGCAGATCAGCAAGGTCTCAGTTTGTGCCACTTTATGGCACTTTTGCGATTAAAGGGGGCATTGATGGTATACCTCCGCTAAACACCTCTGGAAAACCCTACCTTCGAAGGGATCGCCTCCACACTACACTCTAGTATTTCTCCTCAAGGCTCACCTCTGAGATCGGCAAAACCTAGAGCTCCTAATCTTCGTACCATTGCCTCGCACTATACTTCATGCACCGCGAAGCCCGGACCTTCTCGCGCCTCTAGACCTATTAGCCCCCGGAGCCTCTCCTCCAAACATCTCCTACACTCAACCAACGTGCTACGATAAAATAACTATCAAATTCAACTAAGCCCGCAGCCTGACAAGTCGATCTACCACCTGTCAGCCCTTCAATAGCCATCACTAGGCTTGGCACGGTCTCATCAGTCTTCCCTCCATCCATAGTTCCAAGGGGATATAAATACCCCCAAGATCGAAGACAAAGAGACGCCCCCCCCCCCCCCCCAATTATCTACAAGGGCTATTATCTCCATCTCTTTCCTCTCCCAAATGGCTTCGGCCATCGGCTCAACGCCGACAATGGCTCTCGGCCCCAAGTCAACCAAGAGTGAACCACCTACTTCAACGACCAACCATGGTCCTCTGTGGCTCTCGGCTCATCTCCCGACGAGTGAACAACTCATCGTCGGCCCCACACATATCGTCGGCCATCGTCTCCCCCTCCATGTTTGGTGTCGCCCAAATCAGCATCAACAAATATAATTATGTCATTATATGTCATTTTATTTGTTCAAATAAGCAAAAAATTCGCTATTAGTTAATTTTATCAAATACTTATACAATCAGTTAATGCAATTAACTAATCAAACCAACTAACGCAATCAATTATAAATTATGAGCTAATATAATTCATTATTAACTATCAACTATCGGTTAATTGTCAAATGTTAATATATAAACTTCATTCATTTGATTCCATCCTTTCAAGGACAACTTTAATGCACTTTTAGAGTTAGGAGATATTTTGTAGGCAAAAGGATGATTTCCATACACGTAGTTATCTACCCATGGTGATATCAAAAGTCACAAGTAAACAAATCAGAAAATGGCAGCAAAAGCTCCCACTTCCCACTATACATGAAGCAGCATCTTCCTCATTTCCGAGCCCTTTGTCATTGGCTTAAACCACGCAGGAACTACTAGGTTTATCAAACAAGTGTTTAATCAAAGGGATCATGCTCGGATTTGGCACCCTTTATCCAACTCCTTTTAGATACAAGTACCCCAATCATGATTAGGTGGGCAAACCCGTCACAATTATTTCCTTACTTTAATTCTCCATCTTCCACTTGTATCTCTTCAAAACCTGCCCCCACAATCACAGCAACCGCCTTCGTATAAATTACCATTTCTCCTCTTTATCTCCATCTGCACAACTAAAGCTTTTTAGTGTTCCAGTTTTCAGGCTTCAACTTTGCTTTCCTATGTTCAAATCTCAATCCTTCTAGGCATGTTTGGACCATTTTATTGAGAAGCTGGGGAATCCTGCAGGCAAAAACGGTCCCATATTTTACTTGTCTTAGAAACAAAGAAGATGCTCTTTTTATGTCTTTTTCTAGTTGGAATCTTTACAACATTATTGTAGTAGTACTGTAGCCTAAAGGAACCTCGCCAATACCTTTTGTTCAATTGTTCTGTCTTGGGATTTTCTTTTTTTTTCCTTCCATTTTTTAAGTTGCTTAGCTATGTTATCTGCAACTGTTAATCTGCATCGCCGCCTGCTGGAGACGGAGGTGAGTTTGCCGCCGGGGAATGGGAACAAAACCCATGATTCTTACATTAGCGAGACGACTTTCGACACCAACATGGTGGTTATATTGGCAGCTCTTTTATGCGCTCTGATCTGTGCTTTGGGGTTGAACTCGATGGTCCGTTGCGCTTTACGTTGCAGCCGGAGGTTTGCCACGGAAACCCCAGAGCAAGAAGCCGCTCGCTTGGCAACGACAGGCCTCAAGAAACGAGATTTGAAACAAATCCCGGTGGCTGTTTACGGGGAAGGCGTGAGCTTCCCATCGACCGAGTGCCCGATTTGCCTCGGAGAGTTCGTGGGTGGAGAAAAAGTTCGAGTGCTGCCGAAATGTAACCATGGGTTCCATGTGAGGTGCATTGACACGTGGCTGTTGTCACACTCGTCTTGTCCTAATTGTCGGCACTCGTTACTTGAACTGAAGGCATCGAAAACCGAGACATCCCGTTCCGCACGGCAACCAGAAAACGGAATTGGTGATCATCAGAATGGCAGCGTTGCTGTCGTAGTTGAATAGGTAATACGATTTGGCCATAGGTCTAAAAAACTAGAGGTGGATTTAGAGGTTTGTTGTAGTTTACGGTGAAGATTATCATTCATCCAGATTTTTGGAGAATTAATGAAACAGTCAATTGAACCTATCCTTCTTGTTTTGTTTGCATCTGCAACTGCACATGATTTAAGGCACCGGCACTTACCGACTTCCTTCCCATGTGAAAATATTGACTCAAAGTCCCAAAAGAGTTAATTTTATATTTTGGTGAATCATGTACTCAGTAACTTGTAAGTTCCCATAGAATTAGATATTACAAACATCTTTTTATGTAGGAAATGGATTAATAAGTGGGTGGGTGATTGTTCTTTAATACATGGTATAGACAATTAAGATTTGTGTATGAATTGATTTGTGTGTACTGTGTATAGTCTGTTTAAGTAAATACTAGATACATATAGGCTATTTTCTAAGAATAAAAAATTTAAATCTTTTTCTATATTCTAACACTTTAAAAATATTTAATTTTATGTCATAATTTTAAACGGTTTGTCTAATATATGCCCTAAAGCAGAGGTTAAAGTATATTTAATAACATTAATTAAGTATACGATTCTCTTATTGTATTTAATAAAAAATATTTAACAAGAATCTTATTTTATTTATTTAATAATATCATTTATTTATCTCTAAAACCTGTAGACCCTAAACCCTAACCATCATGAGCCCTAAAACATAAAATCTTAAACCATAAAAATAAACTCATAGACCTTAAAAACCTAATTCTTGAACCCTAAATCCTAACCACTAAACACTAAAACAAAACCCTAATCCATAAACTCTAAAACATCATAAACTATAAACTTTAAAAATCATAAACACTCTAAACCCTAAATACTAAACTCTAAAAACTCTAAACTCACTAAACCATAACTTCTAAAAACCCTAAGCTCCAAAAACCTTAATATCTTAAACAACTCATTGTGAGAATTAATATTATTAAATGAGTTAAATAATCAAAGAATCCTCTTGAATGAGATTCTTATTAAATGCAATAATAGAAATTTTTACTTAGTTAATGTTATTAAATACACCCTAACCTATGCCCTAAGACAGAAATTAGACAAAACCAATTTTAAATTCTAAACTTTAAACCCTAAAAATATATTTCTTACCCTCAATTTTTTAAATCCTAATTATAAACTTTAACCCTTATCTCTAAGTCTAATTTTCTTATATAGGAGTACAAATAGTAACATTAAAAAGAGTTTTTACTCTATCTTTTGGGGGCTTACTAAGCACGGGAGACGATGAGAATCCCTTTATAAAGAGGGTATGTTATCCACATTGAACATAGTAACATAGGAATTCTAAACGCCAACATTGAACATAGACTTCAGTTATTTTTTTCAAGTGAAATTATAATTAAGTCTATACAACATATTAAGATGAAAAAAAGTTGGATCAAAAAAAGTGAAACATCTTCTTAAAAACGATTTTTTAGAAGTCACGTTTGACGAACCCACAATTTCAATTTCGTTTTACATGTTTAGAATAGGGTTGGTTTTGAGCTTTCAGTTACCTAGGGCAAATTTTAAAAAATAGCCCTAAATTATAGATTTAAATTATGGTTGCGGTCGTATTTTTAGATTATGTTACGTTTATCATGGTTGCGGACATTACAAATGCTATTTTGATCACTATGAGTATCGCGAGTGTGAATTTTTTTAATAACATACGTTATTGTGGACAGAACAATTGCAAGTATCGTAGTTTCATAAGGTTATGCTACTGCCATATAACAGTCGTTATTGTGGTTGCATACCGCTATTTAAATCTATGTCTCTAGTAGGAAGTAATGAAAAAAAATTAGAATAGATCCATAATAACATGTATTGAAAAAATGGGCCCCTAATAACAAAATTAGAAGAAAAAAATTAAATTTGAAGAGTATGGCCATAATAACAAATATTAAAAAAACGGACCTCTAATAATAAGTATTAGAAAAAAAAATTAAATTTTAAGAATAGAACCCTGAAAATAAATATTAAAAAAATTAATTTCTTATTAACAAATATTAAAAAATAGACATATAATAACAAGTATTAAAAAAATAAACTCTTAACAATAAATATAATTAAAAAATTTACAAGCATAAAACTTCTCTGAATGGTGGGCCCTGAATGGATGCCCTTATTACTTTTGTCCATGGCTGAGTTTAGTTCAGAAAGAAGGTATTTCTATAAATAATTAGAAATAAATAATTATTTAAATGAAAATATTTAGGTGATTTAGCATCTGTTGCCGTATGTACAGATTTACAATTACATATAATTTCCGATTTTCAACTGTTAACTCTTTCAAAATATTCATATATTTTATATATTTTTTTAAAAAAAATATAATATATATTAAGAAATGAGCATAAAAATTGTCTTTCTATAAAAAAAGATAACAAGAAAAAGAGTACTGAAGTATTATCTTTTTTTTTTTAAAATATGGGAAATAATTTGGACATCAATTAAGAATGATTTTATAAAATGTTTTTAGATTCAATAACATTTTTAGAACCATAAACAATTTAAATAAACATGAATAAAAAATGTTAAAGAAAAATGAATAAATATTTGCAGATGACAAAAACTTTCTTTTGGAAAGTTTGATTTTGATAATAATAAAAATGGGCAATTTTGGGTGAAAAACCCCTTTTTAATTATTATCTTTAAAAATGGCTCTCAAAAACTTTTATTTGGCAAAATGACCCCCTTTCTTGCCAGGTCAGCAGACCTCGCGTTTTGTAGGACGCGAGGTACGATATCGCGTTCTGCAGAACGCGATTTTCGTCGACGTGGCGTTGCAGTCCGTCTTAACGGTTTAACAGTACCTCGCGTTGCAGAACGCGAGGTCCCCGAGAAATTGAAAAGACGGCTGGAATATATCGCACGGACCTCGCGTTCTGTAGGACGCGAGGTCTGTGCATTTCCAGCCAGAACCACAAGCAAAAACATGCGTAAGTAGGCCTGTTCGAACCCAATTTCGAGCGTGTAAATGGTATATTTTTAGCGATCATCGAGTTTGGGGTCGTAGTACTAAAAATTGTCTATCGTATGATACCAACATGGTTAATTTCCGTCCATTCGACAATAGTTTAAAATGGCTTTGAAAACCCTATACTAACATACTTTTATTGATTGAAGTTGTATTTCAACTAATGTCGATAGGCATGTTCGAGCAGAATTTCATACGTATAAATTTTAAATTTTTAGGTAACATCGAGTTTGGGGTTGTAGTACTGGAAATTCTCTATCGTATGACACTGACACGGTCAATTTTCGTCCATTGTACACTGTATAAATAGAAGTAAACTGACTTTATTGATTCGATTGTAATGGGCGAACTCGCATATACAAATTAAAAACAATTAATTAATACGAGGGGCTGAGCGATTAGGACACTTAGGAGCTGTGTGCCTAGGATTTCGACATATAGAACAATGCTTCTTTTGTCCGGTTTTCTCTCGATGTTCGACCAAATCCTTGGCACAATATATTCTTGTAGAAGGTGGACGTCTTTTGGCTCGTAGTAGTGCTGGATCTGGGCGTATGATCGGTTCAGTGTCCACAGCATTTGGATCAACCTCATTTCCGATTGGAGGAAACTCTTTTTCGTAAACTTTAAGCACCGTTTTGAGTAAGTATACCGGATCAACCATATGCATGTATTCTATTCGTTGGTTAGTGCAAGCAGCAATGGTGTGTGCGCAAGGGTATTTGAAAGTTTGGAATATTCCGCACTCGCAGGTTTTTGCCCTCAGATCTACAACGTAAGCGTTGTGCTGAATGCCTTCTATCCGCCTGGAAAATTCCGCAACACGAAACAAGTGTCCTTCTCGCGAGAAGAGAGTTGCTTGCACCTGTCTTGATTGGGCCAACTGAATATGCAGTCTTGAGCGGAAATCTGGATGGACTTGGTGTCCACCTGCCATGTACTCAGCTGCTTGCCTGCCCAAGGTCGCAAAAAGGGTAGCTAAACGATAATAGGTGGCTTTGACAATGGAAGTGATAGGCAACTGCCGAACTCCCTTCAGTGATGAGTTCACTGCCTCAGCCAAGTTCGTTGTCATGTGACCAAAACGTTTACCCTCGTCATATGATCGAAGCCATTTTTCCTTTGGGATATTTTCAAGGTATTCAGCGCCCTTTTTGTTTCTCGCTCTCAGTTCCTCGAGCAGTTCAGCCACCTCTTGTTTGTAGTGCGAGTTGCCTACGGGATGACAGTTGAATAGTTATGGTCGAAAAACACATGAAAAAAGGTCGTAAATTGAAGCGAGTAACAAGTAATATAGTAAATGAAAATGACATAAATGATGTACCCATATCGAGCACCATTTGACGTTCATCACGATTCTTGTATTTCAGCAGGTAGTTTGCGGCTATGTGCCGCAAGCAAAAACGGTGGTGAATGTATGAAGGCTTCCAATAATTACCCAAATTTTGTATCGCCCACAGCAGCGCTGTGCCTTTGTCAGAAATAACACACACCCCTTCATCCCTTCTTCATCGTATTACAGGACCAATGACATATTTTCGTAGGTTCGTAAGGAAGAACGTCCAAGACTCCATATCCTCCTTCGGGACGATTGCGAATGCAACAGGAACGCATTTGCGATTGCCGTCCTGTGCTATAGCTAGAAGTAGGATCTGTGTATATTTTCCGTACAACCATGTGCCGTCGATTTGGACCATCGGTTTGCAGTGCTTGAATGCGTTGATGCACTGGGGGAAAGTCCAAAATAACCGGTGGAATTGACAAACACCTCGGACGACACGATCATTTTCGTATGCCAGAACCGTATCAAGTTTGACAACCATTCTGGGGATGTGTTTCTACAGGAGATTAAGCCACGGGCGCAACTCTATGTAAGATTCCTCCCATCGGCCATACAATTCCTCTTTGGCCTTTTTCCTTGCATACCATGCTTTCGAATAACCTGGACGGAAGCCGGTGACAGCTTGAGCTGCAGCCTGACATGTGGGGACCGACACAGTGGGATTTGTTTTCACCAGTGTGGAAAAGATGTCCGCGGGGTACTTTGCATCCAGGTTCTTGTGATCCTGGTTGAGGCTAGAAACGGTGCATGTATGAGGCCCCTCAAGTTTTGTTATTTTCCAACGGTTGCCTGCCCTTTTCAACTATGATATACGGATTTTCCATTTACAGCCTTGATTCTTTTGGACGCAGTGAGCCTTGTAGTATTTGGCTTGGGTTTTCTTAACCGTCGTCTCAACATTATGATGAAGGTTGTACTGCTTAACTACCGCCACCGCAATTTCCTTCTTCGCGAACGCCATACCAATTCTTAGTTCACCATCAGAACGGTGGACTCGGCCATCTATTGTGTCGTCATGGAGAAAATCAGGGACGTCCATTGCATCCATATCAACCGTTGTGAAGTGGGATGGTGGCTGGAACATAGAAATTGGTCTTGCGTCTACAGGAAAGTTGGTCGCAGTCGGTTCTTCGTCCAAATCTGGTGGTGGAACGATAGTGTCTTCTGGGTCTTCTGGTAACTCTGTCAAGTCTTCTGGTTCGGGATAGAATGGCCCCAGCTCGTCTCCGTCTGGCCCGGGTTCTCTAATCGGTTCTTCGTCAGAAGCATCCTCCGGGAGCTGGAATAATAGAGCTTCTGGAATCACTACCCTTTGAGGCGAGGATTGGGGTCGAGGAGCGGGAGACCTCTCACGAGATCGCTCAGGAACCTCATTTCCAAGACCAAAATTAAGATCACCATAAGAAGAATGTATTCCCATTGATGGTTGAACGTACTCCGTGCTAGGGACATACGTTGAGTGTCGTCCATATGATGAATCATGGTCGTGCATAGCGTAAGAAGACGATGCTCCCTCACCCCCAAAAGAAGAATGTCTCCCCATAGATGGTTGACTGTAGTCGGTGCCAGAGACATACATTGAGTGCCGGCCATATGATGCTTCATGGTCGTGCGTAACGTAAGGAGCCGACGTTCCCTCCCCCCCAAAACTATAAGGATTGTATGGATTGTACGATGCATTTGTTGGTGCATCGAATTCATCGTTTGGGGGTTGGTTCAGGTCGAACCTGATACTAGCTACGCATGACTGCCTTGGAGGAGAAGATGACGATGCACCAACTTCGTTGTCTCGACAGAGTAGGCCAAAATCACGTCGTAGACCTGCGGTCGGGCTATCAACGTTGGCACTCAGATCGAAGTCAAAATTCGCCCGGCCCCAGCTTGGTATTTCGACAACTGGATGAGACTCGGAGAACGATACATACAGCTCGAGGGCCCCCCCGATTGAATACTCGAAGTGGGCTTCCATCATCATTTGCACATCAGCATTTGCCGCAATTTGGCATACAGTGTACCGTAAAGGGTCTATACATATTGGCACCCGATACTTCACGTCGGACAAACGATAATTATTGAAATGATGAACTTTTGCCTCCAGTTCCTTGACCAACTTCTTGAACGATAATCTCCTCGGAAGCTTTATCGTTACCGGATCTTCGCAGTAAAAAAGGACGCCGAGTTCGGTACCCTCGAATATCTGCCCATCGTAGTAAACTTTCGTAGTAACGCCTCGTCCGACCATTTGAATATTTTGAAAGACTTTTGAAATTTTGATACTTAGAAAATTCTAGGAATTGATTGCCAATTGAAACTTATATTTTCGTTTTATGGTTAGGGTTCATATATAGGCAAAATTATTGGCCCTTGCAATCCAGGAGAATCTGGTTGTGTAAGGCAAATAATGGTTCACAGAGGTTACTTTGCTTGTCCATTACCTAAAACCGATAAGCAGGTAAGGGATAGATTTGATGGGAGGCAGGAATGGTGTGTGTGTGCCTGGGAGGCAGTCCCCTTACTTTCGACAAGTAAGGGATAGATTTGATGGGAGGCAGGGTAAACCAATACATCGCGTTCTATAGAACGCGATATTAGTACCTCGCGTTCTATAGAACGCGATGTTCTATAGATATCGCGTTCTATAGAACGCGAGGTCACTTTAAATGCTTTGTTTCAGATATTCCGTCAGAAGTTATAATAACCGTACTATTTACTATTTGTTTGTTTGTGTAATTGAGAAAATGTTCGAGAATTTGAGACAATTGTAGTCTTGTAATTGAATACTACTACTGGTGCCTATAATGTAATTGAGTACTAGTAGTTTTACATAACTTGAAGTCCGTTTAACATTCATAAAGGATGAAATAAGACGTCATATAACATAATTGGAAGATCATTTCATAAGTTAATGGTTAATCTGAATCATCGTAGTCAGTGGACACGTCTGAACTTAGGTTTAGTTCTTCGATCATCTGTTGTTTTCTTTGTCTACGCCTGTACATAAAAAGTTGCAGCTCCTCCACAGCCGCATCAACATCCGGTGAAGACGGTGCGTGTTCAGTGTTCGGAGCAGGTTCTACGGATGCAGACGTACTACCTTCGCCGGCGTTGACAAACTTAACATTGAAATCGACGTCTCTAGCTCCGACGGCATTGAGCCGGTCATACATGTTACGAACGTCTGTTTCGTTCGTAAGCTTCATAACGTAGTGCGTTTCATTAGCTGACGGTGTTGGGATTCGACATTCCATGGCCGCAATTTGTTTGTCGGTGTGTTTACTAACCTCGATTGTTGTCAACTGTATTAAATCTTTCAGTGACATTTTGCCGGTGATTGTTGACTCAAAATAAGTATCGAGAAAATAAAATGTTGCCTTAAATTTTGCCATAAGGTGAGCAAGGATTGGGTGTTTAGAGAGAATTTGGAATGAGTAAATGATGGTGGAATTCGTGGGTATTTATAGGAAAGGAAAAACACCACATAAATAAATTTAAGTCGAATTTCATTTAACAAAACTTTCAACATGTATTCTTTAATAAGTAAATTGAGACAACTACATAAATTATCTATAAAATTCGAAACAATAAATTCAGTAGCTCCGGCGGGCAAATTTGATCGGAGGTCCCGACTAAAAGAAGCAGAGAGCGAAATCCAGATGTAAATGTTGACTGCCACGCCACATCTGAAATGAGTAAATGGTAGCAGCTTTGATCCACATTAACAAATGTAATCGGCACCCGCCGCATCTGAAAATGTCGATCTGAATCCGCCCCCTGCTTCCTAAAAGTCCTTTCTTTTCAAAACTGTAGCCGGGGATCCTCTCGACGGCGGCTACAGAAGCAGCCATTGAAGCCACTACTGCAGCATACAACCTCCGAAATATTGCGATATGTCGGTAAATATTAAGGTATGTACCCCCGATGAACACAAATCTTTAAGTGAACTCCAACTATCATAAAGGAACAATATTTCGGACATAAAAATTGCAACGGAAAAAACTCTGCATTACACGAACTCATATTCAACTGCTTACAAAAATCCATCTCCCTGCATATATATATACAAACATCTCATAGACCTCGCGTTCTGTACAACGCGATGTAAGAGTGACCTCGCGTCCTACAGAATGCGAGGTTGCCACGTCATCATATTCACCTCTATAAATAGCAAACTCTTGGAGTGGCAAGGAGCACCGAGATAGATTTTTTTCTGTATTCACGTACGCAGTTTTCGCTTGAAGCTACTAATGGCAACATAGCGCATATTTTGGAAGTTTTGTTTTAATTTAACTTCCAAAATATTGCGCTATGTCGTTATTTTTAGTTACTACTGAAAATATAACGCGTATTTAGTATGATTCATTGTTGTTATTATTATTATTGTTCTTATTATTATTGTTATTATTATTACTATCATACTAATAATTTTTATTGTTAGTATCATTTATTATTATTGTTGTTGTTATTATTATTATTATTATTTTAATTATATTTTTTATTTTTATTTTTATTGTTATTATTATAAATCAAAATTGTAAAATTAAATATTATTAAATGATTTTTCCGCTTTAAAAACTCTAATATTATTGTTCTTAATATTATTGTTGTTATTATTATTATTAATAATATTATTATTTTAATTATAATTATAATTATTATTTTTATTGTTATTGTAAATAAAATTTGTTATTATTGTATATTAAATGAGTTTCCCGCTTTAAAAACTCAAATTTAAAAAACCCCACGACCTCGCGTTCTGTAGAACGCGATGTCTTTAGAACCTCGCGTTCTATAGGACGCGATGTCCTTTCTGACCGTTCAGTTCACGCGTCTGATCACTGACGCGCCTTTTCAGTGAACCTCGCCTCCCAAACGACGCGAGGTCTTCTATAAATTGGAGGTTTTTTTTTCTAAAAACCTTCACAGAACGCGAGTTCTATAGAAATTTTACAAAATATTGTCAACAATTTTTATATATCGTTCGATCACATGGAGCCCTTGCTACGCAACCAAGCGAGTCACTGCAGTGAATATTGGCGAAATAGTCGAGAGGTATTATTTTTTCCTATTAATTTCTAAAAAAATTTGTTTAATTAAATTTTTTTATTTGACTAACTATTATATTTTATTTTTTCAGGGATACGAACGTAACTTACAATGTTACCTTAATCGTATCACCGTCGAACCCGTTCCTGCTGTTATGCGTATGATTGAGCGCGCTGGTTTTGGGCACATAGCTCGCTATATAGGGGGGTGAAAGTTAGACCGTCGTTGATCAGCGCGCTGATAGAACGGTGGAGACCCAAGACGCACACGTTCCATCTTCCATTTGGCGAGGCAACAATTACGTTGGAGGATGTTGGCTACATTCTCGGGTTGCCTATAAATGGCAGTGTTATTACTGGTATAGTGATGGCATATTGGCGAGTCCTATTTGCTGATCAATTGGGCGTGATGCCCCCTGATAGAGCGTGGGACGGAGGGAAAATTTCTCTACCGTACTTGGAGGACGAGTTTGGAAACCCTCCCCCGATGCGGATGAAGTTACACTTCAGGTATTTTTTTATTATATTTAGTATGCTATTATTACATTTATTATTAAATTAAAATTATTTATTTGCACATTAGGCTGCTTTATGAATTTTTTATGATGAATTCAGACAATATTTAGGATCTTTTTAATAAATATTTCGGATGAATTATAAATATGTAGGATAAATTTTTAGGATGAATTCAGTAACTATTTAGGATACTTTATTAAATATTTAGGTTGCCTACATTAAATTATTTATTTGCACATTAGGCTGCTTTATGAATTTTTTATGATGAATTCAGACAATATTTAGGATCTTTTTAATAAATATTTCGGATGAATTATAAATATGTAGGATGAGCTTACAATTTTTTTATTTAGGATGAACTTACAAATTTTTTAATTAGGATGCCTTTATTAATTTATATTTTCACAGCGGTGTGCGCGAGCCCACATCTTGCGCATTATTGGCGGGATATTAATGCCCGACAAAACTCGCAATAAAGTGCACGTTATGTGGCTTCGTCATCTGACAAATTTAGACGAGTCTGAACGAAAATCTTGGGGGTCAGCTGTCTTGGCGTTTCTTATCAGAGACCTCTGCAGAAACGTTGACGCCTCCAAAGCATCGATGGGAGGATGCTGTTTATTCCTGCAGGCTTGGGTTTGGCTTTGGATCCCTACTTTGGCACCACAGCTTAGGATTCCCAGTCCTCTGTCATTTCCGCTTCTACGGAGGTACTACATAATCTACTATATTTTTTTATTTAATTATTTTATTTAACGATCTTTTTCATTATTTAAAGGTGGAGCACCGCAGTAACCCACGTCGGCCTGCCGGACTCCCAGAAAGCATACAGACATACATTCGATGCCTTGACGGAGGACAAGGTAATTCAACAATTATTTTGGTTTTTTCCATACTATTTTTTCCAATAATATTTCATATAGAAATTTTACTAACTTTTTCATTCTTTTTAGTTCGTGTGGAGGCCCTACGATTCAGAGGAGATTCGCATCATTACTCCAGCAGATATTGTGCAAGAGCGAGACCTCTGGATTTCCGTCGTGCCGCTGCTGAACTACGAAATTTGCGTGTGGCATTCTGCGGATAGGGTACTCTGACAGTTCGGGTACGTCCAAAATGTTCCACGCCCTCCGCAAAATATGGACGAGTTCCACAATCTTACGCGTCAGGGGAAGACGGAGGTTGACTGGGCCGAGCACCACGCTAGCTGGATAGCGCTTTGGGGTCAACGATTTCTCAGACGCCCAGAGTTTCTCCAACCAATTATGGTAGGGGGTCCTTTGGTCACTTTCAATTATGAGCAGTGGTATAGGGACAATGGGATGCCACATATCCTTACTCCGGCCGAGCTCGAAGAAGGGCTTCCCCAGCGACCCCAAAACCGCCCACGCGGGAGCGGGCGAGCGAGCCAGACCCAGAGCCAGTCCCAGACCCAGAGGCAGACCCAGAGGCAGTCGACGCAGCGCGGTCCGAGACCACGATATGACACTCCAGGGGCATCATCTTCTGCCCCACCATTGCATAGCGGTCCATCGACTTTCGAGCAGACGATGCCTCCACCCCAGTTCGGCTCCACTGATGCCTATCGCCCCCAGACGCCCACGACTGACCTTCTACTTATCGATTATCCACCTCAGTATGAGTTTCCGATGATGGAGAATACGCCGATAGGTAGTTTGTTTTACTCCCCGCCTAGGCCCAGCACAGATCCGCAGATCGCGCACGATGGTCAGGATGATAGGGACCAGGGACCACCACACGATGGACCGAGGAGGAATCCGGATCGCCAGCGTCATCCACCCGACTGCGGAACCGGTGGACATAGGCATTTTTAGTTTTTTGTTGTTGTTTTCTACTTATGTTTTTAATATTTATGTAAAACACTTTTAAATTTTATAATGTCGTATTCTAATTTTGTTTATGAATTATAATTTTGTTTGCATATTATAATTAAACTTTATAATGTTTATTTAATTTTTATTTTTACTAAATTTAATAGGATTAAAAAACAGAAAATCGACATTAGTTGAAATACAACTTCAATCAATAAAAGTATGCTAGCATAGGGTTTTCGAAGCCATTTTAAACTATTGTAGAATGGACGGAAATTAACCATGTTGGTATCATACGATAGACAATTTTCAGTACTACAACCCCAAACTCGATGATCGCTAAAAATATACCATTTACACGCTCGAAATTGGGTTCGAACAGACCTACTTACGCATGTTTTTGCTTGTGGTTCTGGCTGGAAATGCACAGACCTCGCGTCCTACAGAACGCGAGGTCCGTGCGATATATTCCAGCCGCCTTTTCAATTTCTCGGGGACCTCGCGTTCTGCAGAACGCGAGGTACTGTTAAACCGTTAAGACGGACTGCAACGCCACGTCGACGAAAATCGCGTTCTGCAGAACGCGATATCGTACCTCGCGTTCTACAAAACGCGAGGTCTGCCGACCTGGCAAGAAAGGGGGTCATTTTGCGAAATAAAAGTTTTTGGGAGCCATTTTTAAAGATAATAATTAAAAAGGGGTTTTTCACCCAAAATTGCCATAAAAAAGAATCAAAAATGGATAATACAACTTGAACTGTTTGTCTTTTCTTTTGCAAAATTTTATTTGTTTGTAAATAATTAAATTAAATTTCAATCAAGTTAGAAAGGTCTCGGATGGGAATGAGTATATAATCAATTAAAAATATAAATTTTATGGGTGTGTAAAAATATAAATTTTTTTCGATGAAAAGTATGATTCCATTAACAAAGGAAATATACATGGAAAATATTAACACAAGCCTCATTAAAAATCTCCCTAAACCTAGTTGGAGGAAAAAAAATAGAAATTGACACCGGTGGAGTAAGACTAAGGAGCAAGAGAGGCTCTAGATAATCAAAAGATGCACATTAGGCCAACGCGTCCGCCACTTTATTACCAGTCCGACGAACATACTTAACTTGCACACGCCAAGTATGTCTGCTCAATTCTGTCAAATGTTATTCTAATGAATCTGTTCTATTGTAATCCATACGTAAAACACGCAAGGCTTCTATACTATCAAGCTCGAGGATCACAATTCGAAAACTCGCGTCCCAAGCAAACAAGAGGCCAACATAAGCCCCACAGAGTTCCGCATCAACCACATAACAAACACCAATGAACTTGTAAAACCCAAAATTTCATGCACCGGAGCTATCCCTAGCTACACCACCACATCGAGCACACCCATCCGATACACGCCATGCAGCATTCGTGTTTAATTTTATCTAGTGCAACGATGGCGGCACCCAACGTGGAGGACCGCGAATCATCACTGTAGGACTAACCAACACTGGTTTAGCAACCTCACGAGCTAAAATCATTAATTGCACAATCCTGGAGCTTCGATCAATAATCGTTCCTTCCCTGTCCAAGGGTGCATCAGAAACTTTCGCATTACGAGCAAGCCATAGATTCCACAGTGTTGCAGCAAACATCAATTCCCAATTTGCAGGATTTCTCGCAAAATTGGGAGTTCCACTCAAGTTAACAATCCAATCTAAAATATCAAGTGCCAAGAATGATTCTAATTTATTAGAGATAACCAATTCATTTCATACATGGAAAGCAGTCGGACATCTACGTAGGACATGGTCAATATCCTCACGTACGGCTCCACAAATCAAGCAACTAGCAACCATAGAGAAGTGACGAAGAACACGTTCATCATTAATCATTATTTTACGGCAACAAACAAGCCACACAAAAATTTTAATTCGCGGCATCCCCTTGCAAACAAGGCTTCCATACTATCGACCTCGAGGATCACATTTCGAGAACTCGTGTCCCAAGCAAACAAGAGGCCAACATAAGTTCCCAGAGTTCCACATCACCCATTGAACAAAAACCAATGAACTTGTAAAACCCAAATTTACATGCACTGGAGCTATCCCTTGCTACACCACCACATTGAGAGTTCCACTCAAGTTAATAGCAATTTAATCTGAAATATCAAGTGCCAAGAATGATTCTAATTTATTAGGGATAACCAATTCATTCCATACCTGGAAAACAGTCGGACATCTACGTAGGACATGGTCAATATACTCACGTACAACTCCACAAGTCGAGCAACTAGCCTCCCTGGCAAAGTGGCGACAAACACGTTCATCATTAGTCATTATTTTACGGCAAAACACAAGCCACACAAACATTTTAATTCGCGATAACCCCTTGAATTTATGAAGAGTGGTCCAAACATTATCAAAAGACGCAATTGTATCCCCATTACAGATCACAAAAGTCGACTTGACACTAAAGGCTAAGTCATGATTACAACGCCACCTAACACGGTATTGAACCAACGTTAAACCCGAGCCCTTCAAGGCCGCAAGACGCAACATCACCTCCGGAAAGAGATGTTCAAACAATTCCCAATGCCAATCACCCCCTAGGGTAGACATGTCTGCGACCAACGCAGGACCCAACAATGTTGCACTTACAAGAGAAACATATTGGATTAGAGGATCAATATCTCTTACCCACGAATCGCGCCGGAAATCAATCTCTATACCCGAGCCAATGGACCAAATAATGTTATCTCGAACATCATTCCATACGATACTATAACCCTTCCAAAGTCGCGAACAATTTGAATTCCTTAGAACCAAAGGAACCCCTTCCGAACATTTATATTTAGCTCGAATAAAATGCACCCACAAATCATTCCCGCAGACAAGAAAATTAAAAGCTATTTTCATTAAAAAAGCCTCGTTCAACGCTGGGAATTGAAGAAAACCCAAACCCCATTGAGGAACTGGTTTACAAACATCAGACCACTTCACTAGATGAACCCCTCATTTATCTAAAGTAATCCCCTAAATAAAGTGTTAGATTAAACGCTCAAGCTCCAAATAAGTTTTTTTTAGGAATAACTGATGTCTGCATTATATACATTGGGATAACAATTAGCACCACCTTGGCTAACGTAATGCGGCCAGCTAACGACAAGCACTTTGCTTTCCATCCACTAATCTTCCTTTGCACAATTTGAAACAAATAATTATAAGAAGCAAAAGTAACCCTGCGATGTAAAAGCGGTACACCAAGATATTTACCCAATTCATCTACCTCAGAAAACCCAAAACTACAAATGATAGACTGTCGCAAATCGCTAGCCATAATTTTAGAAAAGAAAATATTAGTCTTAGAACAACTCACTTTTTGATCGGATACCTAGTAGAAATTTTCTAACACAACAAAAATTACCATCATATGCTCCATAAAAGCCTCCGCGAACAAAATAATATCACCGACAAAAAAAATTGAGAAATATTTGGCCCCTTGGACCAGGTTCGAAATGGTTTCCAACTACACGAGTAATATTGATTTGGATTTCTTGTGACAAACGCTCCATACACATAACAAACAGATATAGTGAAAACGAATCATTTTGTTAAATGCCTAGAGAATGTTTGAATGACTCTGTTAGGGAACCATTCCAAATCACCTGAGAAGATATTGTAGACACAAACTGCATTATCAACCTACAGATATTGTCTAGAATCCCAATATCAGATAGAGTATCGTCAATAAAATTCCACTCGAATCTATTGTAGGCTTTATCTAAATCAATTTTAAGGGTCATCCAACCCTTCTTCCCCGTCTTCTTACGCATTGAGTGGATTAACCTCCTATGTTATTGTTAAGTGTGTAAAAGTCCTACATTTCAGCCCTAGTTTAGCTCAATTATTGTTGCACTTAAGCATGTTTTAGTTGCATTTATTAGGTAACCATACACAGAATTGCATAGATTAGATAATCTGCCCTGTTTGATGAATTTCACTATTTTCCTCTATAAAAGATACTGCTCAAGTATGTGTTTTACTGTACGCAAATACCCGCCTAGACAGACCATGCCGAGGCAGCAAGGAGGGCAGAAGGAAGAAGCTGGACAATCGATGGAAGATGCTAATGTACCTGCTGAAGAGCTGATCAGAATAAGCTATAGAGGAAAAGCCAGAATAAGGAGCCCTACTGAGCCACTCACACCGATATAGACCACTACCGAGGCAGCAGATGGTACGCCGCCAAGGTAGCACCCAAGGCAGCTGAAAATATGCAAAGTGGTATGCAATTGGAAGAACACATCAAGCCCGATTTTTAGAGACCACTTGCATGCAGATCGTAGCCCAAAAGCCCAAGAAAAGTCACGGTCAAAGTTCAAGGACTTTGAAGTCAATTGGAAGTCAAGCTTGGATTAAATGAAGATTTAATTAGATTTTTAATCTCTTTAGGAGATCTACTTTAATATCAACTTGTACTCTAGTTCCTTAACCGACTTTGATTAGGTAAAGGCCTATATATTTGTATCTTAGCCAACTAGGAAGGAGGGGGAAAGTTCTTTGAAAAAAACCCTAGTGCTCCATTCATCCATCATGTTCTAAACTTCTCTTAGGGTTAAGGGTTGGTTTTGTTGAGTAGTTGTGAGAGATTGTTTGTATTTGTTTAGGTTTTTATTCTTTGCAGTAAAACTTCAAAATTTGTTTACTCTTAGTATTATTCTTGTTTGCAATCAAATCGGGAGAGGAGAGACCAACTATCGATTTGTCTAATATTGGGAGAGTTAGACTCATGAAACGAGTAAACACGGTTTTATCCAACTTGGGGTGAAACTACTTCAGCTTAGGAATAAGTTAGAAGTTCAGCGGCTAAAAAAGGCTTAAGATTGGTTGGTGTTCATCCCTTGATTCACGCCGGGAGGTATTATCAAGACTTGTTCGCCAATAGCACTTCGACTTAGGGATAAGGAGGAGTCAATGAAGGAAACCTTGCCGAACTTTGAAACATCATTCAGCCGCCTGGGCAGCACATCATTCTCTGTCGCGGTGGGTCATCTGCCGAGGCATCACCTTAACAACTGCCAAGACAACTGAGTCGATTTTGCATCACTTGAACCGAGACAAAACATTCAATATCCACACTACGATACATTCCAATACCGGCTCATTCTCTCAAATCGAATTCTCAACCCTTTTACTTTACTTGCTCTTAGTTTAAGTCAAATCAAATCTCAATCACTCGTTTCTTTAATTTTACTTGTGCAAGAAGATAAATTTTGAAGGGTTTCCCAATCCCTATGGAGAGGATATCTTTTTTATTACAACTAGGCATCAGTGTACACTTGCACTTAAAAGCATGACTATTCAACAACCTACAAATTTTTTGGCGTCGTTGCCAGGGATTGGCGTTAAATATCTTTTGTTTTTATTTTCTTGCATTTTAATTTTATTTTTAATCTCATGGTTTTCTTTGGTTTATGACCAAAGCGAACCTAACATCACCACTATGAGAACTTGATCCTAAAATTGAAAAGACCGCATGCAGACTTCGACAAGGAAACATCGGAAAAATGGATCAGCTTGGAGAAGGCAATGCCCGTGGCAACCAACCTGCTAACGACATTCAGCCGCCTGGCGACAATAGAGAAAATCTACCTGCCCCCCGACCGAAAGTTCGTGATTACTTGGAATAGGACCTTAGGAAGTTGAACACCAGTGTTATCAATCCTAAGATAGATGTGGACCATTTTGAACTCAAACCTGTCATGTTCATCATGCTTAACACACTTGGATAGTTTGGAGGATCCGCCATTGAGGATGCCAAATAGCATATGAAATCCTTCCTAAACATCTGTAAATTCTTCAAGATACATAGAGTTCAACCAGATGTGCTGAGACTTAGACTATTTCCCTATTCACTGAGGGATAGGGCAAAATACTGGTTTAATAGTCTACCATCTGAGTCCATTGAGTCTTGGACGGAATTATGTCTTGATTTTCTAGCCAGATTTAATCTTGTTAATTTAACTGATAAATTGCGAACTGAAATCAATACTTTTCGACAGACTAATGATGAACCGATGTATGAGGCATGGGAATGATTCTGCGATTTGCTAAAAAATGCCCATTTCATGGATTTCCATAGTGGACACAAGTCATGATGTTCTACAATGGTGTCAACACTCCAACAAGAATGATGTTGGATGCCTCAGCAAACGGCACACTACTTGATAAAGAGCCTGCAGAAGCAATTCAGATATTGAACATGATGGCCAAAAATGACTACCAGTTCCCTACCGCCCGCCGAGGCAGAGTAAGGTGATATGTTACTGTCAATGATCTAGGAACATCCGACGTAGTTACAGCACATTTGGCTCATCTATCAAAAATGGTGGAAAAAATGCAAAGGTCGAACAACACCCAACACGATAAAGCTGTTGATGCCTTTTGTGAACAATATGGGGGAGACCATGACTCATCAGAATGCCAGCAATTCCAAGAAACTAGCTGCTTTGTAGGAAACTACAATAGAAGCAATAACACAGCATCAAACACATGCAATCCTGGTTGGAAGAGGCATCCGAACTTTTCTTGGAGCAACCCTAATAATGCCTTGAATCCTTCTAACCAGACGAATCAACCCCAAGGATTCCAGCAGAATCTGCTGCGGCAGCAGCCGCCGCAGCACCTAGTTCTCTAGAATAGACTTTAAATGCTTTTATGTCTCAGACTGGTACATATATGTCTAATATGGATTCATTTGTTAAAAAAATTGATGCTTTCATGCACATGACAGAGATGAGGGAAACAACTCATGAGCAGTGCAAAGAAATCACAACTAAAAGTGAGAAACAACTTGAAGAAATCGGTGCCGAAGAACCAAAAGAGAAATAACCAAGGGAGCCAGCCGCCTCGGCAGCCGCTGTTGCTATTGCCTTGGCAGAACCAGGGCTCTCTGTTTCGGCAACCAAACCTGCTGATACCCCTGACAGAATTAATGAAAAAACAAACAAACCTGAACATCTTACTCACCCTCAGATTGGGTTTCAATGTAAAGAGGGTATAGAAAATATCTGGTCGCCCCTTCCATTTCTATAGCGACAGAAGCAACAAAAGCATGAGTACCAGTTTAAGAAGTTTCTCGATATTCTTAAACAAGTACACATCAACATACCACTTGTTGAGACCATATAACAAATGCCAAATTATGCTAAGTTCCTCAAGGATATTATATCAAAACGAGCAAGGATATGGGAATTCGAAATTGTTTCCATGACAGAAGGTTGCATGGCAATGTTGCACAATCGAGCCCCACCTAAGCTAAAAGATCCATACAGTTTTCTCATTCCACATGTCATCGGAAATCATTACGTAGGAAAGGCTTTATGTGATCTTGGGGCAAGCATCAACTTAATGCCCAAAACAGTGTTCAAAAAACTAGGCATTGGAAAAGCTCGGCCTACAACTATCATGCTCTAGCTGGCTGATCGCTCTTACGTACACCCTAAAGGAAGAATCGAAGATATTTTGATAAGAGTGGATAAATTTATATTCCCTGCTGAATTCCTTGTTTTGTATTGTGAGGCAGATGAGCATCCGCCGATCATACTAGGAAGACCATTCCTAGCCATGGGCAGAACTCTGATCGACATAGAGAAAGGAGAATTAACCATGAGGGTAAACGGTCAGCACATAAAGCTCAATGTACTTTAGACCCTTAAGCAAGCTGATAGCAAAGAGGAGTGCCAGCTGATCTAGGCAACCACAGAGGTAAATCTAACATAGGATGCCCCCTGCCTCAGTAGCCACTGCCCCAACAAGGATTCTGGACACTGCCTCGATAACTACCTTGAGGATTGCCTAGACACCTACCTCAGCAGCTAGCATGAAGACTGCCCTAATGAACTTGAAGAGGTAAATTGGACTGGTACTCGTCCAGGTAAGTATTTCGAACCTCTTAAATACACAACAGAACATAGTACGATTGAAAAACCATCTATTGAGCAGCCACCCAAACTGGAAGTTAAACCACTGCCCGAGCAGCTTAAATACATTTATCTTGGAAAGAATGGCACTTTTCCCATAATTATTTCTTCCAAGTTGACGCAGGAACAAGAACAACAGTTGGTTGAGATGCTCGAGTAGCACAAACAAGCCATTGGATGGACTATTGCTGATCTAAAAGGAATCAGTCGAGGAGTTTGTATGCATAAGTTCCTTCTATAGGACAATCATAAGCCGACAGTCGATGCCCAAAGGTGGCTAAATGAATCCATGAGGGATGTGGTGAGAAAAGAAGTAATCAAGCGGCTTGAAGCCGATATTATTTACCTCATATCCGAAAGCAAATGGGTAATCCCGGTCTAATGTGTGCCTAAGAAAGGAGGGATGTCAGTCATCACAAACGAAGACAAAAAGTTAATCCCAACCCAGACTGTGACCGGTTGGAGGGTTTGTATGGACTATCGAAAGCTGAATAGAGCGACTCGAAAGGACCACTTTCCCTTACCTTTCTTAGATCAAATGTTAGATAGATTGGCCGGAAAACCTTACCATTGTTTTCTTGATGGTTACTCAGGTTACAATTAGATTGCAATTGCTCCGGAGAACCAAGAGAAAACTACCTTCACCTACCCGTACGGAACATACGCATTCAGAAGGATGCCGTTTGGACTTTGAAACTCACCGGCGACCTTCCAAAGGTGTACGACGACCATTTTCTCCGATATGGTAGAGGATTTCCTGGAAATCTTCATGGATGATTTTTCCGTTTTTGGAGACAGCTTTGACAGATGCCTTGGCAACCTGGAGAAAGTACTCAAAAGATGTGAAGAATCCAACCTGGGTTTAAACAGGGAGAAATTCCACTTTATGGTAGACGAGAGCATTGTGCTAAGCCATAAAATCTCCTGCCGCGACATCGAGGTTGACAAAGCCAAAATCGATGTTATCGAAAAACTGCTGCCACCTACCACTGTTAAAGGGATCAGGAGTTTTCTAGGGCACGCTGGTTTTTATAGACGTTTCATTGAAAACTTTTCGAAAATAACTAAACCATTGTGCTCTTTTCTTAAACAGGATAAACCCTTTAACTTTGATGACAAATGCACTAAGGTATTTGAAACCCTAAAGAGGAAACTTGTTGCCGCTCCCATTGTAGTACCACCATACTAGACGCTGCCCTTTGAGATAATGTGTGATGCAGTGACTACGTCGTCGGGGCAGTGCTAGGGGAGATAAAAAACAAAATCCTTCATGTCATCTACTATGCCAGCAAGACGCTCAACGAGGCCTAAGTTAATTATACCACCACTGAGAAGGAGCTATTGGCAGTAGTTTTTGCTTTTGATAAGTTTTAAGCCTATCTCATCAGAACAAAGGTGACAGTGCACACAGACCATTCAGCCATAAAATACATTTTCTCCAAGAAAGATGCAAAACCAAGATTGATACGTTGAATTCTTCTCCTGCAAGAATTCAACATAGAAATCAAGGACAAAAAAGGGACAAAGAACCAAGTGCTTGATCATTTGTCACGACTAGAGGGAAGACATATAGACACGACTGAAATTCAGAAAAACTTCCTAGATGAGCAGATCCTAGCCACCTCACCAGTAAAACTCGCAGCCGCCCAAGCAATATATACCATAGCCGCTTCGGCAGAACCTTTGGCAGCCATGACGACCTCCACCACACCCTGGTACGCTGATCTTGTAAACTTCTTGGTTAGTGGTATTTTTTCTCATAACATGAATTACCAAGGGAAAAAGAGGTTCCAAAATGATACAAAAAATTATTATTGGGACGAACCTATTTTGTTTAAGCAATGTGCAGACCAGGTGATTCGGAGAGGTGTACCAGAGGAAGAACAACAAGAAGTCCTCTACCATTGCAACAACTCATCATATGAGGGACATTTTGGAGGAACCAGAACTGCTGCCAAGGTTCTCCAATCGGGACTCTACTGGCCGACACTATATAGAGATGCCCTGGCATACTACAAACAGTGTGACGGATGCCAACGGATGGGTAACATCTCAAGGAGGAACGAGATGCCACTACAAAATATTCTAGAAGACGAACCGTTCGACGTATAGGGAATCGACTTCATGGGCTCGTTTCCATCATCTTGTGGGAACTTATACATACTGCTAGGGGAGCCATTGCAACACTAAAGGATGATTCCAAAACCGTTCTGAAATTTCTGCAAAAACATATCTTTACACGTTTTGGAATCCTTAGAGCCATCATAAGTGACGAGGGGAGACACTTTGACAACAAACTGATTGCCACGGCATTGAAGAAATTTGGTGTCACACACAAAGTTGCCACGACATACCACCCTCAATCCAATGGGCAGGCTAAAATATCAAACAAGGAACTGAAGAGCATTCTCAAAAAGATGGTTAATCCATCTAGAAAAGACTGGTCTCTTTGAACCCATGATGCATTATGGGCATATAGAACAACCTATAAGACCCCATTGGGCATGTCACCCTATTGTCTCGTGTATGGAAAAACCTGCCACCTGCTCGTTGAGATTGAACATAAGGCATACTGGGCCATTAAGGTAGTAAACCTAGACTAGGACAAAGCCGGGCAAAAGAGACTCATGGACCTGAATGAGATCGAAGAATTCAAAGCCTTGGCATATAACAATGGAGAATATACAAGAAGAAAACCAAAAAATGGCATGACAAAAAGTTGCTGCCAAAACAGTTTATGCCCGGGCAGCATATACTCCTCTTTAATTCTCGTTTGAAACTATTCCCAGGGAAGTTGAAGTCAATATGGTCTGGCCTGTTCGAGGTAGTTAAAGCATTCCCACATAGTGCATTCACGATCAAATCTACCAAGGATGGGCATGAATTTAAAGTGAATGGGCAGAGGTTAAATCACTACACATGAACTTATGGTGCAAAAGACAAGGAAGTGGTCATGTTAGGAGATGCATCCAAATGCACTCCTAATACAGCCTAAATTTTTTCAGTTTTGAATTTTTAGTTTTTTTAGGAATTAGATTTAAATTTCTTGAATTTATTTTATTTTTCAAACACATTATTTTTAATTTTCTGTTTTTAGGCATTTGAATTAATTTTAGCATGAATTTTAATTTTCAAGCACTAATAATTTTATTTCAGTTTATTTTAGGAGAAACAAAACCCAAAGGAAGAGAGAAAAATCAAGCCCAACCCATCAACCATTCAAGCCCGACCGTGAAAACTACTGCGACATTATATAGTCGTAGACGTTGCGTCACGCCAAAACTAGCCGTTGTAGATAAAGTCGTTCCGTTCCAATGGCTCTCTGCCCAAGAAACGGATGCCTCGGCAGACGAAACGGTAGCAACTCTTCACCCAGCCACCTTCACACCTATTTAACCCCCTTATTTTTTTTACTATTCACTATTCTATACTTTCTCTTGCGTTTTGTTTTACTAGATTTCCCTTTGCTTTCAGATTACTCTCAAGGCTCTCCCAACTCTCTCAACTTTCAAACCGTACTCCCAAACAAAGCCAGACCAACCAACACCAGCATCCCGCAAGCAGCCGCCGAGGGCGGCCAAAAGACTTAAAGTACCAGCTCAACGTCGGATGATACTTAGCGATGACGAAGAAGATGACACCTCTTCCGATTCGCCAGCATTCTAATCTATCATCTTCCTTCTTTATCTAATCTATGTTTTATTTTGAGTATGTAGGCATGCATTGAGGACAATGCTCCTCTCGAGTTTGGCGGAAAATTAGTCATATTTTTTTTATTTTCTCTTTTGTTTTTATTTGTTTCATGTTAGAATGTATATTTAGGATTCATATAGAAAAAAGAGAAAAATATTTGGCTTAGATTTTGAGTATTTCCTAACTATCGCCGTAGTAGCCACCGTGGCAACGACCTTAGCATGACTTTGGAAGTATTTAGAACTTTACTATTGTGCTGAAACTTAGAAACACTCCTTGTGACTTGTATGATTTTAGGAGTTCTAATAAGTTAAGGTTAGATAATTACTTGGGTTTAATATTGAAAAAAATTATGTACTAGAGGTGCCTATCACTGACTCTAGTATAAAGTAAAAAATATTGCTAGAAATGTTTGTCTTTAATTCTAGTAATGAGAAATCACTAGAGGTGCCCGAAACCGGCTCTAGTTGATTAAGTTTTGGAGGAAAGGATTGGTTGATAAACTAGAGGTGCCTGAAACTGGTTCTAGTAAGAAAAGTTAAGAAACCCAAGAGTTGAATTGATTACCTTTATGCTTACATCAAGCCTGATTTTTAGAGACCACTTGCAAGTAGATCGGAGCCCAAAAGCCCAAGAAAAGCCACAATCAAAGTTCAAGGACTTTGAAGTCAAGCTTGGATTAAATGAAGATTTAATTAGAGTTTTAATCTTTTTAGGAGATCTACTTTAATTCCAACTTGTACTCTGGTTCCTTAACCAACTTTGATTAGGCAAAGACCTATATATTTGTATCTTAGCCGACTAGGAAGAAGGGGGGAGTTCTTTCAGAAAACCCTAGTGCTTCTTTCATCCATCATGTTCTAAACTTCTTTTAGGGCTAAGGGTTGGTTTTGTTGAGTAGTTGTGAGAGATTGCTTGTATTTTTTTTTGGTTTTTAGTGTTTGAAATAAAACTTCAAAGTTTGTTTACTCTTGGTATTATTCTTGTTTGCAATCAAATCGAGAGAGGAGAGACCAATTATCGATTTATCTAATATCAGGAGAGTTAGACTCGTGAAACGAGTAAACACAGTTTTATCCAACTTGGGGTGAAACTACTTCGGCTTAGGAATAAGTTAGAAGTTTAGTGGCTAAAGAATGCTTAAGATTGGTTGGTGTTCATCCCTCGATTCATGCCGGGAGGTATTATCAAGACGTGTTCGCCAATAGCACTTCGACTTAGGGATAAGGAGGAGTCACTGAAGAAAGCCTTGCCGGACTTTGAAGCATCATTCAGCCACCCGAGCAGCACATCATTCTCTGCCGCGGCGGGTCATCTACCGAGGCATCATCTTGGCAACTGCCAAGACATCTGAGTCGATTTTGTAGCACTTGAACCGAGACAAAAAATTCAATATCCACACTATGACGCATTCCAATACCGACCCATTCTCTCAAATTGAATTCTCAACATTTTAATTTACTTACTCTTTGTTTTAGTCAAATCAAATCAAATCAAATCTCAATCACTTGTGTCTTTACTTTTTCTTGTTCAAGAAGATAAATTATGAAGGGTTTCCCAATCCCTGTGGAGACGATATCTTTTATAATACAACTAGGAATCATTGTACACTTGCACTTTAAAGTGGGACTATTCGATAGCCTACAGTTATCAAAATATTATCTATGATCGATCTACTAGGCACAAAGATGATTCGATGATCTAACACCCAATCCAGTAAGAATGGCTTCAAATTATTCACCAACACCTTAGAGATAATTTTATAACTTACTATGCAAAGACTAATAGGACAGAACTAGCTCATTGACTCCGGGGGTGTAACTTTCTACAACAGAACCAATATGGTACGATTAACAGACTAATGAATATGTCCAGTGGCGAAGAGTTGTAGAACGAATCTACATACAATGTCCACGAGAATGTCCCAATTATTATGATAGAACCCATCATTCATACCATCCACTCTGAGGCTTTGGACGTGCCCATATCGAACAATCCATGTCAGATTTCCTCCACACTCACCAGAGATAGAAGATCGTTCTTGGAAGCCTCAGAAATACACGAAACACAACCCCTAGTCTAATATCTTAAGTGGTTATCCGCAGAAGTAGAGAAAAGCTCACAATAAAAATTTGTTATGTTCACGGCAAGTACGCCCCCATCCGAACACTAGGTACCATACGTACGATCACCATGTAACACCCAGTTCGACTGTGCCTTTTCTCTCCAAAAGCTTTATTCTTACTCCAAAATGGTCTCAAACTAAGTTCGCATATGAGCCCCTAAAGTTACAAGGTGTACCAAATGTCGAATAGCAAGGGCCTTATCAATGTCGTGTAGCCGTGCTTGTAAACACTTCTTGTGTGTACCAATATGACCGGAGACCTCCTTGTTCCAAGGTCTCACTTCTGATTGAAAACGATCAATGATAAGTGCCTAAAAGTTCTATATTTTCACCCTTTTTACATGGCAATTATCACTCAACCTACACCCTTTTGAGCTGCATTATGGCCTTTCATGCATAGATTTCATGATTTATGCCTTTGAGCCTTATATTCTGCTTATTCTATGAAAAATGTACTATTTAATGTATGATTGGTATTTTTGCAGGTTGTACACTGCTAGAGCAGTAAGATGTCGTTACAGCACAAAAAGTAGGAGGGAAGATGAGGCAAAATTAACAGACAATAGACCCTGATCGAAGAAGGCCAAGCCACCAAATTAAAAGGGTCGAATACTGAGAGTTTGAGAGGCTTAGCATGTTCTAGTTCTTAGGCTAGGGTTATTTTGTTAAGTAGTTGTGGGAAAACAGTTGTATTTTGTTTAAGTTTTTAATGCAATAAAGTTAAGGTTTACTTATTCTTGGTTTTAATCATTCTTGCATTCTATTTGGGAGAAGGTTTGTGAGGTTATCTATTTGTTCAATATCGGGACAGTTGAACTCATGAAACGAATAAGCACGATTATCACCCCACGTGGTGTTAGCTAACTCAACCTAGGGATAGGTTAAGAGTTTCATCGGCTAAGAGAAGCCTAAACATTGTTAGTGTTTGTCTTTGGTTCACGCCGGGAGGTATCATCAAGGTTCATTCATCAACCAGTGTTATGAGCTTAGGGATAAGGATGGACCATCAAAAGACGCTTTGTCAAACCTTAACAACATCTGCCAAGAGCAAGGGATTGTCGCGGCAGAAACTTCAACCATTGTGGCCGCAGAAGGGATGTCACTGCTGGGGCATCACTGTGTTCGTTGCATGCAGAGACGAAGACAAGTCAATTGGATTCCACACTACGACGCAACTTAACTCGGCCTACTCTTATCTCTTATCCGTCCTATCCATTTTAGTTAGATAAAACTCTTCATATCACTTATATGTGTTTTTACTTAATTTGTTTTGCAGTGTGAAAAGATATGACCAAAAGACGAGTAGCAATCCTTGTGGAGACAATACTCAATACTTATCACTTTATTACTTGCGATGTGTATACTTGCACAATTGCGAGGCACTTCACTACATGCAACAATCAACCTGACATTCCAAGGATGCCTCCCAATTCAATACGGAGCTAAGAAAATGTGTTACAAATGTGTCGGTTTCCATGTTCATGATGATCATCCCTAAATGAAACCAACAGTGGTCGGTGATCCGACCCAAGTCTATCCAAATGTGTTACAAAGGGCTTTAGAAAAGACGTCAACCAACATGAATTAACCACACATCTATCTAAACATTGATAGAGATTGCTCCATAACCAAGCGAAAGGAGGACCCCGAAAACCCAAATCTGTCAGCCCCTGATTAAAGAGAAAATCGGCAAAAAGCTTTCTCCCACATACATGTTGAGATGCTCCACCATTGCACTCATATGCAAAGAATATAACATTAAAATCACCACCTAAAATCCAAGGAATATCAGTACCTAGATTAAGAGTTTCCAAGTTACGCCAAAGACGCTTGCATTTCGAACTAGTCGGGCTAGCATACACCACTGTGACTTGGATCTTTGTACCCCATGCTACATCATGCATTATGCCATTCACAAATTAATTCAAAACATGCGTAACATCAATAGTGATTGAGTCATTCCAGAATAACCAAACACCGCCACTAAAACCATATGACTCAACCCGGAAGGAATTCGGAAAACCCAACCGAGAGATGAATCTATCAACACTCCTACCGCTTACATGAGATTCAAATAAGACCACTAGACAAGGATGAAACTCCCGCACAAAAGACTTGAAATGCATTCGAAATGGCATGCTCGCAGCACCCTAAAAATTCCAAAACATTAACCTATCCATAAGAACATATAAGAAAGAAAAGCGAGCCTTATTGCCCGATGGCACCCCTATACACGGCATGTTCAGCGCCCACATCCATACCATCCGGGTGCAAACTAGCCAAGGAGTTGTCTTCCTCATCCGAGGAATGAATCATCGAAGAGGAATGATTAGAATCGACATATTGTATCTGTTGCGACAAATCTTCACTCGGCCCTGGGATTTCCAAATGTTCCGAAATATGTTTAACCAACTCCACAATAGACATCTTGGACGTGATACGCGAATCTAAATTCTTCCCAATCCTCAATCCCTAATGAGTAGGTTCAAACATTCCCTTACACAACACAACACGTCCCATGCCACCCTTCAATATTGAACCCACAACTTGTGGCTCACCACTCTCAACTATTGTAACAACATTATGATGGCTCGATTTAACACCCGACTTGCTTGCTACAACTTGGACCTCTTGCCCAACCACCAACATAACCATTGTCGTTGTTTGTCTGCCCTTCTTAGCTAACTTACTCATATCTTTTGGGTTAGAGGCCTATAGGTTGCATTTCTGTAAATCTCCTTAGTCATACATCTTCCATTACCGTTAGAGTAAGCATCAACCATATCACTCTAGTTCAGAATTGATTGCATAGGAGCAGCCCTACTATCATCCTTCAGCTCCATGGTATTCCCATCCATATTACCTAGCGACTCAAATCTAGACCTAGAAATGGCACCAACCCGAGTGTTACCGTATGGTGCAGACATCCCAACTTTCCGTCGCCTATTTTCGACCAACATCTAGGGACCAAACAGGTTATTTGCAGAAATTTCTTCGGCTAGTGGATTTTGTGCAGAAGTACCTTCACTAGTACTAGATGTTGTAGTCGGGTCTTTATTCGACGTTTTCAAGTCCTTATTCAAAGTGCATGAGTCATTAGAATGCCCATAGACCCAACACGAATAACATATTTGATTCAAACCATCATATTCGAGCTTCTAGATGAAACCATTGATACATATACAAGAAAACAAATGCTTATTAAGATCTACCAGAATAACAAGGCAAGCAAACTTTCCTCTACCCTCAGCATCCATGTTATAATAAATTTTAATAACTCGACCAATAAAAGTAGCTAAAGAACGGAAAAGAGCCTTAGTGTAATAACAGTATGGTGATCCGGGTAGCCAAATCCACACAATCACTTGAGAATGATGTTTTTTCGAAGTGGAAAAGGATCTACTCCAAGGTTGAACCGTCAAATAACTACAATATATTATGTAACCCCCTAGATCCGCCTATGCATTAATAGGGATCATAGAAAGTCACCGGAGCGACCCAAGTTAAAATTTCAAAAAAAAAACAAATTGCTAAACCATTTAAAATTATAAATCAAGTTTTGAATTAAAATACAATTTCAGAAAACACTCAGACAATGAAACAAAGTGTGATAAAAGTTGTTAATACAAGTTTCATACACAAATATAAATCAAAACGTGACATACATACCCCCTAATTACACAGGTGTCGTACTCTACAAGTAAAGTCGAAGAAACTCTCATACCGACGTTGATAACTACAATATTGTCAATCTTTTAACCCGTGATGGTAAAAACAACGTGAGCTTCGGAAAGCTCAGTAATACAAACCATCACGAGATGTTAAAAGCACAAGTAGGTATATGGCAAGCTTTACATTGTCATGAAGAACTGGGCAACAGTAAGATCAAATTACGATTCGAGATTTCAGAGGAACATTATACTAGAAGGTAACAAAGTTGTTCTTTTGATCACCCAAACCTTAAGAGATGAGTCTAAAGCCAGAGATTCAAAACAGATTCAGATTTCAGAAGTTGAATCAATGAGTTTAGAGTGGTTCATTAAGCGCGAATTGTAAGTTTAAAGAGTGTTCAACTTTGATACATTAATTTAGTAGGGTATGTTTCAGAAGAATTCATAAAGTTTTATTAATTTACTTAACTACCCTCCAACCGAACTCCAAAATGAAATTCCCCCTGAACTGCATACAGAAGGTCTTACCTTAGGTCTAGAAAGACTTACCCTAGGCTCGTGGGCGTAGGAGCTTAACAGAAAGGCTTACCCTAGGCCCATTGGGCGTAGGAGCTTAGGTCCAGAAGGACTTACCAACGCTGAGCCTACAGATCTTCATTCATATCCCAGATAATATACCAGATGATTTCAGTTTATATTCAGAAGACAATATTACAGAAAATAGATATCAGATCTATTTTTATACTAGAAGACAGATGTCAAATTTAATTTTTTATTATTTCGTATTCAATGTCATATATATATATATATATCAAAGGTCAGAAACCAGGGAATTGCTTTCCTTTCGTACTACAGTGTCATACTTTTAAATTTTAAGCATATGGTCTTGGTTTAGAACAGAAAGTATTTACAGATACATGGTACGCGCTTTATGACCCAATTCATTTCTTAGAGGTACTTGATAGATATCAGAAAGATAACATTTGACAATTTTAGACTAATTTCAGAACGAGGTCCTTACGAATATGGGAGTTCGGTAAGACGGATCGAATCAACATCGAAGGTTGATGCATCAGGATCATTGGGATTTCAGATATATCATGAGCAAAATCAAACATTACAGCCTATGAGGGTATTATGGTCATTTTGACCTTTAAGGGTAGATTGGTAATTTAAACCAACAAGGTATAAACGCTGATGCACGGGATTCAGGAATTCAAGTTGCTCATCAGGTGTCTAAATCTTTTTGAATTAATCGTAACCCATCAATACATTGCTTACCCCTAAACCAGATAGATATATCATAAGTATTCATTTCTCAAAAAATAGACTTCATTGCATGACAAAGCAAGACACCCTCACAATCAACCATTAAACGAGCTACAGAAATTCAAACATCAATTCAAGCAGTAATTTCCAAGTATTTGAACATGTGCATTGCACCCGAACTCAAACCATAGCATCGAATGTACCTTTGAACATATTACTCTTATTGTTAACTATGTACTTTCCCCCAAATATTCCAATATGCCTTCGTATGGTATTCTTCCAAGTCTTAGAGGTATTTTCGAGTTATTTTAGTATTTAGAGATATTTTAGACACTTTGGTGCTCGAAGGTGACTCACTTATTCTGAGTCTTTCGGTCCTTCCCAACTTTTCATTCACTATAGATCTCGAGGGTAAATTCATCATTACAGATAGTTTGACGTTTAGCACCTGAGGGCATTTCATCTTTTTTGGTCATTAAAATCATTTCGATCAATTCAGCCTTATCAACACATTAAGATACTTTTAGTTATTTCAACCCGTTAAATCTTTGGACCACAATAACTAACCCAGACATACAGATGGTTTTCCGTAAACTTATTTTCAGAGACATATTTAGAATTCAAGAAATTCCAAGTACTTTACAAATTTGAAGGTTTAAGCTTGTTACCCTAACTTTCCGAGCAAGACGAGGTTTTCAGATGAGTCAGTTGATTTCCCAGACCTAGCGTAGATTAAGATCGTTTCCATTATCAGTGGTATTTTAGTCATTCTTACATCTCAAGGGCATTATCGTCATTTATTCATGATATATTTCATATATCAAATCTTTTAACACTATTAAGTAGATCGAGAGATAACTACCTTGTTAATCACTTACTAAACTTAAGAGCCTTTCAGTCTATTAAACTTCTCTTTCAAATAGTTCGGTCGTATCCAGATTTCCATCCTTTTATTGCGTGACCAATTAACTTAAGCAGAGTTGAAAGTACACTTAATTATGACCATGCGTAATTTACCAAATACCAACATATTCATAAAGCATACAAGAGGTAGTAATGTATTACCTTAACTCCGAGTTGCATCGGTCAATTCGTGATACCCCATTCGATTACACTCGAACCCAAATTCGATGTCCCATAACATTTCAGATATGGAGATACATGGATACCTTCAATAAAACAATACCCTTAATCAGTCCTCATTTACATTGCTCTCATACTGAATATTTAACTCATGTACTATTGGGTTCAAAGTAAGATTCAGAGGCTTTCGGGTCAGAATTTCGCAAAATGGGTTTCAAAAACGGACTTAGGACATCAAAAAACATAAAACATGAGTTTTCAGAAAAGTTGACTTTTTGGTCAACGGTCAAAGTCAACGCCACGCTAACGTCAGCAGTCAACGCTGACGTCAGTAGTCAACGGTCAACTGAGTTAGTTCGAACGAGTTGACTCACTAAGTTGACTCATGCTGACTTGGACGAGTTGACTCGGGTTGACGAGTCGGGTTGGACTCGGGTTGACGGGTTGGGTTAGACTCGAGTTGACGGGTCTGGTCGAACTCGAGTTAACGGGTCGGATCAGAAAACTCGAGCCGGACTCATATTTGGGCTTGGATTAGTGGGCTCGAACCGAGTTGGGTCGGTTCAGGCAACTGGGCCATGTACGAACCGGTCCATTCACCTTGATGCTTGCGGATTGCCAGACGATCGCCGAAAAAAGTCATCAGAGACCCAAGATGCCATGATATTTCGGAAAAGAAAACCCGTTAAACTAACTTCAAAACCCAGCCATCAAAACTCGAAACCAGCCGGAAAATCTCACCGAATCTTAGCTAAAATGAACTAGAACGGTCGGAAAACAATGTAGCTCCGATGAGGGCTTTGTCGGAATCGGACAGACATTTGACCGAAGGGGTTTTACTCACCTCACCGCACTGATCTTGCCTGGTCCGTTGACGCGCTGAAACCGTGATAGGAACGGCCGAAAATCGAAGAAAACAACGACGACTTAGGTGGGTGATTCGTCGAACCTCTGAGCCGTTCTCCTGGGCGGTTGACGGCGTGATGGCCCGAGTGAACCCCAAGGACGTGACCGGTGAGTGACGACAGTTCTGGTACGACAGACGGTGCGCGCCACGGACGAACGGTGGCCGAGATTGAGCCGGTGAGAGGCGGGGTAGGCGAACGGCCGCGGAGCGAAAAATATCTTAATTTCTGAGTGGGTTTTTCTAAACCGATATGTGGGTGTTTCAAACTTTTATTATTATTTGGTCAGATCAATTAAAACATGGTTAAAAATAAGTTGACGTAGAATATAACCAAGAGTTGCCTTAGCCCAAGTGGTTGAGGCTTTGTTTCACCAAGTTGTAGTTAAGGGTTCAAGCCTCCTTGATAGCACATTTTCTTTTTTTTTATTTTCTTATCGTAAAACTTGGGTGTTACATATTATCCATAGTCCCTTCATGACAACTTTTGTATAATCATTTTCAGCAGGAAACCGAACCAAATAATAGTTGTTATCAAGATCAATGAGTTGGAGTTCCACAACTGGCTTCCAAAGAGCCTGAATGCGAGTAGGCAAAGCATTATAATCAATCGAACGACCAAGAAAACAAAAGATAATCGCATTACGCATGTTTCTATCAATTTGATCATGGACTCGATTCGAGAATTGAATTGACGGGATAGCCCCAACATGATCCACAATCACATCTTCATGTAGAATAACCATTTCCTCCTCCCCAAAGCCTACCGTCGGGCCAACATCTCTTGTACCCGTATTTGACCCAGCCACCATATTAGTGTAGGATTCCTTCCCCTTAGTAGCTTGTACATCAGCCTCCGAAACACCAGCAACTTTATCCCCATCCTGCGCATGGTCCTCAACAACAGTAGGCACCCCTCCCCTATCAGCATCCATGCCCAAGACAATACCATGATCACCATTATCCTCAAAACTACGTCCCTTCTTAAGAGAACTGTCCACATCTAAAGGCGAGGGAGACGCTGGACGTTCCCTTACCGGCACTATAGGGATGACCGGAACACCCTCCGGCAGCCGACCGCCAGGGTTTTCCTAGATGTTTTGCTCAATTGGCACGATATGGTTTCCACATTGCGGGAGCATTAAGGTTTCAAACTTTAAAATAATTCTAATATTTTTTTTATTTTTAAATGAACATTTTATTTAATAATTATTAAAAATATAATCAATTCAAAATTGCTAACCAACAAACAGTTGGTCTAGTGGGATGAGGCACTAGATCTCTTAAGCAATTTGAGAGGTCTGAATCCTAAAATTGTGAATCAATCAATTAGGTCAGGAGGGTCGCCCCATAATGGGCATCTATAATATCCGTTTCAGATTAGTCAGCTAATGGGTTGGATACCAATGGTTAAACAAAAATAAAAAATAAAAATACTATTTCAATTGTAATTTAAATATTTTTAAATACATTAATCACAGTTTAAATGAGATGATGATTTTTATAACTCAACTTAAATATAAAATAATTTTAAAATTTATGTTCATTATTTACCTTTGTATAAACTTATGGTGTTTACTCGGTTAATTCGACCGATGATCAAACTAAATTAAGTAAAATTGAATTAATTGATTATTTTTCTTCGTTAACCGAACCATAATTTGTTTGAAAATAAAATTCAGTTAATTCAATCATTTTTAAATTAATCGAACTTTGTTATAAGTTTCAGGGTTTTTGTTTTTCCTTAGTTATATTAGATTAATTTGAGTTTTTTTCATTTTGGTTAAAAATTGGTTAGACCTTGAAATTTTAATGACTCTAGGATTAAAAATTATTAAATACTTAATATTTTTAGTTAATTCAGTTAATTTAATTAATGAACTGATTTTGAACAGAATTGTCTGATAAACAAATTTTGAAGAAAAAAATTAATTGTTAATCAATCAAACACTAATTAACCAAATTAAATTTCGATTTAGACGATTAATTCATTTCTAATCGAATAATGAACACCTTCTGTGAAATCACAAAATGAATAATAATATTGGTTTAATTGTAAAAGAGTGCCTAAACTATACATTTTTTTTACTTTAGGTGCCTTTTTTGACAAAATAGGTGTCTAACATTTATTCTGTTACTATTTTAGGTGCCTATTGTTTCATCTCACTAACATTACAAAAATTCGTTAGAAAAAAAAAGCTGACACCCAATCATTGCTTAACATGTTACTATTTTTTGCTTAACGTGTTGACACCAAAAATTTATGATAAATTTACCTCCAACATACCGTAAAATCCCCCCAAATGATAAATTTATCGTAATTTTTTTAGTTTTCTGTTGTAGTGCTGGAACATATCTTTAAAATGAGATAGATATTATCGCGTGTAAGACATCATAAACATTGTAAAAGTCGTGTTAAAAATGGTACCTAACCATGGTTGTTTTCATGAAGAACAAGAAAA
Organism: Hibiscus tridactylites; assembly: GCA_958450335.1. Classification (NCBI taxonomy): domain Eukaryota; kingdom Viridiplantae; phylum Streptophyta; class Magnoliopsida; order Malvales; family Malvaceae; genus Hibiscus; species Hibiscus tridactylites. Next base: position 73,659,931 of record OY288279.1, read on the forward strand.
TATGATGATTTTATAGGCATGTTTGAGGGGATTTTACGAGATGTTGGAGGAAAACTTATTGTATTTTTTGGTTTTGTGTTGTAGCGTTGAAACATATCTTTAAAATGAGATAGATATTGTCGCGTGTAAGGCATCATAAACACTATAAAAATTGCGTTGAAATGGTACCTAACCATGGTTATTTGCATGCAGAACAAACAAATATGATGATTTTATAGACATGTTTCAGGGGATTTTACGGGATAGACATTGTCACATATTGGATGCTTAAACGGCAATTTATATTAATTAGAAATACAATAGTACAATGAAAACAACAATCATTGGATGTGAGGGCTTGACCTTTGAGGACATTTGCTCTTGTTGTGTTTAGGGTTTCTACATCTAGTACATAGTTTAGGTTGGTCAGTTTGTTCTCGAGGAACCACATCATCGGCACAAAAAATTTGAGTTGAACGTGGACGACCTTTTTTCTCGCCTCGCAGTGCAGAATTTGGCAGTATTTTAGGTTCATCGTCAACTATATCACGATCTTGTTCATTTTTTGTTAAAGAGAACTCATATCGATAAACCTTGAATACATTTTCTAGTTTGTATACCAAATCAACGAGTGTCATCACGTCAAAATGAACGGATGCACATGCATCAAAAGCGTGCGCACACCGGTATTTAAATGTCTAGAAGTATTTGCAATCGCACTTTCTTTGTCATAGATCAACCACGTATGCATTTTTCTCTATTCCTTCCAACGGTCTTGAATATTCTGAAACGCAAAATAAATGTTGGTCACGGGAGAACCATGTCGCACCCATCGCGTTTGCATGCAAAGCTTATAGTCGAAATTTTTCCTAGAGATCTGGATGGAATTGATGGCCACCTGCAATCAGTCCATTGCTTCTTTTTCCAAGGTTGCAAAAAGGGTAGCTAGTCGATAATATGTAGCTTTGACAACGGATATGATAGGAAAAAATGACGTTTTCCCTTCAAAGATAAATCAATCGCCTCAGCCAAGTTTGTTGTCTTATGGCCATATTGATGACCCACATCAAAAGATCGCAGCCATTTCTCCCTCGGGATATCAATAATGTAGCCATAGCCTGCTAAATTTCTTATCTTCAATTCTTCAAGCAGTTCCTCAACATAACTTGCCCGTTGTGCGTACCCTACTCAATAAAAGACTAGTTAATGAGAAATAATAAAGGTTAATTTGTATGAATATTCCCTTTTAGGGATGGTAATTAATATTATACAGAGAAAAAGACGTACTCGTATGAAGAAAAACTAGACGTTCATCTTTGCTCTTATACCGTTGATAGTAATTTGCAACAATGTGTCGTAAACAAAATCGATAATGTATATAGGAAGGTTGCCAAGACTGACCCATACAATGGATTGATTCTCATATCCGTGCTCATCTGTCTAAAATAATATATATCCCATCTTCTCTATCACGTAGAACCTGACGTAGGACATGTGTGTGTAGGTTGGTGAGGAAAAATTCCCAATAAGGAATATCTTCTTTTTCAACGATTGTGAAGGCTATGATAATTGTTTTTGAATTACCATCTTGTGCAACTGTCAATAGTAAGATCTGAGTTTATCTTTCATACAACCATGTGTCGTCGATCTGGATCATCAGCTTGCAGTGGCAGAAAGCCCTAACGCACTACAAAATGTCAAAAAAACTAGTAGAACTGGCACTCGCCGGGAACAAGACGATCATTGAAGTATGCCGGTACGGTTTCTAGTTTCACAACCGTTCCTAGTATATATTTTTGCTTCATCTTTAGCCACGTTTGCAGCTCATTGTATGACTCCTCCCACTGCCCATATAGTTTTTGTATGGTACGATTTCTTGCATACCATGCTTTATAGTATTCAATAGTGTAGGTATATTGAGATTTAATCGCAACTATACATACCAAAACAGTTACACGCGGACTTGCTTGCACGAGTGGAACAATGACATCACAAAGCACGTGCACATCCAAGTTAGATTATCTTGACTTAAGCTTCCCACAGAGCATGTATGAAGTTCAACATATTTCGTTATCTTCCACAGGTTGTTCATCCTCTTCAATTGTGATACACGAATCCTCCACTTACATCCATGGTATTTGTGGATTCATTCAACAATATATTCGTCCGCCTCAGTTTTCTTCACTGTTGACACCACTGAGCAACGTATGTTGTAATTCTTAATCGTAGCCTCTACGAATTCTTTTTTGTCTTGAAGATCATTCCAACTTGCAATTCACTATTATTGCGCTGGTTGTATTTCTCCAAATGTGGGAATTCTAGAAATTCTAGAGGCTTCCTTCGAGCGCCTGTATCATCATCATCAACAACATTACCACCATTGCCAGTAGGACCACCGGTGAAGAATAAGAAACTCAACGGTGTCTGCTGAACAATACCAGAGCTGAATTCTGTAGCAAATGGTGGAAATTGATATAATGATTGTACGGATACAAGAAACATAGGTGAGGGATAGAATAGTGGTACATGTTCATGAACACTCGATGATTCACTCAACACCGTCGTAAACAGGTCCGTGAAAAACCTTCTCATGAACTCTTCATATACTGAAATGTTGATTGTGTCGAGTAGATAAAGGGTGGTGGTGAGATCAATGTGGTAGGCACTTTTAGGGTAGAGCTAGTGGCACCGATGGTCTCGAAGTCACGATAGATTGGCTTATTCTTTTTCTTCTTGATGTAGAGGTAATGTCGGAACGGCTAGTACTACTACATTGCCTCGGCGGCCTTGGTATTTCTTGAGCTTGCTCCTCTGGGTGAGTATGTAGGGTTTTCCATTCTCTATGAACCACTGCATGTAACCATATACAACAGTCCTATAATCCACAATGGTTTCAGGAATGGGTTGCAACGTCTGCATATCGTTTCACCTCACTATCCACGCAACATGTTTATCTACCCAGTTAACCTCCGTCTTGCCTTACCTCGTCATCGCATGCAACACGTCCAAATTCTCTAGATCATTCGAAATTGGTTGGACACAACCAAACTAGCGCATCACGCGATCGAATGGAGGCCACTCGACAGTCGAATAGTTTATCAGTGGGACAATCGAGGTTCAAATACGCTGCGTCAAAAATATTGCCTCTAGGATGTAAGTGCGCACCTCTAAAGACTCGTACAACGTCCACTCGAACTATAAAAAGGGAAACTTGACTAAGTTAGATAAACTCGATTAAAAAATCACTAAATGTAATCATAAAAAATTAAATTTAACTTAATAAGAAACTACCTCATTTGAAGTTTTTTGCTCGATTATTGTTCGAATATCCTCAATCTTGGATGGAAGCTCCACATGAACCAATGAATCACTCCACCTACCATTAAACCAAATATTAGTTTTGAACTAAACCAAGAGGTATATTGAAATAAAAAATTAATTTAATTTTTATTACCTTCGAATTAGTAGAAATGTATATGGGACTGATTGCCTCTGAATCGGACGTAAAAAAGGCATCCGAAACCAAACCCATGACTGAAGCAAAAGAAGACAACCTGCAATAGCATATTTCGAAAGATTAGTGTTTTGCACATCTCCCTAAACAAAAAGGCCAAAACTGTCGAGCCCTAACTTATCTGACTGGCCACAATAAAATCTCGTAGATGATATAACCACATCAAATAAATTCTATTGCAGGATTTTTCGGGCATCAAAATCCTCCTTATGATTCGCGGAATATGGGCACGAGCAAATTGCTACAAAAGTAATTGAATTTTTTAAAAAAAATTAATAAATCATAATTAAAATAAAATACAAAATATTAAAAAAATACTATTTCTTGAAAATAATATATGGTACCTTCTTAGTATCATCATAAGCATTCTCGGGTAAATCAACAAACGTTTTTTCTAACCACTTTATGTAGACACAACCACCATCCAAACTATCTGGATGAATTCTGAGCAACTCCACACACAAGTCGGTCCACTAACCGTCGGCAATACCAATAACAACATATCCATCAACCGTTAGACCGAGATGAAACATTACATCCTATAGGGTAATCTTCATTTCCACACACGAAAAATGGAATGTGTGTGTCTCTGGCCTCCACCTTTCTAATAAGGCATTTATCAAATACAACTCCAACTTGGCGCCTCCAGTTATAGACCACACGTGTCCAAATCCGACTTCAAACAGTAGAGGCTTAGTATCGTCATGAGGTGTTGTACTAAGCTTCGTAATGTAACATTGAAGCATACATTCACAATTTTATAAATAAAAATAATAAATTATTCAACTCAAATAATCGAACACTTTATTAAAATAAAATAAATATTAAAAAAATTTAAACAATAAGATAAAATAAATACTATTAAAAATGTAAACTTTAAAATAAAATAAAAATTAAAAAAATAAACTTACATTTACACGCCAAAAAGTTGAAGCAGTGTTTATGATCTAATCTAATTAAACCCACTATTATATCGAACACTATAACTTGCTGGAACCTGAAACGAAATAATGAGAGCAGAAAGTTTAAAGAGAAGATGAGAGAGAAGTGAGGAAGGTGGTGTGGGGTTTAGGGGGTGGAGGGTCTTATTTATAGCCGAATTTCCTCTTTACTAGATACGTCTGTACACTGAAACTTGTATTTTGTTAACCGCATACTCAGAACCTGCACCTAACAGGTAGGTCGCGGATTGTGTGCATTTTTAACAGGGTAATTATTACCCTATTCGAGGCGACTGTTCAAAGGAACCCACACTTCGCAGGACGCGTGTTCTTCAAAAAAAATATGGAGCAATATTATCGCTATCTTTGTATTTTCAACACGGTAATTAATATTACCTATTTGAGGCGGCTGTTTAAAGGAACTTGTGCTTCGCAGTACGTGAGTTCTTTAAATATTCAACAATCATAATTCACACATCTCGCGTTTTTCAAGACGCGTATTCGTTTGAAATTCAAAGAGCATTCAACACGATAAATTGTGAATGAACCGATTGAGTCGTTTTAAATTCTCATGGAACCCGCGCTTAGCTGGATGCGAGTTTTTTATCTGTGAATATTAAATGTCTCCAACGGATAAGGGGTGCTACCTCAGACGAAACTCGCGTTTGAAAAAAAAGTTGATTTATAGTCCGCACTTTACATTCTGCGGGTTAACCTTACGTGTACTGAAATGGGATAACTTTATAAATAATCTGCATTTGGGGTTAGAAATCAAAATAATTCCTAAAAGGAATATTCAGACAAAAACGCCGATAATATTTTGGTCATGTTTCATTGTTTTGCCTATTCTTTTCTCGCCTTTGCTCAATACTCTCTCCCTACGAACAACCCTTTCCTATAATCAAAAGTTTCTTTGACTTTCAAAGTTGTTCTCTCCTCAACTAATAATTTTTTTTGGGTTTTCATCATTTTTCTCAGTTGTTGGCTTGCATGTCCTGCTTTCATAGGTTTGATTCTCACCCTTCTCTTTATTTTTCTTCTTTTTTTCTACCTCATTAATGATTTGGTTCGAATGTTGTGTTTTCGCCTGATTTTATTTTGATTTTTATATTGCCGATGAAAATTCTAATTGTTGATTGGTGGGTGTGCTAATCATGGTTTTTGCCGTCCTTCAGTTTTAGATTATTTCTGGATCCGAGTTTAATTTACTCAGATGCTGGTTGGCGAATCTTCTGTTTTCTTGTTGAGTTGTGTCTATGCTGTTTTGGGCAATTGCAAATGGTTTGGAATGTTTTCTGTGCTTAAAAGAAAAAGGAATTCTATGCTTGCATTGTGCATATGATTAATGTTACTCTTTCTCTCTTTCTGTGAATCCATGTTAGTAAATTTGTAACTGATTTATTTTTGGAGTTTATGGGATTTGATGCCTTGAAAAACTGGGGTTTTATTAGTAAACGTTTGTCGTAATTGGTTATAAAAGATTTGAACTTTGAGCACTTGTGTTTGATCTAGTTTAGCTTTTTATGCCTCTGCCATAGAACCTATGTAGTAAATCAAATGATGTGGAATTAACACTGAAGATTCTGAAATTCAGCATTGCCAGCCTAAATTACCGAATGACATCGCATTGCCAGCCTAAATTAGCTTTTTCTCCATGAAAAAGGATGCCAAAAGTCCCAGAGAGATGATTGGTTGCTAACCGCTGGTTTGCGGTGGAGCTAGATTTGGTTGAAACAGAGAAAAAAAGGAAGCTGGATGTATCCGTAGACTCTACTTTGCAGTGGAGCCAATGGCAACTCCTGGATTCTATTCTTCCTACAGGTGGCTTTGCTCATTCCTTTGGTCTCGAGGCAGCAATTCAGTCACGTTTCGTCTCCGGCCCTGATGGTCTCAAAACTTTCGTAATTCATTTATTAGGGAACACCGGTAGTTTGTTACTCCCTTTCGTTTACTCCACAACTAAGAACCCTACTTTAGAGAACTGGCAGGAGCTTGATAGGATCCTCAATGCGACTTTAACCAATGAAGTGGGTCGAAAGGCATCGGTTTCACAAGGATCTTCTCTCATGCGAGTGGCCGCCTCTGTGTTTACTGAAGTTCCTTCACTTAAGTCCATGAGGGATGTTTCCATTGCTTCTCCTGGGGTTGTTGTTTTCCACCATGCTCCGGTCTTCGGTCTCATCTGCGGACTTTTAGGGATGGATAGTGGAACCAGTCAAAGAGCTTACATGTTTATGACCATGAGAGATGTCATTTCAGCTGCAACGAGGTTGAATTTGGTTGGACCGATGGGTGCTGCTGTGTTGCAGCATCAGATTGCTCCTCTTGCTGAAGATTTGTTCAAGAAATGGATGGACCGTCCGGTTGAGGATGCTTGCCAAACCGCTCCTCTGCTTGATACTATTCAGGGCTGCCATAGCTACTTGTTTTCCAGGTTGTTCTGTTCTTAACATTGTACCTTTGGATGTAAAGTTCTGAATTTCTGATGCGAGTAAAAAGATTATTGCATATTGCTAATTGAGTCGCCATTATCAATGTTCATGAGAACTTGGTTTTAGCATCAATTGACAATTGCAGGGTACACCAAGCACAATTTGCAGTTGTGGGGAAAAACTGTAACCTTGGTAAGCTCTTGCTAGCACTGCACTGCTACTTTTCTGGTTTGGCTGCCGCGTCGCAGTCGACTAGTTTTATCAACTGTATGTCTTTTTCATCATCTCCATGGTGTTTATGCACCATTTATTCGATTCGAACCATTTATTGATATTAGGTTTAGTTAGCATTTAGAATTTTGGAAGAGGATGAAATCCTTATTCAAAAATGGAAAGGTACACTGATAACCGAGTGAAATATTCAGATGTCACGTAGTAATTACAGAAACGGAGTTTTGTGAACCTTTACTTTATATTGCCATTTTTTCTACATGTTTGACAATTAGCGGATAACTAATAGCAGATTATATTAGTTGTTTGTATAAAAGTGTTTGGTAAAATTAACTGATAGCCGATAGCTGTTTGATTATTTAAACAAGGAAAATATCATATAAGGACATGATTATATTCGATACTTATTTGAATAGTTTATTAGTTATTAATATTTTTTATTTATTGATATTAATTAGATTATGAAAAATAATTTTTAATATAACATTATTAAGTACATTTGAAAGTTCTATATATTAATTTAGGCAAAATGACAAAAGATGCCCCCAACGTTTGCATGTTTTGTCATTTAGTCTCCTATTCTTTTTTTTGGTCCAAATATGCCCCCAATGTTTGTTTGTTTTGTCATTTGCCCCCTATTCTTTCTTTTGGTCTAAATATGCCCCCAACGTTTCATTCGTAGTCCAAATATGCCCTCAACGTTTTAATTTGGTCCAAATATGCCCTCGTTAGATGGAAACTGTCAGTTAACTGACGTTCAACAACTAATGTTGACTGAATTTGTCACGTATTAAGATCTGCTGATGCCACGTCAAAAAAAATTTTATAAGCCGTTGATCGTCAGTTGATTGACAGTTTACATCCAACATGAGCATATTTGGACTATGAATGAAACGTTAGGGGCATATTTGGACTATGAATGAAACGTTGAGGGCATATTTGGACCAAAAGAAAAAATAGGGAGCCAAATGACAAAACAAGCAAACGTTGGGGGTATATTTGGACCAAAAAAAAGAATAGGGGGCCAAATGACAAAACATGCAAACGTTGGGGGCATCTTTTGTCATTTTTCCATTAATTTATTATTTGCATAATTATTTTTAATATTATTTAATTAATTATTAAATTTAAATACAAATATAAATTTGTGAGAATAAAAAGAAAAAAAAGTATTATTTACAAATGCCACAATATAAATACGTGAGGTTGAAGAATAAAAATAATTAAATTTAGGTTATTTGGAGATATTTTATAATTGTTAAAGGTAAAAGAGTTTTTATAATTTTTATGTCAAAACCTCTAATTTTAAAAGGTTCATATTAGTAGCTTTTTAAAAATTAGAGGTTTCACCATAATCCGTTATTTCAATATGTTCTTTATCAAATATTCAAATTAACAGAATTAACTGGTTAAACCTCTAATTTTAGCTCAAACCTCTTTTTATTAAACATGATCGATTTATAGAGAATGTAAAACCATCTGTTGGATTAATGTTCTTGCATCGGTTTTAAACGGAAGAATACAAAAATCATGGAATAATTGTTACGAAATTGAGCAAGATAATAACAAGAAATAAGATGAATATTTAATTATTAGATATTTAAAAAACATGGGAAACAGCGCCGACAGGGGGAAAAGGCAGGGAAAGGGAAGATTGAATCGATTAGGCAAAGGGGATGGACGTTATTTGTGTATAATCTTTCGAATCAAATTCATTGGAAAGGGTTATGACAGGTTTTTGATAGACATGGACAGGTATTAGATGTGTTTATCCCAACGAAAAAATCTAGAATGGGCGTGCGATTTGGATTCGTGAGAATGAAATCGAAAATGGAAGCGCAACGGGTCCGAGATAGATTGAATGATGCGTGGATTTATGGGGCGAGGATAAAGGTGAATTTTACAACAGAGATGTCGAGAAGAATTGGGGAGCGCAACTGGAAATTGAAATCTGGGCAATCAAGAAAATCTGGGCAGTCAGGAAGGGGTGAAGAAGAAGAGAGACATGCGAGCAAATACAATTGTTCTGTCGAAGGGAAGCAGGAGCATCAGGAGAAGCCGATTCATGGGATTATTGATCAGGGTAAATGGGAAACTCTACAACATTGTGCGATCGGATGGAGCAAACAATCTAAGGGGATAGCTACTATGGCAAAAGAAATACAATCGGCGGGATTGAAAGCCTTCTCAATAATGCGTATCGCAGGATCCAGAGTTTTGTTAGTTTTCGAGAATTCGGAGACAAGAGATGAGTACATTACAGCGGGAAAGTTATTGAATTGGTTTAGTCGAATACAAATATGGAAACCGGAGATTGATAGAGGGGATAGAAGGGCATGGGTATCTATCCGTGGGCTGCCAATTCATGCTTGGTCGAAAGAAAATTTTGATCGGATAGTTGCAAAATGGGGACGAATTATTCGAAGCGAGGATTCCGTGACGGAACCAACGTCTTTTGAGAGAGGCAAGGTGTTGTTGGAGACGGAATACATGGATCAAATAAATGACATAGTGGAGATTCGCGTTGGACTATGTAAATATAACGTGCGAGTAATGGAATTTGAGCCGATGATTGCTGAAACGAGATGTCGACTTTGTATGGAGGAAACGGACTCGGAACAAGATGGGGAGGAGGAAGCAATGTTGGAAAAAAAGAGAGGGGGAGAAGAAGCAAAAAGACATTTCGCAAGAACATGCAGGGCATATAATCTCGAATCAGGTAATAATGAAGGAGGGTGAAGTTAGTTCTTCAAAAATGGAGCAGTCTCAGGAAGTATCGACACAATCCGGCTGGATGTCAGATGCGGATATTGGGGTGATTCAACGAGAGAGAGAGGTGATGGGGGATGTGCGGGGGAGAATGGAGGGACAAGACATATGCTTGTTTGAATGTCCAATTAATGTGGAAGAGGGAGAGAATTTGGAATTGATGCACGCGGTCCAGGTTGAGGTGCTGGAACAGGGACACGTAACCAACTCGGGGGTGCTACAACCGGTGGGTGCAGGGTCACTAGGGGCGAGAGTAGTTGAGTCCAATTGGGATTCTACAATTTGTGCGGAAAAGGAAGTGTGGCATAATGCAAATTCTGGACAGTGCGAGAGGGGGAGGGGAGTTAACGCTGCACGTCAATTTTCTAGCGTAGCAGCAGCAGGGCTACAATATTTGGCTGAAGCGAAGGAGACATTAAACTTATGTAAATTGATTGGGGTAGAGACCATTGGAAACGAAGAGAAGATTGTGAAGGATATTGCCGGCTTATTGCAACGGCAAGATAATCGGCAATAGATTATACAAGGATGAAGGTATTGTCGTGGAATATTCGGGGGTTGGGAACGGGTTCGAAGTGTAGAGCGGTGCAACGGATCGTACGACAACACCAAGTGGAGATGGTATTTCTACAGGAAACGAAATTAGAGTTGATCACGGAACAAATTGTAAAGAAGGTGTGGCATTCGGATAATTTTGTGTTCGTATTTGCGCCGGCGGTGGGTCGATCAGGGGGTTTATTAGTGGTTTGGGAGGCAACGAGGTTTCAATTGGATAAGATGGAAGTGCAGCAACAATATATAACTTTATGGGGCAGATGGATTATGGACGATTGGAAATGTGGGATGATGAACATCTATGCGCCATGTTCAATTGATGGTCAGCGTGTGCTATGGGAAAACATTGTAAGTGAATCACATAAAATTGTCGTACCTTGGTGTGTCGCGGGAGATTTTAATGTGGTCAAGACAATGGAGGAGCGGCGATGTTGCTACGGATCTCAACAAGGTATGACGGCCTTTGTGTCTTTTATTGAGGAGTCGGGTTTGATCGATGTAAAGGTAGTGGGTAAGTGTTTCACTTGGTTTGGATCGGGTAATAAATGTAGCCGATTGGATCGCTTTTTGATTAGCGAAGAATGGATAGATAAATTTGTGGGGTTGAGGCAATATACTTTGTGCAAGAGTGTATCGGACCATGCGGCAATTAAACTCGCGTGTGAGGAAGTGAATTGGGGACATCGCCCGTTTCGGTTTTTGAATTGTTGGTTGGAGAAGAAAGTTTACGTACAAGATATGGCGCACGAATGGGAGAAATTAACGCGGAAACAACCCAATGGACAACAACTAACATTGCTGGAAAAATTAGATGGTTTGCGTCAGTTTTTGAGGATTTGGAACCGAAATTCCTTTGGAAGTGTGGAGCAGAAAATTGAATCGACTTCCTTGTTAATTGACGAAATGGATGGAAGGCTGGGGAGTAGGGAATTATCCGAGGGAGAATTGGTTGAGAGGAGAAAACTTCAGGGGGAATTATGGAAGTTATTGCGATTTCGAGAATCCATTTGGCGACAAAAAGCGCGAGTAACTTGGTTGAAAGAGGGTGATTTGAACACGAGTTTTTTTCAACGTACAGCGAAAATTAGAGGAATGAGGAACAGTATTGAGGGGTTATGGGTGAGGGGACGGTGGATATCGAAGCCGGATCGCTTAAAAAGATGTGTAGCGGAGGAATTCAGAAGGCATTTTGCAAGGCGACAACAATGTGGTTCATTGGGGGTGCCGCTGCTTAGACTGGCTCTTGATCCAGCTCAAGCTCAATCTCTCGAAGTGCCGTTTAGTGAAGAAGAGATCCGGCTGGCAGTGTGGGGTTGTGATGGGTGTAAAGCGCCGGGACCGGATGGATATACATTTGCATTTTATCGTAAGTGCTGGGATTTTGTTAAAGTGGATGTGTTGGGCTGTTTTAATGACTTTTACAGCACGGGCGTGTTGCCGAGGGGGAGTAATTATGCGCATATTGTTCTTATACCAAAGAAGGAGGGCGCATGTGAGGTTAGTGATTTTCGGCCGATTTGTTTGTTAAATTCAATTTATAAAATTTTCGCAAAAGTGTTGGCGGCTAGATTTCAGAAGGTGCTTGGTGATTTAATTAGTGACAATCAAACGGCTTTTATTAGAGGAAGGCAAATTATAGATGGAGTACTCCTTGTTAATGAAGTTGTACATTCGTTAAAAAAGGCGAAACAAGGCTCGGGAGGGGTTTTATTGAAATTAGATTTTGCCAAAGCATATGATTGCTTGAATTGGGATTTTTTGGATGATATTTTGGGAAGAATGGGGTGTGGACAGCGCTGGCGTAGATGGATGAGGGAATGTGTGACAACAACAAGGGTGGCTGTTTTAGTAAATGGTAGCGCAACGAAGTTCTTTCCGATGGAACGGGGTGTGAGGCAGGGTGATCCGTTATCGCCATTACTCTTTGTAGTGGTGGCCGAAACTCTACATTGCATTTTGACGAGAGCATTGATGAGTAATGTAATACAGGGCATTAAGGTGAATTCGGAAGTGTGCTTGACTCATCTACAATTTGCTGATGATACGTTGATGTTTTTGTATGGGTCTGTGGAGGAGGCGATACAGGTTAAACGTCTATTATTGGGGTTCCAATATGGCTCGGGACTTCAAATTAATTTCGATAAATCATGTGTCTATGCGATAGGGGTGGAAGAGGGTATGGTCACACAAATGGCGAGTGTGTTGGGTTGTACGGTGGGGAAGTTACCGTTTCGTTATTTGGGTATGCCTATTGGGGTGAATCCGAAGCGAAAGGCGATGTGGGAACCGGTGATTCAGAAGGTACGTACTAAATTGGCGGGATGGAAGAAACGCTCCCTATCATTTGCAGCGAGGTTTTTGTTGGTTAATGCAGTGCTGGCATCATTGCCAGTTTATTACATGAGTATCTTTGCGGCACCGAAGGGGATTATTGCGAAAATTGATCAAATTCGTCGTAACTTTCTATGGAGGGATGTTGACTTGAAGCGAAAAATGAGTCGAGTTAATTGGGAGCGTGTGTGTAGACCGAAAAAGTTTGGAGGTTTAGGGGTGGTGAATTTGGAATTACGTAATTTAGCACTTTTGGCTAAATGGACTTGGAGATATGCGAAAGATACTAATGCGCTATGGCGTGAATTAATTAAATCTAAGTATGGGGAACAAGTGCAGTCGTGACGAATTAATTTTGAACATACACATAGAATGTCTCCAATTTGGAAGCATATTGCGTTAATAGCGACACATGAAAGGTTGGCGGGGATGTTGGATTTTGTTAATTTTTATTGGATAGTGGGAGACGGGAGTAGTGTGTTGTTTTGGCTAGATATTTGGTGCGGAGGGCAGCCTTTGAAACTGAAATTTCCGCGTTTGTATCGGTTGTCAAACAACAAACATGGCAATGTGAAGGCCTATTCAAGAGGGGGTTGTTTCGAGCATGGTGATTGGGTGAATTTTTTTGTGCGACGCTTGAGGGGATTTGAGCAGCAGATGTTGGAGACGCTGGTGACACTGTTGAAGGGTTGGGAAGTACGCGAGGGTTATAGGGATAGGCTTATATGGTGTCCGAACTCGCGGGGTGAATTTTCAACGAAGGAATTAATGAAATTAATGACGGGTTTTGGTATGGATGAGAGTGACATGGAGGCGTTTTTGGTTTGGAAAATTGACGTACCACCGAAAGTGCAATGTTTCATATGGTTTGCGTTGATTGATCGCTTGCCGACTCTTTGTTTTTTGCGCGAGCGAGGAGTACATTTAGGGGAGAATGCCGTGCGTTGTGTGTGGTGTGCGGAAGGGGAGGATGAGTCGACACATATCTTATTGCATTGTGATTACGTACAAGGTATTTGGGACTGTTTTTTACAATGGTGGGGGTGGAATTGATTAGGCCGAAGACGATTCAAGAATTTATTGGCCAATGCTATGAAGGAGTGTTTCGGGGTTTGACACGTCGGTGGTGGATTGCGAGGTGTGCGGCATTGTTATGGTCCGTGTGGTTGGCGCAGAATGATGTGATATTTAGGCAGCGGAAATTGGGAGCGCAGGAGGTATTGTTTTTAATTAAGATGCGAGCGCTACATTGGGTGAGAGTAACAAAGGAGAGCCAAATGGTGGATGAGGCGACATGGTGGAGGGGCCCGAGACAGTGCGTTCCGGCGGGGGAGGGGACGCGAGTGAGGCCAACAATTTTTTGGGAACCGCCTTGCGTAGGATTGGTGAAATTTAATGTGGATGGGGCGGCGAAGGGTAAACCGGGGCTTGCAGGTTGCGGGGGAGTTTTACGTGATGATAAGGGGCGAATACTAGCTCTTTTTTCAGGGCCTTTAGGTATCATGGATTCCAATGAAGCGGAAGTATGTGCGATTGCGATAGCTTTGGGGTTCCTTGTGGAGTTGCATTGTAATGGGGTTGGAGTAATTATTGAATCCGACTCAATGGTGGCGTTGTCGTGGGTGGAGAATCAGACGATGCGACCATGGAGACTTTGGAAATGGTTTCGTTTAATTGATGATGCGTGCAATTTATTATCGAGGGTGTGCTTCCGACGTGTCTTTCGGGAATCGAATGCTATTGCGGATGTGTTGGCAAAGGGGGGGTGACTTTGGTGGAATGGTACAAGGTGAGTTACTGAGCGATTGAACATGGCTAGGGGTGATAGGGGGCTGGTTTTGGTGGGGTTTGTGTGCTGTGGGATAGAAGGGGAGTTGAGGTGGGATTTGGAGAGTGTGATCTATGGATTGCGTGCATGCATGCAGGGGGAGAGTCTTAATTGGGACCAGTATGGCAGGGTGGTGTGGTTGAAGTAGGATGGCGTATTGTGCTTTCTCACACAATCACTGGGCAGTGGGAGGTAGAGGTTTGCGGTGTGTTGGTTCGAGGGTGTTGGGGAGTGCGATAGTAGGCAGTTTTTGCTTAGGAATTGCGCTATTTTTTCGGATGTTTTTATGGGTGTTGTTTCGTGTTAAAACATTTACATGTCGTACTCTTTTCCTCCATTAGGATTTAGGGAGGTTTTTAACGAGGCACATGTAAATGTCATATGAATGTATGATTTCTGCTTAATAAAATCATACTTTTCGGATAAAAAAAAACAAGAAATAAGATGAACACGAATTTTATATGAAAAGTCCTAGACGAAAAGAAAACGAGTAGTGAAAAAGGAATTTATTACAGTCAAAATTGCGGACATAAATTTTCAAGTGGATTTAGAAAAATTAAAGATAAAAAATTTGACAATTAATAACTTTGTCTATTAAAAAATGAGACTTTAAAATAATTTAAATTTTGTAATACTATTTTTTAAACCAAAATAATTTGAAATACTAAAGAATTTAATTAAGAGCACACAACCATCCTTTACTTCATTTTTGTATTATTTTTAATTTTTACTTAAGTTTTACCGCTTTAAATTCTATATGGAGGGTGATTCTATAAAACGACTTTTAAATGACAACTAAATGACGGCAAACATGTTAACCTGGTCAGTTTTTGAACATAATTTCTTATAAAGCTTGTACTTAATTTGTTACAAAAAATGTAAGAAAACGTTATATACACAATTCCTTATAAAGTAACAAATTGAGTACAAAATCGAATTCTTTACAAAAACTGTAAGAAATTAGGTATATACTCAATTCCTTATGATTTTTTAGTTGGGGTAAAGTTGCTCAAGCCTTTGTAAGAAATTGTGTTTGTACTCAATTTCTTACAAGAATGCACAATTTTGTACAAAATAGGTAAGGAATTGTGTTCGTACACAATTTCTTACCCAATATACCTAATTTCTTACTAAAATCGTAAGGAATTGGGTATATACCCAATTCCTTACGATTTTTTAGTTGGGGTAAAGTTGCTCAAACTTTTGTAAGAAATTGTGTTTATACTCAATTTCTTACAAGAATGCACAATTTGGTACAAAACAGGTAAGTAATTGTATTTGTACACAATTTCTTATCAAATATACCTAATTTCTTACTAAAATTGTAAGAAATTAGGTATATACTCAATTCTTTACGATTTTTTAGTTGGGTAAAGTTGCTCAAACTTCAATAAGAAATTGTGTTTGTACTCAATTTCTTACAAGAATGCACAATTTGGTACAAAATAGGCAAGGAATTGTATTTGTACACAATTTCTTACCCAATATACCTAATTTCTTACTAAAATTGTAAGAAATTAGGTATATGGCCAATTCCTTACGATTTTTTAGTTGGGGTAAAGTTGCTTAACCTTTGTAAGAAATTGTATCTGTACTCAATTTCTTACAAGAATGCACAATTTGGTACAAAATAGGTAATGAATTGTGTTTGTATACAATTTCTTACCAAATATACCTAATTTCTTACTGAAATTGTAAGAAATTAGGTATATACCTAATTCCTTACGATTTTTTCGTTAGGGTAAAGTTGCTCAAACCTTGGTAAGAAATTGTATTTGTACTCAATTTCTTACAAGAATGCACAATTTGGTACAAAATAGGTAAGGAATTGTGTTTCTACACAATCTCTTACCAAATATACCTAATTTCTTACTAAAATTATAAGAAATTAGGTATATACCCAATTCCTTATGATTTTTTAAGTTGGGGTAAAGTTGCTCTAACCTTTGTAAGAAATTGTGTTTGTACTCAATTTCTTACAAGAATGCACAATTTGGTACAAAATAGGTAAGGAATTGTGTTTCTACACAATTTCTTACCAAATATACCTAATTTCTTACTAAAATTATAAGAAATTAGGTATATACCCAATTCCTTATGATTTTTTAAGTTGGGGTAAAGTTGCTCTAACCTTTGTAAGAAATTGTGTTTGTACTCAATTTCTTACAAGAATGCACAATTTGGTACAAAATAGGTAAGGAATTGTGTTTGTACACAATTTCTTACCAAATATACCTAATTTCTTACTAAAATTGTAAGAAATTAGGTATATACCCAATTCCTTACGATTTTTTAAGTTGGGGTAAAGTTGCTCTAACCTTTGTAAGAAATTGTGTTTGTACTCAATTTCTTACAAAAATGCACAATTTGGTACAAAATAGGTAAGAAATTGTGTACAAACACAATTTCTTACCAAATATACCTAATTTCTTACGGCAATTGTAAGAAAGTAGGTATATACCCAATTCCTTACGAATTTTTTAGTTGGGGTAAAGTTGCTCAGACTTTTGTAAGAAATTGTGTACAAACACAATTCCTTACTACAATGCACAATTTGGTTCCGAAACTGGTGGTGTAGTTTCGATACCCAAAAGCAAGGTTGGCAATATATGAGATGTTGGGGTATCGGTGCTGGTCTGAAAGTATGGGGTTTCGGTGATTGTCTGAAAGTATGAGCAAAATTTTTTCATTCTAGTAGGTGGCATCGAAACCACTTATATGGGGTTTCAGTGCTGGTTTGACAGTATGGGCAAAATTTTCATTCCAGTAGGTAGCATCGAAACCACCTAAATTGGGTTTCGGTGCTGGTCTGAAAGTATGGGCAATTTTTTTTCATTTCAATAGGTGGCATTGAAACCAAAATATAAACATCCACTTGCCTTTTTAACTAAATTAGGTATATATCCAATGCTGCAAGAATGGCTATGGTCCAATTTGTGTACATTTGATACTACTAAATGTATACAGTACTGAAACCCCTAAAGATGATTTCGATACCACTAAAAGGAATCTGCCTTTTCAGTGTTATGTCTTTTCATTGTAATCACATGAACTGTTTACTGTTCATCATGTATAAAGCTGGTTTCGATACCCCGCAAAACGAATCAACCTTTTCAGTTTTGTGTCTTTTCACTAGAATCACATGAATCGTTTCATGTTCATCATGTATAAAGCTGGTTTCGATACCCCATCACAAATCAACCTTTTCAGTTTTGTGTCTTTTCACTAGAATCACATGAAGTTTCATGTTCATCATGTATAAAGCTGGTTTCGATACCCCCAGCACGAATCAACCTTTTCATTTTCTTGTATTTTCACTAGAATCACATGAACCATTTCATGTTCATGTACCTTCGATGAACAGACATTGTGCCTTCTCACTTTCCCTCCTTAGTTTTCACTTTCCCTCCCAACTGAAATTCCCTATGTATTAACAACTATTCTCTTTACTCTTTACAACATCTTCTACTTAATATACTCAACCTTCATTCTGAAATTAGTTCTCCTTCACCATATTCTATTCAATATATTCAGATACAATGAGTTCAAGCAGAGCTTCTAGTCACAATCCTCAGCCATTTGCAAAGAGGAAACTTGATTTCGACTCAGAATCAAACAACGATGATGATGTCTATTTTGATTCTGATGAAGAGGAGGAACAAAGCCATGAGACACTGAAAACAAGCAGATGGTTCAAAAAGTTTTTCGAGACCTTCGATAAAATGAACACAATCAATGACCCTTCTACTCAATGGCAGTGTCCAGCATGTCAAGGAGGTCCTGGTGCCACTCACAGGTTTTTTGGCCTTCAGTCCCTAGTGACACATGCCAAAACCAAAGGCGGACCAAAGCTCAAACTTCATCGCCAACTTGCTCAGCTATTGGACGAGGAATTGCGTAGAAGGGGGTACTTCGGTTGTTCCTCAAGGTCAAGCTTATAGGGAATGGAGCGGTTTGAGAGATGATCAGAATGATGCTAATATTGTCTCTCTCTCCCCCCCCCCCCCCCCACCTTCAAACAATGAGGAAGAGGATCACCAAATACTCTGGCCACCCATGGTGATGATAATGAACACAAGGCTTCATCAAGATGCAAATGGGAAGGTAGTTATATAACTTTTGAATTCTGTTTTCATGAATATTAAAATTCCTTAACTTGTAATGTCTTGAATGTTCTATTTCAGGTCCTATGATAATGTTGTTAAGGCTCGCCATTCTTACGGTCCTCAAAGCCATCGTGGAATGAGCCTTCTAATTTTTGAGAGCACGTCAAGAGGTTATTTCGATGCTCAACGTCTGTATACCCATTTTGTTGCCCAAGGTTTCGATAGAGAGGCTTAGGAACGTTGTCACGGCTTCGTGTATGGTCCAACCAGATAACGCCAACTTTATGGTTATATGGCTGCCAAAGAAGACATCGACAACTTCAAATTCCATTCTCAAGGTTTTCTCTATCATTTTCTTCTTTTATACAAGATGCACTTATGCTCATATTTATGCATACATATTTTGTTCATTAGGCAACTATAGGGTCAAATTTTAGATGCGATCATATGCAGAGATGGTTGGTCAGCACAGTTCACAACGAGAGGCTGGTCCAAGTGCCATGGGTGGCAGAGGGAATGAAGGTCGTTTCCCTGGCCATGGATGAGGATTAAGGAGGCGGTATTCTTTTAGTTTCATTTTTTCTATTTCAATATGTAATTGAAGCACTTGGGACTTCAGTTTTTTTGTTTCCTAAATATATTTCATCCTTAATTTTAATATGATCCTTCTGTCTTTCTCCAAATGTTAATTTTCAACTAATAAGGGGTTTCTTGAAGACCATCAAATATTTTCGTATCTGCCAAACCAACACCGAAACCACAAAATGGTGGTTTCGATGTCGCCTTCCATGTCATCAATTTTTTCCCATTTTGTATTTGTGTATATACATAAATCCTTGTAACACCTATACGAAAGCATATTTTGTAAGTAAATTGTGTAAGTACACAATTCCTTACAACAAGATCCATTCTCACCCTAACAAAATTAAACATACGCCTCATTTCTGCTCAACAAGCACCGAAACCCAATATAGGTGGTTTTCGATGCCACATAAAAGACTTTAACTTTTGTCAATTCTGCCAAACCAGCACCGACACCACATATAGGTGGTTTCGATGCCCCGTATAAAACTTGTACCAAAGTATGTTTTTTTGTAACAAAATGTGTATGTACACATTTCCTTACAAGTACATGAGCCATTTTGAACCTTGAAGAAATTGTGTAATAAATAAAGTATATACCATTTTCTCTTACAAAGTTATACCATTTGCTACTAATATGTGTATATACAGAAATCATTATAAAACTTGTACCAAAGTATGCTTCTGGGTAAGAAATTGTGTATGTACACAATTCCTTACAACTACATGAGCCATTTTGAACCTTCGTGAAACAATGTAATAAAAAAGGTATATACCGTTTTCTCTTACAAATTTTTTTCATTCCATTAGGTGACATCGAAACCAAACCACCTATATGGGGTTTCGGTGCTGGTTTGACAGTATGGGCAAAATTTACATTCTAGTCGGTAGCATCAAAACCACCTATATGGGGTTTCGATGTTGATCTGAAAGTATGGGCAAAATTTTCATTCTAGTAGGTGGCATCAGAACCATCTGTATAGGGTTTCGGTGCTGGTTTAGGGTTCTTTATAAATTTTGGCAAGGTTTGTTGTTTGTGTATAAGATTATAAAATAATCATATACTAAGGAGCAATTATTAGAATGAGAAACAAAATATTACAATTACATTTGAACATATAATGACATATGTACAATTTGAAACGTTTAAGAATAAGAAACAAATTATTACATTGAGATTTGAACATATTTAACAATGTTTGTTGTATTTACACAATTAAAGAACACTAACAAACATATAATACAGATTAGATCTGTCGAATGGGCAAATTTTTGAAGAATCGACAATCATGATGACATACAGACAATCAACTAAAAGATGATGCTTGACATACTCTTGAACATTGTCTGTTGCGGCCAAGTTTTCTAAATAGACCCGAATGGAACCACCTTTTTCTATGATCAAATGCAAGTACATTAATTAGATAATTAGCTTTGAGTTGAAGAAAATGATCCAACTTTATAATGAAGATGCTTAAGGTCAGAGGTTTTACCTAATGCTTTATCAGTTCTCTGATCTTGTTCCTTGTAGGATTTAGGACATATGTAGGTGTTCTCTTAAAACATGAACATAATCGAAAACATAATTAGTTTAAAAAAGATTCATTGATTATATGGCCAAAAGTAAGAAGAAATAGGTTGAGTTATTTACTAACCGAATTATTAATCATTTTAGCTGTTGAGTCGTCAACCACCAATATGTTTCTTTCATTATAGTCAGGCATTACAGCCCACACACGGCTTAGATTTTTGACAAATATATTTGGGCTTGAGGGATGTTCATCGCACATATTCTGATCCTGCATAATTGAAACGAATTCCTTCAAATTTTGTAGAAATTTTTAAAGATGCTTTGAAGAAAAGCAGACAGAATTTACCCAAATGAAGGCAAAGTGTTGTTTAAGACCACTGACTCTCCAAAGTGCCCAGTTAAGGTTTTGTCTGCAATGATGACCAATATAAGACAAAACCAATATTCGTAAAAGATTGGTTAATTCAATTGATTTAGGTTGGTGGTAGAGGTCCACATTACTTTTTTCTTGAAGACCAAATAGCCACTTTATACGCATTAAAACAAAAATCCAAAAAGTCGACATCACCAGGTCGTAGTTGCACACCTGCAAACGTTAAAAAACATTTCAACATAAGTTCTTCACTATTGAATAACATTAAAGCATGTAATATTTAATAAGTTCTAATGTACTACAACTTCTACCCAATTCATATATAATCTTAAATGTACGTTATTTAACAAGAGTTTATTAAAAAATAGTACAAATGATTAACGTTCTAAACGAACGTAACCCAAATCATCCATCCGTTTAAAAATCAAACTAAACCATTCGATTCATATTACAGATAACTGAAGTTCAAGTTATTTTCATGCGCCTACTAAAACCAACCGAGGCTCAAAATCGCCACTGTGTGCAAACGCGCACTTATTTCATATTTCTCGTTTCACCCCTACTCGACTCACTTTCCCACTAACCTTTTGTTGAGTGGATCGAAAGATCGATATTTACCAAGAGGGGGGTGAATTGGAAATTTAAAGGTTTGTGGTGGAAATTGGCAAATAAAAAATTGATGGACAAGAGATTTAGAGTGGTTCAAGTTCCAAATGAACTCTACATCCACTACCTTAGCCTCACTAAGGATTTGCAACAATTTCACTAAATTGATCTTCCCCTTTTCTAGGACAAGGAGGCAACCCTTTACAATTTCGGTTGATTTTTCTACCCAAAAATCAACCCAACCCTCACACAAGTGAACAAAGGAATTTGAAGGCTAATAAGGTATCTCTCAATACAAATGATAGCCCCAATACAAGCACTCAACCCAATTTGATAAAATATGAATGAAGATTACAAATTGGGATTTCTACACAAAATGGGATTTTTGCACAATTGCTTGATTTTGATGTTTGGATGTTTGCTTTTGGATCAATAGTTGTTGTTGATGCTTTTGGATGTCTCTTTTATACCTTCTCATTGATTTCTAGCCGTTTGGGTGGTTGGGAACATAAATGGAGCCGTTGGAACCCTCTCTTGCCACCATAAATGCAGTCTGCACCAACCCGTTTCGGAACACGGGGTACCTGTTTCGGAACGGACTAAAATAGAAAGAGCCGTTGGGGTGCATTTAAGAGCCCGTTTCGGAACGATTTTGCCACTATCAAGGGTCGTTTCGGAACGGTCTTAGCCCGTTTCGAAACGCCTTAACTACTTTCAGAAAATCAGTTAAAAACACATAACAGTCATATTTTTTAAATTCAACTTAAGACCTGTTTCGAAACGACATGAATCCGTTTCGAAACGAAATTACTACTGTCAAGGATCGTTTCGGAACGAGCTTGATCCGTTTCGAAACACCCCTTTTATATTAAAGAAATCAGCAAATATTTGAGACCGTTAGCCCTTTTCAAATCAAATATGAAGAACAGTTTCGAAACGAGTGCTACCGTTTTGAAACGAGTTAAAGTGTTTCGATACGCGTTTCGGAACGGTGGTCGACAATGATGAAATCATTTCGAAACGCCTGAGGGCCGTTTCGAAACAGTGTCTTGAAAATCACTGTTTTTGGCTTGAAACACTTAGAAAAAATATTTGAAAAGCATGTTTTTAACTTGGGCATAATCTTAAACTTATTTAGGGATATTTTGAGGACTTAAAATTCGTTTTGACATTTTCAATTTAGTCCTTAGGTTTTTAGTTATATCAAAATTAAAATACTTGTTTCACAATCTCCCCCTTTTTGATATAACAAAACCAAAGTTAGAATTTTTTGAGAATTTTGAAAGTTTTGAAAATATTCTAACTCCCCCTTAATTTAAGATAGGTTTTTAAAGTTAAAAGACATTTTTGATTTGAAATCCAAGTTGTAAACCTTTAAAAACCTTTTAAAATTTAAAACGAATTTTAGTGGCTCTTAAATTTCTTCTCCCCCTTTTTGTTAGATCAAAAAGAACAATAAAAGCTCATAGAGAAGATAAAGGATTAGTACCAATAAGCAATAATAAGCAACCATAATATTAATTCATAATCAAAATATCCAAAACATAAATCAAACATTAAGTTCAACATAAAATCCCAAAATAAAAAGCCATAAGCATAGGTCCTAAAACATGAGAAAACAAAAAGATGCAATCTTATTCCTAAAATGCATAGATAATATGATATGATATGGTATGAAGATCCTAGGCCTCGTCATCATCATCTGAAGTATCATCATCGCTCTTGGCTTGAGAACGGTGAAACTTCGTCCATTGCCCATAAAGCGTAGAGAAGGATATGTCCAAGTTGGAATGAGAAGTCTCAAGAGTAAGAAGGCGATCCTTGACATTCTTCAAACGATTGCCCATAGTTTCAAAGCCCGAAGCAATGCTAGTGTCCAAAGCATTCATCCGAGTGTCCAAAGCATTGAACCGCTCGGTAAGGAAAGCCGTGAGGGCGTCATTGTTTGCAACTTGAACTTGCGGTGAAGGAGCAACGGGAGGAGGATCCGCTTCTCTATCAACTCTTTCCCAAACACCATTCACATATGTGAACCCGGACTTGCGAAGGGATGACTCACCAATCTTGGTCTTGCGAGGGACCGGAGAGTCGTAGGTACAATCAATGCCAAGATCATGAAATAGGGCGCTCAAGACAATGCCATATGTAAAAGACTTCAACTCATTTGTGTCAATAAGCTTGATATTATTGACTATCTCCGCAAAAATTATCTTAGGCACATTTGGGCGCTCACCCTTACGGAAACACTCTAGCCAAAAATGATCAGTGTGACGGATATGAGAGTATTTACCTCCGGAAGGACGAATAAACCAAGAAACCATCAAGTGAAGAACTCGATCGTGCACATCCAAATAAAGTGCCTTACCGGTGAAAGAGCCAAAGTGGCGTTCATCCTCAAGACCCTCATCCTTAAGTTTAAGAGCAGACTCCAAAAGAGCAACATTAACAACAAACTTTCTGCCTAATAAGGATGATTCAATTCCTATAATCTCGGTTTTGGTCTCATCATAAATAAAACGAGCATTAGAGTAAAAGATGAGTACCATGTTTTTGTAGCAAACATCCGGAATGCTCAAGAAATACATGAGATTCCACTCATCCAAACGAGCGAGATATCGGAAAAGGAATCGCTCGGAATTGAGGAACTCAAGATCAATGACACGTTCTTTACGAACCGCGAAATCCTTGACATAAGAGAATCGAGCACGTGCCTCCAGATTTTTAAGGGATTTCTGAAAAAGCATAGTGAGATTCGGACGAATGCTCGAATCACCGGATTGAACGGCTTTGCGCTTCTTGTTAGCTTGATCCGCCATCTAAAAACATTAAGCAAGTGTTTTAAAATTAAGTGTATGCATTGATATTTAAAATCAATCCAATAATAAATCCCACTTAGGTTTTTGAAAACAAAATTAAAATAAAAAAAAACAGATTTAAAAAAAAATACGACTGAAAAATTTTATATTCGAATAAAAAATTTTGAGATTTGAATTTTTTTTACAAGATAGTGAAAACCCACAACAAAAAACATATAAAGTATACAAAAATAAAATTTTCTAACCTAAGATTCGAACATAAATTGAAAGAAAAAGAAAAATAGAAAAATTACCTTAGTTTGGGATTTTGGATGATTTGATTAAAATCCTTGCACAAGATTGATGAAACTTGCTTAGACTTAAGTTGTAGAGTAAAACCCCTCACAATTTTGTGAAAATCAAAGAGTTTGAGAGGGTATTTATAGGGAGAGAGGCGGTTTAGGGTTTTAAGAGTTTGATATAAAGTTAACTTTATCATTAAAAGCCCTAATTTAAAGCAGTCTGCGATGCCGTTTCGGAACGGTCAAGACTGTTTCGGAACGGGCGGCTAGGGTTTTGACCATTTTAAGACCATAAGCTAACCGTTTCGATACGGTGTTGACTGTATTGAAACCCCTTTGACCCGTATCGAAACTCGTTTCGATACACCCCTTGGCAGTAGCAAAAACGTTTCGGAACGCCTTTGAGGCGTTTCGAAACGCCCTTCTCTCAGAGCTGGATTTAAGGTATCCGTATCGAAACAGGGTCACCCGTTTCGATACACCTGGGCCTGGAAGTGCAGATGAGGCTCTAAAAGTGCATAAAAATGAAGTTTTAAGAGGCCTAACATGCATAAATGTCATGAATGAGCAGGCAAAACATATTTAAGCATAAACATACTCCCCCTAACTATAAGCATGGATGAAATTAGGAGTTTAAACACATAAACATGGCATTTCACAAGATCAAGCATATTTAAGCACAAAAGAGGTCCTAAAAGGTCAAGATAGGCTAGCTAGACCTAACTCTCTCCTAAGGGACCAAAAACGCTCTTTGTCTAAGGGTTTTGTAAATATGTCCGCTAATTGATTCAAGGTGTCTACGTACTCTATAACCACATCTTCCTTAAGGACATGATCTCTAATGAAATGATGCCTTATTTCTATATGTTTGGTTCTAGAGTGTTGGATGGGATTTTTTGTTAAACAAATAGCACTAGTGTTGTCACATTTTAGGGGTATGGTTTCAACTTTAATTCCATAATCTAAGAGTTGTTGCTTCATCCAAAGGACTTGAGCACAACAACTCCCTAAGGATATGTACTCGACTTCGGTGGTAGATAAGGCTACACTATTTTGTTTCTTAGAGAACCAAGATATGAGCATACTACCTAAGAATTGGCAAGTTCTCGAAGTACTTTTCCTATCAATTTTGCAGCCCCCATAATCTGCATCCGAGTAAGCATGAAGGTTGAAGGTAGAGTCTCTAGGATACCAAAGGCCTAAACAAGGAGTGTCTCTAAGGTATCTAAAGATTCTCTTAACGGCTATAAGGTGAGACTCTCTAGGACTAGCTTGAAACCTGGCACACAAGCAAACACTAAACAAGATATCCGGTCTACTTGCGGTAAGGTAAAGCAAAGATCCAATCATGGAACGATAAAGCTTAGAGTCAACACACTTACCTCCTTCATCTTTGTCAAGCTTTGTAGATGAGCTCATAGGAGTTGCTTGAGGCTTTGCATTCTCCAAGCCAAAATTCTTGAGCATATCCTTTATGTATTTTGCTTGGTTGATGAAGGTGCCATCCTTCTTTTGCTTGATTTGGAGTCCCAAAAAGAATGAGAGCTCCCCCATCATGCTCATCTCAAATTCACCTTGCATTAACTTAGCAAACTCTTGACAATGACATTCATTAGTAGAACCAAAAATAATATCATCATCATAAATTTGAACTACTAAGATGTCATTTTTATACATTTTTATGAAAAGTGTAGTGTCCACCTTACCTTTTTCAAATCCTTTTTCAATCAAAAAATTTGAAAGCCTTTCATACCAAGCTCTAGGAGCTTGTTTTAAACCATAAAGAGCTTTGGTAAGTTTGAAAACATGATTTGGAAATTTTGAATCTTCAAAACCCGGTGGTTGTTCCACATACACTTCTTCATTTATAAAACCATTTAAAAATGCGCTTTTAACATCCATATACCTCTTGTAACTCATCATATGCATCATTTAACTCTTCATATGAAAAATCTAAAGTAGATGAGTTAGAGGTTACCAAGGAGGAATCTTCCTCAAGTGCCATGAGACAAAGGTTAGCCACTTCTTGTTCGTCATCCTCCGATGACTCCTCATCACTCCAAGTAGCAAGTTTGGCTTTGAGCTTTTTCCTCTTCTCAAAGCCCTTCTTCTTGAGTTGAGGGCACTCCGAACGTATGTGGCCGGGTTGTTTGCACTCAAAGCAAATGATTGGATCCTTTTCATATTCCTTGTTCTTGCTTTTGAAGTCCATCTTCCTTTGGATTTTTCTTCCCCGGTTGGACCTCATAAAGCGTGAGGATCGTTTGGCTATCATAGCCAATTCTTCAAGTTCATCCTCCTCACAAGATGAGCTCTCATCATGTTGTGAAGCTTTAGCCTTGAGAGCTATTCCCATCTTCTTCTTCTTCTCAACTTAAAGCTTCTCTACCCTTTTCTCTTCTTTCTTCTTCTCATCTTCCCTTCCTTGCTTCATGATCTCATGAGTAAGGAGAGAACCCACAAGCTCATCAAGCTTTAATGTCTTCAAGTTCTTTGCTTCGATGATAGCGGTTCTCTTCCCATCCCAAGATTCGGGAAGTGAATAGAGTAGCTTCCGGACAAGCTTGTCTTCCGGTATGATCTCTCCATAGCCCTTTAAACCATTGACAATCATGGAGAATTGATCAAACATCTTTGACACCGTCTCATCGGGCTCCCTCTTGAAGTTTTCATAACTAAGATTGAGAAGTCCAATCTTAGTTTCTTTGACATCATTGGTGCCTTCATAAGTGGTCTCAAGAGTGTCCCACACTTCCTTGGCACTCTCAATTGATGAGACCTTTGAGTAGATGTCCAGACCGAAAGCACAAAATAGCATGTGGAGAGCTTTATCATTTACTTGAATCTTTTTCCTCTCCTCTTCACTCATTTCGGCTTTCTTCTTCAACACCATCTTGCCTTCACCGTCTTGTTTCCATGGAATGTATGGCCCATCTTCAATGACATCCCATACAAGATAGTCCCTAGACTTGATGAATAGACGCATTTTATTCTTCCAAAAAGAATAATTGTCACCATTGAAGAAAGGAGGCTTTGTGGTCGATTGTGACTCGTACATGCCGGAACCGGAGGTTGAAGTCATCTCTTGATATTTTGATGATCACACTCTTCCAAGGATCTCCTCTTGTGGTTGTTAATCCTCAAAGAGTTAAGCTCTGATATCAATTGTTGAGTGGATCGAAAGATCGATATTTACCAAGAGGGGGTGAATTAGAAATTTAAAGGTTTGTGGTGGAAATTGGCAAATAAAAAATTGATGGACAAGAGATTTAGAGTGGTTCAAGTTCCAAATGAACTCTACATCCACTACCTTAGCCTCACTAAGGATTTGCAACAATTTCACTAAATTGATCTTCCCCTTTTCTAGGACAAGGAGGCAACCTTTTACAATTTCGGTTGATTTTTCTACCCAAAATCAACCCAACCCTCACACAAGTGAACAAAGGAATTTGAAGGCTAATAAGGTATCTCTCAATACAAATGATAGCCCCAATACAAGCACTCAACCCAATTTGATAAAATATGAATGAAGATTACAAATTGGGATTTCTACACAAAATGGGATTTTTGCACAATTGCTTGATTTTGATGTTTGGATGTTTGCTTTTGGATCAATAGTTGTTGCTGATGCTTTTGGATGTCTCTTTTATACATTCTCATTGATTTCTAGCCGTTTGGGTGGTTGGGAACATAAATGGAGCCGTTGGAACCCTCTCTTGCCACCATAAATGTAGTCTGCACCAACCCGTTTCGGAACACGGGGTACCTGTTTCGGAACGGACTAAAATAGAAAGAGCCGTTGGGGTGCATTTAAGAGCCCGTTACGAAACGCCTTAGGGCCGTTTCGGAACGATTTTTCCACTGTCAAGGGTCGTTTCGGAACGGTCTTAGCCCGTTTCGAAACGCCTTAACTACTTTCAGAAAATCAGTTAAAAACACATAACGGTCATATTTTTTAAATTCAACTTAAGACCTGTTTCGAAACGACATGAATCCGTTTTGAACGAAATTGCTACTGTCAAGGGTCGTTTCGGAACGAGCTTGATCCGTTTCGAAACACCCCTTTTATATTAAAGAAATCAGCAAATATTTGAAACCGTTAGCCCTTTTCAAATCAAATATGAAGAACAGTTTCGAAACGAGTGCTACCGTTTCGAAACGAGTTAAAGTGTTTCGATACGCGTTTCGGAACGGTGGTCGACAGTGATGAAATCGTTTCGAAACGCCTGAAAGCCGTTTCGAAACAGTGTCTTGAAAATCACTGTTTTTGGCTTGAAACACTTAGAAAAAATATTTGAAAAGCATGTTTTTAACTTGGGCATAATCTTAAACTTATTTAGGGATATTTTGAGGACTTAAAATTCGTTTTGACATTTTCAATTTAGTCCTTAGGTTTTTAGTTATATCAAAATTAAAATACTTGTTTCACACCTTTGACTTTGCTTCGACAATTGGGTTTCCCTACAAGTTGACTACAAATATATCAACAAAAACTACCTCGTACACTCAATTAATGCAACGTTAACCACAACTATTAAATTTATACTCATCGTACCTTTTTCTTTGTAAATAGTGATATTGGGTCAATCTTTGGGTAGAGAGATTGACCTATTTGTAAGGTTTCCTCCTTAGCCGAGAAAAGGGGACGAATTCAAGTTAGTGAGTTGTTAAAATCCTCTGTAGGGTGCTGAGGTAGTGGATGTAGAGCTTATTCGAAGCTTAAACCACTCTAAAATCGCCTTGTCTTCATTTTTAAATTATCTATTTGCACCTTTTAATTTTTATTCCACCAATTCACCCCTCTTGATTTTTAGCCATCTTTTGATCAACTCAAAAAAAACGATTCCTCCCATGGTGACTCCCCGTAGGTAACTCAATCTTTGATGGAATCCTTTATCAATATCATTGTTTTCCCGGTGCAAGGCTTCTAAAAGTGAAAGACGTCTCAACTCGTCTCAAGCACTTATCTTAAACTCAGCATGATAACTCGCACCGAAAAATATTACAGCTCCCACTAACTCGGTTAACGCAATAGAGTCTCTTACTCAAAACAATATCGCGTTTGGAAACACGTTATTTGTACACTCACTAGGATCTGTCATCACGTGAAATCTCACCAAGGGATAAGGTTCCATCACAAAACTTGGATCTCGTACCAAAAGGTAGCATGTACGCACCATAGTGTCGTACGACCCAAACCACAATCAATCCAAGTAGACTTTTCCACATGGATTTCTCCTTTATCGAAAAATAAGCGAACGATACTTACCAAGAAACATACCATTATTCAAAACTAACCCCATCGAAGATGTGCACTCGCAAATCCTTTATAAACTCTACGGTCATTCTATTTAATTCCACTAAGAAGATCTCAAAGCATCCCAATCAAATCTGAAGATCTCGATAGTTGACTCCCGACTCATGGCAAGTCAAACCCTCATCAACGAACGCAACTTACTTTTCCTTATTGTCTTCCAATATATACAAAAATAGTTGGTACAAACTATTGCGCCCAGAATTTACCATATATTGACCATTGTACTATACGAGAAGGATCTCTTACCTCGATATATCATTCTTCTGAAACACACACTCAACATGATCTCAAGGTCTACCTAAAATCGTCGAACCTAAATTCAACCACAACATTGTACCCACTTTGTTAGAATTAGTTTCTATTTCTCACAACTTTCAGAGCCCTACAATCTTCAACTCACAGCTTAACAAATAAAACACACGGGTACCAGTATCGACCGATCAGTACCGACATTAGAAGAATCAAGCATCGGTTTCCCTACACACATCTATCACTTGCAATCATCGATCGATTCACTTGAGTAGCATGATACTCTAACTCGAATCATACTCCAAGCAATCTATCACCCATCAAGTTCACTTAGGTGTCGATCAATTACACGATCTATGGTTCTCAATTATTTCAGATTGCGTCGTTGCCCCAAATCTCCATTTCCTTAAGAGAACAAGTACTCAAAATTTCTCGATGTTGGGATAGGCACAACCTTCTATCTTCTCGCGCAAAATACACCATTGTCAAGATAACAAAACATCATCAGGGATCTTGAATTCGTACTTGACTCTAATCGAGTCAACACCATTGTCACAACAAAACGGTCTCGAGCAGCTCGGATCTCCACTAATGTTCCTCGGCTCGTTCCACGGAAACTGTGATTCCAATCAAAACATTTACGAAGTCTTAAGCCTTGAATCTCATTATCTAATCATGTAGGTAATTGGTTATTTCAACACGGAGAGGCATTACGGTAGTTACATTGTCATCGCTCCCATTTCCAAAATCCTCATACATTCACACGTGTCACGCAAGCATCAAATTTATATTCAAGCGACAATATGATGGCCCCTACCCTAACATCTCGTACGACAACGTAGACATCAAACGTTACCACGACACGTCCTAGAGAGAGAAAACATCTTTCCAAAATTCGTTTCAAAACTACAAGCCTTCCACACTTTAGCCATAAGCATCTTATTCTCAAACTAGCCTTGGAGAATGCACATGTACTCCAAAATCGGTTAAACGAGTCATCAAACATAGGAGGCAGATAACGATATTTCATTATCACCTAACAAGTTGTCAACGGTTTAGACACCATCTCAATGAACCAACTTCTTATTAGCGAACAAGTTTAGTTCACCCTTGGGGTGAAACACTTGGATAAAAGAAACCTTGTTCAAGTTGCGCCCTCGCAACTAAACCTCTGACTTTCTCAATTAGGTCGGTGTCCTTCGATAAAAGCGATGGGCACCAACGCCAAACTCGACCTTACCTTAACGTCTAATCACGTCCTTGACAAGGAAAAGTTTTAGCGACTTCTCCAAGAGGCATAAACAAATACTCTAACAATCTGAAAGCTCCCAAGCGTCGAACTCTCTATATTGACACCCATCGCACGAGTCAAACATGTCTCACTACTCTGATGTGCCATTCTCAAAATGAACACTACGAAAATCACGATAGAAAGAAAATGGTTCAACATTCTTATTACCAAAGGTTGGTTCTCTTTAGGTCTCGAAGCCTCGAGAACATCTTTCGAAATCACAAGCTAACATTGTTCTTGATTAACCAAAACGATGTCTAAGGTATAACAACCCTTGAGAAGACATGTCTATCGAACTTGCAAAAACATCTCACATCGGTCACATTCATATGAATTAGTGGATCTCTAGCCCACTATCTCCGAGAAATGCCCATGAGAAGGGTGATTATACTTCCCAAGTATCAACACGACTCTTTTTTAAGTGAACAAAGGGTCCTCCAACTAACGTACATCCACTAATAAACTTCGAGAGTGGGTTATCTAAACATGTATCACATACGTTAATCACAAATAATGATGAATACTCTGTCACAAGTTCTCATAACGTATTTGAAGGCTTCAGAACAACTATTACACCCGAAGAAGACACAATTCACGTGGCAGGAGAAAGACACGTACTTAACTCCGACATCTTCCAACTAACTCTCATCTCAACAGTCCAAGACGATCTCGCCCCTAGATTTTCTCCCATGAACGACTCAACTCTTAACTCAACAGTTCAAGACGATCTCACCCTCTTGACCACGATCGAAATCATCTTAGTATCGCAACATTGGACGCACCATCTAGACTCTAGTCTTAAAGAGTACGAATTTAATTTAAGGACTTGTATTTTATTAGACACCTTACTACAACAACTATACCACCTCGGGGTTTTCCTAAAACTGGCTAAACCCAAGTTCTGATACCATTAAACATAACACCCTGATCCCAATCCAAATTCAAAACGCTACATTTAGGTTACTCAAAATCTAACCCAACAAAAATTCCATTTTTAAATCATAGATTTAGCCATCATATAAAAACATTAAACCATTCATAATCCATGTAAATAAATAATAAGTGTAAATCGCGTTACAAAATAGGAGCTTTGAGTTCAAACATCATATATTAAAATAGTATTTCACAAATAGAGTTACAGACTCAACAGTTGTAAGGCCCTATAAATTCTCAACCCACTAAATACAAGTATCGTACTTTTTCAATCACCGCTTGTTGTAATCACAAACCGATTGTGCTCCTCGATCTTCCGATCAATCTACCAACCTACTCACGGAAACAATAATGTCGAGCATTGAGCTTACAAAGCCTAGTGGTACACATCTACTCCACTATATTTCATGCTAATCATAAACATAAGCATGCAAGCTAGTACGATCAATAAAGAGAGATAAATAAACATGTGGCGCTACTACTAGTCGCCTAAACACATGCTCTCATTATCCAAGTCATCATACATGGCACACAAGGGCCAACTATACCAGAAATCTCACCAAATCATCCGAGAAATAGCACACAAAGTCATAACTATAAACCTGGAGTGAGGTACGATGTCACATAACCTTGGAAACATACACTCTAAG